>JAGKPW010000366.1:5000-1321250 GCA_019926035.1 Melaleuca alternifolia
ACCCCAAGCCCTAAAACTCCAAACCCTACAACGCCGAACCCTAGAACCCCAACCTTAAGCCCTAAAACCCCAAACCTAAAGCCTAACGAAAGGAGGTTCGAGACGTGACATTTACCACTCCGCGGTTGGTGCTTGTGGTGATGTATCGGGAACTGCAGTGCCTGCAGAAGGAGGGCTTGCAACACTTCGTGGTCTTAAGGATCAAGCTCGACCCAAGGTGTTCTAGGATATGGCACAATGCATAGCTATTATAGCCCAAGGCTGGCGCTTCCCAGGTTAACACTAGATTTTTGAATTCTTGCGAAATGAACGAGATGATACCGGTCTTGGGTGAAACTTTGAAACAACACAAACCCCGACTCACCTGGAGGATACTGGAAAGGATGAAGGAAAGGGTGAAGGCCCATGGACTTAAATGAATAAGAGAGATTTGATAGGATTAGTCAAATCAAACTTGCTTACACTTCACATCTTTTCAAAAAATTTCCAAAAAGCAAAAATGATATAAAGGCATTTTAAATATCTCCGACACAATAATTTTTCTTATTGAAGTTCGATAAGTGTAAGATACAAATTTTTCTAACAAAAATGTAGCAGTTTCTATATCTTTCTATAAAGTATAGAGAACTTCCTTCTTTTAAGGAATCACAATTCCTTTTGCCTCCTCCAAAGTATTCTCAATCAACGATTTTATGAATATTCTATCCATGAAAAATTGTGTCGATTAATTAGTATGTTCTATCAATCACATCTCGATTTGAATATTTTCTATCTTATAACCATTCCTATTAAAAAAAGTTCAATTCTTATAAGTTCCAATTTGCTCATATTGTGTCTATGAGTTATGCCCATTACTAAAAATATTCGCATATTTAGTCATAAGGCAATTATAAGAATTTTATCTATGTCATTATCGTTGTATGCATGTAATCACCACTTATTTTTGCTAGTTATTGTTAGGTGAACCATAAGCGTATGCGATTATCATTTTCTTGAAAAGGGAGTGGGCCCAGGGGAATTGAGAAAAGTCAGTAGTTTTAATCACGCGGTGATCGATGGGGCTTATCATAGTGTGTAACATGATCATGAGAGCCCACTGCTAGAGCAGTCGAATCAATTAACCATGAGAAAGCACTTAGTTACAGCTTCAATCTCAAGTGAATCATACACGAACTGCAAGAATGCGGCTCGATTATGCATCTCTTCAAGAACAAGCAGAAAAGAGGTGAATGGAGTTACCCAGTTTAACAGCAGTGTTGAGACTGCAACAAATGCTTGAGACTATGTTAAAGAGTCCTACGAACGCCGATGAATGAAAAGTTAAAGCAAGCGGAGAAATTCGATCAGTAACTGGATTCTTCGTATTTACTCGACCAAAGAACTGAGTTGAACAGGGGACGGTCTGAAGAGCTGAAGTTAGAGAACCTAGCGCTGGCAATAGAACTGGCGATGATCAGGAAAGAAGCCGGAGAAGCAAAAGAAAAATGGCTGTTCTTGAAGATCAGAATCACAGCCACCGAACAGATTTTAAGCAGATATCTCGTTACTTTGGTAATTCCAAACGCAAAGAAGAGACAAGCAGAACCGTCTCTAGACTCTCCTAAGTCCAGCAACTGAGTAACCGGTGATGGCACACCGCATCGAACGGTGGTGACGGGAGACAACGGCGGTCGAGTGAGGTGGGATGCTGGCGATGAAGGAGCCAAGGAGGTCGCTGGCCAAGATGGTGGAGGCGGGGGAGAGCGAACCCCGAGAGCAGGAGGAGGACAAAAAAAAGAAATTTGCCTTCTCCAGAGTCCAAACCTTCTTTTGAACGTTAGAACAAAAAAGGAATGATCGTGTAATTCCAATCCTCTGTTCTTTTCTTTTTCTTTTTCTTTTTCCCCACTCCTTTTGCTTCAAGGAAATACTATAGGGTGTTTTGTGCCTCCACTTGGAGCAATCGTACGAAGAGTAAGTCAAACGCAAATAAATCTCGGGGCACCAAGCGTTGCTTTTCAAGCTATTCGTCGACTCCGCACATAAAAGTTTATTTAAACCAATTTGAGGACACTAAATTTTCACAATCGCACTTTTCTTATCAAAAAATTTAGATGTAAATAGAGAGCAAAGCGAGGGAAGGAGGGAGGAAGGGGGCAGAGGGGTCGTGAAGTGGAATGGTGAGAAAGAGAGTAGTATTAGGCGAAGATTACAAGCATCGAGCAATGAAACACTAAGAAGTGTCCGAGTAAGGAAAGGTCTACGGATATCCATCCGCAATAGCCTCCGTCCCCGAAGAGAGGGCTGCATGCAGGGAAACTTATGCGAGAGGACTTGGAATCATCCGGTGATGGAGCTCAAGCATCCGATGATGGTGAAGGTCACACGGCGCCCAAGAGGAATGTTCCTCAAATGACTTTATCCGCATGGAAAACAATGCCGTATTTGACAGAAGAAACACCGAAAAAACAACATTGCATTGTTTCTTGAAAATGAACTGTCAAATGAAAAACTCTACTTTTTGAATGCAAAGAATGAGATTAAGAGAAAGATGCAGAACTAAATATGTTAGCCGGACGACAAACTGCATGTAGAAGACCCTACCCCTAAACTTCCAATGTGAAAAGTAGTAGCCACCACAAATTCCCCGCCCCATATGAACTGTGAAATCCTTGACTGAACAGGATTCAGAGATCCTTGACAGAAGCCCAAGTCATCAAGAAACACATTGCTGTGAAAGAAAGCGTCAGGAAGCTTATCTCACTATTAATTGTTAATGCAGCATTGTCTCTGGCCACTTGGGCTTCAGGGGTCTGCCATTGTCTAGAATCTCGGCCTCGCTCTTCAGGTGTCTGTGGTTGTCTAGAATCTCAGTCACGCTCTTCAGGCGTCCACGACTGTCTAGAATCTCGGCCGCCGTCGTGCTCTTAAAGCGTCTTCTGCTTTCCAGAAGCATGGCCACCATCGTGCTCTATCTTCTGCTTTCCAGAAGCTTGGCTGTCGTCATGCTCTTCAGGCATCAAAGTTTGGCTGCCATCGTGCTCTTCAGGCGTCTTCTGCTTTCCAAAAGCTTGGTCACTGTGGCCACCGTGCATCTGCTGTTTTTCAGAATCTTGGCCTTGATGCACTTGTGTGGGGTCATGCGGGAGGCCGCTCTGCGGGGATGTTGCTTCTCTAGAATCTTGACCATCCGTGGGGCCAGAACCTTCCCCACCGTATAAAATCTTGGGCATCTGCGGATACTCATCCGCAAGAGATCGTGAGGATGCCGGCGACGAGCAGTTGGATGCCCTCAAGGGAGAAGCGCATCAAGGTCAAGATTCTGGCCAGCCATAGATGGCCAAGATTCTAGACGGTGGCCAAGGTTCTGGCCCCATGGATGGCCAAGATTCTAGAGTAGCAACATGCCCACACGGGTGGCCTCCCGCATGACCCCACGCAAGTGCATCAAGGCCAAGATTATGAAAAACAGCAGACAAACGGTGGCCAAGATGACGGTGGCCAAGCTTCTGGAAAGCAGAAGATCCCTGAAGAGCACGACAACGGCCAAGCTTTGACGCCTAAAGAGCATGACAATAGCCAAGCTTCTGGAAAGCAGAAGACAAAGCATGATGGCGCCCAAGCTTCTGGAAAGCAAAAGACGCGAGCACGACGGCAGCCGAGATTCTAGACAGCCGTGGACACCAGAAGAGCATGGTCGATGATTCTAAACAACCACGGACGCCTGAAGAGCAAGGCCAAGATTCTAGACAGCCGCAGACCCCTGAAGCCCAAGTGGCCAGAGACAATGCTGCATTAACAATTAACAGTGAGATAAGCTTCCTAACACTTTCTTTCGCAGCAATGTGTTTCTTGATGACTTGGGCTTCCCATCATGGATCTCTGAATCCTATTCAGTCAAAGATTTCACAATTCGTATGGGGCAGGGAATTTGTGTTGGCTACTACTTTTCAAATTGGAAGTTTAGGGGTAGGGTATTCTACATGCAGTTTGCTATCCGACTAACGTATTTACTTCTGTATCTTTCTCTCTTACTCTCCTTGTTTGCATTCCAGAAGTAGAGTTTTTCATTTGACAGTTCACTTTCAACAAACAATGTAGTTTTTTTGGTGTTTCTTCTGTCAAATTCAGCATTGTTTTCCATGCGGATAAAGTCATTTGAGCATGCCCTTTGCCAGAAACCACTTAAGATTCTGGTTCCGTGTAGACCAGCTTTACCCCTAGAATGGCCAGTGAAAATTGAGATCTTACTTTTGCCAACTTCATCCCTTTCAATATAGATGGTAGCGTAGTGAGGGCTTGCTAATTCCAACACCCGAACACCCTAGAAACACTAAACACTAAAACCCAAACACCCTTCACCGGAATGTCCTTCTTGATGTGTTGGGCTTCCCGGCTTGGATCTCTTAATCATATCTAGTCAGGGATTGCCCTTTTCGTATTGGGCAGGCAACTTGTGGCAAGTAGCGCTTTTCAGTTTGGAAGTTTAAGCAGGATGGCATTATGGATGGAGGCTGCCCTCCATGCAAAATATCTTTTTTTGTATCTTTCACTCGTGCTTTCCTTCTCAACATCCCAGGAGTAGTCCCATTAGAAGAGTTTTCATTTGGCAGTTTATTTTCTAGATACAATGCATTGTTGTTTTTTGGTATTAGCCAGTAAATGTTTTCTTTTTAAGCAGAGAATAAGAACTTTATCTCATGATTCTCTCCATTTCACCTGCTCTGCAATAGGCGCATAGCATTGTATTTAATATTGCCAGGCCATATCTGCTAACTTCGGCTTCAGAGTCCTTGACCAACAGTTTGGCCTCCCTCGGAAGCACACGCCGGCGAAATGCTGAAATCATGATGCGGTGGGCATAGCCATCTGCAAGTAACTGAATCATTATATCATACATAAGCATTGCCATTACACTATCATAATGATATGAAGTTCTTACAGTAGGAAAAAAATTTGAAGCCCCCTTCCTCCCTCTCCCTCACTTTCTCTCTCTGCACACTCGCACACAGTGGTTGTTTCAACTTTACATTGAAAGAATGGCACAGCAAGGACCAATTATTTAGAGAATAATAGCAAGATATGAACACAACGGAGGACCTTATGGAGCTTGTTCTGCCAGAACCTATAAGAAAACCGTCTTTGCTAAGGACGTTAAAGCTAACACTTCAAAGGATGAAATAATTCTGGTCGCAGATCTTTATAAAACTGGATAGTATAAAGGAACGGGTTGGAACTATAGCACTCATTTCACCATCTCAAAAGTGCAAATTAGGGATCTTTGCAGAAGTCGTTCTTCTTCCTTGTAAAAAAAAGTGTTAGAGATAAAGGAATGGATTGGAACTATAGCACTCATTTCACCTTCTTAAAAGTGCAAATTAGGGATCTTTGCAGAAGTCGTTCTTCTTCCTTGTAAACAGAAGTGTTAGAGAACATAATTCGATAGCTAAATGAAACTTGGAGTCATGCTTAATTACCAGATTTGACAGATTTTCTTATCGTTTCATCAATAGTTAGGGCATCCATCGGCAGACAGTAAGACATCTACAAAATTGAACAGATGCTAGGTGACGGAAATGACAACTACTAGCAAAAATATGAACATACATTTTATGACGGAACATCAACGAGGAGAAATTACAGAAGGATAACAAAGGATCAATACAATAATTTTTTCAAAGGTAAGCAAAAGACATGCCACTTATAGGTTTAAAATCTCTCATTTTGGTACAGTAGTCTTTGAGCTAAAATTTCAATAATGAACAATCAACCTATATCGTGCATTTCAAAATTCTCTTTCAAATTATTACAGAATGCCTTATGCGTTTGCTTCAGCATTTCAAAAGAGTTTTGGGGCTCTACGGTCCCTTAGCCAAATGCAAATGATGTTTGGTTCATCTTTTGAAGGGTTTTTGGGAACATGTTATTGCATCTCCAAAGCTCTTTAAACACTACAAAAAAAAAACTGGTTTTAAAGGCATTTTGAAAAATGAAGCCTTAGAGGTGTTTTGAGAAATACCATTGTCTAAATGCTACTTCCCCAACTCCAACAACTCCCACCCTTCGCCACTTCCCCCCGCCTCTGGCAACTCCCTCCTCTACCGCCTCCCGACGACTCCACCTGCCCCCCAACAACTGCCACCTCCCCCCAACTCCGACTCCCCCACTCACAACCGCCACCTCTCCCCCGGCCTCTGGCGACTCCCCCTCCGCCACCTGAAGATCAAATATACAAGCAATTGAGGATGAGGGCTTTCCACAAGCTTCGATGCAAGTTGACAGGAAAAAAAGGCCTTCTAGTATAAGCCTAGAAACTCCTCAATTACATGAAACTTTGCTAAAAACTTGGCCCTGACTTACATGAATGTGCTGCAGATAGAATACTCTATGTCTGTTATACTAAGAAACAGCATTGACCCAATGAATATCACAAAATCCGGATCAATCACACTATTTTAGTGACCCTGCTGAGAGAGCAAACCGAGATGTAAGTTTCGCCAGAGAAGTTCCTTGCCGTAAGAAGCCAGAAATGAATACCACGAACCAAGAAGTAAGATGAAGCCTAAAACTTGAAAATGGCAGTCACAACCTATGCAGCAATGGAAGCACAATAAGAGAAGGTCCGGTCAAGAAGCAAACGAGCACGCACGACGATGGCTCTCTGTTTTGCTCTTACCGAGTCGGACGAGTTGTGGATGGGAATGGTTGAGAGGAAAGATGCTTCCTTTAACCTCTCTGGAAATGGCAAGAGCTTCTCCTCACATTCACGCACCGTTCATGCAGAAGGAGCTTCTCCTCACTCTCACACGGCATGCATGTAAGGTTGGTTACAAAGGACAGCAGCATATATTCCGTTTCCGTTGGGTCCGACATTCCCCTTTTGAGCCGGCCTCCTACTTGATTGGAATAAAGGGTACACCGGTTCCGATTTAGATTTCCGCACCAACAAATACAATATAAAAAAAATACATCTCAAATCCCTTGTCCATTGACAATGTGGTCTGTGTCTTGTCCTAAATTAAACTTGGCGGAACATGAAATGTTTTTCGTTTTAAATACTATCAAGATACAATAAAACATCAGGAATACCCTTACCCAAAAGAAAAAACATCATGAATACGATCTGACCAATTAGATTCCAACTTTTGACAAAGAAGAATTTTTCAACTAAAAAAAAGACAAAGATGAATTTATATTAGGAAAAATTCCAAATAAGGACTCGAAGTGGCAGGATTTTTTCAAATAAAAACCCGAAAGGGACATTGTTTCAAATAAGAACCTAAAATACCTTTATTATTTCAAATAAGTATCTCAAGTAAACACAATTTCAAAAAAGGATCCGAAATGAATTAATTAGTCTCAAAATAGGACCTAACTACACCCACAGACGAGGGCATTTTTGTCTTTTACTTTTTTTCCATTTTTTTCTCTTCAGAAAATGAAAAATGATGAAGTAAAAGAAGGAAACATAATGGAGTCAAAGTTGGCAGCACCACTGCAAGCCACCGTCGAGAGTGAGCACGATGCGCCGCCGAGGTCATCCACCGAACCCTTCTTCAACCTTCAAATCAACCACCGAAGTCTGGACTCGATCACAACTGAATCATCGCAACACCCCTCTCTTCCTCTCTCCCTCTAATAGAGAAATTATAATCAAAGAAGAAATCAACGAATCGTATTTGGAGGCGAAATCGCTATGACATCCTGAATTTTCGACCTTATCTCGATAAAATGAAAAGGGCTTTTCGCCGACACGCCTATGGTACTTTTTCTCAGAGCCGATCACTCACGAGTTAACAACCTATTAGGTAAAACTGTCAAGGGATATAACCGCGGTAAAATCCCTAAAAGCTACCTAGTGAGTTGGATTGTACCTAAATCGTGTTCGGTTGATTTTAACCATGAAATTGAACTCGGATTCGGAAATCGAACGTTCGAGCGTGTCACGATTTATTTTTAGGACCTCGTCTCATCTTTTCGGAGAATTCCATCGAGCCGGGAATTTTGCGGAAAAATGCAAAGTGGACAAAAAGAATTTGTGGAAATTCGGATGGGTCTCTTTAATTAGATTTTTGGGCTATCAAATTGAGTTATTTGATGGATAAATGATGGAAATTCGTAGGGGCTGATTAAGGGGTCTATTTGGGCTCCAAAAAGGCTTTATTTTGTGAAGAGATGAGAAGAAAATTAACCATTGGATGACCCTTTCAGGGGTAGAAGACCACCATTGGCCACAAGGAAAACTTGCTTGGCAAGTTGTCTGCCCTTTTTCTTTCTCTCAAACGCAGCTCCCCTTCCTACTCTTTCTTCTTCATTTTCTTCTCCTCCTTTTTCTGCTGCTCACGCCCTCCCTACTTGCTGTGCAAGTTTCACCTTAGCTGAGCCTCTTCCGAGCTTCTTTTGGTGTCGCTGTAGGCTCGGGTTTTGCTCGTCATCGTGCTGCCGTCGCCGTGAACCGAATTATTCTCTAATCCGGTGAGTTAACTTCCTAATCCTTTGTTAGGGGTTGATTACACTTGGGGGTTATATTGGTGTTGATTAGCTTGATTATAATTGATTTAGGTTTGATTGACACTAGTAAGGATGGTTTAGCTTAGTTTAGTGGATTTCTCTGGAATCTGTTCATTGGACCCTTGCTGTTTGCCAATTTTGTGGATCGAAATTGGATGCGATTTTGAGGTTGATTCCTTCTTGAGAAATGTTTTATACATATTCAGCTACAACATATATTTTACTCGAGATTTTATCTATTTAAAATAATATTATTCCAGCTTCGTTTTAAGAAAAACAGAACCCCTGTTTTTGCTGTAATTTGTGACCTGTTGGTGTTCAATGAACTTTTATCAACTCTTAGAGTCCGAATTTCAAAATAGTTCCTTCATGAAAGTTGTTCCTTTCATCTTTTAGTATAACATATTCAAATTTCAACTCAAACGGACAATTTTTGTATCTCAAAACAAGTTGGTTTTGAAAGACATGATTTCTGAAAACTGGCAGAGTTTTTTGTAGAAATTTTGGCAATTTAATGCTCTCTTTACAGAAGGATTTAGGTGAAGGTGTATCATGAAAAATGTTCATTTAAGTGTCATTTATAACATATTAAAATTTGGGAATTTTCCGAAGTCATTTGGTTATCTTTCTGGATTTAAACTTGGAGACGCGCGAGTGGCCTATTTCTGCCCGTTTAAGGCCGATTTTGGTTTTTGTGGGTGATTCGTGTAGTCGGAGCCGTTTCGTCGCCCGTCAATGTCACCAACAAGCTTGGCTCGCCTTCCGGAGTCAAGAGGAGTCGCCGGAATCTTCGTCGGAGTCTCGCCGGACCGCTGCCGGAAAATCGTTGAAGCCGTTGTTGGACTCCCCTGAGGTTGGGCCATCCAACCGTACAACCGGATCGGAGATTGGAGGTCCGCATCAAGCCCAAGCGCGACCGAAACTTTGGGAACCGCGTCCCCACCAATTGTTGGAAACACGTGAATTAAATGTAAGTAGACCTCCTAAAACTTAATTAGGGATGTTTATTGTCTTAGTAGAATTATTAGGGCAAATTATGTGGATTATGATGTGAGTGGATGAAATTGGTCTAATATGGCCGGGTGTCGGAAGCCAAGGAAGCATGAGGCGATTAAGTGAGTACGAGGCTAATTGGGTTCGAGATGGATCGAATGTAAGGCCATTGGACCCAAGATATAAATTGGACGTCAAAGAAAGTTCAATTGGATACCGATGGGTTGACCATTAGTGGAGGTTGTACTGTGGTGTGGAGATAAGATAGGAAGGCTAGTTAGGGTTTTAGGCCGATCGTGGACGGCCTTGAATTATTGATTGCGCAATTTATTTAATTATTGATCTATGGTGCAATTTATTTAATTATTAATTGATTGCGTAATTTATTTAATTATTGATTGATTTGTGCAATTTATTTAATTATGATAGTAGGTCTTGGTTGGGCTTAGTGCTACATGATGATTGGGGACCAGTAGATTCCTGGATATATATATATAGAGAGAGAGAGAGAGAGAGAAGGGATTACGAGAGCGGATAAGTTTGATGGAAGAACGAGGGAAGATGTGAGATGATTAGGCTTAGTATCTAATGGCGACTAGGGTCTAATAGACTCATGGATAGGATGAGCTCAAAAGAGAAATTATTTGGGTGAGCAAGTGCTATGAAGGGTGAGGAAGGATTAGATTCTAGGCGACTGAGAAGATGTGAGATGCGATTAGGGACCCTAGGGCAATTGACAGACCTAGTTTTGGGTTAGGAGGTTGGCTCATTGAGATATTTATATCTCAACACGTCGTGGTAACCATTTTTCATGTATATGATTGGAGATTGATTTTGGATGCGAGTTCTGTGGGAGTTGACAGGGCTATGATTCGCACTTCCGCTGGAGACTTGAAGGCCAGCGACCTGCCTGGAACGTCGCTATTCTATGGCCAAAGAGAAAAAGAAAATCGAGAACCGTCACGCGCTCGGAAAATCGGGGCGTGACAACCGCCGTACCTGGTTGAATGCGAGTGAGAGAGAGAAAGAGAGAGAGCTTGTGAAGAGTCAAGTCTCGGTCGTCCATTCGACACGCTCAACAGAGGAGGATGGGGTATTGCTCTGGGAGATGGCATCAATGACCAAAGATGATACGCACGTTCGTAGGAGAGAGTCCCATGCATTTCATTAGCCACCCGACCTACCGTCACCGGCCCAGACAAGGGAAAAGGCCGGGTACCCTTGCCCAGGTCTGGGAGAGGGTCGCGACCCTCTCCCACTACGGGCAAGGAGCCGCTAGCCCTCACCAAGGAGCCAACGACCCCGCCGGCCTTTGCCGAGGAGCCTAAGACCCTGCCGGTCTTGGCCCCCACCCCACCGACAATGGTAGTGACCACAAGCAAGAGGGCTCCAGCCCTCCCTCTATATTTTCTTCTTCTTCTTTTAGTTTTTACATACTTTTTTAAAATTTATGTTAATTAAAATTTAAGTTAAAACTATTTTTGACGAAATTGCTCTTGACCGGTCGGAATATTAGAGTTGCCGACCGGTGAGGTCCTTATTTGAAACAATTATAATTATTTCAGGTCATTATTTGAAACAATGTCCACTTCATGTCCTTATTTGAGAAAATCCTGTCACTTTGTGTCCTTATTTGAAATTTTCCCTTTAAGTTATGACCGCATCTTATTTAATGCAGTGTAAGATACCTTACATGGGTTCAACTTTCCATAAAATAGTATGAGTAATCACAAATTCTGTCAATCCATGTACATTTTGACTGGGGACTCAATTATTGAATTTGCGTGTTTCATAGGGTCAAGATTTTATTTTAGAAAAAAATGAAAAATAGAGAAATTTATCCCAAAAAGAAACAAAGAGAGAGAAATTCGAGAAAAATTAATTAATTGCCGAAAAAAATTTATACGCAAGAAACCAAAATGAATAGGAAATGAAGAGAACATGTGCAAATATTCCCTCGAGACCGGGCTTTGATTTCCTCCTGAAGCCATCAGTTTCCTGCTTCAAAAGGAAAATGCATTGAAATCTCAGTTTTCGTCTTAAAAAGTGATAAAGATGCATATCATCATATATTGAAAATTAGAAAATATATCTAAATAATGGTATCTCTCATAGAGATATTTATATTTTCAAAGTATACAAATGACACTTAACAAGTACTTAGAAGCACTTCTTAGCATTGCACCTTCTCATAAACATGACTTGCAATTAGGAGGGTTGGTCATTCTCCAACCCACAACTCTTTAAATATGTATGCATGCAAATCGAGTCGAGCTGAGTCGAGTCAAGTCAAAGTGGTACATATTTTACTCATAAGTTCCTTTGCATTTGGATATAGAGTGTCTAAACAAATTCTTACTTCTTACTTTTTGCTGACTTTGACTAGCTATTTAAGGCACTATGCGCATTTGAAATATTTAGAATTTACCCTTTACCTTGAGAATTTTTACTTTTGGCAACCTGTGATGCAGTATAAATACTCTAAAATTTTCTGTGTTCAAGCATCTCTCCATATATCTTTACAACAAACGGAGCCAAGAGCAACGCACTTTCTCTTTTGCATATCTCACTCTCCCATCAACCGTCACAACTACGTCCATTTTTCGAGATCTTGCTCTTAACAAGTAGCACTTTAAGAAAACTTCTATTAGTTCTCAAATGATTAAGAAATTGTCAGAGGCATTGTCTTTATACATATGGAGTTATACAACTGCAGATTTGGAATTAAAAAGCTCCTTGAAATTAATAATTACAAACAATTTAGTTAGATTACACAAAAACTCACCCTCCTAGATTTCGTCTTCTATAGGTTATACAATTATTGTCTGATACCACCACCCATATATGTGTTTAGAGTTTTAGGGTTCCAGTGTTTAATTTTTGGTTTTATGGCTTCGGATTTTGGGTCTAGGGTTTACAATTTCAGGTCTAGGGTTTAAGAAGAGAATTGAATTGACAAAAAGGCGAAGCTCATTGGGGACACACTTTGCAGACACCTATCTTGGGTCTTGAAGCCATTTGAGATATTAACCGTATAAACCCTAAAAGCTTAAACTGTATAAACTAAATCCCCGTAACACTAAACTTCAAAACCCTAAATCCCTAGACCCCAAAACCTATCCCCTAAAACCCCATATCCTAAACCCTAGCACCCTAAAACCTATGAGCATTAAAACCCTAGACCGAAACCTCCAAAACCCTAGACCTCGAAACCCTCAAGCCTCGAATCCGAAACCCCAAAACACCAAACACTAACCCCTAAATCACAAACCTTATGGCAAAAACATCCAAATGGAAGTCTCCCATTGCCCAAAAGGATCTTTTAGGCCAATGTCATGTCTTATGTTTTTGCATGAATTTTTTAGTGTAATAACATATTATGTAGGATATACTACATGAAGATATAGCTATTAAAACTCACATGTCCCAATAGTATTCTTGTTGCAAGAAGTTTTCTAGCATAAAACATCGAAATGAATTGACAAAAAGTTGAAGTTGATTAGGCACATACTTTGCAAACACTCACCTCGAGTCTTGAAGCCATTTAAGATATTAAACCCTTAAACTCCCAAACCCTAAATCCTAACCCCAAACCATATCCCAGACCCTACTTAGACGCCAAACCCTAGACCCTAGAACCTAGATCCTCAACCCCAACTACATAACCCTTGTCGCGACCTACTTGGATGGTGCATAACTTAGGGATTGGCTAAAGGATATTAGAACTAAATCTAAAACGGGCTCTTCTAATTCCATACTAATTCACAACTTGGGGTTTAAGTTCTTAGCGTACAAATAACTTTCATTAGAAGTCATCACTAATCTATGTATGGTGAGTAGGTTAGACATCCATGTAAAATATTGGGATGAATAATTTATCTCTACGAGTTAGAGAGTTTGAAATCATGGACTTAGTTATGCTAAAGTAATCCAACACCTTTTTGTACATTTTATTTCATAAAAATACTTTGGCAGACAACTTGGATCAATTTTGTAACATCGTCAAGTAAAGATTGTGATTACATTGAACCATCTCCCATTCTAATCATCACAAATCGTTAATTAAAGAAAGAAAGTCAATTTATTGGATGGTCGAGACATGCTTAATTTTTTATCCGAATTATATCATCCTTATATATGATTTTATCCAACCTTAAGCACAAACAAAGAAAAAATAGCTGACTTTTAACCCATCATTATAAGCCCTAAACAATCCATAACACCTAAACATCTAAGAATAATGGTAATTAAATTTTAAATAATTTTTTTGTTATCATAAGATAAATTTCAAGTAAATCCCACGAGATAAAACAAGAATAACATCTAAATAAATCATTAACAATGCCCAAAATAAACCTTAAAAAGATCTTAAATAGCAGTCGATTAATCTCTAGATATCTCTAAATAAGACATGACCAAATGATCTTAACTAGGCATTGAATAAACCTAAATAAACCCTCCACCCAAAATGTCACCCGAACTATCTTAAACCATGAATCCCTTGCATTATACAGGGGTTATCTATGGGTTATTTTGGTTAAATGGGAGTTACACTATAACTATCTCAAGGATAACTTGAGGTTTTGTAGGACATAATTTCGGGGTAAAAATCAAAAGCGAGAGCATTGCTCTAAACCCTAAAATACTAAACCCTAAACCTGTAGTAAGATGATAGTCAATATTCAATGCGGACATCAACATTAAATTGCTAGCCCATAGTTCTTTAAAATGTGCATTAAAAATAATAAAAAAGTTTGGGCAAAAATATTCCTTATCTAATGATGGGAATAGTCACGTGACCCGCCATTTAGACAATCAAAGAGTTCAAGCTTTTATTTGAAACTAACTTGGGACTCCAGGTCCTCACTTGAAGCACAGTCAACTCTAAAGCTTAATTTGTTTGAGAATAGGCTCCATTTCAAGCCCCTGTTTGAAGTTTTCCCTTGATAACTATAGGTAGTAAGAAGACAATCAGTATTCAATGCAGATGTCAACATTAAATCGCTAGCAGATGGTTCTTCGAAGTATGCATTAGAAGGAAGTGTACAATTTTTGGACAAAAATACCCCTTCTTCGGTGATTAGAACAAACACATGACCTGCCATATAGCCGATCAAAGAGTTGAAACTAACTTTCAACTCCATGCCTTTACATGATACAAGGCTCATCGTGAACCTTCATATGATAAAAGAGCTCCATTTCAAGCCCTCAATTGAATTTTTCCCTCGATAACTGCAGGTAGCAAGAAGATACTTGGTATTCAATGCGAAGGTCAACATTAAATCGCTAGCTGCACCTTAGAAAGAAGAAAAAATATTCGGACAAAAATTTCCCTTCTTCGGCAATCAGAACATTCACGCGACCCATCATTTAGGCAATTGAAGAGTTCATTCTTTTGTTTGAGACGACTAATTTGCGGTTTTAGACCTTCAATTGAGACAATGGTCACTTTAAATCTTTAGTTGAGAAAATGGATCTCTTTCAAACCCTTATTTGATATTTTCCCTTTATTTGAAAAGGGCGCCTCCTGCCTCTTGCAGAATCAACAACAATACATCCATTTTTGTGCATTTACTTTCATCGTTAAAATTCCATGCATATTTATCTTTTTGCATTTGAACTTCCAATAATAACATTCACATTCCTTACGACCTCTACTTTCCAATTCCGGCATTTTCAACTCAGGTCCTTTTTAGCCATAAGCCTTTTCATTTTTTGGTGAAACCACTACAAAAAAACTGTTTTTTAGCTACGAACTTTTAGCCACGACCGACTATCCATCGCTAAAGGCGGCAGCTTTAGCGACGCCTACCCAACATTCGTCGCTACGTTGCTACAACTAACCTGTCGTCGCATTTTGCCACGACAACAGCACCGAACTGTCAAATACCGTAGCTAATTACCGACGACACGCTTATCCGTCGCAAATTTTGTCGCTATCAGCCACAATTTTACATTTCTGTCGCTAATTTGCCACAATAATAGGTACGAAAAATTCTCCGTCGCTAATTTGCAATAAAATTTCAAAGGCGTCGCCACTCAGCGACGACTACAACAGTCTGTCGCAAAATTCCGTCGCAAAATTGCTACGGACAAAAATGTCGTCGGTATAAAGCGACGGCCGTAGCGACGAACATCTCGTTCGTCACTAATTTGGTACAGACTTGAAGAGTTGTCGCTATGTCCGTCGCAAATTAGCTACGGGGGAAATTTGTGTCACTAATTAGCTACGGCCGTAGGTGGCCGTAGCTATTTAGCTACGGCTGTTTCTTCCCGTTGCTATTTGGCGACGGATTTAGCGATGAGATGTTTATCCATAGCTAATCCGCGACTATAAAGTCGTACCTGCAACCCTAAATCTCTTACTTTCCTCGCCCCCAACCCGAAAAACCCATCTCCATCCTCCTGTG
Source organism: Melaleuca alternifolia (assembly GCA_019926035.1). Lineage (NCBI taxonomy): Eukaryota > Viridiplantae > Streptophyta > Magnoliopsida > Myrtales > Myrtaceae > Melaleuca > Melaleuca alternifolia. Next base: position 20,894 of record JAGKPW010000366.1, read on the forward strand.
GTCACCCAAAGAACCCTAAGGTATGTGCATTTCTCCTCTCTTGTTTTTATATACTATCATGAAGGTTGTTGATTTGGCATCGTGTACGGCCTTGGTCTCAACTTGTATTTTGCGCGTTGTGTTAGTTTTGGTTATTTGCACCGTGTGGAAGATGGGGAGGTCGAACGGCGCCCAAATCAACTCCCCCCCCCGGACCCCATGCACCGCACATCTATATATATATATATATATATATATTCGATTTCACTCGAGGGAAGTGCGGTGTTAATTGCTATAATTGTACTATTTTACCAAAAATAACACTGTGATGAGAGGAAATAACAAAAAAAAAACAGCTTCTTGAACCCCAAAATTTTCTGTGGAAATGCCCAAAAAAAAATTGCATCTCAAGAAAATGGGCAGGTGAAAATTTTAAAATAAAATGGGGGGGGGGGTATAACCCATTCTTGCATGCAATGTCAAGAGGAAAATGTTAGGGTTATGCTTAAAAAAAGCTAGGGACACATGACATACGTACATTTTGGTCTTCCCCAAAAAAACATTTGGCAATTAAATTTTTTGTCCAAAAAAAATTACCTTAATTTCGTTAAAAATTATCAGCTTGTATATGTTGTACCTTAATTTTTGCTTGTGATTCCTTAAATTTTTTTTCCTTATTTGTTCCAATAATAATTTGTCCAAAGTGTAATATGTGGTTATTGTAGGTACGGGTCCATTTCGTAGGCGAACGGCTCAATTGAGTGTTGCAATTCGCATCAACTTGACAACTTTAGACTACCAACAAGTAAGATTTCTAACGTCATGATTTTTTTTGTTTTTATCTTGAACCCTTACTACGTAAATATTCCTTAACACGATCTACATATATTAATTATTGGCCAACTTATAATTCGAATAATGTCTCTCATTGACAATATTGTGTACGTAGATCTTAGAATATTAATTAACAACCGTGTTAATTAGCTTTCGTAATATTTATATAGAGACAATGCAAAGAGACAGGTCTTGGATGTATAATAAGAACTTACCTAGGCGTGGAGGATTGACTGATGAATTTCGTCATGGTTTGGAAATATTTTTACAATTTGCATGCAGCAAAGTTGAGTTCATGGATGGGAATAAGTTACGGTGTCCGTGTAAAAAGTGCAGCAATGGGAAGTTTCATGAGGTTGCTAAAGTTGGAGAGCATCTTTGTAGATTTGGTTTTAAACCGAACTACTATAATTGGATTTGTCATGGTGAACCATTTATATCCGATATAGGATCTCAAAGAAATGACCAATTTCTTGTTAGGGAAGACTGCACCTATGACAACCATTTGAATCCATACCAGCGGATGGTGATTGATGCAGCTGGACAGGATCTGCGCCCGGAATTAAACTTTGCAAGTACTAGTGGTAGGCATACACTTGAACATGGGGGTCCTAGTCATCCATCACACTTGGATGACATTTGAGGAACAATATTATATGAGGATGATGCTTGTACTCAGTTTCGGGATGTGTTGAAATCAGCAGATGAACCCTTATACTCAGGTTGTGACAACCACACAACGCTTTCTGTCACTGCAAGAATGTTAAATATTAAGGCAGAGCATAATGTGTCCGAGGCTTGCTTTAACTCCTTCGTTGATGTAATGCGGGAAACATTACCTCGTGATAACATAATGCCAAATGATTTTTACGATATGAAAAAGTTAGTTCATAACTTAGGTCTGCCTTGCCATCGGATTGATGTCTGTATTAGGGGTTGTATGTTATATTGGAGAGCTACTGCAAATGCAGAATCATGCAAATTTTGCAATGAACCGAGATACAAGGTTAACAGGACACTCCATCGTTGTCATAAACGTAGACCATGCAAGCAAATGTTTTATCTGCCATTAATTCCCAGATTGCAAAGACTTTATGCGTCTCAAGCCACTGCTGAACACATGACTTGGCATGCATATCATCAGACAGAAGAGGATGTAATGTGTCATCCTTCCGATGCACCTGCATGGAAGTATTTTGACCGAACATACCCAGAGTTTGCGAGTAACCCTCCAAACATCCGGCTTGGTCTCTATGCATATGGATTTGCCCCATTCGGGAACACAGGAAAAAGTTATTCGTGTTGGCCGGTTATCTTAACTCCGTATAATCTTCCACCTGGTATGTGCATGAAAACACCTTATATGTTTTTGACATTGATCGTGCCTGGGCCGCAAAATCCGAAAAAGTTGATTGATGTTTATATGCAACCATTGATTGAAGAATTACAATTGACATGGAATGAAGGTGTCCTTACGTATGATATTTGTAGTAATCAAACATTTGTAATGAAGGCTGCTCTTCTTTGGACGATAAATGACTTCCCAGCTTATGGAATGTTATCTGGGTGGAGCACATCTGGTCTCTTAGGATGTCCAATATGCATGAAAAGATCAAAGGCATTCAGGTTAAAACATGGTAAGAAGGCATCATATTTTGATTGCCACAGACAATTTTTGCCGATAAACCATCCATTTAGAAGGAATAAAAAGCACTTCGTCAAGAACAGGGTTGAAAAAACATCTCCACCATTGAGGTTGACCGGGGATCAACTTTGGGAGCGCGTGCATATCTTTCCTACTATTGTTGACAACCCCAATGTCACTACTTATGCGTACGGAAGTACGCATAAGTGGACTAAACGCAGTATATTTTGGGAGCTACCATATTGGAAGACACATATTATTCATCATAATCTGGACGTCATGCACATCGAAAAGAACGTTTTCGAAAATGTCATACATACGGTGATGGATGTCAATGGAAAAACAAAAGACAACCTGAGTTCAAGAAAGGACATGAGAGATATTTGTGATCGGCATACACTAGATGTTGATGCAACTAGCAGGGGGCCAAAACCAAAAGCAGTTTATACATTGACTAAGGAGCAAAAACGTGCCGTTTGTAATTGGTTGAAATCGGTGCACTTTCCTGATGGGTATGCTTCTAACATCAGGAGATGTGCCGATTTGAATAACTTAAAGTTGACGGGTTTGAAGAATCATGATTGTCATATATTTATGGAGCGGCTAATTCCCATAGCAACGAAGCAATTCCTACCAAACTTTGTCTGGGGCACCCTTACGGAGTTGAGTAACCTCTTTCATGATATTTGTTCGACAGTGTTAAAAGCATCACACATGGAAAGCCTAGAGAGAGATATTCCAATTATTCTTTGCAACTTAGAAAGGATATTTCCTCCTTCGTTCTTTGACTCGATGGAACATCTATTAGTTCACTTGCCGTATGAGGCCAAAGTTGCGGGACCGGTGCAATTTTGATGGATGTATCCATTTGAGAGGTTACGTAACCTTTCTACCCAGCTAATTAACATTTGATGTTGACCTTTCTATAAATGTATATCTGTAACAGATTTTGTTATTATTTTATAGGTTCTTATTTCATTTGAAGAAAAAAGTGAAGAATAAGCGGTCTGTTGAAGCGTCAATTTGTAATGCATATATTGTGGAAGAAGTTTCGACATTTGCATCATATTATTTTGAGCCACACGTTCAGTGCAAGAGGCAGAGAGCTGGACGAAATGATGAGGGTCCTATCGATCCCAATTGTAACTCAATCTCTATTTTCAATTATCTTGGAAGACCAAGTGGGGTATGTAAGGTTCGGTATTTAACGAGCGAAGAATGGCATGCAGCACATATATACATTTTATTGAATTGCCCAGATGTGAATCCGTACTTTGAGTAAGTACAACAGGGTTGCATATATACATATGCAAATAAATATATATTTAACATTTTGTTGCTCTCCTTTATGTATGTTATTTTCTTAACAGGATTTTTCAAACATCGTGCTTGGCGGGACTACCCCCAAATGAGGCGGACCGTTTGTGTGACCAACGATTTCCAGCATGGTTGAAAGTATACGTACGTTATTTAGTTGGCTATCACAGTTTCAATCTGTTTGTTTTGTTCCTATTTATTCAAATAACCAACTGTGAGACCCTTTTTCGTTTGTCACCCTAGGTTCAGACTTATCCTGGTCAAGTTGATGCGCAGGGATTGATATATAATCTGTCGATGGGTCCAAAGACAAGAGCACGAACATGGCCGGCATATTTCATAAACGGGTATAATTTTCATACTCTTGAATATGGACAGGGCAAAGCGACAATGAATAGTGGTATTTGTGTGCAATCATCTGATGGTGGCAATTTGACGGATGATTTTTATGGGTTGTTAGATGAAATCGTAGAGATAGAGTATCCTGGGCAATTATTGCACGGTGTGTTATTCAAATGCACGTGGTTCGACCCTGTCAAAGGAATGAAGGTACACCCGCGGTTTAATTTGGTTGAAATAAATCACAAGAGAAAGTACATGAAATATGAACCATTTGTCTTGGCACAACAAGCAATTCAAGTATATTATGCATCATACCCTAGTTTGAAGCGTGACACGGCTGATTGGTGGGTTGTATGTAAAATCAAAGCACGAAGAAAAATCGAGGAATACTGGAAGAATACAGCATATCAACAGGAGGCAGCATCTAGCACTTTTCAAACTGAATTATATGGCATCCCAACTTTACGAGATCCATCAGGAGCAATGATAGATGTGGATGCGTGTGAGATTGGAGGATCAAAAGGAGCAATTGTTGACGACGAAGAGTTTGAGACAGAGGATGAAGACTACTTTGAGGACGAAGAGGATGCATAGGACGATGATGATGAACAGGACGATGATGATGAACAGGACGATGACGATGAACAGGACGATGCTGATGATCAGGACGATGCTGATGATCGTCAAGACGATGATTCCGAACAGACTTCGAATTTTGAGATGGTTGTTTTCAAAACTATTTTAATTACATGCAGATTTGAATTTAGTGTGTTGTAATATGTATAATGTTCTAGTAATGTTGTATCCATTTGTAACTTATATATACATATTTGTTATTGTTGAGTAGTAATTATGATTTATTGCTGTTGGTCGTATTATCAATTAACAGGATTGTCAGTGAAAAATAGCAACGGAAATTCACCTTCCGTGGCTAAATAGCTACGGCTCACACACCACCGTCACTAATGAATTCAAGGACATATTCGAAAAATAAGCCTCCACTACTTAGCGACGGACTTGTATGTGCCGTGGCTATATAGCCACGGTCAAGTTGGTGCCGTCGCACATTAGCAACGGCATATATCCAACCATCACTAATTAGCAACGGACAAGCAGGCCGTCGCTAAATAGCCACGGCCGAGTTAGCGCCGTCGCAAATTAGCCACGGTCGATCTAAAGCCATGGCAAACTAGCCACGGCAGATATACAACCATCACTACTTAGCGACGGACTTATCTGTTCCGTCGCTATATAGCCACGGTCAAGACGGTGCCATCGCTAATTAGCCACGGCTGATCTCAGACCGTGGCAAATTAGCCACGTCCGGTAAATTATTGTCGCCAATTAGCCACGGCCACACTTGTGCCATCCCTAATTAGCTACAACCTGCAAAACTGGCCGTATCAAATTTGCGACGGAGACATTTTCCCGTCGCTATTTAGTGAACAATGATCTTCAATTTGTATTTAGCGACAGCATATGTTTAAGCCGTAGCTAATTAGCGACAGATAATCATGTTGACCGTCGCTAATTGTCTACGGGCTTTTTTATTCCAGAATTAATTAGCTACGGCTTGGTTAGTGGCCATCGCTAATTAGCTATGGCCTGGTTAGTTGCCGTCGCTAATAGCTACGGCTTGTTTAGTTGCCGTCGCTAATTAGCGACGGTTAGGTTTTTTCCGTAGCTAAATCGAGTATCAATTAATAGTTTTCGTTGCTAGTGGACTGATCACTCGCTCATAACATCACTCGCGTTGTCTTACGTCCGTCTGTTAGGGTTTAGGAGAGACCGATCGTGCTTCGTTGCTGGATCGACGACCAAGCCGTAGGCGGTCGATCTCTTCCTTCCGCCGCTCATCAGAGTTGCTTTGTTCGGCGACCGAACCCTAGTCTTGAAGTCTCGCTCGGCGACCGAGCCCTATTCGTGAAGTCTCGCTCGGCGACCGAGCCCTAGTCGTCCTCGATCGCTCGGCGACCGATCCTTCTCCACCCTCAACCGCTCCTCCTCCACCGGTCTTCGTCAACCGCTCCTCCTTCGCCGGTCCTCATCAACCGCTTTATTTCCACAGGTCATCCTCCACGGACCTCCGACACTATACGTCTCGAAGGGTTAACCTCTCTCTAGTCATGTGCTGGTGTTTGCCTACTGTTATTTGAACAAGATATCTTTCTTTGATTCTCCAAGCATTTTGCGGATAAAGTTATTCTTACATGCATCCCCACTATATTTGTCTAGACACACATGGAATATGTAAGTATGTATAGGTTTGCATTTCATTGATTAGGGCCTGTGTTCATAGCTCTAGCTGCTCTCACTTGGAATCACAATTCACTTTTTACTTTTTACCCCTCATTTATATCTTCTTGAAAGATCAACTAATCATGTAACCAGCATCACGTCTATATAAATTCCTCAGTTGCAATTCTCTTGAGTTTGTTTCAGATGTATTGGTTGCTTGTTAACTGAATACTTTCATTCCGGGAAACCGCAGTTTAGTTGCGTCAATTAGTGTTCGCAGGTACTTGTTGAGGTACAGAAGCTGGGTGCTCATCTAGTTCAACCTATCTATCCTCTTCGATTTCAGATGTTTAAAACTGGGACTGATATTGTTTCCCTGAAAAAGATCAATAGGAGAACTTTACCTTAAGTTTATTCGAACATTTCTTTCAGGTGACTAACTTCCCAATCCTCTTTCCCTTTTTTCCAAAAGTGAGGTATAAGCAGGGACAAAAATCTGTTGGTCTCTTAATATCTTGTGGTCCTCAAGTTGGAAATTATGCTTACATTTGTTTGCATTGGCTTATCTATTTTTCTTTCTGAAGTTTTCTCCTGCTCTGGTGTTACTTTAAAAAAAATTATTTAAGTTGAATTTCAACATTACATCTTAGACTCTCCCGAATATAAACTAGTATAGAACTTCCATATATTTTTCAGGTAAGCGAAGGATTAGATTTTGCAGACAAAGCCAGCAGAGCTGTTGTAGTCACAGGCTTGTCATTTGCCACTAGGACCGATCCAAAGGTATCATTGCACTGGCCTCTTGTTTAACTTCTTTCATGAAGATTTGCTATGAGTGCTTATTTGACAAAAAAATGGCAAAAAGTGATTGACCACAAGGACCTTATTAACCATACTGCAGCGAATTTTTTGTCTCTCCAATCATTTCATGTAGTCGATTTTTTTTTCTTGCATCTTCCTTCAATCTTTATAGATTGACGTATTGTTCAGTAAATAGCTGCTCCGGTCCTATGCTAAGAAACTAATATAAGCAATGAGGTTGCTAAGTTCAATTTTTTTTGCTTTTTGTAATTAGATGACTTGTTTTTCTATTTAAGAGAGAATTGAATTGGAAATGTCAACCTGCTTGGGTTTTATCCACATGCTGTCACAAAGCAGATTTGGGTTGTCTCAATTACACTCCCAAATACTCATGATGTATTAGCTGATTGGTTGATTCTCTCAGTCACATGATAGGGTTAACATGAAAAACCTTTTGAAACTTGAAGTACAAATGGCAAGTATTGCATATTGGATTCATAGATAGGATCACAGGCTGCTCTGTATTGCGGACTTTTGAGAGGAGTGAGTAAAAGCTGTAATGGTTTGGTTCTGCCTTCGAAGTCTCAATAATTTGCCGTTTAGTTCATCAACAATTCAAATTTGGGGTTTCATAGAGAAGTGTGTGGTTCTCCATGGAAGCAGGCTCAAACAAAAGCTTGCCTTCATTTATTCGGACTAGTAGTCATGCTAAATAACTTATGTTGTGTGAAGTAAAGCATGCTGGATCTTCTCCCTTAGTTAATTCTTTGTTGTGTATACACATTTCGATTAATCTAATAGGTGCTTCTACTGGTATTTGGGATTACATTATTAGTATAATGTGGTGCAGGTTTTGAAGGTTCTCTACAAAATTCCTTAGGGGTAAAATATGTAATAGCCTACAATATTTGACTTTTCCCTCTCTCTCTTTCCTCTCATTTTCTCTCCCCTCTGCCGTGCCCTGCCTTCCTCCCTTCCTTTTCTTTTTCCCCTGCTGCACGCTTTCCCCTCCAAACCGCCCTGTCCCATCTCTCTCTCTCTCTCTCTCTCTCTCTCTTCTTTTTTCATTTATTTTCTTTCCTCACTGTTCTTCTTCTTGCCGGATCTTCCACCTCCTTCTTCGTTTTTCTTCTGCGTCATCTTCATGCTTCGGCCCGACTCTACTGCTTTTCCTCCGTGCCGCCGCATCCGCCACCGCCTGCGTTCCACCAGCCGTCCCCTTGCCTCAACTCGCCTTCGCCTCGTCCTTCGTCGTCCCTGCCGTGGTCGTCGTTGCCGAAGCCATTCCGACGCCGTCCATGCCGTCCCTCACCAAGCTTTGTCGTGACCCTCATCAACGTCCCAAGACTTCCCTGGACGTCCCTCGGTGGCTCGTCGTCCTCGATTTCATGCCGATGTCCTTGATTTCCTTGGATTTCCAGCTCAGTCGGGATAGGTTTAAGGTAAACCCGAGAACCCGAGCCCCCCTTCTTGCCTCCGTCGATCCATGCGGTCAACGCCAGCTTCAGCTCGCCCAGCCGTTGCCCCCAGCCGCACGCCGTCGCCTTGCTCATCCCTCAGCTCACGCCGCCACTTGCTCACGCCACAGCTCGGGGGAGAAGAAACCCTCAGCTCGCCCGTACCCTCCAGCAATCAGATTGGAGAAACAATAGTTTTTGTGGGCTAGATTCGAGCCCAACAGATTCTATGGACCCGAGCCAGGCCACGGTGGGCCTTGACCCAGCCAATTCGGCCCATCTAGACTTCGGCCCACTCATCAGCAAATCGGTCGGTCCATCGGACTCGCCAGAATCTTCACCGTTACGCCGGAGGAGGCATTATTGCCGTTTAATTGGCTATAAAGCTTGGATTGGAGGTGAGTCGCCTCCTAATCCCCAATTAGGGCGGTTACACGCTCTAGTAGTTAATTATTGGCTTAATTGGATGATTATGGGGTCGATTGGTTGATTAGGACTTAATTTAGTAATTTTGGAGGATTTAGGGCTGATTTGGTAATTTTAGCCAATTATGGGCGATTTAGTAAAATTGGATAGCTAGAGGACAAATTGGTAATTTGTTAGCTCCAGATATTTGGTTTATTGGCTATTGGAGTTAATTTAGTAATTTCTAGAATTACCGTGGGTTTTCCTAATTTTGGCTAATTACAGCTCAATTAGGATTTTAAGGGATAATTGGCTGAATTGTAGAATTTAACGATAATTTGATAATGAAAAGGCTTTGATTAATTTTGATAATTAGCTGGGCGAGATTAGGTGGGTAATTTACGCAATTAGAATTTATTTACTACAGTTTTGCCTAATTAAAGATAGATTATCTAAATTGTGATTTATTCTAGGAATTTAATTATCTTTTTATGTTGGTTATTTAATACAATTGATTGTGCAATTGGATGTGATTGATAATTGATTGTGATTGATAATTGACTGTGGATGAATTTGATTGTGGTTGACATTTGATTGGGGGTTGACATTTGATTGTGGTTGTGGTTGTAAATTGATTGTGATTGTTATTTAATTAAGTCAATTTTAATTGATTAATTTATTAGTTGTGGACTTAATTGTTTAGTTAGTGATCGGGACTGGTGAGGAGTGAGGACTAGTGAGCTAAGTAGAAATTTAGACCAAGTAACCATGACACGAGGGTTAGGTTATCTAATTGGTTAGGGACCCTAGAGTAAGGGCTCTCCTAATCGAGATTAGGTGGTAGACTTACTGAGATATATATATATATATATATATCTCAACCCGTCGTGGTAACCATTTTTCAGGTGTATGATTGGAGATCAGACTTTGGAGGCGAGTCCTGTGGGAGTTGATAGGGCGAAGACTCGCGCTTCCGCTGGAGATTGGAAGGTCGGCGACAAGTCCTGGGATGTCGCACTAGACCGAAGAGAAGAGGAAAATCGAGAACCGTCGCGCGCTCGGAAAATCGGGGTGTGACAAAATAAGCTGTTAAAATGGTGAGTTGAAAATAAGGATACATGGAATTTAGTGTATAATGTTTTTTTTATATGTAATTAGGTTTTGGCTAACTAGTATTATGCCGATTGCAGAGACCTGGAGGTCGTCGTGGCCGAGTTGGGGGTCGTCGTGGGGTGTTCGTACGTCGTCGTGGAGGTGGAATTAGGATTCGTGATTCCCCTTCCCCGACGACGCCACCGACATTGTCGCCGACCCTTTGGGCTTCCCCCGTACCTTCAACAACACATTCACCAGACCAAGATCTACAAAATCTTGATGCTGTTGGTGACGGCCACATTGGCACATCCTTCCAGACACCTCCACCAGCAAACATTGGCTTTACGGCCGACCCTGCACGTAATATGGCTGGGCAAGTTTACCATAGGCGAGGTGAAAACAATGAAGAAACACCTGGTTCATCAACAGAACCATCAATGGATGAGGAAGAAATGGAAGTAGATTTTGAGGGACGGAGGTTAATAGGACCATTTGGAGATTCGTAAGTAAATTTTTTTTTTAGTTTGTTCAACACCTTACATGGTTTTATACATTTTTTGTCAAGTAAAGAGGGCTGTAAATTTTTTCAGATTCACAAACGCGTCATATGTTGTGAGAGAGTTGAATAAAATAGTCAAGATCATTGGAGTGGGCCGTATACTACATACAGCAGCACTTCAGAAGAATTGAAGAATTTGTGGTGGAATGAGTTCAAGGTAAGGTTATGGTGATAAATGTATGACAACAATTAATTGATGTATTACAACTATTAAAGGTTTATGGATTGATATTTATTGCAGAGGCAATTTCGATGGGCACCTGAAGTTGAGAACGAGATGAGGAGGATTTTCAATAAGAAGGTCGGCGATCACATGAGAAATGTGATGAACAAAGCGAAGTCAAAACAACGAAGGCCATTGTACATTAAAACCGAGGACTGGATGGAGATGCTGCGAATATGGGGAACTGAGACCTTCAAGCAATCGAGCGAACGGAATAAAAAAGTTCGAGCATCCTGCAGTTCTAGTGATGGTAGGAATGCCACATATGCCGGGGGCTCTATCAACATTGGGGAGCACAAAACAAGGATGGTAAGTACATTTAGCATACTTTGTAATGACAGCTGATCCATTATATATATAGAATGAGCATAATGTTTATATTTTGTAGGCCAAGGAATTGGGCAGGGAACCGACGGCAATACAAACGTTTGAACGGGCATTTCAAAAGAAGGACAAGACATGGACGAGCGGTCGAGCAAAAGCGGCTAAGGTTTGTGAAGTTTACATTAACTCATGCAAATGTAAATAATGTTATGTACAGTTTGATGATAATATGGATAATGTAGGAAAAATTTGATGAACTCCGCATGACGGCGGCGGCGGCGAATAGTGGTGGTGATAGTGTTGACACGTCTGATCGAGAAGTTGATCAGACTCCATTATGGGTGGAAGCATCGGGTAGGATAAAGAAAGGGAAAGTATATGGGTTAGGCTCATTGTCAAGGGAGTTTGCTAGACAGATGGGTGGAACGTCATCCCAAGGTGCATCTACTTCAAGGAGCAGTAAACATGATCCAAACATGGCCCAACAAATTAAGCGAATGCAAACTTTACTTGATGAAAAAGATACAAAAATAATTGGATTGGAACGTACATTGGCTCGAATCTTGCACCGCCTGGAGATGTCGGATGATGAGAATGAGGATGTACCTACTTCGAATCCAGCGGATGATGATGGGCATGGTCAAGGTGAACATGGCGATAATGAGATGGCTGATGATGATGTTGAAGATGCTGATCTTGATGATGCGACACCGTAAAGGAACAACTTGGCTATCGGTAACTAATAATCCTTACATGAGATTATTTAGATTAAATGTTGCGATCAAAGTTCCAGCCTGTCATTATGTAATGGGATTATGTTGTTATATTTAATACATTTGTCAATTCATGTTTGCTGCAACCTAGATGAATCATGCATGTATATGACTATCTCACTCTAGATTTCCATTATTTGTGGACAGTTTTGTTGCAATTACATTAATATGGCTATACATAATGACATGAAATGATAGTTTTTTTTTGTTGTATATGATCAGTTGGACAGCAATTGCATGCGTGTGAGATGAGGCAGCATGTGAAGTAGGGATGGAAGAATGCATGGATGAAGCGGTTCCTGGGCATCGGGTTTTTCAAGTGGAGCTGTGTTAGGGAAGGGTTGTAACTTTGAATACTAGAAGTAGTGTAGTTTGTGGGGCAGGATTGGTTGATGAGCATGGGAACAATGTTTTTCATTTGTAGACCGGAACAATATTTTATATTATTGTCCCGTTTTTTTCTTTCTTCATGAATTAAATATAAAACGTTGTTCAGCTTGTTGATTTCTTGTCTATACAAAATATGTATAATGTCATATTGTCAATCAGGTTGCGGGCATAAAATTTTGCCACAAGACTGAGCCAGAAAACAGGGTTAAATTAGCGACGGATATACTTACGAGGCCGTCGCTAATTTGCGACGGCCCCATGGAGTACCGTAGCTAATTTGCGACGGCAACGAAAACGGTCGTCGCCAACTTGTGAAGGAGCCTAAAACCGTGGTTAATTAGCGACGGACTGTAGACGGCCGTCGCTAATTAGCCACGGCCTTGAGATGGCCGTCGCTAAAATTGCGATGACTACTGCTCGACGGCACGGATAAACGGCGTAACTAATTAGTGACGGTTTGTCCGTAGCTACTTAGCTACGCAACACCATGTTCCGTCACTAATTAGTAACGGAATACAAATGTCTGTGACTAATAACATGACAGCTAATTGGCCACGGCGGACGATACGCCGTAGCTAATTGGTCGTCGCAAAATTTGTGACGGATAGGTACGTCGCTAATTACTACCCCACACGACGAAGATGACTTTATCGTGAAAATTTGCTACAGAGAGTAGTCGTAACAAACTAGCTAAGGCATTAGCGACGACGCTTTTGCGACAATTTTTACGACGACACTTGAAGTCATCGCTAATTGGCTACGAACCGCTTAGCTATGAATTTGGCGATGGACGTGTCGTTGTAGCTAATTAGCGACGACTTTTTCGATTTTCCCGTGGCAAATTTTAGCGACGCCCTATTTGCGATGAATATGTGGCCGTAGCTATTGTCGTCGCAAAACGCTTTTAGCGACGACATTTCGCAAGATTTCCGTCGCTAAATCTGTAGCTAAAAACAGTTTTTTTGTAGTGAACCAAATTATTTCCTCGGCCTTACACAGCTCATGGACCCAAAAAACATATGCAGATAGTGGTATACCCAACACCAATCTGGCATGTAATTAATAATCCGATTTGTATTTTCTCTAAAAGTTTGTGATCCGGACTTGTTGAAAATGTAGTTCAATTGCGAACAATATATCGAGATCACGGGTCCCCCAACCCCAAAAGAGAAAGATACAGAACTAAATATGTTAGCCGGACAACAAACTGCATGTAGAAGACCCTACCCCTAAACTTCCAATGTGAAAAGTAGTAGCCACCACAAATTCCCCGCCCCATATGAACTGTGAAATCCTTGACTGAACAGGATTCAGAGATCCTTGACAGAAGCCCAAGTCATCAAGAAACACGTTGCTGTGAAAGAAAGCGTCAAGAAGCTTATCTCACTATTAATTGTTAATGCAGCATTGTCTCTGGCCACTTGGGCTTCAGGGGTCTGCCGTTGTCTAGAATCTCGGCCTCGCTCTTCAGGTGTCCGTGGTTGTCTAGAATCTCGGTCACGCTCTTCAGGTGTCCACGACTGTCTAGAATCTCGGCCGCCGCCGTGCTCTTAAATCGTCTTCTGCTTTCCAGAAGCATGGCCACCATCGTGCTCTATCTTCTGCTTTCCAGAAGCTTGGCTGTCGTCATGCTCTTCACGCGTCAAAGTTTGGCTGCCATCGTGCTCTTCAGGCGTCTTCTGCTTTCCAAAAGCTTGGTCACTGTGGCCACCGTGCGTTTGCTGTTTTTCAGAATCTTGGCCTTGATGCATTTGTGTGGGGTCATGCGGGAGGCCGCCCTGCGGGGATGTTGCTTCTCTAGAATCTTGACCATTCATGGGGCCAGAACCTTCCCCACCGTATAGAATCTTGGGCATCTGCGGATACTCATCCGCAAGAGATCGTGAGGATGCCGGCGACGAGCAGTTGGATGCCCACAAGGGAGGCCTCACGCATGAAGCGCATCAAGGTCAAGATTCTGGCCAGCCACAGATGGCCAAGATTCTAGACGGTGGCCAAGGTTCTGGCCCCATGGATGGCCAAGATTCTAGAGTAGCAACATTGCCACACGGGTGGCCTCCCGCATGACCCCACGCAAGTGCATCAAGGCCAAGATTATGAAAAACAGCAGACAAACGGTGGCCAAGATGACAGTGGCCAAGCTTCTGGAAAGCAGAAGACCCCTGAAGAGCACGACGGCGGCCAAGCTTTGACGCCTAAAGAGCATGACAATAGCCAAGCTTCTGGAAAGCAGAAGACAAAGCATGATGGCGGCCAAGCTTCTGGAAAGCAAAAGACGCCTGAAGAGCACGATGGCAGCCGAGATTCTAGACAGCCGTGGACACCAGAAGAGCATGGTCGATGATTCTAGACAACCACGGACACCTGAAGAGCGAGGCCAAGATTCTAGACAGCCGCAGACCCCTGAAGCCCAAGTGGCCAGAGACAATGCTGCATTAACAATTAACAGTGAGATAAGCTTCCTAACACTTTCTTTCACAGCAATGTGTTTCTTGATGACTTGGGCTTCCCATCATGGATCTCTGAATCCTATTCAGTCAAAGATTTCACAATTCATATGGGGCAGGGAATTTGTGTTGGCTACTACTTTTCAAATTGGAAGTTTAGGGGGTAGGGTATTCTACATGCAGTTTGCTGTCCGACTAACGTACCTCTGTATCTTTCTCTCTTACTCTCCTTGTTTGCATTCCAGAAGTAGAGTTTTTCATTTGACAGTTCACTTTCAAGAAACCATGCAATGTAGTTTTTTTGGTGTTTCTTCTGTCAAATTCAGCATTGTTTTCCATGCGGATAAAGTCATTTGAGCATGTCCTTTGCCAGAAACCACTTAAGATTCTGGTTCCGTGTAGACCAGCTTTACCCCTAGAATGGCCAGTGAAAATTGAGATCTTACTTTTGCCAGCTTCATCCCTTTCAATATAGATGGTAGCGTAGTGAGGGCTTGCTAATTCCAACACCCGAACACCCTAGAAACACTAAACACTAAAACCCGAACACCCTTCACCGGAATGTCCTTCTTGATGTGTTGGGCTTCCCGGCTTGGATCTCTTAATCATATCTAGTCAGGGATTGCCCTTTTCGTATTGGGCAGGCAACTTGTGGCAAGTAGTGCTTTTCAGTTTGGAAGTTTAAGCAGGATGGCATTATGGATGGAGGCTGCCCTCCATGTAATATATATTTTTTTGTATCTTTCACTCGTGCTTTCCTTCTCAACATCCCAGGAGTAGTCCCATTAGAAGAGTTTTCATTTGGCAGTTTATTTTCTAGATACAATGCATTGTTGTTTTTTGGTATTAGCCAGTAAATGTTTTCTTTTTAAGCAGAGAATAAGAACTTTATCTCATGATTCTCTCCATTTCACCTGCTCTGCAATAGGCGCATAGCATTGTATTTAATATTGCCAGGCCATATCTGCTAACTTCGGCTTCAGAGTCCTTGACCAACAGTTTGGCCTCCCTCGGAAGCACACGCCGGCGAAATGCTGAAATCATGATGCGGTGGGCATAGCCATCTGCAAGTAACTGAATCATTATATCATACATAAGCATTGCCATTACACTATCATAATGATATGAAGTTCTTACAGCAGGAAAAAAATTTGAAGCCCCCTTCCTCCCTCTCCCTCACTCTCTCTCTCTCTGCACACTCGCACACAGTGGTTGTTTCAACTTTACATTGAAAGAATGGCACAGCAAGGACCAATTATTTAGAGAATAATAGCAAGATATGAACATAACGGAGGACCTTATGGAGCTTGTTCTGCCAGAACCTATATGAAAACCGTCTTTGCTAAGGACGTTAAAGCTAACACTTCAAAGGATGAAATAATGCTGGTCGCAGATCTTTATAAAACTGGATAGTATAAAGGAACGGGTTGGAACTATAGCACTCATTTCACCATCTCAAAAGTGCAAATTAGGGATCTTTGCAGAAGTCGTTCTTCTTCCTTGTAAAAAAAAGTGTTAGAGATAAAGGAACGGATTGGAACTATAGCACTCATTTCACCTTCTCAAAAGTACAAATTAGGGATCTTTGCAGAAGTCGTTCTTCTTCCTTGTAAACAAAAGTGTTAGAGAACATAATTCGATAGCTAAATGAAACTTGGAGTCATGCTTAATTACCAGATTTGACAGATTTTCTTATCGTTTCATCAATAGCTAAGGCATCCATCGGCAGACAGTAAGACATCTACAAAATTGAACAGATGCTAGGTGACGGAAATGACAACTGCTAGCAAAAATATGAACATACATTTTATGACGGAACATCAACGAGGACAAATTACAGAAGGATAACAAAGGATCAATACAATAATTTTTTCAAAGGTAAGCAAAAGACATGCCACTTATAGGTTTAAAAATCTCTCATTTTGGTACAGTAGATCTTCGAGCTAAAATTTCAATAATGAACAATCAACCTATATCGTGCATTTCAAAATTCTCTTTCAAATTATTACAGAATGCCTTATGCGTTTGCTTCAGCATTTGAAAAGAGTTTTGGGGCTCTAAGGTCCCTTAGCCAAATGCAAATGATGTTTGGTTCATCTTTTAAAGGGTTTTTGGGAACATGTTATTGCATCTCCAAAGCTCTTTAAACACTGCAAAAAAAAACTGGTTTTAAAGGTATTTTGAAAAATGAAGCCTTAGAGGTGTTTTGAGAAATACCATTGTCTAAATGCTACTTCCCCAACTCCAACAACTCCCACCCTTCGCCACTTCCCCCCGCCTCTGGCAACTCCCTCCTCTACCGCCTCCCGACGACTCCACCTGCCCCCCAACAACTGCCACCTCCCCCCAACTCCGACTCCCCCACTCACAACCGCCACCTCTCCCCCGGCCTCTGGCGACTCCCCCTCCGCCACCTGAAGATCAAATATACAAGCAATTGAGGATGAGGGCTTTCCACAAGCTTCGATGCAAGTTGACAGGAAAAAAAGGCCTTCTAGTATAAGCCTAGAAACTCCTCAATTACATGAAACTTTGCTAAAAACTTGGCCCTGACTTACATGAATGTGCTGCAGATAGAATACTCTATGTCTGTTATACTAAGAAACAGCATTGACCCAATGAATATCACAAAATCCGGATCAATCACACTATTTTAGTGACCCTGCTGAGAGAGCAAACCGAGATGTAAGTTTCGCCAGAGAAGTTCCTTGCCGTAAGAAGCCAGAAATGAATACCACGAACCAAGAAGTAAGATGAAGCCTAAAACTTGAAAATGGCAGTCACAACCTATGCAGCAATGGAAGCACAATAAGAGAAGGTCCGGTCAAGAAGCAAACGAGCACGCACGACGATGGCTCTCTGTTTTGCTCTTACCGAGTCGGACGAGTTGTGGATGGGAATGGTTGAGAGGAAAGATGCTTCCTTTAACCTCTCTGGAAATGGCAAGAGCTTCTCCTCACATTCACGCACCGTTCATGCAGAAGGAGCTTCTCCTCACTCTCACACGGCATGCATGTAAGGTTGGTTACAAAGGACAGCAGCATATATTCCGTTTCCGTTGGGTCCGACATTTCCCTATTGAGCCGGCCTCCTACTTGATTGGAATAAAGGGTACACCGGTTCCGATTTAGATTTCCGCACCAACAAATACAATATAAAAAAAATACATCTCAAATCCCTTGTCCATTGACAATGTGGTCTGTGTCTTGTCCTAAATTAAACTTGGCGGAACATGAAATGTTTTTCGTTTTAAATACTATCAAGATACAATAAAACATCAGGAATACCCTTACCCAAAAGAAAAAACAGCATGAATACGATCTGACCAATTAGATTCCAACTTTTGACAAAGAAGAATTTTTCAAATAAAAAAAAAGAAGACAAAGATGAATTTATATTAGGAAAAATTCCAAATAAGGACTCGAAGTGGCAGGATTTTTTCAAGTAAAAACCCAAAAGGGACATTGTTTCAAATAAGAACCTAAAATACCTTTATTATTTCAAATAAGTATCTCAAGTAAACACAATTTCAAATAAGGATCCGAAATGAATTAATTAGTCTCAAAATAGGACCTAACTACACCCACAGAAGAGGGCATTTTCGTCTTTTACTTTTTTTCCATTTTTTTCTCTTCAGAAAATGAAAAATGATGAAGTAAAAGAAGGAAACATAATGGAGTCAAAGTTGGCAGCACCACCGCAAGCCACCGTCGAGAGTGAGCACGATGCGCCGCCGAGGTCATCCACCGAACCCTTCTTCATCCTTCAAATCAACCACCGAAGTCTGGACTTGATCACAACTGAATCATCGCAGCACCCCTCTCTTCCTCTCTCCCTCTCATAGAGAAATTATAATCAAAGAAGAAATCAACGAATCATATTTGGAGGCGAAACCGCCGTACCTGGTTGAATGCGAGTGAGAGAGAGAAAGAGAGAGAGCTTGTGAAGAGTCAAGTCTCGGTCGTCCATTCGACACGCTCAACGGAGGAGGATGGGGTATTGCTCTGGGAGATGGCATCAATGACCAAAGATGATACGCACGTTCGTAGGAGAGAGTCCCATGCATTTCATTAGCCACCCGACCTACCGTCACCGGCCCAGACGAGGGAAAGGGCCAGGTACCCTTGCCCAGGTCTGGGAGAGGGTCGCGACCCTCTCCTACTACTGGCAAGGAGCCGCTAGCCCTCACCGAGGAGCCAACGACCCCGCCGGCCTTTGCCGAGGAGCCTAAGACCCTGCCAGTCTTGGCCGCCACACCACCGACAATGGTAGTGACCACAGGCAAGAGGGCTCCAGCCCTCCCTCTATATTTTCTTTTTTTAAAATTTTTTACATACTTTTTTAAAATTTATGTTAATTAAAATTTAAGTTAAAACTATTTTTGACGAAATTGCTCTTGACCGGTCGGAATATTAGAGTTGCCGGGCAGTGAGGTCCTTATTTGAAACAATTATAATTATTTCATGTCATTATTTGAAACAATGTCCACTTCATGTACTTATTTGAGAAAATCCTGTCACTTTGTGTCCTTATTTGAAATTTTCCCTTTATGTTATGACCGCATCTTATTTAATGCAGTGTAACATACCTTACACGGGTTCAACTTTCCATAAAATAGTATGAGTAATCACAAATTCTGTCAATCCATGTACATTTTGACTGGGGACTCAATTATTGAATTTGCGTGTTTCATAGGGTCAAGATTTTATTTTAGAAAAAAATGAAAATAGAGAAATTTATCCCAAAAAGAAACAAAGAGAGAAAAATTCGAGAAAAATTAATTAATTGCCGAAAAAAATTTATACGCAAGAAACCAAAATGAATAGGAAATGAAGAGAACATGTGCAAATATTCCCTCGAGACCGGGCTTTGATTTCCTCCTGAAGCCATCAGTTTCCTGCTTCAAAAGGAAAATGCATTGAAATCTCGGTTTTCGTCTTAAAAGTGATAAAGATGCATATCATCATATATTGAAAATTAGAAAATATATCTAAATAATGGCATCTCTCATAGAGATATTTATATTTTCAAAGTATACTGATGACACTTAACAAGTACTTAGAAGCACTTCTTAGCATTGCACCTTCTCATAAACACGACTTGCAATTAGGAGGGTTGGTCATTCTCCAATCCACAACTCTTTAAATATGTATGCATGCAAATCGAGTCGAGCTGAGTCTGAGTCGAGTCAAAGTGGTACATATTTTACTCATAAGTTCCTTTGCATTTGGATATAGAGTGTCTAAACAAATTCTTACTTCTTACTTTTTGCTGACTTTGACTAGCTATTTAAGGCACTATGCGCATTTGAAATATTTAGAATTTACCCTTTACCTTGAGAATTTTTACTTTTGGCAACCTGTGATGCAGTATAAATACTCTAAAATTTTCTGTGTTCAAGCATCTCTCCATATATCTTTACAACAAAAGAGTAAAGAAAGTGAGATTAAGGCTCCATTTGTTTCATGAAAAATAATAATTTTGAAAATATTATCCTATAGATAATAGCTCACTATAAAAATGAGTGAACTAAAAAATATTTTTATTATTTATGAAATATTTAGACATATTTTATTCTCAATAATCATTTTCATTGACCAATTATGTCAAGCGATATAAGCGATCATTTTTATGAAAAAAATTTAAATTATTATTTTCAGTTAAACAAACGGAGCCAAGAGCAACGCACTTCATTTTTTGCATATTTCACTCTCCCATCAACCGTAACAACTACGTCCATTTTTAGAGATCTTGCTCTTAACAAGTAGCACTTTAAGAAAACTTCTATTAGTTCTCAAATGATTAAGAAATTGTCAGAGGCATTATCTTTATACATATGGAGTTATACAACTGCAGATTTGGAATTAAAAAGCTCCTTGAAATTAATAATTACAAACAATTTAGTTAGATTACACAAAAACTCACCCTCCTAGATTTCGTCTTCTATAGGTTATACAATGATTGTCTGATACCACCACCCATATATGTGTTTAGAGTTTTAGGGTTCCAGTGTTTAATTTTTGGTTTTATGGCTTCGGATTTTGGGTCTAGGGTTTACAATTTCAGGTCTAGGGTTTAAGAAGAGAATTGAATTGACAAAAAGGCGAAGCTCATTAGGGACACACTTTGCAGACACCTATCTTGGGTCTTGAAGCCATTTGAGATATTAACCGTATAAACCCTAAAAGCTTAAACTGTATAAACTAAATCCCCGTAACACTAAACTCCAAAACCCTAAATCCCTAGACCCCAAAACCTATCCCCTAAAACCCCATACCCTAAACCCTAGCACCCTAAAACCTATGAGCATTAAAACCCTAGACCTCGAAACCCTCAAGCCTCGAACTCGAAACCCCAAAACACCAAACACTAACCCCTAAATCACAAACCTTATGGAAAAAACATCCAAATGGAAGTCTCCCATTGCCCAAAAGGATCTTTTAGGCCAATGTCATGTCTTATGTTTTTGCATGAATTTTTGAGTGTAATAACATATTATGTAGGATATACTATATGAAGATATAGCTATTAAAACTCACATGTCCCAATAGTATTCTTGTTGCAAGAAGTTTTATAGCATAAAACATTGAAATGAATTGACAAAAAGTTGAAGTTGATTAGGCACATACTTTGCAAACACTCACCTCGAGTCTTGAAGCCATTTAAGATATTAAACCCTTAAACTCCCAAACCCTAAATCCTAACCCCAAACCATATCCCAGGCCCTATGCCCTCCCCCTTAGACGCCAAACCCTAGACCCTAGAACCTAGATCCTCAACCCCAACTACATAACCCTTGTCGCGACCTACTTGGATGGTGCATAACTTAGGGATTGGCTAAAGGATATTAGAACTAAATCTAAAACGGGCTCTTCGAATTCCATACTAATTCACAACTTGGGGTTTAAGTTCTTAGCGTACAAATAACTTTCATTAGAAGTCATCACTAATCTATGTATGGTGAGTCGGTTAGACATTCATGTAAAATATTGGGATGAATAATTTATCTCTACGAGTTAGAGAGTTTGAAATCATGGACTTAGTTATGCTAAAGTAATCCAACACCTTTTTGTACATTTTATTTCATAAAAATACTTTGGCAGACAACTTGGATCAATTTTGTAACATCGTCAAGTAAAGATTGTGATTACATTGAACCATCTCCCATTCTAATCATCACAAATCATTAATTAAAGAAAGAAAGTCAATTTATTGGATGGTCGAGACATGCTTAATTTTTTATCCGAATTATATCATCCTTATATATGATTTTATCCAACCTTAAGCACAAACAAAGAAAAAATAGCTGACTTTTAACCCATCATTATAAACCCTAAACAATCCATAACACCTAAACATCTTAGAATAATGGTAATTAAATTTTAAATAATTTTTTTGTTATCATAAGATAAATTCAAGTAAATCCCACGAGATAAAACAAGAATAACATCTAAATAAATCATTAACAATGCCCAAAATAAACCTTAAAAAGATCTTAAATAGCAGTCGATTAATCTCTAGATATCTCTAACTAAGACATGACCAAATGATCTTAACTAGGCATTGAATAAACCTAAATAAACCCTCCACCCAAAATGTCACCCGAACTATCTTAAACCATGAATCCCTTGCATTATACAGGGGTTATCTATGGGTTATTTTGGTTAAATGGGAGTTACACTATAACTATCTCAAGGATAACTTGAGGTTTTGTAGGACATAGTTTCGGGGTAAAAATCAAAAGCGAGAGCATTGCTCTAAACCCTAAACCGGTAGTAAGATGATAGTCAATATTCAATGCGGACATCAACATTAAATTGCTAGCCCATAGTTCTTTAAAATGTGCATTAAAAATAATAAAAAAGTTTGGGCAAAAATATTCCTTATCTAATGATGGGAATAGTCACGTGACCCGCCATTTAGACAATCAAAGAGTTCAAGCTTTTATTTGAAACTAACTTGGGACTCCAGGCCCTCACTTGAAGCACAGTCAACTCTAAAGCTTAATTTATTTGAGAATAGGCTCCATTTCAAGCCCCTGTTTGAAGTTTTCCCTTGATAACTATAGGTAGTAAGAAGACAATCAGTATTCAATGCAGATGTCAACATTAAATCGCTAGCAGATGGTTCTTCGAAGTATGCATTAGAAGGAAGTGTACAATTTTTGGACAAAAATACCCCTTCTTCGGTGATTAGAACAAACACATGACCTGCCATATAGCCGATCAAAGAGTTGAAACTAACTTTCAACTCCATGCCTTTACATGATACAAGGCTCATCGTGAACCTTCATATGATAAAAGGGCTCCATTTCAAGCCCTCAATTGAATTTTTCCCTCGATAACTGCAGGTAGCAAGAAGATACTTGGTATTCAATGCGAAGGTCAACATTAAATCGCTAGCTGCACCTTAGAAAGAAGAAAAAATATTCGGACAAAAATTTCCCTTCTTCGGCAATCAGAACATTCACGCGACCCATCATTTAGGCAATTGAAGAGTTCATTCTTTTGTTTGAGACGACTAATTTGCGGTTTTAGACCTTCAATTGAGACAATGGTCACTTTAAATCTTTAGTTGAGAAAATGGATCTCTTTCAAACCCTTATTTGATACTTTCCCTTTATTTGAAAAGGGCGCCTCCTGCCTCTTGCAGAATCAACAACAATACATCCATTTTTGTGCATTTACTTTCATCTTTAAAATTCCATGCATATTTATCTTTTTGCATTTGAACTTCCAATAATAACATTCACATTCCTTACGACCTCTAATTACCAATTCCGGCATTTTCAACTCCGGTCCTTTTTAGCCATAAGCCTTTTCATTATTTGGTGAAACCAAATTATTTCCTCGGCCTTACACAGCTCATGGACCCAAAAAAACATATGCAGATAGTGGTATACCCAACACCAATCTGGCATGTAATTAATAATCCGATTTGTATTTTCTCTAAAAGTTTGTGATCCGGACTTGTTGAAAATGTAGTTCAATTGCGAACAATATATCGAGATCACGGGTCCCCCAACCCCAAAGGTTTAAAAGGAAAAAAGAAAAAAAAGAGTTAGCTAAATGGGTGGTCACGGTGCAAAGTTGGTCAAAAATCTCGTTAAGATCAATATTCCTGCCGGGAGTAAAAGTGCGAAGTCTCAAGATTTGCTCGTTGGATTTAGCGTCTCGGAAAGATGTTGTCAAACACGAATAAAATCATACGAGTTCGATTGAACTCCTCAAATGAGGAAGAATTACAGGGTCGAAAGGACGGGTCTCCAATCTGGATATATTTCATGGGGTTCCCAGATGAACTAATCATCACAAAAAAAAAGTAATAATAATAATGTCGGGGATCGAGATAATGGAGAGAGAGAGAGACGCCAGACTTTGTAAGGAGAAACCAGCTCGCAGCTCGGTCTTCTCTCATGTTATCACGTCGAACCTTAACCGCCATTGTTCCACCGTCGTATTGTTCGCCTCCATCCCTCTCCTTGCGTTCCGGCCGTTTGCCGAGGATATCTACTCATCCCCTGTTTCCTGGTCGTCCCCTTCACCTCTTCCTCAAATGCCACGAATTGCCGATTGAGATGGAGCCTTCATCGTCCGAAAAGCATGAGGACGACGACGACGAGGAGAAACCAGAGCGGGTTGTCCAAGTTCCCCGGCAAAGGTACATCCCTGTCACTAAGGCACAGCTTTTGGACGCCATTTTGATGACCGCGTTCGACAATCAGGACGAGGCCCTTCAATTCCTCAATGTGTCTCGGTAAGGCTTCCTTTTTACTCGTCATCTTCGTCGTCCTAACTGAGTCGCAAAAACTTGATGGTAGCTCCTAACTCGTTTACTTCCATTGGACGCCGGCCAAGGTGTTTGGACGCCATTATTCATGCTGAACATAAAGTCGTTTTAGAAGACATGCGGGCTGATTATTCCGTAATCTCGGCTTTCGCGGGAAAGGAGGAACCGGTTGATGATGGGAGACACGCTGAACTCGTCGCTGATAAGATGAAGCCTGACGCGACCATGGATAGCGGTGAGGAGGGTAAGATAGAAGTTGAGGAGCAATTTCCTCTAATGTCCGCTACTAAGTTGAAGAACCTGGTTCCTTCTTCCGTAAAAAATGGGAGGAAATGCAGTGGTGATCCATCCAGGTTAGTTATGATGCCATAATACGTGCTTCAAAAAATAAGTGAACTTAAGTATGTATTCCATTGAGTAGCCATTAATTTGCTATTCCAGTTCATGCTCAGGCAAATCTGACTCACAACGACCATTTTTGTTAGAGTTGCTGTGGCCACTCGTTTCCAGCGGGCTTTCATGCAACTTCTTTCTAATGCACAGTTTGAAGAACTGTCGGCTGGCGATTTAATGTTGACTTCCGCATTGAACACTGACTATCTTCTCACATTGCCCGTTTATGTTGACTGGAAGAGAGCTTCTAAGGCCAATGCTATAATATACAGGTAAACATATACCAGAGGTGTTGAAAGTTTGATACTTCACCAATCTCTACAACCAACTTCGGAAATGCCAATTGAAAATATGTATTACTGTTGGACTATTTTATTCAAATATCATTGTTACGACACAATCCACTGTTGCATAGTTTCCACTGATGTACAATTCTGATGACAGTGCAAACCATTGCATCATGCCACTGTTTGTCGTATTCAAGATGTGTTCTCTTTACCAAATAGGTTTTATTCTTGTTATATATGTTGCGAGCACCGAATTGTGCAGTTATTTTCCTTTGACTCATCACATACTAGAGTACTTGCTATATCTCAGCTTATCAAGTATGTGAAGAAGCTGATCAGATGAGAATGTAAGCTTCTGTTCTTACATACAAGTGCTTGGACAAATTGGGACTGTGGAAACCTGATACAAAGTATATTCATAATGCTGAACACATAACTATATTTACGAGTGTGTGTTGCTGATTCCACATAGTGGGATCAGAGGCTTGTTTCTCTTACAGCTAAAGCAACCAAGAAGTTTGGCCATACTTCTATTAAGTTGGGTTTCCATCGTAGATTACTACATCTCGAGTTATCTAGACTTTTACTCTGCCAGTGTAGAATCAATCAATTTGACTATACTGCCAATTACTTGTACATTAATATAGTCCAGTAAAGAAGGTGTTTGGATGTTTTAAATAGCTTCTTTATGAACATACTGACAGTGGCATTTTATCTGTTGGTTCTTTCTGATTGTACTACGTAAGGACATCAATTGGATGTTATTTTCAGTCGTTGGATCTTTACCTTAGTTGTTGGAAAATTTTGTTACTTCTCTTCAGCAGTGTGCTAAATGAAGATGCCGTCTTTCTCATTTGCGATCTCTTCCGTGAATCTATGTAGATGACTTGCTGTTGGCTTACATTCTCTTTCCATTCTATCATTATCCTCTTGTATCATACAGGCGGGGTTATGCAACTGAGAGGCAGAAGGGTCTACTGTTGGTTGAAAAATTGGATTACATACAGTCCAAACTTCTGCAAGGAATTCTCGTTACCATATCAAAACCATTGGGGAAGCTCGGGGCATGGGTTATCGAGGTCATTCTTTTCTCTGCAGCATGTTTTACACCCACGGACCTCATCTTTTCTTTGTAATTACCGAATGCCTGGAGACATAAGTGAAGGGTGTATTAGCTTAGCTCAATAGAAATGTCAATACCAATTCATTCTGCAATTCTTTTCATTCTGTAATAGGTTTGAAATGTCAAAAGATGAATGTCGTTGTAGAAAGAGAAGATAAAGAACTGTGGAGATGGAAGTTCAGGAGCAAAACTTATTTGATAGGAATCTTCTGAGCCCTTTTGAGTGTGTAACTTTAGTGTTTTCCTTTTCTATGGATGAGCTTGTCACCTATCCATGGAAGTCATTTCAAATGATGATAACAATGTTTTTTAAGCCATCATAGATGAAATGATAACTCTAAAAGATTTCTGTTAGTTGACAAAAGAGTTCAAAACAGCTGCTTTGAACAATGATAGCTATGCTTTCCAGCTGTTGTAATTTTTATTTTTATTTTGAATTTTTTGTGCTGAAAATTGTGAAACATTTGTTGTGCATGTTATCCAAGCTTTAGCTGAAAATAGACTGCGGTTTCCTTGTTTTTAACAGAAAAAATTTCCTCAGTATGTTGCAGCACACTATATAACATATAATTTCCCAGGAAAAAAGAAAATGATAGTTTGCAATACTTTTGTGAACCAAACATACTGGAAGGTTCTTTGAGGCTTGCCCTTCAGGTTCTGCAATTTAGGGAACTTTGATCCTTTTAATAATGTGTAAAATCGACATAATGCAACTCTTCTGCAGGAACTTGCTTCAAGATGTGAAAGAGAAAGTTAATATCATTTTTTTATTACTTATGTCAAGCTGTGCTGCCTAACAGAAGAAAAGGACAACATCTGAATACAAATTATCCTTACCATCATTGCATTATCTGCTTTTCTCCCTTCAGAGAATATGGCTTGATTTTATTTTGTTAAACAGAAATTGAAAGGTTTTTATTCAACTGAAGAAATCAAGGATTGGACAAAGAAGTTTAAGCATTGGGTTTTAGAAGCTTCTGACTTGCAGAACTCAGATTTTCTAGAGATGCTTGATGGTACATTTGAAGTAGGATCACAGTTAAATCAGGAGCTCCCTATCTGGCTTGCAGCCCAAAGAGCAGTGACGCGTTATGAAGGCATCTTATCATCAACTGGACCTCGAGGAAGGCTTTTAAGGAAATTGCTTACATGGACTGGACTTGTGCCGCCAATGCCAGAAACGCCATTTGAGTGCAAGCGTGATAATGGTGAATCTGAACCTTATTTAAGGTATGTGAATTCAATTTCAGTTTTCTTCCTTTCATTGATATAATCCTTCAATATTTTATTGATCAAATTTCGATACTAGAATGCATTTTATTTACCACAATAGATTGTCCTTTTCCCAGGCCAATCTCCATATCTAGGATTTCACTTAGTGATGTCTGGAGGCCAGTTACAGAGAAATCTCAGACATACAATGTTTGGGAAGTGTTGAAGGCTGGAGTTTCCATTTTCCTCTCGCAATCCACCCTTCAGGTGGTGCTGCTTTTTCAACATCTTATGCTTTCATTGATCTATCCTTTTAAGTTGTAGTGATTGACTAGGTTTTTAAAACACATTGCACTGTTGAGAGTGGAGGTAAGCACGGTCCTTTTTAATTCTGTTGGACACTGACCCAATACAGTTTACCAAACCAAACCCCACAAAGGTCATTTTGTTAATTTTTATTCCACCCTATTTCCAATTCAAGTTGAGCTGGAAACTTCCTTTGTTTTATCCGCAAATTGTGTGGCAAACCAGACTCTTCTCTTCTACTTAGCATATTTCTTCCACTACAACCAAAAGAGATTTCCTCTAAATTTATGGCGTGACCCACTTAATCTTGAATACGATTTGGTGAACAAAAACAATAAGATCTTGTGGTGTTCATTTAAAATTAGAGGGAGAAATTTTTCGTATATCTTGAAATATACCATTTGAATGTGTTTGTCATTTTTGGTCTGATATCCTCATGGTATGGCTGTACTATTGGCTGACTACGTGCACTATTAGGTGTTTAAATCATCAACTAAGCAAGCTTTTCACCGTTTTTCTTTTTCTACTATCTTTATTAGGAAGCAGCCTTCCAAGAGTTGGTATTGCTCTATACTGAAGAAGTAAACAAAAGTGATGTGCAAGGTGAATCTGAGTTTAAATCATTGCAAGTGAAGATCTATGAGAGAATCCCTATTCCAGATTTGCCGGTAAATACTTTTGATATCTGACATTAACATGTTTTTAAATGACTTAATATATCCACATGAATTAATAATCGCAACTTCTAGAATTGAAATTGTTTCATCTTTTTGCGATTTCTTAGGTTATCTTTCCTCACAAAAGGCTATCATTCCGTATCATAGACACGGTATGTAGATGATCTGCTCTCATCATGTCTTGAATGTCTTCTTTTAGCTTCTCCAGATTTATTTCTTCCTTCAGAGACTAGAGCGTAACAAAGAAAGTGATATATGTAAATTACTTTCATTTACATCATCCGCAGCTTCTTCTTCAATTGCCAAAACCAAAAGTTCCTACCTGTTCTACACCATTTTGAGTAACTTCTACGGTTGATTATAATGATAAGAACAAAACTTTCATTGTTAATTACATTCAAAATAAAGCAAGGTACAAAGGATGCATATTAACTGCATAAGGAG
The DNA here is from genome assembly GCA_019926035.1 of Melaleuca alternifolia. Lineage (NCBI taxonomy): Eukaryota > Viridiplantae > Streptophyta > Magnoliopsida > Myrtales > Myrtaceae > Melaleuca > Melaleuca alternifolia. The sequence continues at coordinate 49,954 of JAGKPW010000366.1, forward strand.
ACCTTAAATCCCAATACTCATTAAAAATTATGAAGTTGCTCAATATTTGACGCTGATAATAATCTTTTCATACTTAGGAAAGGTGTAGAGTTGTGTTGAACTAAGAGAATACGAGCCCCAAATCTATTATTTAATATTCCTGATAATTGCTTACTCGTAGGTGGTTTGTGCACACATAAAAGAGTTACAAATTGCTCTAGGATTTCAATTCTGGCTTGTTGTTGACTACATTTTTTGGGCTGTCACCCTATATTCTTGCTGTTGGTTGGAGAGTTTGGATTAGCAATGTGCACCAAGTCCACTTCAAACCAAGAATCAGGTAGAACCATCCTGATCAATTCCAGTTCCAGGTTGGTTCTCCCAAAAACCGGTCCAGTTTTCGATACTAAAACCGTGGAATTGGCCTTTATCTGGTTTGGCTCCTGTTAGTTATGCAACCTTGGAACCAACCAATGAATCTGGTTCTTGGCTCAAACCAATCTTATTTGAAAGAAACAAAAACAAAAGCAAGTTGCAACCAAGAGGGATTGGAACCCTAGACTTCAAAGATGAGGAACGTGCATAAAACTATTAAGCTAACAAGAGTTTAATTGGCAACATCTACAAAAGATAATATATGACATCTATGACCTGAATTTTTCAATAAAAACCTGGTTCTTGAGTAGTACTGGAAACCAACCTGAAATCAGCCAAGTGTTATTAATTCGGTTCCCTATTCTAGCCTTGTAAATGAATCACCCAATTCCCGAGTAGAGTCTCTCTTGTGAAGATCAGGTCATAGATGTTTTATGTTATTTTCCATTGGTCATGTTTAGCCAGTTGCAGATCAAGTGTAACCAATACCTCCATGGTCAGTACTAGGTTCAAGCCTCGAATTTGACACATCCTTGAACCAATCACCCATAGTCTAGATGTCCAAGCAGCAATGTTATTGATAAATCCAATCTTTCAATCTCAATTTTCCCTTCAATGATTCCAGGAACTGATACTCTACCAACTGTTGTAGGGTAACAACACTCTGTCCTCTATTCTGGTTATTTATTATTCAGAAGATGGCAGCATAGCTCCAATAAAATATAATGGACTTAAATAACTTGTGCTATCTGCTATTACCTTCACATGGCTTTTTCTTATCCTAGTTGAACACTGCACCGAGTACTTGTGACTCTGGGACATGGAAAGGCCTTACCCTGACTACATTTGTTCGAATTTTTGTGAAGCAATGAGTAGCTGCAACTTACATATTTTCCTTGATAAATGGGTCAGTTGTGACATTTATAGCATTGTCCAATGCCAGGTTATTGATCAGATATACACTTCACTTGTAGGTGCGCTTGGATATTGCCACAGTGTTGGGACTTCTGGCCTACATCATAAATTACAAATTTGAAGATATAAAATCCTCACCGTATGGAATACCTGCCTTCGCACAATTCTTCGCCTGTTCTTAAGTATCCTCCTTTCAGAAGATCGGACGTTGCGCTTAGGAAAGAACTTACGCTATATTTTTTGTGCATCCGATGTCTTCTATTGGAATGGTAGACATAGTTTATATGTTTCTTCTCCAACTAAAATCTCAAGCTGATGCTTTTCTACTATGTAAGATAGCAGTTGTACTTCTTTATTTAGTTGCATCGTCCTCAGCGACTTCTCTTGTTAAGTCACCTTGAGAGTTTAAGCATCGAAGGTGCCATAGCAGCATGAACTGAAACCAGCTTTTTGTTTAGAAGAGTCTAGGAGGCCTTGCTGGGAAGACAAAGTGTGGGATGTGCACATATGATATAGGATGGCACTGGAGTTCTACTTTGGGTCCAGGTAGGAATGGATGAATATGCGCAGGAGGAATAGAAGTTCAAAAATCAACTGGTGTGAGAGTCTGTACGGATAAGAAATTTTGTTTATGCATTAGAACTTAGCGAAGAGTGGCCAAGGACATTAGCCATATTGGAAATAAGCGAAGCAAAAAAACTGATCAATTTCCGAAGTGCTACATTTCTCAATGTTGGACTGTTTCGTAACTATTAGCGTAGATTATAATAAATACTAATGAGATTATTATTGCTTCTGAGCCTTTCAGTTGTCTTATTGTAGTGCATGCTGATTGTCCTAAAGATTGGTTATTTTGGAATTTCTATTGCTATTCTTTTTCTTTTTTGGCCAAAAGTTTCTATGCTCAAGATGACAATTTTCAAGCTCTAGGGGTATTCTTTTCAACTGAGCTTCGTCCATTATCGTATGATCTTTGATGAGACAAAATGAAAAAGATGGAAGTCTCTTGCTATGCTCTGGAAAATGCTGTGCTTTTTCGTTTCCATGGTGGATGGACTGCAGAGTCGTATGACACATATCAATGCAATGTTGATAAAATGTATTCCTCTGTGTTTCCCTCAATATCAGTTCGATTGGATATTTTAATTCTTCCATCAAGAGCACCGATGGTTCGGTGTCCTCTGTGTAACAGTACAATTTAGTTAAAGGGATATGGTAGGAAGTCCAGTCTCCCTAGAAGGTCGGCTGTAAAATTAGACCGCAAAAAATGGATGCAAAGTATGGTTATCAAGGTTGGTTATATTGTTTAATGAAAGCATTTGCGTCATTGACTGAGATGGGGGTGAAATGTAATTAGTGAGACTCAACTAATACCATGCAAATTTTGTTGTTCAACATACATAGTAAATAGCAGTAAGAAATATTACACAAGAGGAAAAACAACACAAAGTATTAAAGGAGTTTTAGTCTGTTCTTCAAAATCTTGACTGGGTTAGCTTGACTATGTGGTTGGTGGAGCAAGGAAAAAAAAAGATTAGGGAACTAAAAGGGAACAAGAGGATTCATGGAAGAAACTTGGTTACCTACTTGTAACAGTCAGAGCAAACCTTGCATTCTGTATTCTTTATTTCAAAATAACTTCAATGTTGCTTCTGGATTGAAGTTTTGTCTCTATGGTGAGTATTCAGAGTTTTGGAATTTCTTACTTCAACATATCCCGTGCAGAATACTCAAATTTTTTTACTAAACTCAATGTAGGTCAGCAATATTTCTTGATGCAATTGCCATTAGCGCCCTTGTTATATTTCTGATTCGTGTAGTGCTGGGTTACAAGCAGACACGAGATAGGTATCAAGTAAGCAAATTTTATGTGATGATTTTTCTGCAGAAGCATGCTTTTTTATCGTAACTGTTAGTTGAGATTATACTAATGATATCTTTGATGGTCTGTTATTACAGTTATTGGTGAACAGGACTCTTTATGAGAAAACTCTAGCTAGTGGATTTGGCTCTGTTCATTTTCTTTTGGATGCGTCGGAACAGCAACAGGTGAGAAGATATCTTTTTGCTTCTAGGGCATGACATTAACCTATTATTGGCAGTATGTATTTTGGAACTATGGACAAATGGGTTCAGTTTTCAGGCAATCGTATCTTAGACTTTTTGCTATTAATTATGCCACTTGGTCTTCAAGTGCTTCACCACGTTCTTTTGAAAGGACTTAATGCAATAATGGGAGATATACAATTGTTATAAGAATTAGACTGGCTAGGTTTGTTGAACAAAATATTAAACCCTATTAGTAGCTGGCTCTGTTGAATTGGGAGTAAGCCAAATCAGTACTATACCCTTTTAGGATTACTTTCCAAATTTTGTCAGGTTTTTATATCATTCATATTAGCAGTACAGTAAGGAAAAGCATTTTAAGTGTGAAATAAGAATAATAATAATATTAACCATAATTAACCATCTTTGGTTGCTGCATGCAGTACAAGGAAGCTATTTTGGCCTATGCAATCCTACTAAAAGCAAACCAAGACCAGGTTTTTTCTTTCTCCCATTAACGTTCGGTGTTACTGCATCTACTAATGGCGCATAAAGCAACTAGTCTAAATTCCCCAGTACATGCTGCATTAACTTGTTTCTAGTAACACCTGTGAAGTTGCTTGGGGTTGCAATGTCAACGGCCGTGTTTTGTAATCGTGTCAAATTGTGTCATTTGAAAGCAGTTTTTTTTTTCTTTATGTTGCTTTCATGTTTGCTAGACAATTCCATTTGATAGTGTCTATTCGTGTAGGAAATTGCCAGCCTCTTTTGATAATTCAGATTTCTAATAAAAAGCTACTTTTGGATTGAGTCAGCCTGTGATATAGAGTGATTGTCTTTTATGTATATATAGAGGAGAGGAAACAATTAAGTCGAGTCGGTTGATGGGGACTTGCTTTGGTAGTGTCAGATCCAAGTTCTGCATGTCAATGGTAAAAGTTTGCTTTAGTGGCTGTTATGGACCAAGATTCTAGCATGTTGAATCTATAGGTTGAGGGCAAGCATAATCATTCTACTAAATCAGCTACGCAGAGGACTCTTTCTTTACCTTCTGAATCAGCATCACTTGAAAACCTAGGTGTATATGCACCAGTCCTCCATCAGTTCCAATGTCTATAATCAAGACTTCCCTATTTTCCTTTCTGTTTGTATAATTGTCGATTGCATGAGGGGGTTTTCTCTAAGCCTTGCCAAAAGTATCGGTCCTTTCTATTACTGGTTCTTTCAATATCTGAGGCTCCTTGAAACTATGAAAGAGTTCAAGTTGTTGCACGGCCCTTTTCCTGCTTAATGCCAGTGTTTGGAAGAGCAGTCTACTGTCCTTTCTTCATCTCTTGCTTCGAGAGACACTACATAATTTTTCATTAGGAAGAAAAGCTCTAAAACCTGTTGCTTGAAAAAATGAGTCTGCTCATGCTAATGGAACACCTCATGCTTACACATAACCAACTTTCAACAAAAATCCAATGGGTTTTTACTTATCGCAGCAGCTGTTTTATGAATTTGTAGAGCCCACAACTCTGTGGAACACCAGCTGCAGTTCCTGAGATTCGTTGGACTATGACATGCTCCAACATGTGGATTATCCCATTATACTCTCTTTATATACGTGCAATTAGTTATTCTTTGACATCTTTCTTTCAGATTGATTGTATGTATAGATAGCTTTTAGAATGAATTATGCACATGTGAAAGTCTTTGTATTGTCTCATTTTAATTTCACCAACAGTTGTGGTAAGTGCAGGTAAATGTTCGCCAGTGCATTGGAGACAAATGTGAGAAATTCATGTATGATACATTTAAAGTAAAGGTACGCTTGTTTCCTAATTATGCATTATTGTTTGCATCCTGTGGCTTAGGGATATCATCTCCATGCAGGTTGACATGCCAGTTGATAAAGCGATCGACACTTTGATGAGGTTAGGTCTAGTTAGCGAAAGGCACATCAATGACACTGCCTCACTGCAGGCTATTCCCTGTGCAAATGCATATGGGGCCCTTAAGGTTCGATGGAACAGTATGCTTAGCTAAGGGTGTTCAGCTGTTTGTCCAACTCTTGTTATTTAGCCAAATTTACATGTATTGCTTATGTCCGAATTGTTGAAGCAAATTAAATGAAGCAACAACTAGTACCATAAAGAAGCGGATATAATTTTTTACAGAAATTTTATTTTGGATTGGGGATGAAAAAAAAATTTGACCCTTCCACGACAAATCTTGTCTTTGCAAATTTTTGAATCTTAGTTTGTGATATCTCAATATTGCCTTTTTTTTTTTTGGTAAAGCAATATTGCTTGTTTTTCGGCGTTGCTATCTGTACCATTTTGCATTTGCTCTCTTTGAATGCTGAGCTCAGAATGTTTGGTGGAAGGGAAAGGGTTCTGAAAAATTGTTCTACCATGCGTGCTCATCATAATTTTATATCTCATTATTTGGGCTTGATCGTGGAGATTTCTCAAATAAAGCAGCTTCTCAGTCAGCTCTAGTTTAATGTTTTTCTTTTAAAAAAATTCTAAATTCTTTTGTGTCTGGTTTAATTCTCCACTACCAATAGTCTGTTGGTGAAACCATTAAATGCTGAGTGGTTACTGACATAATGCTGTTATTGTCTATTTCAAAGTGTTTGCATGGTAAAAGAGCTTGAGAGGCCATAGTAGATGATAATCTAATGTCGCAATGAAGTCCTATCTTTGGAATATTTACCTTGGTCCGTGCAATGTTGTGACTGTTCCTAAAAGAAAATATTGGATTTGGGTGTTCATTTGGACTTCGGTTGAGGAATTATTTAATCAGACATGCATTTCAACCGTCAAGCCAGAAGATCGTGAGTCATCAAATGAACTTAGAGAAGGATAACATTCTGCAATCATCTGAGTAACTCCCGAATCTGTTGGAAGGGAGACAAATTTATGAAAAAGTGGCAATGTATGCAAATCCCGGTTGGGTAATATACATTAACGGCAGAATTACATTCCGGCTCCACTCCTGTTTTCATGAGCCGAGGACAACTAAGCACTGAAATGGCAGATATATTCAAATGGAAATTCACCATCGGCTGAATAAAACCTTGTCACTGTGGTAGCCCCTTCCAGATACTTTAATTTTGCACAGGTATTCTCCTTAGTGGCATCAGGGCAAATTTCCAATGTAGTTCTCATTAGTCAAGACTCAAAGAGGTTGAGCTCTGGTGAACACAAAAGCTCCTCCACCGCCAATGGCCCGCCCCAACAGCATGTTGTTATCTAAATATGAAAGATAGTATAATCCACCAACTGATCGCCTACAAGTGGATTCATATTCCCATTTGTATAAGAAAACAGCGAGACACATGAGGAGTAGGAGTAGGGTAACGTGTAATTACCTATCTTGATTCACTAAAGGAATCTGAGCCTTAAAAGCACGAATAAACTGCAAGATCTGCATACAAAAATCCTTCAGATATCATGAGAAAATCTCGCAATTTTACTGTGGTAATGCATGCAGAAACATGTTGTAAGCAGCCTAGGAATATGCTTTTTCCAAACTGAGTAGACAATTGAACGTTCCCCGGAGCCAACTTGTTCATAATTTTTGGATCCTTAAACTTGCTCTGGACGCTCTAGCAATTACCCCAATATTTGTGAAATTGAGGTTCAACGCGTTGTAGTGTACTCTGGAATGTACCATGTGCCTATCAGTAGACCTAATGAACACATAGGCGACCCATGGCCCTGCTCAGGCCCACCTGTAAAACGGGGGAGCTGATGAAGTTTCTTAGGCCCACTTAGGCCCACCGGAGGTTCGGCCGGGGAGGGGGGTGGTCCAAGCTAGGCCAACTTTAAAATTTTATTTATAATTTCTGCTTTATTAGTAACCTTAATTTGAAACTAAAATTTATAATACTAATGGCATAAAATAAGACAAAATTACTAATGGAAGATAGAAAAATAGTATAAAACTCAGACAAATTAGTAAAGTAAATGACACAAAAACCTAAAATTTAGGTCTGATGGGCAGGCCCGGCCCACCCATGTGTTTTCCTGTGCCTGCTTTAAAGGTTCATGCCCGAGCAGGCCTGGCCCGAGCTGCACAGGCACTGCCAAAGCCCGCCTATGATTCAAAATTTTGGAATCTTGAACATATCCAGCTCTCATCCATACATTTTATCATGCACCCCTTAACCCAGGAGGGGTTGTCATCTAAAAAGAGATTGGCAGGGAACAGGGAAAAAGACAGCTGCCAGATTCTTATACTGATGTTATGGTTGGACAACAGTACAGTCATCCACTTTTTAAAAAAAAAAATGCAGTCATCTAACTGGAGCTTATGCTGGCGGACACATGTAAACTGCATCAGGTTCTCCAGAAAGCATGACAATCAGGAAGCAATCATATGTTGATGATACAAAGATTTTGTATGCATGTAGTCTAGGACTAAAAGAAGATTGAATATAAATCAGCAAATAAAGTTACCTGCAAGCTCAAAAAAGACCGTGGAAGCAGCGCCGGAGCTATTAGAGCTTGAAGCTCTCCACTGATGTTTATATCCTCAAAAGTTATCTGCATGTGTCTTACAAGCTTCAAAAATATTTGGTGAAACAAGCATATTGCATCCATAGAACATTCCGGCATTCCAACACCAATCTTATATTGAAGCTGATTAATGATAAATGCAAAGTGCAAATGTTTTTTACTACATATGGCAGGAAAAGAAAACTGCCTCAAAAACAAGAAATCATATTGTATCCATCTCATACATAGGAAAAGAGGAAGAAGAAGAAGAAGAAAGGAAAGGGAGAAAGAGAAAAACGAAGAATGCAAAGGAGAAGGAGAAAAATAAATAGAATGAAAAGAGGAGATGGAAGAGGAGGAGAGATTGGTTGTGTTACCAACATTGAGGCTCACCCCACCATTTCCAACTCAAACACCAACCCCACACCACACCCCCCCCCCCCCCAAGGAAAAAAAAAAAAAAAACAGAAGTAACAAGTCTCTCAGAATATACTGACCTCTTCAAACTGAAGGTAAATGTTCCGAGCAGAAAGGACTGAAAATTTTGCAGAAACAAGCAGAGTGACACCATTGTCTTCCTGTTAGTAAAAACAAAAGCAGTATGAGATTCTGCTTTCTAAGGACTTCTTCAGTTTCTCTTTCAAGTTATTTTGACCTATCTATAGAGAATTATTAAAGCATTTAGCTTCCCCCCACCAAACTCCCAAGTGTAAAAAAATGAACTTCACAATATTGGAGATGATTATTTCTACACACAAGTTGCCGTTCTTCTTTCATACAGAGCATTGGAGCTCCACAATGCTGTTCCATAACACAATCTACAATTAAATTGAAGAGGAAAGCCTTGTCTTGCAGATAAAATGAAAAAGTCCAATCAAATTTTCATATATGTAGTTTGTAAAATAAAATTGAGTTGATCTATTAATCATTCAGACATTAACAATCACGGTGATGGCTTTAGTATTTATTTTCTATTCCAAGGCTTGTCGTGAAACATCTAATGAAGCAGAATAATAAATATCATGACTCATGACTCTTAAGTGAAAGGTCCTCATTTTGATTTATCTTGTTTCCAGATTGCGCCGCAGCACAATCATCCACCCGCTCCTTGTGAAGTGCTTAAGCCATAAAGCAAACTCCCCCACATAAACTCCCAACAAGTCTACCAATGTCAAGGATGAAACAATGGACCTTTCTTCACTAGGTGAGCTCTTCTACTATGTCCTTTTGCATGACACGCCTACTAATGTCAAGCTGCCTCATGGCCAGAAAGACAATAGATTTCTGAAAATGCAAACAAACAAGATCTTTAAAAAAAAAAATCAAGATCCTTGTGTTATCTACATCTAATCCCTTACCTTCACCAATTTTGATATGGTACTTTCCCAGTGAACAATGTTATGGGAATTTCCTTATTACTCGAGATAAGCCTAATAGGATGTTCCAAATTGAGAACACAAGAGTCGGCTCCGACATTCTGATCATCCCAGAAAACATTACAGCACTTGTAGATTAAGGATTTAGCCATGAAAGGTTTGTCTGAATTAATCTATGGCACAGCTCAGATTCAGCTTCCAATCAAATGTCCAAGACCATCCAAATAAAAAAGTATACGCAATGATAATACTCTCCTTAAAGAGGCAAGAACAACTACAGTTTCAAGATGGAGTTGCCAAAATTTGAAGTAAATGGGCAAACTATGGTTCATGGCAAGTTTCAAAGGCAAATATACACTTCAATGAAAATATTTTTCTAGCAAGTCAGACAACAAAATATGGAATGTAGAAAGGAGACTAATTTACCTCTAGCAAGGCTGGGATGCTCCATTTGACAACATTGTAAACAATACCACCATTCGACTGATCCAGGCAATCAAATTTTTGGAAAATTTGTCCAACCTAGAAGAATGAATATAGTTAGAAATAACAGAGCAAGAGAAATTCTCCACATGATGCCAGACAATTGTACATATATCATGAGTCGTAAAATTCAAAAGATGCACCTGATCTCCACAGAGGATACAGTTTACAGCCAAGTTGTTGTGATAATTAATATGCACAGCATGAAAGAAAATGTTCCAAAGACCAGTATGAGCAAATATTTCGCCTCATCTAAAAACAAAGAGGAGTATATGAACGGCAATCCTCAGCAACACGCAAGTATACTTGGAAGAAATGAATTGCTCATGGGATGGCATTTCGCAGGAGGGAAGTAGAAATTTCAAGTCTTACTACCTGCAAGAAAGGGAGAGTAGCAGCAGACTCGAAAAGAATGAGAACATCCCGAGCAGATGTATACTGCAGACGCCATGTCCCATCTAACTTCGGCAAATCAATCGGCACACCGGAACAGTAACACTCGAGGTTCACCTGCCAACGTTTAATACGGAGCAGTGTATGATACACAACCTTCTGTTTGAGTATCCATGACTTAGTTTACAAAAGGTAAGAACCTTCTGAAGGAGAAAGAAGAATACAGAGAGAGAGAGAGAGAGTCTAGGAAAAGCATGCCATAGCCTCTTCAATGTTAGAACGTTGATGGGCATTGGCAACAAGACCTCGCTGGGTGTCTTGTATAGCTCTCAGAAGATTGTGTTTCTCATTCTCCAACGAAAGCATTGGCACCTTGAAGCTCAGACGAATAGAATCAACACGTAAGCCAAAGATACAGAGATAATGAGATCATCATAGTGTACAAGAACAAGGGAGAATCAAGCAACCTGGGCTCTCTGGGTGGTGCTACAAGCCACTGAACGAGCTCCTCGTTGATCGGGTAGCTTGAATGGGACATGCCGACTTGTTTGGGAACCATCAGCCTTGCGAGTATACGTCTTTGCAGGCGGGAAGGATAAAGGAGGTCCAAACGCCAATTCCATTGCTTTACCAAATGATGTCAAATTGGATGCGTCAGCAGATGATAAGAAGGAATTAATGTATGCAAGAGGAGGGAAGAGACGTACAAGAGTGAAATTGCAGAAGCCAAAGATCCCAGAGGGACGTACAAGGGGGACCAAGAAAGGCCAGGCGCATTGTTAAACAAAACAAAAGCAGCCCCAGACCCCATACCTGTTCAGTTCAGCGAAGAATCACAACAAACAACGCCACATCAATAGAAAGGAGCTTGAGCAGCGGAAAGCTCTTGGATGCAACCGGTTAACGAACAAGAGCTCAAGCCCAGAATTGAGGCGTTGTAGAAAGGCGAGCTTGGAAAAATCTGGAGCAACCCACATTCAATTTCATTCATTTAAGTCGAGCAAAACTGGGCAAGTGACGGAGAGATAAGCAATAGGCATTATTACCCTCCCTCCTTCCGCCACCACCAGGAAAGATACGGTCCTCTTCTTTCCTTCCCGACCTTTTAGCGGGTGGTGCAGCTGCCGAAGTGATTTTGGCACGTATTAAGATGAAAAGAAAAATGGCATCATTCATTCACGAAGTTTTGACTTAATCTGTAATGTAATTTTCAAAATTTTAATATATTTAATATAATTGATGAACTGAAGTCAACTGTACAATGTAATACATCAATGTTAAATACAATTTTTGAACTTTCAGTATATACTCAACTTAATTTCTAAATTTTATGGATATATTTAAAATTGTCCATCTACTTAAATTTAAAAAAAAATGACAATATCCAACATTTTCATATGATTTAGTAACTAAGTCAAATATGTATCAAAAGTTTATAAACTATGTTGAATAAATTAGAATTTCATAAATCTCATCATACATTGAGTAGAAACTCATAAATTATATTGAATAAATTAAAAATCTATAGATTATAAAAGAATATTTATGTCATTATTTCCTTAGATAAGAAAAAAAGAGACATTACGTTGGGGCCTTTCATAGATTCGTAGACTTCCGCGCACCTTTTTTAACAATTTGCAAACTCAATCACTCCTTTTGCTTTGAAACAATCAGCTCCCAAAGCAACGTGACACATAAAATCATGCGCAGAAGGAATGGAGACAATGCCCATACCTTAAGCAAACTCCATGGCTGCGGAAAATGTGTTCTTGTGAAATCATAATTGATTAGTTTTTCTTGTTTATCAACTCAAGATGTGCTCGAAAACCTTTCTTTTTTGGTGTCTTGATTTCACTCCAATTAATCATTCGCTTCAAGTATTAATAAAATCATTTGAGATCCTTACTAGAATTGGCTTTATTCGCTTGCTTATCGTGGATATTACTAAAGTAACCAAATGTTTATGACAGAATCAACTTGGCTCCGTACCTGTTCTCTTCTTTTATTTTTGTTTAAGGTCGTACCAGGAAAGCGAAAGAGTCCAGAAAAGTCAACAGTTAAAGTAGCGTAGATCAAACAACGATCGAAATACGATGCCCAAGGTGACGTGAGAAAGAGAGGGAGAGGTCACCGTTGCAGTATCGGAATGATTTCCCTTTACAGGGGGTGAAGATTTATTTTCTAAGGTTTTCACCTGCCAATCATGGTCAAGAAAAGATAGTATTTTTTTTACAGAATTCATTTTCCGGTGTCAACACCGGGCAAAAAGCCCGAAAATATTCTCCTACAAATTATCTTTACTCAAAATAAAGGCACATATATCAAGTATAAATGAGCAACTCTCTAAGAAATCAAAAGCTTGTTGATTTTGGAGCTAGAACCTCAATGCTAGATATAGCATTTTCCTCGGTCCCGACAATACATTATTACCATCTTAGACAATCCATAATACAATACTTATTCTCCATCCTGGAGAGGACCAAAATGTCCAAGCAAGCAGACTATTACAAGTTATTCATTCCCAACCAAAAAAAGAATAAAAGAAAAAGATGCAACTCCTCAACATCTTCAAAGATTGAATCGTGCCCACAGTAACACTTTATCGCCTCAGGGTGTGCAATATGTATTCTGCGTAAAGATCCCTGCATCATTGACGTTAAATTAGTCTTAGTTAAGCGGAAATGTACGTACAAACCGCTTAACCGGCGCAACACAAACAGAATACAATGTCGCTTTTCTGATCTGCTGATTTGTGCTCAACTATATGGTTTCTTGATAGTGTTGAGACATCTGACTGTTGGATTTTGAACTTACATGGAATACTGAATGGCTCCAGTTGCGGTAGAGGGGGGCAGAAAATCATTCACGGCTACCTCCTTGTTTTCGTTTTTCTTGTCTGTACAATCATTAAGGAGAACAGTGGATTTCCATTCACAGACACCAGGAAATCTCAAAGGTTAAAAGGATACAATCTTCAAAGAAGCGGCGTATTTCTGAAAGGCGGTGAGGTGGGAGCTGCTTGATGTCGGTATAGTGCTTATATTCTGGATCATCAGCACAGACTGCAATGATTTTATCATCTTTTTCTCCCTGGATATGACCAAAAGAAGTTAGCCAACCTTTATGCAAAAGCAAGGAGTCCTATTTCTTTTGGACGAGGGGGAAGTACCTGGTCAATCATGGGCATCAGTCCAATGGCTCTTGCACGTAGAAAGCAACCGGGAACAACTGGTTCCTGTTGAATTCATTCATTGAGTTACAACTATATTGCCTTTAAATCACGTTTCTCACCATCTAAAACTCATCTGAAAGTGTAAACCTAGAGGGGACAGTGTTGCCCTTCCAAAACAACCTATATACTCAGACGAACCAAATTTACGCTATTTGTGTCTAACATTTGCTTCCCCTGGAAGCCCAAAGCAGGGTTTTCACCAATGACTTTCTTTTCACTCAGAGGGCAAGTTCGGAAGGTTACCCAGGAAGACCATATGTTGGATGATACAAAGGAGGAATTCCTTAAAAGTGGAAGAGCCAAAATATGAAAACCATATTGCCACATGCATAAATGCCCCATTAGCTATTGTCCGTAAACTGGTATAGTCAGCTCAACCTTTCCTATTGCGATACTAGCGTTTGCATGACCTAAGAAAAAACTACTATAGCAGAAGGCCCTTCTATTTTGACAAGTTGAGGAGATATAGGAACAGCAATGAAGAAGTAGAAGAAATTACCTGCATGAGAACTAATACGTCTAGCGGATCATTGTCTTCACATAATGTTCGGGGAATGAAGCCATAGTTATGAGGATAGACTACAGATGAGTATAATATCCTGTCAACCTTCGCAAAAGAGGACAACGTTTCAGGAAAGCAATGAGGCATTAAAGAAACAAAAAGGGAATCTGTTTAAGCAGGAAAATATAAACTGAAACTGGGAGGAACGTGATCTGCTCGGTAAGGTACCTCTATCATTTCTCCTCCATCCAAATATCCAACATTTCAAGTCGCAGATGGTAACTATTAAACATGGAAATGCTGTAGAAACATTTAAGAACCAAAATGGCAGACGAACTCCACATAGCTAAGACACTTAGTAGGGCTAGATCTACAAGAGAATTTGCGTTGGATAAACTCATACCTTAATGAGCCCAGTCTTCTTGTCAAGTTCATACTTGACCTTGCTTCCCTTTGTTATCTCAACAACCTTAATATTTAGACGCAGAAAGGAAGGGAAAAAGATCAGAGAGCACCACGAAATCATGTTGCTGGGATGAACAGATCTGAGGAGCAAATGAGAAAAACTAAATGTTTAACCAAGTCTATCAGGAACAATGAAACTTATATTTCCATTTTTGATTGGGGAGGCGAAATTCAAGCCATCATGCTGTATGCAAACTTAGTAACATTTCACGTAGGCTTCTAAAAAGAATACATATTGGTTCCTCTTGAAAGTCAAAGCAGAAGCTTATCTAATCAGCAACTCGCATTAACATGATTAAGTTGAGATGGAAACCTACGCAATTGAAAATTTGGGGAGCTTCTGGTCCTGGAGAGAAGATTAGGGGAGACGTATTAGCAAGTTTATTGTCATCACAAAATCGTTTGGATATATTCAGCGACCAAAGGATGGGGAAACACCAATTTCAAGATCATGCCAAGGATGAGCAGCTACTGATCTCCTCGACAAGGAGGAAAGAATCCGCTCATTCAGGCGTGGAACTGGTCGATCTGGATGGCTTCCGTCACCTTCACTCATTTCGACTCAGTGAGACTGTGGGCAGAGACAGACAAGACTTGGATTAGAAACTTAAGAAGTGGAGATGTGTCTCGTCTCATCGCATCACAATTCTTACGTTCCCCTAACAATTATATAGGCTACGCTGGACTGTACCGGGACCAAAGAAAGGTGCTAGAATTCTACCCTCTTGTTAGGAAGCACAAGGGAGAAATCAGTGCTGATCCAAGACAGCAAGCAAGGAGGACAGCGTACCTGCAGAGACGGGGAGAAAGGATTGTAAGAGGAACATAAGAGCGGGGCATATGTTATATACGCGAGGGCGTGAGAGATTAGACATGAACTTGGCTGTCAGAACATTAAGCAGAGAGGAGACAGGTTGTACTTCCACCTGTTGAGGGGTGGAGCTTGGTTGGTTATTTTTAGATCCTCGATCCATGGACTTCTCCTCCCCAGATGCGCAAAACATGGCAATTCCTTCAACACCACTACAATTATCATCGCTGTCTAAAAATCTTCGCAAAGTCTTTGCAACGTTGGGTGGCATGTCAGCATGTCGGTGCGGCATTTGTTTATTACACATCTTTGTTTGGCGAATCCGCTTCATCACGCTTCAAAATACCATTTCCTCTTTTCTATCCCGTCCTCTTTTTTCACACCTCAACATTAGAACTATGCTCCTTAGCCAAAATAAATAAATAAATAAAGACATTAGAATTGCGATTTAGCAGGATGGTCTTGAAGCAGGGTCAGACCAGACACTTGAGCATCTCAAATCACGTTGACTTTGCAGCATGCCAGTCAAGATGTTTGGTGCAAATACTCATGGTGTTTTGTTTCTCTCCCAGCTGCCATACGTGCGTGCAACTAGCATTATTTTCTTCAGTATCATTTTTCGAAAACTTGCTAAGTTTAAGTTTTAGCTTTCTCCTTCCCCTCATAAAGAAACACACACACATACGCAAAATCTTATAGTGTTATGGACCTTTTCCCAGCAGAATATTCCTGTGTGTTAGTATTACTGAGTTTTAAACGCTGATAATGAACACAAGAATGTGTTTGTGATAGCTGAAATCAATCATATATTTAAAATTGAAGTTGAGAGAACGTCCGTTTATGTGCTCGTCACGATCCTCATGAGAGTATTGATTACCCCCATATTCAATTCTTATTAAGTTAAATTTCAGAATTATAAGAAAAACTTATCTTCATTAGGAAAATTACCAAAAAAAGAAGTGCTAAACCTATGACATATGTACCAATTCAATTGTGATCTCTTTAATTTGATCACTTTAATCCTAAAATCTTAATGATTTGTCAATTTAGTCCTTTTGATCAACTTTGGTTAAAAATCACTAGTGTCCCTAGTTTACTGCACCAATTTAGTCCTTTTTTATCAATTTAGCCCACAGTATCATGTAAGATGATCGGCACTTAATATAACTCATCCATCTAAATATCCCTAGTTTACTGCACCAATTTGTAAATCTAAGGCTTAACGTCTTTAGATTGTTCTCCAAATTATTTTTAAATAGAACCTGACATTCGGAAGATCCAGTGGGATTGGTCTGAGTGCTTAAAAGGCCCGAATAAAGTCTTTAGTGCAGAACTAAGATTGACTTTTGATCCGCCTCCAACTTTCTCTTCCTTTCCAAGAGGTAGAGAGGGTGAATATGCAGTCGAAAGAGAGAAAACAATCAAGGATCATAGCACCATTCTCCACTTAGCCTTCAAGAAGGCACCCCGGACACTTCATCTCATTCATAAAATGCCAATTTCTTGGAACTTTTGAAGTTGATTAAATTTCCTTCACTATCTGTCACAAACAGGTGACAAAATTCATGCCTGTCCGATAAATTTGCACTGGCTCAAGTTCCTCAGTTTTAGACCTGATATTCTCAAAAGTGCCTCCACCTATCTAAAGAGAGAATCCTCCACACTAAGGAACTCGACCTCTGAACAAAAAATAGCCTGCTTCTGGGGTTTGCAACAGACATACTAGGCAAAGATAGTCAGATGCAATTTCAGCACATCGATCGGGAATTTGTTTCAAGCCCATTTTAGTAAATGACTGAACTTGGTCTCGATGAACAACAGATTCAAGGCTGAGAGGCTTTACAAAGCAGTTATCTGTCTCCAGAGGAAAAGCTTTTGGCTACTGATTTGGAGGCTCCCGTCTCTTCTCAACCATGACTCAATATCTTCCTATGAAGTATCGACATTTCTGGCTGGAAGAATTCCCATCTGATCAGACGGCTTTCCGGTCTCAACAACTTAGCTAAATTTAGGTCAAAGAAAAGTTTGCCAAGAGATTATATTAACGGAAAACAAAAGCCCGATTGAGCAATTCTGTTGCTAGGAAGATCAGATGAATGGTATAGCTTATTACTAAGATAGCCCTTCCTGGTTACAGCAGTGCAACAAGACTAGGTCATCTCAGGTGCTTGGAATTTACAAAAGCCAATAGTCTGCAGATATTGGTGGGGACTACAATAAGAAACGCTCAAAGAACGTTACAGGAAATAGCTCTGGTCTAAGGTTGTTGATGCTGACATGGGCTCTGCACATTCCAATTGCAGAAACAGAGCATATTGCACCTCTTGCAACCAACCACCGTTTCAGCTGCTTCCGACGACCTCACTGTATATGTCCTTGACTTTCCTAACCAGAGCTTCCCTGAATTGTCATTGACCTGATGTCAGGTCTGAGATGTTTGGAGAGGCTTATGCTCCCAAGATCACCACTACAGGATGTCTGGGAATTTTAGAGTGAAGATGTTGAAACCAAATTGGGCAACTTACCGATCTGGTTTGAAAACGAGGTTTTTGTACGCAAACCACTGCATAAGTAGACACAAAAGGGCAATTGAGATGAGAATTACGGATTTTATCTCACCGATGGCTGCACATTATCAGATGTATACATCTATAAACTGAGAAGTGCATAGTAACTCAGTTGATCAAGGCTGAAAAGTGCATCCAGTAATTCATGCAAATGGCATGAATCCACATGTTCACCTGATTGACAAGCTCTTAAATCGCTTTTAGACGGAAGCATCGCAATCATAAACTGTTCAGAACAAGGTAATTATGCTGCTTTCGGGGGAGGGGGAAGACTAATGAAGCACGTATTGGAAGCCTGATGAACTCACCCCAGTATATCCAATGCCCACCAGCTCAAGAACGCCAGGAATCAGGGGAAGCCTATCGATAGCCTGAAACCAAAATGAATTAATTCCCGCAACAAGCTTAGTCAGGAGTACAAACGATCAACGGTTTTTTTTTTTTTTCCTTTTTAAGCAAAGATATGTGAAAACAGAGATAGAAGGAGAGCCATACCGAGATCATTCCGGTAGAGCCCCAGAGGGCAACCGCACCAGCGAAAGCCAGCGAACTGACGGCATACTTATCTTCCACTTTGTCCCACTGTTTGTTTAAACAAAGAACGATACCGACTAATCAATCAACTGTCAAAATTTTATCTGTTCTTTATTTTATTGACAATGGCATAAATAACAACAGTGGATATCGAGTGGAAGAACTACAGCTTCCATGGCGGATTTGAGAATCTCAGGGAGCTCGACGGCGGCGACTTCGGCAGGAGCCTCACCAGTAGCCATAGCCGCCACATTGCGCGCAATCTTACGACCTGAAGAAGAGCACGTTGTACAGCAAAAATGAAGAAAAGGGGGGTCAGTGACAGCGAGAGGAGTAGAGTAGAGACAGAGGGACGAGAGGGAATGTCGTACAGTAAGCGGAAGCAGAAGAGAGGGGGGGAGAGTGGAGAGCTGGGGGATGGGGAACGGAGGTGAGGAGGGTCTGGCTTTTCTGGGGCTGAGGTTGACGAGGGGCCTTGCCGTCCAAC
This sequence comes from Melaleuca alternifolia, assembly GCA_019926035.1. Classification (NCBI taxonomy): domain Eukaryota; kingdom Viridiplantae; phylum Streptophyta; class Magnoliopsida; order Myrtales; family Myrtaceae; genus Melaleuca; species Melaleuca alternifolia. The sequence continues at coordinate 68,609 of JAGKPW010000366.1, forward strand.
ACAAGCGTCGACAGCGCAGAGGAGGATGAGGCGGTGCTGCTTGACGCCATCTTCTTTTGCCAAGAGCCAAACTCCTCCCCCGAGAGCACTAAGAAGCAAAAGCAAACAAGAGAGAGGGGGGAGTCGACGTTATGTGTTTGGAGGGGAGGGAGGGGGGAGAGAGCCACTCATTGCTGTTGCTGTGGTGCGGATATTGTTGCTGACATGGCTGCACCAGAGCCCTTTCTCACCTCCCGGTGGATAGCTTTTCATATTTGAGCAACAGTCCATCCAACTTCCACACAAGTCAGGGCACCTCCCAAACATCTTCCCTCGTCCTCCTTCCATCACTGCCTTCGTACAAATCGTTTGCATCACGAGAACTCAGACTTACTTTTTGGATTCCGTTTTACCCCTTTTGGCCCGTGACCATTCCTTGAAGATTAATGTATAGTATGACTAGGTCAACCTTTTGAAGAGGTGGACCAAAATTTTACATTTACTGAAAGTACATGAACAATATTACGATATGAGATTTCTTCCCCGTTCTGACCTTTTTTTCTTTTCTTTGGATCAATCAACAAATAGAACACGGAACATGGGCAATTCATCCCATACGTCCATGTTTAAGCGACCGATGCATCCAATTTTGGGTTGTTTATTTAATGTGTTCATGATGAGTTTAGAGTACAGGCCCAAAAGAAATTATGATGCTCTTCTTTTCAGGCAAGTGAAGAGCCGAAAGGAACGAACGGAATGATGGCCTGCATTGACAACGGGAATTCCCACCTACTTCTTCCCCACTTCTCCGGCCCCTTTTCTTTTTACCGTTGTCCCCTGTTGTCTTTCGCCCTGTGCAAATATTCCTTTTCTACACTATATGACATGTTTTTTACCGTTGTCCCTTGTTGTCTTTCGCCCTGTGCAAATATTCCTTTTCTACACTATATGACATGTTTTTTACCGTTGTCCCTTGTTGTCTTTCGCCCTGTGCAAATATTCCTTTTCTACTCTATATGACATGTGATCTTGTGCATCGGGGCAAGAGAATCTTGAGTAATCGGAGTTTAAAAAAAAATAAAAAAAACCGGCATAAGGCCTTTCCAAATGTCAACTGAACAATAATTGTAGATGATTAAAGTCAAGACTAGGAATATCAAGCAGTGTCGTAGCGCCATCATCACCCAATCCTGGTTTATATATAGATAGTTACAGAGAAGATAACTCCTGGTTCTTATGGAATCGTTGTCATGGAGGGGAGAGGCCTCAGGAAGCGAGCTGAGCCAACACGTACACAGCCATTAACAAATGATCTCTGACTTCTATCCATCTAGGACCTAAATTTGATCTGCCCCAAGCACGAGAAGTTGCTTACTTAGCTCGATCTGCAGCATGGGCAATTGCCTTTCTAGTAAAGGGTTTCGGCAGGTCGACCAAATCGTAGAAGTGGCGACGACTGCCAGCGGCATCATGCAGTTCAAGGCACCCATCACACCCCAATGCATCACCAATGAATTCCCAGGTCATGCCATCTTCCGGAGCAGTGACCCTTTCTCAGGCCCTCTTCTTCACAATGAAGAGCTTCATCCTGGAGAATTGTACTACTTGCTCCCACTTCAGTCACATAAGGGATCCATATCAGCTACATCTCAACCCAGCTACCGCATTTCCCTCGGTCATCAGGGAATGATGCTCGGAAAGGCAGACCCTGAGGTGCTTCCCAGACACAACAACGCTGGAGTGTGGAAGGTGAAGTTACTCATAAGCCCTGAGCAGTTAACCGAGATACTGTCTCAGGAGGCTCATACAGAGGCACTGATCGAGAGTCTCCGAACCGTGGCCAAGTCTGGTCATGTTGCTGGCAATGGAGCATCTTCTGTGGCCGATTCAGAGCACTACAGCCTCTGCCAGAGTTAAATTGCGCCCTCCATGTTCTATCTTTTGTTCTTAGGTTTGTTTGCTCTTCTTCAGGTTGTGTTCCTCTTAAGTAGTCCAGCTTTCAATATGACTGCAGTCTAGGTAACATTGTATCTTCTAAAGTCACTAGTCAGATAAGTGTCTGTGGATATTGGAAATGTCTTTCATAGACCTAGATTGAAGAGAATACCCAGCTGAATCATAGTCCAATACTTACTTTATACATGCTGCCCCAGCTAAGAAGCCCAAAATTTTCCTATTGTATGGTTTGGAAGCTACAGAAGACAAAGATTTATCAGTATTGTTAGCCAAGGAAGTTTTAGGGCTCAACATCACCAGATTAAATTGAGCATCCCCATTGAAGAAGCTGAAGGTCAAATTAAATCTAGTATACTTTACAATGTCTCTTAAACATGAGAAGGATTGTATGGTTAAGATGGGTCGTTGCAGGGTCAATCTTGACTACTGGAACTATTGACTTGAACTAATAAAATACATTCTGTGGTTTTAATCAAATAATAGAAGCAGTCGTTACAGTTACAAGAAGACAATGGTGTTAGCAGTATGTCTATAATTGTTATTTGTTTTGACCCTAAAATATACTATTATTGGAAGCAAGGGTTAATTTTGAAGCCTATGTAATAATGACCATAGGTTGGATAGGATCAATCTTTCTAACTGAGGCTGCTCTAAGATCAACAAACATCCTCATCCAAATAAAACAGATCTATTGAAAAATTATCTAAACAGTTCTAAATATATTACACTTTTGTCAATTCAATCCTAATATTTTTAATTATGCCAATTGAATCCTAAAAATTGAAACCTCTAGCTAATTTTGACTGAAAATCGTTGTGGTAGATATTGGTCATCCTACATAGCGATAATGGAAGAATGGTCGGTGGGGTTGCCGACTGCAAACCCTCATCTACGTCTTCCTCCTTTTTTCTTTCTTTTTTTTTCAAATTTTTCTTCATTTTTAATTTAAGTAAAACATATTTTACGTTAAAAATCAAATTTAAATCAAAACAATGTCGTTTTAGCCAATATAATCCCCAAGTAAGAGAGAGAAAATAATTTTAAAAAGCCATATCAACATTTTCTATCAACCAAATTGGACGGAATTAACGAAAACTTACTCAATTACCTCAATTTGATAAGTTTTAGGACATAATTGTATTTTTTATAAATTATAGGACTCGAATGCACTTATCCCTCTGTTTTTATGTCACTAGAGTATCCTCACCGGATGTGGCTCAACAAAAGCAACTCACCTAACAAGTGTCACTAATTAAATTATCTTATACACATGCAATCTTGTGAATAGAGTTTGATGTCAATTATGAAAAATGAGTGATGCGGAAGAGACCATATAACAAGTTCGTAGGAATAGCGTCAAGGTATTTGCAAAAGGAGTTTTAGGATAGAATAATTATAACTATGAGGAGTTCTAAATGCAAAATTAATCTCTCAAACGAAAATTAATCCATAACTTATGCCGCTCTTCTGATAATGCCATGACAAGTATATATCAGTTGTTGTTTTGTACTGTTCTACATGTTTTGCTCAAATGACCAAATACCCAAACTAAATTGAGCATCGTACAATTCGAAGGATGATGCAATTCATTGTACTGTTCTTAGGAACAACTACAAAAGGAAGACTAGCCTAATGTCAACGGCTCACTGGGTGTCACACGAGCTATTTTGCGGCCAAGGATTTGTCCGCCTGACACATAAGACTCAAAATTGACCTTCGTAATCTTTCTCATTAAACCGAAAGTCGGAGAAAAATCATTTGCTCTGACAATTAGGAAGAACCGGCCGTAATTCTTAATTATATGTTAGTTTTAAAGCGTGAAAACCACTGCCGTTGGCTTCGTAGCAACCTTTCTGCCAACAGCAGAGAAATACCACGATTTGCTACTCATCCCCCTACTAAACAAAGCGATAAAGTGGGCAGCTGGAGATCCTTTGATATGAGTAGAAGCCTTTCCATGACGGCATCAATTGCACGTTTCCTCATCCTAGAAACTGTCAAACAAGGTGATATTACAGAAATCAGTTAACCATAGAAAATTATGTTTAAAAACAGAGCCGAAACGAGAGAGTGAAACAAAAAGGAGAAATTAAGAATCAAGATAACATTCAGCAAAGGTTCGATCTCCTTCACTAAAGATGGCTTAGAAACCCCGCCACTGACACAAGCTGCCATGTCCTCCACACATCTTTTTCTTATGTGGAATGCCAGTGCTCAGATTAAATGTGCACGGGGCAAGACAGATAAAAACTTCAGCAACTGTATCTGACGGTAAGTCTAGTCTGATTTCTGTTTCATCTAAACAAGGGTATTGAGAAAGAATCAAGTTCGTTGACCCCAGCTATAAATTCAACATTTGGGCAGGAAGGGGAGAGAGAGAGAGAGAGAGAGAGAGAGAGAGAGAGAGACCTTCAATCAGCAGTTTCGTTGGATTGCCAAACTATATCCTTCAGGCCCGACGAGAAGCTCCTATAGAACTGCCATGTAGTTCACTACTCAGCATACACGACACTAGATATCACCACCCATAAATTTATTTGTCTAATTTGTTGAATAGTAGACGAAGTGTTGCACTTAAAACCTACATGATTATGGCTCAAATGTAAGAACTGATATTCTTTTCAGGGATGCATAACATTAGACTCCTCACCTCCTAAATAACATTATATTCAAAATCTACTAAAATTGTAATAACTGGACAACCTTCTCATCATTAAATCATCAAAGAGGGAATTTTTGGACCGTTTATAGAAAGCTTGTTTTACAAAAATCAATCTACTATAGTATTAACTTGAGATAAACTTGACTCCTCATTCATGAGGTTACAATAACGATAACCAAGCTTCCCTGAGACTTCATGAAAAGGGAGTAGATAATAGATTTTCAGAATTATTAGAAAATTACTTATTGGAAACTAGTAAATTACCTCGATCATGCATCATTGGGTCCTCCCATAGAAACAGATGCTCAAAATAAGATCCAAGAAAGAAAACTAAGGATCTGTTTGGAACTGCCAAAACAGTTTGTAGAAAATATGCTCATCTAGAATTTCTCTTTCACAAAAGTAACCTCAAAAAAAAATTCAAGACGTGAGAGCTTATAGTGGGATTACTCCTATCAAATTAAAAGTTTGCAATAAAAACCTATCAAGGCAAAAACAAAAACTAACTCCATGTTTCTGTTTAACTTTATTTAAGATTAATATGTGGGTACAATATACATGATCAGCTGTGTACTTCTATATTTTTTTAAGACAAACCAAACAGAAAAATAAGTACTTGCCTTATGAAACTCCAATGTGTCACCACCAATTTTACGAAGCTCAACCATGTGGAGTGAAGGCGCCACCTCAAAAACCTGGAAGTGAAGAAAAAACCATTTCTTATTTAACAAGAAATAATACCGAAAGTAATACAATGAAAGCATTGGTTAGTCTAAAATTAAGCCTAAAATATTAGAAGAAAATGGTTCCCAGTTAATGACAGAGTACATTAAGGCAGATCCTGCATGAGTACACCGCCATAGCCACTGAGCTTTATAAAGCTAGAATCTCAATGAATCACAGCACAAGTTGAGATTAAAATGGTCACCCAAGAATCAACTCCATTATCTATATGAAGATGTAAACACCTTGCCCTTCTCAAATAACCATAAGTGACTATTAATCAGGCTACTCGCGCTTGTGAAACCAAGTCAAGCAGCTCCATAACCATATTGAATGAGGGTGAACCAAAGAGTTCGCTCCTTCTTTTCAATTTACTTTGACAATCAATCAGCAGGGGAGGGGGGCCCTCCTGCGAGGGTTTCCACCTGGTTGTCACTCACCCTACCTCCTTTTGTTACAATGATTCACCAACTTGGTTCTTTTAGAGTGTTAACTCCTATGATTCTGCATCCAAAAATTTCGACAGTTTTTTCTTACAAGTTATTGGGAGACCATACCTCTGTAGCCACAGATAGGTGGCCTTTTCTTCCAGTTTTATCACCCCGCAGTTTCATCTGCAATCATTGGAGAGATTAACAATTAGCAACATTATAAAAAATGAAGTACCACAAACATAGAAGATTGCAAGACAGTCTTTGCCAAGTGATTGCCTTGTAATTTCTTTTATGAACATTAAAGCCCAAAGGCTTTGCAGTTTCCTCAATTTTGGACATGATTTCGTTTGCAGGGTGCTGAGAAGTAAATCGGGTTTCTCGTTTCACAAGGTCCTACATCAGCATACCCAAGCAAAAAGAGAGTTAGACCAAAATCATCCAGCAACAGTTATAAACAATTACATAAACTTCAGTGAATGCTGTAAATTGAGCAGATCAACATCAGACTTTCTATTCAAGAATCAAGCTTATGCCTTCACTAATCTATAGAATGCATCCTTCCTCATCCTCAACTCAAGAATACGCAACCTTCTCTTCCCTCAACACTACACAGAATCTCCATCTCATATATTTGCGAAATAAGTTGATAAACAGTTTTTATGGAACCAACCAAGCAGAAGTCTATTCAACAATACCACTGCAAACTTCTCAAAATATTAAAAAAACTAAGTGCCAAAAGGGTTATCTCCATAAGTCAGATCAAGACCCACTCAATGGTGAGCACAAACTCAAGACACTATTCAACATGCGTCATGGAGCATAACCTCCAGTTCATTCATCCCCCATTTTGTGCCCACACAGTTAGAAATGAATACTTTATTGGAAACGATTTCATCTATGAAGAGGTCCATAACACATAAGTAGTTTATAGAAATGAACCGTGCAATTTAGCAGTTTGGGCCAATACCATGAACACGTACCATCTGCTTCTCAAATAAACTTTCAAGATTGAATCCTTGTGACCTAGAAATAAGCTCAAACGCATTCATGGATTCAGGCCTCTCTTTCCTCTCTGTTACAAGATGTTCCTGGGGAAGAAAATTGAAGGTCAAATGGAGGTTGCCCTCGTGATGTTATTTAGACTATCCCTTGTTGTACGCAGCGGAATGGAGTCATGCAAGATTTGGAGATTATAAAGTCAGAAAATTTTCATACGGGTAGGTGGGGATATAAAGAGAAAAGAAACAGATTGCAAAGACATCCATTAGCATGCTTAAGAAATAATAAAGTCAGTGAAGTATAGATAGATGAAACAAAATTTTCCTCACCTGTGAATCATTGAAAGCAGCATCAATGTCGTCAAGATTTACCTCCTCTCCCTGCTCGAAGTGAGGTGGCCTGTAACACTTCTTGAACCATTCGTCTTCCCGGATTTCCGGAATTGTTATCCGCTGAAACAGGTTCAACATCTCGTTTTAAAGAATGAGCATAAACATCTAGTAAACCAGTCTCCTAAAGTATGAGTATGAGAAAATGAAAGAGGATGTCGGAGCTAACCGTGAGAGGACTGGGATCAAGAATACATTTAATAAGATTCTTTGCACCAGATGAGAACCATGAAGGACATGCAAAATCAGCTTTACAGATCTGAAAAGATTCTCATTAGTACAAGGGCATCTTTTAGGGTAGGACTTTGAAATAATTGAATATCCTCACCTTATTGTACAAAGCATTGAGATTGGCTTCATCAAAAGGCAAGTATCCAGCCATTAATACAAAAAGAATCACCCCACAAGACCAAATATCGGATGATGTACCATCATATCCATTATTAGTCAAGACCTGAAAAGGGAAATAACGCGCTTTACATTAAAGTTTGAGACTTGCTTGCTTGGTTCTAAACATCTGGAAGTATACAGAAAGGTCAGGAGAACTAGAGATGAAGCCTCCCAAGTTTGAGATTCAGACCTCGGGAGCTACATAATTCGGTGTCCCACAGGCAGTATGAAGCAACCCATCCTCCTACATAAAAATAAAAATAAAATAAAACAAATAATTTATTTCCTTAAGCTCATAATGTAGACATCCAACCCTATATTAGTTTCAGAAATGCTCGCTAAAGTAAAAAAATAGACCAGGCATCATCATAAACATAGCGATAATGATTTGGACGAACAGTGCATCATGACATTATAAAGTACAAACTAGACCATGCTTCTTCCTACAGAAGGAAAAGGAAATTTTTAAGAACAACAATGCTTAGGAAAGGAGCACTTGTAAAGTAATGAAAGGCGATAGATTATGGGTACACCAAAATCAGGACCCATATTAGCAACTAAAGAAGAAACCAATTTAGAAAAGTGTACCGCAGTCCTGTTTTACCATTGCTATCTCAATTGACCAGTTAAAAGCAATGAACCATGGCCTAATACTATGAAGAAAGAGAGAAAAAACCACATAAATCTCAAATTATAAAGTAAGAGTACTTGCCCTCACTTTCTTTGAGAATGTACTCAATCCAAAATCCGAAACTTTAAGAACTCCATAGGTGTCTAAAAGCAGATTTTCAGGCTGCAACAAGAGCAACATTATATAGAAATGCTAATTAGAAGTCAGGAATATTGGACATGTATGAGCAAAATCTCATAAAAGGTGAAAATCAAGAAAAAGGAAGAATCTCATTGACCTTTAAATCTCTATGGTAAACACCCCTGCTATGACAGTAGTCCACAGCATCAATGAGTTGCTGAAAATACCGCCTAGCGTCATCCTCTCTTAGCCTTCCATGTTTTGCCTGGGAGCAAATCATAAGACCGTTTTAGAAGATGAGGATCTCCCTGATTGCACGCAATAATGGAGCTGCTGTACAAATGTTTTATCTTAGCAATATGAGGCCAAGCATGGATAAAATTGCCTACTATTTTGTCAAAGAGCTCGCCACCATCAACAAACTCAAGAACAATGTAGATCTTTGTTTTGCTGGCCATGACCTATTTATGAGCAGAACAGAAGACATTTGTCAGGCGATATACACGATGGAAGTATCTTAGTTTCAAAGCAGCAACTACTCTGGGCTAAAAAGGCATGCAACCACATGTTATAGTTCATGATCGATACGTAGATGAAAGCCACTGGAGCCTGTAAAAGCATACAGTGGTAATTGATCAGAGCAAAAGTAGCATACTTCACTGTGAAGGAAGAAAGATGAAGAGAATGAATACCTCAACAATTTTAATAACGTTGGGATGCTTGATCAGCTTCATGGTTGATATTTCTCTCTTTATCTGTGCCAAAGAAACAAAAGCAGCACAATCACCAATTGCTGAAGGTAGGCAAAATGTTGTCAGATATTAATTGAGAGCACGACAGGAAGAAAAAGAAGACCATTGGAAGCAAGAAATCGTGGCACAGGCAGGCAGTATGAAGAATTTCTACGGCAACTCCTCCATCATCTGGTAATCAGAGACGAAGCAGATGCAGCCAACTTAACAGCATATTCTTCAGGGTAAATTCTACTTAAGCGCTATCTATCAGAAAGAAAATGCCCCGCGATTGCCTTAGAATGCATATGGGTGCAGCGGGCCAAAGTAATAAAGAACTTCTGAAGGAAGTATATTTCCGAATGCCTAAATGCCAACCAAGACCAAAAAATAAAAAAGCAAAGTAAAAATATGGAAACGGTCTCTGCAGGGGACAAGCATTACAGTTGACGTTGACATAATGATTTCAAGGTTCCATTTAATGAACGCATAAACGATGAAAGAAGTAACGGCATTGGAGACATGAGAGTGGTAAAAGAGCTGCACGGATGCAGGGTACAATTCGGTACTACAGACGAGAGAGAGACAGAGAGACAGAGAGAGAGAAAGACACCTGCTCGACCATCTTATGACGGAGGACGTGATGGCGGTCGATGATCTTGATGGCGAAGGAGTCGCCGGAGTCGAGGTGCTTCGCGAACTTGACCTTGGCAAAGCTGCCTTCCCCGATCGTCTTGCCTAGCTCGTACCTCCCCACGCGGGTCCTCGTCGTGGGTACCTTCGCGCTCATTTCTCGCCGCAAGACTCGATCTTCTCGCCTTCTTTTAGATGGGCTTAGGCCAAAAAGAGGGAGACGGGGGCGGGATAGGAAGGCAATTTGCAGGCGCGACGTCAAACGGGAACGTTACTCTCTCTCGAAAGTGGCCCGTGTCTGGTCCGTGTCTGCGAGATAGAGATGATGACGATGATACGGGGAAGGTGATCGTTCTGTTAGTAGGTAGATCACTCTCATTCTATAGATAGTTTAAATTATTAGATAAACATATTATTTAATTTTTTTGCTATTCTAACCGAAATAATCAACTATCCGATTTGAAACTAATGATCCTAATTTAACCCATTCGATCAATTAAATATATTCTCAAAAGTAAATTTTTATTAAGATAAAAGAAAATTTCGACAGTTTGCACATATTGTATGACCGCATCCAATAAAACGTCTCCATTCGTGGGCCGACAAATACACGTGTCCTCGAGTCAGAGACACGACAGAATCCTAATCCTCCACCCACTTTTACTTAGTTTTGTGTACATCTCTCATTCTCCTTTTTACTATCATTCCCCATTTGACCCCAATTATCTTCTTCCTTTTTTCTGGATCTGTATCAGCTCAGTTGCCCTCGTGATGGTGAAGAATCTCTTCAACAACCCATTATTTTCGCATTTAATTCTGCATCTTCTGAACTCAATTCATTAGCAACTATCTTGGATATGCGAATGGGACGCCTCTTGTTTCATACGGAGAGGCTGATTAGAAGGATTGGGCTTGGGAGAGAAAAGGAGGAGAAGCTTCAGACCAACCCTTTGCACTACTGACTGGACGTACCCGTTGATATGGATGCACCGAGTTTTAAAGTCCCAAAAGAGAACAGAGAATGAGGAAAAACAGAGGAGGCAGTAACCGTCCTTGGGGTTGGGGGTTGTAGAAGAGAAAGGGAGAGAAGGTGGGGCCAAAACGACAGAGGAAGCATAGCAGCGCGCAATCCCATGTGGTGTGGCGAGTGTGACCGCCCAAATGAGTGATGGAACTTGGGCCACACTGTGCTACAATAATTGAGAAGGGCCAGATCTTTATCCCCGGCTGACCTCTCTCTCTCTCTCTCTCTCTCTCTCTCTCTCAATCAATCAAAGATGCAACCCACATACATACAATGATACAAGCTCAATCGAGTAGAGATGGAAACGTTTGTTGTGGTGCCAATCCTTCTTCCATGGTCGTTTTATGAATTATCTGGGGACTTCACGTTGGGCCTTCGTCCACGCTCTGAAGCCCAGTTTTTCAGTGATGAAACTCGTCTCACCTGCTAGATTGGGCCTACGCTGCGCAAACAGATTAAAGGTCCCAAGTAAGCGCCCCCTGTTTCTTTATTCACCATGAGGGAAGATCGATATCATTAGTCCAAGTGCGCATCATGGTGGTCAGGGCATATAAAGTACCGGAGGAAGCTACTGGAGAAGAGACGGGTAAATGCTACGGACAACAAAAATGCAGTCTTGCCACCCCCCAGGTGAAACTAGCACCAGTACAATTTCTACCTACACATCTGATTCGAATGGTGGAGGTCTTACCGTCCCAGTTTGCGTTGGGTACACGTACGAATAATGTGAAAGAAAAGTATCCAACATCAAAGGCCTACAGCTAAAAAAAGCAACTAAGGATGCGCAGTTAATTTATAACTCAAAGTTTTAAGCCCTTGAGTAAAGATAAGTTCAACTACATTGGCAACAAGCCCAACTTCTGGACATCCTCTTGGATTTCCCCCGTTAAGAAGATATTAGACTTCTATGGTGCCTTCCTCAAAAATCCGTAAATCCATTTGTATATATTTAATTATGAATAGATGAGCCAGCTATCCAACTAAATCCGATTCCAAATTGCTCTCTCTAACTGTTCTCTTCTCATTTCCACTCGGGATCACCCATAAAACATGGGTGCAATCTCCCAATCTCCCAATTAATAGTTTCCTCAGTTCCCCCGATAATCATTGGGGTTGATCATACTTGCAAATGCCGGGGCTCCAATCGAGTCCCTGCAATGATATCTCATCCGTCGTCTGGTGCACCTATCTTTGAAACTAGATTAGATTGAATTAGATTCTTGTTCAAATCGGACTTGAGCTCTCTCTTATCGATTTCTTGCAATGATGAGTGACACTTGATGCCTCCTAATGCATACAGAATGAGTATAAAGAGATATACGGAATAGCCTGAGATAATTTATCTATTGCTTCAATAACGAAAATGACAACCCTAAAATTTCTTTTGAGTATCAATCAAATAAATAGAAAAGCAACGAGAAATTCATGAAGGTTAACCACACATTTTTTTTGTTTCACGTTGAGGGCTTGTTGCCATCTTTACTTAACACTACATGTGCATAATTAAGCTATGTATCTTTCACCGACACTATCCAATTGCAATAGGGTATGGATCTTGATTCCAAAGCCTTGCTACAGCAACATCATGATTCCAAAGCCAACTTTTTCTTAGTCAATTGCCCCGTGCCCGTCACTAAAGCTTTCCAATAAGTAAAACAGCCAGATAATTTTCACAGTGAAAGGAAAGTGGATCAAGCATGTAGCCACCAGTCCATGTATGATGCTCTAGTTGGGCTCGCCGCTTGCGCACTTGGAACTGCTCCTAGAGCGGTCCCCTCTCGATTAGACTGTCGATCATTCGATGGGCTGTTATAGTGAGTACAAACTTGTGCTCTTGCTTCGGGTATCGTCTCTTCTTCATAAATGTCACGTCTGGAATCAACCAGTCGCTATCCATTTCACATGCACTGGTAGGCAGAACGAGATCATAGGACGAGCCGTGTTCTGGTGATCCTACAGTGTGAAGTGCAAAGCAAATGTTCACTACTATGTTTGTTCAGTATCGTTGTGGTTTGTTATTTGTCAATTTAAGCAGTTTCTGGTCTGGACGAGAGAGAGAGAGAGAGAGAGAGAGGTCGAACTTTGCTATCTAGTGAGAAAATTGAATGGGCTTCCTGTCAGACACATCAGGAGCGGCCTCCACGTTACAGGAACATGTAACATTACGTTGCTTTGGAATATAAATAAGCAGAAGACGAAAACGAGGATAGCTTCACCAGATAGGTCCCCAAGCATCTCTCGTGGCGAGGGTGTTGCAGTAAGAGTCAAAAGCGGGGACGTAATCGCATTACTTGTTTATGCACGTTGTTTTAACAATCAACAACTTTGATAGAAAGGCACGCTTTGCTTTAGCTGGGACAGTTTCCATTTACTTATTTTCGTGCTTTTCTAAGGTAGCAAAATCCAAGGTCCTGGTCTTCCGTCGGCCCCTTTGTTATATTAATAGATACATGCTTCCTCTTTGCCTAGTTTATATCCCTAGTTAGCACTGGCAAACAACTGCATCCCCTCTCCCTCTCTCCCTCCCCCCCCCCCCCCCCCCCCCCCCCCCCTCTCCCTTATACAAAAGCCATCTTCAGCAGCTGCAATAACACAAATAAACCCCATATTTCTCTTCATCATATTCTCTCTTTCGCACTTAGGATTCAACGTTGGGAAGTGGACAAAAGATAGGGGTGGAGGTAGCATAAACCGCAACCTCATGGGATCATCGTTATCAGATGAAACTATTGGTCAAGAGGACGCTGGGAAGAAGGGGAGGAAATGGATTGGATGCGGATGTGGGTGGACATTTGCCGTGAGCATGGCCGGAGGATTGATGCTGGGGTGGTGGGAGCACCAGTACCACCCGAAGAACCGTCAGCTCTGGATGGTGCCCGTTGGCCTTATCCTCTTCCTCACTCCTCTGTATGCTTGGCTCTCTCTCGTCTTATCGGACTTATGTTCATCTACCCCATCCTCTCCATCTTCCTCTTCCAAGGATCATCATCCATCATTGGTGCTAACCCCGCACGCCTCCATTGAAGTTGCAGTTGCTGGCGGGGGATCAAGCCCTGCTTGCGTTCGATAACTACATACAGCTGGCATCCAGTCCGCCGGAGGTTTTCACTTGTGTTGAGAGTGCACAAACAGGCCCTGACGGACTCCCTTTCTTTCTAATTTCTTCACGGGTGAGACAAAGCCCTGTTCCCGACTCCCTTAGTGAAAAATATGTTTACGTTTCACTGAGAACAGCGCGGTCCATAGGAGAAAGATAGAAGGAGCATATATGGTGCGGAAGCCTGCCAGAGATAAAGTTTCGTGAGTGTGATTCGGCAAATTACCACTGAAATGTAGGATTTCAATGGGGAAGCTGCTCGTCCGTATGCTATGTAGCCTAGAAAAGGCATGGTTTGATTCCCTCTCTGTATGTACAATAAGAGACTGTAATATTCTACGCATATACCAGCGCTCCTCCTCCTCTCCTCCGTTAGTTTCATCATTTGAAAACAAAATAATACGGGCATTAGGTCATCATAGGCAATAATTAGGGCTCCCCCTCAACTTGAGCACTTTTCCATTAGATATAAGAAAGGAAGAAGAAAAGAGGAAGGTAGGTTTTATTCTCCATCTAGCTGGACTAGATGCACCCTGAGCCTTCCCCAGTTAAGGTTTTATGTAATGAGAGGTTTTCTGGGGATACCCACCGGTCATACCAATAAAAGATCCCCAGTTATCATCGAAGTCTTTATATTGTTTACGTTCTAATTTCCTAGAAGCCCACGTGGCTTCTCGCCATAGCTCCTCCTCCTAACTTTATTATCCAGATCATCAAATATCAAGCAAGAATTAGATCCGGATCGAATTCCCAGAAAAAGAAAAAGGACACAACAGCTTTCCTGTATCTTATACACTGTGGTCGACTACGTTCTGTAAGTAATTCAAAGAACCATTCCATACGAGACCGACCCGGCAATTCCATTTCTTATCCTTCGGTGCACCTCATTTAATTCCAACAAGTAGCACGATAATTATCAATGGAAGGGGACAAAAGGACATGAATAAAAGTCATAATCCAGGATACATTAGCAATGAGAATTCGCAGTCAAATAGGATTGGGATATCCTGACTGGATTGCGCTTTGGGAAGTGAAACTTCCAGAGACCTTTATTATATCTACCCTGATCATCTTTGCTTAACAAAGAGAATGCAACACAAAAAGGTCCAGCTCACAAACACGTAAAAGATGGCCGTCTATCCTTGTTGTACAGATGACCTGCACATTATCTTACTCAACATGTTTGGGTCCCTTGTAAAGAACTCGCTATCCAGAGAAGATTTTAGTAAACCGTGATTTGCAGGCACCTTAAGTTTACCTCCCGCGGTTCATCCAATTAGAAAGTAGGGAGAAGGATGGGAATAGGAAAGACTGGTCTGATTTCATCCAACTGAATGAATTATGCTGAGTTACTAAGTACCTCATAAGTTAGAGATAATTAGTTTCAAGATAAATGGAACATGCGGAACCTACCTTAGTAGCAATGATTCCCGGTTCTCCAAATCCAGAATCTATCGTGTTTGCCTTAAAACAGACCTCAAAACCTACCCTATCTTCCTGGTTTGATTCCAAGATCTACTCCTATTTTCTTTTGTTTTTTTTTTGTTTCATTTTTTACAGCCAAATAATATGAGCAATAAAACGGTTCAAAGTAAAAAAAAAAATGAATGAGGGCATATGAGAAAGGGTAGGTGGGGAACAAGCGAGGTTATGAGGATCAAACAAGCAAGGGCTGCGAGGCTCAAACTAGCCACGACAAGCCACAAGTAGCGAGAGAGATTCGTGAAGTGTCTGAGGGAGGATGAAAAGTATAGAGAAAGAGAAAAAGAGAGAAATAGAGACAAAGATACGTAGTAAAAAGCTAGGATCTTTAAGTTAAATGAAAACAATTTCAATTTCAATTTGATCAGTCTGATTCTTGGGTGATTTTTCACTTGAAACTGGGAACTAGACCGGTTATCACCAAATGGAACTGGAAAGCGGTCCGTTTCCCATCGGCTCCAAAAAAAAATTGGGACTAAGAACCTAGAAGTGGACCAGTTTTCAAGGCAGAGGCAGTCCGGTCTGGCTGCACAGCCGTATCACGAGTCACCAACTGCAGGAGCAATTTTCCTCACTTAACCATTCTCCACATAAAATACCAGTTAGCCTCAAGTATTTTCCACAGAATATTAACTCACCAGGATGATGTCGCTGCAAACTTAACATACGAATCAGGAAATTTCATTTTGTCACTACATTCGTAATTCCTAGGCTAGCTACATCAATCCAGTTCAAGGGCACATCACTCTAAATGTCAGGATAGACGTATTGTTCTTGGAAAATTAGAAGCCCTACAGTCAATACCAACTTCAGATCCTGCTATTAGCCGGTCCTGCTGTGTGAATCCTGGCAAAGCTGAGACCGCTGATCGACTCACAGCCTGATCCTTTCCCAAAATATTGAAGTTTAAGTCTCAATGCTTCCTCCCTTGGCCCTCCCTTGCCTTATGTGACTAGAAGATCACTTAACACCAAGACAAGCTACAAACAGTGCGTTAATATTTAAAGCATTCAAAGGTACCAAAGTCAAGTGACTAAGATATTACTTTCAGCACGTAATTTCCATTAGTTTATCACCTTTTTTTTTCTTTTTTTCAGCTAAGAGCCTGACAGTCATATGCATCACCCACTCAAATGAATAAATTTGCATCACGGAACCAATATTCGAAGAAAGAATGTACAGGCAAGCCAACAACTCAAGATAGGATTGTCCGCACCATTTTACCATTTAAGGGCAACATTTATGTCCCCTTAGGACAGATTCAGACTTCTACGCCTCAACATCAGAGCGAGTTGGAAACTCTAGGCCATGAAGCGCTGGTATTTTTCCTAGATCCTCCTCTGAAAGTAATGGAAAAAACCACAGTGCTCTTTTGGTGCCAAAAACCTTCAAACAAACAAAAATTAAAAGTATGAGCCTGAGAACTCAACAAAAAGATCAAGACATAATTTGCAACCAAGGGAAGCTAAAGAATCTTGGTAGAAGATAATATCTCGTCCTAGAATGCAGCATGCAAATCAATTACCTTTTAGGACCATTTCCATAGGGGGCAACTTCCTCGACTTCTTATCTAACAAGTTACTTCATTCTACTATAAGGCACCAGGGAAAGGAAAATCTATCATCTACCCTTAAAAGATACGGAAAGGAAAATCTATCATCTACCCTTGAAAGATACCCTCATAATCACACATCTATAAGTCATATCAGAGAAATCCAATTAGTTAATTAGCTCCCAAAATTTTCATTTCTTGGCCAACATAAGAGAGGTCCCAACACCTTTTTTTCCAATTTTCAGGAAATCTCATAATGACCAATGGATAACACTGCTGATCAACACTTAACCCCATTGATAAAATGACTGGAAATTAAAACTGAACACAGTGAACGTGAGAGGCATTTGCGCATTGGCATCATAGATCAAAGTTAAGTGCCATCACCTGTTCGAAATTTTGCCTTCTGCCCAAGTCATACTTCCACCTGACCCCTTTCTTCTTCTCATAAACCTGTAATGTAAATTTCAGAGGGTTATGCACATCCATTGGCAAAGATCAATATTTTGATGATGCTTTATTGTTCTTGTATCAGACTTCCAGCAAAAATAATATGGTGAATGATGCATTTCTGCTTTGCTAAATTTCACTGTTCATAGTACTCCATAACGATTATCCAAAACTTTCGGCAATCGTGTTTATTAGGTTTCTGATATTTCACCATCCTGAACTCTTTCCTGTTTTTCAAGTTAGAATAGCTGACCTTCAATTAAAATATTCAGATGCTGGGAAAAGGTGATAACAACTTTAGACACAGCAACATTCTCTTAGGCACATTGTTTCCTAGTTCCAGAATCTGCCTATCTTTGTTTCCTTCCCACAAAGCTACGGGTTTTGCAAATTCATTAACTTTTTTATGTAATGTTGGTCATAAACAACTCACAGGTAAGCCCTCTTGGTGGCAACCTATAAATTCTCAATTATATACACTAAAAGTGGACCAATTAATATTCATGCATCCAGGATATACATCTAGTTAAGTATGAAGTTTATACACAACATTCTAAATGCATTTACCCAAGAATACTAGGCGTAATTTTCTAAGTGGCTCAAGGTCCAGTGCGATTTCAAGGACAACTATCTGTATAAGTTCAATTTATATGCTAATGCAGAAATCATCACATATAAGCATAACTCAGTCAAACGAAAAATAATAAACGAGAAGGAAATATAAGATGAGGAAGACAATAACTTTGCCTCACCTCTATGGAAGTGGTGTTGTTGAAAACAAGAGACCCGTGCATAACAAGGAAACAAAGAAGACTCAGTGCAAAAGCCAGATTAAGAACTGCATCAATATAGAAACTCTGTAATTATCATACGAGATGGATGCAAGTATGATCTACAAATATAGAAGACCAAATTGATCTCGCATACAAAGCACTCACCAAATGCCACGAAAATAACAGCAAGTTTGCCAGGAGAGTTGGAATGATCCTTGGCTTCGCTAAAGAAGTTGATGAAGCTTGGAAGCAGTACTAAAGTATCCATTGTTGTCTCCAAGAAGGTATACAGCTAACAAGGCCAAATTCAAGTCATGAAGTACCAATCTCAACGATGGAAAAGAGGAAACATATTGCATATCATTAAAAAAAAAAAATCCATGAATGCAGAAGACATTTTACAGTGCCACCAGTCTTGGTTACTTATGCCTAGCATCTGCTTGTTCTATGAAAAAGAGATATTCACCTTCTATAGGTATCTTTTACATATATAAGTGATAATGAAGTCACAGCAGTAAAATATTACCAGCAAGATAGACCAGAAATGACATGCCCTGTACAATCAGCAATTCAACCTCCAGAAAGTTTATCGTAAAATACTTCTCCTGAATTAATCGAATAACCATAATCTTTTCAAATACAAAATATATCACAATGACTTCATCACCGCAACAATCTAAACTGCATGACCTTCTCGCTACCCAAATGTTCAGTGAGTCCAGACAAAGACGTGATTAAAAGCATACGGTTCTGCTGACCACCTTCTATACATGAAGTAGCAACTATCATCCAACTCTAACTTTCAGCATTGAAAGAAAAATACCAGGAAAAGAAGAAAGAACTTGTAGTTGCATGCACCAACGCAATTTACAACCCAAACACAGTGGTGATCCATCTTAAGAACACATCTCTGGCCTGCAGAAGAATAGAAGCAAGTTACTTAAGACATTGAAAAGTACCTTAGGCAAGATGGAGGCAACCCCCAGGCACCATCATTATACACAGCACTCTGGAGCAGGAAGAGATATTATTGAATTGCTTGAATGCAACTACCAACAGCAGCATTCGACTTATTACCAACTCTTACTCCCAAAAGTTCCTAATTCCATATATATAAAGGGGGGGAAGGAGGGTGGGGGCAGGCAACCAATGATGAAGATCAAGACCAAGAGTGAAACACTCACAAATAGAGCAATGGTGACACCGGGGTGGCTTTCCATTTTGACAACGAACACAGAATCCCAAAGGCGGTCTTCCTTCCGATCCACTAGAGGAAGGCCAGGTAGACCCTGACCCTGAGATCTCATGTGGTAAATAAGAACCATCAGCTTCAAAATTCTCTTCATCTCGAACTGGCCTCCAATTCTCGGGGACTGAACCCGGATCCCTCAAAACTGCCATGAAATAGCTCCATGATAACAGAATGAGCTGCAAAAGAAAATGGCCGACTTGTTAAGCAAACTGAGTGACCCTACCACGTACCTGCACTACAGCCTATACTATCAAATGAACGACAATAGCCGAAGTCTAAAGCAAAATAACTCATCGCAAGGTAAGAAAAGGAGAGTTCTCAACCTAAGCTAACTGTCTAGGGCCACGTGGATTCCCCTTCAGTGGTGTGAAGGGGCACTCACATTTGAAGCAATTGCAGCACCCTGTCTATTGTTAAGGTAAGAAGCTACCACAATGAGCTGACTGAGAACATGTAGAACGAGGGGGCCGCTCTCACACACTTGGATTTCCAACTACATTAATTGTAGTTCCAACACGCACTATCGGCGAATAGAGAAACGCATAAGCAGCCGAATGAAAAAAAAAGTGAGCGAAAGAAGGGAAAGAGGAGCAAAGTGGGTACCAGAAGGTGGAAGAGGAGGAGGACGAAGAAGGCGAGGAGCGAAGAGAGACCGCCACGGAGCAGGTAGGGGCCCCAGGTGAGGACGACGACAGCGTAGTAGGAGACGGCGACGATGGCGAGGACGAGGAGGATCATCAGATAACCGAGAAACTTGAGGCCGGAGCAGAGCTTGAAGAGGTTGATGTCCATCGCATTTCCACATCCAATCGGAGACGGAGGAGGGAGCGTGAACCTGCTGCTGGTCCGGGACGGGAACAACCGTTTCCAGATATAGCGAGCCAGAGCTCTCCGGTTCCGGTTCCGATTCCCATTCCGATATCCGAAATCCGATCCACCACCACTCTGGAGAAGCACAAGCTCCAACGGCGACTTACGTATGTATGCACCTCTGCAACTCCTTCACGGCTTCGGCAGACAGCGTCGTCAAAAGTCATTTTTAGGTTTTATCCAATTCTCTTTTAAAAGCAAAACAATTTATGATTTTTAAAAACTGTTTTTTCTACTCCTGCGAATTCTCGTTCAAAGCTGTATTAACTAGGGAAACCGGACCGAGTACCCATCGTGAAAATAGGTCAGGAATATAGTCCAATGCAAACAAGATCAGGTACATGATCCAAAAAATGAAAATCGGTTATAACAGAGTCGGGTACAAGATCCAAGTCTGAAACTTACCATGAACCCTGAACATGATTTGGTTTCTGATTTTGTATGTAAATATACTTTATTAAATCATAATTTTTACATGTCATTAGAGCATGATTTCTTGTTAATTTTTCTTTATATATGAACTTTAGGTTTTTGTTAGAGATTTTGTACCACGTGGATTGGCTGATTTCACTTTTGGAGAAGTGCTTGCGCCAAAGATTTATTAATCATTTTAGACAAATAAAAAGTTTGGAAAGAGACTAATATTAGATTGATGTTTGTTACTAATGTATATATAATGTTATGATTTTTGCTTAGACAAATGAAAAGTCGTATATGATGAGCGGTTGCAAAACAGGTTCCAATATAAACAGTGTTAATCCTAGAACCGGATAAAAAAAAATAGGATGGGTCGGGTACATGGTCCAATGCAAATAGGGTAGGGTATAGAGTCCAAAAAAAGGAAACTGGTTATAACAGGGTCGAGAATAGAGTCCAGATCTAGAACCTACCCACCATGTTTTTATTAACCCTTAGTATCAAGGATGGTTTTCATAAAATTGTTAACAAACAAAAAAAGAATATTACTGTACTAGTAAACGATTCCTTTTCTTCGAATAATTTCATGTGCGCTTGATACTTTTCAAACATTTTCTACCCCCATAATGATATTGATAATTTTTATTAAGAATTGTCTTGATTCATCCAAATAAAGATCAAATGATACGATTGAAATGATAGATGAGCGCTAGTCTCGAAAATGTTCGTTCCATTTTTTTTCCATCTGCTGAATTTGTTTTGACATATTGTCTGAAGAGCTTACTTGATTTTTCCATTTGCCTTGAACTTCAAAAATTGACTTGCCTTTTTTTGAATCTCCTGAATAAGTTTAATATTTATTATTGGAAACGATAGACATATATAGTTTTAGACAATAGTAAATGGGGAAAAGAAAATAAACAATTAGCTTAGTGTCTCAATTCACCCCCAGTTAGAACAGGGAGGGACCTTCCCTTGCATAACTTGACTGTAAAATCTCTCGCAAACATGGTCAAAACAGCGACCAATTTAAGCTCTCGTTGCACTCATTGCACATTAGTTTTTTTTTTCAAGACTATGCGAATTAAAAACAAAATTTAAATAAATACACTCAAAATACTAAAACTTACAATAAAAATTCAATTGAGTCTGAAAATTTTCAAAAAGTACAATTAAGTCTTAAAAATTATCAAGTTAGTGCAATTAAATTTTAATTAGCATTTTTCATCTGTCAAGTTAAACAAAGTTAATAGAATAACTTAATTGCACCAACTTAACAAGTTTTAAAATTCCGTTGTACTTTCTGATAGCTTTTGGGATTAATTAGTTTCGTCACAAATTTTGGGATTTTATTACACTTCTTGAAAGTTTTAGGATCCAATTACACTTTCATGTCAAATTTTAAAGCTTGCAGTACATCTAATCCTGGAAAAATAATACTACACAGATAATGTACTACTTTACAAACCAACCATTATTTTTACAGCAAAAATGTAATAATATAAACGAATCATATTAGCCATTTATCCAATTTCAGTCATACTATTTAGTTTATGTACTCATGCCATAAGCCGATACTTTAGATCGGGATAGGTGTGGCACTTGGACCTTAAATCACATTGTTTGGCCCAATCAAGTCTTGCTAGGTCTCACTCTCTCACACTAAAAGAAGGGAATTCTATAGAGAGAAAAAAATGTTATCATAAGAAGCTTTCGAGAATGCTTGTATTGCTTAATCATTAGATGATCCAAAATGATGGGAAGGGTGCCCCTATTTATACACGAGTTTCTCTTTTGTCAATCATTAATTTTCTTTTTGATTTAATGGTGAAGGTCCGATCTCACATCGACCATCTAACCATAAGTACATATTTTGCATGATACCTTTGAAATATTCTAAAACCTCTTAGAAAATCCTAGATAATGTCACAATCTAGATTACTAGGCCAATGATTAACCTTTCTCTTTGGCCAAATAAGTCTAGTAACTTTTTGTGTCCCCCACCGAATTTGGCATTCATGGAATTGCTATAGTGACTCCAGTTCCACTTGCCTCAATCTCGGATAATCCTTTCCACTTCAACGTGTGTTCATGGAGTTCAGCTATGATGGCCTCGATCTCTTGATCATGTGTGACCTGAATCCCCATTGGTGCTGGATGTAAATTCATGTTAGGATCATTCATGTCTTCATGATAAGATTTAAGCATACTTACATGAAACAGTGGGTGAAACTTAACCTTTTGGGGAAGTTCAAGCTTGTAGGCGACATTCCAAACTTATTTAAGAACTCGGAATCAACTATCTTATCACCATATGAGTTACAAAGTTTTCCTCTCATTTTATGAAACGATGGGAGTTTCACGAGTACAAGGTTGTCAACTGAGTACTCCACCAGTCTCCTTCTCTTACCGGCAAATTTCTCCATTTGCTTGTTTACGTTGAGAAGACATGACCGGGCAAGATTGGTATCCTCTTACAGCTCCTCAACAAACTTGAAGGCGGAAGGAGTAGTCTCCTTGTATCCCATGGCTATGGCATTTGGGGTGAAAGATTGATAGCCCATCACAATCTCGAACGGATTTCCGCCGGCTGACTCGCTTTTTCGCAAGTTCAATGAGAATTGCGTCCCATAGGGCAACTTGGGTCAATCCTTCTGTCTTGCGCTCACAAAATGCATCAAGTAGAGCTCAGGGAGAGCATTGGTTACCTCCGTCTATCTGTCCATTTGGGAATGCATGCTAGTGGAGAAGTTCAAGTCCATCCCAAAGTAACTTGAACAATTCCGTCGTAAACTTCCCAATGAATCAGCCACCCAATCGCTAACATGTTCATGGGCAGCTTCATCTACGGGGCACTCTCTAGTAACCGGGACAAATGTGGCATACTTAGAAAATCGATCCACTACTACCACGATTGTGTCGAATCCTCCGGATTTGGGCATACCCACTATGAAATCCATTAAGATGCTCTTCCAATAAATTATTGGGTACAGGGAGAGGCTACAAGAAACCTACATGTGAGGAAGAGTCACCTCCAACTTGAAAAGATTATAGAAACGACCGATCCACAATACAAAAGACATCATTTTGGACCAAATTCAAAGACAATTTCGAATTGATGAAGAGTCGCTTATGGTCATTTTAAACATTTTGGTCATATCTTCCATAATTTTAGATAACAAGAGGTTAGATCAGGAAGATTAGTGTACATCAACGTCTTTGTGAATAAAACTATAGCTACGGGGAGATATTTGGAATGAAACTAAAGAGAGGTTTACTCAAGGAGCAGGTTTGCGGCGAAGGTTACAAGAGAAGTGCGATGGATTACTTAGTTTCCTTTTGCTGCTGGTAACTTCAAAAGAAGTATTGAAATCTTATTCTATGTACAACTTGGAGCGAGTGCTTCATATTTTAATAATGCTTTTGGTTCAGTTTTTATTAACACGATAGAACGTGCAGTTGCCAAACTAGGAAGAGAACCTTTACCAGATTTATAATCGCCCATTGTTTGTCATCATTGCCAAGGGAGGTCTGAGGGAGCGAGCAATTCTGTGCGTGTGAACTAAGCGGAGGTGAAGACAAGGAAAAACAAGAAGAATAGAGAGCTGACATATTTCACCAATGGAGAACTAACAATAGGCAAAGAAACAAAGTTCCATTTTTGGACATTAAAGCGTGCCAATTTCATGCAGTTGAGTTACTTGCTGTGCTTTTCTTTGTAATTGCTCAAGTAATTTGGATGTTCTTTAACGCATTTTAGTGTCCTCTTCGTGCCGAATGCTAATTTGATAAAGGCTCGAATATTCGCTTTCAGTCTCTTATATCTATTTAAGCGCACTCAATGCACGGTTTTCTAGTTAACACATCTATTATCATGTCTCAAATCCAATATTTGCTTAATAATTTACACACATGGTATATTTCATGATTAGAAATTGTACCCCATTTAATTCAATGTTGAGCATCGCATTTGGTTCATTACTTTCACGGCATACATTTAGAATAGCTTAGATTTTAAACCATATCTGTCATTAAGTACAGAAAATTTTGCATTCCTTAATCTAGTTTGGAGGCACGTCTACTGTTATGCATAGCTCATGGAGGTCCTGTCTCAATACTAAATGACAAGGCGACGTTATACTTTGCCGCTCAAGTTCTTTACTGTATCGCACTTAATTTATTATTAAATCGTGATGTCTTACTTGATTATCGGTTGCTTTTAAATTTTTCTGTTTTGACCACCCTTGCACTTTAGTTAACTAGATCTCCATATGTTATAAGGAAAATATGAAAATGGTGAAAAGATCACTTGGAAACTTTTCAAAAGGAGAAACCAGTTATGCATGCATAATCAAGTTCTAGAGCTCGAAAATTTATAGTTAATAGAAGTAAAGTATTTTCTCATGTTTTATTTGGCATCTAACCAGCTTTTGATAGGTTAATGGTGACTTCTAAATGTAACTACAAATTTTGCATAATTTAGCAAATCAACTCAAGTCACGGTTGATAGGGTTTGAAAGAATCCGAACTACTAATGAGCGTCATCTCGGCAGAGAAATCGTCCACGTTTACTTGATAATCCATGAAAGCCCCTTGGGATCTTACCCCTCGGGAGGGTTGTTATATAGCCAAGTTTCTTAGCTGTGTCGGAGTGAAGAGGTGGGATGCACGAGTTCCCACCAAGAAATTCGTCTTTGCTCCGGGAACATAGACATTGTTGTGCATTGGGTCTTTCTTATTCGTTGAAGTTTGAGCTTTGACCGCATTGAGGATCTTCGATAAACCTCTGCGAGTTTCCTCTCCTTCTCCGACATCATCCGCCATGAGCGTGGGAGACTTTCTTCTCTTGGGGCAATCTCTAGCCCAATTCAGGCCATCACGAGAGAAACATTTGATCGGCTTCTTATCCTTTTGCAATTTACCTTGGGGCTTCTTCCGTTTAGGGGGCTTAGATGGGCCTTCTTTCCCCGACTTCTCTTGCTCTCGCCCACCTTTCTCTTTGTTCTTCGGATTATAAGAGTGGGGCTTGGAGAAGAACCTGAACCGCGGTGAGGGCCTTCGACACATTTTTGGACACCTCGTCATTGGAGTGGTTCTGGTTCAGGGCTTTAAGCCATCCATGAAGATGAGGAGAGCCGCGCTATCCCCAAGGTCGGGCATCTTGACTGAGTGCGGTGAACTCCCTGGCATGCTCCAGCATCGTAGTTTTGTGCGAGAGCAGACGAAGCTTACCATAGGCCTCATCCTAGGCAAACTCGGGGAAGATTTGCTCTTAAAATTCCTTGACAAAATCATCTCAAGTGTTGACAGGATCGACCCCTCACTTCATTTCTTCACACCTTTGATGCCATCATAGCATTGCAACATTGGTTAGGAACATAGAGGCAGCTCTTGTCTTGATTGCCGGTGGCACCAAGTGTCGTCCGTGGCCCAAGTAAAGTTGTCCACCTCCTTAGCAGACCAAATGCCCTCGAAGTCCTTGGGCCTTGCAACGCCATTTGCAATGCCAGCCTTGCACAAAACTAGCCCCATCTTGAGTCTCGAACTTCTAGCTTCAATGCCTCGGCCAGAGCTTCAAGGGCTTCATTCTACTAATTCAAGGGGGTCGCGACTTGATTCATGGCACTCGAGAACTCATCTGATAGCGTCTCCTCCACCTTCTCAATCCACTCCTTAATATCCTCGAACCCATCCCCCACTTTACCGATGGTCAGCATCACCTTATCGACCCTTTCCTCAAGGCCAGATATGAGGTCCCTCGAGCTAGCCCTCTCACCTTTCCCACGCTTGTCTTTCTCTTGGGTAACTTGGACAGTGTTGACGACATCGGAATTGGAAACCATCGCCACAAGAATCCATCTCTACTACCATGTGTCACGGGCTAACACTTAATATCGCAAAACGTGTGGCACCTAGATATTGAATGGCCTTGTTTCGCCTAAGTAAGCCTTTCTAGCTCTCACTCTTTCTCCCATTCAAGGAATAGAATTCATAGAGATACTGTTTAAAGAGAGAGACTCTCAAGAATGATTGGATCACTTAATTGTTGGATGATGCAAATGAGGGTGACCACATTCCTATTTATACAAGAGATTTTTCTATTCGTAGCCCTTTTGAGTTCATGGAGAAGATCTAATCTCCCCATCTACCATTTGTCCCGTTAATTACTAGAGTACATTTACTATATACGCTCGGAACATTCTACAGGGTCTAAGAAAGCCATAGATTCGGGAAGGATCTAGCTAGACCACTAGACCAATGCTACGCCAAATTCTTTGGTAGGATGAGCCCAACAGCCTTTTGTTCACGACGTACGGGTGCAAGTCACTTGTTCTCCTAATTGTGGATCCATCTGTTGTTTCCATTGTGAGATACGACATGGATTCCTTAAATCCTGGTCCACAAATCCCACGGGACAATTGCCGATTAAGTCCTAAACCTTTACCTACTTTGCCAATTGAGTCCTAAACCTTTTTTTTTTATGTCAAATAAGTTCTAAACATTTTGCAACTTTGCCGAATAAGTCCTTCCGGCGGATTTTGGCCGGAAAATGCTTACGTGGCGACGACGTGGCGCGATGGAGCTCACCGATGATAACGTGGCAGCGACGTGGCGATGACCGGACTCTTCTTTTTCTTCAAAAAATTACGTGGCCGGCGAGGCGAGCTGCTGCGATCTGCACAGTTGCAGATCTGGGCAAGCTCCCATCCCCGCCGCCCTCGCCCCTCGCTGGCGAGCAGCTCGCCCATATTGCAGTAGCTCGCCCCGCCCAAATCTAGGCGAGGCGAGGGCTTCGCCGCCTTCTAGAGTGGCCGGCGGAACTCGCCGGCCACGTAATTTTTTGAAGAAAAAGAAGAGAAAAAAAGTGGAAGATTTTTTTTGTCCGGTCATCGCCACGTCGCTGCCACGTCATCACCGGCGAGCTCCGTCACGCCACGTCATCGCCACGTAAGCATTTTCCGGCCAAAATCCACCGGAAGGACTTATTCGATAAAGTTGCAAAAAGTTTAGAACTTATTTGGCATAAAAAAAAAGGTTTAGGACTTAATCGGCAAAGTAGGTAAAGGTTTAGGACTTATTCGGCAATTGTTCCAGATCCCACAAATCCCCATCTTAACACCTCATCTCATTTTTTTTTTCTGTCTCTTCTCTTCTCCTCCTTGCCTGACTGCTGTCCCATTCGCCTGAAGTGACCATCGTCGAAGTCGCCGATGCCACGCCCAGATGCGCAACAGACGCGCCTCAAGCTACCCAACCAACCGCCGCCGTCTCGGGCGATCGTCTTCCCCACCTTCCCGGCTTCCCCTCTCTTCTGTTCTCGCCCTCCTCTCTGTTCTTTCTTTTGCTTCTTTCTTTCTTTCTTTTCCGTGTGATTGAAAGCGGTTGCCCTTTCTCGGAGGCTGGCCCACAGTCGTTGGGATCTGGGTCTTACCATCGAATCCCGCGGCCATGGACAAGCCACCGCTCCCAAACTCGAGGCTTAGGCTGGAGACGACAACTGAGAAGAATTTTGGCTCTACGCTGGCGTCCGTGGCCAGGGCTCAGCTCAGCGAAAGTGGCTCTCAGTCACTGGTCGGGTCTTAGCTTGAAGCCGGTGCCTCGAGCCCAACTAGATTTTGAAAGAGGGACGTGGGCTGCGGGGACGAAGACTGAGGGAGCAAACTCGCCGTTGGGCGCGGTGGGGACGGCGTATATGGAGGCTGAGGCGACTGACGTCGATGACGACACCGGGGATGGATGCTGCGGCAGCTCAGACGCACTAAAAGGGACAGGCTTTCTATCTTGCTTTTGTGCAAGGGCGGAAGAAATACAGAGAGGAGAGGAGGATTAGATTTTAGGGAAATTTGATATGGTGTGTGCCTGTGTGGGAGACCAATAGACAACTCCACGAGTACTCATTTCGGGAGAGAAAATAGTACAGGGGTTCGCAGTAGGATCCGACAAATATGCACCCCAGCAATACAAAACGTGAAATCTCGAAAAACCTTTAGCACGTTCCTTCCTACAAAGAAAAGCTCCATTTTGTCAAAGTTTTGGAAGCTCGTTTGGCATGACTGTGATTGAACTACAATTGTCTCGTGTGGCAACCGTACAATGAACTTCTATGAATTGTATGTTTAGTATTGCAGATTTTAAACCCGGAGCAAGTTGAGTGAGGCAGCTTCCTAAAAATTGGTATACATCGGGTGTCATCAGTTTTGAAGTGGGTAGGTTCTGAAATCAATCATGTTAGAGCCGGTCCTTAGTTTTTGAAGAACGAAACCTACATTGTAGACCTGGAACCTACCCTTTTTTTTTTTATGGTTCTTTCTACACCTAAATATTTAACTGTCCTTCCCATTGTTTAGGCTAAGCATACGGTGTATAGTTCAACTATACGAACTAAACCAGGAAGAACTCGAAGAACAGCGTACAGCCTAGGAGATTGTAACCGGCTCTCTCGAAAGTGAACCCAAGTGCTGTAGCAGCGACCAGCACCGTAACTCCTCAGATCCATTCCGTAGAAGCAAATCAAGAACTGATCCAACAACGGCTTCGTCTTATAGAGCGAAAATCAATGGTTGAGAGAGAGAGAAGAAATTCGGGCGACTTACCTCTTTACAACTGTGTCCGAGATGAAAACCAACCGAGTGGATGGCGAACGGGAGAGACAGAGAGAGCAACGAATGGGAGGAGCGAAAGGGAGGCGCTTGAGCAAGAGAGAATCGCAACTCGCGAGCAAGAACGCGAGAGGTACACGAGCAAGTGAGGCGTTGACTAGAGAGGAGAGGGACAGAGAAAGAGAGGAAAAGAGAGAACGCAGCACTAGCAGCAATCAGAGAAGAAGAAATTAGGGTTTGCTTGAACCGATTTCCAGTCCGGTTCGAAAATGTGGAATCGCAAACCAAACCTGTTTTCACGCGAAGCAGATCCATTTTCATGGTCAGTCTGATCTGATTCTTGAGTAGAATCGGACTGATTTCACAGAAATAATTTCTTGGGTATACATAATTTCAGCTTTAGGAGGGCTAAAGCTATTAACGTGTTCGTCGCACATCCTTGCGGCTGTGACACCGCACCAATTTTTCAGGGTTAAAGCGAGCTTTAACCCTGAGTTAGGTCACTTCATGGTTGTCATAACATTGAATATGTGCATCGAAAGACAATAGATTAAGATAGTTCTCCAAGTTTCAGTTTATATGCTATTTGTTATCTAATTTTTACTTTATGCCATTGAGTCCTCTGTCGTTCTAGATTAGAGTGATCTTGGTCGTCTAAGTTCAATTTTGTTCATTCAACTCTTCCGATGTTCTTCATTTGTGCAATCACATGCTTCATTCACTGGTTGTCACTACTTTTGTCGAATTGTGGTTTGGTTTTCAATATTATTATTTTTTTAGTGGTTTTTTAACTATCCGACGCCATCTTAGTGTCGGCGTGATATTTTATGAAATAAGGACAATGCCATAGTATTAATAGTTGGTTCTCATTTTTTAGAGACTACAAGTGTAATAGGAGCATCTGTCGACAAAAGGATCACCCTAGGATGATCATCTCACGGCTAATGAGAACGAATCAAATCTTAATCTAAAAGTTTGTGAGAGTGATTGACCGAAAGATTTGATTGCATAAATTGAGAAACTTAGAGGATTTGAGTATGCAAAATAAAACTTCGATGATTGAATTGCATAAAACAAAAAAGTTAGATGACTTAGTTGTACAATATAAAATCTATTGGTCTTTTCTATAATCACAAGAAACTCTTCCTCTTATCTCTTTCAGAGCAGTTCCCATTTGCAAATCACATTGCTTAAGCTTACTGGACAATGGCTAAGTAAATCTCTCTTCCATGGATTTCTTGTCTTTCATCTGACTTCAAATCTAATTATTTCAGAAACCATTTCTATACATAAAATTTCTGATTTTTCTAAGCTTAGTCGATTTTTTTATTTCCTATAATTTTAACTTTTTGAAAAAATTATTACTCATGATAAAATGAGCTTCCTCGTGATTTCTTGGGTATTTTATTAAATTATAGCGTCCCTATTTGTAAGCAATTGAACATGCTCCGCGACACTCAATTCGGAAGACAAATGTTGACATTAAATGAAATTGAGGCATTCTCTCACAAAAAAACTATACGTAATATCTCCTGAATTCATGAAGACCAACAAATTAGGTTTACATATCAAAATAATTACATTAACGTGCCAACATTTTGTAGGTATTTGTGTTCACTAAAGCATATTTCAAAGTATTTCATATGTTGCTGAAGCCAAATGGTCCAACATCACTTGTCAATCGCAAAATCAAACGCGAAAACTGTTGTTTCTCTGTGTGAACCCTGGAATCTGAACTCCACTTTTTGTGTCCTTTCAATTCCTCATTTACATTGCTATTTGAACTTATTGCTCCAAACGACAAATTGTCCTCCGGCCTCCACCACTAACCTGTCGTACACTTTGCAAACAGTATAAATGAAGGACGTAACGCTTGCTGTGCATCAATCATCAAAGCTCTGCAGTGCGTGAATACTCGTCTAGCACGATTATCATGTCATGCTTTTCCATAGCAGATGCGAAGTTCTTCAATCGCCTGAAGGCAAGGAAGCCGATGCGGTTGTATATCTTTGATTGGTAGTTGCAGTTGTCACGCTTTAATACGTCTTTATTTCCAAGCACCACATGGAAACCTCAAATTTAACGCGAAGCACATGTTACAGGTGCGAAAGTTGTTGGTGGGTGGAGGTGGTAGGGCCAGCCAGAAAGCGTATTACGCGTCCAATCTCCTATGCGACGCATTTTCCTGTCTCCCTCACATAAAGGAGGGTGGACACGATAAGATACTTCGGGCCATGCGAAAAATGAGGCTCTCTTCATCTTGCTCTACCTTTTTCACCTCCTGTCCATATCCACCTTTTGTTCTCTGTCTTTGCTCCTACCCCTCGTCCATGGATGTCTTTCTTTTGCTCGATTCGGGCGAATTATCCTGCCTTGTGTCGCGGACCAAATTGTCCCATACTCTTGTATTGTTGTAAGTAGTGTTTGGAGTAATCGGCGTGAAGAATAAGGGATGCACAAGAGATCCTATAATTAATTCATAAGAGTGGGGTCGTGGCATTTATATAAGGAGCTCTATGATAAAATGGTTAAAACTCAGAGAAACCCTTTAGGTGAGGTTCGCCTCCCGTACTCAAACTGATCGAGAGTTGATACCGCTCTTTTGATGTGACTATGGTAGGCCAAAATGTTGTTGTAAGTGGTGTTCGGAGTAATTGGCGTGACGAGTGAGTGATGAACAAGAGACCCTATAACTAGTTAATAGGAGTGGCATCAAGGTATTTATCCTAGGATGTATATGATAAAAAAAATGGTTATAACTCTAAGAAACTTGAATGGGGTTCGCCTCATGCATAAACTAATCAAGAGTCGATACCGCTCTTCTGATGGGACTCTAGTAGGCCGAAACGTTGTTGTCTCAAAGGGTTCTACATGTCTTACTCGAAGGAATGGATGCCTGAGCTACATTAAACATGATATGATATGATATGATACGATACGAGGATACTATTTGCTATGTTGTTCTTAGGAACATCTATAAAAGGAAGGCTGACATGGTGTTCTCGGCTCACTAGACGCTGCACTAGTTGTTCACCCACTAAGAATCTTTCAGGCCACGATACTTGTAATTAGAATTCACGTGAACTCACAGCTGTGATGCACCCGATGATGCCAAAACTGGATAAGTGCAAATAATAGGCATGTGTCGCGGACTAATGTGACGCAACAATTATCTCATACTTACATAACCTTGTGGGAGGAGCTAGTGGCATCATCATGAAGTGTCAGTGACGCAAAGGAGATGTATACAACTAGTTCGTGGGAGTGGCGTCAAAGTGTCAAGGCGTGTGTGCTAGGATAAAATGGTTATATTCTAGACAAGCTTTAACGGAGAAGTTAGCGTTAGGTATACAAACTGGCGGGAGCCGATGCTGCTCTCCTGATGAAGTCATGACAAGCCAAAATTAGTCATTTGTGCGTAAGTGTTCTACGTATCTTGCTTGAGGGACTAAATGCCTAATCTAAGATGGACATGGTATGATTCAATACAGGCATGTCATTCATCGTACTATGCTTAAAAACTATTAGAGAAGAAAGGTTGGCCTGGTGTCTGCTCAACTCGCCAAGTGCCACATGAGCTATTCTACGACCAAGGAGTTGCTAGCCTGCGATAGGTGGTATTAGAGCAAGATCCTTCTAGTAAGTGAGTTGAGCAAGTCAAAACCTATAGTCTAGTAGGTCG
Organism: Melaleuca alternifolia; assembly: GCA_019926035.1. Lineage (NCBI taxonomy): Eukaryota > Viridiplantae > Streptophyta > Magnoliopsida > Myrtales > Myrtaceae > Melaleuca > Melaleuca alternifolia. The sequence goes on from JAGKPW010000366.1 coordinate 101,455, forward strand.
TACAAGGGCGAAAAGCAAATTGCTGGAGCAAAAGTGGTTTAGACAAAGTGTGGCTCTGGACTTGCTTTTAGGATGCCAATAAGGGCACGGTAAAGAACTGAATTCCTCACTGAATAGAGATAACTTTCCTAGAGCAATTGGTGAATCTCAAGATGGGTGTGCTACCACATTTTCACCTGGGGGGGGGGGGGGGGGGGACGAAGCTCTATTCGTCGACTAAGATCAACCAGAACATAATAGGCGAAAGAGGGTGCTGCCAAAAACGCAATTGATACCGAATGCCACGCTTCCTAGGGAAAGCACAAGTGACTAAGGATGTCCGAACAACTTTGATCGGGAGAAGCTAACAATGGAGTGCAGTTGCATGTTTTGTTGGGCGAGCATCCACTATTGATGTAAGCCCCAGCAAATGGCGTTGATGGTGCTGAAGCGACAGGAAAGTGTGAGAACAGCCCGCAATGAGGGCGTTGCGGTTTTGAAAGAGGGAGGGGGGGGGGGGTGTGAAAGTCACAGACTAATCTAACAAAGGGCTCATGTACCCTTGTGAGTAGAGCTAGTGGCGTTGTCATGAAGAACAAGGGATGCAGAGGGGATGAACACAATTGGCTTGTGGGTGTGACATTAGAGCAATTGTGTCAAAATTTTAGTATAAAATAGTTATACTATGTAAGATCTTTAAAAGCGAGATTGACTTCCCATACAAAACTAAACAGTTGCTCATACAGCTCTCATCAAATGAAACCGTGACTAGTCGAAACCAATTGTTGTGCTAAATAGTTTTGTATGTCGGACTCACATACCCTTGTGAATGGACTTGTGAGTGGAGCTGTAATGCCCTCCGCCTTACCACGGACCATATTGTTCGCTTTTTGGGCTCCACTGGCCCTCATGGCTTTGTTTTTCCTCGGATCCACCATCCTCACGGCCTTCCGTGACAACTCATGAGCACGCAACCCGGGAAAACGCATTGTCTATGGGTCAAGGGCGAAATACCACATATAAACTAACTTAGGACTTCCTCACTAAGCGATTTAGGACAGGGATCTCACAAGAGCTAGCGGCGATTTCATGAAGAACAAGGGATGCAGAAGAGACGAATACAAGTGGTTTGTGGGAGTGGCATCAGAGCATTTGTTCCAAAAGTCTTAGGATAAAACAGCTATACTTTGTAGGATCTTTAAATGCAGGATTGGCCTCTCATACACAATCGATCATATGCCGATACCGCTCTCCCCTAACAAGTCGAAATCAATTTTTGTGTCAAAGAGTTTTGAATGTCTTGCTCAAGGAACTAGACGCTCCAGTAAAATTGAGCGTGATATGATTCGATCTAGAGATGTTATTCACCGTACTGCTATTAGGAATATCTATAGAGGGAAGGTCGATTTGGTGTTCTCAACTTACCAAGTGCTGCACGGGCTGTTTCGTGGCCAGGAATCTGTCAGTGCGTGACACTTGCACCTGGGATTCACATGAACTCGCAGTTGCGATGAAGCTGATGATGCCAAACTGGATCCAAGCAAAGAACAGGCATGCATGACGGACTAAACGATTTTAGATACTGTATAATATGTAAATAATTTCACGGTGCCGCTCAGACGGCAGATATTCAATATGGCTCTTCATATGCTTTATGTTGTGAACGTGCTATGCTGTTAGAATCAACAAGAAGATGTTTTGGGAGTGAATTTTCACGCAAATGCTTATGCTCGGGAAGAAGGACAAGGAAAGTCGGTTCCAAAATCACTAATCAACCTGAGTTCTTTGGGGGAAATTACTTTTGATATCAGGGATGCTGGGGCAGTAACTTCTCGCCCAATCCATGATAGATCGTCCTCCTAATAGAAGAGGAGAAGTTTCCTTTCAGCGCCTGTGATCAAAGAGCTGATAGTTTTAATAACATAGTCTCCTTTACAAGGAAAAGAAGACGGGGAATAAAAAGATAAAAATAAAGAACTAAGAAGATACTGATGCGCAAAGCCTGGCTGCTGATCTTCTCTTTTCATCCGACTACAGCTACGTACGTTACATAAGTACACACCATTACCCAGCATATTTGAAATACCACGGGTAGGCACGACGATTAATTAAACAGGGATCTTGGGAAGCGACACTGAGAGAATACGTACTCTCTCTCTCTCTCTCTCTCTCTCTCTCTCTGAGGATCCAATTTCTCCGACCGTCATTGTTCTAGTGCTCGAAGAAGCGCAGTTCTGAGATCTTCCTCGCCTTTGAGCCCATCCGGAACCCTAACCACCACGTCTTGGAGCATGAGGCCGTTCACAGTCGACAAGCTGGCGTGGTGTATATAGAGCTCCAGGTCCCGTATCGCTGCCATCAACCTCGCCGACGGGTAGTTCGCATTCTCCGACTGGACCCTTATCATGGCGTCACAACCCACGATCTTAACCTCCACTTCGAGCGAAGAACCGCCGCATCCGGACGGGCTACTATGGTCGACGGAGGTGGTGGTGCTTAGGTTGTCGGTTGCGTCTGTGACCTCCTGTTTCACCTTCTTGGACTCTCTCTGTAACTGGGACTCCAGGTCGCCGACCTTGGACTTGAGCTCGTTGATGTAGGAAACTGCGTCGGAGAGCAGGGACGCCTTGTCCATCCTGGACACGTTCGGAACCACCGCTCGCAGCGCATAGAAGCGGTGGTTTAGCTTCTCCCGGCGCTGCCGTTCGGCTTCCACGTGGTTCAGCGGCGTGTCACGGCCAAGGCCTGGCTTCCTGCCTCTCTTCTTGGGGGTCCTCTTCTCGGTCATCACCACCGCCATGAAAGGACTATCAGAATCAGAGTGCTCCGACTCCACCAGGTAGCTGGAGGAACCAAATGGGGCCTCTGGCTTCCCACCAGCTCCTTCCAGCAGCAGCTGCTTCTTCTTGACCTTCTTGTCGTGGTCATCGTGAGGAGCGAAATCATTCTCTTGGACGCCCGCGATTATTCCAATGTCAGCGAAAGAAATGTCGCTGCGGTCGTGGTGGAGCTGGAAAGGAGGTGGTGGTTGGTGCTTGGGAAGGAGCAGATCGGAGCTGAAAAGAGATTTGGCTTGTTGAACAAGGCCCCAGTTTTCAGGGATGACATCGCAAGACCCCAATTCAAGGACTCCATCGCCAGTCGGGATGCAGACCAGAGTGCGTATGCCGTGGAGCTCGGCCTCCTTGGTTCGGTCGCACTTGTACAACTCAAGCTCACGAGCGCCGGTCAGCCAGACCAAGGACCCCGTGCTGAGGGCCTTCCCGGGGATACCATCTCCCGCCGAGAAAGAGCGCGACAAGGACATGACGTAGAACCACTCGGCATCGGTCACGTCTCCGTCAGTGGCGGGGACATCAGCAGCATCATCTGGGCGACTGTTGCTGAGGTCGCGAGGCGGGACCTGGAGGAGCTTCCTGCGGTCGGAACGGGAGGCGGGAGCGAGCTTGGTGGAGCCTTGGAAGTGGCCGTCGCCCCAGGCGAGGAGGAGGCGACCGTCGTCGTGGTTAAGGAGTTGCCAGAAGATGGCATAAGCCCACCACTGGGGCTGGCTCTGCACCATCAGCTGAAGCCTCTGCTGGAGATTGAGGGCGAGGCTGGGAGGAGTGGCCGTGGGAGACATTGAATTGGACATTAGGGAAGAAGACGAAGAGGGAGAGACCATCAGCTCTTCCATCACCGAACTAGCTAGACTTGACTTGTGGGGAATGGAGGGCTCGCAGGCAGAGGGAGAGAGAGAGATTGGGGGGGGGGGGGGGGGGGGTGGAAGAGAGTTTCGTTTTTTGGTACAATGAAGGCAAAGTTACCTGCCAAAAACAAGCGAACTACGAGAAATGGGGGCAAGAAAGAAAGATGGGCTTTTGCAATTTAGAAGCACACATGAAGTCTGTCCAATGTATCGGATTCGGATTCATCTCTTTGGGTGACGTATGCGGGAACACAGACACAGAGAGAGAGAGAGAGAGAGAGAGAGAGAGAGTCTGGACAACGACAGAATTGGGTCGTACTACTACAGAGGGATAGAAGTGGGAATTGGTGTTGGGGGTGGTGGGGTCAAGAACTGGCGAATATGCATCGCCCCGTCCAAATAACTAAAAATAGATAGACACTCCCTAAAATGGGCACGTGAAATAATGACCAGACAGGTCCACGACTTTCTCTCCTCCGTATTATGACTTTAGTTTTTCCCATCAATGGGTTCATCTTTTTCTTGGAGTTTCAATGAACCTACTTCTACTTCTTCATCCCCAGATCATTTGTTTCACATGCAATGTAATGTGGCTTCCCCTCCCTCCCTCTCTCTCTTTTCCCCCTCGTTCCACAAGCAGTTCAAACTCACCCTTAAACCCTACATAGAAAAGACAGGTTAGTGTTTTCCTTTGATCACCTTTTTGATTGGTAAGATTTAAATGAAATTAACTTGATATGCTTTTTAAGTGGCTCAATCTAAGTCCCATCCTTGGCTCTCGAATCTGGTCATCCGTCAATAGCCCGAACCAATGGCTAGTGATCAAGTCCAATTGTCGAGGACCTGAATACAATCACTAGTCACGACCCCGGATCAATCGGTAGTGATGGAGGACGGTGGTGATTTGATTGAGACGGTGGTGGCGATGTTGAATATGAGAAAATGATTCTATGAGAATTCAATACCTATCATGTCTATCACGATATGGAACGAGAAACATGTGGCATTGAAATTTTTTTCAAGAGGGCAAGAAGCATCTAGCTACATCCTCATTTTAAAATTTACTTAGGGTGACTCCTCCTATCGATCGAGTGTGGTCCTGCTTTTAGGAATATATGACTTTTAATATGGTTGCCCCATATCTAAGGGTCCATGGAGGATCAGAAATCACGATCATCCAATTATAATAAGATATGAGGCGCATTCAGACCTTAGCTTCTATTTTACTACTTCTTGCTTTGAAGAAAAAGATTCAAAGAGTCACATCCGCTTTAATAGACATCCGCATCGCCCCCAAAACCCACAGCCATACACTGTGTAGTTCAAAACACCTTGAAAGTGTGCAATTAACACATCACGTGCATGAATAATTTGTCGAATTTCATTTGCAATTTTCTTGCCAAGTCTGATGTGAAACCCATTATCTCTTGATATGTATAAATAATAAGGTAGCATCAATGAGTCTAGTGAATTAATCATGGCCGTAGGTGTTACTTTTGTTGAGAACATAAAGTATTGCGAGACCGGGGACAAAACAAGTGTGGTCCACCGAGATATTCGCTCTCCTTCGGCCGCAATCACACGCATTTATGTCGTAATTCATATGCACAATGGACTTAAAAAATTCTATGAGCGATAAGCAATGAATTGGCAGATTAGCTATTTTATTAGTGAAAGACTATGATAAGATGGCGACGCACAGGCCACCGAAGCCTCAATATGTGCATAAAACGTCACCGATTTCACAATAAACAAAAGATAAGATAAGAAAAGATAAGCAAAACGATAAAAAGCGATAAATTTAAGAAATTAAGTCGCCTAAAAAGTTCGAAATACATAATTAATTAGCACCGCATTATTGATAGATTTTAGGGCGTTTTTGGTTGGCCAGGAGAATCCAAAAGAGATATTATCTCTTACAAACACTCTCTATATGCCATTTAATAAACTATTTGAAAAGCTTTTCTTAGTGTCTAAATAGCAATTCTCACATGATTTAATAGCCAAATTTGATGTCAATTTTGCACCAGTTCAGTTGATTAGAGATCACTTATTCATAAAATTTACTGTTTCTTCGTCAATTTGAAAATAAAAATCCAAATTTATCCGCGGTCCCGTATGATTTCTAATACATATAAATCTTGGGTTAAGTCATTTACTCCTAAATCATAAGCAAAACGATCAAACATTATTCTGCTTGTTTCACTTCAGATCTAAAGTTTGATTATGTTGGGCTCCTTCTTCTAATTAAGGTAGACGGCACTTCAATGGCATAATTAAAATAAGTGCACGCCATCGATTTGGGATTTCATTTTAATGAAAACAAAGGCATTCACATCATGACGATTTACATTCACACATCAAACTTATCCACGATTCCACAACTTGTGCTTTAATGACAAACAAATCATTGCTCTCTCTCTCTCTCTCACTCTCACATATGCACGCAACAATTTCTGCATTTTCGTATGACACGTTAAGTACAAGATGATGCTCTAATAGAATTCAACTATTGCAGCTTTTACTAGGTATTTTTTACTTTACTAGAGTTATCGACTTTTATTTGTTGGACTTACCAAACCATTAAATTTAGCAAATCTCTTTAGAAATTAACAACTCTTATGAAGCTATTGCCAACTTTTAATCTGATTAAGTGACCGATAAGTTTTGCATCATCGGTCGTTATTTGAGTTATACATCGACGTTTGTTTTGTTTGTTTAATTTATAATTTTTTCTTATTTTTGATAATAAAAAAATCTTATCATTTATAAAATTCTGTTTAACAATTTCGCCAACACATGCAACTATCATATGAGATTATTTAGTGGTTTTTAAGTGGCTAGCTGCTCTTAATTACCTGATTACATCATCAACTAATTTTGGTTATCTCTTATCTAAGATCAAAAGAAAGTTCAAACCTATTTTATTTACCTTTCATATCGACAACTTACATTTACTAACCATCATATGACATTATCAACTGTTCATTTGAGTTCCTTATCAAATTTGAAGTTGTTTTTTCCCCTTAATCTACCGAATGGTAGACTGTGCTACCACTTTTATTGACCCCACTAACTTTTACTTTCTAGATTCACTCACTCTTTTTAGAAATTACCCGCCTCAATTAGAGTGACGAACAATTGTTTTCCCAATCAAGTTTACCAATCTTTATTTATGTGTATTTTTTGTTTAAATCGACTTCTCTTATCTCTAGTAAATAATAAAGTTCTTATCTTTTACAGCTTTTGTGAGAAAAAAGAATGAAAATACATATACTGTCCTCTTTGGTCATTTGCTACATTGATGTTACCACAGCCACTTGCGTTTCCAAGAAATGCAATTGTCTCGCCTTCGTGGGGGGTGAGGTTATGCGTACGTTTAGTAGTTGATAATTAAGACCACTCTTCGTATTCGTCTCTAATTCCTTATCGCAAATAAATCAACAATCAAGATAAACATATCAGTTTGACAAAAACAACCTTGGCGAACTTGGTGAGATAAGAATCGAAAAGGACTCATTCTGTGCCCGTAATATGGAAAGGGGGGGAAGTTTCTAATGTTCAAAACCTGATCATACAACATGGAATACACGTGCGAAGGATTTGCTGTTTGTTTCAAATTTTGAAAGCAATGGGGATGCTCCAAAGTAGCCTCAAGTTAGGCCAAGGATAGCATCATTGACACTGGGAAACGAGATCTCTGAATATATTATTTTGACGAATAAATTAGTACGGATAAACTGCTAATAAGAAACGTCGAGATCCATGCCCGTAATTTCAGTTGAATTGGGCATGGCGAATTAGGTGAGTCTAGAATCCTCGGGAGGCACAGTACTCTTATAATCTTTTACTTTGCAAACAACTCCAAGGACTAGAAACTCACCCGAATTCATATATGGTTCGAATTTCAAAAACATTCGCTTTGATTACATAAGGTTTTGTTGGTGGACATGTACACACTGCCGTGTTTCAGTTCAGCTATTACGAGCGGAAAGAGCCCCCAGGTGGAACTAGTGGAAGTGCATCCAGAATCAGATGGTTGCAAATTTCTATCGCACAGCGTTTTCTGCGTATGTGTCCGAGAATTCGTGTCTAATATGGGGTCGCCATCTCTCTTCCTTTCGCTTTTTGTTTCACCATCAATGATTCCATAATTTATACAGCTCGAGAACTCTTATTTAAGACAAGATGTTAACTTGACCTCTCTCTTTCTCCGCGTGGGGGAGCTTTGGACTTTTGTGGAGGAAAATGAGAGGCACCACCTGGCCCTCCTGCACCCTTGGGCTATTCAAAGGACAGACCCTCTGTATTAGCCTCGTGCTTTATGTGAATTTGTCGATTACACGCGCAAGAATCCGCTTCAAGGAGAAATCGAGACCCACTCCAACCGGCACGATCAGTTCTTTACATGTGTTCTTTAAGCTCAGCCAAACGTTTGTGGATTGGGAATATAAGAAAACAAAGAGGACATAAGGAAACGATGTGATGTGCTACGGGCGCAGTTCATCCATTCGTTCTCTTCTCCATTAGAGGAACCCAATAATGTTTGACAGTACGAGTATTAAAGGCGAGAGAGAGAGAGAGAGAGAGAGAGAGAGAGAGACTCCATCCGTTGAGGTTGAATAAAGAAACGAAAAAAGCTTCAATGGAGTCGTACCCCCTCCATCCAATCTTATCACTTCATCGACTGTGCCCCACGTGAATCTCGTTAAAAGTGGAGAGTTCACAAATTGCGGAAGCGTTTCCCATCTCATTTGCCTAAAAGTCGTCGATTGATAAGCCACTTGCCGAGTCAATTGGCATAGCAACTTGCATGTTTCTCTCGTAATCACGTCGTAATCCAACAAGCCCCCCCCTTTTTTTTTTTCTTTTTTTCTTTTGTCGTGGTCCAAGAATTGATATACTCTCCTCCTTCTAACCCCTACAAGAGCGGGACAAAGTAGATGGACCTGAGATCTGATCCCATTAGCGAATGTCAAAGACCATTTGTCATAAGCCATCCCACCGAAGGCCAGGCTCGTATATTTGGGCCATCCAGTTTAGCCAATTTGATTCACTGGTGACTGGCCTCACCGGATAAAGTCACAGCCCCCCATCCCATTGGCCTTTCAGACATGTTATGGTAAAGTGGTAACCCACACAACTCGAGGCTCCATATCTCCCCACTTCACAGGGCACACACAGTTAAGACAGCTCCTGTAATTGCTGCATTCCCACGTTGTTCATCTTTAGCTACTCATATTACTTACACAACACAAATGGCAATGAACTGACACACGAACCGACACTTACATCTCATGCCCAAGTTTCTCCTTCACCGCCTCCTCCACTATTTACATTGCCATAGCTCCTCGTCTTCTTCGCCGGCTTGCTCAACTGGAACACCGGGTGCCTGCATAACTTCCTCACTCCTTTTCTCAAACTAAGCCAGTCCCCGCTCCCATCTTCTACGTCTCCAGCCTCCAACCTAGCCACGGTCCCACTGCTTGACAAATCCACATCCTCCTCTTCAACACTACTCGTTTGGCATCTTGCAGATCGCTCCTTTGTTGTAGTTTCCAACTCATCCGTAGTGCCGCCGTTCAAGTGATTCATCGCCTCAGGCCCCGTGACTAAACGGCCACCCGGAGTTTGGTCATGAGATCTGTGTCTGTCCAAGATCGATGCAGGATGGTTCATGGTTTCAATACTCGAACAATTCAAGGACAACAGAGGCAATCTGACCTCACGGTCTGTTTCTTCCCTTTCTCGGAGAGTCTTTAAGATGAGCATCTTGAGGAAGTTCATCACTTGCACTGCATGAATCAATGCAGTCAAGGGATCCGCCATCTGCAACAGGTAGACGTAACAGCGAATGAGATGCCGTTGGATGACAAGAGGCAAAGCTTTTGATCTTTCATAACTGAAAGCTACAGTGTCCATTTGCATAGTCCTCGAGTAACACCAAGACTAATGCTCAATCCATATAAGGCATGGAAAACAATAAACTAATGATATGCATCTCAATCACCTGAGTCATGTTGGGTGCAAAAACCATGGCTATATTCCGCGCATTCATCTTATTGTGTGCCTCATGCTGCACCACGTCGGCCATCAAGTTGATGGCCCAGTCAAGCAGGGCTGCTTCTGTTGAGGGGAGTAATTTTACTAGCTGACTACACTCTTCTTCTGTGTTGCAGTGCATAACTTGTTCCGGTGTGAGAGAATCAAGAACCCCTGTTGGAAGCTCTCTCAGCCATGCCTGCATCAAATGGCACTTCCAGTGACTAAACTCAGAAAATAAACACACATAAAACCATTCTCTCAGATACATTCCAAGAACTTTATTCGGAAAAGCAGTCTCATCTATGCATCATATTATGCCTTTCTAACAGTCACTTTAGATACAGATTCCTTCTAAGAAGCCTCGAATCCACTGCACTTGACAGTGCATCCCCCATTAAGAGTATGGACTTTAGGGAAGCAAAAGTCTAGTCTAAATTGTTTAGCCAAAAAGGACGTTTGTTTAAACAAGATAAACTGACACAAACCGTCTTACTTCTAAGAGTACTTGATAACTGTAGATGAGGAAAACACACACAAAAAACATGGCTGGCAGAATGTGAGATCAACTTGCCCAACTAAGACGAGAGCAGAATGAAGATTCAGGATCAATTCATCCACCGCTGACTCAGAAGGCATGAAAATCAAGTGGCTAGCTAAGTAAAGTCATATATTCAACATCATGTATTGAGCAAACCATAAACAAGATGGTCCAGAGTATTAAAAGATTTCCAGTAATTTTGACAAGGGGAACTTTTTATAAATTCAATGATGATGGCCTTTTGCTTACCTTAATCAAACCAGCCAAACAGTGAACATCAATTCCATGAGGCACAGCACCTTTGTTGAGCTGTTCCCTTACGTACTCTTCTTGGCTATTCTCTGCATTTATTCTGAATATTCCTTCTGCCTTCAATGAAGATGGGCACCGGTTAAAATGTCACAAATCAAAGGAAAAAAAAAGTTTCTACCTTAATTTAGCAATAATTTCATCCAGAGTAAAAGATCATACTTTCAACCCTCCTTCCGCGTATAGTTGCCTTTGCATCATTAGAAGAATTGTCGGTACGCTGTTCCCTCTCTCATCATATGAACACTGCATTGACTTGGCAGAAACTCCGAATACACTGGCACTGAAAAGACATGTATTGCAAGCTTATTTTCAGAATAACAACATTGGTAGTAAGTTAATCAAAGCAAAGACTACGGAGTACTCTGTATCTATTGGAGAAGCACTGAATCCAAGCCAGACACCATACAACGCTTAATCATAGAATTCTATTGACAAACAACATGTTGGTCTGATAAGCGATTCTAGCTAGTTGAGGATAAGGGTGCCAAACTGTCAATGAATATCCCTGAAAAAAGAACTAAAGAAGAACGACGGATATACCTAGCAATTAACTGCCAGGCCAGGCTATATAGTTCTGCATACCAAACCCGTGAGGCAAAAATTTGAATAGACTATGCATCAGAAGAAGTTTTCTCAATGTACTGTCTTCTATTGACGTACATGTCTTTGCAACCATATCTTCCAAGAGGAATATTTCCCGGAGAGTCACCTTTTATGCAATCAATGATGTGATTCGGTGTCCGGCTCTCTGCTTTGGTCCTTATGGAAGAGCAGAAGCATTATATGCTTGTTTTCTCGAGAAACCTCTTTGTTCTAGTCTTCTAATGGGTTCAGTGAATTTTCGCATCCTCATCCAGAGAATTGTAATTTCAAAGGATATGCGATCAATTGCACGAAATCCAATAAATTGAGTCATTATGGATGATGAAGAATTTAATCTTTGGCTGCACAACGGATATGCTAGTCTCTCATTAATCAAATTGATAACAAGGTCAGAATGAACTTCAGCATCGAAGGTCAAAGCACCCTGCTCTGAATTTCAGGAAGCGCACATGCTAGAAAGGATTTTACTTGTACAATTAAAAGCAGTCACCTATGCTATTGTGATCTGAGAAAATTAGTATAATGTCGTCATTGAGATTCAGAGCAACGGATAATCCCATTAATGATAGTGGATCATGCACCGGCTCGCTCTTGTGGTGTTCTTCTCATCTGATTATAAGAAGAAGGAAAAAAACACACGCAGCACCATCATCCACTTTCCACGGTGTGCTGCGTTCATTTTAAAAGTACGGAACGAGGACGGACAACGGAATGCAGGAATGAGACTGAGATTCACGTAAACCCAATAGCAAGAACATCAATCAAGAACTTTCCACGAGCGAATTAAGGCGGATCCTTAGAGAGAATCGAACCTGGCACTAGGGACCTTGGTAGGGAGGTGGGGCTGGAGCTCGGTGGGGAGGCCGAGGAAACCATTGAAGCGGTCGAAAGTGACGTGGGAGACATGGCGGACCTCGGTAGGCCAGCTGATGTCAGTGGAGGAGATGTCGTCTCTCTCCACGCTGCATGTCACCAGCGACTTCCTCAGAACTCCCACCAGGATGTCCAGTATCGGCATCTGCTGCTGCCTCTCCCACTTTCGTCCTCCTCCTCCGCCTCCATTCTTTCCCATGTATCCGTTTTCCTCCTCCTCTTCCTCCTCCTCCTCCTCCTCCTCTTCTTCTTCTTCTTCTTCTTCTTCTTCTTCTTCTTCCTCGTCGTACTCTATAACGTCGATGCAGTCGTTGGCAGAAGTGTCGAAGAGGGGTCTCGGCTGAGCCCTGTTGAACTCTGTCGTTCCCGGGAGCCCACAAGATTTGGATCGAAAGAGCCTCGTCATCCTCTCTCTCCTCTTTCCCGCTGGCGAAGAAAAGAAGGATCCGAACGTGGAGGCAAAAGAAGGCTTTGGGGATTCTGATGGAGAGATCCAGAAAAAGGAAGAAGATTGCAGGGTGGGATAACAAAGTGCAAGGAGGAGAGAAAAAGAAAGAAGCAATAAGAGAGGCTCCTAGGGTGGATTAAAGTTAAGGGACTGAGAAAGAGAAGCAAGAAATAGGGTGGATTTGGTGGCGAAGGGGTTGAATCATACAAACTATGCACTGCAAGAAAAAGGAATTCTTGAATTTGGAAGCAAAGCAATAGATTAGGGAGGGTGGTGATGCTATAATGCTGTAGCAACATCTTTTTGTGTCGTAAAATATTAAAATGGGTGCATGTGGATCGTTTTTCCTTTGTCATTTTCTTTTGGTCTAGTTATGGTGATGCGAGGTTGTGAATGAGAGGAGGGAAGGGTTAGGAGAAAGCTGTTCTCGTGAATGAGAAGGCTCCATGACAAGGACTTGGAGCCAGAGCCAGGCAGCCTCCATGGAAGTGAGTGAGTCTCTATCTCATTTAAAAAACCAACCAACCAAACAAACAAACAATCAGTAGATTCTTACTCTCGTCTCATCAGATGTATTGTTATGTGATCCCACACACGATAGGATGCCAGCGTGGTTATGTATATGTTTCGCCATCTTGCGCAGATGTTTGCGAAGCGAGTGTGGGGGATGTGATGGGGGATACCCTGCTCCTTTCGTATATTATAACCAAAAGACACCAAAGTAGAGTCACATGGCCACATGGCCTGTTCCCTCTCTCTGCATCTCTCTTCCATCCACCAGGATTCACATTCTTTAATCCGAGCTCTTACAAATCTCTAATGGAGATGGAGTAAATGAGCAATTAATAGGACCATCCATCAGAAGTACCAGGACCATTTTCGTTCTGTATCTGTCCATTTATGAATTCGAGAGCTTTTCAGGAAGAGGTTAAACCAGAGAGGACATGCTTCCAAGTCAACCGATGTGGACTAGAGATATATCACCCGTCGCCTTCCTCGTCTTGGTATTGCTATTAGACTAGGAAAAGAACACATCACGAAAGTCGCCAATGGCACCGCTTGATGTCAATCCTGTGGTGATCTGTGCACCCTTGTTTGCTCCCAAATTATTAATTTAATCTTCACGGGGGAAGGCACACTGTTTACTGTTCATAAACGTTAGTGTGTTGCTTCTTCCTCGAAATGTTTAGTCTAGTGGCATTATCTTCGCGGGTACAATCTATTCATTGCTCAATCCCTATATAACATCCATCCCCTTGGTCTTCTTACCCACAAACCATAAAATATATAGGGTTCAGTGCCTGAACAATTTAGTAAAGCTTCAGCATTTACGTGTATACCTGAGTCAATGGATTCTATGCTACCTTCTTTGGATGGACTTGCCGCTTGGAAACTTGGAAGGATAGCTAGCTTTAGCCATGGAGCTCCCTCTACTGTCTTTGGTTGATTGGCTAACGATCCATAGGTTTTCTTAAAGAGTACAACAAAACAATAAGAAATTGCGGGACTCTGTGACAGGCCTTTCTCGTGACGTCCAAGTTTCCTTCAGCCTCCAAATGGAAAGGTCATCGCGGAGCTACGGATTCGAAGGCCAAGAGTTTTCCACATGTCAGCTTTACCAATATCGCTTGACCCTCATTACCGTTTCAAAGCCATGATTGCCGCCTGACCGACCCAGCTCCATCAGAACGTAATTCATCACTTGAATATGATCAGATCGTGTGATCATTGCTGGACCATCTGTGTACTCATACCTCCGATATTAGCTAGTGGGTAGGCCAGGATAGGCTGTAGAGGAACACTCGCGTTAATCCATGGCCAAGACGCGCACCCAACGTCCCATTATGGTTCCGTGATAATGACTTAACATTTGCACATAAACGTCCCAACCAACCGAACCCTCCTCCATCCTTCCTTCTTTCAAGGAGCCCACAGACTGCAGCTTTTGAGGACAAACCACGGCAATATGCTTGCCGTTTTTTCGACGTGTGTTGCCGGTGGCAAGTTCCTTTAAAGTCACTCCAAGGATCTATCGCTTCCTCTTCTCTTTGGGGGATGCGAGATTAGGTAAAAAAAAATCTTGCGTTACCAACTCGACTAAACCAACTCCACCAACTAAAACAATTCTTTCTCTCGAAGGAATCCCCCTCCGTCACTCATCGCCTGTGCAGGGGTATTCAACTCAACTCGAATGGGATTGTGCAGGTCGTCCGGTCACCGTCTTTAGCCCGGCGGAGAATCACAACATTAGTAAAGGGAAGCCGAGAAAGATCAATACCCACCCTCCTTATACATAAAAGCCCTTTGCTATGAACAAAACTAACCTCTACGATTTACCCATTATTCTTTTCACAGCTTCAAGCAATGAGGCCAGATGTTTCCAGTTCCTCAAATGATTTGAGTCCGTCAATGCTGAATACCACCAGGTTTGACTTGTCGGTCAGATTTGGGCAGATGCAACTGTAGATTAAGAAGGATCTAGTTCCCTGAAAAAAAATCTCCAATTTTAAGTCTAGTCCCATGTCTATCCCGAATTTTTTTTTATCTCGAAAAAACTCAAAATTTGAGGTTTAGTCTTAAATCTATCATAAACTTTTTTTTTGTCTTCAAACAATCCTAAACTTTAAGTCTAGTCCCAAATATTTTTCTTTTAAGAGAAGAATTAACACTTCCTAGATTGGCCGTTCATCCGAAAATCATCATTAGTTGTTCCTAATTTTCATATTCAAGAACAATTTCATTTTAAAGATAATATTCCATGTCACCTTGTTGATGTTGAATTTGTTATCGATATCAAAATGTCACATCAAATTAGGACTGAATTGCAAGAGTAGATTTGAGAACGAATTGAAAGTTGGTGATTTTTTTAAACAAAACAAAATTTGGGACTTGATCTATAGTTTAGAGTTTCATCTGAGACAAAAAATAAAGTTTATGGTAGATTTGGGACTTGATTTAAAGTCGAAGGATTTTTATGAGGTAAAAAAAAATCGATATAGAATTAGAATCAAACTTAAAGTTTGAGGTTATTATTATTATTATTATGAAATTAGGCCGATTAAGAAGCACTAGGCACCCACGTTTGCATTAACCAATGTGATTCAGGCCTGCCTGACAGGCCTCATCTCAGCCATCTCTCTAGAACTCTGGATTACGGTTGGGCCTTCACGTCTGGGCTTTTCGTTCTGACCTCACCCTGCTTTGATAGAACATGCAAGGATGCAAGTCGCAACCTCCGAAGCTTTCTTTGCTGGCTCTTTTTATTACTAGCAATATAATAGCTTTCAACTAATTAGACAATGAACTTTTCTTTGAAGATTTATCTTTCCCAAAATGAATAATTTTAAGTCGCTGTCGATGTCGAAAATATACGATCACAATTTTGGAATGTGCAGAGTGACTAATGAATTGCCTTCCGCTTGTGTTAGCTATTCAGGAGTTACTCTTTTGCTATATTTTTTTACTTAATGATCGAAAAAGCATGACACGAGAAAAAAAAAACTTGGGTCGTCGTCCAACGTAAAGAATGCAAACAATATCTTATCAAAGTGATAACACACAATGATTATAGCATATATGTGTTAATGAGCGTGATCATAAGAAGTTGATGATTAATATCACATACATACATGCATGGCAGTTTATTCAATCAGTTGGATTTTTCAGGTTTAGTCCACCAAGATGGAATTTGGACCCGATATTACTACTTAACAAGGACAAGAGATAGTTACGCTATTACCTTTATGTTCTTAAAGTTTGCACCAAGTAATAGTATCATGCCAACTAGAGATGCCCTTGAAAGATTAAGGAAAAAACAAGGGTAGAATCATTGCCAAAAGACTCTCCAAAAGATAAATGGCAGAAATAAAATGAATCCTTTAGGCAATAACGAGTGACCTGGCCCTTGCCAAAACACAGAGAACTCATTTTAGCTGTCCAAATTTTCCATAAAAGACTTTACTGACCTCATCGATGTTTTGGAATGTTATTTTCATACGATGGTCAATTGAACCGGATCATGCCGTTCGATGATGATACTACTGGCAAATAGAGCGTTAAAGGTGGTTCTTGCAGGTTTAACGGTCTCACCATGTTGCTCTACCAAACGGATCAAGATTTGCTTCACGACAGAGATTTTATCATATGACACCTGGTAATAATATTTTTAGCTGAAGTAACGTTCTGTCATCCATGGCCTACTACTTCTTTTGTGTGCGTCGTCATGTGGATCAGAACATGCATCATGCACATCATGCATACTATGGAGAGCGGACGCGGCTGCCGAAGACTTTCCACAGTTTATAACGAGCAAAAATACAATAGGCGGGACTGGGGAGGGAGGGTTGGTTCGGGAAAGGAGGAGGTCACTTGTGATGGGTATGTCAAAGCAAAGCCACTGAGCGGTGGCGGATTGGACCTTTGAAGAAACATAAACATGAAACTTCGTTTCGCAGCAAAGTGTTCGCTTCTTTCTTCTTCACTAGGTTTCCTTCGGGGACTGGATCAAGGAACACTGCCATCAAGGATTCGTGTCGTGTGCCAGGAAAATGACCATAACTTTAGTTTCTTGAAGGAGTTACGAGCATTGTAATATCGATTTGGAAAGCTTGTTCCGACCGCTATATATGCTATGACCAAAGGGTACCTGTTTTACAGCCGTTTCGAGCATTAAAAACCTTCGTTTAGATGTGTTTCACGGCAGTCCTCTGTTTCTAGGCCTAGTAGGATAGGCTTGCATATCACCACAGAAAATCAAGTCTAGTAAGTAATTCCTTTTTTAGCGAAAATATTATTTTTGCATCATCATTTTAATTTAATAACGAGTGAGCTTGTTGATCAATGATAAACATGCACCACATGTTTCTTATAGAAAAAGCATGTCCTCTCATGCTATACGTTATTATTACTTTGTCGAGACCATTGATAATGTAATCTCAGTACTACTATTAATATAAGTATTTCTTCTCCTAATCGTATTATGTGAAATAATATGATATAATTACAACAACAACAACAACAACAATAATAATAATAATAATAATAATAATAATAATAATAATAATAATAAAATGAATCGATGCAAACAAAAGTAAGACATTTGTATAACTCGATATGAAAAATTATTTGGTAAGATATAATATCGATCGTCTAATAAATACATTCAAGAATATTAAAGTGATAATTCATATTCATATTTAATCAAAACTGTATGACGAAAGTATATCAATGCGGAAATGTATCATAGAAGAATCACGATGCTGCACTAAAAGATAAGTTGGAAAATAGGAAAAGAAAAAGAAGATACACTTGTCTTCAAGTGGATAGAAAAAATTAAGAGGAAAACGAAAGTAAGGAAATAAAATTTGCATGGGTTGAGAAAAAGAAAGAAAAAAGAAACAAATTTTACTCAGAGATTTAGAAAGAGAAAAGAAAACCCAAAATTGAGAAAAAGTGGGGGTACAGAGAGACAGGTGCATGATTGAAACCTGCCACCTCCAAAGTTACATAAACAAATGATGATAAGATCGGATGGCTTAATTCATCGAAGAAAAAAAGCGACAAGTGGTGCATCGTGGTGGATGCTTTTAAAGATTATTGATGCATCTCCCAGTTATCTTGCTCACTTAATGTTTCTCTCTCTCTCTCTCTCTCTCTAAGATATCTTCGTTATATTATCCGAATTCCTTCACTAATTTGGGTATTTAAGAAGCCTGGAGAACAAATTGTTGAAGTCACCACATTCTTTTAATATCATTTTTGTTATTACTGCATCTAGTATCAATCAATTTGATGTTAAAATAGACCTTTCATAAGTATCTTGGCTAGAGATTTCTTGTAAAAACACTAGCCCCATTTAGTCAATGATGTGAAATATCTTATTCTTCTTTGATTCTACCTGTTACGGGTCCATTTCAATGTTTTAGACGACTTTCGATATAATTTGATGAAGTACAGATCGAGAGGGTTTTCTTTGAATTGCACCTCCAAACATGGGGCTTCTTCTTGCGTGTTGCGGATTGATTTATCCAGTGCTCATCAATCGCTGCCGCTCCCCCGCCATGAATGGCAAGAAAGGTCGAGTTTTGGTGTCTAATAGACTCCCCCCCGGCTATCTTTTTTCTCCACCATTTGGTTACGTGACCGTCAAAGCTAGATAGATAACAACAACAACAATAATCGCTAGATGAGTTCGTTGGGTGGACTGATTCCAATAATACTCGGCCGATTTTTAAATGTTATTACGGGTCAACTGCAATTTCGTACTATATTGCAATGTCAACTCTTCACGAGGGGTTGTTCAACAAGGATCGCAAAACAAGGAAGGGATGTTAGTATTTAATTAATTGCATGGCCTGCGCATATTATCCGTAAATCTATTTTTATGTAAAGTTGTTTTTTCTTAATGTGCTTATGGGTTTTATTTGGGATTTATTAACCATTGAGTGTAAAAAAAAAAATCAAGTAATGGGAAATACGGAACGTGGCCTAAAATTTTGAACTTATTAATTAGATAAGTAAACTATCGATAGGGAATTTTTTTTTAATAAGGAGAGTTTAATTAATATTTTCTTCTTCACATGTGGATTTTTTAAATTATTTAATCCCGTGTTTTTCGAAAGATATTTTCAGCGTAATTGACTATTTGTTGTTGAATGATAGATTAATAAATTAAACTTATTTGTTTTTGAAAGATAATATCTGGTTTTTTTTCCTAAGAATTTCAAATTTCAAATTAAGCGGATTTTGGAGTTTTTTTTTTGGCATTGTCATTTTGTTTTATAAACAAACATGCTTCAAGTGGTGTAAGCTACATAAATATATACACATACATAAGTGGAATTGTAAAATAAATGGGTTTTAAAGGGAGGAAACCAAAAAAAAAAAAAACGAAAACGTGAATATGCATGTTTAGATTTAGTAAATATCTCCGACAGTTGACTCGCTTCCTTTAAATTGTTTGTCATTATTAAGAGGAGGCAACATCCTTAAAAGACAAGCCTGTTTAAGAAAGCTCTTTCGTCGTAACGTTCATATTTTGTAAGTATATTGTGAAATTTATCCCAAAAATAAGATAGGTTACCCACAAGATAGTTCCTAGTCTATTGCAAAATGGAGATGAATTAATGCTAATTGATCGAACACGAGCAATGCGATGTATTTCTCTCCAATTTCAATCTCATGGCGAGGGGCAGCATTTATGTGGCATGCTTTTTCATCAAAAGCTCACTTTAGGAGAGGAAACTGCAAGGTACATTGAAAAAAAAAAAATCATTGGAGCTTAAAATGTTTCTATACGAAGACGAAACGAATAATTAAATCACTCAAGGCACACAAAAAGATAAATTTATGTTTCATCTGAATTCTTGACAGTCATAAACAAGACAGCAGATTGGAGAGTTGCCTGCAAACTGCAGATCAAAATGCATTTTTTTACGTCGGACCCCGGAGCTCAACACCGAAAGTAAATAGAATTAATGGGAGATGGTAGGAAGATCGATAGGATTTTAAAATGTGGGGGAAGCATGCGATCCCAATCTTGGATTGGGTATCCAGTCGCTGATGAGGAAGTTGGTCCTCCAGATCAATCCCCAGCGGTTCCAGCATAAATGGTTCGTACGTGAAAGCTGGAAGGTGCCAGCTAAACCGAATGTCATGTGTCTTGGGCTTTCCAAGGTCGGGTAGAATCACGACACGACCTCACCAGCATATCGAGTGTAATATGCAGACGTTCTCGAAGTCCCCTTATGCACCCGAATGGCGGAGGCATGAGATGTAATGAACACAAACAATGCGCAGTGCGTTGGTTTGATGCGGATTTCCCTCTCTGGAGTTTATCCGAGCAGATTGGACATGTCTTTGGGGGGGTTTTCCTCAGCTCTGTTCCCTTGTTTCAGTTGGAGGGTGGATTGAGAAAGGTGGGTGTTGGATGCTTTGTTAAATGAGCGAGTTAATGTTGACCGGTGAGGCAGAGGGAGATTAACAAATGGAGGATGGGGTTGACAACGTCACCCGCGGAGGAAAAGAGCCCGCAACATGACAAAACTCAGAAATGAACAAACGCGCCTTGTTTACATCACTTCCCATTTGACCAGCGCCACAGAGAGAGAGAGAGAATTAGAATCTGGTTACACGTGTAAGAAATCTCCCTCGTAGATCATCAGACTCTCTGCTTGGAATCGGATCGAGATGTAGCTCATAATTGCCCGACCCGACTGTTACCGTTTGCAATTCTCTCTCTCTCTCTCTCTCTGTGATGACTTTGAAATGAGTATATGTGCTGGGGAAAATGTGAATTGGGCAGTGGGTGCATGAGGATCCTATTCCATGTCCATCCTTTCTTTTCTTTAGTCAAATCACCGCCCGCACCTGCAGCATTACCAGCATAAGCAGACGAAGAAGAAGAAGAGGGAGAGGAGGAGGGAGGGAGAGGAAGAGCAGATTAGACAGGGGGAGAGGGAGAGACAGACAGACAGACAGAGAGCGACGGACAGAGAAACAGAGAAGAATCAGAAACAGGAGTTGTTCCTGTCCTTTTCTCTCTCCGTCACTTCTCTCCTCGCGACACCCCAACCCCCTCTCCCCTCCATTTTGTCTGACTCTGGTTCTGCAGAAAAAAACGCTCCTTTTTCATTCCCCTCTTTTATCGTTTTGCGCCCGTTTTGGGATCTTCCTTCCTGGCGTTCGCGGTCAGATCTGCTCGCTCTGCGTTTCTTCTCCACCGTCTGATGTAGTCTCTCGTACTTATATATCCTTCCGCCGGAAGGGAAGCCATGGGCCAATGCTATGGCAAGACCGCTCCCACCGCCGCCTCTGACAATGACATCGTCACCATCTCCGTCTCCGGCGATCACAATCCCTCCCAACCTCCTCCTTCCTCTTCCACTCCCTCCCAAGTCCGCCATGGCAGCACTACTCCTGCCAGGCCCTCTAACCCTAGCCCCTGGGCCAGCCCCTATCCCCATGGCGTCGGCGTGTCCCCGTCCCCGGGGAGGTCCACTCCCCGTCGCAACTTCTTCAGACGCCCTTTCCCTCCGCCGTCCCCCGCCAAGCACATCAAGGCTTCGCTGGCCAAGCGCTTCGGGTACATGTCCCCGAAGCATGGGACGATCCCCGAGGAAGGCCGCGAGGGAGATGGAGGAGGTGGGGCAGCGTCAGTGGAGGCGGAGGGGCAGCAGCTGGACAAGACCTTTGGGTACAACAAGAACTTCGGGGCTAAATACGAACTCGGGAAGGAAGTCGGGAGGGGCCATTTTGGTCATACTTGCTCAGCCAAGGGCCGGAAGGGCGACCTCAAAGATCAGCTTCTTGCCATCAAGATCATCTCCAAAGCTAAGGTACCCGCCACTTTCTTTGTGATTCGCATTCATTTTCCGATGTTACGAGCTTTGATAGAAGTAACTGTACGCATTTTGGGATGGCTCCTATACCTATCCATGGGTGGCTGAATTGCAAGGTTATTGGGACTGAAGTTGACGCGAGTGAATGAACCAGTGCCTTATTGACTTTTGCCTAATAAAATATGCAGGCATTGCATTATTCAATCTAGGCACGCACATGATATTCCGTTGGGTTTTCAATCTGTTTACTGCTTTATTCCAACTTCAGAGGTTAATTGTTACTGCATTCGAAAGCTTAGTTTGGACTCCAGTCCTTGTTGAAATTCAGGTTATGACTGACTGCCCTGTCATATTTTTTCTTGAATGTAATATCTGTAGGCAATTTTGCTTCTTAGGTGATGTGACTGTCTATTGTCCGTGTACTGCCATTGTTTGTTACGAACATTGCCTAATCATCATAAATGTATGCAATTTCCTGGCCTTGTGACCATAAATAAATTTTCCGATTATTGTACTTATATTAAAAATGTGGGTCTGTGAATTTCAAGATTTGGGCATGATTGATTAGATTCAAGAGGTAAATGCATGGGATAATAGTGTCTAGAAATCATTTAGCTGCGGTAAGCTTGCTGAAACTGGGAGATGCATTGGCAGTTTGGCAGCATTTCTATTTACTATTCACTTATTTCGATTATATATCATGCTGGAAGTTATTACCACTTCATCGGTTTTATTGTGCCTGATTGTGTGGTTAAAGTATCAGTCCTCTGTTGCATGTGCAAATGTAGTAAACTACATTGCATTTTTACTCTCTGTTAAGTGTAACATGGTCATGATCTGAGTCCCATGTTTGTGGCAGATGACAACTGCAATATCAATTGAAGATGTCCGCCGGGAGGTGAAAATTTTGAGGGCTCTATCCGGCCACAAGCACCTAGTCAAATTTTATGATGCATGTGAGGATGCCAATAACGTTTACATAGTCATGGAGTATGTCTATTCTTTTTGTCCCCTACTAGTACATCGTGGCTAAAGCTGCTTTTGTTTCTTATTTTCCAAAGTATTTTGCCTATGATGGGGTTAGGACTTAGGATTCTTACTTTGGCTTTTAGATTGAAAAATTTAGACAGTTCGATTTATCTGTTGAAATATGCCTTTGGAAAATCATTGAGGACTAAGGGTAATGAGCTGCAGAAGAAAGGCATGTCATAGATGTGAATATATTTTTTATTGTTCCCAATCATATAGAATAAACTGGAAGAGGGGAAAGAATCTACTCAGCTGCTGAGTTATAAAAATGCCTTTGACCATTGGCATCTAACAAATTTTTAATTTTGTGTCTTATCAGATTGTGTGAAGGTGGGGAACTTCTTGACAGAATTTTATCGAGGTTGGGAATCATTTATGAACATTTGATTTCGTTATTATTTGCATGGTAAATAAGACCTTGAAAAGTTCTCTCCGTTGCGCTACAGAGGAGGAAGATATGCCGAGGAAGATGCTAAAGTAATAGTTGTGCAAATTCTTAGCGTTGTTGCGTTTTGTCATCTGCAAGGTGTTGTGCATCGTGACTTAAAGCCAGAGGTCTGCTATCATATATTTAATCTGAATTATGCTATGAAAAGACTGTTCAGCTTTTTCTTTCATAATGTGAAGATCCTGCCAGGGTTTTTAAGGTGCTCACAGGTTTGCGTGACTACATTTGATCACATGTTGGCACTTGTGTGTGTGTGTGTGTGTGTGTGTGTCTCTCTCTCTCTCTCTCTCTCACTTGCGCGCACATGCACAGGCACACTTACACATACACAGACACAGACACAGACACACACAGACACGTGCGCGCACACACAGAGAGGAATGTAGTCTAACATAACACATGCATGCTGTTTTAGACTACACCACTTACAGGAAAATGCTACTTGACAGAATTTCCTATTCACATCTAGAAGTGAAGATGCCGATATGAAGCTTATTGATTTCGGTCTTTCTGACTTTATTCGACCAGGTATTCAAAATTTTATATCCTGATTGATATTCCTTCATGAGTAGTGTCCATATACCTGTATATGTGAAACAAGTAGAATCATTCTTTTAATCATGGGTTCCATCTTATTAGCTTTCCGGTAGTTCAATGAAGATGATAAATTACTGTAATTGGCAACTAAGAAAAGGAAAGAGAAGAAAAGAAGAATGAAGCAGCTAATGGCTAGCTGTCATGAAGTCTCTCATGTCCTGTTGCATATAGTAGCTGTACCCTGTAATGAAAAAACTAGTGAATGGTAATGAATCAATCTGAGATTCACATTTTGATTCTAGTCATGAATTAAACTTCCAATTTTCAAGTTATCAATTGTATTAAATTGGATAGAGAGTACCCAGAATCAAATGTTATAGAGGCATTGTGAGTGATTCATATTTTTTTGATAATCTTACTATCTATGGAGCACGATTGGTGGGATATTAACTTTTGTTAGAATGTTCATGGGGATGTCAACCACTCAAATGCCATGCCTTATTTTTGTGGCATGCATGCACGCATGTGTCTGTGGGCACACCCAATCTTTTGCATGCGTGGTGCAGACTATTGTGTATATGTACATTGTTAAGCTCTTGTAACCGATATTTCGCCTGCAAACTTTTATAGTTTGTGTTAGAAAAAATATTGGATTAAGGTTTTTTTTTTCCTTTTTCTTTCCTTCTTTTTCTTTTGAGAATGGGTGAGCAATTGAATTTTTAATTTTTCAAATAGCTCTCCCTCCATGTTAGAATTGTATAAGTACCAGTGAGGCTTGAAGGGATTAGTACAGTAGAACAAGAGTTATACCTGGTGCAGTCTTTTTCTCAGAATTCTGAATACTCTGAACAATGCTCGGACATAATTAGAATTAGAGATGTACTATCAGAACCTCGAACTGTACTGTTGACTTTGGAGAATATCCTCTAGTGGTTTGTACAATTTATTGGAGTGAAAAGGCAGGTTAAATTAAGGCTATAGCAACGTCAACTATTCTGACGAATCATGTTCACATACTCATTGTGGGTTACTGACGGTATCAGCTCAGAATTTTCAATTGTCTTATTCCAATACGTACAGATGAAAGACTTAATGATATTGTTGGAAGTGCATACTACGTGGCACCAGAAGTCCTTCATAGATCTTATAGTCTGGAAGCTGATATTTGGAGCATTGGCGTGATCACATATATTCTGTTATGTGGAAGCCGGCCATTTTGGGCAAGGACAGAATCTGGAATTTTTCGTGCTGTCCTAAGGGCTGATCCTAATTTTGAGGACTTACCGTGGCCGTCTGTCTCTCGGGAGGCCAAGGACTTTGTGAAAAGGCTCTTGAACAAGGACTATAGGAAAAGGATGACTGCTGTACAAGCTTTGAGTAAGTCTGTCTTGTGGCAACTCACTTAATTGCTACAAGCTTTTAGCCTTTGTTTTTGCCATTGCCATTATTAGTATGTCATGGGGCCAGAAAGTTGCTGAATTATTATTTCTTGGTTCACACAACCTCTGTTAGAACTTTACTGCTCCCAAGAGTGATCTACTTATGTGTGTAATTATTTGGCAATAATCTTTTTGGGTGCAGAAGTAGACTTAATTGTTAAATACTTTTAAGTGGCATTGGGGCTGACCATCCCAGTTCTGCCTTCCATCAAGATCCTTAAGCTCTCTCTGCCACCAACACGTGGGAAAACCCTTATGCTTATTTTCTGCCTACCTTCTGTACTTAATTTTGCTTATATTTGCTAGTGCATGTATGGTAGACATGCAAATCCTCTCTCCCGTGCACATGGAGATGCTTGTTGCAGATATTGGTCTTCATTGATTACCAATTTAGCAGACAATAGCAGATACCTGCTAGGTAATATTCATCACTAGATATACAAGCACATCAACTCACATGTGGAAAGTTAGATTACTGCCTTGACCATGAAATTTGTGTATATTGTTGAGTGCTTTCATATATGTTCTACTATGTTCTCTTCAGTCACTGGCTATAAATTGGAAAAAATCAGATTGATGAGCATAGTCGACTGTTGCTTTTGTTTGATATCTAAAATAGTACTTATGTAATTGCAGCTCACCCTTGGCTGCGGGATGAGAGTCGTCCTATTCCTCTGGACATATTGATTTTTAAGCTAGTTAAATTGTATCTTCATGCAACGCCCTTGAAACGAGCAGCTTTGAAGGTGAATCTCTCTCTCTCTCTCTCTCTCTCTCTCTCTCTCTCTCTCTCTTTTTGGGGCTTCTCTGAACAAGTCAATACTTTGCCCTTGTATCTTTGTGTTTGCACCCTCAGATGGGGTGGTCCCTCCTGTTAAAATTTGCGCACTCTCGAAGTTCAAATAAGTGGGTCCTTTTCACTTGCCTCTTGACTGTGGCTTAAGTTTCCTTTTGTTCTTGGGTACTTGCAGGCTCTCTCAAAAGCTTTGACAGAAGATGAGCTGGTATATCTTAGGGCCCAGTTCCAGTTGCTGGAACCAAGTAAAGATGGGTTTGTCTCTCTCGACAATTTCAGAAGGGTAAAAGGGCTGCTCCATCCATTAATCTTTTAATGTGATCATTTCGTCTTTTTTTGGGAAAAATAGAATTATTGGTTTCACTTGATGTGATTTTTTTCCCTGTTCCATGTGTTTGGGAAATTCGATTATGCACCTTTTGCTATATTCCATGTCCGGTCAATCTATTGTCAATTTTTTGCATGTCTATGGAAATTGATAGTTCGTGAAAATTCTCTCATTTTCTTTTTTGTAAAGTCAAACTAATGAGAATGATAATATGCAGGTTCTTGAGCGCCATGGTACTGATTCTATGAAGGAGTCCAAGGTTCCTGAGATTTTGAAAGCAGTAAGGCACTGAGTCCTGTATAACGTGTCTGTCCTTATGGTCCAACTGCTATTGCTAGTGATTGTCAAAATTGCTGGTCACGGGCTGATCAAATCATTGCTCTCTCTCTCTCTCTCTCTCTCTCTCTCTCTCTCTCTCCTTTTGATGAAAAGAATCACTCCTCTCTTTCTTAGCTGCAATGTGATCAACTATATTGTGAAGGGTTCTCTTTTGTCTGAAAAATACGGGGCTTTTGTGGACAGCGAATGAGTTTAGGATCTTAATATACCTTTCACATCTTTGTTTTAATAATTTTTATTTTTAGATGGAGCCTCTTGCTTACAGAAGGATGGGCTTTGAAGAGTTTTGTGCGTCTGCAATCAGCGTACATCAACTGGAGGCTCTTGAAGGGTGGGAGCAGATAGCCTCTGATGCTTTTGATCACTTCGAACGAGAGGGTAACCGAGTCATCTCAGTTGATGAGTTGGCGCGGGTATGAAATATCAGTCTTTTTAAAGGAAACATTAACTATTCTTGTGCTTGTGCACAATTTGCTTACATTTATCTGGATTCTCTTACCAATAACTGCAGGAATTGAATGTTCCCCCTTCGGCGGCTCACTTGAACTTAAAAGACTGGATCAGAAATTCAGACGGAAAATTTAATTTGCTTGGATATACCAGATTTTTACATGGTGTGACTCTTCGAAGCTCGCATGCCAGACAACGTTAGAATCTTTTGTTTTTTCTCTTTTAGTATTTCTTTTCCTTGGGGTTTTTCTTTGGCTCAACATATACCTGCCAATTCTTATGGTTTCTGAGGGGTTTGGAGGTTTGCATTCCCTTTTCTCTCTCTTGGTGGGCAGGCAGCATGAAAAGAAAAATTGAAAATTAAAGTGGCTCTAGCTTAAATGCTGTGATTATGGCGTTTATTTCAGGTTGAATTATTTTCTTGCGGGTGCACTAGCTCACTTTTCTTTTGAATGTTTCATTCTATTTCTGTTTATCTTCTTGTGCGGGGAGATAGTATCATAAGTTGGGAGGAGTTGGCAACTGGACATCTGTGAACAATCTGTTGATGATTGAGCTAGGTGCTGGGTCGAGAGAGAGAGAGAGGGGGGGGGGGTATTTCTGGGGATTGCAACTCATTCACTATCCTGCATCCACTTTGGTATGCCGTGATGAAGATGACCAAGGCTGTGCACGAGTCAGGTTAGTGAGTGTCCTGAGAAATTCTATTGTGGAGTCAAATGTACAAAGTTGGACGTTTTAATACACTGACTTCTCTAGTCGCAGTCTTTTTCAAGGCCCTCGGGTTAATGTGTCTTCAAAATTATGCCGTTTCAGAGAGAGAATCACCGAATTGCTGTAACTTTGTTACGGCGCAGATGATCGAGGTAATTTGTGCGATTCAAAAAGTAGCATTTGCCAGAGTTCGTGACTATATGGAAACATAGATAAATCCCAAATATTGCTGGTAATGCAAGGGTGACTGGTGAGTGGCTCGTATGAAAATTATATTTTTCATTGCATTGCTTATGGACGTGTTAAAGACATCAAATCTTATGTAGTTTAACATTCGTGGATGGCTCGACTTGTTCTGTAGCATTCTATTTTCTGCGGTTCGTTCTAGTACTGTAGTTTTGACTTGAAGAAAATACTTAGGAAAATCCTCGGAAGCACCCTTGTGGCGCCTATGCGATTTGGGATTCAATTGACAAATATGGGAATCTAAGATAAGAAGTCTGCCAGGTCCCCTTTTTCCACACCTTGCTTGAGAGCCTATTTCTTTTTCTTCCTCTATGGTGATCAGAGCACGAAAGCTTCGATTGTGGCTGTGCAGAGACTTTCGAACTTTTTGCCGTAAGGCAGGATAACTACATCTATCAATCATTAATGGACGTCCACAATCTCCACGAAGGCAGGAATAGGACTTTGGAATTCGAGAGCTACGGAAAATTGGGTTCTTGAAATCACCAGCCTTTTGGTCTTATGGAATGTGATGACAATACTGTCTTCTTTAAGTAAACATTCATAACTACGGAATTGCTAAGGCACTAATAACGCGTTCATAATACATCGATTTATAACGTGATGCGGCCTCTTTTGCCTCTTGCTTTGCGGAAGGTTGACACATCACAAAATTGCCTCCCTCATAAATATTAGGACATCAGAGAGCAAAATTAAATTTGGATGAGTGTAATGGCTTTGGTAATAGTTACAGAGAGCAAAGATGTTCTTGCGAAAACAATATGACAGCAAGGTCTATGATCTCATAGCAGCGGAAGCGTTTCATGATTGTGCTTCTTGATGATGAGCAACCGAAAAAAATGAAGTGTAGAGCAATAACTTCTTATCTTGGCTGAATCAAATAAAGACCGGTTGGAAAAGAGAAGTCACGGCTCAGACGTCCCACTCATTTTCAAATTTGGACGTAGTCCCCATTCCACTACCCTGTGGATTATGTCATGAACTCCCCACAATTCACCTCCGGAAATAGTATTCTCTAATCTCCTTCTGTAAACCAATTTCTGAAGTCTCTTTAGGAGCTTCCCCGGCCACAACCGCTTAGTGAATTTTATAAAATATCTTCTTCTTGTCCGGGACCGCACCATACAAGGCCTTTTAAAACCAAAAAGAAGAGTGATTTCACGGAATTCAGGAGGTTTTCTTTGTCTTGCATATGTCTGTATGCCCTCATTTCTGGGATTTTCATCATACGAAATCTTTTTTTCTTTTTAATTCAACCACTAGGCCCATAAAGACATGGAAAAAAGGGATCCCCGGAAACTTTACGCTGATTAACTATTACAATTGAGATGACGTTTTTTTTGCCCACTTCCAAATGAATTATCTGAAAATATATGCTAGGTAAGAACGGCTGGTCTTCAGACCAAAAAAAGAACGGCTGGTCTTACTGTTCTGCTTCCACATTCCTGGAACTGGCTAGGAGATGGGGTATGTTCCCGTCCATCCCCAAACAGGAACGCCGGGCTGAGCA
The DNA here is from genome assembly GCA_019926035.1 of Melaleuca alternifolia. Taxonomy (NCBI): domain Eukaryota; kingdom Viridiplantae; phylum Streptophyta; class Magnoliopsida; order Myrtales; family Myrtaceae; genus Melaleuca; species Melaleuca alternifolia. The sequence goes on from JAGKPW010000366.1 coordinate 131,115, forward strand.
TGCCCTACAACTGACAAGTTCCAAGACGGACGGCTTCTTTGGATTAAACACTCAAAACGACTGAAGGTGACCATAAGTCGGTCTTACCTAGCTAGTAAAAGTCAGAGAGCTAAAATCCTAACAAAATCCAAGTTCGTAGGAAACTTCCAGATGACAGATTCTGGTTTGAGAATAAAGATGAGGACAATAGTAAGCTACTTGAAAGCATTGGCTAACATAGGTAATCAACAAAGGCGACGTGGCAATTCTAGAAGGCCCCTCCCAGGCTAGGAACCTTAGGCTATGCAGAGAAAGCGATTGCCAGAAGAATAGGTGATCTTTAGTCAGCATATTGCATTCGGGAGTCTTGTGATTTTACTCATTCCACTAATAAATAATGTCATGACTACTGGATCTAATGGTAATTTGCTTCTCTTGTATCAGCAGGGATACTTCCATGTGGTTCTTTGTCTGCTACCTGTGCCATGCCTCGCATCCTTTTTTCATTTTCTAAAGACATGTTGTCTTGCACATCTTTATTGTTTGATATTATGGAAAATCTCAAGTATCATAAACTCTCTGAAAGAGTGTTAATTTGACGAGGAACAGAAGATATTCCTAGCATCTTCTTTTGCGGGCCAGTATTGAGCTAGCTTGACTGAAATTGGGTGGAGTGTGTATTCAAAGGAAAAATTTGGTGAGTGCAATGCGATGCTATTCATTGAGCTAATTTATTTATTTTGAATCCCTATAAGGTAGGTGATGTCTAGAATAATCCGAGAATCAGGTGACTGTGCTGGTGAGGCCAACTGCTGGTGAAGGAACACGCATGCTGCTCTCAGACAGATGCCATTGGACATTGTTGGAAAATGAGTTGCAGTTTTATCTACCAAAGTATACAGTTCTATCTATGAAAGTACTATATGTTGTTATATAATGCACACACTTTCCATTTTACAATTACGTAGTTGTGACAGTTCCAATCCCAGGTTGTCAAGAAATGTATTTGAAGTTAGTATTCAAATTTGACACTCTTTTTCCATAGCTTACAAGTCTCACTGACGTTGACAAGGAAGTGTATTGGTCATGTTTCTTTAATGTCCGCTCTTAGATTGGGGAGTCTAATATAAAACTCGTCATCCACGGTGTTGACTTCCTTCAAGGCACACCAGTGCTAAAATGATTATGAATACAAAAGAAAGAAAATGCAGAAAGCTGATATTAAGCTGGGTGTGGCTCCTGGACTTATGAAGTCCCGAACGTCAGCATGACAGCAAAGCCTCCCAAAGTGATGGAAGCGTGCCTCCAAATGTCGGGGCCTCGTCATGCACTCGTGAACCCACAGCGCTTCTCATTTCTTTTTTCTTTAACTCCCATGATCTATTGCTCCATCTTTACAAATGATTATGCTTCCCCAGTTGTAGATTGTATACATGCATTAGACCAACTCCCTTACATATGTATATTATATGCTTTGGCTTTGTCTTAAAACTCATTACCATCGCCAACTTCCATATCAACTCTTAGCTTGATCCTAAAGCAAAACAAACTTGTAAAGGTTCCATCTCTCACTCGCCCCGATGAAAACCGATGTCGATACCACCCTCTGGGCTTTTAGTCTTGTCCCCAAACTATGTGAAGCTTTGACGCCACCGGATGTTGCAATGGCATATACGTTTCTCCTCCTCATGGCTTTAGCTTGGTTGTCGATTTCCCTAATTTACTGGCTTCATCCTGGTGGTCCTGCTTGGGGCAAGTATTGCTTTTCCAAGAGGAAGCCTTCTTCCTTCGGCAACTTCAGCAAGCCTATTCCAGGTCCTAGAGGATTACCTTTATTTGGCAGCATCAAACTGATGGCTAACCAGCTCGCACATCGCCAGATCGCAGCTGCCGCTCAATCACATAGTGCAAGGCGGTTGATGGCCTTCAGCTTGGGCCAAACACGTGTTATTGTCACATGTGATGCCGATGTGGCCAAAGAAATCCTCCAGAGCCCCGTGTTTGCAGATCGTCCAATGAAGGAGTCTGCTCGCAGCTTGATGTTTAACCGAGCCATCGGGTTTGCTCCTTGTAATGACTACTGGAGAGTGCTGAGGAGAATCGCTGGCACCCATTTCTTCTGTCCAAAGCAAATCAAGGCTACCGAGGATCAGAGACGGGCAATTGCTTCTGGGATGGTTTCACTGTTGGGTCACTACAATTATTGCCAACCTTTCACAGTCCACCAAGTCCTCAAACGAGCTTCACTCCAACACATGATGTTCCTGGTGTTTGGTCGCAGATATGAGCTAGATCATATGAATGAAGAAGCGGAAGAACTGAAGAAGCTGGTGGACGAAGGGTATGAATTGCTGGGCACGCTCAACTGGTCGGACCACTTCTCTTGGCTGTCTGATTTGGATCCTCAGAACATTCGGGCTAGGTGCTGGCGACTTTTGCCTAAGGTCAAGGTCTTTGTCAGCCGAATGATCGCGGAACATAGAGAGAAGCCCGGTGACGGTGACTGCAGGGACTTCGTTGATGTTTTGCTCTCTCTTCAATCTTCTGAGAAATTGTCCGACTTGGATATCGTTGCTGTTCTTTGGGTACGTAAGCAGAACTCAATTAGATACGCACACCTCACTTACAATTTCTCCCGCTTATCTTGTTATACAAATCTAGTGGGAAATGTTCCTTGTATCCAATTTACATATGTAGAAACCACTGAGTTTAAGAATTTTTTATATCAAGGAATATAATGTAAAGGTGGTTGTACATTATCATATCATTGCTGCCTCACAGACAGACACTTCTACCATATAATCTATACGCATATTGGTGCAGGAAATGATATTCAGAGGGACAGATACGGTCGCCGTCTTGATCGAGTGGATTCTGGCAAGGATGGTGCTGCATCCTGAGGTGCAATCCAAGGTACAAAATGAGCTCGACGAAGTGGTGGGGAAATACCATAACGTTCTCGACGAGGGACACGTGGCTCAGCTGGTTTATCTGCAGGCCGTGGTGAAGGAGGTCCTAAGACTGCACCCGCCGGGTCCGCTCCTCTCCTGGGCACGATTGGCTGCGGCGGACACATTGGTCAACGGGCATCACGTGCCCGCAGGAACTACAGCAATGGTCAACATGTGGGCCATATCCAGGGACCCGAAGGTGTGGGAGGACCCTCATCGCTTCATGCCCGAAAGGTTCGTCTCGGGCAAGGAAGGAGGGGTGGAGTTTTCAGTGTTAGGGTCGGATCTAAGGCTTGCTCCGTTCGGATCCGGCAGGAGAAGCTGCCCAGGGAAGAGGTTGGGGCTGATCACCGTCACTCATTGGGTGGCCCATCTTTTGCTTGAGTACGAGTGGTTACCCTCGGCCTCAGACCGAAGTAACAGGGTCGACTTGACCGAGGTGCTTAGGCTTTCTTGCGAGATGGCGCATCCACTCACGGTCATTCTGCGCCCCCGCCGTAGAGCTCCTAAGTACTGATGTCGGTATCTGCCCGTAGAAAAGAGTACGTGTTGAATGACACTTGTTGGTGGTTTGAAGAACTTGTACTCGAGTCTGGTCGATCAGATATGAGCTTTTCATGGTCAGCCATATAATATGTCATGCTATCCGAATGACGATATCAGTGTCCGTTATCTTATTTATTTCATATGGCCTTATTTAAGGATAATATATATATGTAAAGCGATCAATTATTGTGTATGTTTGTACATATCGTATGTTTTGGAAATTATGATCCATATTCATCAACTATCCAGACTTCTCCGGCTACCGTCCAGGATCGAAGAAGAGAAGTCAAAGAATTAGATTGGAAAATCTTGAAGAACAAGTTAAAAGTTGAAGAGTCCAAGTTGAAGAAGAAGAAGATGAAAGTTGAAGTCAAATCCTTAGTGGCTAACTTTATTTAATCAGCAAGAAAATCTTGAAGATTTTATACATGGGAATAGTCACCATTTAAACAGTATAGTTACCGTGTCTGAGTCGGGAAAAGGGTCAGGGCGGTAGATTTTGTAGAAAGCAAGACAACTATGCATGTCTAAAAGGCGGTGGAGTCCCTCTCTAAATAAGCTAGAAATCAATCACGTAAGAGTGTCTGGGGAGCACGTATTGAAATGCGTATCTCTTGGCTCCCTCACGATTCCAAGTACATCGTATGTACTCCTCCATATAAAAACTACGCAACCTTGTTTCCTAATCCCATAACCTATGATCCTTCGAATGCCTATCTTTATTACCTTGCCCCTTTTTCCATTCCCACATTAATTATACCATACACATATACACTTGCGCACATTCAAACCACAAACCATCATTGATACTAAAACTATACTTTTACATGATCAAACCATACATCATTGACATAATCGTTCGGTTCTAGGTAATTGTCAGAATCAAGCAGTAAAATCAAAGCCAGGTTGGTAACTAAGCCAAGCATAAGGGACCGTGAAAATAAAACCAGGTCTATTCGGATGGTTATGGGCATCTCCCCTAAATACTTTCTACTAGAATCAAAGATAGACTGTCAGGGACCGTAAAATCAAAGCCAGAGCCAGAAGAGCCAAAGCTAGAGCCACGAGAGCCACAACTTGAGCTAAAGTTAGAGGGTGTCGTCGGGTCGACATTGGGCATCTGTCCTAATCAACCCCTATTTTGAAAAACAAAACTTAAGGGTTTCATTAGGTTGATATTTGACATTTATCCTGCTACCTTTGTTAAAAAAGCACCCAACTAAATTTCCAACGTAAAAACTATAGTTAACGAGCCTCACCAAGAAGACGTTGCCAAGTCTACTTTTGATATGAATAAATGTGATCATTGGATCATTTCGATGGAAACCAAACATATGGAACGTCATTGCAAAAAAGATATGCTGATTCGAAGGAAAGCGCAAGTGTTCCAGCAAAAGGATGCAAAGTATCCTGAGCAAAGAAGTACAAAAGGCATGAGACAAACTAAGAAGAGTTTCAAGGTACTTTTGGGACATTAGGAAACATGACTAGGACAAAGGAGAATGTTGTGTGAAAGTTTTTAAATATTAATCCACGTTTTAACCTAACGGCTTTAACTTTTAGGACAATTGACAATGATCCTACAAAACTTCACATGGTGTCTGAATAGGAGGTCATGAGTTTAAATCTTCTCAGGCCCCTATTTTGCCTCCCAAAAAAAATATTTCCACGTTTAATATTGGCAAAAAGACCAGATTAAACGTGAGAAGAAATGTGAAAGTACTTAAATATTAATCAACGCATTCACCTAATGGCTTAAGCTTTTAAAACAATTAGTTGATTCTACAAAACTTCACATGTTGGAGATTGTAATTCATTTTCAAGGACTAGCAAACTTCTCCAGCTAATGTCCAAGATCGAAGAAGAGAAGTCAAAGAATTAGAAAATCTTGAAGAACAAGTTAAAAATTGAAGAGTTCGAGTTGAAGAAGCAGCTGGAAGGTGAAGTCAAATACGTAGCAGCTAAGTTTACTTGATCAGCAAGAAGACTCTGTGAGTAACAACCTTCTTGAACAGTAAAGTTGCCATCTCTAAGTCGGCATAAGGGTCAGAAATTTTGACAGAGAAAGGACGAAAAACCCGGAGGTACTTGGGCTATACGATTTTCCTGTGGCGGTGGATTATCGTAGAGTGCTGAGAGCATATGCATGTCCCTCAGCTCCCCCACCATTCCAACTCCTCCATATAAGAAACTATGAAACTATGCTTCAATATCCCATAATCTACTATCCCTTGAATACTCGTCTATATATTTTGCCCCTTATTCAATCCTACATCAACTATGCCGTGCACATACACATTCGCACACATTCAAATTGAAAACATCACTGATATCAAAACGATACATCTGCCCTGTTAACTTTGTAACAATGTACGTATCATCTCTCTCTCTCTCTCTCTCTCTCTCTCTCTCTCTCTCTCTCTCTCTCTCTCTCTCTCTCTCTCTCTCTCTCTCTCATGGGTCTACTCAAGCCAGTATGGTTACTCCAGTCCAGAATCTCATCGGACAAAAATGGTTCTTTACAGGCCATGGGGAAGGATCCAAGAGGGACGATATTTTTTGTACCGAGAAAAAGACAAAAGTGAAAGAGAGATGTGTTTGGAATCAAGTCAACCACGATTAGCCTCACATGACATCGATTTTAAATCGAGCATACACTGATATTACACAAACAATTAAGCGGTCGATGTCAGTGGCATCTATGGTCGAAAAGGTGGCCAGATGTCCCGACCAGTTCCGAATTGTTGGTTTAGTAACGTCAGGCTAGCAACAACAAAAGTTCAACAACATGACACTATGAAAATTAGATAGAAATTGCTATTTCTTCAGGTATATTTTCTTAGTCAGTTAAGTTAATTACTTCCTACATATTAGATTTCAAAAAGAAAGTAAATGAAATGTTCACTTTACAAGGAAAAAGTACGAAAATCTTCTTGCCCAAGTGGATTTTCGTACTGATGATGAGCTATTACTTCCTGTAGAGAATGATCACCTATTCGCTAGCTCAGTCGAGGTAATTGAGGGACTCTTCTGAATTTTAACCTAGGAAAGGAGACTCAAAGATGAAAGTATCTAGACCTATCCACTGATGATCTAACCTAACAATGAAATTCACTACCATATAAAGAATCACCAAAGAATAGTTCACTCCAGCCGATCATTTGATCATGAGATATCCTAGTTTTCCTGATTAATATTCATCTATTGGTTATGCAAATGATGACTTTAACATCTTATTTCATCCTATATCCGTGTGTTGAGAATAACATACGTTGTGCTGTAGAGTATCCGCTTGGTTAGGCTAAAGAACAAAATCAGTTTTCCGTATTTATTGACGAGTCATGTTAAATTTAGGAGGAGGAAGAAAAATTTAGGAGGCAAGCTACGCATTCAGTCTCCAGTTCAAACCCTACTTGTTCTAACTTCCGAGTAGTATAGATTGAGAGAGCAGGTCCTTTTGATCCCGAAATCTCATTCTTTTTGTCCATGAGCTTCATCTCATAAAAATCACGAAAGATGGGTAAAGTTCTGCATGAATAATCAGGCCCAACTCGAAAAACTTTTTACGGATGAATCGTGAAGTTACTCTGAAAGTGTTAATCCTGTCGACTAGGGTTCCATATCTTGATACTTAATCTTTTTGTTGACTATTTGAGAATTTACCTATGAGACTTTAAAGAGGAAGACATGCACCTTGTGCTTCCCAGAACGTTTGTGCCTGGCTACTGGCTCCAAAACCAGAGGGCAGGAAGAATGCAACCATCCAATGTCTTTTTGCTTTAATTTATTGAGCTCAAGCTAATCTAACGTCATTCTCAAGGGTTGACCGATTGTTTATTAATTGTTTAGTCTCATCTGACCTGTCCAACTGAGACGGCTGAAAAAGTAGGGATATACATAAATATAGTGGCAAGGTCTAACTCACCCCACCAAGAGGCTAAATACAATTTATAAACAAGACGAAGACATCCGCGCGAAAGATCTTGGATAGATCCCTGAACGGTAGAAGGGGAATCCAACAAACAAAGAAGAAAGGAAGGGAGATGTCGCCATGTCTGGATGAGGAAGTAATCATTATGGTTTCCTAATTTTATACTTTGTTCTCACTTTCAGCACAGATCATGCCCTTCTTATTTTATCTCTCTCCAGGATGTAAGAGATTGCCCACTTGCCTGATGATTACATTAGCCCTGATCGAGCTCAGTTCCATCCAGCTCCTCTTAGTTTTATTTGGTATCCAATGTCACCTTTTCTTGTGCCCTGGACAGCCTCATCTTCTTTCCTCATCTGACGTCGATAATGCCGCTAATTTATCCGATTGTCCAAATCACTAAGTCTTTGGCCATTCTATATTGAAAATGTAGCTATCAAGAATCTAGAACCGGTGTGTAAGATTCCTTTGGATTATCATGGCTGGGGTGAATGAACTGCGTCCGTCTTGCATTTGTCTCTCCCCCATCTATGTGAAATTCGTACTTGGGAATGCCTTCTTATTATGAGGACATTACTCTGCATAAATTTCTAGTGCTGCCAACTTCATGCAGGTTACCCGTGTTACCCTAATGAAGTAACTATGCATTCATTTACGAGGAAAAATTGCCCCCAAATTCTCGTTCTAGAACCTCAGTCATTTCGAGAAACCAGCCGTGGTTTAAGTTGATAATTACCTGTATTCTTAAACCTGACAGTTGATCCAGCGATAACAATGTAAAGTCTTATTCAATTGCTGTTAAAGGAACAGTTCCAATTCCCACTCTTGAGTTTTTAGTTGTGATTAGACATTCATATTTCAAAACAAATTGACAAAACACCCCTTTGGGACATATCCATTGGAAAGAGGATCAACTCACATCCTGAAGCCCATTGGCAAAGTAAAGCTTTCAAGTACCATCGGAAACTGATTTCACGTACTCAAGTTTGATTCAGTTCATGAAGCCTACTCAGATATTGTTATTTCATCTATCTGTAACTGTCATTCAGATTGCTTATTAGCTACACATTTCTAATCTAACTCCATAGGACTATCTTTAAGCACGACTTCATAGATCACTCTGTTTCATCAGATCAATACACTCATAGTCCCTTAACACTAGAGAACATTTTTGTGTGGAATAATTGATGCCACAGAAGGCACATATGCAGCCAAGTCCAAAATCTCAAGGCAATACGTGCTCAAATCCAATCATCGGTTCTTGTTTCCACTTTCCCAGAGCACGATGTCTTGGGAATGGTTTCAGCAAGAATTCTGAATTGCAGGCCTGAAGAGAACTCGTGCATGCCCCTAGCAATCTAGGGGATAGGGAGAGGTTACTTATCTCTAAGGTAAAAATATCAAAGGAAAGGAGCTGAGTTGGGAAGTAGCCTAAACTGACGCAGCAAGATACAACTATACTCTCCAGACATAAATTTACTTAGAAAGTAAAATAGCCATAGAGAAACAACAGATCAAGCTAAGCAGCATTGGCATCATGATTCTCAGCTGCTAGCCTCATATACATAGCCAGATGATGCACAGAGCTATCTTCTGATACAATAATGGAACTACCTGATCACTGGCATTTCACACGATGGCTTCATCTGAACACTCTGATTTATCAGACATATGATTAGTCTTTTTTGCCAAAATACCTTAGCGCAAATGCAAGGCCTAAGACCAGCAGCGGAACCAGAAACTGTAAGATTTTTATCGCGATCCCAGAAGATTGGACCTGGCCAGAAGGCACTTGCGTTGGTGGAGTGTACTCACTCTTTGCTGGAAGAGTGGAGCTGTCGACTTCGCCAATATAATACTTCTCCATCATCTCTTTTGCAGAATCACTATGACCAACATCTTCAAAATCATCAGTTGCATCTTTGCCTGCACAACCAAGGCAGTGCAGATGTTAAATAATAATTTCAGTGGTCACTTCAATGTGAAATTTAAGGGACTAATATTTGTTTCACCTGTGTTGTTTAGCAAGACTTCATCCCCTCCAGGATGATCCTCCAGAAAAGGAGTAACATCATAGACCTGAGACAAAGCCACTTGCTATTTACATAATCCCAAAAGAAAACCATAAAATTTCCACAGGCCATGTACCAGAATATGGCTGACAATGTTTAATGCATTTTTAACAGCGATCAACTAATTCACCATCAAATCAAAAAACATATTGGAAGAAGAAAAAAAGATAGGACACAAGGAGCTAATTGTATACAGTCCATAATGAATCTGTAAAATCATTCATGTAAACATGCAGAAAGCCATCAAAGAGTTTTCATTCCCTGTCATTCTCAAACTTAAGTCCCCTTGGCCAAGGAAAAGATCTCAAGAATCATGACAGAAAGGAGAACTCGTTTTGTCCATACAGACAAAACAGAAAGGAAAAAAGAATAAAGAAAGCGATGTTTTTCATTTCTATCCCATGTTCTATAACACTATCGACTTGTCAAAGAGGCATCACTCCATTTTCTAGATTATTGGAACAATAGGCAACTAGAAGGGGCATGCACGCTCAAACATGGGGCTAGAACTGAATGTTCTAAGAGAGCTGAGAAGTCTCCACGACATCCAGTACTGTGACTAAAAACATTAAAGTTTGCAGAGGCCAGTAACGCTTAATGCAATAAGCTGAAACGCAATATGCAGAAAAGGAAACCTAATTATTGCATTGGTAAGTGAACAGGTCACTCGACCAGAGCAACTAACATGGAATTCCTCAGGGACATAAATTCTTTTTGCCCTCCCAACGAAAGGTTCCTCCTGGAGTGTTTCAAAAGCTCAGGCCATTATGAATAGCAGCTGCAATCATCAGGAGAATATGGAAAAGAACATATAAGAATGAAGAGGCATGCCGGAAGTCCTTTGACATCCTCTAGCTGATATATGTAGTTTACTTATCACAAGATACGACGAGATCGATAAAGAAAAGTCAAAAACGGAAGCCAAAGATAGAAGAGGACAACCGCAAAAGAATTGCAAGAAATAGCTTGACTTAGCTCAATGGGGATCGTGCCTCAAGGAGGGTAGGCTACCAAGCAATTTGAAGAAGGAAGCTATATGTGCAGATATAGCAACCCACCAAGATCCTTTTCTACTGACGAGTGGAGAGCATTCTCATCCAAACAATAAAGGGCAAAGAAAGAAAAATTCAATCATCAGAAAAAGAACAACCCATCTTCAGAACCGTGGCCTCTGTAAACATGCATTGAGGAGTTTCTCAACCCAATCCAGGGTACATTAAGCTACATGGACGGCGGATCTAGAAAGATTCATACCGATCGCGGTCAAGAATATAGCAAGCAATCCGCAAGCGCGTAGGCTAACCGTAATAGAGCACACACAAACAAGCAATGGCCTAACCGAGAGACTCCACAGATGATCTGCTCACGACCTTCCAAATTAGATAATACGGAATGACGATAAATAAGAAAGAGAACGGAAGCAAGGAAGCGAAACACGAACCTTGTCAGAGATGATAAGCCAGCAATCGGTGCGGTTGTTGTGCTTGGCGACCTCATCGAAGGAATGAACTTTAGGATTGGAGCCCATTTTCCACCGGTTCCCTCACTGCTGCTTCCGCAGATCACTTCTCAGACGCAATCAGACTAAAAACTGTCAAAAAAGAACAGAGAGACACTCAGAGAGAGAGAGAGAGAGAGAGAGAGCAACTCCTGAGGACAAGATCGATCGACCCAGAAAAATCTTACACGGAAGTGAGAGGGAACAGTCCCTGGGGAGAGTTGTTCTTCTTCTTCTTCCTTCCACTGACCAATCATGACAAAAACAGAGCCAGCAGTCTTCATTGTCTCAGGCAGACTTTACCCTCTGTAGCTTCTACGGTTTGTTGTGCGCATTCACTGTTTTTCGTCAACGGCAAATAAACCAACAAGAGCATGCTGCAGTTATTATTGTTGTTATTTGCCCTTACTCTGTTTTGAGAAGAACGAAAACATATTCTGTATTTGGTCACTGTCTATAAAAATTGGAGCTTCAAATCTTGTTGATTAAAAATTAAATATATATGACTGTTCAATTTCTTTTATCTGTTATATATTCTTTGTAATTTATTAGCTCTCTTTCCAAATACTAACTTTTATTTGATTATTTCGGAATTTTTAATTTTTAATTACATCCTAGCGAAATTATAATTTACCAAATCTTATGGGTAATTAGCAGCCTTAATTTAGGTAGCTCACCGACTTTTCTCACATTAGATGATACCCCTCTCTCATCCGATTCGCTTACCATTTTTCCAAAATTACCCGCAAATGAGTTAGCAATTTTTACCCGCGTGACTTATTAATGAAATTTGCTAAACGTTAGAGGAAATCACCAATTTCCATTAAACAATTTCAGATTTTTCTAAGATTAAATTATTAATTTATTTTAGGTTACCAACCTATTTTTGATCACTTACCAATATCTGTCAAAGTACCTATTCATACATGATATTATCGATGTTTTATATGCCTTTTTTTGGGGAAATTAAGGAACTTTTGTTTACATAACTTACTAACAATTAAAACTTACAAACTATTACACAAGATTAACAAGGTTGAGAAAAATTATTGACAACATTGCTCACTTTATGTTACTAACTAATTCTAAGTAACCAACTTTTATCCAATGCACTTATCTCCTTCTTTTATATGTTCAGAAATTATCAACATCTTCAAAAATTACCGATGTATATATTTGCTTAATTTACAAATACTTAACAACCTTTACATGAAACTATCGTCGAGTTATTTATTAATATCATAAACTCTTCCTTTTCTTTTACCCATAAGCAAATACTTATTATTGCTAAAATAATCAACAGGTTATGGGGGGACTAATCCCATGTACAAACCCCCTATGATTCTCTTTTTCATTGTTAAAAAAATGAATACTTAAATCATACAAAACTAGGATTTTGTGGATTCCTTACTCATAAGTTGTAGGGCAATTCGACATGCTCACTTAGCCAAAAAGGAAAGTACGTAAAATATGGCGCTAAATCCTGTAGTTAATGTTGACTCTTGCGTGAAAGTGCATGCTTTTTTATTTAATTTCGAAGGTCTCTTTGAAGTTTGAATATTTGGAAATCGCTTTCAAACTTTTCAGTCGTGATTTAAGATAAATATAAGAAATTGTTAAAATATAATCGTGGGGTGTTCCTAAGATGCAAAAGGCTTGATTTTACGCAAAGGAAGGAAGATGATGATTATCTGCGGCGATAAACCTAGATTAGAGTTTGCCAATAAGTCGGTTGATAATGATGATCGCATAGATAAGTGCACTTTGAGGACATTAGATGTCGTTCAAGAAATTGACCATGTGCCATAAAAATGTATGGGAAGTTGTTTTCCTAGCTAGGTGTCCTACTTACTGTTAAGGAAGGGCGAAATCGATACAAAATGTAAAATTATGGGATTGAATTTAACGTTATTAAATCTTAGTTGTAATTGCGAAATCGATAAAAAAAAATGTAAACTAAGGGATTGGATTTAACGTTATTAAACCTTAGTTGTAATTCATTATCGATGGATAATGGGTGAACAAGAGTGCCTCTTATCCTAGAAAATTACCCCATTAGTTCCGGACCTATTTTATGGATGCCAATTTGGTTTTCAACTCTATTAATTTAGATTTAAACCTTTCGATCAATTTTTTCCGGAAATCGCTAACGTGATGATGTGCTGTTTAGGCAATCTCCCACGGAAACTGATGGGGAAGGCTACATTATAATTACACACAAAGATTTACAACTAAATTAGCAGATTGGAAAGTTTATGATTGAATTGGTATTCGTACGATAGGATTAAAATTGATTGGATACTTTCTCTCATCTTATTTAGGTCCATTAAAGTATTAGTTTGCTCCGATGTAAAACATAGGGCCAATAAAATAAAATAAAGGTAGGTTTTTAATTATGTAGGAAGTGACTAAACCTAGTATCCCTAGAGCGCCAACAGACATTGCGCAGTTCTTCGAGTTGGTGGTTACCGTGGTCGAGGACACAGACAAGAAATCGTTTGTCGCGAGCAAGAAGAGGTTTAAATCCCAAGTTTAAACAAATGAATGATCGAGCAGGTTCCTTGGTGCCCTAATCAAGAGGACATGGGTCATCACGTTCATCAGCTGGTTGGCATTAAATTAAAAAACACAAACACAATCGCTGTTTAGGTCCGAAACAAGGCGCAACATCGACACCGTCAATAATTTGCACATGAAATAAACCCTAGCAAAGGCTGCAACACGAGACAATTCCATTCAAAAGGAAAGCCAAGGGCACCAAATAGCGACAAGAATGGCCGGCAGGGAAGACCCCCGAGTTCTGATCACACCATAGCATCTGGAAGAACAGCCGGCGGACCTGGAAAATTAATACAGTACATGTCCGTAACCCAAGGACAGCAAGAAAGATAACAATGAAGACTGTATATGTGCATGCAATGCAAAGACCTATCGATATCATAATTTCGGCAATTAAAAATGTGATCAAATTCTTTTGCATGTGTAGACAAGTTAAATCAAAGACATAACTTCATATGTATACGTATATACGTATCTAGATGGGGTATCTCAACTCTTAAGTTGAAAGTAAGACAAACAGGATTAACTGCATAATGCCCATCTAATCTCGTTTCAATCTTGGTCTGTTTTTTGGCGAAATAAATATATATGGGGAAAAGAAGACATACTTTACCTAAAAAAGAATGACGAAAAGATGTCGATGCATATATAGTGGCGGACACGTGGTGGCCTACTGGGCCCACCGTCAAACTTGATCACCAATCAAAGCCACTATTAGGCTGACCTTTTCTTACTTGGATTCTTGCTTTGGCAGTTTCCTACCAGGGACCCTTTTCAAGTTTTCATCACAAGACTTGTAATTTCACCTAGGAGTATGACTACCTACAAAACAAACCTCTTGTAAGACTGCCATAAAATGACGCTTACGAAGTACGTTTTGTATCATTTAAGTTTTTTTATCCAATGTAAGTCCTAAAAGACATGTTTTTTTTTTTCATTTTCAAAGCTTTCTTGACTTGTATGTTTTCTTATTGTTCTCTTAATTACTTTTTTAAGGATAAACCTATCTTAGATAAACAAACTCTGACCCATTGAACTGGTTGTGTGCCAACTCCACGCCAATCTATGTATTCCTTGACATACTTGTTGGCAACAATGATGTAAAATATATTATTGGACGTCTTTTGAGAATAATGTATAGTGATAGACTTCATTAATCGTAGTACACAACTTTGTGGGACAAAGTTCTCTGGATTTGGTTCCTGGCTTAGTCGAGCGTGAAAGGTCTTAGGAAATATTAGAAAGTTCTTCACCCATATTTTACAATTGACAGATCTAGTCAATCTAACTTTCAGAACTATGTGGACCTTATCTAATTTTTCTGGGTGTTCAATGGTCAACCCGTGGCACCATTCTCATAACATATATTGTAAGCCTTGCCTTCAAACAATATCTTATTACCGTATCCTCGTATCAGTATGCTGGCGGTACCTAGTTATACTGTACTACTCACCAATCGCCCTATGCTACCACGTCAAAAAATTATGGTCTTTAACTCATTTCATGAAAGCATGATGAATAAAAACAATCACATTGCAATGCGCACAACGACGTGAGGACTTGCTGCTCGAAGCAATGATAACCTCATGAAGTTTGACAAGCAAGCACTATTGCTGCTACCACTAACGAAACTTTGTACACCAGTCTTAATAAACCATCATTCCTCTTAGGTTCATTTCATGGAAATTGAATGATTTGAAAAATATTTTTCTAAAAATGGTCGTTTATATCTGTCAAAAAATTCAATGAATAAAAAATATTTTTATTGTTCACCGAAATATTCGAACGTAAATTATTGGCGATCAGGTGAAATTATTTTTCTATGACTAATTATTTTAAGAGAAACCATTTTCAAGAAAATAATTCTCGGGCTAATCATTCGTCGCAAAACAAACGCAGCCTTTGATGTTTTGAGTGAAAGTTGCCTCATAGGCAACCGATTTTGTGCAATGGATGACGGAGAAAAAGGGGAGGTAGTATGGAAGGTTTAGTAGTCAGATTTATGGATGGGGAATCAAGTCAAGACCATCAAGTGGATAATATTTGCTGAAGGGAAGATGAGTGCGCAATGCCAATGTGCTTTTGTCACAGACAGAACAATATGACCACTCCTTTGTAAGGTTGGGCATCTTGTACATCAGATCATCTTATCAGATCGAGCTGTCTATCCATAGTACAGAAAAGTTCAGTCCTTGTTTTGCACTTTTCTATATGTTTTACTTTAATGACAAGAGTTAAGAGCTACACACTGCTCCAACACTCAACATATATTGTTTGGAATTTAACGGGTGTTGATGCTTGCGGAGTTTTACTGATGAAGATATATGCCTCGACAAAAAAGAAAGGAAGAAGAAGAAGAACTTGCCTTGAGGAGATTGAAGGAGAGAGAGGTACTCGTCCTTCTGCTGATTGTTGGTGACAAGGAGTTGGTGTATACAACCAGGCTTCATCATTTGATTGTCTTTGTCATCTATCTTGCTCCCCAGCTCCGGATGGATCTTCTTCTTCAACATCTTCCTCATCAACTGCATTCATTGGGTTGGCATTCACTACATATATTCATCTTTGCCCTTGTTTTGTCATTATTGACAAAAGCATATACTATTTGATATTTGACTTTTCATGAGTGGGTTTGCTAGCTGCCCGTGTTTACGACCTAAATGATTACTTATGCATGCTAAAAGTGAAAATGAAAAGGAGCTTAAGGATACCGCATCCCACACTATTTTGGTGTGTACATTTATTCCAAAACCTTCATCAGAGCCCAAATAAAATAAGATTGACGTCTAAAAGTGATGTAAAGGCTCTCACTTTGAGAAGCTACCTTAGCTTGTCGGGAGAAACGGCACTCACCCGGTGTAATTTTCTAGTGGGGCGTGAATCCTCAGACACCATGTGATGAATGAGCTTCTTGGCAAAAGACTGGCCATCTTTCTTAGTGAAAGCGGGCCCTTTTTTCCCCAAGGGCTTGGTGGGTTCATCAACTTCACTTGGATATAGCTTTTGTTTGACATCAGAATCTGCCGAGAAGAGGTCGGCCAGGGTCACTCTCTGCCCTTTCTTCTTTTTTTCTTCTTCAAACACCTCTTCCTTGATCTGCTCAACATTGTCAACCACCATTGACCTGTCAGGTTTGGCAATATCATCTGAGTATGGATTCACTAGTCGCAACTCTTCATTGAGGACGAGGTCGTTGTTGCAGAATGTTGTTAACATCAATGGGTTCTGTTCCTCGTCCTCCACATTCGCCTCCTGTCGATCATCAGGATAGTGATCGTGATCATGTTGATCTTGCTGTTCCTGACTCTCATGATGACTTCCCAAGAAGAGCTCATCCGTTCCTTGGTCCAAGGGTTTGAGCGGATCATAACCAAAAGTTCCAATCGTTAATATCCCGTCTTTCCAAACATCCAGCACGCCAGTAGATGTGAGCCCTTCAAGTAATGCGAGCGCATCCGCAGTGATGGATTCAGGCTTTTTCACGCTTCGGCCTAGCTCATGATCTGCACCAACAAAAAACAACTTTCAAATAGTGATCACCGCAACCTTCTGCAAAGTGAGTAAACTGCTCTAGGACACCATTCCAACGACATCGATTTGCCAAAGCACTCGACAAATGCATGGGATCTGGCAGACAAGGAGCATCGTGTCGTCATGTGGGTAGGGGAAATTTGCAAACTCAAACCTTGGAAGACGTTAGGATTCAACCTCTTCCTCTTTTGCACCCAGTTAAAGATCTGATGAGAAGATGATAGAAAGTGATGAGCAACTTGGACAGCATTAACAAACAAGCTGAGACATGCAAAAGAAAGTCATGATCATAATAATAACGGTAATGGGGGAGGAATGCAAGTACCTTCATTTTCCCTCTGCAAGTTGGCGGATGGTGAAGTGAAACAAAGTGTCGGGAGTGAATGAACGAGGCAAATCAATTATGGTGGTGAAGAGGGAAGCGAGGAGAAGAGAAGGGCCGTGGCCAACCTGGCGGAAGAATGCGGTGAGGACACGTGGCAGGGGTAGTGGGGCCACATTTCTTTGGGGTTACATGGCATGTTGGATCAGCAGCAACGCATGTCCATGTTGGGTCTTGCTGGCACGATCGATAGTTCGATATTCTTGACGTGATGTTGGGTTTGCTTTTCTCGATTCAGAAAGGCAGGAAGAGGTTCCATTAACCCCTCACGTTCCCGTTTTCAATTAAAATGGTCATTGCATAGCATGAAAGCAAGAAGTTTCATCAGGGAAAAAATGGGTCTCCTTTTGGACTTTTTTTTGGAACCAAGCTCAACACTGCTATATCCTTCGAGAATTAGCGGTTAGCTGAAAGTCTATTTTCTTTTAATTGATTCATCATAGAACTATTGCTAGGGATATCTAACGATCACAAGAACCATGCGCCTTTAACTTCTTCAAGTACATGTGTGATAGCCTGATAGGGGACTTGATAACTTGGAAGACTCTGATCTGATTTATTTTTCCTGCTTTTTAGGATTTTAGAAATTTTAGATAGTAATCTTATAAGCATGTGGAATTTATTTTTTCAGTTACCCAATTAGATCTTGTCCTTGAGGATTTTTATTACTTGTTTTAATGATTGTCTAACCATCTTTTACTAGGTTTTTCCGAGGACTTTAGGCTTTTCATGACCATATTATTTTCCTTTGTAAGAAGATATTGACATAGATTCGATGATGGCATTGATAATTTATCTCTCTATGCTTAGAACTTGTCGTGCCTTTGTGAGTTGTATTGCAAACTACAATTAGTGTTATTTGCGCTTCAACTTTATTAAGTGATACCACAAAATATAAGTCTTGAGAACCCGAGGCTCAACCCTAACTGCTTCGGGGACTACCATTTAAAGATCGGGAGGTGTGGGCTGTTTGACGGTAGCCTTAGAGTATATTGACAAGTTATAGAGCAACGACCGAATGAAATGGATTGGAAGGCCGAACAAAATGATTCGTTGGAAGCTCTTGGCTTGAGATCAAAACCGGATTAGGGTAACAACAGGGGGCCATGGGGGAATCACGCCCATGCCCAAGCATTCAGTAAACTTGCTCCTTGCGGAGTAACTGATGTCCGGCCTACATGAAGGATCACAAGTATATCGGGTTAGGTTGGGTTATATTTGAGAAATTGTGCACTTCGAATATGTCGTGCCTTATGTACGTTTGCGAATTTTACCGCGTTACAAATGCTGATTTGTGTTGCTTTTTTTTTTCACTACGTCAATATGTTTGATAAATTAAAGACAAATCATAGACAAGTCACATCTAAATTAAAGATAGATATGATGCGACTATTTGTTGGCAAAGTAAAGCGACCGTCAACAGATAAGAATCAATGATAAATAATGGAAAACAAGATATACTACCATGGACGGAGCTGGGATGACCTTGACCTTCGACGAAGTCTAGCGAGGCTGCAACCAGAGGGCGATGGATTGAGGGTGGAGATAGAGAAGATTTTGATTCGGTTTTAGCTACTCTTCCTTAAGTGCAAATAGATGGACACATAGCCACTTTTTGCATATGGTGCTTTGACCCAAGTCCACCCAATTTCTTGCGCAATTTTAATTTTCCAATGTCTAGATCTGAATCGACGGCATAACCCTCCATCCTTCGGAGCTTTTCCCTCACCAAGGTGAGCTTCCTCTATCCCTCTGGGTGTTAGATCACTGATTTATTACCCATGGATTTACCCCTTAAATCACAGAATGTGGCTGTTCCCTTTCCATTTTCTCCTGATTGACGAATACATGTTGACTCAAAATTCCAGAAGTTTACAAAATTTGCGACCCATTTTTACCCTAAATGATGTTCTTCTGCAAATCATAGATCTCCCTTCAATCCTGATAACCTAGAGTCTTCTTCGCCACTGTCTTTAGTGTCCCATTCATTCCCTAACCCATTTACAACCAAATTCGTCCTCCTACACCACATTTTGTTGTCCGCAGAAACCCTAACCCACTACCCAGCCGAATACCAGATATCATCGGGATCTTAGTCACGAGAATCAGCTACGCCTACTAACTCTGTGTAAGCGAATGGGGGACCTGTGGTCGGCTGAGGACATCACGGAGCTGGATGTGAATACCCCTGAGGTACACAAACAAAATGATGAGTTCCTATTGTATGGGAAACTGTTTTCAAAACCAAATGTGAATTTTCAAGCATTTTGGAACACC
Source organism: Melaleuca alternifolia (assembly GCA_019926035.1). NCBI lineage: Eukaryota > Viridiplantae > Streptophyta > Magnoliopsida > Myrtales > Myrtaceae > Melaleuca > Melaleuca alternifolia. Next base: position 150,841 of record JAGKPW010000366.1, read on the forward strand.
ATGAAGAAAGCGTGGAAAACGGAAGAGACGAAATGTGAAATGATTGAACAGAGGTTTTTCGTGTTTATCTTTCAGTCTATTGATTAACAGAAGAGGATATTGCAATCAGGTCCTTGGTCTTTTGCTAGCAATTTACTAGTTTTACAATAATGTGACCCCACAGTCCCTGAACATTGCTATAAATTTAATTACTGTTCCTTTTGGGTACATTTCTTGGGCCTTCCACGTGTGACTATGTCGGAGGATTGCATTAGAACGATTGCTTCGAAGTTGGGAGAGATAGATGAAATCAGACTGGAAGCTAGATTTAATAGTCTACGTAAAACAGGCAAAGCAAGAGTGAAACTGGACTTATCTAAACCCCTGAAGACTGGTACTATGATTCAATTGGGAAATCGGAATTGGTGGATTGACTTTAAATACGAAAGACTTCCCCACTACTGTTATTCTTGTGGTCTGATAGGACATTAAGCAAATTTTTGTCCTAGCTGCCCTTATGAGGAAACCGGTATGGCTCAAGATAAAGCAGGTCGATATGGCTCTTGGTTAAGAGCAGAGGTGAAAGATCCAAGCCCATGCTGGAATGTTTTTTATGGAGAGATTGATAGTGCAGTGACTGAGGATGATATGGTTCCAGATACTCCTATGGTACAGACTGGAAATAATTTGAGTGCTGAATCTAATTCTGAAGGGAGTCAAGCAATAATACTCTATACTCCTAATACTCAGCCTGCATCCAACACAGAGACTGTGGCAAATCAAATTGAACAGAAGAAAGGGAAGAGAGTTATGCTGCCACAGGTTGAACAAGGTGTTAAATTTCATCATGAGAGAGGTCTGGGAAGTAAGGGGATAGTAAAAGACATCTCAAAGAAACAAGCTCCAAAGAGAATGAAGAAACTTATGCATTATGAGAAAGGAAGGCTATGATAAACCTTGTTGACATGGATCAGCTTACGGAAACACCTATACAGGTATGGGAGGTGCCCAAATAGGGGCTGTGGTGGCTAGCCCTAATAAGCCACCGAAACAGTCATGAAAATACTAAGCTGGAACTGTCAAGGTTTAGGCTCTCCCTTGATAGTCCAGCACCTTCGAGCCTTGATGGCTCGTGAGAGACCTAACTTGGTTTTTCTCATGGAGACGAAGAACCATTATAGGGTGGTGGAGAATCTTAAAAAGAGGTTGAAATTCCAGTCAATGTTTGGTGTTGATCCGATGGGAATAGGGGGTGGTTTGGTTTTGTTCTGGGATGAATCGGTGAGCATAAACGTTGTTTTCAGCAGTCAGGAAGTTATTGAAGTTGTATGTAAAGTTACTGATAGTGGAATGCAAATAAGGATTTCGTTTCTACATGCTCCCACTAACTTTCAAGAGAGAATTTTGCTCTGGAATGCTCTCAGATTCAGAAATGGTTCCTCTAATTCACCGTGGCTTTGCATAGGTGACTTCAATGAAGTGCTTTATATGTAGGAAAAAGTGGGAAGAAGAGATGTGGAGAGATATAGAATTACGGCCTTCAGGGAATTTGTGGATTCATGCTCTCTAATTGATATAAAGAGTAAGGGCTGCGCCTTTACATGGTCTAATAACAGAGAGGGCAGTAATTTAGTTAAGGAAAAATTTGATCGAGCTTTTTGTAACCTGGAATGGAGGGTTCAGTTTCCACATGCTGAAGCCTTTGTATATCCAGCTGTTGGGTCGGACCATGGTCCTCTCTTACTGTGCTTGGACTCAGCTGCATTAAAGAAGGAAAAACCCTTTAGATTTGAGACGTTTTGGCTGGATCATCCAGATTGTGGTAATGTTATGGATGAAGCATGGAAGGCTGAGAGTGGGCAGCAAAGGAAATTAGTATGGAAGACTAAAAGAGTTGCCCTGGTTTTGAGGAAATGGAGTAAAGAGAACTTTAAAAATGCATATAGACAGATTGGAAAGATTAACAATCAGCTGACCAGCTTGATGAATAGGACTGATGTTGCTAATGTTAAAGAAGAATATACAGACTTAGTGGGGAAAATTGAAAAGTTATGGAAGCAGGATGAGCTATATTGGTGTATGCGATCCAGAATTAATTGGCTTAAGGAGGGAGACAGGAACACGAGATTTTTCCACGCCACTACTATTCAAAAAAGACAAAGAAATAAAATTTCTATGTTACGGCTGGAGGAAGATGTGTGGAGTCGGAACCCCCAAACAATTCAGCATCACATCACGTGTTATTATAAGGATCTGTATAAGTCAGTTGGACCTCGCCATTATCAGTCAATCCTAGATCAATGCCCTGTGCTTGTTTCTGAGGAAATGAATGATATGCTGTTGAGACAAGTTACTAGGGAAGAGATTCAACAGGCTGTTTTTCAGATGGGTGCAGCCAAGGCTCCTGGTCCAGACAAATTAAATGGAGTATTTTACCACAGTCAATGGCAGATTATTAAGGAGGATGTGTTCCAAATGGTGGAATCATTTTTTCAGGAAGGTTGTTTTGATCCTGAGTTGAATGCTACGAATATCACACTGATCCCTAAAGTGGCCAATCCGGAGAGCATCTCAGAATTCATACCTATTAGTTTGTGTAATTTTAATTACAAAATTATAACTAAAGTTTGGCCAATAGACTTAAACCTCTGCTCCGGACAATCATCTCCCCGAAACAAAGTGCTTTTGTAGGAGGACGTCAGATACAAGATAATGTGTTTATTGTACAAGAAGTTCTACATCAGCTAAGAACTAGGAGGAGAAAGCAGAAATTCCAAGCATTATTGAAGTTAGACATGCAGAAAGCCTATGACAGAGTTGAATGGGATTTCTTATGCGATTGTATGAAGAAGATGGGCTTCTGCGAGAGATGGGTGAGTCTGGTGAAGTTCTGCATTTCTTCAGTGACTTTTCAAATCTTAATCAATGGTGCAGCTAGTGAAATCATTACTCCTACAAGAGGTATTAGACAAGGGGATCCACTTTCACCTTATTTGTTTATAATATTGGCTAACGTCCTATCTTATATGGTGAATAATACTGTGAGTGATGGAAATCTAAGAGGAATCCAACTTAACCCTTAGTGTCCGACTCTGTCTCACTTATTTTTTGCGGATGATGCGATTTTCTTTTTGGATGGGATAGTCAGAGAGGCTCAAAATCTAGCCAATGTGCTTAATTGTTATTGCTATGCTTCTGGGCAGTCAGTCAATTTAAACAAATCGGGGGTTTTCTTTGGAAAGAGCTGTCCACATAACCTAAGATGCAATATAGCTGATGAATGGAGGGTTCCTATACTAGACAAAACTAGAAAGTATTTGGGAATTCCATCGGATTGGGGTCAAACAAAAAAACATATGTTTGCGTGGATTCTAGCTAGAGTGGACAGAAAACTGGAGGGGTGGAAAGAGCAATTAGTTTCAAAGGCTGGGAAGGAGGTGTTAATAAAAACTGTTATCCAAGTTTTACCTCAGTATGCTATGAATGTATTTAAAATTCCTATTTCGATATGTAAAGCAATTGAGAGGAAAGCTTCAGCTTTCTGGTGGAAACAGAATGTAAGACATAAAGGAATCCATTGGAAAAGTTTGGATTTCCTTAAAAGGAGAAAGGATGAGGGGGGAATGGGTTTTAAAGATTTAGTAGATTTTAACAAGGCTATGTTGGGTAAACAAGCCTGGAGACTGTCCCAGAGTCCAGATGCCCTGTGGAGCAGATTATTTAAAGGTTTGTATTTCCCAAATGGGAATTTTTGGGCTGCTACTAAAGGGTACAGATCTTCTTGGGGGTGGCAGAGCATTTTAACAGGTCGTGATGCCTTGGAAGTTGATTTGAAATGGGAAATTGGTGATGGAAGATCAATTAATATCAGAGATGATAGATGGTTGAAGTCAGGCAGAATAGGGGGACCGGCTAATAGAAATGACCCTGTTTTAATTGCAGAAATTTTTAATTCAGATACTCGTTTATGGAATTCCCAGAAACTTGATGAATTATTTGATAGGGATATTTCAGAAAGAGATTCGAGAAACCCCTATAAGTTTATTTCCTAGACCTGACAGGTTGGTATGGATTGGTAATACTTCCGGGAAATACACAGTTCGAAGTGGCTATCATAGAACACAGGAATTAAAAGAAAGATCTTCCACTTCACAGGCATCATCTTCCTATCAGGTTCCTAAAGGATTGTGGAAGGAGATTTGGGATTTGAAGACTTATCCTAAGATAAAACAATTTATGTGGAATCTATGTACAGATAGCCTACCTACGAGGACAAATTTGCATAGAAGAGGTATCGTACCTGAATCACACTGCCCCCTTTGCTCTCAAGCTCCAGAATCCACGGAACATTTGTTCTTGCTTTGCGAAAAAACAAACAAGATTTGGACGGACCCTATACTAAATCTAGATGTTTCCCCTAATTTCGTAACAAGAACGGACAAATGGTTTGGGAGTACCTCAACTCGGGGATCTCTACGAGTCAGAAGGCCTTGGCTGCTCATATTCTTTGGTTAATCTGGAGAGCCCGCAACACACTCATATTTCAAGGCCAAAAATTGAAACTTGATCAGATTATCAATGAAGCATCTCTTTCTCAACAACTATTCGAAAAGTGGTACCCTTCAAGGAAGACTAGGGCTGCGGATCTTACCTCGGAATCTTCTTGTTGGAGGCCACCCGAGAGGAAATCTCTAAAGCTGAACGTTGATTGTTCTTGGCTGGAAGGTCGAGCTGTTAATTCAGTAGCCGGTATATGCAAAGGAGATGACGGGGTTTGTCGGGCGGGATTCGTGAAACAGGTTGCTGCTCTCTCGGCAAGTGAGGCCGAAACCCTAGCTATTTTAAACGGGTTGCTCTGGTTGAAGGAGGAAGAACGCGAGGTTAGGAGAGAGAAAGAACTAACTGAACGGAAGTCTTCATCAACCCGAAGTGATCTGCTTACCTACATATCATCAGACTGCTTATCATCCGTGGAGAGCATTCTGGGCCGAACAGACTGCCCATGGGCCTACTCTTCTCATATTCTGGACTGCCGATTTTTACTAGGCCAATTGAAGCATGTTCGCTTAGTGTTTGAACCACGCGAAACAAATCGGGCCGCTGATTGGTTAGCCAAGGCCCATAGAGCCGGGACCCTTCCTAGTAACTGGCTCTCAAAGCTTCCGCCGGATCTCTATTCTATTTTGTGTTTAGACTATAGTTCTACTTGTTATCTACCATCTTATGAATATTAATGAGGTATTTTCGACCAAAAAAAATGTCTAGATCTAAATCGAAGTGCTTTCTCAATTGTTTCCTTAGAAATGCTAAAATTTCAAAAATTGTTTGCCAATACCGTTAACATATTACCATTTTATATTAATTAAAACTATAATTACTTTATAGTTTAAACGTTTTAAACATACGTGCATTTTCAACTTTGGCACAGCGAGTCTATTGATAGCATATTCAATAAACATAGGGAGAAGAACCAAATGAAATAATTGATTCGTTGTTTACCAAGCAAAGAAGGAAAACCTCCAAACCAAATTGATATTGATTTCAATTATTTATGTATAACATTTTCTTCATTTTTTTGGCGTTTGGATCTCTTAAGAGAATAAGTAAACATAAAATCTATACTTAAATTTAAGAAAATGATTTTCCTTAAAAAAATCAGAAATAATTTTTCAAAATATGATTAGGTATTAATGTTTGGACCAAAAGCTCCGTGCCTAGGCACGGGAATCCAAATGCTTATTCTTAGGCCCCTAGCTATGGGCTCACTTCAAGAGGCTCAATGCCAGGTCTATCGAGGTTCACCAAGGACAAGCTTGGAATCCTAGCGCCCATTCTGGGGTCCCCAGTGCCCCATCTTAGGTACATGGAGGCTAAGCTTAAGAGCACCATGTCTAGATATGAGATCCTTATGCCCCAAACTGAGTCCATCGAGGTCAAACTCCATTCCTTGGTGCATATGCCTGAGTCCATTAAAGCCAAGCCTGGGACCTTGACACCTAGGCACCAGACTCTAGTACTTGTGCCATGGTCCCTAGTGTCACGGGCATGCATTTATCTTGCATTCTCAACCTGTGTTGCCTTAGGAATTTTGATTCACAAGTCAGCCTTGATAGGAGAATATGGACGAGAGAGAGAGAGAGAGAGAGAGAGAGAGAGAGAGAGAGAGATTGATTTTAAAATATCATTCACTCAAGAAACCAACCAATTTAAGAGAATGGGAGGGAGGAGGGATTATATATAAAAATCAATCACTAGGTGTAGCCAACTGTTCCCCCTATATTACTGGCCGACCGTTGCACAAAATCCGAAAATAAGGTCATCTATTCAAACCTAGGCCCTAGCTCGCTCGTTGCTTGACCGTCCACCGCCCATCCCTTCATTTTGTTGGTGTATTGTCAGGATTAGTAGTGTAAGGGGCAATGTCCTAGGTTTTTTAGGATGATGTATAGGACCATTCAAGGATCCAGCATTGGGTCATTTGGTGGACGGGCACTAGCCAGAGGTAGGTCGAGCGAAAACGACTGCCAAAGACCCAAGCACCAAGATTGACACCCCAAGCCTAGCCTTGGTAGACCTTGGCCATAGTGCTGAGGACCTAGTTCTAGGCATGGACACTAGGGACTAGCCTCGATAGCCCAAGTTCGGATGCTAGGGAACCCTACACTAGCATTGGGTCTGAGACCTACCCTAGATGGACCTAGGCCTAAGAGTCAAAGTCCTAAGCATGAGCACCAAGGTCTTGGGCTTAGTCTCCAGGGACCCAACCCAGGTTGACCAAGCGCTGGGCTTATGCATCGAGTTCTCCAACCTAGCTTTTGTGAACCTAGGTTCGATGCTAGTGCTTGTGCTCTAAAGCTAGAGATCCATGCCTGAGACTCCGATGCGCATTCTCAATTCCACAGCTTCTCATGTTGTAAGTCCCCAGCGTCCGAATAATGTGTATTTATTTAGAAAAATCAAGATTATCTTTATCAAAGGAAGGAAAATATCTTTTTATTTTATTTTCAAGTTGTAGCCAAATATAAGAAAATATTATCATTTTCTTGAAAAGTGATTTTATAAAAATATTTTTCAGAAGATGTCACATTTTCCATGAAACTAACAAAGCCTAAAATCTATAGTTTAACTTGTTTGTATAAACATAAACATCTTCTTACCCCTCTAAATACATGTATTTTGAGACGATATGAAATTACCTATAAGCTCTCGGAAAATTATATTGACGAATTTATCTAATATAGAAAGTAGTGTTCAAACCCACTCCGGGCGCAGGCATTGCTAGTCATTTCTGTGATGCCTAAATTCGACTATGTAATAAAAAAGTGGGAACGAGACATTCATGTCCTCATCCTCATCCTCATCCTCAATTGCTATTAATCTTAGTCACAAGGGACGTCAACAGAAAGCTAACGAGATGTCATAACTTGTCGAGGCAGTTGAAGTTGATGCAAGATATTTCTTCTGCAGATGACAGCGTTTGTTCTTTTCATCCTAAAACAAAAACAAAAGAATTTGGTATGTTCAGCCACTGGCTACTAGCTAGCGCGTCCAAAAACCGGCGATAATGCAATGCATCGCATTAATTAGCGATTCGGTCGCTCTCAGAAAAGCGACCAGGTCCCCGCGCATATCGGAGAGAAAAAGAAGAAAAAAAGAAAGTTCCATATTGAGAATGGAAGAAGAAGAAGAAGAAGATGAGTAGGTGGTGAGGAAGAAGATGGCAAATGTCAGGGGTCATTTCGACCAGTAGCCATTTGTCGCTCTCCTTGGACCTTCGAGCATCGGGTGGCGCACCTCAACATGGAGCTTCGGATTCTTTCGGAAGCTCATCTTCGATGATGGAGAGGGTTTGGTCGTGGCGGGTCATCTCCGGTCTCCTCTCCATCTCCACAAAACACGCATAGCTTTTCCTTCTCTTGTTTGATTATGCACAAAGCTTTCGCGCCATCCACATGGCGCACGCAGTCACCTTCTCTGTTTTATCTTCACATGGTTTGTCCAACTATTTTATCCAAACTCCATTGCCATACAAGCATGCAGTTTCGCATTCTTATCTTCTTCATTCATTCGCGTACTCACGCATCCAAAGTTAAAAGTTGCTGTTCGTTTTTCAATATTCATTGATTAGAAAAATACAAAATATAAGTCAGTATTAATGTGTGATAAGCAGTATTTTCCCAGGATGTTTAAGTGTATACCAATCAAATACATAAAAAAATGGACAAAACAAACCTTCAAAATTAAGAAGAATTTCATATATAGTAATGCTATAATGTATGGTAAAACAATTATGTTACTGATATAATATTTCAAAAATTTCCCTATTCACAACGGAACATTAAGTGGACATATTAACAAATACTTAAAGTGAATACATAACAAATGTAGTATCTTCCCTCCATGTTAAAGCGAATTACTAAAATAGCTTAAAATTAGTTTAAAAAAATTATCGCAATTTCATATTGAAACGAGACCCTTTGTCATCTTTCCTATATCGATCCATTTTAATGGACTTAAAATGAAGATGTAAATGATAAATAGATTAACTCAACTTAAATAGTAAAATTGGTTCTTGGGATAAGCAACATTGAGGGACTATAAGAATTTGCATCTTTTAGGGAATATGTTCCATGTCATCACATGGATTTGGATCTTTATGCAAATAATTGATATATTAATGACACAAACTTTCAGGTTTCTTCACGACTAGAATTTCTTAAAGATGTACAAGAACATTGTTTGTCTTCGTCATAGGATTTGACAAAATCTATTGTGGTGATTGCAGGACGTCAAGGAAAGTTCTGCAGGAGCTTATAAGGATTATATCTTCCAATATATATATATATATATTTTGGTAACCGAGGTGTCCGGGCCAGAAGTGCTTCGCTAAGGAATCTAACCCAAGACCTCAACGAAGTCTAAGTTCTCCCTAACCAGCTAGGCTACCCATTACGCTAACTCTAATAAGAAAAAAAGATTTAGTGAAATAAAGTCCTGTTTCTTTTATTGACCTTTTGTATGGACTCATGTTATGTTGTATGCCTTTATATTTGAGCTTTATACTTGAGGATTTGAAGATCCAATCTTTTCATGTCTAGAATTTTATTCGTACACATATCTATAGAAAACTCTACGTATCATCAATGCGTTTAATTTCTCGCTTTTAGAGGATTGTCTAAAACAGTATAATGAGCCAAAATTAATACTAATATGGCCATTCGTTCAAATGAAATAATCATTTCCATTTCAAGATTGCAACATACTTGCAACCCGCACATGTTCCAAATACTAGTACATTAATTATAAATGAGCGGCACGAGATGCTTCATTTCATTGAGATCTATGATGTTTGAATACATCTATCAATCAAGGAGTACATTAGTGATTAATTGCCCCGAGAGGCTTTAACTTGCAATTTTCATGGGGACATTGCACAGTCCTGCTCAAAATGCATAAACGAAGTGAGATTTATCCATTTCCGGAATCCAATAAACGTCCCTCAATAGATACTCGAGATTTCCTCTTTAGCATGTAAAATGAGGGTAATACTCATGCTGGGGCCGGTGCTATCTTTCGAGCTCATCATCCAAAGAAGTGGCGTCTGATGTGAATATCGTGCGTCAAGCACATAAGAGCCAGAAGAGGGGATGAGACGGGGAGGAGCGATGGATGTCAGCCAGAACTTTTTTCGTAGGGAATAGGCCCATCGTCAGATTTGGTATCCTTTCCAAGACCAAATCCAGGGATTGGGACCTCCTATTCAGTGGTGGATGGATCCAACCGACAAGTCTCTTCTTCCGAGAAAACTATTTATCTCCTTGATCCGAATTAATCTACCAAGAAATTACAAGAATGTAACCCAAACATTCAAGTTAGATCCACTCAGATTGTGTCATATTTTATGTATATGATTTTTGACAGAAATTAAGATGAACATATATACTTCTTTTTTGTTCAACCCGCATTATAACCTAACCCGATCCATAAACATTATAATGGCCAAGAATTTAATTGGTTACTCAACCCAAAAAATACCCAAAATTTCAAGTTGAGTTGTGTTTTGATTTGGATATATTGTTCGATTTTGAGACTTCTAATTACTTAGCGTGCTTATTCAGTCCCATAAAAGGCTTTCATTTGATTAATCAAGATGTGCATCCATGCTTTAAAAACTAAACGGCAAACGAAACATTTCAAAGATCTATCTATCTATTTCCATATCTATGAAGTAAAATCATAAACTAATTCTAATTGTGTCAATTCAGTCTTAAATCATTTTTTTCGATTACGTCTTAAACATTTCGTATTTATACCAATTCATTCCATTCGGCTAATTTTGGTTGAAAGTCTCAAATATTGACATCGAACGTCTTATATGGCATTTCAGAGACGCTAGTGTGTATAATATTTTATAATATATTTTCAAACTTTTTATTTCCTTTTCCTTTTTTTTCCCTTCCTTCTTCCTCTAGTTAGTTGCCGGGCCTCAACAACTTGCCAAAGGTGAGGGTGAGACTTGACCTTGATAGAGGCCGCCACTCACTGGGCTAGCCAGGCTCAAGCCTCGCAAGATTTGACCCTCATCGGCCATGGTGCAGGCCCAACTTCCCTAGCTTACTAAGCAGCCTCTTGGCTGGCAAGGTTGAACCTTGTCAAGGGTGAGTAAGGCTCACCTAAGATTAGTGAGGTTGATCACACCAGCTCTTGCCTTTGAGAGGTTACTGAGGTTTTAATGACTAGCTAGAGGAAGAAAGGGAGGGGAAAAAAAGAAACATAAAGAAAATAAAATTTCAAAATATATTAAATATCATTACAGATTGTTAATATTAGCGTTGATTGTGCCATATAAGACGGCCGGCATCTATGTTAGTGATATCTGATCAAAATTCGATCGGATAGATTATGTTGGCACGAATACGAAAAAGTGTCAAATTCAATTAGTAAAAAAATATTTAAAATTTACATTGATATAATTATAATGAATTTCTCGAAAGAGAAGCAAGTACCTTGGGGGTGCAAACTTGCAGTGACGTGAATCTTCACTGCAAGCCCGAGGCTAAAGCTGCTTCACTTTTAGAGGCGCATGTGCCCCCGGGTGAATTTGGGCCTTATCGATCCCAAATTCAACGACCATCGCCGTAGAGGCTGAGCCTCACATCCAGTTTTGTCATGCCAATTGCATCGGGCCCTTTTGCTGGTCTACCATAATTGAGGTATTCAACATCCTCCTCAACCCCAATGAGATGCGTCGCTTGGATTGACCAAAACTAGAAAGGGAACGTTTGGGTTTATATTTTTTAAACGCATTCAAGAGGCAATATAGTCCACGTAGTGACAAGCGAGATGAGCCGTTGAATTGAAAGAATCCAGTATGAGATACATCTTATCAATTTGTGCTGACTCGATCTGAAAAGGAGCTTTCTCCTATCTAAATGGTTAATACATGCATAGGAGAACGATCGGCGATAAGGATAGAATCGGGAGGATATGATATTCTGGTTTGATTTGGTGCATCCACTATCCACCAAACTCCCATCATTATAATCATCTTGGTTTGATATCTTTGAGCAGAGGAAGGTGATTGAGTCTTTCTAAAAGAATACGTGTTATATGGGGAAAGAGACATGTAGAGGACTGATGATGTGATGATGGAGGTGGCCCTGTATTGGCCCACCGAGCCTGTGATGTCGGATACATGGCTCTTGCTTTTGCTCCCAAACTGGCTAAGATCCCCCCCCCCCCCCCCCCCCCCTTATACACGCGACACGAGTCCCGCAAGGATCATAATGATCTGCCTCTTCGCTGAAGATTTTGTTTGCTTTTGAATTGGACTTTAAAGAAAAACAACGCTCGGAGGAACGACTGCAGATGGGATCGCATCTCTAAATCTCAGTGGAAGGGAAAGCATCTTCGCCAACTACTTTAGTACCCCCACTTCATTAGAAAAAGCGTAGAATAATAAGGATGATAATCAAACATGAAGGGACGCAGAAGGTTTTCTTTAGTCGGCTCCTCTCTCTTTTTGACCCTTGGCGGTGTGTTTTTCCCCCCACCCTCCTTTTTTGACCTTTTCTTCTAGGGGTCTCATGTTCATGCTTGAACTCGAAGAACCCCACTCGAGGATCGCTCGTCATGCTACCAACCCGATTCAGCAGGAGCAGGCGGATGGTTTCTTCAAGTCACTGACATCTTCCAAATCACAATTTGAGCCTGAAGACACAACATTAATCTTCTTGGACGACCCTGTATACAAGGCAGCATTACTCGACCCATTAAGATTGTACTTATTGTTCCCAGTTAGATCACCACCGCCACATTCCAGGGCTTTCCTCTTAGCAACGACGCCGTGGATCTCCTCCAGTAGCCTCAGAAATGCAGCGTCCACGTTGTCGCCGCTGAGCGCGGAGGTTTCTGAGAAGAAGAGGCCTTGTTCTTGCGCGAAGTCCACCGCATTCTCTGTAGGGACCGCCCTCATGTCCCCGGCAAGGTCGGCCTTGTTGCCAATGAGCATGATCACTATGGACTGGTTCGCGTGGGCCCGGAGCTCTTCGATCCATTTGGCCAAATGATCGAAGCTCTGCCTCTTGGTGATGTCGTACACCAGCATGGCCCCTAGTGCTCCTCGGTAGTATGCGCTCGTCACTGCCCTGTACCTGTTTAATTCATTGCAGCAATTGATTATTGAACCAACGACCCTTGAGTTAGCATATGCATTAACTACCCATTCCCTGTACGTGTCTTGCGATGAATGTTAGTGGACTGTGATCCTCTATGCAGGAAAATAAATGGACCGAGGGATCTGAGCCATCAATTCTGACGAATCTTACATTACATGGGGTCTACTCCCCGTATTTTGACGGCTCAAATCACTGTGTCCATAAAAAACTGGACGGGCGTAGGCAAGAATCAATAGAAAGAGAGAGAAAGAAGAGAGGAGGGGGGACCTTTCTTGGCCGGCAGTGTCCCAGATCTGGGCCTTGACGACTTTTCCGGCAATGGAAACGGTTCGGGTCTGGAACTCAACGCCGATGGTGGACTTGGAGTCGAAGCGGAACTCGTTCTTGGCGAACCTGGAGAGCAGCTGGGTCTTCCCCACAGCGGAGTCGCCGATCACCACCACCTTGAAGACGTAGTCAATCCTGTCGTGGCCGTTCTCTCCGTAGCTCTCCGTGTCGATTCCATTCATCTCTTCCGCCATCTTCTTCACTTCCACAAAATGATACCGGCTACAAGAGAAGGACCAACAAGAATGTCATGACTCTCCAGCCTGACCACTACTTCTCTAATCTAATACATAGAGAGCTTGCTAGTACTCTAATGCTGGGTTTCGGTTTGGTGATCTGTTGCCTTTGGTCACGGGGTTAAGTGGGGGCAAGTAGAGAGAGAGAGACTACAGAGGCTAATGGGTTCAAAGGTGAGAAAAAGAAAAGAAAGAGCAAAGACCTGAAAGAAAAGAGCAAGGTCACAGGGACACCAGTCAATGACAAACTTGGCGTTACCTCCTTTATCCCTTTCTTTTCGGTGCTTTCGGCAGCATGGAGGATGCACCCTGGTATTATTGCGTATATACAGTAACATGTGTTGGAGGGGCAGACGAATCAACAATGTCTACGCTCCTTTCTCGACCCAAGTCTTCACCCCCAAATTTAAAAAACAAAGGGAACATCGTTGCCTTGTCGACCAATGCGTGCCGATTTTTACTTAGAAAAGCGAGTGGGCGGAGCAGGGTCAAGCCTGTGGCAGATTGGAAAGGATGTTTTCTAGGTTTTAAACTTATGGCGATGAGCTGCAAGAGGCCGACATCAATGATTATCATGCCCTTTTGCCTGGCGGGTTGACCTAACTACCGAGTTGGCATTGATTAGTTGGCAGCAGACATCTCATTTTCGGGCGCATGGTTGCCATGCATGTATGGAGGATTCCTTTATGTTGGAAGGCATCCTTAAGCTCATTAAACTTGCTGGGTCCTGTCGCTGGTTAATTATGTCACGTACGGTAAGAAAGGTCCCTGTGGCTGTGGATGAACTGAGCAGCGAAGAAACCGGGACCGGACCGCCGTTCATCCCCCTAGGAAACTGGATGAAAAATTTCATCAGTCCAATCCTTTTAAAAATCGGGAATCAGACCGCCGTCCGAATATCAGTTTCACTTTTGACACTTCCAGTCTGTTCCAGTTTCAGATCAGTTTGGGCGGTCCAAATTGCTCGTCCTGACAGAAGCTACTCACAATACGGGGGGAAGCTTCAAAATGGCAAAAATTTTCTTTTTATATGTTGGCACCGACAGTTGCTCACGGTACCATGATGTTCCTTTTCTTGCATGGAAAGTGTTTTTTTCTGGAGGGAGCTCGACAGAAGTGGCTGTCGACCACACTACGGACACGTGCGTCAGTACAGCCCAAGCTCCAGAGACTGGACCATGTCTTGCATTTGTAAATCAACTGCAGGGAGGGTTTCGTGGAGTGAATTGTACGTCCCTGACCCCATTTTACCATGTGCTATACACATTGATCCTCTTCTAGTTAAGTAGATCCTCCTAAAATTATGTGCATATCCCAATACATGTTCCTCTCACGTTTTCAGAGAATTATAATCACCACGAATTCTGCTGCAGCATGTAGAGTATATTGTAATTTGTCTAGTCGATGATTCTTTTATGATTTCAATGATAAGATGTGATCAGTAGCCTGCCATCGAACTTTTGACAAGGCTCCATATTGTGATCCCATCTCGTGGTTGACTTAAAGGCCGTTTTTTAGTAGTACAAACGAAAGAGTCCAATTCCTGGTGCAAGAAGACAAAACGCACTTACAACATGCACCTAGCAATGAAACTCAACCACAAAACGCACCAAGCGAGTTTATCCTCTTCATTTGCATCCTCACCTCTCGGCTCTCCCTTCCCAGTTTCGAAATGGAGACATTGTCGAGCTGCGTCTCCTCCACCCTCCACCTCAACAAGCTCCCCACTTCCCTCCATCCTTCCTCCTCCTCCTCTTCTCATCACCTCCACTTCATCTCCCACCGACCCCCTACCACCACCACCACCACCACCACCACAGCCGCCCCTAATTTTCTCTCTTCCGCGCCCTCTAACTCTCTTTACCGCATTACTGGCAATGACGACAATCACTCATTATTTCCTGTCACGGTCCACAGGAAAGCCGCGACCGGCTATGCCGCAGCCCTCATAGACACGGCTCAGTGCAACCACTCCCTCGGACAAGTCAAGTCCGATGTCCACAGGCTGTCCCTGTTGCTACGCTCTGCGCGGCTTGGAGAGATCTTTAGCCACCCTTTTGCGAGCCACGCCGACAAAGAGAGGATTCTCAAGGAAATATCCAAGCAAGCGGGGTTCCACAGGCACCTGGTCGCCCTGTTGAAGATGTTCATACGCAAAAACCAGGTCGAAATGTTGGGCGAGGTGTTGGAGGAATTCAAGAGGATCTACCGCGACATGATGAGTGGATCAGAAGCTGCCTTGACATCGCAGGCGATGAAAAGGGTCGATGCCGGCAATGCAAGGAGATCATTCGCAGTTAATGAGACGTCAGTTTCCTTTGCCGTGTGATGGTGCAAGTCGCCTGTTTGTGTTGGTTTGGCATTTCCCCTTCACATCCTTGTAATCTGGTATTTGAACCGGTTGTGTCAAATTTGGAACATCATCGATGCCCATTAGGGGACAATTACCTCGCTAACCACCCAAGGATGAATCAAAATGCATGCTTAATTACACTCCCCACCCTATGTTTTATCGTGCGTTTGTTCAAAGCTGACGTAATTAAGTCGAACACGTGTGGTCCGTGACTGATATTTTCTCATCTGTCCAACTAATCGTGGCCGAACCAGAACACTCACTGTCCCATTGGTAACGCCCGCCAGCGACCGCTGATCAACGCAGTACTCGTCTAGCCGCGCTTGACGGAAATGTGGAGGTGCACCCGCCACGGCCGCCTCAACGGCGGTCGCGCCGCCGCCACCCGCTCCGTCCTCGCCATCCATTCGCTGCCCTCCGCCGAGCTCGGCAGCGCCTCCGCCCTCGATCTCAACTCCTACACGGTGACCCCACCCATCAAGCCCTGGCCCCAGCGCCTGTACCCGAAGCGCCTGGTCTCCATGATCACCTGCCAGCAAAACCTCGACCTTGCCCTCCAAATCTTCGATCATGCTGGCAAGTACCACCCGGGCTTCTCCCACAACTATGACACCTATCTCTCCATCATCCAACGCCTCTCTCGCGCCCGCGCCTTCGAGCCCATGGAATCTCTTCTCTCACAGCTCCGAGCCTCCCGCATCCCCTGCGGCGAGAACGTCTTCGTCTTCGTCATCCGCAATTACGGCCTCTCAGGCAAGCCCAGATTGGCCCTCCGGACGTTCTTGCGCATTGACGGTTTTGGTGTCCAGCGTTCCGTCAGATCTTTGAACACTCTGCTCAACGCTCTGGTCCAAAACAAGCGCTTCGATTTGGTCCACACGATCTTCAAGAACTCCAAGACCAAATTCGGGGTTGTCCCCAATGTGTTCACCTGCAACATTCTTATCAAAGCGCTTGGCAAGAAAAACGATGTGGAGGGCGCGCTCAAGGTGTTAGACGAAATGCCTTCCATGGGTATGATCCCTAATGTAGTCACATACACCACCATCCTGGGTGGGTACGTGTCTCGCGGAGATATGAATGGTGCCAAGAGGGTGTTTTCCGAGATTGTGGACCGGGGGTGGCTGCCCGATGCCACTACCTACACCATTTTGATGGATGGGTATTGTAAGTTGGGCAGGTTGGTCGATGCCATTAAGGTTATGGATGATATGGAGGAAAATGGAGTTGAGCCCAATGATGTGACTTATGGGGTTATGATTGAAGCCTATTGCAAGGAGAAGAAGCCCGGTGAAGGACGCAACTTGCTCAACGATATGCTCGAGAAGAAGTATGTGCCAAGCTCGGTGCTTTGCTGTAAAGTAATTGATGTTTTGTGTGAGCAAGGGAAGGTCGACGATGCCTGTGAACTTTGGAAGAGGCTTTTGCACAAGAACTGTATGCCAGATAATGTCATATCGAGCACGCTTATATATTGGCTCTGTAAGGAAGGAAAGATTTGGGAGGCCAAGAAGCTGTTTGACGAATTTGAGAAAGGATCTATTCCCAGCGTGCTGACATATAACACACTTATTGCCGGAATGTGTGAGAGAGGCGAGTTGTGCCAGGCGGGGAAGCTATGGGATGACATGGTGGAGAAAGGGCATGCTCCGAATGCTTTTACGTATAACATGTTAATCAAAGGATTCTGTGAATTGGGTAATGCGGATGAAGGCATGAGAGTTTTCGAGGAGATGGTGGAGAAAAGTTGCATGCCGAATCAATCCACTTACTATATATTGATTGAGAGTCTCTATAATTCCGGAAGAGGAGAAGAAATCTCCAAATTTCTGTCGACAGCCATTTCTTGTCAGGCACTTGATAGTGATTCTTGGGAGTTTTTGGTAGCAAAGTGTATCAGTAGTATGGACGAGTGTGGAGGGTGTATTGAGAGAGTGATGTCCGAGATTTCTACTCTTTGATGTCAGTCAATGCAGAATACCACCAGGAATTTGAAATACCATGATTCCCATCGCAACTGTCCGACCTCATTACTTATGTAATGTATGCTATAGAATGACTCTTCAGAGAAATTGAAATGGTAATTGCAGCTTGCCTTAGTTGCGGGAGAATACCATGATGCTGAGGAGAAGAAAATTTAGGCTTGATTGCTCAAGCTTCTTGCTTCCGATTACTGCGTTGCGACTGTGCCACATGGACAGGACCTGGGTTAAGCTTTTTATGACTGTATAGACTACCAGCTTGCAGGGTGATTTCATTGTGAGTCAGAAATAAAGGTTTCCACTTGGGGTTCTTGGGCTGCATATTTGTAGTGATTGCCCAGACTTGACCTCAGGCCTTCCTCTGACTGATGAAGACATTGAAACGGTTGCCTCAGATTTATGGCGGCGGAAATCATATGCTCGCTCGCTTACGAAGAGATTTAAATTAGTCTTCTCACCTTTGATAGATCTAAATGTTTGTAAAACACACACTCGATTTATATAGATCCAGTTTTAATCTTTGGGAGAGTGTCGTGCCTGCATGGCGATGGTAGCAGTTTTGTTTTTACAGCTAAAGCAATTTCTTTGTACAAAACTATCGAAGCAAACAATGGGTTGCATCCAGTATTAATCTTGTCCGAAGTCAAATTATGGGCTTGCACATTCCTTTCAAACTCTGAGCAAGATTTAAGGTCTACTTGTTTGAGTGTAAAGGAATTTTTCGTGAATCAGTTCTCTAGACTCTCGCATACTTTGTTTGCTGAAAATCTTCCGTCAACGAAAAATCATTTACGATCGATGAAAATATGCACGCTTCAAGTTAGGAAATCGAATTCCTTAAACTGAAAAAAAGGGGCTGCGGTGACATATGCAGAGCTTGTGGCGACATATGCAGAGCTTGTGGCTAGCTATATAGCTGTTCCGCAGGCTCCCGGGGAGTCGCTTGGGTGATTGTATTTTCAGGCGATAATTGACAACATCCTATGAACCGATTGAGACAAATCCATGCCTACACGCTCAGGAATGGCATAGACAACACCAAACTTCTCATCGTGGAGCTCCTTCAGATCCCAAACATCTCCTACGCCCACCGGCTCTTGGACCATACTCCCAACCCAACTCTCTTCCTCTTCAACAAGCTCATCCAGGCCTACTGCTCTCAACGCCAACCCCTCCCATGCCTCCACCTCTACTCCCGAATGTGCCGCCATGGCTGTCCTCCCAACCAACACTCTTTCACTTTCCTCTTCGCCGCCTCCGCTTCCCTTTCCTCGCCTCTGCCGGGCATGATGCTCCATACCCATTTCCTTAAGTCCGGTTTCGACTGCGATGTCTTCGCATTGACGGCTTTGATCGATATGTATGCTAAGCTTGGCGAACTGGGATCAGCTCGTCAGGTGTTCGACGAAACGCCCATAAGAGATACACCCGTCTGGAACTCCATCGTTTCCGGCTACGCGAAACGTGGGTACATGGAGGAAGCTTTGCAGTTGTTCAGGACAATGCCTTGTAAGAATGTGATCTCATGGACATCCATCATATCGGGTTACTCGCAAAATGGGCACAGTGCGGATGCCCTGAAGATGTTTCTGGAGATGGAAGAGGGAGGCTTTAGACCGAATGAAGTTACCGTAGCTAGTGTTCTCCCAGCTTGCGCGGATCTTGGTGCTCTGGAGATTGGGGAAAGGATTGAAACATATGCAAGGGAAAATGGGTTTTTCAAGAACATTTATGTATGTAATGCTTTGTTGGAAATGTTCGCTAAATGCGGTAAAATTGATGCTGCGAGGCGGGTGTTTTATGACATTGGAAGCAGAAGGGGCTTGTGCTCCTGGAATACGATCATCACTGGCTTGGCTGCCCACGGAAAGTGCAATGAGGTTCTTGAGCTCTATGACCAGATGCTGGTGAGTTGTCATCCGCACTATTTTCTTCTGTTCTCATGAGGGGCATTGAGGTCCAAATTTCCTGTTAATACGTTTGCTGTCTCCAAATTTATTATGGCTCTAGAGTGAAGGAACCATACCAGATGACATCACATTTGTGGGACTTCTCTTGGCATGCACGCATGGAGGCTTGGTCGCAGAAGGCAGACGGCTGTTTAGATCAATGGGAAGCGATTATGGGATTTCACCAAAACTAGAGCACTATGGTTGCATGGTCGATCTTCTAGGTCGTGCTGGCCAGTTGCAAGAAGCTCGTGATCTCATTCGAAGTATGCCTATGAGGCCAGATTCTGTGATATGGGGTGCTCTTTTAGGAGCCTGCAGTTTTCACGGCAACGTTGAATTTGCCGAGGAGGCAGCAGAGTCCCTCATTGAGCTTGAGCCATGGAACCCAGGAAATTATGTCATCCTATCTAACATTTATGCATCAGCAGGCCAATGGCATGGAGTCGCAAAGTTAAGGAAGATGATGAAGGGAAAAAATATTATGAAGGCAGCCGGATATAGTATCATTCAAGAGGGAGGAGAAATCCACAAGTTTATAGTCGAAGATAAGTCTCACGTAAAATTGACTGAAATTCATGCTATGTTGCAAGGTATTTCAGCTGCAATGAAGATTCAAAAACAGGCCACAGATTTTAAATGTGAACTTGTAGAGTTCTGACTAATGCTACTCTTTAGGGATTTTGTCTTTTGAAAAAGAAGCTCTTCGAATGTAATTATTCGGTTTAATGCTGCCCAAAATACAAGATATAGTTTTTTTTTTTACTTTTTTTGGTAATCGCCCCAAGGTACATAGTTGACATCTTTTGTCCACCTCAACGATATGATGGTGCTCAATGCATTCGACATAAAATTCTCAAACCCACTGATAGCAGTGGGATGCAGCAAGTTATTGGTCAATGCAAAGCAAGGCAAGAAGGGATATCGGGTTGCTAAAACAAAATAGTGGGAGACAAACATTTCCAGATATTTCATCTCTTTTATTAACGGACAGATTAATCTCTTTCCAATTTTGCTGTTGTAAATCAATGAATCTTAATTCACACAAGAACTATTTAAAAAAGCTCTCAAATGAGTGAGTACAATTCTTGTTTCTATCATCACACTGTCCAAAAAGCTGGATTATGCACTCTTCTCTTTTGTTCTCCATCTTCGACTCCTTCCCACTAACTTAAGAACCTCATCAATAAGGACTACTGGTGCAGAAACCAATATGACCAGCAACCACTCGCTAAAACTCAAAGGAACAATTCCAAATACATTGGCGAGGAGTGGAACATAGAGAATAAGACAGTGAAGCCCAAAGGAGATCGACATGGCCATCAAAAGCCAAGGATTTTTCCAAGGAGGCATTGTGAGCAAGCTGTTGTCTTCTGACAAGGCGTTGAGCGAATTGAACATCTCAATTGCCACCAAGACAGAAAGCGATAGAGTCATGGCTTTCACTTTACCAACCGTGAAGTAATCACAAGGATTGACAAAGGCAATCATCTGTCCCCCACTCACCGTGAAAGGAGTCACGGTAAAATTTGACCATGAGGAGCACTCTCCCCAGTTGCGAAGCTGGGAAAATTCAATCAGTGTATGGCCATCGCTGACAAGATTGATACCTAGAAAAGATGGCTGTGTATACCACAGGATGAAGATGCCAACAGTTGCCATGCCCACATACGTGCCAATCACCTGTAAAGATTGAAGCATAGAATATTGAGTGCAAACTACCGTAAAAAAAATATATATTCCTTTTCACCTGCGACGCATGGTGATGGATCACTTCTAATTTTCTATATTGCAAAGTGCCATAGCAATTTCAAAGAGGATTGGCCCGTATTGTGGTTCAGCGACAATTGCAGTTACAGTTAAAATATAGTGAGTCGACTCATGAAAACTGAAAGTAACAGTACATGAACTAAGATGCTAAACAGTTGGACGAATAAAGAGGCAACAGTAGGACGAACGGTACTGACCAAGTAGCGTAAGAGAACCCAGGATGTGATCAATGCATCGTCACTTTTGCGGGGTGGCTTCCGCATGATATCAACATCAGCGGGGTTAAAACCAAGAGCTGTAGCAGGTGGGCCATCGGTAACCAAATTTACCCATAAAAGCTGCACAGGTATCATACATTCTGGTATACCCAATGCAGCAGTCAAGAAAATGGAAATTACCTCGCCAACATTTGAGGAAATCATATAACTGCACATTGAAGAAAAAGTGAGACCCTCATTTTCTAACCACGTAGCGGAAGAAATGTGGACTACGCGTCTAATAGCAAGATACGCACCGAATAAAAGCCTTCATGTTATCATAGATAGATCGACCTTCTGCCACCGCCGATACTATGGTACTAAAATTATCATCCGCCAAAATCATATCTGAAGCTTCTTTTGCCACCTGTAAGTCCACATGTAGGATTAACTATGCCATCTTCAACTTTGCTTGAAAACAAACATTTCGTTAAGAGCAGGGTATCAGAGAGACAAGCAACTGTTCTTCCTAAAGCACCCTTCAAAAGGCAATGTGTTGTGATTTTATCATAAATAGGGCACAGGCAAATAATTAGGCAAATTAAAATCTTCTGAGCTGACCTCTGTTCCTGTTATGCCCATGGCAATACCAATGTCAGCAAGTTTAAGTGCAGGTGCATCATTCACACCATCACCAGTCATTGCAACAACCTGCCCCATCTCCTTCAGAATTCTTACAATTTCTTGCTTGTGCCTAGGTTCCGCTCGAGAAAAAACAATCCCTCCAGGTCTTTTCAAAATTTCAGTTTGCTTCAAAGGAGAAAGATCCATGAACTCTTTACCAGTGAAACTTCTTCCCTTAAGATCCTCATTTTCAGAGAGCAATCTAATTTCCCGGCAAATGGCCTCAGCAGTGGACTTGTTATCGCCAGTTATCACCATCACATTAATGCCTGCTCTTCGACAATCCTCAATAGCCTTGTCTATTTCATCACGTGGAGGATCCTGTTAAATGAGATCATGAGTCAGCAATCATTAAAATAATCCTGACTGTAATATCAAGAGGTGAAGCTGACCAAGTAAGACATGATGCTTACTCGTAATCCAACAACTCCAACAAAAATTAAGTCACTTTCAACAAAGGAGTAGAAGGCAGGGTCCAGCAATTTTCCATGGGCTGGATGGCCATCATTGTTGTAATCCGAAAATTCTCCGAGGTCATCCTTATATGCCAATCCCAAGCATCGCAAACCCTTCGAAGACATCTCCATAAGTTTTGAAAGCAGTAGTTCCTTACAAGGTTCATCAATCGGAACAAGAGATCCATCTGCCAGTTGTACGTGTGAACTACGATCCAGTAAGCTCTCCACAGCTCCCTGCATATGACACAACAAACAATTCAGGAGCAACACTAGACGAATACGGACAAGTACTTGAAAAGCTAACCTAAGATAATTTCCATTCAGAGAAATACTTGGTAGTGCATCAAAAAGAGATTACAGCAAACCAATTCATGACAAGCTAGAGATTGGATGTAAGAGTCCCCATGATATTGCTTCAAGACATGAAATAAGAACCATGGGTTCCACTTTATCAAAATTTCAGCTCCTCGCTTAAACCAAGGACCTCAAAAAAATTCCATGCAGGTGACAGCTTCATTTGAATATAATACTGAGCATGAGACAGAGACACACTCGATACAAGTTAATTCTAGAATTGACTCTGTACTTAGGAACAAGTTAAAAGAGAAGCATGACTTTTCCTATCAACTCGTGTTAACAAAGAATATGAAATACGAAACCATGAAATGCATCTATAGAGCCATATACTACATTAGTGTATTAAGAATTGATCAAACCGAGAACCAATGGAGGATCTTCGCTAGACATCCAATAAGGCATCTGAGTGAGTCAATCTTCTGGGAAAAAAAAACCACCAAGTGTTTCTACAAGTTTGAATTTGACATGCAGTTGCCTGAACTTGCAAACGTATTAAAAAATGCATCATGCTGTTTTGTTATTCACCTTTACAAGAAGGCGATTACGCCCAGTTGGCTCCCGGGCAATGACACTCATTGACTTCCGAATGCGATCAAACTCCAAAGTGGCAATTCGTCTTGATCTTTTGTTCCACCAATCACAACAGCCTATATTAGACCAGACTCATCAGATATACGGAAGAGCATGTATGCCTTCACAATTGTATACTAAGCAATAAACATATCAATACTCACCCAGATTCACGGATCTACTATCAATCAAGTAGTTTGCAGCAAGCCTTGCATCCCGGATTTTATTCTTGATCTTAGCATCTGGAACTCCCATCTTTTCAACTAAAACCTTGAGAGCAGCCTCAGTTGGCAAGCCTGTGGCTCGGAAAAGACGACCCTCATTGAATATCCCAGAGTCATTGCAAACTGCACAGATTTCTGCAACAGCTTGCAAGTTAGCATCCATGTTGTAGCAGTTCCAATCAACAATACCGCCATCTTTTGGATCATAGGTCGTGCCTTCTACACAGAAAATCCGTGATGTGGTGGTCTTCCCCCCCAAAGTGAAAAATTCACTAACAGACATCTGATTTGTGGTTAAAGTTCCTGTTTTATCAGAGCAAATCACAGTTGTGCATCCTAAAGTTTCTACACTAGGAAGCTTCCGCACTATTGCATTCTTTTGTGCCATCTTCCTGGTTCCTAAAGCTAAACTAGTCGTGATAACCGCAGGGAGACCTTCTGGAATTGCAGCAACAGCAAGGGCAACTGCAATTTCAAAATAGTAGGTGCACTTTTGGAATGAGAATTGCACATTTGCAGGCCACCCATCCACAACCTCCCATGAGAGGAAGTTTCTGTAGTTTGTAATCCATACGATGAGACAGACAAGCCCAATGGCAGTAGTAAGCCTGCCCCCAAATTCATCCAGCTTCTTCCTCAAGGGAGTGTCAGTCTCTTCCAGGGAAGCCTCGTGTATTTGCTTTTGAATCTTCCCAATCTCAGTGTTCATTCCAGTGCTCACAACAACACACATGCAGCTCCCATTGACAACTACAGTACCAGCAAAAACCATATTTTCCTTTGCTTGCAACTCACAGTCGACCATAATAACAGGACCAGTTCCTTTCAAAACAGGCATTGCCTCACCAGTCAACGAGCTCTGCTCAACTCTGAATGTCAATGTCTTCAGAGAAACGACTCTCATGTCAGCCGGGACCTTGTCACCAACCCTTAATTCCACTATATCCCCGGGAACAAGCTCCCTGGCAGGCAAATCAGGGACCAAGTACCCATCCCTCAAAACTTTTCCAGATTCGCATTGCATCTCCTTGAGGGCATGAAGTGCCTTTTCGGCATTAGTTTCTTGCCACACACCAACAATGGCGTTAAGCACCAAAATCAACATAATCACAAAGGGTTCAACATATGTCTCCAAACCAGAATCGACCGACTCGCTCCCATGCATATAGGCTAAGATGAACGAAATAAATGCCGCACCCAAAAGTATCTTAACAAGGATATCGTCGAATTGATCTAGGACAAGCCGCCATAAAGGCTTCCCCTTTTCTTTAGAAAGTTCATTCCAGCCATATCTCTCGCGCAGCTTCTCAACCTCGTAAGTGCTGAGACCCTTGTCTAGTTTCACTTTGTATTCCTTCAGACACTGCTCTACCGACCATGACCATGCTGGAAATGGCCTTTCCTCCATTGACAATTCAATATGGAGTCGAGAGTTTTGCGGAAAGTACGTAGCTCGGACCGAAGTTACCACGGGTCCATCGAAACACCCCTATGACCACAAAATGAACTTGCGGTGTGAACATGAACAATCTAAAAGCAAGAGAGCGGACAACAGTTATTTCTCTATTTATTGCGAGAAGGTATTATTGTCAAGCAACGTCAAGCCACGCCCGAAGAAACATCTCAAATTGCAACCGCCATATAGTTTGCTACACCAACTACCAAAAACCAGCGGCAAATTGATTTAGACCGGATCTACTAAAACTATAACTCCCTACCAAAACAAGAAGGGGAACCACCAGGGACGAACGCTAAAACTGAAAACAAGAAAGAAGAGAAACAACAAAACTCAAATACACTCAAGCAGAGTCAGAGCCAGACGTTTAGCATTCCAACTAGAGAACTTACCAAGCCAAAGCACCCAGCAGGAACTTAGCGTCACAAGAGAAGAGGAAGAGCTTAAGAGCACAAAAAAAAGGGAAGCATTGAGCACCGTAGAAGGTGGGATTAGTAGCTTTACAGGCAAATTGAAGGACAAAGAAGCAGGCTTGAGGAAGACGCAAAACACAAAACGCAAAACGCAAAAGAGAAATTCTTGGGTCCTCTCTGTTTATTATCTTGTAGAAACCGGACGACTGAGATATGTCGCAAAATTCGAACTTGAGACTGGGTTTCGTCTGCTTTTTCACTCTCTCAGAACCTGAAGAACGACAGCACTAGCAGGAATTGTCTCTTGCTTTCTCTCTTTTTGAACGAGAATAATTCCCACGACGCAAAACAGTTAAAAAAGGAAGACGAATTTCGAGCAAGGCCCGTCGTTACGAGAATGCCCTCCGCTGTCGGGTCATTTACCAAATGCATTTCTTCTGGGTCCCGCGAGGTTGACTTTCGTTTGGGGCTGTATGAATATGCTAATGCTGCAATAACGGAACTCATCAGGGTTAAAGGCGACCGGTCGCACAGGCCAGATTTTGTGGTTTTGCTTGCACTTGCAGGCCACACCTCAATAGTCAATAACTACAACTGAAAGCACGATGCCGTAGAATCTTAAAGAGAAAGCGAAATCGCCGGCGGAGACGTTATGAGGAGACAACAGCATGTTGAACGTTTCAATGAAGAAAGGTACAAATTAGTACTGGAGGCCTCCTGAGTTAGCTCAATAACTTTAAAACCATCCCAAATATTGAATTAGCTATTTTTTTGTTTTCGAGTTCTTATCGAGTCATGTTTAGATGATCAATCATCGTACTCAATTCCATTCAACTTCGACTCAACTCTTATTGTTGTTCAGTTCAACATACATTATTACGTATCATACCATCGCCCAGCCGTGATCAAAATTTGTTGGGATGTCTTGTTTTTGCTTTCCCTTCTATTTTGGCCAAGGTGAATAGCTATATATTAACTGTTCACGTTTCCCAGATTACGGTCGAATCGCCCGTCACTTGATGAACTAAAGACCATTACTTTGCTTGTTGCATGTACGTGTGCGAAGCATTCAACTTGGAGGGGAAGATGATTCGGAAACATAAAAAAGAGGGGTTGTGGTGGCTGGATCCAGCTCCAATAATCATTCATCTCCAGCAGAAAAGGGCGTTATGAAATGCAACCAATGAACCAAAATTTAAATTAAACAAATGGGTAGTGACAGGGGGACAGATTGGACCTTTAGTGCCTCCTTTCTTGTTAAATTATTCTGCTTCTTCTGTTAGGTTGGCAGCGTACGTGCTATTTTATACAATAGAATGCTCTTCTGTGATTATAATCATATGTAACTTGGGGACTCACTTCCACGAAGCTTCTTCGTTCAACAACCCCCATCCCCACGCATCATGTCCCGTCATCCGACTGCGAAGGTCACTTTTCTGAAGAATAGACTTGAGGCTTCCCTTATAGTACGGACATTAGTAATGAAAACAATGAAGGAAAAAAAAAAAAAAAACCCAGTTGAGAAAGGGGGAAGGTTAGCTTGTTATGTTAGTGGATGGCCATGTCTGAGGTTGGTTGGCGGGTGAAGCTGTCTGTGACTGCGACTCTCCCGTTAGTAGGACTCATCGCATGCCTTTGCCTCCTGAGGGAACTAGCCGTACATGCTTTCAGAGTCCCGTCGTGCCTGGGAGGTCAGGACTCGGGAGAAGAGTCGCTGTTTTCAACTGCTGACTTCTCCATTCTGGAGCTAATTTGAATAGACATATCGGTGGGCCTGCAATGCTAAAGGATGGCCCTTTCTTTCTTTTTCTAGTCAAAGTTTTAGGCGGCAAGGAACCACAAGAAGTATGAGATTCAAAACAATCTTGGGAAATTCAGAGAAGGAAAAGGAAAAAGGTTGAAAGATGGCTTCCAATTCAGGAATGACTTCCGACTCAAAGCAACGAGGGGGACCCCCCTAGTCCAAGGAACTTGACTTTTGTTATGCCTAAAACCTACTCTCATGGAGAACTGTCCCTTGACTTGACAGATTCAGGAAATGCTTTCGGGACTAGCCGATTCATTTTTCTCTTGAGCTGATAATGTGCTCCTACCCCATAATATGGAGAAGCGAAAATGGTGAAGGAAACCTTTTCATGGACATTTAGGCTGATTTATGTTTCAATGGGTTCTTCTACTCCAAAACTCGTTATGGAACAGAGGTAGAGAAAATGATTTTTTCTATATCTAAAATAGAGATTTGACCAAAAAATCAGAAATAAAAAATTTATAATTTCTCTTGCAGAATGAAAAACCAAGAAATTATTTCTCCATTGCCCAACTCTCCCAGAATCCTCCACCATTGGTCACCACCACCAGTTGTCGCAGTCATCAGTTTACCACCGATCATCGCCCAACAAGTCGCTGCCACCACCTCCAGCCAATCGTCGGCTAGCCCATCACCACCGTCGCTACCCACCACCCCACCACCGCCAATAGTCAACCATCGCCAGTCACCGCCACCACCTCCTCCAGCTGCCGGCTAGCGAATTGCCGCCAGTCACCATCGCTAGCCAAGCACCTCCCCCAGTCATCATAGCAATCGGCCAGTCACCATCACCGCCTTTGGTTGTTGGTCGGCTAATCACCACCAACACCGTCGCCACCTACCGGTTGCCACCACCGTTGTCCAGTCGATCACTTTCTATTCCTATTCTATAAATCAATTTCTAACTAGAAATTGAATCATGCAAATCCTTACTATTATTAACAAGCGTTCGACAAAAATTGCAAAGAAGGTTTGATTATAATACGTGTTTCCCTTAGCTGTGTTCTACTTTGTGTTTTGGAAGGCCTTGCATATATTTCATTAAATCAATTGACATGCTTGAATATAAGAAAGAAAACTGGAGATTGTGATTCCATTTATTTCACATAAAATGTTCTATCAATAAGTATTTTTCTCATTTTTCAGTGTATGTATTATTTAGGAAAATGAGTCAATGAATGTATTTTCATAATCAACGAAAAATCGATGCTTTAATTCAATAAACTTGATTTTCCTTTTAAAAAATGAGAAGTCATTTTCCAAATATACAAGTATATGTCGGCACTTGGTCTAAAAACCTCAAAGTTTGGGCATGAAAATCCTGATGCTCAGGTCCCAAGCCTCAATGTTCGAGCCCGAGTCCATTGAGGCCAAGCCTATGAGTGCAGTGCCTATGTTAAGATCCTCAGCAGCCATGCAGAAAGGCGACACCAATGTTTGTAGGGCCTTTTGCTTGTGCTGGAATTCAAGTAGGATGTGCTCAACTACTTGGCTCATATGCCCAAATCATAGCCACTTGAGCTCGGGTCCATTGAGGTTGGGTCTAGGTCCATGAAGGCTGAATCCGTGACCATAGTGCCCATGCTCAAGTAGCTTAATCTCATGCCCAAGTCATTAATACTAAATCTAGGTTCCCAGTGGCCATGCCAAGGACCTAGCTCTACACCTGAGTCACCAATAGTGGGGCTTGATTCCTTAGCAACCAAGTCACTCAAGTCTGAGTCCAACATCTCGGTGCCCATACACCGATCCCTTACAACCATGCCCATGTACCCAATGGCCATGCTCGAGCACCCGAATTTCGTGACTAAGTCATTGACACTCAAGCATGAGTTTACAACGCTCCCGTCCAAGTAACTATAGTCAACCTTGAGTGCTGGGTTCCTATGCCATAATCCCCAACGCCCTTGCTCGGGTCCACATAGACTAGGTACTCAGTTCTTCAGCCAAACTCATCGGCGCTATGGTTTCTTAAGGCCTAGCTCAAGATCACGGTGTCTATGCCTAAGTCTCCGATGGCCATACCTAGGTATTAGACTATCGTCTCCAAGTTAGGGCCCCCATCTCTCAAGACCTTGGTGCTTGTGCTGAGGTACCCCCAACGACCATGCCTGGATACCATCTCCTGCACCCCAAAGTCATCGTCGTCAAGCTTCGGTTCCTCGCTGGTCAGGCCCAGACCGTCAAGGCCGAGCCCTAAACTTTGGTGTCGGTTCCCTAATCTCGACACCTAATGTTTGGATACCTAACTCCCATACCCAAGTCATTACCACCTAAGCTAAAGTCCATTAAGGCTAGGCTCGGGTTCCAAGTGGCTATCCGAGCTCTTGCAGTTGAGACACCAACGGCTAAGTATCCATTCCATTGCTCGAGTAGTGCATGTTTCTTTATGAAATAAAATGAAGTTTTCCTTTTTAAACAATAAAAAATAATATTCAGTTAATTTTTAGATCTCATTAAGAACCAAAAAAAAAATTTCAATTTCTTTTAAACATGACTTTCTAAAAAATACTTTATAGAAATGTTAAAGTTAATGCGAAACGAACGAAGCAGTGGGCCGAAAACCATCACGCGATCCTCTTCATCCACGGAGCGCAAGGAAAGAAGGCCCGAACATGGGCTCCATTTCGGACGCAGGGCCCATTCATTAGGACGGAAGAACGAATAATCAACGGATGAAATCCCGCCACGCTAGAGCTGCTCGAAATGCTTGAGCCTCCCCCCTGCGGTCACGTATAAAATCCACTTTTCTCCTCCCTGCATCCTCCGATCCTTCTTCTACTCCAGAACTTTCTGCACGAGGCGGGATCGACCCAAAATCCGAGCCGTACTTCGAAGGTACTCGTAGTTTGTCTGTGGATCAACCTCAGGTTCTCCGAGTTTTGATGTTACTGGTGAACTCTGTTACTTGTAGCTGTGTGGATGTCATTCCTTACAAATTTGCTGCGTTATCATCTGATGTCGGTGCTGTTTTATTTCACGACCTTTTTTTTTTCTCTGGCGAGTACGACGGTGGTATACGCTTTTGTTTTTCTGACTTGAAAACAACTGTAGCTATAATCACCGGAGCGAGGTGCGAGTGTTCTTTCTTTTTAAGCATTTTTCATGCTCTCTGTTACTGTCCGATTCAGCTTCCTCCTCTTTCTTCTCGATTTTAATTTCCAGGGCGATCCTTTTGGCGAATTAGCGAGGGATGAGGCCGGTTTTCGTGGGCAACTTCGAGTACGATACTCGCCAGTATGAGCTGGAGCGTCTCTTCTCCAAGTATGGGAGGGTTGAGCGTGTTGACATGAAATCAGGTAATTCAGCTGATTGACTCTGTGATGAAATATCAACTTATTGCCGATGTACATATATCTGTTTGCAACATTTGTTTTTCACGTATTGGAATCCTATTGAGATGGTAAAGTCTGAGCCGATATGGAACGAATCAGGCTTACCCTTTTATTACCCCTCCGCGTTTTTGTACCCGATACCGTCTTTTCTATCTTTCCTTAGTTGCAAATTTTCTCGAGGAATTAAGTTGACGTTGATTATGATTCCTTTCTGTGAGTCAATTTGATAGGTTTGATGAGTCTGGCTGTGCATAGGAATCTAGGATTGTATGCTTCCCTTGTTCCCTTTCTGATTCCATGTTCTTCTTATTCATGATATTGAGTTTTCATTAAAGCCTTGCAAGATCCAATTTTCCATACATTTCTATGCATGTGTGGTGGTAACTTTTTCCCTCGTCTGTGCTTAAACTAGCTTTAGAAGTCACTTAACGTTATCCAACTTGACATCATTATTAATTTAGATTATATGCCGACCAGCTTACTGCTGGATGTGCAACTTATTGTGTCAATATTATCTGGCGCTACTTTGACTTGGGTGTTAGGTTCAGAAAATGATCGTTGTTGTCTGGGAGATAAAAAGGAATCCAGTTTCCATGTCC
Organism: Melaleuca alternifolia; assembly: GCA_019926035.1. Classification (NCBI taxonomy): domain Eukaryota; kingdom Viridiplantae; phylum Streptophyta; class Magnoliopsida; order Myrtales; family Myrtaceae; genus Melaleuca; species Melaleuca alternifolia. Next base: position 182,214 of record JAGKPW010000366.1, read on the forward strand.
AAACTGTTAGAAAGTAGAATCTGGTACTCGGCCCTTAGTTGTTTAGCCCGTCTACGTAAGTGGGTTGCATGTCTGGTCGGTGCTGCCATTTAAGACAAAAAGGAAAGACAACCTCTATTTCTTGGAAGTTTCTGTTTCTGATTATTGAATTCAGTCTCTTGTAATCGAACCACATTATAGTGCATCTAACATGCAAATTGCAATATCACATTTCCAAGTACTCGGACAGCTTGGGAACCAGAATAATAACATATAAACCTGTGGGAGAAGAATGTGGCAGCGGCCACGAATCTGCATTCTTTTCAGATAAGACCGCAATGTCTAAGTGTTTCTTTTGACGCAGGAAATCTGTACTAATGGAAAATGAGCTGAGCATCTGTCTGACTCACGATTCTATGCTCAAAATTTCCTTTGGAACGGAAACCTATCATGCTTCCTTTATCTTCTGCCACGCATGGGTTCAACATTCTGATTTCTAGTAGTATCCTTTACTCTCCCACCTTGCTGCTAACAGCTGCCAATAGAAGGAGCGGTCATGGTGGGATCAGTGATATATGCCACATGTACAGATAATAGGAGGATGAATTTGAATGAATTTTGCCAATCATGCCATGCCCTCCATGTCTCCAACTTGTGCTCTCTGACTGCTGAAGTAAGCTTACCAACGACATCCCAGACCTGAGAATTTGGACTGAAATCTTTAGTATGCGTCAGTTATCAGGATTTAATTCATCTTGCAAGACCTCTACATCCTGCTCTGTCTCCGGCCATCGGTCATGCACAGGCATCATGTCTTTTTAGATTAAACTGGGTGAAGAAACAAAAGAATTGGCTGATATTCTGGTGACTAGGCGGGATGATGACGATGATAGCAATTCTACTACGCCCATTGATTCTGCCATACCTTTGCAGGCTTTGCATTTGTCTATTTCGAAGATGAGCGTGATGCTGAAGATGCTATCCATGGCCTTGATGATGTCCCGTTTGGTTATGATAGACGCAGATTGTCTGTTGAGTGGGCTAGGGTAGGCACTTTTCTGGTCTGTTCATATTTATTTCTTCATTCTAGTTTCTTGTTTCCCCCATGGGTGGTGCAAGTGTCCCACATGCCTGCTTTGGATTGGCCTGGATACTATTGGGTTTCAATAAAATGGGATATATTCTTGGTTCCAGGGTGAACGTGGACGGTATGGAGATGGTTCTAGGTCGATGCCGAACCAGAGGCCCACTAAAACGCTGTTCGTCATAAACTTTGATCCCCTTCGTACAAAAGCTCATGATATAGAAAGACACTTTGAGCCCTATGGGAGAATACTTAATGTTCGAATCCGGCGTAACTTTGCATTCGTGCAGTTTGAGACACAAGAGGATGCTACAAGAGCTCTTGAGTGTACTCACATGAGGTATTATGCTGTCACGTCAACACAGTTTTAGCCTCTGTTATTTTCTTTTTTTTGTCATAATGGTATCTTGACTGACATTATTGGATTTACTTATGATGTGCAGCAAGATGTTAGATAGGGTGGTGTCTGTTGAATATGCTCTGAGGGATGATGATGAGAGGGATGACTTCAGAGGAAGTTATGGTCGGCGTGGGAGTAGTCCTTATGGGCAGTTGGTGAGTCCTGGATATCGCCGTCACCTAAGCCCTGATTACGGTCGTGGTCACAGCCCTGATTATGGACGTGCTCGCAGTCCTGTTTATGACCGATACAGTGACCCAGCTTACAGAAGTCCTGTCTATGATAGAAACAGGAGATCAGAGTATGGGAGATATCGGAGGTAGAAATCTATATCAATAGATCAGCACATGATGTGATTTAATGTGGTTTTCTTCATGGAATTTTCTGCGTTAAAACCATTTTCTTTCATGTTCTTGTTCAAACAGCCGCACACCCATTCGGAGATAAAGAACTTGGAGGCTTTTCTGCTAGGATCAGCATCTAGGCTTTTGAACAGGCTTTTGCAATGTTGGCTTGTGCAAGAGATGCTCTCTCTCTCTCTCTCTCCATGTGCATATGTGCACTCCGAAAGTATACCTGGTTGGCGATAGCTGTAGAAATCTTTTCTCGTTTCCTGTTTAGCATGGATATAGTTGTCAGTTACCGCATAGGTATCCTATTTCTCTTCGCCAACTGATGGATTTTGTTTGCTTCATGTTGGAGGTTTGGGCACATTATCTGATGGTGTGTTAGCATAGATATGGTTGTCAGTTACAGCATAGGTACGCTATTTCTCTTTGCCTGACTGCTGGATCTTGTCGATATGCTTCAACTGATTAAGGTTTTGGCACGCTATTTCATAGTTTGTTGGAGAGACATTTCTAACGGCCTGTGCGGGGCGGCTTATGCCCTTATCCTCCCCATGTCGCTTAAAACATCCAGGCTGCCATCTCTTAAGCTATAGAATCACTCAGTGGAATCGACGAAGCATTCCAAATCAATTTTAGCAAAGTACCTCTAATCTTGCATTTCATGTAACAAAACGAACAACCGAGTAAACTACAAGAGTATTATACCACTCTTAGGAGCTGGATGAGCTCAAGTCACAGCCTCTCTGGTGAGAGGTCTCGGAGGTTTCGTCGTTTCGTGGCCAGACTTACAAGCGAGTAGCGATTCAGCCACGGCCTTATATGTAGTTGAACTTAGTTCTTTGCGAAGCCTGCTCACTATTTTTCTTAGAGATGTGAAGGTCCAGAGTGCTGCAAGTTCTGAAGCACGGATCTGTCTAATAACCTGACAGGCCGACTGATCATCCATCTCTTGTGTGGATAACCAATACGTGAAAGATGTACTTTTTTTTGACAATTCTGTACAGAGGAGGAAGAAAATGAGAGCCGTCTAATCGACTTTTGATGGTCGGGCTAGAGAAGTAGCCTCTGTGTCGGTGGTACTACCAGTTATGCTTGACGATCTTGAATGTTTCGAGCACGACTTTCCCTTCCTTATACTTCTCAGATTCCTCGTATGCTCGTTCATACTTCCATCCCAAATTCTCCAGGCAATCGGCGCAGTATACATCCGACACCACATGGAGGCCGGTTATGAGATTCCTGTTCTCCTTGGGACCTTCTACTATGTTCATGGCGTGTGCGAACAGAAACGCCCTGCCATGGCTTGCCTGGGAAAGAAGCACATTCCCATGATCAGCAATCCCTGCCGATTCGACAGCAAGGGTACAGTAACTGAGGGACTATTGCTTGAATCAATCACGAGCGAATCAGTAAGAAGACGGATCTCACCTGGAAATTCTTGGAGATAATGTCATCATGGCAAGAAATTTGGTTCCTACACTTGAAGCAGCTGTACAGACGTTGACCGGTCGAATCCGCCATTGCGAGATTCCCTTCCAACTCAATAGCCGAGTGATTTTGTAGGTCGAGGGGCAGAATTCATCACCTTATAATACCGTCGCTTGTTTGCCAATACGATTCAACCAAAGATCGTAATCATTCGAAAGGAACAGCTGATTAAGAATTTCAATGAGTGTAGATTCCAAATGGGTTGAAAGAGACGCCCCAATGAACTTATTAATCTAACATAAAGGGGTGGGTTCGGCAGAGACCGGATTGGAGAGCGTCTCGAGTACATTAGAATATCCCCCCATTACGTACAAGCCACCATATATGAAAACTAAAGCTAAAGAGAAGACAATTATTTGCGGCAACTCACAAGATGCTGCATTTCCTCCTCTCTTGCCCCTTGGCCTCAAGTAAAGAGCAAAGGCCGGTCCTAGCCTAGCCGTAACCAGGGCTCCAATATGATCATGGGTTTCACCATGGTTCCTTTTTCTTCTTTTCATTGGGATTTTTCGTAGCGTGAGTTGAATTTGATCCAATCTACCAAATTTAGGTGATGTGATCGTAATCTGCGCAAACTTCAATTTGAATTCATTCTGTTATTGCTTTGAGATGTTTCCTTAAAATTCAATCTGTGTTACATCTTGATAAGGTAAGGAAGAGATAGAATAGGAAAAATGACCTTTTAGAATAGGAGCTTCAATGGGACGGCTTGCTCAATTTTTAGTCAATCTCAATGGATCCAAGCGAAAACTACTTGGACTTGCTTCCTTTTGCGACCCTACTTTTTGCTCCTCTTCAATCATTAGGTGCCCACATGAACTTACACATTTTGGGGTGGTGCGAAACGATTGTACCACATATGAAATTGAGCACAATTTTGAATGTTGCAAAATAAAACGATAAAACTATGAGAATGTCATGGATGACTTCCAAGTCCAAAAGACATGGATTAAGTGAATCTCCCTTTTGCTAAAATCTGTAAAATTTCGTGAATATTTTGAATTGTCTAGACTATGATTAGCCAAATTTAAGATGAGAATACAGAGATTTACTTTGCCTTAGAAGTTGAAACCACTCTTTCTTTTAGTATTCTCTAGAAATTCCGTTGGTCACCTTTGAACTAAGAGACCGCAATCACAAGAGGTGGTAGGTCAAGCACTTTTCTCCTCCTCACTCAAGACCTCAATTGAACTTAATTATACATTTGTCCACTCTCCTAAAACTATTCTAAGAAATACCGGCATATGTGTCTTCAATAATTATTCGACATGTATTAAATGGGAGGACTACTATATACTTAATGGGAATTTGTAAGGTGTCCTCGTCCTCAACAAGTTTCAAGCGCCTCATTGTGTTTCTCTTTCTTTCATAGAAAGCCAAAGCAACATCAAGAATTGTGTTAACTTTGAAGGTCTTGAAAATGATTAGAATGCACGAATTGAAAATTTAATGACTCAATTACACAATTGATAATGTCGGAGGAAAAAAAAATGAAATTGAGACCGCGCGCATTAACGAGAGTGCCTAAGACCACTCGTTAAGCATGCTCAATAGAGAATGTTTTGGCGTACAAAACATTACCTAGTTACAACAACGAGAGAAATCATAGCATACGGGGAATTGCGGACGGAGATACTTAATCGTGGGTTCAGCTGTGAAGGTATTGCAATGGGTGTGGTGGAAACGGGGAAAGGGGGAGGGGTGAGCAGAAGGTGCCACTTGCGTTAGTCGAAGGAATTTGTCGTAGCTGAGCGGACGACAGGAATCTCCCGTTACTGGGGGGGATGAGCGATGTCGGAGATGGATGGATGGAAACATTGGAAAGGCAGCATCGGCAGCCATTATCTTCCTTGTGAGGGCGATCGATGTGACTTGGGGCTGCGGCAAAGGATCCGAGGCCGACGTTGATTGGCGTGGGTGGGCCAAACCCTATCGAATATGATAAAGAGAGGGATGCGATTGCAACGAACGAAAGAGACTAACGCATGGAAGGAGAGTTGAGTTGAAGGAGGTGGTGGACCCGCAACCAAAAAACAAAACCTTTTGCTTTTCTGCATTTGCCTTTTTTCCTCGTCTTTTTTACTACAAATCCACGACGACCCAGAACGCAGGTTTGTTCTTCTGGTTGTTGCTCTGGTAGGGTCAATCCTTCAACCCCACCGGGAGCAGGACAGTCTGGTTGAGCGGATTCGTTGGGGAGAGCCAATCCCAAGACGCCACGTCCGTGTCTGCCTCTTTTTTTTTTGGGCTCCGATGATGTAAATCCGTGGGAGACATCATCATCATCTATATCATTATCACCTTCTCGCATGGAGTAGAGTGGAGAGTGTGTGAATTGGCCGGCAGCGTCCACGAAGCAGACATCGCCCGCAACTCGCGCCAAGTCAGTCTCGGCGCCGCCCGACGGAATGGGGCTGCTGAGCAACCGGGTGGAGCGGAGCGAGATCAAGCCCGGCGATCACATCTACACTTACCGTGCCGTCTTCACCTACTCTCACCACGGTCCGTCCTCTCTCCCTCTCTCTCTTCCCCTCCCTCCTCCTCCTTCGTGCTTTCGATTCTGCATTCGCAATTCCAAGCGGTTCGTGTCGGTTGCTTGTTCATTCCTGGCGTGAGCCCTACGCTTCACCTGCGTCCCCGGTCTTGGTCTCCCCTCGATTGCCTTTGAATTCGGGGATTCTCATTGCCCCTTGTCTTCGTTTCCAACGTTTCGTTGTCCGCTTAATGTGGGTCGGGATGCTCGGAAACGATGCCTTTTACCCATTCTGCCACGAATTGCTCGGGAATTACATCGTGTTGTCTCGTAATTTGCTTGCAAGTTGTCGGATCTGATACGAGTACGCAGCTTTACTTGATGAACATACGAAGTTATCTACCAAAGACAAATGCAGATGAAGACTTTTCGAAATTATTTGCCAGTCCAATCGTTGATCTAGGCCTTTCCTGGTAGAGGAATTTCTTTTTTTCCCCGTTCTTTGTCCCCTTTAAAGTTAAAGACGATCTTCATTCTTCTCGGTTGTGTGGTTCCATAAACTCGTCTCGCTGGCGGTCTGGTTTGCTTCAGCAGTCAGCCCTTCTGGTAATCACGGGTTAACCATGCCCGCACTGAATAGAAACGAGATTTGGAGCTTTGCAGGCTGCATCATAGCATTGCTTATTACGATGATTAGATAAGCTATATTTGGCGGATGTCCTGGAGTGGATATTATAGAATTCCAACGGGATAGAGAATGTGTTGGACGGTAGAGAGATAACATATGCGGACTGACTAGAAATGCTAAATATTCAGAAACTCGAATCGGATGATTCTTTCAATAACAGAGGTTAACGCTACCATTGAGGTATACAATATACATCCATTTATGGATGAAGGGATAGAGCATGCGGAGCTTAAGAAGATGGCATACAATGGCCATCTGGGACTGCCAATTGAATTGACTGTGCTGCTGCATCAATAGTGTGTTGTAGCGACAGCAATGGTTAGGCAGGATCTGATAGCTATATGCCATAGGATAATGTAGCTTGCTTAAAAGCACCTCCTCTCTCTTACTCAGTTTAGGTTATTTTTGCTGGTATCCTGCTGCACTATGTAGAACTTCTCTTGCTTTTACCCTTTTGGTTCTAAAAAACATAAGCTGGAAGTCTATAAACTTACATCATATTAGTTGGGTCTTCAGATGCTTTTCGTACCCTACAACAGACCGACTGGATTGCCTACTGGTTGAAGTTTGGGACATGGTCTTGCTGGAACTGTAAAAAAAATTAGCATCCTCTACCCTATCCATGACAATGGATAAACTTATCTGCTTGTTCATTATCTGATGGCATAACTGACAGAAGAAGGAAGATACTTGCTTCAGGGATGAAGTACCCTAGATACTATTTTCCGTTTCTAAGCTATCTATTGTGGAGCATTTCAAATATATGCCGCATGTTAAATTGAGAATGATTCTGATTGTACTCTGCACCCAGCTGTAGGCTTTTGCTATGATGACTCTGTGAAGGTAGCAAACTTTGTAGCTTTTCATTGAGTTTCCATGATGAAATCTTGAATCTATTTGATGTCTGTCATGTAGGAATCTATGTGGGGGGATGCAAGGTTGTTCATTTTAGACCCGAGCATAATGCCAATACGAGCATTGAAGAATCTGACTCCAATGATTCAATGTCTTCGCCCTGTCCAACCTTCCCTGATTGTGGATTCCAGCTACCCAACAGCGGTGTGACCCTCACATGCCTGGATTGCTTCCTTGGGAAGGGATCTTTGTACTGCTTTGAGTACGGAGTTGCCCCCTCAGTATTCCTGGTCAAAGTTCGGGGAGGAACTTGCACCACTGCCCCCTCTGACCCGCCAGAATCTGTCATTCACAGGGCAATGTATCTCCTTCAAAATGGATTTGGCAATTATGATATCTTTCAGAACAATTGCGAGGACTTTGCGCTGTACTGTAAAACGGGTCTTCTGATAATGGACAAGCTTGGGGTCGGGAGAAGTGGCCAAGCTTCTTCTGCTGTTGGCGCTCCCCTGGCTGCCATTCTCTCCTCTCCTCTAAAGTTGCTAATGCCAAGTCCTGTTGGGGTGGCTACAGTAACAGCTGGAATGTATTGTATGAGCCGGTATGCTACAGACATAGGGGTGCGATCAGATGTGATCAAAGTAGCTGTGGAGGATTTGGCTGTGAACCAAGGGTGGGCAGAAGACGACAATGAGGAAGCAGCGGAGATGGCACCTTCTGACAGATTGATTACAGGGTGATGTAAATGATTGTCCTTCATGTGCATAGACAATGGCATATACTCGTCGATTGAGACTTCTCCTAGCCATGCATTCCTATCCATTGCCAAAGCTACTCTTTCTTCTTTTCCATCGTCTGCCCTCTGTTGTTCAAACTTTGTCACCAAATAACCAGTTATAATTGACTGCAGTTTGGACGCAATTCTTCAACGGCTTTTAGCAATTACTTATATTTAGTGTATGGCGTGTCATTGTATATTGAAGCTTCTCTCGTTTCTTTTCCTGTTATTCTGGTGAATAGCGAGGCTTACTTGAACCATGACCTTATCTTTTCTGCCTCTACTTGCTATTCTAACGCTCAGGTTGCTTCAATTATGCCTAATGACAAATTAAGTTCTCGGAAGACCGCCAGTAAGCTATTCTTGTACCATTAAGTCTAGTTCCAGCTCAGGGCAATAAACATCTGAAGGATAGTTATTCTATCTATTGAGAATTTTGTTGAATGATGCACAAAGCCTTCAGATGCAACAAGAGCTTGTCTTTTCAGAAAGAAAAAAGATGATTTGCTTATATGTTTTAACTTGTGATGCATGGGGTTCGATTGCTTTTTCCATTTTCAGTTTCTTGATGGTAACAAGATACGATTCTTATTTACCATCAAGAATTGTCCTCAGGGACCGGTTGAAATGGAGCAAAAGGAATGTATCGGAACTTCTGGAGCTATAGCAATCAGAGAAAATACATGCTGAATGGTTTTTCCGTTCCTTTTTTTTTTTTATATGGATGATGTGGAATCCATGAAGTCAAGGCGGTGCGTTGCATGGTGTTATGCAATTTGCCTAAAGCAAGCAATGGGTGTCGTCTAAGCACCCGCGGCCACAAGTTGGTGAACCTTGGTTCTTACGAATTTCCTTCCATCATATATCATCAGGCGTGATATCCAAAAAGTGAAAGTCGACTTTACCAAGAATTTGGTGACGGAGTGTCATTAGACTCAGATTTGAACATTTGGGACATAGATATTTGGTCCCTTATAAAGGAGCATCATCGCAAGGAAAACTCCGCCAGCCCTTTCTTTTCAACCGACATTAAAAATTTATGCAAGACGAGCATATCTCTCTATTTAGTGACTTGTGCTTATGAACTCAGACCTCTGAAAGGGCCTTCGCGGTCCTGTTTCGCGGCCCGGGTTACCTGAACTTTGTTTGTTGCGAGCGCACTGACTTTGTGACATTTTGTCTTCATTAGAAGCCTTGAACTCTGCCAACTCCGCTAACTTGGCCACTCCGTCAACAGTTTCTTCAATTCTTGCCGCAATTTCTGTCAACAAAGACACTAAGGTGGCCAATAGAATGATCTCCATGAGAGGCGGTGCAGAGTCTTCTTCAGCTGTCGACTAATTCTCATTCGACTCGTCAGGAAGTAATGGGTGAAAAATAGTTGGCTAGGAAGAGATTTCACGGCATTTTGCAGTTCCTGTAGTTTGAAATTCATCTCTGCAACTGATAAATCTAACTTGGATGAATTGGTCATGGTTTTCACCGACATTGAAAGTTCTCTCAACACATTACATGAATGAGAGCACACTGCTCTGCTGGTGTCCCTGAGATATCTCTTCAAACGCTCGGTTGCCTGATGCCAATAGGAAAACACTCTTAAATGATGCTTCAAATATAATTCATGAAAACAGTGAAAGCGCTGGATTATAAAGAAGAGCTGCTGTTGACTTTTATGCACCTGCATTTCAGAGTGAAGACAACCACTGAGAGGCTCAATACAGCAAGCACAGTTGCGCAGGAGAGCTCCTATCTTGAGGTACTCTTTCCAGGGATGCCGGAAACTGAAAGGGCCATGTGCAGGTTCCCAGCTTGCGAAATTTGCCTACATCGTCGGGGATACTAGTTATAAAACTTTTGAGCATTTGAAGCTAGGGGACAAGCAATTGTTGGATAGTTTGCTCTTTTTCCCTGGTGAACAAGAAGTTACCATAGATTCCTCAGAGGCCTTTGAGCTTAACACGCACTTATATGCTTGTGTTTTCTCGGAATAGTCTTCTTCGCTTGGATGGCCACTCTGATCGTCCTTGAAGTACTCTGCAACAAACCCTGTGCATTTTTAAGTGAGCCAGGAACTTTAGTGTAGTTCAAATCTTGCTGTCAATATAAACTCCACAGAGAGAGAGAGAGAGAGAGAGACAGAGAGAGAGAGAGATTCCAAACTTGTGTTAACATGATTACCTTCGAAAGATTCAGCAAGCTTTTCAATGTTGCTATGGATGATGAAGTGAAGTTCATCGCCGGCCCAAATGGGAGAGATGAGCATGCTGATAAGAATGCACAAGGATGTCCTAATAACTATTGTTGATAATCTCTGATATGCCACTTCAAACAGTTTGTCGACACGATAACCAGACAGCAAAACTAAGTTGAAGGTGAGTATGAAGATCATGGCCCCGTAATCAAATTGTGCTTTTACTGATGGCATGAACCGAGAAAACGTTGCTGCTGAAGCTGCGAGAACTTTTTACATTAGCTACCGCTATAAGCGTTCACCACTAGAAGATCTTACTGTTTAACATGTCCTTTTCACACGCTTACCCAGTACAAAGACAGATATTCCAAGAATAATGGGCTCGAATATTTCCCCCGACTGTCTTGCCACTCAGTGTACGCCTATGCCAAGTGACCCAGCAAGAAACGTGCCTGTGACTATTTTTGCTCTTGGATAGCGTAGCACCTGAATGCATACATATAAATTGAATCAGAAATGGACAAATAATACGACTAACATAAGTAACAGGTAATAGCAACAATGACCTCGCATATAAGACTTCTAACGTAATACATTACTAACCGACAGTGTATTCAAACCACCACCACAGTCATGACAGCCCACATAGCATTTCCCTTAAAACCATTGTATAAGGGCCTCATGCAGTATAGCAGCGAAACCAGGGACAGTGCAATCCCAACTTTGACGTCATGAATGACTTTCTTGGGCTCCAAAACTCTTAATGCCCACGCCTTGTCCGGAAATTTCAGGACCCTCTCCACGAGCCCGCGACCAAGCCCTTCAATGCCAACCAAGGTTTGCAGGAAAGCCACATTTGGGAACTAGTGCCTTGGACGTTCCGTCCGGAACATTAATCCTCCATCCGATCTCTCCCGACACTTGTTTTGCCATCACCAGATAAATCTAAATGGAAGCTAGCTATATGTTTTCCATAGGACACAAAACTGAAGAGCACTAGCTAAGCTACATCAATGTGGACGCAGCCTTTCTTCGTCTTTCTTCAGGTCAAAATGTTCTTGTCCGGGGCTGTTTTGTCTGCTTGGACATCGGTCGAGCACATATATACGACTGTCTCGAAGTCTCTGATAGTTACTGAGAAGTTAATTTGGCTCATTAAAACATAAGCTATTCCACCTAAAACAGTGGCGTGTTTCACGTAGGCAATGTTTTCAAAATTTGTGCGTAGGTAAGCTGAGGAGTTGGACACATCCATCGGTCACTAACATTATTTGCAAATTCTTTTTTTAGTTCTGCGCAAGACTGCAATATCAGCCTTCTCGGAAAGAGGAAAAAAACAAGACATAACATGACCTAAAAAAAGATCACAACATGTTTTCTACAAGTCGTCGTGACAATATGGCATGAGATCGCATGAATTATTTTTATCATCTCCAATGATTTATATGTTCCTTTGATTAAAAACACACTATAAATAACATGTATGTCGCACACTAGAATTTCATAACTTTTTTTTTTCGATCATTTGAATGATATAAAAACTTTCATTCAATCACTTAAGCGTCATAATATTTCAAAAATGTTTATCACAAGTGCCACGCCCCGTTAAATTTTTGGCACTTAGTTAACGTTCTTAAATTTTTTGGCGTTTAAGTGATTCATCGAAAGTTATGGCATTGAAATGAACGTTTTTGAGGAGTTATGGCTTTTAAGTAAGTGTCTTGTGATGCTATTATCCTCCCTCTAATTCTGACCTTTGAGATAAGTGGTTCTTCTGAATGACCACCTCATGAGTCACGCCCTCTCTATGTCCGCATCTACTTCTCACACGGCTAAGGAACAACTTGAAACAGCACAAACTCAAGAGAGAGAAAACAATGGGGTCTTGTAGTTTATTAAGCTTGTCTCCATCTCATGGAGACGAATCTGCAAAGTCGGGAGGTTAGTAGAGATTCGATATTGCATCATGTGGTGGTGGGGAAGGTTCTTCTACGTAAACAATAAAACAGTGCATTATGCTCAAGGATGTGCATGCAGTTGATTTACACACGTGACTGAAGCTGTGAAGATTACGAGTATGATGGGATCGTTGGTCAGCTCATCGCCATTGTGTCGTCCTTTTCACGTCATGTTCCACTATCAATCCTATCCTCGACTGTTATTGCTTCTTACGTGTTCATTCAGATGAATCCTACCCTCCGTATTCACTGACGAAACCTCGTACGGATTTTATTTGTGGGCGTAAGTGACCAGAGTTATAGAGAGAACGTGCTTCCTTTTGTCGTTATCCTTAATTACTTTTGTCGTTATCCTTAATTAAAGATTTGGGTGCTGATACTCAAAAGTTATAATTCAAAAATATAAATTATTAGATGGAAGATATTAAATTAAAAATAAATAAATTTAAGGATCATTTCCACTTTCATTTTAATATCGATTTGTAAGCTTATTTCGAAAATCTACAATTTGCACCTTACAAAAGAATCCCCAAAACTCCTCCAATCTCTAAACTATTCCTTCCCTCTCCCACTTTCTCTCTCGCCCATGCTTTTGCTCTCTCTCGGCTGTGGGCTCCCACCACCGATCCCAACCAACGTCACAACATCACCGTTGTCAGTAGGGGTGTGCAACTGGACTGGATAAACCCGGTTTCTGGATTGACCCACTCGAAAAACAGGGTTGAAAATCGATTTCCATTGAAACTGGTCTGGGAGCCTGTTCTCAAAATTCAGAACTGGTTTGAACTGGTCTGAGAACTGGTTCCGAGAGATTACCCACCTAGGAACCAGGTCGACTGGACTGGTTCGAGAATTGGTTTGTAAGCCAACCCAAAAATCCAAAACCCTAATTTGTTCCCATGTTTCTTTCTTTACCTCGCACACCTGCAAACTTCACAGTGTTTTTCTTCATTGTGCCATTGCCGGCTCTCTGTCACGTGGATTGGCTCGCCTGATTTCACTTTTGGAGGAGTTGTGCTCGTGTCAAAGGTTTGTTAACCATTTTAGACAAATGAAAAGTTTCATATAGTATTGTGGCAATGAGACTAATCTTGAAAACCTTGGAACCAAACAGAAAAAAAGGGTGGGTCGGGTACATGGTCCAATGCAAACAGGGTCGGATACATGGTTTAAAAAAGGGGAACCGGTTATAACAAGTCAGGTATAGGATCCAAGCTTGGAACCTACCCACCCTGGACCCAATCATATCATCCTTAGTTATTAGTTGACGTTGCACCACTATCGACTCTGATCGAGCTCTCTCTCTCTCTCTCTCTCTCTCTCTCTCTCTCTCTCTCTCTCTACGCGCAATGGCTGGTCTTGAGCTCAGGTAGAGCTCCATTGGGTAGCTGGATAGACATGAGTCAAATTTGTTGAGACTTTATAGGATTGCCATCAACTTTTCTAGAAACTTAAGCTATCAGAAAAATATGCGATTTGATATTTTATATATTCTAACATCCCCTCACGAATAAGCTAGATTTTGACGTAAGCCTAAAGTGTGAAGAATATGTAATTGGAGAAGCACATTGGGGCTTAAAATAAACTAAACTTTGACCTATGCGTGAGAGTACGTTATTGTGGAGGCAAATTGTCCTCAGGGACCTGCTTTTAGTAAGTGGTCTGATGATTTCATATAAGAAATGGGGCAAAAAGAGTGCAGATGAACATCTGGAGCTATAGTGCTCGTAGAAAATATCTACTGATATATTTGCTGAAGACGATTGAACAAATAATTCTCTGTTCTTTTCTCATGAGTGATGTGGAGTCCATAAAGCCAAGGTGGTGCATTTCATTGTGTCTTGCAATATGCCTAAAGCAAGCTGGATGTTATCAAAGCACCCACAGCCACAAGCTGCTTCTTCTAAATTCCCTTCTATCATGCAGCACCAGGCATGATATCTCAAAAATGAAAGTCAATTTCACCAAGAATTTGGTGAGAAAGTGTTATTAGACTGAGATTTGAATATTTAAGCACCTGACCCTGTATATAGATATTCATTCCCTTGGATTTCTCTTCAACTGAAATTAATTTATGAAAGACTACAAATTTATTGCTATCAAGTGACTTGTGCTCATGAACTCAGGCCTCTAAGGGGGCCTTCATGGTTCTGTTTCACGACTTGGGTTATCTGAAATTCGGTTCTTGCTAGTGGACTGATCTTGTGCTATTTTCTCCTCATTGGAAGCCTTGAATTCTGCCAACTCTGCCAACTTGACCACTCCATCAACAGTTTCTTCAATTCTTGCTGCAATTTCTGTCAACAAAGACACTAATGTTGCCAGTGGAACTACCCCCATGACAGGCGGTGCACATTCTTTCTCAGTGGTCAAGTTACTCTCATTAGATTCGTTGGAAGGTGGCTGCTGAAGAATGAGTTGAGTAGGAAGAGATTTCAGGGCATTTTGCAGTTCTTGTAGTGCGAAGTTCATCTCTCCAATCGATAAATGTAACCTGGATGGATTGGTCGTTGTTTTCACTGACGTTGAAAGTTCTCTCAAGACATTAGATGAATGAGAACACACTGCCATGCTGGCGTCCCTAAGATATCTCTTTAAATGCTCGGCTGCCTGATGCCAACAGGAATAAACTCTTGAATAATGCTTTAAATAAAATTCATGGTAACAACGAAAGTTCTGAATTTTAAACAAGAGCTACTGTCAAGTTTATGCACCTGCATTTCAGAGTTAAGACAACCACCGAGAGCCTCAATACAGCAAGCACAGTTGCGCAAGAGAGCTCCTATCTTGAGGTACTCTTTCCAGGGATGCCAGAAATTGAAAGGGCCATGTGCAGGTTCCCATCTTGCGAAATTTGCCTACATCATAGTGGATACTAGTTATAAAACTTTTGAGCAATTGAAGTTACGTGACGAGCACCTAGTAGATAGTTTGCTCTTCTCCCTGGTCAACAAGAAGTTACCATAGATTCCTCGATGGACTTTGAGTTTAGCACACATTGGTATGCTTGTTTTTTCTTGGAATAGTCTTCTTCGCTCGGATTCCCACTTTGATTGTCCTTGAAGTACTCCGCAACACACCCTGTGCATTTTTAAGTGACAGAAGCAGAAACTTATTGTAGTTAATATCTTGCTGTAACGATTAATTCCATAGAGAGAGAGAGAGAGAGAGAGAGAGAGAGAGAGAGAGATGCCAAACTTTTGTTGACATGATTACCTTCGAGCGATTCAGCGAGCTTCTCCATGTTCCTATGGATGAGCCTGTGAAGCTCATCACCAGCCCAAATGGGAGAGAAAAACATACAGATGATAATGCATAAGGATGTGCCAATAGCTATCGTTGACAATCTCTCACTTGCCAATCCAAACAATTTGTCAATGCGATAACCGGATACTGAAACTAAGCTGAAGGTGAGTATGAAGATCATGGCACCGTAATCAAATCTTGCTTTTACTGATGGCATGAACCTAGAAAATGTTGCTGCTGAAGCTGCAAAAGAATCTTTTGGGTTAGCTATTGCTATTAGCGTTTCACCACTTAATGATCTCACTGTTTAAGATGTCCTTTTCACCTACTTACCCAGTGTGAAAACAGATACTCCAAGAATTATGGGCTCGAGGTTTTCCCCTGACTGACTTGCCACCCAATGGACGCCTATGCCAAGTGACCCGGCAAGACACGTGCCCGTGACTCTATTTATGCTCTTGGATAGTGTAGCACCTGCATGTATACATAAAGATCGAATCAGAAAGGGACAAATGATATGACTAAAAGCAGTCACAGGTAAAACAACAATGACTTCGTAAATAAGACTTGCAACATAGAATACAAACACTAACCAACAGTGTATTCAAAAACCACCACCACAGTCATCACAGCCCACATAGCATTTCCTCCAACGCCATCGTATAAGGGCCTCACGTAGTAGAACAGCGAAACCAAGGACAGTGCAATCCCAACTTTGATGCCATGAATGACTTTCTTAGGCTCCGAAACTGCTAGTGCCCACGCCTTCTCCAGAAATTTCAGGAGCCTGGCCACGAGCCCTCCAACCAAGCCCTTCAATGCCAACCAAGGTTTGCAATAATATCGACATTCAGGAACTAGAACCTTCGACGTTCCGTCCGGAACATTGATCCTCCATTCAAGCCCTCCCGACACTTGTTTTTCCATCACCAGATAAATTTGGATGGAAGCTATTTGTTTTCGAAAGGACACAAAACTGAAGATCGCTAGTTAAGCTGCATCAATTTGGACACGGCGTTTGTTTGGCTTTCTTCTGTTCAAAATGTTCTGATCTGGGCTATGTTGTCTGCTCGGGCAACAGTCAAGCATATATATAATGTCTCTGAAAGTTAATACGAAGTTGGATTGGCTCGTTAAAACATAAGATATTGCCCCTAGAGTAGTAGGGCACGTTATACGTAGGTGATATTTTCAGTTTTGTTGGGTATGCAAGCTCAGGGTTTGGACACACTTATCAGTCACTAACCTTTAACATTAAATGAAAATTCTTTTAAGCTCTACCCACGAATGCGCAATATCAGCCCTTTTTGGAAAGAGAAGAGAGGAGAAAGCATGGCCTAGAGGAACACATCACGCTTTCTCCAAGACGTCATGGCAATATAGCATGAAATCTCATGATGGGTTATTTATCATCGCCAAAGGTCTAATACGTCCTCTTTGATCTCTTGTCCTTGGCGACAAGTGGCTCTTCTCGAAGACCACCACTCACGAGTCACGTCCTGTAGATATCCTCATACGATTCTCACGACGACAAGGAACAACTTGAAACGCCACTAACTCGAGAGAGAGAGAGAGAGAGAGAGAGAGAGAGAGAGAGAGAGAGAAGAATCCTGTTGCCCGGAGATCTATCTAAGCTTTATTAAGCTTGTCTTAATCCACAAAGACAAACCTGCAAGGTTCGGAGGATCATGCAGTTTCGCTTTTGCAACATCCGGGGAAGGTTCTTCTGAGTAAAAGGTCAAATAAACTAAATGTGCTCGCCAATGTGCATGTAGTGGTGCAGCAATAGGTTGACGCACGTAACTGAAGCTGTGAAAATGTACATTGATATCGATCTTTGGCTAGTGGTGAAGTACAAAAGTGAAATAGTGACCGAATTTTAGGTACCCTACTAAAACGTTTGAAGGTGCAATTGAGAGAGACAGAGAGATGACCTAATTGGTCTTGGCCTAAAGTCGAAATGCCACGATGGGGTTTAAAAATTCAAGGAGATCAAGCTAGACCTAATAAGTGCTTTCTCTTTACTTGGTGTTTCTTTGTTTACAAATATAAGGGACCGTTCGTTAGCTTATCGCCATGGTCGTGCCATTTTCACGTCATGATCCTCTATCGATCCTATAATTGGCTATCCTTGCTTCACGTGTTCAATGAGATGGTACCGGCGGCGCTCATAAAACCTCATCACACCTTTTTTGGGGGTAAGTGGCAAGAATAAAGGGAATGTTCTTCTGTGGTTGTTATCCTCAGCTATCTCTTGGAGTTTCATATTAGTAAAAGATACTACATCTGCTTTCTATTCCAATATTAATTTGCCTGAGTTTGAAAATTTACAATTTACATCTCCAAATAAAATCTCAAACTCAAACGGAGTAATCTACTGTCAAGATCATCCATATCCTAAACTATGCCTTAATCCCCCCCCCCCGCCAAAAAAAAAAAAAAACTCTCTCTCTCTCTCTCTCTCTCTCGCCATGGCTGATGTTGAACTTGGCTAAAGCTCTGCAATGTTGAGCTTGATAGATCTAGGTCAAGAGTCGTTGAGGTCCTCCACTAGTATCGAAATTAGTCTTGTAGTCGCTAGATTGACTGGAGTGGATTTCCCGAAATGTGTAGTGCTATCTTGTCTCAAAATTCATAAGAAATCTGTCATTCGCTTTTCTAATATCTATCCCGATTATTAGCGATGAAATATAAATCTTCAACGACTCTTTTATGAATCATCAACGGCTTTCTTACAATGTGTAACTCACCATTATCAAACCTAATACACCACTACTTCAAATGACATATGAAGTTACGATCAAAGATATCCAGAACTTTATTGGTGCTAAAGATGTTCAAGATTATTATTTTAAGTAGTCCTTCCAAGCTATCATAATGCTTGTTCATCTATGAGAT
The DNA here is from genome assembly GCA_019926035.1 of Melaleuca alternifolia. Lineage (NCBI taxonomy): Eukaryota > Viridiplantae > Streptophyta > Magnoliopsida > Myrtales > Myrtaceae > Melaleuca > Melaleuca alternifolia. The sequence continues at coordinate 200,602 of JAGKPW010000366.1, forward strand.
TAGTGTCTCATCTATGCTGAGGAGCAAGATCGTTGCTAATGGTAACATATTTCACTATCTGCATCCATCATTGTAAATATTAGTAATAAATGATAGTTTTGTGATCATTAAGATCTCATAGGGACGTTTTCCAATAATTCTAAATGAAAATGGAAAATCATAAGGAGGACTGAATGTTAGATGCTATTTGAAATAGAGGTAAGTATGGTTCCGGCATAAAAATAGGAACCTATGGATGGAATGATGGAAGTTCCAAGATATGCAAGGCAGATTTCAGGTTCCAAAATTTGAGGAACCTAGAATCTAGCACCTGAAACTTGATACCTAGAGCAAGTCTTTGTGTTTTTCTTGATCTACGTTTTCTCATGATTTGGTGATATTTCATAATATCCGATGATGAGTGCTGATCTAAAACCACTAGTCTAAACTTTCATATCCGACAATATCTATTACTTCAATTACTCTTTGTTAATGCTTCACATTCTTTATGTGTTCAAATGTGAGTTACACTCACCAAACTGTAACAGTAAATGGAAATCAGATCATTAGATGTGATGATTCATTATAATCTTTCAATTAAGAATATAAATAGAATCTATTAAATCTTGCAATTGTCCCTAGAATATAAAACATGATAGGTTTCAGATCTAGAATATGCAAGGTATGTTTCAGGTTCCAAATAATGAGAAACATATTGTGACGGATATGTTATATGTTTTGAGTGGAATTTATAAGAAACTTGGAACTGCTTACCTTTAATTTGAAATGCCAATTGTAGATTTTCAAGCCTCAATGCGCAAATTGATGAAGAGGCATCATCATCATCATCATCATCATCATTGTTTTCCCACATTTAGTAATTATAAGGTAAGATAAATATCAAACGGATTTTGTTAACGTCTAATTAGAAAAAGTTTGTAATTTCCCAAGTATTATTTTCCTCATATCATGCATAGTCAATGCATTAAGAATGATATGACGGTTTCTTATCAAATTCAATTAATCAGTGTACAAGGGTGCTTAATTAACAAGACCATAAAAAAATCCAGAGACATGTGTCGCATACCGAGAACGAAAACAACATTCCAAGAGGTTCCCTAGACGGACAGAGCTAGACCGTGACTAAAAGGCGATACTCCTAGGGTTTCACAAGGGTTCTAAAATGTCCCAAGAGTGGACAATTTTATAATTATATACTATTATAACAAACACGGATAGATGGGAAGATGTGCCATCTGTCGTCAAATCGTCGAGAGATTTATGGATATGGTCGGTCTTGTACTTATAGAAAAGGAGACACTCATCGTCTCATTTGTATTTAGCTAGAATTTAAAATACAATCTAAAGCTTCTCTTTAAAATTGTCTTTCTCTATAGAAGTTTTGTGATATGTGGGAAAGGCTGACTTGAGACTAAGTCCTAAGGCCGCAAGAGCCATAGATGAGAATGCTAGATCAATAGGCTTGTGACACATGGAATTGACGCCAAAGCCTAAAATTTTCCTTTCGTACTAGAAGGACAAGAATTTCATGTGGATGCGATGGAGTCAAGAGCCACAAATTTACAAAACCTCATGATTTCCGGAATTTGTTTCTCCCTTTATATGACCAGTTGCCTGATGCCAAGGAATAAACAATCTTGAATAATGCTTTATATATAACTCATGAAAACAACAAAAATTCTGGATTTGACAAGAGAGCTACTGTCAAGTTTATGCACCTGCATTTCAGAGTTAAGACAACCACCGAGAGCCTCAAGAAAATATTGGGTAGGCCTGTCTTGCCATGTGGTCCGTGAGTCAGCCCACTCACCGGTCGACACATGGCAAGATGTCAGAAAATTTTGAATGCCAAAAGCCACATCATGCGAGTCTTCTCCGTCTCTTCTCCGTCAATCTCAGTCTGCCTCTTTATGTACGTGCTTCTTTTTTCAAAAAAAGAAAACCCTCTCTCTCATCATTTCTCCCTCTACGCCTCTCGCCTCCTCCTCTCTCAGCAACGAAGCAGCCATGGCCGTCGGCGACGGCGGTGACGACGACTGTCGCGCCGCTCGTGGAAAGAGACCGGCATGAGTGGATTGCAACAACTTCCCCGGCGGCTTCTTCCTCACGACGTATCGCTTCAACTCGCTCCCACTCTCAACCTCAATGAGGAACGTCAGCTTCTTCCTCGCGACGTAGCGGAACAACGCGTCGAGGTCCAGCTGGTGAGCCGAGTCGACTCGTTGTAGAAGATCACTGGTTGTCGAGGTCCGGGAGGAGAGGAACCCTCCGCACGACCCCCTGTGCCTCCGATCCCGACCACGCCGTCGCCTCCCATCTACTTCGATTGCGTCCGACCAGTTCAGGTTAGGTTATTCCCCTCTTTTGCGAAGCAAAAACCCCCTATCTCTGCGTCCTTCTTCACGACCCCTTTGTTGACAGTTCACTCCCTCTCCCTTTCTGCGCTATCTAACCCACGAACCACGCTTGCCCTTTGTCTGTGATATTCACTAAAATGCTGCCTTTGCCTTGACTATCGCCTTTCGAAGCCCCATTGGCTACTTCAATTTGCCCTCCGTGTTCGATCAGCTCAGCTTAGGGTTTGTTCCTCCGATTTGGGTTATACTTTCTAAGGTGGTCTGGATGGCACTAGAGGCCAAGTATACAAATAAATGTTTCCTGTAACCCATACCTGTAGTGTGATTAGGGCGATGCCCTTTTTGTAAATATGTATGGATGCCTATTTAAATATGTGTGGGCCATGGTGCTTTGAGAAATGGGAGGACTCAGGGGAACGAAGCATCTGATGATGGGCAAGATGTGGGGTTGGATTGAACCTCTGACTAATGGTGTTGAATAAATAAATGGTGTTGGCAGGATGTGGGACCTCATTCTAGATGGCCTCTGGCGATCCTGGTTTTGTTCCATATAACTTAGTGATCTATGCTATATGTAATCTTGAAAAAAGTGACGTAATTTGAATAATCAAGAATTATCTGATTGCACAAAAATCAATGACATACCTGCCAGTATGATGCATCTTTCACTTTTGTTCCTTCATGTTGCATGATGAATGCCAGATGGTGGTGATGTTTTGTATCCAATTAAATTGTCTTCTCATGATGATGCAAGTGATGATTTAAACGACACCTGCGATCTTTAATGAATATATATGTTGCAGTTCTCTATATTTTCTTAACATTGTTCAATGTATTAGCCAATTTTTCCAACGTGTCAGAAAAGTAGTTTTTGGCTTAAGACATTCTAGATAGGTTATTGGGAAATACTGCAATTTTCTAAAGAGAGCACCATGTTTTATCGGGAAGAGCTTGTTTCATTGATTACAGGAAAGTTGGAGGAAAAATAAGACAACTAGAAAGAGATCACGATTCCTGGGTCTCAAGGGAGGTCAGCAACTTCCTGTGCCATGCTTGTTCTTGTTAGTCAAATTTCACTGGGAAAAGTTCTATCATTTTGGTTAATTCTTTCGGGCAAGCTTTTTTAAGCCACGACTGGTGGAGCTGACAAACTTTTGAAATTGATTGACAGGAATGTTTAATGGAAAAAATACTGAAAGCTGGAAAGGGATGATGATTCCTGGGTTGTAAAGGAGGTACCTTATGTAGCTCAATAGCTTGCTCTTGTTTAAATTTCACTGGGAAAAAGTTCCTTCATTCAATGAGCTTATGGTCGGAAGCTTTTTTAACCAAGGACATATGGAGGTGATAGAATTTGAAAATGATTCACAGTTAAGTTTGGAGGAAAACATAAGACAACTTGAAAAAGATAATGAGTACTGGCTTTCGAAGGAGGTGAGAAACATCATGTAATATCCTTGTTCTTGTTAGTCAAATTTCAATGGGAAAAAATTCTGTCATTTGATGAAACTGCTACTACATATGCCTATTACAAAAGAAAGTCTGCAAGTTTGAATGATTAAAACCTTTTGCTTTTTGGTTCCCCATGAAAAGTTTGAAGTTCATGGTTGGCTCTTCATATTAGATATGAGATATGTGAGATGTGAGTTGTGCTGTTATTTTTTAAATGCGTATGAGGGAAATTTCTGTTGCGTCTGACTTGTTGGAGGGTTTGTTACCATTAGCATTCTTGATATCCACAAGTCTTTCTGATTTTATATTTTATATTTCTAAGTTATTTTAAATCGAGCTGTGAAATTCAATTCTGATGAATTCTTCTAATTCACAGAACTCAAGTAAAGAAATCTTTGCCCAAATGGAAACTGACATTTCAGGACTACAATTACAGGTATATACTAGTGCAGAATTTTTCAATCGAAATGGTAAACATCAACTGTTGTCTTTTGGCACTAAATTTAGATGTCAAGTTCATCCTAGGCTATACAGGAGTTGGAAAAAAAATTTCAACACAATTTTAAGAAAACTACAGTTGCAATGATTGCTGTAGCATCCCTTTATCTGGGACACTTTTATTGCAGAACTGCAGTCGAACTGCAGTTGTGATAATTGCTGCAGCTTCTCCTATCTAGGGTGGCTGTGAAGTAAGGGATCTCTGCTGTCTTCTTAGAGTATATTTAATTGTAATAACTGAATTGCCATATTTATGCACCTATTTGATACTATTGCTTCCAACTTGTACAAAAGACTGTCAGGGGAAAAGATCCAAGACAGACATAATGAACATAAATCTAGACTAACGTAGAGATACATTAATAAAATCTGAAAATGAATTTAAATTCTTTAACTTATGTAAAATTAATGAAGAGACTTATATAAAAATTTTACTACATTTGCATTGTGAAAAGCTCATTTTATTGACATTTCAATACATTAAGTCTCCTCATCACTTTTTTTAATGTCATAAACATTAAAAAATACTTGTTGGCATTAATGAAGAGCACAATTAAGGAACAAGTTCAACATGCATTTTTGCATGCAAAGAGAAACAAAATAATGTCTGCACTAATAATGAGAAGCTTATGGTCAGAAGCTTTTTTTAACTAATGTTGAATGCCGTACTTCATCCATCATGTTGTCGGACCAATTCCAACCAGAGCGATCAATTTAACCTTGGCTGATTACTGCTGCTGACCAACCATGTCGTGGCTGTTTTGTTCATTTTTCTCGTGGAGCATGTTTTTTTGGTCTCTCTAAGCATTTTTCTAAGGTAGGGAAATTGTTTCACCTAGAATATGTGCGTTTAGATACTGGAATCCAGAAAATAAGTGCATCTGACTAATATTTGTGCCTTGTGACATTGGGGATGCAACTACTCGGAGGAAGAAGCGGAATATGTAATCATTAGATTTTGAGGCTAGATTTAAAGAAGAATTATGCGTGTCCAAAACTTTGGCATTATCTGAATCGGATTGAAAATTCTTGACAAGGGTTGTCAACAAAGGTGACTAAAAGGAAAAGAAAGAAAAGAATGGAGGAAAAAATTGAAAGGGAGAGTGGACTGCATTTGAGGAATTGATCGACATCCTTCTTTAAGTCTCTTGGTAACAATGGTAGCTGCTGAACCATAACTGATTTATAAAGCTTATGACTTCTAAGCAATGATGTCCCCCAAATTGTTGCAATTTAGTAGTGCAATTTTGATTGTGTAAAGCATTGTCATCTTGGATAAAAAGTGCTCAGTTGGTGCTTTGATTTTCCTTCTTTTGTTAAGGATGCCGTTTTTCCTGGCTATGCTAAACTGAATGAGAACTTTTTTGCTAGATTGTGCCATGCTGTAGTTAATTCTTCTCAACTACAAACTTTACATTAATGTTGCTCATGTTGACTGTATTTGTGTTGTCTGTTATATTAATTGTTTCTATCATTATGAATGGGTAACAAAAGGTAAACTGTGCATAATTTCATTAAATGAATCTTAATGCATGCCTTTTTCTCCTACTTCTTCTGTAGGAGTGATTCGCTTTTGAGCTACAGAATGAGTCATGTTTGGAGTTCTGTAAACTTATAGTCATTGCACCTTACTTTTGTGCCTTAAGGAGCATCCAGGTTAATTTGATTTTTGACAATGCATTTCAGGTATAAATTGGATTTATAAGGGTCAATGTCTTCATAGTGATGGACAAATTCCATAAGGGTCAATGTCTTTTTTGACATATGTTGAAAGACATTATTGGTACTCTTGCTCCTTTGACTAGATCTTATGCCACATGCAAAAATATCACGACCACAAGCTGAACTCTATTTATGTCTAATGTCGTATATTTTTCGAAGCCAATTGTTATCTTTAGTACCCCACTCCTCTTCCATATCCCGCCATGTAGATTCAAATTCGTCCTCTGACCTACATCTATACATAAGCATCCAAAAATACTTATCTTTAAACTCCGACTTGTGGTAAAGATGTGGAATGTTTTAATTGGCATTTTTCCCAATATGCCAAGTGCATAAACGGTGTTGTGTATTCGGAAATACTGTTCGAATGGCTTTTGCCATGTCTTGGTCTTGATCAGTGAAAATTGTTTTTGGAGGCTTATTCCCCATAGACCTTAGAAACGCCTCAAATAACCATATGAATGAATCTGCAGTCTCATCCAACAAAAATGCACAGCCAAACAATGTATTTTTTCAATGATGATTAACCCCAACAAAAGGTGCACAAATCATGTTATACTTATTGGTACGATATGTGGTATCAAATACCAACATATCACCAAAACAATCATAATCAAATTTAGATAAGCTGTCTCTCCAAAATAAATTTGTCAATCTACCATCTTGGTCCACTTGTACAGCATAGAAAAACATTGGGTTTTGCATTAACATGCAATTAAAATGATTTAAAAGACTTTAACAATCTCCTCCACTTATACCGTTGGATCTTTCTGTCTGCAATTTTTTTTGACAATCACGCAAGATGAAACCCAAGTTTTACTTCCTCCTGCTTCATTTGCTAAGAACTTATATGCCGTAGTTCCCCCAATACCAGCTTTAACCATATCAGCTAAAACTCCCTTGCAAGTATCAGATATCATTCTTCCACATCTTATCAAATGCTTTTGCTCTTCTGGTATAAATGCATGATTATGCTCAGAAACATACTCTATCACTTCATACACACCATTGTCAACCTCAAATTTGATACGGGCAAGACAACCGCATCTAACTTCAAACCTCTCATATTTCTTTTCTTGATTAGATGAGCCAACAGAATACCCCTCACAATTACAGACAAATGTCCGTCGGATTATTTCTCCTTTACTATTTCTAACCATCTTCGCCTTCCTTACTCCAAATCCTTTGCGAATTGCATAAGCCACATACATATGATATGCTTCAAGTTCATTTGAAAAAACCATTCCTACTGCATACTCAAAATCTTTTTCCATACTACTCATTACATGTGCAAGATGAGAATCTTCATGCTGCAATCAAAACAACCAAAAGCATATAATGTAGTGTTTTCACTAGCAAAACATCATCTCATTCATTACTTAAGAAAGTAAGATATGTTTCGGATAGAATGAGTATAAAATTACCTCGGATTTAGCCATTCAATAACACTTGTGAATTAACTAGTGTGATGACTTCAAACTAGAGAAATGACAACAATCTTGTTCCCACCGACGTTCAATGGAGTAAAAAACACAATGAATGGAAATGAGTGGCTCCCTCTTGCTATGCAGAATTTGGGGTTGAAAATTCACACCCACATTGATTAATCCCCTGCAATAGTGCTAGTCATTTAGAATTGGCTTGAAAACATAAAATGAGACTCCCTTTTAGGGATAAAAAAATATACAATAAGTGGAAAAGAAACAAGTAGAAAAAACTTGAATATATCTCCCTATGATAATATATTTAAAGACCTTGAGTTTTCTAAAAGGTAACCGTACAGTTAAGGCTCCCATGAGAAGAACTATAGAATGACAATAAAAATTTATGTCCAAGCCACAAGATTGCATGTTCATACAAGGCAAGGGGAAAAAAATTTCAGTTCACTATAATGCACCCTTGCATTAAGCACTATTGCTATATACATAGCAACCCCCAGCTTTCAAAACCCATGAAACCAGAAAAAATTGTAATAGAAATAAAAAAGTCTTTCTTCATTGCAAGCATCTTTAGAAGAATTATGCACAAGGATGCTAAGTATGTGTCAAAGGTACATGTGAAAACTGAACAAAGAACAATCCTAACAAGAATGTCCAGCAAAAAATCTTGAATTCCGATATGAGAGGTATAAAGCAGGCAAACCTTGGAATATGTTGAACGAATACTACATTTAACAGAGAATGCTTGGTTTTCGATACTTCTGAACCTCTTGATCTCCGAAGGAATTTCCATACCACAATCTGAACAGATCGGAAGTGCTATATTAGAAAAGGAAAAACTGCCTTCTAGTCGCAAAAATTATTGGGATGAAGAAACAATGGCTAATGTTCTGTTGTAAAGAAGTTATCTTACCTGGAAAATGCAATATGGTATAGTTTGATGCGCTCGATATAATTACTAACACACTTCGGGCATTAGATTGGCATTGACATGACTTCTCTGAAATTGCAATCAAAAGTAAGCATATAAGTAAAATCATTTTTACTTAGAGGATGTCTAAGAAAGACTTGCCCACAGGAATTGATGGGTGATAGAAAAATAAAAGGCTGTTATTATAATTATCAAAAGACATTGCTACCACTTCAACTAAAATTGACAAAGTTTTTGCTTTTTGACAAAAAAAAACTTAACATATAGTATAGATCACTAACTTAAGAAGACAGCAGAGATCCCTTACTTCACAGCCACCCTAGATAGGAGAAGCTACAGCAATTATCACAACTGCAATTCGACTGCAGTTCTGCAATAAAAGTGTCCCAGATAAAGGGATGCTACAGCAATCATTGCAACTGTAGTTTTCTTAAAATTGTGTTGAAATTTTTTTTCCAACTCCTGTATAGCCTAGGATGAACTTGACATCTAAATTTAGTGCCAAAAGACAACAGTTGATGTTTACCATTTCGATTGAAAAATTCTGCATTAGTATATACCTGTAATTGTAGTCCTGAAATGTCAGTTTCCATTTGGGCAAAGATTTCTTTACTTGAGTTCTGTGAATTAGAAGAATTCATCAGAATTGAATTTCACAGCTCGATTTAAAATAACTTAGAAATATAAAATATAAAATCAGAAAGACTTGTGGATATCAAGAATGCTAATGGTAACAAACCCTCCAACAAGTCAGACGCAACAGAAATTTCCCTCATACGCATTTAAAAAATAACAGCACAACTCACATCTCACATATCTCATATCTAATATGAAGAGCCAACCATGAACTTCAAACTTTTCATGGGGAACCAAAAAGCAAAAGGTTTTAATCATTCAAACTTGCAGACTTTCTTTTGTAATAGGCATATGTAGTAGCAGTTTCATCAAATGACAGAATTTTTTCCCATTGAAATTTGACTAACAAGAACAAGGATATTACATGATGTTTCTCACCTCCTTCGAAAGCCAGTACTCATTATCTTTTTCAAGTTGTCTTATGTTTTCCTCCAAACTTAACTGTGAATCATTTTCAAAGTCTGTCACCTCCATATGTCCTTGGTTAAAAAAGCTTCTGACCATAAGCTCATTGAATGAAGGAACTTTTTCCCAGTGAAATTTAAACAAGAGCAAGCTATTGAGCTACATAAGGTACCTCCTTTACAACCCAGGAATCATGATCCCTTTCTAGCTCTCAGTATTTTTTTCATTAAACATTCCTGTCAATCAATTTCAAAAGTTTGTCAGCTCCACCAGTCGTGGCTTAAAAAAGCTTGCCCGAAAGGATTAACCAAAATGATAGAACTTTTCCCAGTGAAGTTTGACTAACAAGAACAAGCATGGCACAGGAAGTTGCTTGACCTCCTTTGAGACCCAGGAATCGTGATCTCTTTCTAGTTGTCTTATTTTTCCTCCAACTTTCCTGTAATCAATGAAACAAGCTCTTCCCAAGAAAACATGGTGCTCTCTTTAGAAAATTGCAGTATTTCCCAATAACCTATCTAGAATGTCTTAAGCCAAAAACTACTTTTCTGACACGCTGGAAAAATCGGCTAATACATTGAACAATGTTAAGAAAATATAGAGAACATCAACATATATATTCATTAAAGATCGCAGGTATCGTTTAAATCATCACTTGCATCATCATGAGAAGACAATTTAATTGGATATAAAACATCACCACCATCTAGCATTCATCATGCAACATGAAGGAACAAAAGTGAAAGATGCATCATACTGGCAGGTATGTCATTGATTTTTGTGCAATCAGATAATTCTTGATTATTCAAATTACGTCACTTTTTTCAAGATTACATATAGTATAGATCACTAAGTTATATGGAACAAAACCAGGATCGCCAGAGGCCATCTAGAATGAGGTCCCACATCCTGCCAATACCATTTATTTATTCAACACCATTAGTCAGAGGTTCAATCCAACCCAACCCCACATCCTGCCCATCATCAGATGCTTCGTTCCCCTGAGTCCTCCCATTTCTCAAAGCACCATGGCCCACACATATTTAAATAGGCATCCACACATATTTACAAAAAGGGCATTGCCCTGTAGTATGGGTTACATGAGACATTTATTTGTATACTTGGCCTCTAGTGCCATCCAGACCACCTTAGAAAGTATAACTAACTTGAGCTCGTCGCGCGCGCGCAAAAATCCGGAACGCGGTAATGGTGGCCAAGGGGTTGGCGAGCTCGCTGGTCTCAAACCCAAATCGGAGGAACAAACCCTAAGCTGAGCTGATCGAACACGGAGGGCAAATTGAAGTCGCCAATGGGGCTTCGAAAGGCGATAGTCAAGGCAAAGGCAGCACTTTAGTGAATATCATAGACAAAGGGCGAGCTTGGTTCGTGGGTTAGATAGCGCAGAAAGGGAGAGGGAGTGAACTGTCAACAAAGGGGTCGTGAAGAAGGACGCAGAGATAGGGGGTTTTTGCTTCGCAAAAGAGGGGAATAACCCTAACCTGAACTGGTCGGACGCAATCGAAGTAGATGGGAGGCGACGGCGTGGTCGGGATCGGAGGCACAAGGGGTCGTGCGGAGGGTTCCTCTCCTCCCGGACCTCGACAACCAGTGATCTTCTACAACGAGTCGACTCGGCTCACCAGCTGGACCTCGACACGTTGTTCCGCTACGTCGCGAGGAAGAAGCCGACGTTCCTCATTGAGGTCGGGAGTGGGAGCGAGTTGAAGCGATATGTCGTGAGGAAGAAGCCGCCGGGGAAGTTGCTGCAATCCGCTCACGCCGGTCTCTTTCCACGAGCGGCGCGACAGTCGTCGTCACCGCCGTCGCCGACGGCCACGGCTGCTTCGTTGCTGAGAGAGGAGGAGGCGACAGGCGCAGAGGGAGAAATGATGAGAGAGAGGGTTTTCTTTTTTTGAAAAAGAAGCACGTACATACAGAGGCAGACGGAGATTGACGGAGAAGAGACGGAGAAGACTCGCATGACGTGGCTTTTGGCGTTCAAAATTTTCTGACATCTTGCCACGTGTCGACTGGTGAGTGGGCTGACTCATGGACCACATGGCAAGACAGGCCTACCCAATATTTTCTCGAGCCTCAATACAGCAAGCACAGTTGCGCAAGAGAGCTCCTATCTTGAGGTACTCTTTCCAGGGATGCCGGAAATTGAAAGGGCCATGTGCAGGTTCCCATCTTGCGAAATTTGCCTACATCATAGTGGATACTAGTTATAAAACTTTTGAGCATCTGAAATTACGTGACGAGCACCTAGTAGATAGTTTGCTCTTTTCCCCCTGGTCAACAAGAAGTTACCATAGATTCCTCAATCGCTTTTGAGTTTAGCACACATTTGTATGCTTGTTTCTTCTTGGAATTGTCTTCTTTGCTCGGATTCCCACTTTGATTGTCCTTGAAGTACTCCGCAACACATTCTGTGCATTTTTAAATGACAAGCAAAACTCGGTATAGTTAATATCTTGCTGTCATGATTGACTTCACAGAGAGAGAGAGAGAGAGAGAGAGAGAGAGAGAGATGCCAAGCTTGTGTTGTCATGGTTACCTTCGAGAGATTCAGCGAGCTTTTCCATATTGCAGTGGATAAGTCGGTGAAGCTCATCACCAGCCCAAATGGGAAAGACAACCATACTGATGAGGTACACAAGGAAGTACCAATAGCTACTGTTGATAATCTTTGATGCGCCATTCCAAACAGTTTGTCGACTCGATAACTGTATATTGCAACTAAGCTGAAGGTGAGTATGAAGATCATGGCACCATAATAAAATCGTGCTTTTACGGATGGCATGAACCTAGAAAATGTTGCTGCTGAAGCTGCAAAAGAACTATTTGCGTTAGCTACTGCTATTGGTGCTCGCCACTAGAAGATCTCGCTGTTTAAGATGTCTTTTTCACCTACTTACCTAGTAAAAAAACAGATATTACAAGAATTATGGGCTCGAGTATTCTCCTGACTGACTTGCCACCCAGTGGACGCCTATGCCAAGTGACCCCGCAAGAAACGTGCCTGTGGCTCTGCTTATGCTCTTGCATAGTGTAGCACCTGCATGCATGCATGCAATCATCCATTTAAATGAATTAGAAATAGGCAAATTATTTGACTAAAAGTGGTCAAGGTAAAACCTTAAATGATTTCTGTAAGACATCCAACATAGAATACAAATACTAACCAACAGTGTATTCAAAAACCACTACCGCAGTCATCACAGCCCACATAGTATTTCCTCCAACACCATTGTATAAGGGCCTCACGTAGTAGAACACCGAAACCAGGGAAAGAGCAATCCCAACTTTGATGCCATGAATGACTTTCTTAGGCTCCGAAACTCCTAATGCCCATGCCTTCTCCAGAAAATTCCAGACTTCACCACAAGCCCTCCCACCAAGCCCTTCAATTCCAACGAAGGTTTGCAAGAATAACTACATCCAGGAACTAGAACCTTCGACGTTCCGTCCGGAGCATCGATCCTCCATCCTAGACCTCCCGACATCCTTCATTGATATATATGGGTGAAAGCTGGCTATCTGTTTTCAAAGGACACTAAACTGAAGGACACTAGTTAAGCTAAATCAACGGGGACACAGCTTATGTTTGGCTTTCTTCAGGTCAAAATGTTCTTGTCCTGGGCTGTCTGCCGGACACCAGTCAAGCTTATATATACGACTGTCTCAATGACACTGAGAGTTACTAGGAAGTTGGATTGGCTCCTTAAAACATGAAATATTGCCCCTAAAGTAGTGGGGCACGTCATGCGTAGGTGATATTTCAAACTTGTTGAGTAGGTGAGCTCAGGGTTTGGACACACTTATCAGCCAATAACATTATTCACAGTTTCTTTTTAGATGCACGCATTGGAATGAGAAAAGATCAGATAACATGGCCTAAAGGATCGCATCACGCTTTCTGGAAGACGTCATGGCAATTTTGCATGAAATTTCATTATGGGTTATTCATCATCTCCAAAGATCTTATTACGTCCCTTTTGATCTCGTCCTTTGCGACAAGTGGTTCTTCTGAAAGATCACTCTCGAGTCACGTCCTCCCCATATCCTCATTCAGTTCTCACCCAGATAAGGAACGACTTGAAACGGCACTAACTCAGAGAGAGAGAGAGAAAACAACCCCATTGCCCGGAGATCTATCTAAGCTTCTTCTTTTTACTTTTTTAAGCTTGTCTTAATCCCACAAAGACAAATTTGCAGATTTTGGAGGATCATGTAGTTCCGCTTTTGCATCTCCGGCGAAGGTTCTTCTAAGTAAAACAAAACTATTGTGCTCGTCAACGTTCATGTAGTGGTGCAGCAGTTGATCAACAGACGTAACTGAAGCTGCGAAAATGTACGTTCCTGTCGATCTTTGGCTAGTTGTAAAGCACACAATAGAGATAGTGACCGAATTTTAGGTATACTATTAAAACGTTTGAAGGTGCAATTGAGAGAGACAGAGAGATGACCTAATTGGTCTTGGCCTAAAGTGGAAATGCCACCATGGGCTTTGAATGTTCGAAGGGATCGTGCTAGACCTAATAAAGTGCTTTCTCTTTAGTTGGTGTTCTTGAGTTTCCAAATGTGAGGGATCATGTGTTAGCTTATTGCCATTGTTGATGCCCTTTTCACGTCATGTTCCTCTATCGATCCTTCCATCGACTATTCTTGCTCTACGTCTCCAATGAGACGATTCTAGTGACCAGAGTCGCTGACAAAAACTCATGACAACCTTGTTGAGCGATTAGATTAGAGGGACTATTCTTCTTTGGTCGTTATCCTTAACTATCTTTTGGAGTAATAATAATTATTATTATTATTAAAAAAGCATATTTACTTTTTAATTCCAATATTAATTTGCATCCAGAGTTCGAAAATTTACAATTTGCATCTCCAAAGAAAATCCTAAATTCAAAAAAATCAATCCGACGTCAATCTCATCCAAATCCTAAAGTATTCCTCTATTCTCCCCCCTCCTCTCTCGCGTCTGGATCACCTGCCGAGACTACAGGGTGGACAGGTGATCCAGACCCTTCATTAAACTCCCCCCCTATAATAGGGGGGAAAGTCCCCCTCCACCGTTGATTTCCCCCTGACCAGAAAAAATCTGGTCAGGGGAGCCGGGTCCCTCCTCTCCCTCCCTCCCTCCCTCGTGCCATGGGCCATCAGTACCAACTCCCAGCAATGTTCCACTACCACCATTTTCGAGAGACGCTATGTCGCCCCAGTCCCAATAGAGCCCTCTATTCATCTCTCTCTCTCTCTCTCTCTCTCTCTCTCTCTTATGCCCCTCGTGGCCAGCGACGAATTTGGGTAGAGCTCCGTCAACATTAAGCTAGTTAGATTTTGTGGGATCACTGCCAAGTGTTCTAAAAACTTAAACTATTAGATGAAGGCGTTGATTAATATTTAATTCTCTAACACTTCCCCTCATGCTTAGTATAGTCTTTTCGTCTAGAACTAAACATGGAAATATATAATTGGGAAGGCAAATAAGAGCTTGGAAAAATTCAAACTTGCGACTCTTGGCTAAAATCAAGTTAAATTTTGTGAGACCATTGCCAACTGTTTGAATAGTTTAAGCTGTAAGATGAATGCGTTGATTAATATTTAATTCTCTAATAGAGCTTGACAAATTTGCGCTCAATGCCGGCAAAGTTCAATATTTATGAGTCAAGTTCAACGTTGATGGAGCTTGACGGGTCACCGCTCAATTGCGGTGGTGGCTGGCGGCCGGTGGTGATGCTGTGGTGGGCATCAAGGTGGGGAGCTGGGGCTGTGGGGAGATTTAGGATGGTGAAAGGGACAAAACTGAAACCAAAATGGCAAATTCGCTAATAGGAGTTGATGTTAGACGCAGCTTGGATTGGCAATTGAAGGTTTTCAAGCCTTAATGTGCAAATTGATGAGGATGAAGTATTATGATAATTTCTTTTATATTTTCCTCGATTACTATATAAGGATATCGTCTAAATCTAATTAAGGAAAATTTTCTAATTTTCAAGATATGATTTTCCTCCTGTCACGTATAATCAGTACATTGAGAACGATTAAAATTTCTTATTGAATATAGTTAATCAATGCCAAGGGCGCTAGGTTAAGAAGACCATATAGTAAGCAAGAGACATGGGATTTACTTCAATGCCCTAAAATTTCATTTCGTGCCAGGAGGACAAGAATTTATGGGGGTGAAATGAAAGCCAAGAGCCACAAATTTGTAAGACAGCCACATGTATCTCAAAGATTTTCAAAGTTTATATCTCCATTTTCTTTTCATTATTAGTGGAATGAGCCCATGTCCTTGCCGATGCATCGAAAAGAGCAAGAGTTCATTGGATAGATTAAAATCTCTATGCCCTATTAACCTCTCATCAGATAAGTGATATATTTTTCAATAACTATTTGAAAATGATAAATGGAGAATCAAACAAGTAGGATTAGTTTAATTCGGACACTTATATATTCATTCCTTAACCACTAAATGTCGCTTTTTACTATAAGTTATTATTATCATCATCATCACCTATTACATCTATCTACACACGTTTTTTTTGGGGGGGGGAGGGGGGTACTATGAAAAATTTTAGTCGACGAATTTTCATTAATCAAGCTCATTTTTATTAATTAAGCAAAAGCAATAGAAGAAGCTGGCATGGGTCCGGAGTGTTTGAAAGTACTTTTGTCCTAATACGATTGAAGCTGTGGGACCCACCTGGTCATGGGCCACAATTGATGGACGGTGGTGATTGAATGGTTTGACTTCTCAGCCCTCCAACGGTTTAATTACTCCCGATGGGAGAGCTGGACTTTTTAACCATTGGGCCCATTGGGCCCATCTTTCCAGCACCGTATGGGCTAGTGATGAAGCCCAAGAGAAATGGCGAGCGGCACGTCGTAGTTTCGAGCGTCGTGGCCAGTCTCCATCTCCATCTCTCTTGCCCTTCAACCTGCGGGCGAGGGAACGCAGTTTGAGATCGCGAACCGTAATTGTCATCATCAATTCATCGTCCTCGGAATCGTCCTCATCGCTAATCTCTTCCTTCCTTCGCGTTTTCCCCCTCAATTCCTGGTTTTTCTTCATTGACGTCACCAAGCAAGAGCTCCTCGAATTACCTCCTCGTCTTCTGCAATCTCTCCGTGTTCCTTTTTCTCGTGTGGATACCCTGTCGGTTGCTGTTCTTGCTGTGGCGGGCAGCTGCGAGAGACCAAACAGAAGGACAGAACAAGAAGCTTTCTTTCTTCTTTCTTGTTTTGTGCCATCGAATTGCTGATTCCCAGCAGCTGGGGCTCCCGGGTCTGAGAGTGGGTCGTGCTTCGGGGCTGTGGAGGGAAGGGAGGCGACCATGGCGAATTTGTACGTGAAGGCGGTGCAGCCGGCTGATATGAACAGGAACACCGAGTGGTTCATGTACCCGGGAGTGTGGACCACCTACATTCTCATCCTCTTCTTCTGTTGGCTCCTCGTCCTCTCCCTCACCTCCTGCTCTCCTGGCATGGCCTGGACCGTCGTCAACCTCTCCCACTTCCTCGTAATCTCTCTCTCTCCCTTCTCTTCTGCTTTAGAAATCGCTGCCTCTCGTCTGTTCCTTCTGCATGTGTTGAACGGAGTTCTCATTCGCTTCTCGCTTTTAATTGCTGTGCGAACCTCCGTTTTCCCACTTCTTTGCTCTGATGTTTAGCTGGGCAAGCACCTACTTCACGCTGCATTTTTTATGCCTCAATTGGATATTCAAATTTTGTTCTCATGCTTCGTGGCTTCGAGAACTCTTGCTAAAGTTTGTTGTCGTCCATGTATAGGTTTTGACGACGGATGATTTTTATAGCGTATGCGCATATGATGCACTTCTCTCCCTCTGTTAGGTAGGCGCAGGAGTAGGAGTATCATGTGCGGTGACGGTTTGACATATCTTTAGCCGTCCTTCCTGATCTTCTTAGATTCTAATTGAATTTGGTCTTCATGATGGGCAACGTACGATGTTAGCATCGATCTGTACTCTCGAGGGAGGATATAGCTTCCCCACCTATTAGAGCCTGTCGCCTGCTTCTTTCTGTCTCTATTGCATGTTTTGAACATCTGATAGTAGCATTTGCGAAAGGTCTACTCTTGTATAGCCTGCCGTTTTTGGGAAAAATGACCAGAGATAAAGTCCGTCGTTTTTACAGGTCTTTTGGTAATCTTTTGGCATAATTATAGGATACTCTTAAATCACATTGTGTCACTCATAACTTGATGTCCGAAATACTCATTTTAGCCAATTATAAACGTCCAATTTGGCCCATCGAGCACTCTAAGGCAATTATCCATTTAGTTGTAGTGTTTGGCAGTTAAGTGGCCATGGCTGGTTTAGGTTTGTTCTTTTCACGCCCTCTTAAGTTGCTGCTGTGGCCATACTCTTTTTGGGTCTCTTCTTTTCATTCTCGGTGAAGTTGCTTAACTCCTCCAGATACAAAATTCAAACCTCTGGACTCCCGCTTCAGGTCACTTACCACTTCTTCCATTGGAAGAAAGGAACACCTTTCTCAGAAGATCAAGGAATCTACAATGGCCTGACATGGTGGGAGCAAATAGACAATGGGAAACAGCTCACACGGAACAGAAAGTTTCTCACTGTTGTGCCAGTGGTGCTGTAAGTTCATTTCTGCAAAGTTATCTTGAAAAGATGATGCGATCATTCTATTCTAGGATCTAACATATCAAAGTCATAAAATGTTGCTAGATAGAATGCTTGACACTGCAGTCGTAGTTCTTATACCAACATTCAGGATCCAGGTCGATGGTTCTCTGTTGCTGCTCCATGCTGTTTGGTTGTTGCCTATAGTCATGAGCTTGTCAATCAGAGCAGTGGAGGAAAAAGAAATGTTGAACCATCCAGAAATTGGGGCGCAACTAGGTTGTCAGGGTTGTCTAAAATGAATGGGGCTACATTTGTAGATCGTAAGTATAAAGCTCATGTTTTTAGACTAGTGAAACATGTTGAAAATATCAGCATTTGGCACAATGCCTTTTGGAACCATTTTGATGTTTCATGTCTACTTCATTGGAGTACGACTGCGCATTTGTAAAGTGAATTAGTATAATATGCAGAAAGATTTAAAACTTCACTTCGATGCAATGTTCTGAAGTTGAATGAAAAGGCTTAACTACTAAATATACGAGGCCATTATAAATCTCTCAAGTAAGCAATGTGCGATGCTTTAAATTTTTAGTCAAATCAAAAGCTAAGATTGTGTAATATTATCTATTAGGCTTGTGTTCCTAAACTAACTTAGTTTTACATCACTTATGAGTAATGATGCCCCAGAGATGGATGGAACTATTTCGTTGAGAACTATATAGAAAAATGATGAGTTTTTGGTCTCCTTGGTCTTGGTAGGCTAAAGTTATTACATGTGTCAATTGTCCTAGTAAAGGTAGTTTATGTCTTGCCAATAGTGTTGACTCTTAAGCAAGACCTTTGGTTAGTTTGCAGTCTTCTCTGCACTTCATATCAGTTATCTCCATATGTTAGTTGTCTCAATGAGTACGAGAAACTCGGATTGCAAAATTCAAGGTTTTATATTATTTAAGTCAGTGATGCACTGCTTTTCCTGAAATTACTAGTCGTAACCATGGTCAATTTTCCTTCAATAGCTAAAGCACGGCCTACAAAAGATAGATGAGCTAATAATTTCATGAAAAATGGTACCTAGTTTGGACAACAGTATTGTGAACTTGATTTCAAATTTTGAGAGTGAGAATCTATAATACATTATTGCTCGACTCCACTCATTGGGCAGTATAATGAGCATGTACTTTGACATTTTCTTGGCATTTCTATGTTTTTTGTTATTTTGAAGGCTACTTCTTGTTAAAAACAGAGAACAACCTCATTTATTTCTGTCATGAGAGTATAGATTTCATGAATGTATCAACAGCGTCAATGGCTTTCACAAGTTAAAATCTACTGTGTGTTATAGGAAGTGAACCTCCTTCCCTGCTGTTGTTCATTGTCCTCTTTGTTATGATAGCGTCATATCTTTCTGAACTGACTTTATATTTGGGGTTTATTCAACATGCAAGCACCGACTCTTTTGTTCTGATGGTCATTGACAGTTACTTGATAGCATCTCATACGACTGACTACCAGAATCCTATGTTCTTCTTGAACACACTTGCTGTGATAGTGCTAGTTGTCGCCAAATTTCCTAATATGCACAAGGTCCGGATCTTTGGAATCAATGGAGACAAATGATAGGATCCACAAGGAACCTCCAGACTATGATCCTACGAGAAGTGAGCTGTTGTTCTGCTTCGTCTCTGTGTATAAGTCAGATTGTAGTATGATCGGGATAGCATTAACGTGCAGACTTGTTTGGCAAGCTCTGTCATGTAAGTGTAGCAGTTTACTTATGTACAGCAAAGAAACTCCATCATCCAGATAACAGAGCAAGCACTTGTTGCTTTTGTCAGTTTATAGAGCATTGTCAGTGTTATATCGTTCTTATAGTACTTCCGTTGCTTCTAATTTCAGTTAATTTTGTGTAATCTTTTACGTTCTATATGACAACTAGAAATTTCTGCCAGAAAAATAAGAGTCATAGGGACGGACTAAGGGACTTCGAGACCGTACAATCCCAAGGCTCGTTGCTGACATTTATTGCTTCTGTAATGGCCCGTGTTAAATTGCTCGTTGGAGTGCCTTGATATTGAACGGGTGGTTGGCTATTGTATGTGGCCCTCAGCATTCTCAGTCTGTTGTTGGGCTATCCAATTTTGGTATGAATCGATAGGTAAACTAATGAACTTTATCACTGTGAGGGACTTTTTATCAAATACCGTGATAGAGCTTAGTGAACTGAATTTCTAGCAGCCATCAGGTCCGTGCCTTCTCATCTAACAATAAATAGAGTGGAGTCTCCATCATGAGGGTGCTGGAGATGAGAAGGGATCTCCATGTCCAGTATGTGGATGTGATCGAATAAATCTCAACGAATTGACTTGAACGGGCGATGTGCAATTCATATGCTACTTAATTCCGTTCTCAACAAGAAAGTCTCCTCCGTAGGTTGAAGAAAATGGCGAAGGTGACCATAGAATATTGTCAGATTTTCTTGGCTTAGTGGAGAATAGCTAGTGTTTATTTCAACATGCTTGCCTACTGGGAATGTTCTGGTGGTCCCGGCCAAGGGCAAAAACAAGGGTCGGGCTCGCACAAATTTTCCTTTGGTGTCTTTTCCTTTGGTATATTTAAAGGGCAGCGGATAACATGCAAGTAATGATCAAATTCAGGCAACGACACAGGGCTTGGGGTCCTCCAAATCTCAGTGGATACTCAATAAAAAAAAGAACATTAGGTAAGCATTTGGTTGAGGCAGGTAACTCTCTTTCTTTTCCATTTTCTCTCTAGTCTCTCCCCATGAAGCTTCGTCTTCTCCCACTCATTTTGAATCACTTTGAAAAGAGAAACCCCTACCGCGCCTTCCCATTTACTTGCACAAAAGTCTCATTTTTTACCTTAAAAAAACTGGATCAACTATGCTCGCGATGACAGGCTCGTGTAACAGCAGTTCCACACCTAAGTCGAGTCTCCACCCATCGAAATCCAGAAAGCCGTGGAAACACAAATTCATGGATATCAAGTCTTCGATACCAATCTCAATCATGGCATTACTTGAAACCCTAACCATCTAACAATTTTTCTTTAGACATGCGAGGTGGATTGGAGTCGGAGGTTATTTGCTAAGGAAAACCGGCCGATCGGTACTTGAGAGGCAAACTAAAGGTGGTCTTCACTGATCGCATGCACCGCACACATCCCATATCTTGTGGATAATTGAGAAACTTTCTATATTAACTTCATGATATCGTTCCAGGTATCACTAAAAGACTCCAGGCAGGAAAATACTCTTATTAATAGTTAGGTATCTATTAACCTCCGAATCTAACTTTTGCTTTCGTTGATCTGATAAGAAAGCACATCGTAGATAGGTAAAACTCCAAACCGATAAACTACATCTAACTTTTCGCTTGAGCAGCTAGCAGAAGCCTTCTAAAATTCCAAAAAGCTTAAATTTGTTTGGAAAAGAAAAAGAAAGCCATACAATACATGTATTCTATCTGTTAGCTCTGAACAGTTTCAGACATGTAGTAAAATCCAAGAGAGGAGAAAAGAAAAGGTTAACGCAAAAGAGAGAGGAAAAGAGCCAGTACACGCAGCTTCCCCAGTTGAACGATCCCTCTTTACCACGATCCTCCACCTAACATTCCATTCCAATATGCACTCGAGCTGCTCTGACCCTTTCCACCGTGGTCTCCTTGATCGCTGCCACCCGTGCTCGAAAGCTGCTTCATCATTCCTCCAAAAGGGAACAGTAACTTCCCACCGTTCTCTTGATGGACAACTCCATGGGCACTCGCATACCTGCTATCCATAGAGAAGCTAAGAGAGGGCTTGAGTTCTTGCATATTAAACCCTGCCGATGAGTAGAGAGTATTGGAATCGGCCTGGATGTTGGCCGGGAGGAAAGGAAGACTCAAGCCCCTTGAACCCATTCCACTAGAACTGTTCCTGAGCAGCTCTAGAGCAGAAGAAGGTGCACTGGAGTTGTTATCTGGACCGCCGCTACCAGTCTCATGATCAACTTTGGGAAGTTGAATATACTGAGCAATTGTTGGGTGGTATTCTTGGGTTGCCGGAAAGCCCAAATTTAGATCTTGACCTTCATACAGTAGTCCTGCCTTAGGGTTTTGAGCAGAGAAATGAGAGATTACAGTTGATGGGTTAAGGTCAGGGAGCCTAGAAGAAGCTGACGATGGCGACGACGTTGACGAGGTGGATACTCTCTTGTTCTTCCTTGAACCGCCTCCCACTGGGACATTCCTTAGAGACCCGCCATCAGTCCAGTACCTTCTGCAAGTCTTGCAAAAATATCTGGGTTGAGTGAGGCTGTAGTTGTTGTAATAGCAGAACTTGGTGTTGTTCGAATTACACCGTGGGCAATTCAGCTGCTCCTGAGGTCTTGCTCTCTTCTCCAACATAGCCCTATTATTGCATGCATTTGGAGATGTCTCTTCCATTCCCTGGACCACCCTTGTGTCCTAGTGCACAATAAGGACTCACAAAGATTAGGGTTTGATAGGATGAGGGAGGTGAGAAAGGTTTTTATTCCCACTACGAGTAAAAGATCAATCTGCACAATTCACCACAGAATTGCAAGAGAAGAACCATCTTAGGCATGTAGGCTAGAGACGATCCAATTGAACATCGACAATTAGCTAGCGGTCTACGGCTCTGGATATTAGGTATTGTTTTTCTCCTTGGCCGAAGTAGTTTCTGTTAAAGGAATTAAAGAGAAAAAAGGGCGAGAGAAGAGCTAAAAAGAACAAAGGCTGATTACAAATGATGCCTTTTCTCCTATTCCTTTACGATTACAGTTAACATAAGCAAAAGAAAAGGTGAAGAAAGGAAAAGTCGCTGGGAGCGATTGCCCTCACATTTCAAAAAGTAAAAGTTTTCACTTTTGCAAAAGAGAGAACAGCAACACGATGAAAGTAATATCAACGCCAAAAGAACACCATGCATCTTATGTGCAGGTAGAAAAGGACACCAAACAAACAACCTCTCAATCCATGGAAGCCCTGAGAGAGAAAAAGAGAGCTGAGGAAAAAGAGAGCTGAGAATTGCAAAAAAGATGAAAGCAAGAGGGACAAGAGAGAGACGGACGTCTCTACCTGTGATGGCCATTGAGCAGTATCCATGAACAAGCCGTGATGGAGCAGATTAAGGGAAAAGGAAAAAGGTGAGAGAGAGAGGGAGAGAGAGAGAGTCCACCTTCTGTTTGTCTTGAGCTGCAGTTGATGCAAGAAAGAATGTTTTAGGTTGTATGTATGATGGCTTTATGCGTTGGCTTTACTTTATGAGAAAAAGAGAGAGAGAGAGAGAGAGAGAGAGAGAGAGAGAGAGAGAGAGGAGAGGTTTGTTTTGACTACACCTCATGACTTATGTTAGAATATTTTCTTAGGGGGTTTAATGAGTGGGAATTTCTGTCTGACATCTGGATTCAAAATAGTGCAAGTGAGTGTCTTAGTCTTTGTCTTTTAAATTCATTGTGGGTGGACTAGAGATGGTGGTTCTCAACCTTTTTGACTCAAACAATGGAAAGCTCTTAATTTGATTCCTTGTCTTTCTAAGGGCCGTCCAATCTCATTGGCAAGGATGAGATTTTTCAAAACCACAAAGATTTCATTACATCAAAAGCTCCATCTCAGTGCATGCATTCACTTTTGATGTTTCTAAAAGCATCTCCTCAAAATTCCAGTTTTGCTCCGTTAGGAATAGCAGAGTCTTCTACCAGTACATCAAACTTCTTTACTTTCTTGAGTTTTTCGCTCCATGACACTCCTACTTATAAAGAAGACTTGTGGCAAACCCTCTTTTTTTAATCCACTTCGAAATCATTTTCTTCATCCGTCAAAAAACTTTCATCCGGAGGCATGTTCAAGTGAGAAACTTTTACTTTGTTTTCTATTTACAACAACTCTATCCGTATTTTGAAAGGAAAAAAAAGAAGAGAGAGAGAGAGAGAGAAGGAAGTAATGTCAATATAAGCAGGGTTCAAACCGATGAATATTGAAATTTGCATGAGTTGATCAATCTCTTGGCAGAGGAAAGAAGGACAAAAAGAGTGCATGCATGGCAAAGAGAAGGCTTTGGCCACTCCATCTGAAGCTGCAACTGTTCGGTACACAGATTTAAGCGTGCGCTTCTTGGATGTAATCTTTTGTTCCGTTCATATTATGACATCATGGGAATAGAATAAATCAGAGAGCACAAACATATGTGAAGGGGGAATCAAAGGAAATGGAAAAACATTTATATTCATTCATATTACTAATACTATAATGTAAATAATGGAGGTGGAAAATGGCAAAAGGCAGCCGACAGGAGCCGACAAAAGCAACGAGTGCCGGGACCCACATCGCCCTCGGTGTTGTGCGGTAGGATTAGGATTGACTTCGATTGCTCATCGCCGAATGGTTTCGATCGTTGGTGAATTGCGAAAATGGGCTTTCGCAAAGTGAACTCGCAGCCCTCGCGAGAAACGTTCTTTCCTGCTTCACAAAAGTTAAAATTCTCTCCCGTGATTCAATACACTGTTCAAAGTCACCGAAAAACCTTGCGAGTGAAGTTACGCATCGAATTCCGCACGTCATCCTGAAGTCTCGGGTGTTATGGACTAAAGTCAAAGTGTGTCCATGGAAAAAGTTTTTAGAAAAAGGAAGAACTTACCTTAGACACGCTCTTGTTATGTAAAATCGTGGGACGATTTCTGGTCACACTCTGAAATGCACATCTCGCAGGGACGAAGGAAGAACGAGAAGGAGGGCGGTCTCTTTCTTCCTTTCTCCATTGCGAAAGCGACGGTGGCCCCTTGCCACGACATGTTAATATATTTACATGGACTCCGTGGAGTGGATGTAATAATAGTTCTCCACCAGAAACGTCCAAAAGCCAGAAACCCCCCCACATCAAAGCTGACTCATCGCCATCATTCAGCATCACCTCAATCGACGTGCCTCCGTCGATGATGATTGTAATCGAAGTGGATCGTCCTCCATCGACGGGTCGGTCCGGCCTCGAGAAATATTAGGCCGCTCTCCATCCGAGCACTGTCATGTCGTGTGCTTCGTCACGAAACAGGCCCATCAGATTTATAAGTGCACTGATGCCTTCCATCTGTTCAATTCGTAAGCCTCGACCTACCTCGCGTCGCCCTGGATTAATCAACTTGCTTCCTACGTTGGACTATCCTTAATCCCATGAATGTTGAGCCAGTCCCCCTCGTAACCTACCAACACTTTATTTTTATGAAATTATCAAGTTTTCTTGATAGAGTGCAAATTAGTAATTTTCCTACTAACATGCCAATCTTTGTTATCGTGACCCTTGCCCAAGGTGAAATATTAGATATTATCTCGACATGGTTTAATGAATTATTAAGTAAGAACGGCCGATTTCTCTTATGAGATGATGCTCATACTTGGCTCGGGTTTGCTCCAAACTTTACCGATCACAACTTATTTGTAATAATCATCAACACATATAACGAAACTTAAACACATTGATGATTACATAATATCCAATATCATCATTAATTAAACCATGATAGTAATAAAGCGATAAAGTGAAGGAAAACCCAATATGAACTGAGTAAAGAATATTAAACTGCTTTGTTATGGAATCTCGGGATAGGATCCTGAAGTTATCCTTAAAATATGCAGGCACTCTAAATTAAAGATGCATACATCCGAAAACTTAGCGATAATAGTGAAATATGCAATAACATGAGATGAGAATAAGCATGAACTATATTATTTCTCAAAATGTGATTTGCCACTAGATATAAATTTCATTTTTTGGTCCTTCTATTTAATGTTTTTTGTTGTTTTCCATTTACACTTAAGATAACACGACTAATCCTATAACTTACACTAAAATAAGGAAATAACCCAAAAAGTTTTAAACCTATTGAATTTATACCAATTTAATCATAAACCTCTCCATCTGGCTAATTTAGTTATAGACCTATTATACTTGTGTCAATTTAATTCTAAACATCTTAAAAATTTTGATAATTTAATCATTCTAGTTAATTTTAATATGAAATTATTAACGCAGTGCTCTAGTTGTGCACACCATCTTATGTGGTATAGCCAGTGTTGATGTGAATAACTTTTAATTTTTTTTCAAATTATTTCGAAACTTTTTATCGTTTAGTTCCTTTTTTTTCTTAACCCTAGGCCAGTGAGGATTGATAAATAAACTCACTGACCTAGGGTTAGGAACAAAAAAATAAATTAAAAAAAATAGGAAAATTTTAAAAATCTTTATCCATGTTAACACCAACCAAATCTATATAGGATGACTAGCATTTATTAAACAATCATGTTTGATGTTTCCAATCAAAATTGATTGGAATGACTAAATTAGTAAATTACTGAAAAATTTAGAACTGAGTTGACTAATTATTTAAAAGGTTTAAGACTTAATTAACACAATTAAAAATTTTAACATTGAATTGGTGCTAATATTATAGTTTTATGACTAAAGCTACATTTAATGCAACACTTTAAAGCTCTTAGAGCCTCAAAGCCAATTGGGAAAATGTTAGGTATTTGACAGTCATTTTCAAAAAACTTTGGGATGAAAGGCATCAATGGGACGGTTGAAAGCCTAAAGCTTATCCTCAACTATGGGCTTTATCCGGCATAATATTTGTAGACCTTTTCCTCTAATCTTGCTCTCACTAAGCCTCTCATATTATCATTTTTTCCATTGTTTTTTTTAATAGTTTGTGGTTAGTCACTGACACTAAGATTGCATGGCCTAGATTGCGCTTGCCAAGGGTCGCCCGAGGCCATGTGACCTCGACCAATGGCCGTCACCACTAGATCTGGCTCGCCAACAGTAAAGGGTTTGATCTTTTTTATTAAAAATATTGAATAATAACGGTCACAACCTTTTTCAATATAACTACTTACCTTACCAAAAAAAAAAAAAAACTGTCACAACCTTTACGAATTTTTTTAAAAATGCTCTTAAATTCAAAATTGTTTTGTAAATGTGTTTTTACCGAATACAATTTGCATTTTCCCAAAAGCCTTTGGCTTTCAGCATTGGTATTATACCCAAAGTTCATTTCCGAAGTTGAACAAACTATACTCTAAATTAATCAAATTAAAAGGTTATAACTAATTTAAGACATTTTTTGTTTATTTTCTCCACTAAAAGATGTCATTGAATCATAGATTATCTGATTTGGTCTTTCAATTGTTCTTTATTGGAACTCTTCGTTCCTCTATCTGCTAGGGCGGAGCTCCCCTCTATTTCAAGGTGACAGCTTCTCCTCTTTTCTTAGTCTGCTTGGGCAAAGCTCCCCTCTACCCAATGGTCACAGCATTTCCTAAAACCCCAATCTCCTAAAACCCTAAAGCCTGGCTGCTTAACCTACCGCAATGCCTCCAAAACCTAACCCCCGTACCGCAATCGTCCCTCACGGGTCGGTCCACTCCGGAGTGAGTTTTTGGTCCGGGGACACTAGGTCACCTTCTCGCTTCCCCCTTATTCATTCATTGATTGGGTTGCTCGACAATTTCTCGTAGGGTGCTTTTGGTTTGCAGTATCCTGAGGGCTCCTTCCTTGAAGAATTCAATCTTCGCTGCTATTCATTACCTGCTGGCAATACTACAACGAAGGCGTAGGCTCTCTGGTCCTCTCCTTCCTGGTTGTGTTAGCCTGCAAAAAATTTTATTTGTGAGTGAAGGAACTAATGAAAACGCGTTAAGGGTGGCAACATTTTGTAGCAAACTAACCAATTCTCCTATTCAATTGGCGAAGGAAGGGAAAGCTGGTGAGTAGATTGTAAATTAAAATATGCCTAAGGCACTCACAGTTTGGAGTTGTGGGAAGTTTTCCAACGCTCATCGCCAAAGTGAATATCTAAAGAAGCAACTCACTGAAATTACAAATAGAAGTTCGGGAACTTCTAGCAAAGAGGCTATCCAAGCATTCATGGGAAAGATCGAAAAGCTCTGGAGACAACAAGAAATGTACTAGAGCATTAGATCCCGAGCAAGTTGCATAAAGTGGGGCGATAAAATTGCAAAATATTCTTATGCCACAATCGTGAAGGGTAGACAAAGGAACAAGATTTACATGTTGAAAATTAATGATCATCCTTGTTGTTGAGGTCAACACCTTGAAACTGCACTCAGTTGAGTTTTTTTCGCGAGCTTCATACCTCCATGAGGATTAGAAATTTCCAATCAATGTTGGATCAGTGCCCTTGCATCGTCCAAGAAGACATGAAAGAAGCATTATTGGCCTCTCTCACTATGGAGGAGGTTAGGCAGGTTGTTTTTCAGATAGCCCCTGTAAAAGCTCCAAGACCGGATGGTTTAAACGGCCTCTTCTACGAGCTTTACTGGAGGATTTCCAAATTGACATCTTTTCAATGGTCGTGAACGTCGATGGCAAATCCATAACAAAGTTATTTAATAACTATATGCTTATTGTAACCACGCATTGTACCCAATATCAATAAATATTTGCGAGCAAACATGAAATTCATTTTCATTCTCAAAAATACTCCTCAGCCTTCCTGAACTTCTCTTCGGGGCATCATCTCCCAAACAGGACATCACGACTCCCGCGACATCTCATTTAGTAAAGTGAGTGACTGCTCTCCATAATCTTGATTTTTAAATGAATGCGAGCATCTCATTCATACAAATAGGTGATCCGGTTATGATTTCTTTTTAATGCGTCCAATACTCATGCATATGCATTACGATCAAAGTGAGACACGATTGCGCTTGGGCCTGATCATGCATAACTTAAGTTCAAATTGGCCGTCTCAACTTTGAAATCGAACCATCACTAAATGTGACTCTAAATGCAATAGCACATGTGTCATGGTGTATGCAAGCACAAGCAATGTATCACCACATTGAAGCGTCGAGCAAACCATATATCTTAGTTTATAGCAACTTCACTTATTTAAGGTCGGAGTAAAAGAGATTGAAACCTTTGGTCATGACGGTCGGTCTCATGAGGGAGAAAGAGAGAGAGGGCTCGGAGAGAGGGAGAAGGAGAGGAGAGTGAAATGTGTTGAGGAGAGAAAATGGGAGAGTGATAGCCTATTTATAGTAGTCCCTCATCCCTCATGTAATGCCCTTCATCATTAGAGTTTAGCTAACCATTTTTTATCAGTCCATATGTTTAGGCTAGGGTTTATAGTTGGCAATCTAATTCAATGAAGGATCCCTAAGGTCATGATCAGTAGATTAGATGTTCCCTTACCCTTATCATTTTGAGTTAAGTGGTTTTCTATAGCTAATATTATCATGTGACCTAGGTTATGTTAAGTGTCCCTTAGGTTAGATTGGGTTCCCTTAGATTTAGCTTATGTGTCTCTAAAACTAGTGTAGACTTAATGATTACTTCGTAAATATCTCTAATGTAATGATTACTATGGCCCAAAAATATCACTTGGAGTGGGCTTCTCCCTTGCCTAATATTATTGGGCTTATCTCTTGCTTGGTGAGTAAGACCAATGATCAAAGTAACTGACATAAATAATGACATCATAAGTGACTTCTTATGCAAGCCAAAAGTGGCTTCCTCTTTCAATGACTTATTGAACTATCAAAAGATATCTAAACCGACATAATCAATGACATTATAAGTGACTTCTTATGCAAGCCAAACATGACTTCCTTAAGAAATTTCTTGTACACAAAAATTTCAGATGTCAAAATATTAACTTAAAAGAGATGCCCCGAGACTCTTATCGAAGCCAAATGAATCCTCAAAATCTGCCGTCCAGCCCTTGAATGTGCTGGACCGCGAGCTCCGGATGCTCGTTCGCTGGTCAAATGGTCCCAAATGAACCCAGAAACACTCCAATACACAGGAAACCACCAGAACAGCCTCAAGGCCACTAGAGACCCCCCAAAGGAATGTTAACCGCTCCTCAACATGCAGAACCAACCGCGAGTTGGCTAGTTGGTGGGCCGAGCGATCTTGCCAGGACCGGTTTGAACCTTGTTACGTATTAAACACATACGATGATTTAACACAAAATGACAACACCATATTCCAGTCTAGCATGAGATATGACTGTGCTGCATGTAAATGAAGGTGAAATGAGGCTAAAGTGACAAACATGGCTCTCAAGCATGCAAAATATTATCATGAAAAGGGGGGGGGGGGGGGGACAAGGGAACCATAGGTCTAAGTCATAGGCTTACGATGCCTGTGAGGGCAAGGCCAGCTTGCCAAACTGCAACTTCGGAACGGGCGGCGAATCCTCGGCAACCGACTAGGCGAAGTCAACAAGAACGAGCCAGACAGGGCAATTACATGTTTGGATGCACGCAGTTAGGGGGGAGGAGGAAGGTTCGGCCGAGAGAGGAGGAAGAGCGAGAGAGAGCTCTCTCTCTCTCTCTCTCTCTCTCTCTCTCTCTCTCGTCATTTACTAATGTATACGACAGACCCCTAAAATCCTCTTAGAGGGACAAGAGTTGATGGGCCTTGGTGAGAGTTTTGGGGCTTTGTGGGCCGAAAAAATAGGATTAGTGGGCTTGGATCGGAACAGAAAGCCCAAATGGGCTCTATCGTAAAAACCGGGTGCACCGACGGCATTAGCTAGCTCTCGAGCCTCCTTCGATCAAAATTTGGACTGCCGGTTTGAGATCTTGATACTATAGTGCCCGTAGTTTAAAAGTGCAGAAACAACGTAGCGGAAAAAATGCATGCAGTAATGTTTTCAACTGGGGTTCAAATTTTGAAGTAATCGGCGAATCCGACCCTTAATCTTGATGCAAGACGTGCATGATGTTAATTTCTAGGCAAGAGGTCCAAGATTCTTAAGCTATAATATGTCTACTTCCCAGATGCTGAGATTCAAAGACAGAAAGGGGGACGTGCAATAGTTTAGTACCTATATCGTCGACTTGGCGTCAAATTGTGCCATTATTAGCGAATTCGATCCCTAACTCTATCGAATAGCGAATTCGATCCCTAACTCTGTCGAGTGCATGGGTGGCCAATATGAAATGAAACATATGCATCTACAGACTGTAATTCCTCTAGTTTCTAAGGAATGTAGTGAGAAAAATGGATATAGATTCATGTAAGCTAACTGATTTTTTATTTTTATTTTACCATTATTGGCAAGCTTGATCCCTACGATTTCTGATGATGAAAAAAAAATACATGATGGATTTGCATGCAAGATTTAGTTGCCAACAAGCTTACCAACACTTCGTGTTTCCCAACTCTCATATGGAATTATCGGATTAAATTGGAATGATTTACGACTTTGGTAGACTGAATTACCAATTAGTTTCACTTAAACAGTTCTCATTTAAGTTACTTGCAAATATTTAGTTTTGGAAAAATTCCAAATAAGGACCCAAAGTGACAGGATTTTCTCAAATAAGGACCCGAAATGAACATTATTTCAAATAAGGATCCGAAGTGGTTATAAATGTTTCAAATAAAGACCTCACCTCGTCGATTCGCCAGCAACTCCAACATTCCGACCTGTCAAGGACAATTTCGTCAAAAAATAATTTCAACTGAAAAAAGAAAAAAAATATATACAAGGGGAGGGCTCTCCCACCTATGGTCATCGCCCCATCGCCAGTGGGGCAACGGCCATGACCGGCGGGGGAACGGCCAGTGGGATCGCTGACTTCTCGGCGAGGGCTGGCAACTCTTGCCAACACCAGGAAAGGTTCGCGACCCTCTCCCAGATCTGGGCGAGGATCGCCGGCCCTCTCCCTTGTTTGGGCCAGCGACGACAGGTCGAGGGTTGAAGTGCAGACGGACAGATTTAGCCAATAATCCTAATCAAAATTAGCAAGACGAGCACGCACGAGCGGAGCGCAGGAAAGATTCAGTAAAGATCGGATTTCAATGTCGGGAAAGATTGGGAGACGAGATTAGGACCTTGCACTAGGAATTGAGCTCCTCCTTGAGCTCAGCGATTTCGTCCTTCTTCGGGCTGGAGAAGTACGTGGAGTCGTGCCCGCTCATCTCTCCCTCTCTCTGTAGCCAAACTCACCAACAACAAGAAGAAGAAAAAAATAGGCGGAGGAGGAAGAAGAAGAAGACCGCAGAAGAATGGCAGGATTTCCAAGCGCCTTCTTCAACAATGTAAACTGATACGAATCGAAGGAACGTCCAACCCCGCTGGCCCTCGCCGAGGGGTTGGTGACCCGCCAGTCATGGCCGCCACCCCATTGGCGATGGGGCGGCGGCCATAGGCGAGAGGGCCCTCCCCCTGTTTTTTATTTTATTTTAATTTAATTTCTTATATTTTTTCGTTTTTTGAAGGGAAAAACAGAGAAAAAAATCAAAAGACGAAAATGCCCTCATCGTTGGGTGTAGTCAGGTCCTATTATAGACTGATTAATTCATTTCGGGTCCTTATTTGAAACGGTGTTTACTTAAGGTCCTTATTTGAAATAATAAGGATATTTCATGTCCTTATTTGAAATAGTGTCCACTTTGTGTCCTTATTTGGGAAAATCATGCCACTTCAGATCCTTATTTGAAATTTTCACTTTAGTTTTTATTGTTAATTACCAACTTTTCTATCAAGCTACCAATTTTTATATCTAAGTTGGTGAAGCAGCTCTTACGTTTACTAACTCTTTTAAGATTTCACCGACTCTAATTAATGAGACTCATCAACTTCTCTCATTGAATTACTATTACTTAATTGGATGAGTAACTGTCATTTGACTTATTTACTGACATTTATTGGGTTATTTTTTCTATTTTGTCAAATTCTCTTGTTGTTACAAACCCTTTTTTTTACATTTCTTAGTAGAATATTAAATTTAACAAGCTTTTTTTTTTTTGTAATTTACCAACCTTATTTAGAGTGACTCGCCAATTTTTATTTGTTTTAAATTGACCAACTAGTTTTGGGTTACAAAATCTCATTTTAGTTACTTACCATTTTTTTTCTTATTACCAATTTTTATTTACTTTTTTTAATCACGCATGATCTATCAACTTTTATATAAAATTACTAACTTCAATTTAAGAGATTTATCATTTTTTTTCTCCGAATTAGAAATTATTCGTTTTGAGTTAATAACTCTCATTTAAGTTTAGTTACAAACTTGGTTTGAATGTCTAAAAAATCTCATTGTGAGCAACTTAAATAAGTAGTCTACAAATCCCCTGAAACCACACTACTATCGTAACTAAGCCTAGACAAAAACCAAAATTAAGAAATAGTTAAGGAAACAAATATCGAATAGCGTCCATGCAGTGTCCACGTCAATTGAACTACCAATTTGACTAGTCGCATCTAATTGTAGAAGCCAACAAAGCCAAAGAGCTTTCTATGTTAGCATTCATTAGCAAGGCCCTAAATATTCATTGCTCCTAATGTTAGATCGGGGGATTGGAAGTCCGAATCTTACTTACTTTTGGCCAAAAGTTAGAATCACTAGCTAAGAGAGAGTGCGTACCCAATGGCCTGCACCCACGAACCTTAAGGATAGGCAAGTTGCTTTCATTTTCTGTCAGAAGACAATGTTATTCTACTAAAATTTCCAACTCATGGGGGTCTCGATCTTGTAGCATTTAATTCGTGTGATTGTTTTTTAAATGGGAATCACCACCGACATTCACGGGAAAGCAAGTTTGTTTAAATAAAAATCAAGCGACTGTAATCTTACAAGACTTATCTGTGCAACTGAAGAAGATGATGGAGGGTAAAATAACAAATGTAGGAGGAACTGAAAGTCACATACCTTCACGTTCGCACACCAAATATTGAAACTGAGCACACAATGCTTAAAATGTTCAGGGGCATATCACCTCCTCAAAATCTTGAAAGTGAGGCCTCCCATGCAAAGCATCTTGCCCTTATGAGCATCCCATTTTTTATTCTCAACATTGTTCGACCACAACACTGTGCTGTCATAAAATGGAATACTCATTTGAGCAAGAGGCCTTCCACCGGAAGGAACAGAACAGCACCTTCATTGGAAGCAACGAAGAAGATATAACAGTGCTGATGATGAGAATGAAGCGATTTTGGTGGACAGAGGAAGAAGCAGAACGGGTCTCTTTTGCATTTATATGCATGGTTCTCTCATCTGCCAAGCCTGGAAAGAAAGTAGTAAGTTTGAGAGTTGGTTGCAACAGCCTAATCTTTCCTTGTTTTTGCGCAAACTGGGACAGTTGAAAGTATAGTAAGCCAAGCCAGCTTCTCATCATCTCCCTTCGTTTATTCTCCTATTTTAAACTGAGTGAGGAGTCCGCAGGTGGATGATGACTTTGGCTGTTAGCTGAAGTCTCTCGATTATTTTTCTTAGTCCTCGCGGTCCCTTCTTGGACATGCATGCTTATGGGTTTCGTTGACCAGCTACTTTTCATAATTGTACTTCTCATAGCTGTCTGCACTATGCCCTCGTGTACTGCGGTACTCGGCTCTAGCTCTAGCCATCTTGTTTTTTTTTTTTTCATAATTTGGAGAATTATGATAGCTTGCGATGGTTTTTAACATTTGACCAGGACACACGCCTCTCTCTCTCTCTCTCTCTCTCTCTCTCTTTAACATTTGACCAGGACACACGCCTCTCTCTCTCTCTCTCTCTCTCTCTCTCTCTCTCTCTCTCTTCCATCCCTGATCTTCAATCGCGTCGAGCTGTACCGTACGATGCCGCTTCACTGCGACTATCAGTTTAAAAAGATGTGAGTGCCTTTTCAGCAATAATTTGCAGGTAAATGGATATGCATGGTGGCATCTTTTTGCCAGATTCCCCTATTTAACTTCATCTTCTAGGTTTGACCTTCTTCCAGTACACGTCTATACTGCACTTTTGGCACTACAAAAACTGCAACTACCTTTCAAAGAACCCTTTTATCAGCAGCTGATATTCTTGCTAGGAGGACTTCCGATACGATTAACTAATTAACGGATCCTTGGGGAACCAATGGCATTTTACTTTATATAGTGCTATTATCTCTTCGCAGCTGATGAACTATGGTGAACTTTCTTATTGATTTTTAACTTCTTTAACATGCCTTACGATGCACCTAACCTATTCTTTTTTCCCTCAATCTCTTCAACCGAATAATTTTCTATCTTAGCTAGGACTGATCTGAAGAGAATCACCTTGTTCCATGGAGCTAAGTTAGACTCATTCAATCAGAGGCGAACTTTCTACATGGAAACTAAGATAGATGACCCGTCGGAATTTGAATTCCATGCACTAGCTTAAGCTTCTTTCACGGAACATTGTACAAGACCCACGTGAGCCCGCTACATCGACTTCTCATTAGTACATATTCTTCTATTCTCATCTATCAAACCCCTTTCTAGAAAAGACAGACATCGGAGTCATTCAAGAAATATTCTTCACCCTGACTCCCTCAACACATGTGCCCGCACGCACACTCCCGTGTCAATTATGGCAAAGCATTTCATGCAATGACCTGATAACGCCGCGGGCTAAGTTCATTAACGGTTATCACAACACATTCCTCTATGTCCTTGGATTTTCCAATCTTTCATATTCTTATCACTTTAGAATAGACTAATATTTGTCCTACTATTAGAGCCGGCACAGATATCCATGGTTTTATCCGGACTTAATTATCTAAATTTTCTCCGGTTGGAATACATTGGCAAATTTCTAATAGGATGTACAGATAAACATCTAATCCGGCCCAATAGGTCAGCTTTATCTCTCAAAAAATCATAAATATCAGATTTTGGTCATAACCCATTTATTGTACATGTCATGGCAATTCTTCTTTTGGTCCAAAATCCAACATGCTTCTTTGTGCTAGTTTCATCTCTCCAGTATTTAATGGGTCGTTATTTCAAATCAATTAAAAAAAGTTCAAAAAGACCATGTTGAATAAACTAAAAATTTCATAAGCTCTGACAATATCATGAGCCTAATTGGTAACTAAACTGCAAAAGAGTTTTAGTGACTTCACTGCATAGAGTTTAACATTAATGAAAAAGAAATGAGTACGATTCGCTTCACAAGGCCTACTATTCGATGAGATAATACTTAAAAATGCAAGTGCTGTTGGAAGTGATACTGCCTCCCTAATAGAATGGGTTACGTAATGGATGCTATTTTAATTATGAATGGCTTGCTTAGGTAAGTGGTGGATACAATCGTCAACTGAATCGTCTAGTTTTGTGCATCTCATGCATGGCATGATGCTTAATTGACTTCATTTAGTATAGGATGCCGTCAAATTAGAAATGCAAACAGAAAATTCACGTTATTTGGTCAAGATCCTCGTTCATTTCCGTTCAGGAGTCTCCTACATCGACTTGGACATGAAACATTGCATTATCTCTTTTATTGACATTGGACATGAAACATCGCGTTAGGTAGGATCTAGGAAATGATTAAGGCGAGCATCCTCGTCTCGTTCCTGAACATTGCTTCTTTGCACTTCCATTTCATTCACCCAACGAGGAGAACAAATCCGGCGTATTATACACTTGCTGCCAAAGAATTGTTGAGTGGAAACAGCATGGTTAAGCACAAAAGCAAAAGCTCTAGCACCGGGGTAGGTCTGCCAGCGGATGAGGAAGGGTGTCTCGAGCACTCCTTTCCCATTCTTCACTATAAAAACTGAAGCTACTCGCCATAACAAGAGTATATCAAAGTGGCAATGCATGAGCCAAACTCCTGCATCTCATTAGTTAAACTCGATTTATGTTAAGCATCTCCAAAAGAAATGACCGCAACGCGCTAGCAATCACAAGGCTCATTCCGATCACATAGGCAGCACAATCACAAAGATGGAGGAGGATCGGCTCATCTGGTCTGCCTGCCACAGATCTTATTGCTGCCCATCCACCCATAGGAACCCCAATTGTGTTCAAGTAAGCCGCATCCACCAATTTAATTGTTTGGTTTGGGATCTATAGGTGCTGGAGCCATATCCAATTACGTAGAAGCTATATCCATGAAGGTGAATCTGGTGGTTTTCTGCAAAGACCGTCCCTGTATCCTGTAAAATGAGTTTCACCTATTTCCATATTAAAGGACAAAGGTTTTAGTTCCGATCATCAATTGGGTGTTGTTAGGACTGTTATTAGGTGCCCCATTGACAAAGTCATAGAACTTCGAAGGCGCACCAGGAAAATCCTCAGTGAACTGGCCATTAAATACACTGTCATAGGCTTCAAGAAGAGAAATTTTGGGTTTGACAAAGCTTATATTGTTCATAGACGCGGCTGTCGTCCCATCATTCAAGCCTTGGCAATTTTGCTATGGCACTGGGGAATAGCATTGTTGAACATATCATATTATGGTGTAAAAGCCAATCTGATCTATCTCCTTTGGAACATGTCCTGGTTTCAAACTCCTACGCCCATCCATGACAATCTTAACAGCAAGATTACTATTAAAACTGGGTAGTCTAGCAGGCAAGGACGGGGAAGTGGCAAAAGCACCAAGGTATTGGAAGGGTGCTATGGCTGATATATTTTGAAAGGGTACGCCCTGGGCCAACATGTGAGGACCTTTGGCGATGGAATATTTTCCGATGGATTGATCAGCTGTGACAAGGACCCTTATCGTCTGGCCTGGTCCAAGCATCACGTGATCAGTTTCGAATGGCTTTGTGTAATATCCATGAGCTTCAACAATGGCCACTCTGTGATTTGCAATGCAGAAGAAGTTTTCCGAGTTCAGACCTGCATTTATCAGCCTCAGCAGGTAGATCTTGCCTGGGACCACGTCAATCTCGTATGCATCTGCAAATTTTGGCAGTGGGCGAGTCCATGCAAACACAAGATTATGTGTAGGTTGCCACGTTATATGACCGGGTGATGTTAGTCATGATAGATTCATGAAGACAGCCATCGTTTCATACGGCAGTGATTGCTTCTCAAGAAGATAGTCTTGACAGGATTATAGGAGATTGATCCTATAATCCTTGATCGTAAATGCATCGGCTGGCAGAGGACCTCCTCTGCTAGCTAGACCAGCTTTCTCAAGTTGCACTACATCCTTCAGCCTACATTCCCATACAATGTGGAGAATATGATAGACAATATCACGAACAATTGAATTTTTCTGCCTAACTATGCTACTGTCAGTGCAGAATAACAGATTTAGAGTTTAACGAATTTTGTTCAGAAACATGGTTCATAAACTCGCAGGCAAACAATATTGACCTAGAATAATGATGTGCTCTCCATAAAGACAGGAATATTCTCCCATAGACAGTGCCCCGAAGCCAAGAAACATGAGCATATGCCAGAGAAGGGGGATCCGGATCACCTGACATAAAGTCAAATGACATGGAATCCCAGCCATCCGAATCGGGATTTTTATATAAAAAAAATAAAAAAAAATTATTTCAAAATTTTGTTTTTTTCCCCATCGGACGGCTAGGAGCTGAGAAATGGCTCCCCTACGTATGTCTGGGATCCTTTTCCAAGGGTGCCTTTCTGTTTTGACAATGTGAACTTGTACGTAAAACTCTGTCCAGCTTGAATAGGACACTGTGTGATGTACGATGGTCAACCAGACCAGCAGGATAGCATCTGCCGGATGACATGCCTTGAATCAGCCAACACAACAAATGAATCCTCAAATTAGCAAATTTTTATTCTTTCCCATATACAAAACGATTTCCACATTTTTCTTACCCGTGAATTGTGACATTACATGGACACTCATTTGTAACTTTGATGATCACTCTATTAATTTCTTGGGGTAAACAACTGGTCCTGGACACATTCCACTAACCGTTACTATGTCCTTGATGTTGCATAGCTTGGTAACCCTTGTGGTTTGCACCTATTCATTTGGAGTTACACAGACAATCGTTAGTTATCAGTGTCCGCCATGGGACGATGAGAACTTAAAAATAGAGTGTAAGCGAATCAGGTAATTGAAATAAAAAGAAATCTGATAGATGCACAACGGTGAGAACTTGAAGTCATAGAATCTGGTCGATCTTCCTCCAGGCCACTGGGCACGGACATGCAGTGGGCTGAAACAAGATATCAATGAGATGACGGAGGCACGACCCCCATGGTTAGCTTCTCCATCAGGGGTTAAAACAGGAGATTGAGGATGGTGAGGCTTACAGGTCAGGGTCATTTAACAGAGAACAAACCTGTCCAATCATACTTCAAAAACTCTAGATAAAGAAAAAAGATTGTGATGCTTTATTGCGATCGTCATCTTTCATGATTCCTTCACGACGAATTCAACAAAATAAGGCATTGGGGGAGTGATTGTTTGAAGAGCTGCCCAATCTGCTAAGGGTTTTAATTCAGCTACCTCTATCTCTGTGGTTCTTTACTATTAAAGCAGAAATAATTGTAGTACCTGATCCGTAGTACCATGTCAAGACCGCGCAGGACACTTAGCCGCTGCATGCACCTTCCTATAACTCCTATAATGTCTTTCTCATTATACAAGCTTCAAGGTAACTATGTTTAAGCACGAAAACTTTGCTATTTGCTTCTCTTGAAACCTCAAGTGTATTGACATTTCATGATACACCATGTGCATGGAGAATAGGTTAGGGGAAAGAAAATTTGAAACCCTCAAAAGACAAAGATGATTCCTGGGTAATGAGACAAAGTCTATCTGTGGAACTCTCTCTTACTTCTATTCTTCATTTCATGACCTCCTCATCTTATATTTGTGTTTCTACCCTCATTGTTAGACCTTGAAGTGCCATCATTATATTCTGTACTTCCGTAAGTTTCTCCGATGTCCTGTCCCCGGACTTTCCTATGTTTAGTCAATCATTTAATTCATGGAGGGATCATCCTTCTCTGTGTCCCTCCTATAATAATCTGGATATATATTCAAGGAATTAGTTAATGTAGCAGTTGTAACCTAGAAAATCCACGATAGAAACAGAAATGTTTAAGATACGAAGTCTGAGCGGCACCTTTTTGCAGTATACATATTCTTCTTTGTTTCATGTCCTCTAATTTATACGTCAACATCCAAATCCCAGATCAAAATAGCCTGCATCTTTTATGTGCATGCATCCACAGATATGCATCATATGCCGCATCATATTTCTTACTCATTGCGATTGTCTTGACTATTCAAATGCTGAAGCGTGACAGGTAACGACAAAACACTGTCCATTGTTGACCTTCTTCTTGTTGTAAACTCTGTTTGATTACTACGCCAAAACTACCGCTTTGAATTATGTCGAGTATTCTTCTCAGAAAAATTTTCAGGGCGAATGGATTACCCCAATGAGAGCCTTCTTTGACTTATTGCCAGGTGCTACCAGAATAGATTGCGTGTCCTGTAAGACTGATCTGAACAAATTGAAGTTACCTGCAACCGACATGAGTTACACTATTACTCGGCAACTGCCCACAGATTCAAGATTACAATTTTCACATCTTACATCCAAAGTAGGGGGTTTTAACCAAAATCAACTAATGCACAACCATAAGTATTCTTGAAGTGATAGAGGGCAAGTTCCCTTGCTTAGCAGGAACTACAGTCCAAACTGCAGATCGGCATAACAAAAGAGGGCTAAAAACTTCCACCCTATGAGCAAAAGAAGCTTGACTCTAACAAAGTCTTGCTATTGAGCTTCAAATAAAGGCTTTTAGAAGGAGAAAGACTTGCGCTTTGCCATCATATGCCGAGATTCCTTCAGCAAAATTGTCTTTATTAAGTAGTCCTTACAGAATCAAAAACAGGGTTGCTATCAAGGTGAATGGATTAATCTCGAGCTGTAACTTTAGAGGAGGTATACTCCCCCAACATGGACTCTTTTAAGAGACCAAGGAGATAACTCATCTACCCGTCCACTTCCCACCATTTGGCGAGCTAATTGCCATCATTGGCAGAGGAATCTGGAAATGATGAAGATTCAGAGGAATTGCAACACCACATAGAAACATTCAAACACCAGACTCTGCTCTCCCATTACAGCTTTAACGTGCTTATGGGCAAATTACGCAAGTTTGTCGCTCTTATCTTCTCCAGTTTTGTCTTTAACTTCATCCTTAACTATGAATAACACGTAACATGGTGCAATTGACTTGAAAAATAAGCATGTGAGCCTTTGTCTTCGTCAAGGCCATAAGCATGAGAGAATAATGATGAAGGTGGCAGCTTGATCATTATTCCACAAGACTGACCATCATACATGGGGAAGCAAAATTATATTGAAAAACCAGATTCGCAATACATGGTAGTCCAAGAGTTCCATCGGATAAAATGGAAGAGACTTCCAATAAAAGGAAGCCAGCAACCATATTCTTCTCCATTGTGAGTTTCCTTAATGAATATGAAGTGCTGGCAATCATTCGTAATGGTTTGACGATTCCAAACGGCTATACTGGTCAAAACTATAAGATAGTAACTACAACTGGAGAAGAAACTAAGAAAGATCATTCTGTAAAGTGTGGTATATCACTGTGCTGCACCCAAACAAAAATTTATCTAGAGACAAGTAGAACACAGTGGAAGTTGAGAACATTAGCGTTTTGATTGAGTCAATCTAATTGACAAAGTTGGTCAACATGCTTTGGTATCTTGACAAGCTTCATCTGTTCGACGTTTCAGTGAAAGTTTCTATAACCTAAGAACAAATTTCAATGACGACAAAATAACATATGAATCCTCAATTAAATTTGTATCTACCAAGAGCTTCCAGTGGACCACATCTTGAATTCAGAACACTAGCTAATACACGTTTGTTTATATATGGGTATATCCACGTCCTGGGTATCTTGACGATAGAAGAAAACCACCTAACGTGTCTTCGTTCAAATTAGCCAAGATATACCTACGACAAGCTTAAAGCCTTAAACTACATATAGTTGCTTCCACATGATTCGATATGACAAAAGTCTACAACCAGGAAGATGTGCAATGGATCTCCATATGGTTGCACAGAATCTCAACCACAATCAGCTAAAGATCATGTTGCTTTTATGAACCCAACCCTCGGAACTGACACTCCCCGGCAAACAAAAATGAACTGGCTCATACCAGTTACCACGGACAAGACGTATGAATGAGTTCAACCATACTGGAAATCTGTACAAGAATCTCAAAAGGGGAACACCGTCATCATGAACAAAATCACATAGGAGATGGTCATATCACATAAGATCCAAAAGAATAGTTTCACAAAAACAGAAAACTATAAATTGGAAACCATTATACTTATTAGAATCAAGATGGCAGATAAATCCCACTAATAACTGAAACTGAATCAACTCCTTTTTTGCTCACCGATAGTCCTAACGAACACCTTCAATGCATACAGCTCCCAGCAAACTCTGCAAGGTAACAAGTACGAGCCAAAAGCAAAAACATTTCATCAAGTGATATATGATCGCGCAGATATAGTGGTAAAATCAGCAGCTGCAGTAAAATTCAATAGCTTAGACAGCAAATTCTCTGTTATCTATGCCTGAGAACAATTGTTGTGATTGGCTAGAATCAGAACCATGAGAATGTCATTGTCTTCACCCAAAGAAACTCAACTCTTATCCCACCTCGTAATGACAAGGATGTCAATCGGCATGCGATGCCTAAACCAGCCCACCTAGAAATAAATTCAAAGCCAAACGGCTATCCATCTGAGAATACTTAGCTCGTATTTAAGCTCAATCGTCATGATTCTGAATATACATGAGCACTCGATTCAGCTCTCATTCATTTTATTGCAGAAATCCAGCAGCAACATCCAGTTCTGGTCCGAAGATGGAATATCGCATCATGGCATATATAACAATTCCCAGGTAGACGAGCAACCAAGGACATCTATCTAGACAGCCCAAGAGCCCCGGCTCTCTATTTACAAAGCACTTGACGATGAGCATAAGTAAGACAAAGCAAAATTACATCTTTCTCGTTTATTTGTTCCCCAGAATTCAACAGGAAACGACCCTCTGAACGGAGGATGCAAGCGCGATTGATCGGAGGGGGAAACCAGAGCTAATTAGAGAGGCAGGGGGCGGGGGAGGGGGCGACGGTAGTGGTGGGGGCGGAATTGCCGGCGGTGGCAAGGGAATCGTGAGAGATGGGCTTGGTGAGCATGAGAGGGCGGTGGTCCTTGGTCTCGTCGTCGTCGTCGAGATCGGTGGTGCTGAGGTTGATGCAGGAGCACCGCTCGAGGGAGGCGAAGAAGGCGGAGGCGACGCTGGTGCCCACCCAGTTGGCCATCCTGTCCAGCTTATCGCACGACATGAATCCGCAGTTGTTCTCCCGCTGCATCTCCTTCCTCCTCCCTCCTCCTCCTCCTCTTGCTGAGACGGTGTGATCAAGGCTGGAGCTGAGATTTCGAGGAAATCGAACCGATTATGCTGGAAGAGAGAGAGAGAGAGAGATGAGCGCTTGCCGCGTGGCCAACTGGCCTGACTTTTGTTGCGGGTTTCTGAAAAGCGGGGACGGTTGATTGATTGCGAATCCTTTGTCGTTTTCATCGGTAACAAATTCATAATTTGCCGGCATTACTACTTAGTCAAA
This sequence comes from Melaleuca alternifolia, assembly GCA_019926035.1. Classification (NCBI taxonomy): domain Eukaryota; kingdom Viridiplantae; phylum Streptophyta; class Magnoliopsida; order Myrtales; family Myrtaceae; genus Melaleuca; species Melaleuca alternifolia. The sequence continues at coordinate 244,072 of JAGKPW010000366.1, forward strand.
ACGAGCTCCTGCTGAAATAAAGAAGAAGAAGATCGTTCCTATAAAAGAAAATTTTCTTAGAGTACTGTCTTTCTTTCTCGATTATTAACGAGTATTAATAATGAGTGTCATAAAGATGCTTCTTCTTATAAAAAATCTTAAGACAAAGTTATGAAATTGATCATTAAATAAAACAATTGAATTCAATTGTATCAATTATCAGAAAATTCTCGTTTCTTATCCTTAAAATTTGAAAATCTTAGCTATTAATTTTTTTAATCACGACATCCCCGCCATTCATCTCTAAAGTTGGTTTATCAATGACATGATATCTTTTATTTTTCTACAAGAGTTGTGACATGCTCGAGTGCAATATCGTTATAATTAATTTTCTTCACATCATCTCAAGTCAACGGGAGTTTATAATGTCTAGTTGTATCTCAAGCATCGATGGGCTCTAATAAGTTTTGACAAATGCGATAATTTTAGCTTACATGGTTTGGACACAAAAGGACTTCAATGATGCTAGTTTAAAATTTTGATTGAATAAATTAAAAATTCTAAAATTTATGAATTTTTTTTTATTTTAGAATTGGCAATGCTTTGTTATCGAAGTTTAAAAACTAGTATAAAAACTTTTTTTACATATTCACCAAGAAGTTTAATATTATGTGTACTTAAAGATGATTGTGTAACCAAATTTATCAACATACCACTTAACCAACGATGGATGTGTTAAAAATTTGTCACAAGGGACAACTTAACAGTTCTTTTGTTATGTATATCGTACTTTCTGTACAAAATCTACTAGTTGATATTTTATTGCGAGATGGTCAGGTTATAATTAGAAAAGAGATCATCATTATTTTCACTTTTTAATTGGTTTTTCAGCAGTAATAATGAATTTAGACTAACAAAAATCAATTTTTAACCTATCGCCAGTACTTATTTTTTATATGGATGATGTGATACGAGGTAACATACTTTTATTTTTGTAAGTTCTTTGATTACTACAACAATTCTAATATATCTAAGAACGCAGTCAATTTCTTTTCTCCTATTAGTAATTTAGAAAAAGAAAAAAAAACATCAAATGCAAGTTTGCTCTATGATTTCTAAATGTCTTCAAACATTAGTTTGATATTTTTTTATGATCGAGGATCACTGCTTTCAGTCTTTCGAGGCCCAAAAACTATCACTAAGGTCATTCACTTAAATCACTGAACTATATTTAAGATTCAAACCTTGAACCCAATTGTGGAAAATGAACGTCTCCACAAACGCATATATTCATTCAATAACTTTCTTTCATGTTAAATCAAATATAAGTTTGATTACCTATACATTCATCATTGACCCTTAATGTGTTTAAATCGTGATATAAAACCAATTTTATAATAATCAATACCATTTTATGAAAGAGCTATGACGGGTCATTATTTTTTTTGGAATTAATACAATGATCACACAAAGCTATGGGAGTATTAGTCTCGTAAATCTAGTTGCTGGACCATAGAATTTCTCATTAGATCATTATATATATTTCATCATTCAATCGGACCTTTTCCGTGTATAAGAATTATATTAGTCTGTATTTAATAAAGGTGCTGCGGTTTTCTTTTTATGTTTTTTACCGACAGTTAAAGTGAGATTAATCCCAGGAAAATACATATGTTTTTTGGCGCTGCTGGTGCTTGGAGCTGCAGAACATGGCGGAGAATAGCTCATCCTTCACCTTCGCCTGATCCCCGACGGCTGACGACGATGTCGGAGCTGGACTCCGCCGCCACGGTCGATCCCATCGACCACCTCCCGCTCTCTCTCTTGCGATCCGATGTCATCCCTCCCGCCCCGACCCGTTCGCCCACCGGATCCACCGTCGACTGGATCCCCGACCTTGCTGGCTACGCCTGGGTAGCCTACGGAGCCTCCTCTCTCCTAGTGATCTCTCACCTCCCCTCCCCTCTCTCCGAGGCTGAACCCCTCATCGCTCCCTTCTTCAGACAAGTCTTCGACCACCCTCACCCGGTCTCCTCCGTCTCTTTCTCCTCCGACGGCCGTGTCGCCGCCGCTTCTGGCGATTGCATCTTCATTTACTCGCTCGACTGCTCCAGGCTACTAGGTATGTCTGAATTCGATACAATTTTTCTTTTTTTCTTTTTCGTCATTCCCCTCGGGCGTCTCTAGACCATCGGAGTTGAGTCACTGATCATAGAACAACTCATAGGTGCTCATTTTCTGGCATTTCTCTAGATATTTAGTTTAGTGGGATAATTAGGAAAATCGCGATCAGTTTCTCAAGTTAAAGGTGTCCTTATTTTCTCAAACATTCTCGATGCTTAGATTCACAGTCTGTGCTTGAACTCGCTTGCCTTCTGAATGGGGCATGTATAGATGTAGAGTTGGCTTTCCACGACGAAGCACTCATTATTCTGAGGACGTGAATGACTAGAATTTCTGAGACTGGCTCATTAGAGTTGTTGAGGTGGTCGTTGGAGTGACTCATGAAACATGGCTGGTGAACGGTTTTTTGCTGTATCGTTGAAAAATAAATAAAATGAGTCTTTTGAAGAGTTGACATCAAATGGATATCCCCAACTACAATCTTCACTTTTCACTGTAGTAAAATATCAAATTCTACGGTAAGATTTTTTGAAGTTGCCATCTTGTTAACTTCTTCTCAAATTGCCTTTGCTGCTTCTCCCTCTCTAGTCTCGAGTGTCGGATCTCAGGTGTGAGGTCATTTTAATTATTTGCGTGTGACCGGAACCACTTATTTGTTGTCTTTCGAGTCACAAGCAAATTTATCAGATGGCTCTGGTTTCTACGAGCATGTATATGGACCTCATATTAACTTCTCTTCCATTTCTATGCACTTACTTACAATTCCAGGAGTAGACAATGATGCACTGTCGCAAACATGTTATTTATCAGTAGTATGTCCGCTATGGTCATTTTCTTCTTTGGGGCTCTTGTAAAATTATATTCCACAGCAGTTTTATTTTGCTTCTGAATGCCTTGAATTTAAATGTTTTGTACTCATCAGGTTCTTTTTGTTGGAGCCAGAATGCAGTACTCAGGCAGACTTCAAAGGTGGAGGCGGTCAAGTGGACCGGATCAGGGGATGGAATTATTGCAGGTGGAATCGAGGTGGTTCTGTGGAAGAGCAATAGCATCTCCTGGGAGATTGCTTGGAAGTTTAAAGGTAAACAGCCGCAAACTCTGGTTTCTGCAACTTGGTCCATTGAGGAACCATCAGCAGCTGCTCCTTATCTGAATAAGCAGCATCTTGGTGGATCATCAGTCGGTGAGGAGTGCAAACATGTTGTAGTTTGTCAAAGTAATCGGAAATCTGAATACATGATGGTTAAGCTACTTCATCCTCAGCCTATTCTCATGATTGAATGGAGGCCATTGGAAGGAAGACGGCTTAAGAGGAATCTGAAAACAAGACATGTACTTTTAACATGCTGCTTGGATGGAGCCGTGAGGTTATGGAGTGAGATGGATTATGGACGAGCAAGAAAAATGGACAAGGACATCAAGGATCCCAAGCTCATGCAGCATTCATTTTGCGTTGTTGCGGTAATCGAGACAAACATGGTTCTTGGTGCAACTCTAGGTGAAAATTTTTTTGTTACTTGGGCAGAAGAAAAGAGGGGTTTATCCAAAGTTGGCAAAGAAGGTAGCCAGCTTTTCCCTACAAAGTTTTCTGAGCATGAAAAGACTGGCCGGTGTGAATGGATAGTAGGCATTGGTCCAGAGTTGAAAATTACATTCTGGGCCATCCATTGTCTTGATGAATTTTCTCCTCTTAGGCACCCTCGGGTGACGTTATGGAAGTCAAAGGACCTGCAGTGTCTTGACGTGGGGCATCTTCACAAAGTCTCATATTTGAAAGGTCTTCAATACCCTGTGAAGAAGGCAATCATCTCCAGGAATAGTTCATCTGGACCACCTGTTTTATGCTCTTTTATTCACCTTTCACCCTGCAATTCAATGGTGTGGTTGCTGCTGTACACTCAGTCTGCAGATAACGTAAGAGATTTGTCTTTTGGCGCCTCCCCGGAAGAGAAGTTTTTATCAGGTTCTGCTGGTGGTGAACTAGGTGTAGATGGTCATTCTGCAAAAGTATTGCGAGTTGCTGTGCATCCTGATCACTGCAAAGTTAGATTAGCTGCTTCCTTGGATTCTAATGGTTTGCTTTTGTTTTGGTCATTTTCCACCATTATCAATGAGTTTCCTGGGTTTCCAACCATGATTCCCTCGTGGAAGCTCTCTGGAAAACTTGTGACAGAAGGAAAAGAGCCAAAGTATACCAGCTTGATCTGGGCACCTATAGCAATTAATGATGACTGCATTGTTCTGTTGGGATACCATGGTGGGATTGATTGCTTTGTGGTTAGAGTTCCTGAAACGGAAGTGAAAAAAGTAGAATGTCACAGATTATGTACGATTCCTTTTTGTGATAGTATTCCTCCTGAAGAAGGCCCCACAGATATCTTTTCAATTCCTCTGACCAACAAAGATTTCAAATTTGATGGCTTCAGGCTTTTGGCTGCATGGATTAATGGATTTTATACGTCATCATGGGACATTGCTATACAATACTATGATTTATCTGGACACAATCGTGAATGTGACTTTGAGACCAGTTACCCAACTTGGAGCAGCGTGTCAAAATTCGAGAGTATTTTTAGTGGTAGAAGATATTCTGTTTCTGTATCCTCTTGCTCTCCACAATACCCTGATTCTCCCAACCATTGTGCTATCACAAGTTTCTCCATAGTAAGTCCTAGTCTTTGCTTATCATCTATGCGACAGGACTGGAAGTGTATTGATAAGGAACAATGCGGCAATAGTCCTGCATTTATGATGGCAGCAGGCTACAGAGATGGTAGCTTGAAGTTGTGGAAGAGTAATGGGACTGAAGAATCTGCTGCCACTGTCAGATGGGAGCTTGTGGGTATGGTTGCTGCACATCAAAGTTCAATTAGTAAAGTATGTCTTACTGATTGTGGTCAGAAAATTGCAATCATATGTGGGGCTAGTAAATCTGATACTGTCGGTACTCTAAGCATATGGGGTGCCTTTAATATGATGGGAGCAGGACACCTATTGTTAGAAGATACGGTATCCCTAGATGGATGTGTCATTGCTATGAAGTGGTTAGCATTAGGTAACGGCCAACAGATTCTTGGAGTATGCATGCAAGATAAATTGCAGATTTATGCAGAAAGGCGAACTGGTAGTCAGAGTTTGTTGAATTCTGGAAAGCCTTCACATAGGCATATTTGGTTCTGCATTGCACATGCTCACTTATCATCTCCTGCATATGACTTTATGTGGGGTGCCCAGGCAACAGGTGTGGTAATTCATGAAAATCACATCTGCTTATTCAGTCAGATGTTATTCCTTGTATATAGTGGTTATATGGGGAATTCTCATCTAGCATGTGAAAAGGATATTCCATGGTATAGTGAAAGAGGTCCCAACGTTGGCATTTTTGCTCCAATTTTCACTGATCTTGATATTCATAATTTTGAGGATTTATCAGTTGAAAGCAGTGACAAGTTATGCACCTCTGGGACTGCTAAACATTTGAGCTTGAATTGTGATCTTCTAGCCAGTTGTCTATGTGTAGAAAGGGCTATATCAAAAGATTGTTGTCCTACAAAGTTCAAATTCTGGAGCATGTTAGAATTACTGGAGAACTTGTGTGGATCTCTTCCTTTGCATCATCCACAGGCTCTCCTTTTCAACATATTTTCAGGTACCTCCAATTGCTGCATAGATTATAACGTAAATCCCAGATATTCTTTCTGTGACTCAGTAATGCAAGCGTCCATCACATTTTACCACATTTTTAGCTATGTCATTTGTTACAAGTGGGCCTAGGTTTACAGGGGTGGTTAGATAAACTAGTGTTCATGTTATTAACATGCAGATCTTTCTAATTTCTTCTTTTATATTTCTTTGGTTGCCTGATATTTTGATTTTCCTTGGCTTTTCTCTGATTTGGTAAGTGCTAGGAGAGCTCTGCGAGTGGACTGAATAATGGGATATACTTTTGGATGTTAGGGCTGCTGATATATTGGGCATTGAATTTTTGTTTGGATATTGTTTTGTTGTCAACAATTGTTCTCTTTAATTTTCTTTCGTGGACTAGCAATTAGGAAAGAGAAAAGAAAAAACAAGAGGAAGGGGATGGGGGGTATGGATCAGAACTAGGATCAACAAAGAAAAAAAGTAACTTGGATAATTGATGACAATATGTTCCCTGTTATATTAGTTCTCTCTCTCTCTCTCTCTCCCTCTCTCTCTCTCTCTCTCTCTCTCTCTCTCTCATGCTACAATTTTATTCAACATTTTTTTAAATGTATAGAAATATGAATTACAACTAGCTTGTACACTGAGTGGTGATTTGCTGTAACCAAAGGAGGTTGTAGAGTTTAGACATTATTAGTCCGGACAAGATTGAGGAGCGTTCCTTCAATTGGTAGGCATGCTGCATGAATTTTAAGTGAGGACTACTTGTAGTGGTTCCAAGCCTGGAAAGATGTAAATGGCTATTTGAACCTTTAAGGTACTGAGAAAAATTTAAGCTTTGGCTTTCTACCTTTTCAATAAGATGGAAGGAAGTAAAGACTCGAACCTATGTCTAGTAGCTGGAGGCGCCCTTCTGTTTTTGTATTCTGTCACATGAAAGCATGATCCCTTACAATATGTTTTAGATGTTATAATTGCTAGCAGCTTTTATTTTCCTTTAGCTTTAATTTATTGGAATGTATAAACACTAAAATATCAACTATTCTTAGTTGGTCTGTAGAAGTTTCATATTCAGTTTGACTTTGTCAGGCAGCAGGCTTTATGGAGAAGCCTTTCATTTGGCATTTCGCTTGCCACCTTTAGTTGCTTTAGCCTTTATTTGCAATTATTCTTCCACTTGTATGCAAGTTATTAATGTTTTGTATGAAAGTCAAACATGACCGAGAGTTGTTTTCTTGGTTTGGACTTCCATTTACAGTTTACCATAATGTTGTGGTTGTAGTGATATGTTTATGGACAGGCCAAAATTGACTTTGTGAAAGAGAACATTAATAATATTTAAAAGACATTTCTGAGAGAAGAGGAAACTTGATGAGTTTCAGTTTTTCTCTTAGCGTGAGAAGGAATTTGGCACTCAGCACCCTTTGGAAGGAGGACTCCCAGTGAACTTGTTCATGGAACTTATTCAGGAAATAGAATGCGACTGTATTTGCTATTTTTCTCTCAAAATAACTTTAGAGAGCAAACTCTTCTCCACCAACTTATCCTTTTACCAGTTTCTTTAGTGCTTTTAGTTATCAGCTTTAAGTGAATGCTTCAAATTATATCTATGTTCCCATACTTTGGTATGTCCAGGCAATTGGAGGCGTGCATATCTGGCCTTGCAGCATCTTGTTGCACATCTTTCTTCCAATGCTGATGGGAAGAGAGCCAAATCATGCCAAATTGTCCCACAAATAATTCTGTCAAGATATCTTGAAGGTGTTGTTTCAGAAACTTCTCCGGCCAGACAAATTCAGTGGAGTGGGGATGCCACTTCAATAACGTCATCCTTCAGTTTTGAAAGAGGCTTGACTGAGTTATCTTCTAAGTTTGACTATAATGCTTCCAGTAATAGACCTAATTCCTTGTCATTAAAATCCGAACTTAGTAGCTTCATTAGTGCTCTTGAGAGGTGGCAAGGGGTAGAAGCTATGTCCCAAAAAGAGAAGACAGAAATTCTTGCAATTATTGATCTTCTCAGTGAAGTCAATCATTCGCATTCTACCTCTGTTTATCAAAGTCTTGATGAGCCTGGACAAAGGTAAGTCTCGATATGGTTGATTTGCATTACTTTTTTAAGATAAGTTGCTTTCCTGCTACTTGGTATTGCTGGTCATGGTCATTTTTTAGGCTTGATTGAAGTGATAATTTGTTTATGATGAATGCGAGATCATCTATTGACCCCAGAAGCTGAAGCAATCAAAATCTTTTGTGGTTGCCCCCCTATGTTATACAAATCTCACTGACAATATAAGGAGTTTTATTAGTGATTTTCTTTTGAAAATTTGCAGAGTAGTATTTTAGACACCTCTTCTGTGACAAGTAGATCTTCTATGCTGTTGGTGCACATTTTGCTGGAAAGCCGGTTTGACCTGAAAAATTGTTGCCAACTCTAGGAAAAGTATGAAAGCCCATCCTCCAGTCAAACAAGCTATTAAGTTCTGCTTGCAATAGCAGTGCTGGACAGGAGTTGTTACTGATAGGGGGAATCAAACATCTGTTTGAGCCCTGAGTAGTTTCTGCATTTTTACTTATCATTAGAGATGGCATGATCAGGACATCTGTGCTGTTATTATTTGCCGAAGAAATCTCCTCCCTCTTAGTGCTTTTTCCCAAATTGCATTCAGAATTGGAGACTCCATGATCTGGAAGAGCCTTTATTTCAAATTTCTTATTGGAATTTCTTTCCATACTTTCTGCTTTAACTCTGGCCCAGGTTTTGGGTCTCGGTGAGATACAAACAACTTCATTTCTTCCAAACGTGTGGAAGGATGGCATCAATAGATGAATTAGTCATCGATTCTGCATCAATTTGTTGGGCCTTTCACTCTGACTGTCAGGATAATCTATTAAATTCGTTTCTCCCAAACACATCTTCTTGGCAAGAAATGCGAGCTATTGGAGCTGGACTATGGTTAATTGATGCATCACAATTGCGTACAAGGGTGAGTTTTACTCCATGACCATTAAGAAATGTAACTATGTACCTGATAAGTGTGGAACTTGGATTCCTCATTTCTATATGGCTTCAGGCCACTTGGTCTGTGCATTTTCTGCTAAGAAAATTTTTGGGGGATGGAGAAGCTCTCTACCTGGGAGTTCGCCTAGCTTCTCTTATTATTTGTTATTTTCAGGAAAACCTAGGGAATTACTCTGTTATTCTTCCCTTCAACAAATTGGGTTTAAATCTTTTGGGCTTTGATTGTTATTAAATTTGCAGATTTGTTTGCTTGTTAAATGCTGATTAGACTTTCTGCTTCAATCTATGTGATGGAGTTGTCTCATTGCAGATGGAGAAGCTGGCAAGATCACAATATCTAAAGAGAAAAGATCCTAAAGACTGTGCACTTCTATATGTATCATTGAACAGACTTCAAGTTTTGGCTGGCCTGTTTAAATTAAGCAAGGATGAGAAGGATAAGCCTTTAGTTGGATTCCTCTTGCGCAATTTTCAGGTAATGTGTGACAAAACTGATGTGTAATGTCGTGTCACTTAGATATTGAAAGGAAGAGGAAAGAGGTTCTTGTCGCATCACTAATTTTGCAATGTCAATGAATTTCTCAAACTCCTGGTTGTGTTGTACTTCCATTTGTCTTTTTAGAAGATATAGGATAGTTATTCCTTTCTGATAATCCTTTCAGTGTCTTCATTCCAATCTGCATTTTCATGACAGGAGGAGAAAAACAAGGCTGCTGCACTTAAAAATGCATATGTCTTGCTAGGGAGGCATCAGCTAGAACTTGCAATTGCTTTTTTCTTGCTTGGAGGTGATATTTCTTCTGCAGTGACTGTTTGTATCAAGAATCTCAGGGATGAGCAGCTTGCCCTAGTTATCTGTCGCCTTGTTGAGGGGTGCAATGGACCAACTGAGCATCAATTAATAACAAAGTTCATTCTTCCTTCTGCAATTGAGAAGGGTGACTACTGGCTTTCGAGTCTTCTAGAGGTATCCTAATATTCTAGCTAATTTTTGGCTTACGCAAACGTTAGATTCTCGTAGCCATCATAAATATCTCTTTCTTTTGCAGTGGCAGCTGGGCAACTACTCGCAATCTTTCTTGAGCATGTTCAAGTGCCAAAATGGTCCTATCCCAAATGAATATACTCCGTTGCTCAATCACGCTGCCTTTCTGGACCCAAGTGTAGGTTTATATTGCATTTTGCTTGCAGCTAAGAATCGTATGAAGAATGCTGTTGGGGAGCAGAATGCTGCATTTTTTGGGAGGTGGGCATGTCTCATCACAGCTACTGCCTTGAAAAGAAGTGGGCTTCCTGTAAGTATTGTTTTCCTTCTAATAAGGGGTTATAAGAGGTCAAGAATCTCATATGTTCGCCTTTCTTATGAATATTCATGGTTCTTGCTAAGTTGTCAGCATCTTTTAGATGTAATTGTTCTGTTGCAATAATTCTCAGTGAACTTTACAGCTTTCTCTTTGCTTCTGGTATTAGCTTGAAGCGATGGAGCACTGTTCCTCTCTGAGCTTTGATGGGGAATGTGATCATCGGGGCATGTTCAGTAATGGGCTTTCTGAAGTTCTACTGGGCAGACCAAAAGCATCAACAAATAACTCTCCAAATTGGCTTTCCAATGATGTGTCTACCCTTTTGAAGTCCCATTATAAACTTGATTGTGCACTTCAACACTTCTCGAAATTAATTAACGAACACCCGTCTTGGCCATACTCAAGTATGGGATCTGTTGGATCTATTTCAAACTTTGAGTATAAGATGCATGAATTGAAGAAACTACTACCAGAGTTCCGAGATAAGCTATATGCTGGCTTGGAGGTTATTGAGCAGAAGTTCTCTGTAGATGCTGCCTCTCTTCTGAGCATGGTATATCGACTTTTGAGTCATTACATGCAACACTATATGTTCACTGTTTCTCACCCTGTTGACTGCAGGCAAACTAACATGCTTTTGTTTTACATGTTATATGTTTGCAGATATCAAGGTTCGCATACTATAAGGGCTCCTTTTTGATTGGATTTGATCTATTACAACGGTATTATTGTTGGCAAAAGACTTCTGAGGGGAATGATCGGCATGGGAGTCTTCAACCCTTTTGTCCAAAGTTTCCATTGGCAGCAGCTGTAGAATTTTCTGTCTTGTCTTCACGATTCATTGCAGCCTGTAATATGTCCTTCTCTCTACTGGATTCACATAATAGCATGAAGACTGAGCGAGATGAAATAGGAGCCAAATTGTCAGTTGCTTGGGGGATTCTATTTCAAACTCTTATACTTCTATATAGGAAATTAAGAGCTGTTCTCCAGTTATCTTTGAGCTCCAATGATGCAGACTTTATCATGACACCTTTTGCCATACTCGATTTATTCGAGTATTTTGCTCATTTTGCTTACATTTGGTTTCAGAGGAATTTAAAAGATCTCAATTTGATTTTGCAACCCCTCGCGGTATCTCTTTGCAATGGCCATACTACTTACAATGTTGATATAGAAGATCTAACTGAAGTTCTCCGCCAAATGGAAAATTCTTTATCTGATACTACCACTGTCGATGCTGTCAAATGCGATCTGCAATCAACTGGAAGTGTGAAAGGCGAACATGGAGGATACATAGTACACTTGATTCCTGAAGATGAAAGATGGCAAATTTTGGGATGTTCGCTATGGGAACATATGTCTCGTTTTACAAACCATAAGCTGAATTCCATATTGGAAACAGCTCAAGACAGTCACCTTTTTGGTGCTTCTCTTAGTGAACTTTGTTCAAGAGTATGTAGGTCAGCTTATTATCAAGCTGATGACAAGAATACAAGAGAACAAATTGAGCTGCTATCAGTTTTTCTGGTCCAGACAATGAAGACAATTTCTGCTCATGTTTCTTCATATCACACTAAACAACTTGCAGCCCTAGTGCAGCAGAAACTCGACAATGGATGGCCAGCTATGACTCTTGTATGGTTGCAAAAGTCTGATCTGACTGAATCCAGATCCTTCCAAATGCATCTGAGTGATACTAATACTAGCTTGGATCCTGTTAACAGCGATATTGAACTATCGATGTATGAAAAGCTGTGGACTTTATGGGCTGATCCTCATATTATATCAGACATTTTTGCCTTGGAGAAAATAAATTGGTCAGAATATGTCAACACTAAACCTTCAAAAGGTTGGACAGGAGTACATGAAGGGATGACATTGGAGGAAAATGAATCGAGGAACAATGGAAGTAGGTGTAGCACTGATTCTACCAGCAGCATGAGTGGGTCTCTTTCTAAGGGATTATTTTCAAATGGAAACTCTTTATTGAGTTCTTGGCATAGAGAGCCGGAACTTACGAAGGAGGTTACTCATTTTCAAAATCCTAAAGATATTTTAAAGAGAAATGGGGAGCTCATGGAGGTAAATTTTTCCTTTCACTCCTCCAGTTGCATTTATGTGGCAGTGTGTTTTTGATGGATGCCTGAAGATGGCAGTAGGTCATTGAAGCTAATATCTAGATCTCAATCATACACGATGTTGACATAGTTTTGATGTTTTGAACAGGTATTATGCATTAACTCCATCAATGAGCAGCAAATTGCAGTTTCTAGCAATAGAAAGGTGAGTGATTCCTGTGCGCAGATACTAATATTAGTACCGATCCTTATAGCATTTTGTGTTGCTGGAATTTTTTTGAGCATTTGAATTGTACAGATCACTATGTAACTACTTGCTAATGGTGACATTCTTTTGGCTACTTAAGACATTTTTGCATCCCTTAATCCTAGTTAATGTGAAAATTACTTTATCTGCAATTAAAACTATAATCACTTTGGGATCATATAAATTCAACAAAATGAAGAAAATGTTAATGGAAGCTCCTTGGGTTGCAATTTGATGAGTTAAGCAGTTCAGCTCCTGATGATACCTAGCTTCTAACATGGTTAATGAAGCATTGATGCACCGACTCTATGGTCTGTCGCATTCTTTTACTTTTTATCAGATATAAATTCTTCTGGTTGCTCATATAGCATTCCTCATGGGTGGTTGTCTTATGTAGGGTATAATTTTCTTCAACTTGGAACAAGAATTACCTTATAAAGAAGGAATGGAGCATGTATGGTCAGAAGTTGATTGGCCACAGCATCGTTGGGCTGACTCTGAGTCCACTCCTCGGAGCAAAACAGGGTCACATCTGGGATTTGGTGGAGCTACTACTGGGATGGGATCTTTAGCCATGCCGGGGAGAGACCTGACAGGTGGTGTAGCATTTGGTATCCCAGGTTATGCGGGCATTGGTGCCTCTGGCTTAGGTTGGGAAACTCAGGATAAATTCGAAGAGTTTGTTGAACAATCAGCTAAGTTGGAAACTGTAAGAACTAGGGCTCTTTCTAGTCACCCATCCATGCCGTACTTCTTGGTTGGCTCCAGCAGTACACATATCTACTTATGGAAGGTATGACTTGTTGCAGTGATCTTTTACCACAGTCAAATGTGGGATTACGTCAATTATCATTTGCTACATATTCTATTTGGCTGTTTTGTCAGTTTGGCTTTGAGGAATTGTTTTTCCAGAATGAAGCAAGAAGGCTTTTTACCACTTTTATCAATCTGTTCTTTAACATGGTGCTCTCCTACTTTGTCTTGGGACAATCGGGAACATATTCCCATCTATGAATATTGATTTTCTTTTCTAAATTTTTTTTTCGGTATCATTCTTTTAGCACCCTTTTGTTCGTAAATTAATGTATACTGAGGTGTGCTCAGTGAAAGGGGGGGGGGGATGCTGAGAGAAGTCCCGATCCCAAAAAAAAAAAAGGCAACCCACAGATGGAATAATATTGCATCCAGTACCCTTCTGTCCTGCACTTCTCTGTTTCTATGAACCTTTTAAGTTTCAAGTCAACACTGCTGGGATCTGTGAGATCTATTTCAATGAGTTGTGCCACATTTATCACTTTCTTGGAAGTGCGATTTGTGGGTAGTTTACTTGTTACTGCTTTGAACTTCTGTCGCAATTTTACTGTAAGATGATTGTAACGTACTTGATAAATGCAGTTTGGTGAGGAAAAAGCTATTGCCACTTATGGAGTGCTGGCTGCTGCAACTAGTCCTCCACCTTATGCTCTTGCATCTATATCAGCCTTGCAGTTTGACCCTTGTGGACACAGATTTGCTACAGCCGCTTTAGATGGGACCATATGCTCATGGCAGCTGGAGGTTGGAGGAAGGAGCAACATTTGTCCGACTGAATCATCTCTTTGCTTTAATGGCCACGCCTCGTATGTATAACCTCTGTAGATTTGTTGAGCAATCACTATCTTGTTTAATTTTTTCTGCACGTGGTACTGGAAATTGGGAATAGAAATAATGACTCACGCCTGTCTTTTTACGTATTTGGTTGATGCGAGATTTTCCTCTGTACTTCAGGTTAGGATTTTTCACTAAGGGACTTTATGAAATAAAAACAGAATGAATTGCTGCGGATAACTTCTGACATTTTTTTTGTGGCCAAATATTTAATTTGTCATTTTGGGTCCTGAGACAGCACATCCCTTCTCATAGTGTCGGTGTCCTATTTCTTTTTGAATACTTATACCTGTTTGTTCTTTAAATGGTAAATAGTTGAAGTCAATGTTGATGAGATGCACATCATCCACCATCGTTGTGAATTTCATTATCAATTTTGAGAAATTTATCCACCAACCACCTTCCTCGTGGCACCAGATATATTCCATATTGAGTTTAATTTTGGTTACAGGGACATTGCCTATGTTAGCTCGAGTGGATCAATAATAGCCGCAGCTGGATGCAGCTCCAATAACATGAATGTGGTTGTATGGGATACACTGGCACCGCCTTCTACTTCTCGAGCCTCTATAATCTGTCATGAAGGTCTGTCCTATTTCCACCATTGAAACTATAAATTTTGTGCTTGTTTTGTCCTTTCTAAACAGCAGATGTCACTACGAGGACACCGCATCTAAATTAGGTAGTGTATATTTTCGAGCCAAATGGGGAGATGAATTCATTGATTCTGAATGTTGGTGTAATCGATTGGAGGAAGCATAAGGTGTGGGCAAAAATAATGTCCCATTGCAGAATACTTCTTCATTTGTGTCTAGAGAAAGTTGTCGAACGTTAGACAGCTTTGCCTTCTTCACTTTGGAGAAGCTCATTTGTGACTTCTCCCTATGACTTCCATATCACCATGAAGCAACTTTACCGTCTATGAGGCCAGCCCCCAAAGTTAATTGTAGTGGCGGATGATTTAACTGTTCTCACTTGCCGAAGTTAGTGCAAAGCTACCTGATGCATATTTCAAACTTAAATAAAGCAATAGCTGGAAAGGTCCTTATCACGTTATCATTGTTGACCATGCATCTTGTCAAACTTTTGTACCTTCTCTGCAGGTGGAGCTCGCTCTGTTTGTGTGTTTGATAATGACGTAGGAAATAGTTCTGTTTCTCCCCTTATATTGACCGGTGGTAAGGGTGGTGATGTTGGACTCCATGATTTTCGGTATATTGCAACTGGAAGGAGTAAAAGGCACAAGAGCTCTGATAATAGTCAGCAAAGTTCCCAGGCAACTTCGTCTACTGACTTGCTGGTAGGGACTGGTACGACTGGTACTAAGCTTGGGGTCGAGAATGTAGGTGGTATGCTCTGGTACATACCAAAGGCACATTTAGGTAATGTGATGTACTTTCCCACTGCAATAATCATTAGAACGTGTAAAGTTCTGATTTTTGTGTATTCTTGTTGTTAAGGGAGTGTTACGAAAATATCCCCGATTGCTCAGACAAGCTTGTTCCTAACTGGAAGCAAAGATGGTGATGTAAAACTTTGGGATGCCAAAAACGCCAAGTTACTACATCATTGGCCAAAATTACACGAAAGGCACACTTTTCTACAACCAAGCACTCGGGGTTTTGGCGGAGTCGTACGGGTAACATTCTTGCAATCAAATTTGTGATGGGAAATCACTATATGTTATTTCTAGACATAGCTATATATTTTATTCTGTACATACCGTATGGAGCAATTTGCTTGGATGCAGAAGAAACTGGCTCGATGCCTTCACTTATTGAATATTATCTTTACATGCAACAGGCTGGTGTTACGGATGTGCAGCTTGTTTCGCATGGATTTCTTACCTGTGGGGGGGATGGCTCTGTAAAGCTGGTTCGATTGAAAGGTTATGTATGAGAGATGTGCTGAAGCTGCAGAGCTATTTCTGCTAGAGAAATATCAACATCTCTTGATGGGTTGAATTCAATGATGTCATATGGGCTTTATCGTTAACAGTCACGACTGTAACTATGCACTGTCTTCCCATTGTTCAGCACCTAAAGGATAGACCGTAGCAAGCAAGCCTCCATTCAAGATTATTCTGGCGAAGTCAGGTTTTTACCAAAGCAACCGGTTCATCCAGAATGGGATTCGATTGGATTTTCCCTTGCAGCGATGTTCATAAATCACATTACATAGCCAGGATAATGGTTCCTAATTCCTATTTGAAGTGTATAGTTTGTTGTTGAGCAAAGGGCGTGAGCATGCTTCATTTGGGTGTAAATGTAATTCTTTTCCTACAGAGCAGTGTCGAATTGGGACTTTCTCGATAGAGCCACTGCATACAAAGAAAGCATTGTGATCTCCTAGTCGTCTTATTCAGTTGCTTCCTAGAGAGGAAAACAGGAAGAAAAAAAACAAAGTAAACTGACTTCGCTGCAGGACCTCGTCATTAAGCTGACTTCTCTTAGAAGTCTTATGTACCTTTACTGCACAATCTGCAGAAGTTGGTTCACAAGACAAATGCTTGTCTGGAAAGTCATTTTGCGGTTGTTGAGACTCTCGATAATCAATTGTGGAGGTACAACCTGAGAGCCTTGTATATGCAGGGTTTCATCTTTGACCGTGTGAGACTACTGTCTGTTTTGGCATTAGGATTTGCAGATTTTCTTTCTCATGGTGTTTGATTCAAAGCCCGCAGGACGGGACAAAAGGAGGGGAGACAAAACTATATTTATAACGATGATACAAGAAAAAATTGGAGTATCAGGTAACAATCTTCGATTGTTTTGTGAGAACAAAATGATTCAAAAAATATCTTTGAGAAAATGATTGGTTATATCCCTTCAAAAGAATTAGTCAATAATAAATATTTTCACTATCCACAATAATTTATTCCTAGAAAATTTAATTGAATGATAAAGATAATCTTCATCATTCATTTTCATAATTGGGACAAGCAATCGTTTTTTGGAATCTGTTTTGCAAATCATTAGTTTTCCTTGGGCTATTGTTATGGCGAATGCGTTGACTCTAAGCAAGGCGGTGCTTGCTGGCCAAAATGAAGGGGGAAAAAAGAAGGAAAAAAAACTATTAAAAATAGATATTTTATTAAAATATTATTTTTAAAAATTCATGCCAAAGCCAATCATATAGCATAGAATCGTTAGCATTCACATTAGTAATTTTTTACCAATTTGATCATATGGATTCAATTAGTACAAATGCGAAAAGTTTATGATTAAAATAGTCTAATAAAAAAATATAGAATTGAACAGATACCAATATAGAATTATGTCTTATTTGGTACTCTTCATGCTGAAATGCGTCTTACAAAAAAGATTTAGTGTTTTTTTTCCGCAGCATCACACTGTTTTCTTCTAGTTCACGCGATTTTCAATGAACCTTGTCGGTTGATGACTAAAACTTAAGCTTCCCACATAATCACGCTCACTGTAATCGCAAACCTATCCCCAATGCCCTGAAAATGGAAACCACTTACGGAAGGGGAAAAGAAGGCCGTACAAGTAGAGGGCTCCTGACATCGTGTTATGATTACTGATGATTGTTTCCTGAACAAAATTTCCTAGAAAATATCCCGTCGGCCAAAGAAAGATTGACGTTAGTGTCTACTTCAATGATTGATACCGTCTGGTTCTTAGTAAATCCACGAGCAGTGGTTGGTTTCCCAACTTATGTGCATATCATATTCATATCGCGCATATTGTTTATGTTGAAAACCAGTCATCCGATTCCTAGTTGCTTAATCCTGAGCCCCAGCTGATGTCGCCGTTATCTTCTATAAAACGTGGACCCACAGAGTTTATACGCCGCTGTAATTTCTAAACGCAGCTTTGGTCGAGACCTCTGCCCCAGGAAAAGAGGAAAAACAAACTGTTTTTGGTCGGAATTGCTGATCCCGTAATCTAATTCTTGACTATGATTAGTTTATTATTGGGTGGAGTGTCGTAAATTGCAAGGGAGCTCTGACAGGTTTGCTTTGCTTAGGACAAGTTTAAGGAGTGGAGACGTGGGAACAGGCGGTGGTTACCTTGCGAAGCACAAGGGAAACAAAAGGGAAATTGAACCGAAATCAACGTGGTAACTGCTGAAGAAAAAGGCGGAGGCTGACACGACCCTTTTATTGTCTGACAAGCGTCATCTTCGCCTTCGTCTCAGATCCCGAGTTCGGGAAGTTCCATCCCAATCTTGATCGGTTTCGCTTCCCCTGACTTCATCTTCCATGTCTTCACTGCAATTCTTCAAAGATCTCCAGCTTCCCACCTGTCGACGCGAGATTTAGTCCACTGCTCCTTCATGTACTCTCTGTGTGTGTTCTTTTTCTTCTTCTTTTTCATCTGGGTGTCTTTCCTTTTATAGAAGCTTTAATCTTTTTGATTGACTCTGGTTGGGAACTCAAGTTTGACAGTTCATATCAGGAATCTGCCACCTGATGGGTGACGCCTGAGTTTATCATCTGAAGTGTTCGATTGCGTTTACATACGCATCTTGCTCTTGTTTTATCCGATGGATGTCGCTTTCCTTTTATCTTGAGGTTAGGATGCGTATCTCGACTTTAGATGAGCATCTCAGATGAGTGATACTGTGTCTACCCTTTTGGACGGCCATAGCAGATTTTGGATTTGGTTTTCGTTTTGGTAGGAACTGATAGACAGGGCGGTGAGCTCGTGTCTACACATGCGTTTGTCTGATCAATTCGGGAAGTAAAAACATGCCATAAACTAAAATTTTGATCTCGATCGTGAGTTCTCTCTTGTTCAGCTAAACAACTGACTGCTTACTTCGGCTTCGTGATGGATGTTCCCCTTTATCAATCACAATCTTCTTTCAACACTCCCTAAAATTTGTCATCTATTAAGTAACATGCTTTCCAGCAGTCATTTTTCCGTGTGGCTTATTAACCATGGATTTTCAGTTCTTCCTATGTAACTTTGCCTTGCCATGTTCAAAGTACATGCTTTGAAGACGCATATTTCTTGAGTTATGGTCACTCAGGTTCATACATTTATCATGATGATGCTTTCCCTTGAGGAGCAATTCCTCGGTGGTTTTTGCGGGAAGGCAAGATTTGCATTTGCTTTTTTTTTTTCTTTCAATTGATTTTGGAGTCGTCAGTGCATTTGATGATCTGCTGCCCTTGTTGTTCCCTCTAATAATCTTCAGTTTACTTTTAAGTTTGTGACGTGTTCCTTTGGAAGACATGAGACGTATGTTTTAGAAACTGATAATTATGTGAGCTTTAGAGTCATAAGGAACCTATATGTCTTGTGTCTTTGTCGCCTGCTCTATTCTCCTCTTTCTAATGAGGAAAAGTCGGTTCCATTGAAACATATGATTTAGTCTTGATAGCCCCTGTGGTATTTATCGTAATACTCCACTAACATACAGTAAGTTTTGGGTTATTTGTTCCTGCCGATCATTTGTTTTTGACTAGGGAGAATCTTCCGACCCAGCTAATTGACCTATTCGCTACATCAATATATCTCATTCTGATCTTTGCTCCTTTTTATGCTGTTTTTGTTAGCTTCAGGCAACTTTTCATTTGTTCAATGGAATGTGGAATAAATTGAGACGGTATGGCAGCTGCAGAAACAAGGGCTGTATGGCAGAGAGCAGCTAACCGCTGCTTTGTACAAGAAGACGCCAAAAGAGCTCCTAAGCTAGCATGCTGCCAATCATCATCTTCAACGTCCAAACAAGTGGATGCAGGACCTGCTGGTTCTGCTGAGGAGGGTGATCGTTTTTGCTTAGGTTTCATGCCTTTTAACAGGAAACCTTCATTTACCAATTTGCCCCCAGATGCAAGGTGGTGGCTTCAGCAACAACCTGGCTATAGGTTCCCAAAGGGTCTGGCATGCGAAGGGTTAAACACATTGGATACGGAGGTCGATCTCCTGAATGCTGGCACGGAAGACTCAAAATCCAAATGTGGTGAGATGCAGAAAGATGGAGATTATATGCATGTTGAGAATGAAAAGAATGACAAATTTGAGAATGTCCCCAATGCTGAAGGTTCAAACCCAGTGATAATGGGCCCGTGCAGTAAGGACGCAAAAGAAGTTGAGAACATGGATATGATGGAAAGCTTTGAGCTTGTGGAAATAAATCATGCTGGGATGTCAGCGTCCAAGCAGACTAACGAGCTTAGTTTCGATTTGGATTCTGCATGGATCGGAAATGGGAAACCGGAACCATGGTGGCGCACATCAGATAAGAATGAATTAGCCTCCTTTGTTGCTAAGAAGTCACTTGACCATGTCGAGAATTGTGACCTTCCCCCACCTCAAATGCATTCCAGGAAACACCCTTATTCGTGTATCGGATGCTTAGACTACGATGAAGTATTTGAGACATCCTCGGATTGGAAGGTCAATCCGCTTGGTACTTTGGGTGAAACCAACCAGGCAAGAAGAAGTCTTGATTATGACCAAATGTTCAGAAGGCCGTGGGCTCCAGATGAAGATGGTTATTTCCCTCGTGGCTCTGACAAATCATCCAGGTACTTGAATTGTCCATTATCAAGTAAATATACTGTGTGTGATAACCATGTAATGGCAGACAACAATAACGAAAAGAATCATTTTGCTATATTGAAATCTTTTGTCACGTTAGAGTACAGCTGTAAGGATTACATAAGTTTGTTTTTATGAAACCATCAATCGCAGCAGGACGATGATTGCCTCACTATGCAACTCGATTCCTATATTACAAAGATACTTGCATTGGTTGCACAAGTGTTAAGTTCCATTTTATTTTTCAAATTTGCAGTGAAAACAGTTATGACACAGCTCGCAAGGCTAAAACAGAAACATGGGAGGCTACTAACTGCGATCCTGCTAAGACTCAGCTACTGGAAGCACTGTGCCATTCTCAAACACGTGCAAGAGAAGCAGAGAAGGCAGCAGAACAAGCACGTGCCGAGAAGGAGCACATTGTAAAGCTCTTCTTTAGACAAGCCTCTCAGCTTTTTGCCTACAAGCAGTGGTTCCAAATGCTTCAGCTTGAAACAACCCTCTTGCAGATGAATACTGACGGGCCAATTTTTCCAGTGTTCCTTCCTCTGGTACCTAGCAAATGTAAAAAAATGCGGAAGAGCTGTGATAAGGCTTCCAAAGTGAGACAGGGAAAACGGAAGCGTCAAAAGCATGACGTGACCAAGTATGCTGTGGTCTTTGCCGTGGGGTTGGGCCTTGTTGGGGCTGGATTGCTTCTTGGGTGGACAGTTGGGTGGATGATACCTCTTTTCTAGCCCGCTGCTGTATCTTTTGCTTCCCGCGTGGATTGCCACGCATGAGAGTGGCGTCAGTGTGTGTCTATTTCTAATGTTGTTGTACCTTCTTGAGGTCTTTGGAGCCTTGTATATAATGCCTAGTCCGAAGATTATTTGCATACTGTGACGTAAATTTGTATATAAGAAGAAGTGCTTCACGTCAGGTGGAGATCTTTGTAGCAGCACATAGTTCATTTGGAGATTGTTGTTATACTATCGTTTCTAACATTGTGCTCAATTAAAGTCAGCTTTTAACTAACAAATCCGGTTGAACTCAAGATTCTCTCTTTACGATTGATGCATGAACTGGTATAAATGCTGAAGTATCCTTGATCCGAAGAGCATGTCCTAGTTCTGAGGAGATTAGTGGCTGCGGCCAGAACCGTTTCAAGGGCTGGCGTTTCTTATGACTCCTGCTGAAGGCATTTTAGAGGAGATGACTCTTGAAGCTGGCTAGATATGCAGGTGTAGAAAACTGGACTGTTGTTCTCTTCCAGCTGCCTATTAACTTTTGTTGCAGTGTCATAGCTATATCCACCAGACCAGGCATACTATGATTAAACTACTGTTGCTTGATCACCCACTCCCAGTCCTCCTCTCACGTATGGAGTAGAAGCAGTGAGGAAACCGGGCTCAATGGCTCGGTTGCTGTAGGGAAAGGTGCCATTTGATTCAAAACCAGGAGTGTTCCATTCATCCAACATGAACACATGTCTATACAAATTCCATCATTGGATTAGTGCTCATTTTACAAACTCCACCAAAGGCATGAACGAACCCATTAATTCATATAAAATATAAAGATGCTAGCCAGCAAATTCTCTAACGTTGAGTAAACTACTATTGCCTCACCATTGAAGTTTATTACCAATTTTATCCGTTTGTTTTCCTAAAAGAACTATTGTTTCTGTTGCTTTTTTAAATGATGAATTTTTTTATTAGCGACAATTTCGTTGATGATATAATTTTTTCTCATAAGCAACATAAGCAATCATTTTTAGAAAAGTATATTACAAATCATCTATTTTTCCATGAAATAAATGCATCCTTGGTCTTACAAATCCTCCTTCTGACTCTATAATTTTCAAGTACTTCTGCCCAAAAAGAAAAAGAACGAGAAAAAGCAAAATAGTAAAAAGGAAAGATAAAAGAGAAGAAAAAAATAATGCCCGACCTGGACCCGGATCCGGATCCGGACCCTGCAAGTTACTTAAGGAAGCAGAACCCAGCGCCGAGCGTGATTATAACAAAGAGCCGATCGAAATCCCCGATCGAAGGTCGAAGCGGACCGAGTTGTGGGAGATGGCGGTGATGGAGAAGCTGAAGATGTTCGTGGTGCAGGAGCCCGTTGTCGCCGCTTCTTGCCTCATGGCTGGAGTCGGTAATCTCTTCCCTTTGCCTCGAAGTTTCTGGTCTCGTGTCCGGGGGCTCGCTAGTTTGATTATGCGACCGTGAATCTCGCGATTGACCTTAGGAACTATTCGAATTTAGTGCTAGATTTCTCCGGAGACGAACGTTCGGTTGAGCCGAGCGGAGCTGAGAGTGGCGCCCGCTTTGGCCGTATGGATTTCGTGCCATTTCCCTCGTTGCCTTCAATCGGCACCCCTGGAATCGTCGTCTGTGTGCTTCTCGAGGTTCAGTCAGCTGTCTGAGATCTTACGGCATCAATAGGTGCCGGAGTTGATCATATGCCGATTTAGGTCCCGCCTTGGCTTATTCTGGGGCTACATTTTTGCGACCTTACCTGAATTAGTGAGGCTTAAGTAGACGGTCCTTCTTCTTTTTCTTTCAATGCGTTCAAGATGAAACTCAGTGTTGCTGCGTCCCTTCTTGTGAGTTATCCTGTTGCTAACCTTTCATCTTGGTTCTCGAACCACCTTTTATATGCCTTCATTTCGTAATCTCTGAAGGGAAAACCTTTTTCATGTATCATGAGCGTGCGATTCTTTCACTCGTCTGAATGGTGGTGATCCTTAGCTGGTTTATGTTGCGTATCAGCATAATGTCGGGGTTGTCATGCTTCACAGCACTTGACTTGCTTAGGAAAATCGGACAAAGTGGAAGGGAACTTTTAAATAGTAAGCACACTGAAGATGCTAACAATGCTGGGTTTTGTTATAAGGCACGGGTGGTTGAGGGTACTCATCTCACCTTGTGGACTGTTTTTAATTTCAGTGGAGAACTATCATGATTTATGAGGAATGAAATAAAGGTTAATGCCTGCAGAAAAGTGAATTATTGGTCCTTGTTATGCAGTATGAGGGATTTAGTTACTTCCTTCTTTAAGAATTGGATGTGCTTTTTTAGTTACTTCTGAACTGAAGTTGAAAAGCCTCGAGTCTTTTAGTCATGGTGTGGCTTGTGAGGTATCTTAGTAGTAACTTATCGCTGCAGTCAGTAATTTGCAATCCAACTTATGATTGATTCGATAGTAACTGTTATGTTTTTAATTTGTTTCATGGATTTACCACTCAAAACAAATCTTAGCGGCTTAATTAGTAAGCTAGAATTTAAGTCTATAGCATATAAGTATAGGTTTGCCTTGAGTAATAGTAAGTTAACATTAGAGTTATCCGACTGACAACCGTCGACATCATAGTAGCTTATAAGCTTCTTATAAATCTTTATTGAAATCTAAATCCAAGCTACTAAAATAGTGAGTTTCCATTGAATTTGCTCCAAGTGACAGCTGATATTGGAGTAAACTTGTCGATATGGTCACGTCACCATGTCGTTGAATACTGGGTTTAGCTGCATTGAATTGTGCATTCTGCAGCGTCTGGTGCTAGGAAAGAGCAACTTTGTGCCAGATAGGAAATTGTGAAAGCAATGTCTTTGACATGCGCTGAAGGGGTTGTAATATTTTATGCGTCTTCGTCATAAGACTCATAACTGTGGCATTATCCACACATGTTCATTTTCAGTGCCAGAGGCTGTACTAGTTTAAATGCGGAATTCAGTTTTATAAAGCAGACTACTGGTCGTCGGTTCAACACATTCCCCTATTTATAAGATTATTGCATTGGAAAAAGAACTTTTCCTTTTTGCACAAAAAATAGTATTAGGCAATTCTGTCTATCTGGCATATTAATTCTATGTACTTCAGGCCTCTTCCTTCCTGCTGTGGTGAGGCCCATATTGGATTCTATGGAAACATCCAAGCAAGTCCCCCAACCTCCTATAAGTGATGTAAGTAATGTTTATGCTTGTCTTTCAGCTTATTATCCGGTAGCAGTTTGGGTAGATGTATTACTGATTTAGTAGTATTATACAAGTCGTGTGCTTATACATAAGTTTCTCTGGTAGTTCCAATAGTTTCCTTGTGAATATCAAGTATAATTTCAGGGGTTGTGTAATTATATATGTGCAGTTTGTTGCTGTTAATGGCTGTCTTTGGTGATTACTGAGACCTTGAATGTACCTCCCATTGCCACCTGCTCCTCGTGTATCTATTATCACAAAAGTTGCAAGTTCCGATGTAAACCATTTAGTCTCGATTTATGTATTGTTATTGTTAGCCCCTTTCCTTTCATCTCTATGGCTATTGTGGTTAATGAAGGTGAAGAAAATAAGAAGATGAATGAGGGGATTCTTTTAACTCACTTAAAGAATAACCAATGGCCTACACATTTGAAGAGCTGGATTATTATTCGAAACTCCTCTTGCTACATTTGAAAGTTTAACCCGAGAAGAGTTTTATCCAAATGTTCAAAATGGATTATTCAAGGTTTCTGCCTTATCAATCGCCTTGTTCTGTTTCTCTCTTTCCGCTAGTGTCATTTCATTCCCTATGTCAACAGCTTGGATATGCTGATGGGGCGCTCTGTTCATGCTAATGACCTCTTATGTATGTACAGGTGGTTGCCGGGATGACTGGTAAAAAGCAAGCATAAATTCGTCCATCATGAAGTGCCTTCTCTCTGCTGTATCTTCATCGGCAGCCAAATAATTGTTTTGTTTCTTCATTTTGTTGAAGGCTCATTATAAATTTTCTTCAATTGGAACCGGATTTGTATTGATAATACAGGTCATCTGAAGTTACTATGTGTATGTGGAGACGAATTAGGGTAATTAGTTAACCGCCCACTGCAGATTTCTTCATAGTTGTGGAACTTCATGCAATTGTGGGGAGAGGGTGAATTGTTGTTGGAGAATCCTTGCTTGACTTCCTTTGTAGCCCTTCACTGTCGGTGGAACTGGAGTACATCAGATTTCGTGATGAAGTTGCTCTTTCCACTCAATCTCCTTTAGCAAAGGGAATATTTTGGATCTCGTGAATCACGATTACTAAAGAGTTGGTGGTAGGGTCATAGCCCATCAGCTAAGGCAACATCGTGTCGATTTAGCCACCGGAGACTACATGAAAAGTAAAATTTAAAAGAAAAAAAAATGCACGTGTAAAATGTAGATAGACTTTGAACATATGGTCAGCCAAAGGCACATCCATGAACTAGTACTGTTCGCATCTTCAAACTTGTAATTTCACAGGGTTGATTCTCTCGGCGAGCCTTTAGAAATGCTGTCTAATCAGAGAAGAAAACAAAACAATGACGCACCCCAGAGGCACTGCTAAAAGAGACTAACATGCTCGCAGCTAAAGCGGCCAAGAGAAGAGAGGCCACAAGACCTTGCATTAAATTTTTACAGGGCCTCAAAAGTCGAAAGATAGCAGCAGGAACAGGACTCTTATTTGACTCTGTTGGCTACGTCCTTGTCAAATACACAGGAAAGGTAATAATCGACGAAACACGACGTCGGCTGGTATCGGGATGACAGAGATAGATGATCGATCGAGACCGTGGCGAAAGCAAGCTGTCAAAGATACATGTGACGACTCACGATCGCATCTTCCGGGCTTTCCTACTCCTCCTCCAAGGCACCATCTCCTTCAATCCTCCGTACAGAGTTGCCTGTCATGTGTCCAGACTGATAATTTTAGCCTTGCTGGAATAAAGAATGATCTTTTTGCGAGTGCTAAAGAAAGACTTGAGTAATGGAAGTAAGGAGATGATCATTGCTCACCCAGCTAAAATGAGAGTGGGAAGGGTAGGAGAGGAGAGGGAAGCTCCTTGCCCTCCTCACGTCGGTGCCGTTACTGCATTCACTCCTCCAGTCACTGCTCTCTCTGTCCTCCATATAATTACATGAAAATGAAGGGAAGACATAGCTACTCCCGCCCCCGACCATCTCCCTCTTCTTCCTCCTCCTCCAAGGAAAACCACCCAACCACCACCGCCACCCACTTGGCTTGCTCCTCACCACGACACCCGCTCTCGTTGCACCTATATCAATGCCCTCCTCATCATGGCCATCGCCCTCGCCCACTCTTTCCGTAACCACGTAGCTCCGGAACGATCCATAACACTCCCCTCCCATTCTGAAAGACGATGTCGGCAGCCCACCCGCAGCTGCTGGCATCTTGGCTATTATGGCCTCGCTCAACAGCTTAGGAGGCAGTTCCAAGCACTTCCCGGAGGCCGAGTAAGGTTCACCAGGCCCAGGGGTCGGAACTATGGCCAGTGCACTGCAGGGCCTCGGCTTGCCCGGCTCTTCCTCCCACCGGAACGGCACAGCCGCCGTTGTATGGAACGGCGGTGTTCTCATCCCTGATCGGTCCGGTGACCCCACCGTCTTTGGAGCCTCTGAAACCAGCATTAGCTTTCTTGGTGATGTGCTGATGCTCTCTCCTGGTTCCACTGCCTTGGATCCCATTTGCCTTTGCTCTCTCTCTCTCTCTCTCTGGGTGTTTTGTTCTTAGTAGGGCAGGTTTGTGATGTGTATAACGCAGCTAGGAGATGAGCAACAGAGAGAAACGGAGAAAAAGGGGGGAAGGTGCTGGGGAGAAGGAAAGGAAAGGGGTACTTTATTGTCTCGATCTTTGCATTGAGTTGTAACACATTAGCAATCACAGTGACACATGAGAGGACTTAAGGACTAAAACAGGAGCAGAACCAGCCAATGATGAGTGACTGTGGGTGGGACTGAACTGACTTCACCATCTCGAGAGAGAGAGAGAGAGAGAGAGAGAGAGAGAGAGCGAGAGCGCTTTATATATAAACTTTACTAGTACAAGTTTAGGCAATTGATGTTAACTCAAACGCCAACTCCCTGCAAAGTTTTTTAATTATCAATAACCAGTGGAGGGTAATCGATTGCACATTTATGCACTTTTTATCTATTATATGTCACCTATATGCGTTAGATAGGGCCTTCGGAGAAAGTTTTTAAGAAATGCAAAGAATTTTAGGTTAAAAATTTATGCAAATAGTGTTTGGTAAAGTGTGATAAAGAAATATCTTAGAAATCGACTTTGGTTTTATATGCTATTTGCAAAAAAAAAAAAACTAGACCTATAAAAGACTTTAGATATATAATTTAAATAAATAAATAAGAAAATCTACTTGCGACCATTGAACTCTAGCCTACCAAATTTGGTATTAATGACTGTTGTTTGAGGTCGTATGACCTCGAGTGATCAATACGAGAGCCGCCTGGGATTGTAGACTCTCTCTTAAAGTCATACAAGGCTCACTAGGGTTGTATCTAGTTTGTCGATGACTTTGCGCAAGGTGAAAAATGGTGAGGATAAAATTGAAATTTCGAAATTTTAGTGAGAGCAAAGTTGAAAAGAAAAAAATGCATTAGCATTTTGGAAATGCTAAAGCCCAGAGCTGGATAACGCGTGCATCAGACTAAAGGCCTCTTGAGGACTCTAGAAATGCATCTCCGTTAAAACTCTTCAAAAAAAAAAAATTGCTAAACATCACTTGCATTTTGCCTAAGGGCTTATAGCAAGATGGTTCCCAGATGCATACTGTATACGTTACACTTTCACCACATTAGGATGACCCATCTAAAAAGTTGAACCATTAGTAAAGCGAGGTAATATATTTAAGCAATGTGAGATTGTAGTTAACAACCTACCTCGCATGTGAGGCAACTCCTTACACAAGTATGACTCGACTTCACAACCGATGAGTTTGGAAGGAAAGGATAGCATTCGATCTCTTGACATGTGCTCCTACCGGTTTTTAAAATGACTAATTTAAATGCTTGAATCGTTAAATAGAGGGAGATTACATGCATATAACGCATGTTGTTAACATGTATTTGAGTGACATAGGTTTACATTAACAGTCCGCACGATATTTTTAGAGACTTCGTAAGGTACATAAATGTGGTGTATCTTCTTGTTATTCAACGATCAAGATTTATTATTTCTCTAATTTATTTTTTGTCATGTAGAGTTATCTATAGATGACACACAGTTGATGCAGAAGTTGCTAGCTTAATACTTATGCATAGTTATTTTAACTCAAGAAAAAAGTCACCTAAACACAGTAAAAAACAACAGATAGGAAACATGAACTTCTTCTTTTATAGGAACTTCATTGTGTGTGTGGATAAATTGCTACTCACGTAAAAACGTTTTTTTATATTTTCAAACGAGGTACCATACGAAACTAGATTTTACTCTACTTAGAAATGATGGAAACATGCGTGTAATTTCAGTATTTCCACGAGCGTCAATTATAAGAGTTACACACCTATTATAAAATGTACTCAGTTTTAAGTCGAAAATGTTTGAATAACAGAAGCTATTAAATAATAAAAATTACCGTGGCATAAAATGAGATCACATGCGATACCAAAACATGTGGGGAACTTGGTGCTCACGAACATACCAAGCGCTGGTCCACAGATCGGTAGCTGGAAGTACGGATATTCTCATGGCCCCGTTCATCGATCCCAGATGCTTTTTCTGAGCTCTCTCGATATTTACCAGTGAGGATAATGCATTGGATTCCAAGGTCTGATGCAGAATGAATTCCCATTTTCACTGTGCTTTGGACTTTTGCAGAGTCTGATGGAACGTCATGCCCCTCCCAGCAGATCAACCCTCCCAACCCCTAATGCCACCAACCCAAGATCTGTTCTCTCTTCTTCCACTTTCCCAAGTGACTAAACCCGAGTCAATGAATGGAAAATACGACCATGCTCGTACGAGAGGGAGCTTGGAAGGGTCACACAAATAAGGGATTATTCTGCATACACGAATAAGGAATTATTCTACATAGTACTGCGTCGCTCGTGTTTGTTTTGAAATTTCACATTCGATGGGTCTGATATTAAATCTAATGGGACAGGCCGATATGAATGATCTATTGATGATGATAGTAGAAATCCTTACCCTCACCATATCCATAATCTACATACTCAGCTCGAGGTCTGCTTTCACTGTGTTTTTCAACTTCCTACTTCAAGTTAGAAGAACAGAAGTATACTGATGAAGTGCAGCAAAAGCTACTGAGATCTCACTATGGATTAAACAATAGGCATTCAGCCAAAGAGTGCAAATCTTTGCCTATCATGACATCGGATCTATGAATTTTTTAATGTCGACCTTTTTAGGTAGGTGGGTCTCATGACTTCTCATCCTGCTTGTCTTTTGACATCAAAAGTCAATAAAGCTAACCCATAAACATCTTAAGTCCAATTTTTACCGCGTCCTTTTTTTTTTCTTCTTTTTCTTCTTCTTCTTTTCTTTTTGTTGAGTGATAATTGAGAGAGAATCGACTGAGTTTTTTAAGTTCAAAACTCAAAGAAACAAAAGTCATTTCAGTTGTTAACTCTTATTAGGATGCATTTGTTTGGAAAAAAAATCATGATAAAGGAGCATCATTTTTCAAGAAAATGATTAAATTTCTTTTTGTTTGGTGATATTTGATAAAAATATTTTGTGGTATTTCGTTTTTATTTAAAACACAAATTAAAACCCAATGACTTTTTTTTAGGAAAAAAATAAAATTCAAAATTTTAAATTACTTTTTTTCTTTTCTTCCTTTTACTTTTTCCTTCTTCCTACCACCTCCCTCTACATCTCACCTGCCGCTGCTTCTTCCTCTCCATCGCCGTCGCCACCGCCGCAGCTGCCATTTTCTGACAAAGGCAGTATAAGTTTGTGATTATCAGGATCTTCTGGGAGTTTGCAGAGGATTGGAGATGGAGATGGACGGTCGGAGAGCGCAAGAAGACGCCCCCGCCAAGTGCTTGGGAAAACCAGGCAAGTGGGCAGGCGTCCGATCAAGGTGTGGCTGGGTTTAATTTGCCGGCCAGCCTCCGAAACCAAAAGGGCTCCTCAATGTTTGGGGTCGGGTGTCTGAGCTTATTTTGACCGAGTAGCCGCCGCCCTCGATGCGAACCTGATCCATACGTGTTCTACAACCTATGTTTGAAGCTTATTCTAAGAATTCGTGAGAAATTTTACAGACAACTTTTTAGAAATGTATCCGAAAAGAGTGGGAGAGAGCGCAAGAAAGCCCATTTCTTGGGATTAACTCTTATTATGGTGCATGTATTATCTAACATTAAGAAACACTCGTTAGTAAGTCTAATCCTGAATTCTTTCGGCCTTGATTATAGTTGAACATTTTGCCGATCTCTCTCTCTCTCTCTCTCGATGGAGTAAAGACATCTTGTCGAAACCCCCCGTAAATTTATCATGTGGAATTCATTTCTACAATTATCTATCGCTTGGATCGTTTTGCTGTTTTACGCAAAAGGGAGCGGAAGTCTATATATCTTTCGCAGCAAACGACGTCATCGTGATAAAGAAAAGGAAAAGAATCATCTATATATTTGGGTAGGTCTACCGACGAAATGTGTCGGCACCCATTTACAAAAAAAGTGATTTTTTTCTATTTCAAAGTTTTTATTTCCGTGGGTGATTAACGTCTACGTTTATGCCTTTTGTTGACGAAAGTCGACTAATGACCAAAACGATTATGAAAGGCAGCTCAGCCACCAGTCACTCCTCAGATGTCCAAAGATAGATGCCAAAAAAAGACATGATTCCATGGGAAATATTAGATCCTTGGCGTAAGAATAGCCTGCCTGAGATCTTGTACACATCCCATCATCATTAGGTGATATAAAATCGATTACGCTTAGATGCTGCCTTTTCAACAGATAAGCACCGATTCATTTAATACGGAGAGCTGATTCAATTAATCATAGCTGATCAATGTTGACAAAGTGTAAACCATCGCATTCTTTTCATTGATAAAGAGGATGGATAGTGGCAATTGATACTAGTATCCTCCTTTCGGTCGCTACAATAACCAACATATCTATTGGGTTATTACTATTCAGTACTATTCGAGATTCCAAAATTGGAGATGGTTTAGCAATTTACCGCATCCTTTCTAAGATACTAGCAGTTGAAAAGTCAGTTCCAGAAAGGTAATGCATCAATGAATTAATGCAACACGAGTTGGTCAGAAGCAGCAGGCTTATGATGTGAATCGCATTCATAAATTATGTCTCACGATGACCCCTTTAACGTATAAGCAACAACCTCAAGCAAGGAAGACACCTGCAGTGGACCACTGATTGTTTGACCTTAGCGTCCGAGGGTTCCCCCACAAAGTCACGTCACCTTGATGCAAAATACGCGTGCGTGTATGCCCGAGAGCGGAAATTTCTCGTCCACAGCACTCACGAGTCCCACGCCGGACCCACGCGTGGAATCCACAAATTCGACGGCTGTGATTCATTTGATCCTCTCTCGATCCCGATCCGACCGAGTGTTTTTGCTGTCGTGAGCAGAGGCACTAAACCCCAAATGTTCGTCGTCCGCCACAAGATGATGCTTCAGTGTAAAGCGAAGGAATCAAAAGTTTTTGCTCGAGCCATCCGGACAGCGAAATCACAATGAGCATGAAGGAGAATAACCCCTTCATGATAAAAGCTCCAAGTAACGAATCCAAATCAAAGAGGCTTCCTGGATCCCTTCATGATTAAAGAAAACGAGTCATCATTTCCTCTTACAAAGATTTAAAAGGTGGCACTAATCAGGAGAGGGTCCTGAACTGATAAACATCATTACATGTTAAAATGGTCACAGCCCCCCTCCCTAATCTTAGCAGTAAGTACAGCAATAGCCAGCCAACTAAAAAAGCCCTTGTCCACTTAAGTAGAGGACAGCACTAGGAAGGAGGAAAAACAATAATCTCAGTGGTGATGGAAGAACAGATTCAGCTTAAGGAAATGTTTGCTTTTACTACGGAACTATTGTCTTTCCTCGAAAGAAATATAAACCTAAACCCCAAATGCAATCATCGATGATCACATGGAAACTTTTAAAAAGCAAGTGAGAAATCACCTGGCCGCCATTAGCAACACGTGGACGGGAAAAACAGCAGTCGAAGGTCCGAAACGAGACCCGGTCAATTGAAGCCCATCAAGAACTCTGATTTGACCCATCCCCTTGGATCGGACACCTTTACCTTGTTCCGTCCCTCGCGTGTCAAGCATCAACAAGCCTTAGGCAGACGTATTTTTGCTGGCGGTGGTAGATTTAGGCATCCAATGAACCAAAGTCCAGAGGATGAGAATGACAATGTCACTTCGTCCGCCGGTTGATTCCCACTTGTCCTTTGGAAAAGAAGCGTACGTCTCAATAAAGAAATTCACAGATCCATAATTTTATATCATTTTCATGACAAGGAAAAAATTATTCATTCAATCTTAAACATATTGTACAGAAGTTGATTCAATCTTAATTGAAAAAGCCAATTTCCGAATATGATGAGAGTTGGAATCATCGGACAATTTTCCGAAGCTAATCAAAGAAGCACAGGTGAGTCCAAGCCATCTATCCTCCCGATCAATCATTTTCTATGAAAATATAACAAAAGGTCTTATGCGTGTTTTTGGCAATGCCCCAGTGTCTATTGCCACTAGAATGGGGTGCAATCCCACAATCAGTTTTGTTCCCGGTTACTACAACA
The DNA here is from genome assembly GCA_019926035.1 of Melaleuca alternifolia. Lineage (NCBI taxonomy): Eukaryota > Viridiplantae > Streptophyta > Magnoliopsida > Myrtales > Myrtaceae > Melaleuca > Melaleuca alternifolia. The sequence continues at coordinate 277,186 of JAGKPW010000366.1, forward strand.
TATTATGCGTCTAACTAGAAACGGAAGAAAATCATTCAATATGCTTGTATCATGAACGGCATGATAAACATAATCAATCATGAAATTTTATTTACGTAGAGAAATTCTATGTTCTATTTTTTTCACTCGTTATTGGTAAGATATGCTAAACTAGATCTACTCGATTACTTCCCGGTTACGAGATTTCCTCAGCTCGTCCTATGTTTTAACTCGATGAATGATGCAACTCTCGTGGTGTCCCGTCGATCCCAAGGAGTGAGATAGGCAGGCAACCAATTGCATCTATATGCACGAACGCCCACTCCCGCCTGCCCCATGGTTTCCCGTTTTGTCATGAAGCTGCTGAACGGAATCGACTCGTCTACGAAATTCTAAATCGGCATGGGTTTCGGCGCTTGAACTCTACTCTTATAATGAATTCTTATCTTCATCGTCGGCCTCCTTAATGGATGCCCTATATACCATACCACCCGCGCTAGTGCAGGAAGAAAGTTAGGTTTAGCTTGTGCGTGTTAATGCTGATACTGATCACATCATCTGTGGAGAGGAAAGAATAGGAATGTCGGGGGTCCTAGTCACTGCTTTTGGAGCTACGTGTACGTTCACTTTCACTTGCTTTGGTATCTATTCCAACCCCCCAAAACGGATGAAGGACAGGGATTTCTGTACTTACGTTCTTTTCCCTGGCTACGTGCGTGGTTATGTTGATGGAGGTGGCTCGCTCGTTGAACAATGGGCACCAGCAAGAACTGATTTAGGAAATCAATCAAAAAAGAGCTAGCCCCCCCTTTTTTTTTTTTAACTCACTGATAGAGCAAATGCCATGGCAATGCATCGTAAGTTATAGGTTCGAATCCGACTCCAGTTGAAGCAGCTGAAGAAGACTTTGGCGTTTTCGTGGTCAAAGAGCCTCCCCCTTCGCAATCAAAGTCGAGCGTCATGGGGGTAAATGCAGTTTAATGTGCCGCAATTTACGTTGGAAGTTTGTGTCAAAAGACGGGAGGGGCGGTCACGAGGTGCGAGTAGGAATGCAAAGGGTTGGGTTGACACGTGATTGCAGGACGAACCCGACGTCCTCGACGGCGTCTTTTGGCGTAAGGTATTTTGTTTTCGCATGGGGGTGTGGACAAAGATCGCACAACGATCCAACCGCAAATACATAAGTGGGTGAGAGACCAGCATCGCCATCTCCCACACTACAATGTTATATCTGCCGTTTATTTCATCTTGGGTCCGCAATTGGTCTGGACCAGACCCGTGGGCTTGAATTGTGCTCTTTATTCACTGCACCGTGCACGCTACTTTCTCATGAGCCCTCTTGTCCGTGTCCTGGGATTTGGGAAGATGTGATCTTGGCTGAGCTGCTAGAATGCTTGGATTACTTCTGCACACGCACGTCGTGAACCATTTACAATGGCGGTGGCGCGGTCGAAGTTGATCACGAGACTATCGTAACCATGATGGCGCAAGACTCGATTAGCCTTTGCCAAATGGATGGAGAATGAAGGGAAGGAAAATTTTCTATAAAAAAGTGTTGAATCTATTATATTTTTGTCAATTCAATTGCCGATGAGGATCACCGACTGTGAGGGAAAATCATGATGTCCTTGACGAATTTGGGCAAGGATAGTGGCCCTCACACAAATCTAGGCCCGGCCAGTGAGGGCCGCTCACCCCATTCTAGCAAAAAAGCAAAAAGTAAAGTGGGAATAAAAGGAAAAACAAAAAAACAAAAAATTGATTTTTTTTAAAAAAATGAAAAACTTGTCCACGTTAATGATTTTCATCAATTGATAAAATGTGAAAATTCTCAATTTACACAATTAAAAGATTAGAATTAAATTAATAAAAGTATAATAATTTTATTACCTTTTTGATAATTTCTTTAGAGAAGAGAATCCGGAAACATTTCTTTGTTTGAACCTCAAAAGGCTGCATCTAATTCCTGTTCCCAGATGCATCCCGACTTCTTGGTGCCAGGTGCCATCACAGCACATCTACACATAGTCAGCATCTCTCAGGGGTGAAATTGAAAAACAAAAGAACCTTTTAAATTGATTTTGAAGATGTCATGTTATCATAAGGTGTACGCAAGGGGGCTTGAATACTCTGCTCGTGAGGTTTGATGTCCGAATGACCTCGCCAATCGGGCCAGCGTTCGATGGACTCTTCTTTAATTTCCCCGAATCGTAAGGTGGTATGTGTCTTACCAAACTGCATTGGGCAATGCCCAAGGCTCTATCGAAGGCCATTGGACCGGCATCATCATGTACGATGACACTTGCTAAAGCCCCCCTTGTGCCTGGTTCGCCCCCAAGAAAAGCATTACAATAACTTCCCCGAGACTCCGCCGGTCCACTCATACTCACCGTACCAAGTTCGTCTCCCTTTGTCCATTCAAATTTCAAAGATGGGCCATCCATGCCCCGGTTTAACTGGATTCCTAAAGATAGCCCGACAAGTTACGGTGAGGATGAATCCAACCAGGCTTTCTGAATCTTATAATCTCTCGTTTTCACGCTCTGAGCACATTCCAATTCAATAAAGACTCGATCGCTAATCATATCTGTCATACCTCAGCGTGGCTTGCTTTGATAACGGATCTAGTCATTGGGGACAGATTCCAAAGTCCAAATCCCAATCAAGGTAATATATACAGCATCGAACGTCAAAATCTTTCCATTACCAAACACAGAATAAAAAGCCGCGTCACAGCTCATGTGACTGAAAGCCAGCGTCGGCATCGGCATCGTGAGAAGGGAAAAGTAATTGATATCGGCAATGTCGAGCATCTCTCGACATGCCAACGCCCCCCTGGTTTTATTCTTTTCTGTCCATTCTCGTTGACGCTGCCCTCGATCGACTGGATCATCGAGGATGACGCTTGGAGCCATGCGCGTCGAGCCCCACCCCAGAGTTCAAACTGAAGACGCCAAACGCAGACCCAACTTTTCACGTTGCGTGGTCCGCGTACGTGCCTCCAAACCATACCTGTCTTTGCGACGAGACGTAAACATTGTGAAGTGGGGGAAGGGAAAGAACACGAGACACGAGTGTCTCCCCAACGTCGTACCTAGTGATTGTCAGTTGGGTAATCTAGTGGAGAATGTGTTGGCTTTTATTGTCGCCCGATACAATCTCCTAATGCGACTGCCCAGAAACGTTAGTTCGATTTTCTCCAGGAGTCCCACATCGGTCATCACAAGAATGTAAGAAAAGAATGCGAGGATCCAACTAGATTTGCTGACATTACAAAAGAAAACTCTGCCGCCTGGAAGTCAATGGAGACAAATGAAGCAAAGATACTTTTCACACGCTTGATGCAATCCATTATATGTAAAATTGGCCTACGCACCCACGGTGTTGGTGCAATCAACTTTGATAGAGGTGGTTTCAACTGATCAATTGACTCCCTACACACGTTCTGTTTACTTGAACGGGTCAAATAACTTAACCGAAAGACCAAACCCATGAGAGCAGCAGTTTATGAGACAGGGCACCACTTTAGAATCAACTAGTTAAAAGAGTGATCGGTGCAAGCAATAAGTTAGACATGAAATGGTCTCTAGAGACGGCACATATGCCAAAATCGAGTTATCCCATCCACTCGTGGTCCCGATGATGACCACCTGTCCAGTATCACCTGAAAATCCCACCAACATAACCGTTTAAAAAATAGCAATCTAGACCAGAAAGTGGTGGGGGATAGCTAATTCTGAGCCAGAACATTCAAGAGTCTCGAGTACTCATATGGCAGCATGGTAAGTTCGACACTCACTCCACAAAAAAGCTCAGACCGCCAAAGCGGACCGGGTCACTGCTTCTCTCTTTCTCGACACCCACGAAAGACGAAACACCCGTGCGAGCGTCAAGGGAAAATGACGGAGAGATCCCCACGAAAGAAGAACGAGCTAAGCGTGGCTTGACTATTCTACGGGACCGAAAGACGCGGTCGGTGAATTTTTACTTATTCCAAGATGTCTAAAATGCGAAGCACACTACGTTGACCCCACGTCAAACACCAAGCAACTATCGCCCACTCCGGAAACACGTGATCCCCACGACGCGATGCCACTGCAGAGAAGATGCTGGTGGCTGCGTGAGAGCACGGATCGCAAAAGCGGAAATTGGCCAAAACTCGTCTTACGACGCGCTGGTCTCTCGTTGCCCTTCTCTTCGCCGATCTTGAATATGGGGTCCGGGGTCATCGCGCGTGTTCATTTTTCATCTTCGATCGAGCCCAAGTTCGCGATGGTCGGAGCAGGATCGTTCCTGAAGAAGGGGGACCGAAGCCCATTTTTCGAATTCCAACTCTTTTTTTTTTTTTTTTCCTTTGTGTGCTTCTCGTCAGTCAATCGTCCAAAAGAAAGAAAAGGTTTTACGAGAAAATATCTTCCCTGCGTGCAGCGTGATGAAGCTAGCACGTACGCGCGTCAACCACGTGCGCCTCCCCAACAATTAAAGGAAATAAAAAGAAGAAGGAAGAGAGAGAGAGAGCAGAAATATCGGAACATCACGCGCAGCTCACGTGACCGCCGAGCCACGGCACGTTCGCCTCGCCTCATCTGTCGTAATAGTGTATCCGTGGGACCCCCTCGGGTGGCCCCCCTGGGCTACGTCTAAACCCATGTGCTCTTCACGAGCATCGCCTCCGCTTCGCTCCTTCCTCTATCCCATCTCGTGAGGTCGAGGGTCGACGAGACGGGGACACGTGTCCAGACGAGGATCGCGCCTTCCACGTGGTAAGCGTGCGTCCAGGAGGGGGCCGGGGGGTGTGGTAATGGCGACTTTGTATTGGTAAAAACGTGTTCCACTGTTCCCGCGGGCGTGAAAAGACCGGGGGGAGGCGAGGGTTGGGCCCCACGCGACAAGGCAAATTACAGCCATCGCTTCACGACTCACGAGACTTTTCTTTTGTTTTTTTTCTTTCTTTTCTTTCGTTTTCACGTACGGTGGATTTTAAATATCTCGCGAGAGAACGCGGACAAAACGAGAAAACGAGCGTCAACTCGAGGGAAGTGGGAGTCGCCCGAAAACGCGTGAAAGGACGAGGTGGGCCTCCCCTCCCTCCCGTGGGGGAAGCAAATGAAGAAGGAAGGAAGAGGGGGAGTTCACGAGTCGTGCATGTCGGTTTCCGTTTGGCATCGCGTGACTTTTTCCTTTTTTTGACTTCGCTTCACGCCATCTACCACGGCCGTGTAATTGCAAATGCGAGCTCCAAAACACCACATGCATGACTTTCCCATTAATATACATATATATATCATCCTTTTCTCATGAATATCTTTTATTATTTGAATATTTTAAGACTTTCCTTGGGCTCGACCTTGGCCCAACTAGGCGTAAATGTATACATATGATAAGTGAGGTAAATAGGGATTTTAAAATATTTGAACTCGACATTTCATTATTCTAATTTCATCTGAAATTTTGTGAGACTGCGTAAATATGCACTCTCTATTTCAGTTCCATTCAAAAGTATATTTATGAAATTGGTATAAGTTTCGATTTTTTATGACACAAAAAAAAAGTTGGGGATGCTGGGGGACTTAATGAGCAATTCTAGGGTTTTTGGCGACATGAAATCTTTTTGGGATAATTATCTCATAGGGAGCATGGTTTGGATTTTTTTTGTGCGTGTGTGATTTTAACCCTTTAATATTTTGATGTTTAATTTCTTTTTTGGTTTAGACTGCACAGTGGAGAATTAGGATATTCTTAATGGCCACCTTAAACTCGACATGGATTTTGCTCGGCCTCATTTAGGCCCATCTTGCCTCTTACTGTCTCCCCGGGGTGGGATGATGATGATGCCCAAAAGCACGAAGCATCATCACGCTCCCTTAAACGACGGCCAGGATTTATTCGACCCGACCAGTGCTCCGACACCTCGACCTTGACTCCGGGACCCACTCAAGGGCAGTCCCGTCTTTTCCCTGTGGGGCGAAACTCCGTTCGAGGTTCGTACTATGCAAGTACCTCCGTCCCGGGTCTCGACTTTCCTTCGAGGAAATTAAGGTATGAACACGCGCATCGCGTGAGCTGCTCGGAATTGTTAGATCGGCGGTCTTTTCGACAGAGAACATATTCTCAAATCGAACGGGCGGTCGAATGAACTTATATTTGACAAGGCACCGGCACGCACGCTGGCGGACGGTCCGTCGCTAACATCCTAATCATGGAGGGAGTGATGCGCAAGAGCTTGCACGAACAGTGTTTGACAGATTGTCTCCTCCCAATACCAACGTGACCTCGAATCGTACTATATTAAGAAAGAAAGAAAAAACCGTCCTCGATTTAATAGGTTTACTAACATCGCATCGCATCCGAACTTTTATATCAAGTTGTCTCGTGAATTCCCTTTCATATTTTCTATATCAACGCAGGTTCTCATTTACATAAACGAGACTACGTAAATCTCAAAAGTGACTTATTAGTGAGACGCACGCGTAAATTGTTTCAAAAAAAAATCTTACATTAATTAATTGATATACAATATATTCTACTTAATTCATAACTTATTTATTGATTTGAACTCTCGACTAGAGCCGTGGTTATATCTGGATATATTGTTTTTTTTTATCAGATTTTCTTATTTGAAAGTATCAAAATTACGTGTCTTGCTATTAATAAGATATTATTACAAAAAGGAAAAAAAGTAGGGAAAAAATATATAAATATATATATTATATATGGGGGTAGGGAAGGAATAGTGAGGGGAGGGATTAATTAAGGGGAGTCACAGGTGGTTCATGTGCGGAAAGTAAATGAGGGGGGCATGAGGTTCACGCAATCTCATGTGCGTGTGTGCGTACCGGAAAATAAAGAGAGAATAGAAAAGCGACATGCAGAAACAGTGCAACACCACAACGCAAGGACATTACTATTCATCATCATAAATAAAGGTATTAAAAATAAATGATAAAAGAGAGAAAGAGAGACCGTGCTTAACGTGACATCGTTTACTGCTAACAACACTGACCTCGTTTAAGGCTTTATTAAAAGCAACCACCATCGGAAAACCCAAAATCCTCCAATCACGTTTCCCCACCTCCACTCCCAACCCCACCCTAACCACGGTTACGCCATAACCCTAACCCTGGTTCCGCCTCCCCCTCCGGTTTCATCTTCACCTCCGAAGGCTACAAATCTCTCTCCCTTCCCATCTTACATACGCTTCGCTAGAAAGAGAAAGCTTAAAGCCTCCTGCTTTCTTCATTTTCTCGTACCCATTTTAACCGAAACTGTTTGTTTTCCAGGAAAATCCGTCCTTTGCCTCTTTTGCCTCCCTCATTTGTGCCCTTTCCTCTCCCGCCGCGAAAGGAGCAAGTGGAAATCTTTCACTCCCGACGGCTCTCCCACACTGCGCGCTGCCCGCCCCCGATTGCCCTCCTCCACCCCCCCAACCCTCTTCCCTGCTCCTTCTCTTTTGGCGATTGTCTCATGATCCCATTTGACTCCCCAGCTCCGACGGTTTGTATCTCGTCTGGATTCTTGGATTTCGTTTTCTCGCTTTTGCTTCCTGTTCCTTGGTTTTTCCGTGCTTCCTAGTGGTAATCGAGATCTGTAATTATAGCCATGGCCAAGGGTGAGGGGAAATACGGGGCGAATTCGTTTCTAGCTGTCGTATGCGTGGGAATGTTGGGTTTTCCGTAGAAAGCGAGGGTTTTGTGTTTCTTCGGGGTTTCGCAAGCTGAGATTCGATCTGTGCTTTCGAGCTTGAAGAGATTTAGTGGCTAGGGTTGTGGGTTTCTTGTGGGATAGAGATGAAGATAGAGCTAGGTGTTGGGGATGGGCCGTGGAATGATGAAGATAAAGCTATGGTAGCTGCAGTCTTAGGAACTCGGGCGTTCGATTACTTAGCTTCGAGCTCGGTTGCGAATGACAATCTGTGGACGTCCATTGGGAGTGACGAGAATTTGCAAAATAAACTCTCGGATCTTGTGGACCACCCCAACTCCTCCAATTTTAGCTGGAACTATGCAATTTTCTGGCAAATCTCGAGGTCCAAGTCGGAGGGTTGTCTGTTGGGCTGGGGGGACGGTTCCTGTAGAGAGCCGAAAGACGGAGAAGAATCTGAAGCAACTCGAATTCTCAATTCGAGACTCGAGGATGAGGGCCAGCAGAGGATGAAGAAACGGGTGCTGGAAAAGTTGCACACCGTCTTTGGTGGGTCGGATGAGGACAATTACGCTCTTGGTCTGGACCGGGTGACGGACATGGAGATGTTCTTTTTGGCGTCCATGTACTTCTTGTTTCCCACAGGAGAAGGGGGTCCAGGCAAATGTTTTGCCTCGGGGAAGCATGTATGGCTGACGGATGCGCTCAGGCCGTCTTCTGATTATTGTGTTAGGTCTTTTCTTGCGAAGTCGGCGGGGATTCAGACGATAATTTTGGTTCCGACTGACGCTGGGGTCGTAGAGCTGGGTTCAGTTCGATCTGTATCGGAAAGCTCGGAGGTGTTGCAGACCATAAGATTGTCTTTCTCGACGAATTCATTTGGGCCGGTTAAGCCAATAGCGGCGGCCTCCCCCGTAACGAATGAAAAGAAGGACGAAAATGCCCCCTTCTCTAATTTGGCGTTGGCGGGTAAGGGAGAGGGAATCTCCAAGATATTTGGGAAGGAGTTGAGCACAGGTAACAGTCATGGCCATTTTAGGGAGAAACTCGCCGTTAGAAAGATGGACGCTAGGCCGTCGTGGGAAGTTTACCATAACGGGAGTAAACTCGCGTTTTCAGCTCCTAGAAATGGCACCCATGACACGAGTTGGGCTCATGCTCATGGCGTAAAACAGATGAGTCCTGTTGAATTTTATGGCTCTCAAACCCCGGCCGGTAATCTAGAGGAGCGGACGAATGGTAGTAGGAAAGATATCGGACTGAACTGCTACCAAGCACAAAAGCAGGTGCAAATGCAAATCGACTTTACTGGTGCCACTTCAAGGCCTTCTGTGATGGCTCGACCATTCACCGCTGACTCCGAGCATTCTGATGTCGAAGCTTCGTGCAAGGAAGAGCAGGGTGGTGCAACGACTGAGAAGAGACCGAGAAAACGAGGCAGGAAGCCTGCTAATGGAAGAGAAGAACCTCTCAATCATGTGGAGGCAGAACGGCAGCGACGTGAGAAGCTGAACCAGAGGTTCTATGCTCTTCGTGCAGTGGTGCCTAATATATCGAAGATGGATAAAGCTTCCTTATTAGGAGATGCCATTGCTTATATAAACGAGCTTCAAGCAAAGCTCAAAATCATGGAAGCAGATCGGGAGAGGTTTGGGAGCACTTCAAGAGATACATCAGTAGTCGAGGTTAATGCCAACGCAGAGCAATCAAACCAAGCTCCAGATGTTGATATCCAAGCTGCTGCTGCTGATGAGGTCGTCGTAAGGGTCAGCTGTCCTTTGAATTCTCATCCTGCATCAAGAGTTATCCAGGCTTTCCAAGAGGCGCAGGTCACTGTGCTCAACTCGAAGCTTTCGACCGCCAACGATACCGTGTATCATACATTTGTGATAAAGTCACAAGGGTCTGAACAGATGACAAAGGAGAAGTTAACTGCAGCATTTTCCCGTGAATCCAACTCCTTAGAGCCATTGTCATCTGTTGGCTAATGGGGCGATGTTCGCATATGCTATAGTGGATAGGCGTAATACATAGGGAAAGCCCCTTTGGAAGCTCGATCAGAGTTTTGCATTGCTGCAGAGTTTCCTTAAGGAGTGGTGGTTGAGCCGAAAGGAGAAAATGACTTCCTAGTTGACCGATTAGGACAGTAAATTTACTTTCATTTTTTGTTCTTTTCATGGTAAACAATCCTCTCATAAGGAAATATTCTTGAAAGTTGAATTGAGTCTGTAAGTCTATACCTTTTGTGGTTGTTCTGAACATTAATATAGTTTCTCTTTAAATTTTTCCTTCTGATGGTCTACCCCCAATAGTTTTTATATTCACTTTGTTTACCTTAGTACTCCTCAGTTCGTGTTCTCCGTCGAAATACGTGTACAAGCAATTAAACTGGAAGATGAGGAATCATTTTGCATTTAGCATGGAAACGAAGTAGTTTGAGTTGTCAGTCGCCCTTTCGTCCTTTCGGGGCACATGTCCAGACTCTTTTTTTTTTTTTTTTTTGTCAGTGTTGGTTCCTGAAGTGCTCTTCCCCTGAAGCAGAAAGCTGTCTGCGTCGCCTGGTCAATTTGAATTGTTCCAAATCAGTTTTAACCTGAAAGTACCAGCACGTTTTTCACATTGCTGCGGTCGGTCTTTATCATGGCCTCTGCCTTTTAGGAGGAGTGAATCCGAGCTTGTGGACTTAAAGTGTCCCGGTTACTTTTCACAAAAGAAATGTGCGCTAAATGTGGGTTTTCATCAAAGTGTGTTGCTTGTGGGCTGCATTACCAGACGACAGCATGAGGGGTTCGCTGAGAGCAATGCAATGACGATAATTTAGGTAACTTGCGCATATCAAATCCGGGAGGAAGGATGCACCAAAGACATCGCGGTACGAAAGTTAGTCACAGTATGTCATTCTGGGTATCTATGACTGCAAAACCCTAAATCGGTTCTTGTTTTCTCCCTCGCATCAAGTTCATGAAAAGTCGAATTGCTTATCAAGGGCTGGGAAAATGTAAAGTTAAACAGGAAAAAAGCAAAAACAAAAAGCTTCCTGTATGAGCATTTTGCGAATACTTTTTTGCTTTTGGAAAGCAATCCTTTGCTTCAACCTTGTCCAAGGAAAAGCAGAGGCCCCGGACTAATTGACATGTATCTGCTTGCCGTCCCATGCAAAAACCTCCAACAGATCTATATTTGTGAATGAAAATGCTTCAGATTGGAAAAGAGTAACGTCGATGATTCCTTTATGCTATGAATCTCTCTGTACTTTTTCACAGCAAGTGTCAACACCAAAATCCAATATGATAGATAGAATAACCAACTTCACAAGCAAAGCTATTGAATAACTACCGGCCCTCAGATGAATACTTCACAGCGAAGTGATCCCCTAATTCAAGATCTGCAGACAACAGCATCAATGCAGGACTCAAGCATGTAAACAGGGTGCTACTATTTTGAAGGGCTGCATAACCCAAAATGACTGGAGGAAGTGTCATCAGCAATTTCTCACGTCTGTTTGAGTAGGTAAAGTAAGATTTTCCAACTCTTTTGCAGGATTAGCTTCCATCACTTTTTCTACTTCGGCAATGCTTTGAAAAGTGTCCCTTCTTACCACAACTATAACAAACCACCGGCTTGCCCACTGTCTCAGATTCTCTCCTTCTCGGAGGTTTTCCAGAGTTCTTCACATTGTTATAGCTGGATCTAACTTTACCAGATGGCTGAATACCATGAGTTTCCTTGGACCTGTATTGATTTTGCAACTCTTCCTCGACCCTTAGATGATCCATCAGCACCTGGAAAGACAAATGCTCATAGTGCATCAACTTCAAGCAGAAATCATTCCAAGATGGGGGTAGTTTACATATGATGACACTGACATGGAAACTCTCATCTAAAGAAATTCCAGCAGCCACAATTGAATCTGCCATGCTGTTCAACTCTTGGACTTGCTCAATGACTGACTTACCATCAACCATCTCAAATTCAATATACCTTTTGACTTGCAATCTCTTAGTCCCATATTCTTCATAAAGATAAACTAGTCTTAGCTGTTCCCACAGATCTTTTGCATTGTGAGTTCTCTGCGAGTATTTATAGAAGAGACCATCTGACAGAGAACTCAATATGTTGCGACGGCAAATGTAGTCGTCATTCATCCACTTCTGTTCATCAGCTTTTGCTCGAGCAATTTCTCCACTGCTTGCTTCTGGTATTAAATTGGCCACTGGGCTTGGATCAGTGAGAACGTATGCAACCTTTAGTTGCTTCAAGAAAAACTCCATCTTTTGTGCCCATTGGTGATAATTCTTTCCATCAAAACGGTTTATCTCAATGGGTACAAGACTCTGAACTAATGTGGCCATTGAGTTAGAAACATCATCAAGGGCAACGCCAATGGTTTGCAACCTGCAGCAGTCAATTGATAAAAACCATTCAATGGCCAATGAGCAAACTGATTTCGGGTGCTTTTCAATGGAGTATAGGAGCAAGCATACACTTATCATTTTGTAGTGGTCAGGAATGAATCACATCACAACTATGGAGAACTACAGCCCCGAGCTCTGACCATTACAAATGTACATCTATTGTTGCTTAAATTTCCAACGAAGTATTCTCACCTTGATTTTGACTCCATCTTTTTAATAGCTTCCTCTATTGTAGGGAGACTGCTCCTAAAAGCTGACCACTGGTCTTTTGTTAAGCTAATTCCTAAAATGCATCAGAACAGGCATAAATATTTGCAAAAGCACGCTTAATGGCAAAAAGAGGAAGCTGCATATCCAGTAAAAGCATGAACAAATATGCTTTTAAAATCCAGAAATACATACAGGACTTTGAAATATCTAGTGGGATAAAAGAAAATTAACTAGCAATTTGAACCCCAAGGATAAGTTATAATTATCATCCAAAAGATTGTTCACAGATGTGTCATCCCTCCATATAGGCTTGAGATGGAGGTAATGGAAGTTTGGGGCCTGTGCTCCCGCCGGGGGGGGGGGGGGGGGGGGCATCTGTGTAACAGTGCTCTAATGCTAGGAGATACAAAAGGGTGAATATTTATCAGATATTTCCTTACCATCTTACACTAATAACTTCCACATATCTTTTGCCCAAAAAATATGATCATATTTGACGATCATATTTGACGTCCTGTTGTCTTCTACACATATAACAATTCCCAAGCCAGCCAATCAAACCCATAGAAAGCTCCAATGGAGTTGCTCTGGGGTTTCAATCTCAGCAATTACAGTAAATATTTACAGTTAGAAGTTCAGAAGCCACCACAATGCATTTATTATACAAAGAGCAGCATTATGGAGTCAATACAAGAGAAGGTACGCACAATGTTGATAGAAACCTGAAGAAATCATACTGCAGACAAACATACTCTTTTAGCAAAAGCCACTGAAGCAGTTGGAATTGCAGACATTAACAACATAACATCAATCAGTAATCAGATAAACCATTGTCATCATAGCTTAAGCAAGCTCACAGGCAGCAAAGAGTAAGAAAGACTGTTCACTGAGCATTGTAGATTTAGATAGAGGAGAGAACGTTATACATGTTCAATCACCTTTAGCACTGGGAAAATGCTTTCCATCTTTGATATAGTAGTCCCTTATGGATACCATATTTGTGCTTTTATAATCTTGGAGAGTCACATACCTCCTGTCTGAAAGCTACACCAACATCAAATGACAATTTCAAAGTTGTTGACGTGGCCTATCCAATCACAGAATGTAGAATAATCAGTCGACCACAAGAGGACTATAATGAAAATGTTCTAGTCAGTTTCAACTGTTTCAACGGCAACGGAGATAGAGCCTTTAGAGGTTCATGAGTTAAGTCTCAATCGCCAACAGAGGAAAACCATGAAAAACTATTGCAAGCCTCTCAATTCTCCTTTAATTTTCCCAGGAGAGACACTGCCACCAAGTGAGAATTTAAAATGGTAGATTTACAACTGCCTATTGCACTTATCTACTGCTGCCAAGTGAGAATCCAAAAGTTTGGATTAACTAATGCCAATTGCACTTTACCTGAAACTGTTAGATTTCCTCCAATTACAACTCCTCACCAACCTTATTCTCACGTTACTTGCAGCCACAGGGCTTCTAGAGTAAGGACTCCTATTTCATGCTCCCTAAGTTAGACTCAGCAAACTAGACAGCTAAATTTTGAATTTGCCTATTTCCCCATGTTCTTCAGCAAACACAGAGACTGTATCTGATAAAGCTTTTGAAGAACTATCACCTTCGCCCAATCTAGAACTCTCCTCTACATAATAAAGCAGGAAAAGAACCTCATTTTGATTGTCCAACACAAGAGATGGTTGGGCGTGCGCAGTCCGAACCTTAAGAAAATACATATAGGCAACTCTTGGCAAAGCCGGACAACCATGGCTTTCGAACACAACTAATGCAGTTGAATTCAATCTCACCATGAATTAGCAGACAAAAGCTAAGTGACGACGAAGAAGCGACATGATACCACTTCCTCTACATGCAGTCGATGAACGCAATTTATGCAAAAACAGAGGAATAGGGTTTCACTTTCAACCTCACAAATGACGCGCTCTCCATTTTCGCCGAGCTCCTTCTTCACTTCCCTCACCGATGCCACTGCGGCGACCTCGTCGACCTCTCCTCGGACATTTGATTCGCCTTCCTCGGCCCCGTCCTTGTCCGCGGTGTCCGATAGGAGGAACGACTCCAGGACGCTCCTCACGAACTTCTTGCTGTCGATGTCGGAGAGATCGATGCCTAGCTTCTCGGAGGTCTCATTCCTGAGCTTGAACTCGGTCATGGCTTCCATGTCAGCGTGCCGCAGTATCGCCATGACTGTTTCTTCGATCATCTGTCTCGTCTCCATGCTTCTGGATGGGCGGGAGGAGCTCCTCAGTTTGAGCTGTCTGTCTATAGCCAGCCCCATTATATACCCTGCACTGTTCTTATTTAAAAAAAGAGATTTCTTTTTTCTTTTCAAAGTATATTTTTTTATCATTATTTTGGTATAGCTTCGCTATATGTAACGAGACAGTCAGCCAAGAACCATCTTCTTCCCGGCAAGGAAATTAAATGTGGGATCTTTAACCAAGTCAAAGGCTCATAGACATTGAAAGACTTCGATTACTTGTGAAAAGCTTGACAAGATTCAACTACGACGTCCAGGTGGGTACCTTCGATGACGTTTCAACATACATGCTTTCCTCTTTCCTTCCTTTTGCTTGGGTCATAAATTTGTTCAACCGTCACGCCCTCCACCTGTTTGCCAAAATGCTCGACTACCATGAAATATGCGTCTGCTTGCCTAGAGAGCGTATAGATACGTCTATCTAACGAAGCTGTTAGCTTTGACATCGCCTAGTAATTGGATGGCGGACACTGCTAGCATACTGCTTACAGAATTTTGTTTAGCTCCTCTCACCGGCTATTGACTGGTTATATTTCTCCAGCTTCCCTGGTAGTTTTAGCTCCAGCACAATCAAGCTAGCATGTTGCTTCGTCGACTATCAGTGAAGTTTGCTGCTTCCGCAAGACCCTTTTGCAGTAACACCAGACATGATATAGCCACAACCATTGCCGAACTTAATAAGGTAAGGTAATCTGTTCCAGATAATTGAAAGGAAAATAACAGTACTAACAAGGTCCAGAGGCAGACAATACTCGCATCAATGGAGATATGAAGTACATGGGATGCATTTTCCTGCATCTTAAAATTTAATGTGATTGGCTGTGCTCTTGATTTCTCATTGTTATTTAGTCCGATGTAACATTTTGTTGGGAGCTCACAGATTTTGGAATACAAAATTATCGATTTTCGCATCAGGAAATGGAAGTTGTTTTTGGGGAGCCACCATCCAATGGATCCAGCACTTCTGCAGCAGATGTTTTCAGTGCAGAGGAAACCCAATTTACATCTCACGGATCTGAAGAAGGTGCAGGTGGCTTGACGCACGTCGGCAATACAGGAGAAGCTCAAATGGTTGATGTTTCTCCTAAAGTAATTAGCAAGCGAACTGCCACTGCCAGCTGCAAAGTGATGCTGGGGAAGAAAGTGTTCGATTTGGTGTCCGTCAACAAGATGGCAAAGGGTGATGTCCTCAGTGTGGCCAAGATCGCAGGAATAAGTGGGGCAAAGCGTACGAGCAGCCTCATTCCATTGTGCCACAACATCACGCTGACTCATGTTCATGTTGATCTGAAGCTGAACCCTGATGACTTTAGCGTGGAAATAGAAGGGGAGGCCGCATGTTCTGAGAAAACAGGGGTTGAAATGGAAGCGATGACAGCCGTGACCATTGCTGGTCTTACAGTATATGATATGTGCAAGGCTGCTTCAAAGGATATCCAGATTTCAAACGTAAGACTTGATCGTAAAACTGGTGGGAAGAGTGGGGATTGGTTTAGAGGAAAGTGATGGTTTTTAGAGGGAATTCATCAGATATTTCTAGATGATGCTTCATTTTGGCGCCCATATAATGAACATTGTAAGAATGCCACTCATTCTCTGTTTTATCCAACCTTTTTCTATATCATAATCTTGTGGACTGTGAGGATGAATGAATCATCGAAAGCGCAAGGAGCTGCTTGTATATTTAGAATTGCTTTGCATAATGGCCTCATGCTTCTTATGCGTGAAGGGAAGGCTACTCGGTTTTATCCACTCATGACACATTATAGCTCGAGCTCAAGTTTTTGGGCTGTTGGCAATTCAATCAATTTGTTTTTTTAGATATTAGTACTCTGATAAAGTAAGGGACCAGATTAACTCCAATTTGAGCACAATGACCTCCTATTTTGCTGGAAGTACCAAATCATTTGGTAAAACCGTTTACGCAAATTACTTTTCTTGACTATACACTAATTATTAGGTGAATCTCCAATTGTGCAACGACTAAACCTAAAAGATGTTGAAGTAGGAAGCTTTCTTATCTTTCTTCCATCCTTACTTATTCTTATATTCCATTTACATATAGAATTGTTCATTATTTGTAGTTGTCGAGATTTTTATGATTTAATTAGATCTTATGTAAATGAAATGAATGATAAGTATGTACTCCTCTTTCTAATCAAATAGGCAATGGTTGAGTAATGGGAAAAAAATGAGATGATTTAGAATTAAGTGCCAAGATTGTATGTAGAGTCTTTGGTAGTAGATCCACAATCCAAAAGGATGTTTGTGATTATTTCAGAAGAAATGAAACAAAAAAATACAATAGAGTTAGGACAATTTTTGTATGAGATCTACCGTGGTATAAGAAGCTAGAAACTAATACTATTTTTTTTTTCCAATCGAATGGATTTAAGCAGGACCAATTGAGTTAACCCAATTTTATAGTCAAAGTTGACTCGACTCGACGATGTAATCACGCTTGATTTAGCAAGATTAGGCTCAAGTCAACTCAGTTTGGCTTTTTGACGAACGTGAGCTTGACTTGAATCAACTTAGTCAGCAAAGTAAAGTTTAAAAGCTCAAGCTAAGTTTGAACTCGCTCTTGAAAGTAATTGTGGTTTATAATATATTACAAATGCATATATGTGGCCAAAACAAATAACTAATAAGATCATTGGATTAAGCTTAACGAAGTGCTGGAACTCGATTCCGACTCGAGAAGAAACGAGTTGAATTCGAAGCAGCGAAAGAGTCAAATTCAATTAACTCTAAAATAGCTTTCACTCCTTAATATGTCCCATCCCTTATAACTAAGAAAAAGTCAAATAGTTTGACTCCCTGTTGTGCCTTGTCCTCTTACGTTTATGTTTAGAGCAGAAACACCGATCCCAAAGATTACAACCTAGTGCATTTTTTCGGAGAGTTCAAGAGAGAAGCTTGAACTCGAACGGGAGAACTTGCGATTGCCATGGGATTTGATCCCCGGACCTGAACCAAACGCCCTAGCTTGCTCAGCCTCAAGCACTCATTTACTGTCGAGCCGAATGCTCGACGGCAGTTTTAGTAGTCATTGGGAAAATCAAGAACGTGGACAGAAAGGCAAAAATGTAGAAACTACTGCTACAGAAGCAATGTACAGGGCTTGGGAAAAGGGTCACTTATTTGAGTAGCTTTTAGGGGGATGATTTGAAGCTCAAGACCGGTGTGGCCGATAAGTAAAAAGGAAGTGCACTCGTGGCGGTTGAAGTGACGTCGAACCCAAGTCTTGAATGATGCCAAAACCATTCTCTTTGGGCGATGCCCGTCACAGGTGGGTTAAGTAGATCAGATGAACACGAATCGTTCTCCTTTCATTCCCTTTCTTGAAGGATCTTCGCAACGCGAAAACATTAGCAAATGCTGCAGCTCAACGCCGAGGTGCGCGGATGAATGCCGGCGCTTTTGCTGCTTAAACTCCATGTTCGAATGTGCAGACGCTTTCGTATGAACTTGCTGGTAGATTAATAAGAACAAGAATCTGCATAGACGAAAAAGGGACGATAATATTATTTGTACAGATTAGCGTTAGCCAATTAGTCCAATAATTAAGTGTTTAAGTAGTCTAATCCCCTTCGCGAATCCTTTACGATCACCATCCACCCACGGGGCCCATTCTTGTGGAGATCGACCTTTCTCATACGCGCGCTTACACAACGCAAACACACGCGAAACGAAAGGCACACATGTGCTGGTCTCTCTGCCGTCAGATTTCGCCTCGCTCGCTCTCTCTCTCTCTCTCTCCTTCCTCCCTCCCCCCAAGCTGATGAAGAAAAGAACCTCCTTTTGCCAGAAAATGTGTTTCATTTCTGTATTTCTGTAAAATATCATTTCCTCCCCATTCTTTGAGAAATCAATACTCACTGATTCTCTGAGGAGGAAGGCCAAACATACCCATTGTCTGCTCGATTCAAAAATCAAGACTTTCCCTTCTTTTATCCTCTACCTCTCTTTCCTAGTTCCGGTCGTACACCTGTAAATCGGACAAATTCGGCAACTTTCCCACATTTCCGAGCTCAGATTTTGTCGGAACTTGAATGGAAACTGATAGTATCGAATGCGTAACGTCCCTAGATGGGACGGACGAAGATGAGATCCAGCAAGATCCCCACCACCATCTTCACCAGCAGTTCCCTTCCAAGTCGTCTCACGGCAATGGCGTCGTTTCTTCTGCGGTTCTTCCCAGCACCACCCGGGTCCACGAATTGCTCGAGTGCCCAGTATGCACCAATTCGATGTACCCTCCAATTTATCAGGTCATTCTCTAATTGTGACACTTTTGGGTCAACGGGTTTCTGGGATTTTCTGTTCATAGGGTGTTTTGTTTTCTGTGCTGCGTCATTCCTCACCTCTGCGACGTTGGTAGGTGAGTATGTCCCTCAATTTGTTGGATGGCGTTTGAGTGGATTCGCTCGTTGATTTCAGCTACAATTTCGACATTAATCGAGTGGTTTGATGTGATGGAAATCTCTGGGGAATAACTTTGTGAATCATGTAGGCTGTGGGATGAGGAACCCCCTTGGATTAGAGGAATTGAGCTGGTGAGCTTTTGGGGAATTGGGTGCTGCTGGGTCATAATTAACTTCTTGGAACTAAAAATAGTCCTTTCATGTCTCTAGTGACTTGTCAAAGTTGCTTCTCTTTGATTTCAACTAGGTTATCTCTAATGTCGATTTGCTTGTCACTCTTGCTGCTCACTAGTTTAACGAGAAAAATGCCTGACTTGAACATCGAGATATGAAAGTCTCTTGGTACTATAGTTCGTGAAATTGAAAGAATTCTAGATGTATCGCTGCCTTTTCAGCGATAATGAGGATATTCCCTCAGATAAACTTTTGCTGTTTTTCCCAAATCAGGGTAGTAGAGAGGCTACTCTTCTTGTTATATCCCATGCTGAGCTGGGAGTATCGTAGCTAATCATCCCTTTTTATTTCTTTCAAGACAAAGGCATTGAAATGAAACTTTGTTTTTCTTAGTCAATTGTTTCTTGTTTTTGTTGTTCATCTTGATTATATCCAGTTTCTTGTACTTAAAGATGATATTCTACCGTTTAGTTATCTAAATAAAGCAATACTTCAAGAATAATGAAACATGTCATGAGTATTGGATGATGCCAATTTTCATGCTATCTAAACTTACATAATATCAAGGAGAGTTGCAATATAACTTTCACTGTGCTTTCTATGTTGAATATTTTCTCCGGGATGTGAATTTAGAGAAGCAGTTCCTTTGTGAATGGAGTTTGTTTGACTAAACAATCAATTCAACTTCTCCTTGCAGTGCCACAACGGGCATACACTTTGCTCAACCTGTAAAACCAGGGTTCATAATAGGTGTCCTACGTGCAGACAGGAACTTGGTGATATAAGATGTCTTGCATTGGAGAAGGTGGCAGAATCACTTGAGCTGCCTTGCAAGTACTTCTCTCTTGGGTGCCCCGAGATATTTCCTTACTACAGTAAACTCAAACATGAGGCTATTTGTAACTTCAGGCCATACAATTGTCCATATGCCGGTTCAGAGTGCTCTGTCACTGGGGACATTCCATTCCTAGTTGCTCATCTGAGGGATGACCACAAAGTGGATATGCATTCTGGATGCACTTTCAACCATCGATATGTGAAGTCTAATCCACGCGAAGTAGAAAACGCGACATGGATGTTAACTGTGAGTATTTAATGACTCATTATCTATAGGTCTTTGCGATGAAAAAAATTAATAAAATCAGCTTTAGTTAATCAAAAGGTTTCTGGGGGTTGCTACAAGAAGTGCAGTTGCTTCATTGGGAAAGGATTTAGTTTTGAATATTTAATCAGTTAAAATCATCTGGAATCCTACGTTCTTTCATTATTATTTTCTTTCCTTTTAACCAGGGAAAGTACATCACTTGGCCTTGTCGATATCTCACTCTGATTTTACATTGATATATGCTTGTCCAGTCGTGTTTTGAAAAATTATTGACTACTTTTAAGTGCCATTAGTAGTCATAACGATAGCACCTAGTCTGTATGCCATATTTACCGCAAAATGGAACTATTTGAAGTTCAGTATTTAACTGCGAAAGAGTTATTATAAGAGTTCATATGTCTGTGAGTAATTCTTGATATACCTTCCCCTGCATTCTGCGAATCAAAGCTGTGACCAAACGCCTCTGTCCAAAACCATTTTTAAATGTCATATGTTCAGGTCTTCCACTGCTTTGGACAATACTTCTGCCTCCACTTTGAAGCATTTCAGCTTGGAATGGCTCCTGTTTACATGGCATTTCTTCGTTTCATGGGTGATGAGATGGAAGCTCGGAACTACAGCTACAGCTTGGAGGTTGGGGGGAATGGTCGGAAACTTATATGGGAGGGTACACCACGAAGCATAAGAGATAGCCATAGGAAGGTTAGGGACAGCCATGACGGTCTAATTATACAGCGCAACATGGCCCTTTTCTTTTCTGGAGGAGACAGAAAAGAACTGAAACTACGGGTTACAGGACGCATTTGGAAAGAGCAGCAGAATCCAGAAGGTGGGGCCTGCATACCCAACCTGTGTAGCTAGCATGATTTGCTCTCTCTCTCTCTCTCTCTCTCTCTCTCTCTCTCGTGCGTGCTCTAATATGGTGGAAATGTAGTCTTGTGACAATTCAAACTCAAGATTTCTCTAACTTTGTAAGGATGCTGGATGTATCATATCCACGAATTGTTAATAATGTTTTTCACGATTCTGTGTCATAATGATGAGTCGATGTTGTCATAGCAAGAGATCATCAGGTATATCAAATGCAAATACTGGTACAAGCTAGCTACTGCATGCACTGGTATACCTCAGGACCTATTGCCATTGCCTTGTAACATGGCATCGTCTCCCTTGAGCTCGGGTTGATAAAGGCTATTCCCACATTGCAGTCAAAAAATGAGCAATCGTGCTTCAAGGTCCTGTTGGAGGAAGAATCTCCCTGGAGACGGTTATTTTCTTCTCTTTTTTTTGGTCCTTTCGGTGAGTCAGTCATATTAGCACAATACTTAAGGGAGTGGATGAACTACTTCCACTACCATACCAAAGAGACAGCTGTTATCGCTAGATCCGATTTGTTTATTCAGTTAACCTTTCACTTATGACGTATGAACCAAAGGTCGAAGGAAGCGACTTTCAAGAGCTTATTAAAAAGACTGAACTGATGAAACTGCTTCACCACTTGGCTTGTAGTCGAAGCAACAATCATGAAACAGAAGTAGCTGAGCAATGTGTGTCTCTGTGTGTCCCCGACAGAAATGAATACAAGTGGCGTCAATTTATGGTTGGGGAGGTTGTTGTGCACTGAAAGATACCTTATCCTTTCTTCAAGTTGCACCTACCGCGCTCTGGCCGTTTTCTATGTTCCTTTTACTTACTCAAGTTACATAGCCATTCAAGTCACGTCTCAGCTGCATAGACTTGTCAATATCAACAGGAATCCTTATCAGATCGTCTCCATCTGGCTCTTTGTTCTTAAGTGTTAATGCGCTTCCAAAGTGGTCTGTGGAAGACAGGCAAAGAAACAGGCGTTCTAAATGTTAAAATTTGTCACTTCTGCTGGAGTCTCAAGCTGGTTCTTTCGTCTGTTGTTTAAGGAAAACGTACGACTGTTGTTTCCACCTTCTCAAGTCTTGGATTTATCGATGCGGTAATGATTATCTTAGGGGAATGTATCTTCTTTCCACTATCAATCCCATTCGGTCCCATGCCCCCCCGGTTGGTGCCCCTAAGTTGTCTGCAGCCATCTGTGATTCGACCTCGACAAATCCCTAATTACTCTTTCTTTGAAATATAAAATGTAATCGCCTGTTTTGGTGTACAATCATGGTATATCAGGTGTAACTTTGGAAATTCTTCACAAGAACCGCCAAGGGCTCGTCCATTATATAAGGTTGTCAACCACCAAGAAATCATATAAAACTACCTATTTGTCCCATAAGACTATTTTCTCTGGTCATGGCAATTATATATTGGCAAAACCATCATATGGACATTGATCCCTGGTGATGGCACTTATACCTTTCAAATGAAATGCGCTTTTATTCCGGTCCCGTGAGATCTGAACCCCAATAGACCGGACGAAAGTTTTGTGCAATCAGATACGTCAACTAGTCTAACTTTAACCTATATAACTAACAAAAGCTATGGATGAAATCCATAGCTGTTGCCATTTGACTTTATGGGAACTGGACTAGGAGGATGAAACAGACAAAGCCTATTTGGGATATGCTTTCGTCTGGGTACAAGAACAAGGTCTAATGAAGGTTTAGAATTGTGAGAACTAGCTCCTGATTGAAGGGATGGAGAACATGCGGGATTTATCCCTCTCCACATTTTCAGCATCTCCTGGAAAAAAGAAAAAAAGCGGCCCTCTTCTCGGAAAAAGAGGTAATGCGGTCGGAGGTAACCTGTCACTGTAGCCTACAACTGCTAGTCATGTGCTCCACCTTTCAACACAAAGCTGGGAAATGATGCGGTTATGTCCCTGAAAAGGCATTGAGAAGCTAACTCAAGTAAGCCTCTTGGAGATAGCAAACTTCTCTTTGGCAATCCTTTGCATGAATGAGAGAGATATTACAACCTTATACTGCATATGAGTCCTCCATGACCAGAGGACAGTGAACCGAGGACTTAGCAGCATAAATGGAAACCCAAAAATAAAAAGAAATTCAAAAAAGAAAAAAAATTCAACATCCATGACATCCATTAAAAAAAGTTCGGCCAATTTAATGAAAAGCATGCAAAGATCCCAGTTTTTACTCGAATATTTTCTCTGAAAGAAATGAATGAGATAATATCCCGAGCGACGAGAGCAAGCACGTGTAAACCACACAAATCATGTAATTGACAAGCATCAGATATGGAAAGATGCTAACTCTCATGATAATGGCCAAAAAAATACAGGATCAAGCTATATACAAAGATGCTACTTCCATACGCAAGTGTATAAGATTGGATGAGCAAACTTTTTTTGAAAGTGATGTAATTGACGTACATCAGATACGGAAGAGTCATGTTCTTCAGCATCAAGGGGTTCTTTGCCACATATTCTTTCCACTCTTCTTCATCAATTCTTCCCTCGCCTTTTGCATCTACTTCCACAAATGTCTGTGTAAAGAGAGCAAGTAGATAAGCAGGAGAACTAGAGCAGACGGAATACTTATTATCATACACACTACATAGAGGTCGCTCTTTACCTTGTCCACGATCATTTCTACAACATCATCTGATAGATTCAGCTCAGATTCACTGAAAAGGGCCAACACCATTTCTTTCAACTGTTAATATGCCAAAATATTTGCTTAGTTAAAGAACATGAAGACTTATAATTTATACGTAACAAGTAATTAATTTCAACAAAAATTTTACTGTCAACTTTTAAGTTTAGAGGCATGCATCAAGTATGCCAAATCCTTGATAGTTCGGAACCTAAATTTATGATATCAATAAACATGAAAATATCAATCAGGGAGTCTAAATGATCAAATTGGAAAGATACTTCGAAGGAAAAGTTTGTACATCAATGACACCAACCCCCAAGGTTTCATTATTTAAGATTATAATACTACAAAGATTGTAGCAAATCAAGATCTAGGTTAAGAGCCATACATTTAATAGGTTCCAGATTGAACTTGAATTGAAGCACTGGTTTTAGGATCGAAATCAAAAGTTCAAATGAGAATCTAAAAAGTTTTTATATGGTCAAACCCAAATATGAATTTGGCGCACCCACTAGATGCTTCATTGAAGTGGGAAATAAATTGCTTAACAAGACTCCTGTGTATACTATATTAGAGTATTCCCCTCCCTCCCTCTCTCTTCCCCCTTTTGGCTGGAAGAAAAACAATCTAGACCCCTTGACTAATTTTACTGTAATACAAGTAGTGAAGCAGCATCATATACCTCAGGTTGAAGCGTTTTGAATTAATATGCTTACCTCCATCCTTTCAATGTAACCAGTCTGCCTTAAATCATACAATTTAAAAGCATCTGCCATAAAATACAACATCTGTTTAGTACAGATAAATGGATAGTATGGATTCTGAACTGTAGAACTAGAGAATATAAGGTACTCAGAGATTGAACATCCATGCAGAGAGACTCATAAATGTCATGACACCGTCACAGGGTTTTTTACTCTGCTTCTTACATGAAGCTTTGACTGCATCAGGAGTTTTTGGGTGGAACACTGACAATGATCGAACAAATTCCCCAAATTCAATGCGTCCATTTCGGTTGACATCAAAGAGATCAAACATCTGCAGAAGTGGCAGGGATATGCTTATTATCAAAGGCAAATTCGCAGAAAAGAGAAGGCATGTTCCCCATAAAATGATACAAGAGAGATAAAAAGTATAGTTGTCAAATAATGATACTCATTAAGAGTGACTTTTGCTCTCTTGCGCAATTAATTGATTAATATCTATACGTGACAACTGAGACAACAAGAGGTACTGGGATACTTATTGAGCACACATGCTCAGCTTTTTCAGCAACAGAATGAGTTCTACTTTTAAATTTTGGCTATGTCATGCTAACATTATTACATGGTTCCTCTACTTTATTATCTCTTGGATACACACTAAAAACCTTCCGTAGACCTCGAGCTTCGTAGCAGGTAATTGGCAGCAGAAAAGAAGTGCTTTCCCCAACAAAGTTAGAAATCATACCCTATCCAGAAAAAGGTTATTCTTCTTGCTATTTTGAAAAAGTGCAAGCTGAAGTTCTTCCTAGCACACAAACAGAAAGAAATATTTGGTCAGAATGGAGTACAATATACTGTCGTATAGATACTGTTTATTTCTATCTCCCCATGTGGGAGGGAGCAGGATACCTTGTGTATTAGCCCATCCTTGATCACAGAAGTGCTTAGCTTTCTGAATAGCTCATGCAAAGATTCCACTTCACTAACAGTAACTGCAGGCCACATGGGTTCTGTCAATGACCAGCAGCCTCCAATAAAAGGCATAAAAGAGTATTAACTAATAACGTGTATGGGAAACTTAATAACTCATCACAAGCTAAACTTCAATCAATTGCATCCTTGATACCTTGGGCGACCAATGTGAAGCATGTGATCTTCTAAACTAGTGTTCATGAATCAATAGTTTACTTGCAGAAAACACCAAATGCAATTTGTTAGCAGGTCTAAAGGAACTTGTCTATGGTCCCTGTTCAAGCAGCAAAATGAAATGATAAATGAAAGGCACACCATCCCTTTCTAGAATTTTTTTTCTCTTTTGGGATAGGCAGAGATGTCATAGGAAGGAGGAGGAACTTAACATTATGCTTCAATGCGTTATCAAGTCATGAATGTAGTTGGTCACAACATTTTGCCATGGAAACTCCAAATAAGCAAGAACAACAAGAGCTAGGCACTCACAAGGCGTTTCAGAAGCAAGGGCAACATGTTCAGCCGATGGACTTGATGGTTTGGCTTCAGGTGTGGCTCTCTCGTTGGCACGCTTGGAGGGACCACAACCCATAATTTCCAGCTCAATGATTATTTCCTATGTAGATACGCTCTTTCAATTAAGACAGAAGAGTTCCATGCCCCATGAACGCCAGTCATAGACTGACCCATTTGGCATTTGCATCAAATGACAACGTAAAAGACTGACAATACGGTCAGCTTCACACGACAAACACTAAGCATTCATGGGAACTCCCAGCTTTCCCCACAAAATGCATATAACCGATTTCGCATGAAACTAATCCTCAGGTTAACAACTAAAAGACGATGAAGACATCACCGCAGACGAATGGGATCATGGGAATTCATAGAAAGACAAAGAACGTGGGTCCAATCGGCGACGGTCAAGCCATAATTCAACTTATGCTCAACATAACTGCAGCAAAAGCTCGCTCTGCTCTTTTGCATTCATGGGGCGATCTTCTTCCAGAGCGTTGAGTACAAGAGCGAAGCAGAAGAGGCATACCACTCACAGAGGAACGCCGGAGAAGTTCTCGAACACACAAACAGAGAGAATCGTTTCGGTCGAAAACTCAGGAGAGCCGACGAACGACGAACAAGGTGGCGGGATCACCTTCTTCCCGGGACGGCGTCGGGGGAAGTACAAAAAGTCAGCGGTCGTAACATCGCGGCTCAGGCGAGAGGGGTGGATGAACAGCGATCTAATTTTTACAAATAAAAGTCGTTAAATCCGTATAAGAGTACCCGAATATTATTTTTTTAAAGAAAATCAACGTTTACTCAAGTCCCAATTTTATTTTAATTTTTCTTCACCCCGTAAAGAAATCCTCCAAAAGTTTCAATTTTGCTCTAAACCTTGACTTTGAATTTCAATATCTACTCTCGTTAACCCTTTGTTTATAATTGCTTTTAGTGACTTGGCATTTTCATGCCATTGCTCTAATTTAGTTCCAAATTTCATATTCAAGAAAACAGCTTTTAGAGATGGATTTCCATTTTAGCTCAAATGACATCTTATTATGTTTGAAATTTGGATAATTATTAGAGATATTATGATTGGTTTTCTTTATTGCTCTTACTTTTATGAGTGTTTTCTTCGATTTTGCGCTCAATTTTCAACATATCGTGTTCGAGAGTCATCCATCTCTTGCATTTGGGGCCCTTGGCATGGGGTGCTCAAACGGCTTGTACAAGAGTTTTCCATCTCTAGGTTATCAAGAGAAATCTGGATGAAAGGTTAATAGAGGCAAATTTGAAACTCAAGTAAATATTGATAGCTTTTTTTGAGAAAAAAAGTTTCGGCTAGAATTGAGACTAATCCTAACATTAGAAATCATTTATTGGACATGAAAAAGTTTATGATAGAATTGAGACTAAATCTAAAGTTCAAGATTTTCTATAATATAAGATTGAGTTATATAGATACACACACACATACATGTGCGACACCTAGTAGAAAGACCCATGAACTTTAGTAAATTACAATTAAATTGAGAAATTAACAATATAAATAAACAACTATAAGTAACTTAGATGAGAGTCGATAACCTAAAATTAGTTGGTAAATTAATAGAAAAAAAAGCAAATCATTCAATATAAGAGTTGATAAATTTGAGGCGTCATTAAGACAAACAAATAAACTCATGGTAAGTGCAAATATGTTAATGAAAGACTAAGGTTTTATTTTGGTCAATTGAGCATTTAAGGTTTAAAAGAACGACCGTTAGGTCTGTAGCTTGCACCAGTGGAATTCAGGCATTGAAAATGACAAGTAGCAAACGACCAAATATTCCATGTGAGGGCCACGTCGTATTGTTGACTTTTTTGATATCTTAAATCATTGATTGATCAAAAGGAAACCTTTCAAGTCCTCAATTGACCAGCGATCGAAATACTAAATCATGCTTTTGCACTTGTCCCGATGAAAATTGGTAAAAGTAAGTGAGAAAAAACCAATATTATGTAAACTTAAAACGAAGTTGGTAATTTAATTAGATTGCGATAACATACTAATAAGTTATCAGAAAATCAGACAACGAACAAATTGTTCAATCAATAATTTCTTTTGACATGATCAGTTCTTTCAAAAATTTGTCAGCATAGGAAAGAGTATGTTTTGGCTGGCGGACAAGTAAGGCTTTCGCTAGGGGTGATTGGTTCCCCGAGCGGTCCGGTTCTCCCCCGGTTCCCATTCTCTAGGACCGTAGACCGGACCGCCAAAGTCTTGGACCGGACCTATTGGTCCGGTCCGGTTCTTGGGCGGTCCAATGGGACCGGGAAAAATTGAAAGAGAAGTCTAGAGAACTTCTCATTGGGCTGGTCGTCGGCCACGGTTAGTCACGAAACCAATCAAAAGAGGATAAAAAAGAAGAGAGAGATGGCGAAGGAACCCATTTTTTGCTTTATGATTTTCTCTAGAGCTATATGTTTAGAATTTGGGGTTGTTGTCTTAATGAAAGTTGTTTCTCTCTTGCACTTCTACAACATATATTAATTCGAGAATTTTATGAAGTGTTTTGATCATCGGCTTGTTTGAATTTCAGACTAGTGTTCAAACTGTTTTTCAAAAACTGGGTTTGACCCCGTTCAAAGAAGTGTCATTTTCAGCTTGTTTTGTTGCGAATTTTGATTGATGATCTACATAAGAATTGTAGCTCATGTTTAGGGATACAACATGTCAAAATTTCAGATTCATATGATGACAATTGATACCCTTTTGACATGCATTTATGTCCGAATTTTCTTTGTAACCTGCCCTATTTTTCCAGTAAAATGGATGCCTATTTTTAACACTCTTACTCGATGAATTTGAGGACTATTCCTTCTTGAAAGTTGTTTAACTATGTCTTAATTAGTTTTTGATGAAATAACAGAATTTTTGGATGGATAAATCTCTTCCTATGATTTAACAAAGAGAATGACTTCCCGGTGCATTACTATGATTGTTTGCTACCTATGGAAGAGAGAGAGAGATGATGGGACCAATTGGTTTTCTCTCTCTCGGCCCTAAAAGAGAAAGGGTCGGTCCAAGTGGTCCAGTTCGGTCCACCACACTAGGAACCGGGAACCGATTCCATTCTTTGGAACCGTGGACCGGACCAAAGCTTCCAAGAACCGGACCAACCCCGCCGGTCCGGTCCGGTAGTTGGGCGGTCTATTGTGCTCACCCCTAGCTTCCGCTAGGGAGATCTACAAGATCTCCAGTTCAAGGGAAGGGCACCCTTTCTAATGAGTGGACAGAAATCGCTGTCTCAAATGTATCATTTCCTTACTCCATCCAAGGATTTACTTGAAGAAATCCCAACCCGACCTGATGTAGCTCGATTTTGACACGAATCGAGGCATTTTCATCCATATCTAATAGAATAATCTTCAATCAAGTTAAAATATTCTAGTGATGACAAGATACGAATTATCACCTTCTTTCTCTATGTTATCCAATTAAATGCTGAGCAGGACGATAATATGTGTCACAAAAGATTAGTCTGGAGTTACAATGACACCCCAAATCCCACTCCTGTCCTGCTACTACATTTGCATTGCCAACGTCTGATCTTTCTCACGGCCGTCGCATCGTCATTTATCGTCTTGGTCTGCAACGCCATCAGACTGCAGAGCAAGAGCAACTAACCAGGCTAAATTCTAAAAATATTTTCCTTTGCATTGGCCAAGAGGCTGATATTCAGTAATTCAAGTTGTGTTAATGCTGGAGATGGACAGGGGTAGCAAAATGTGTTTCTAATGGGAGGAAAATACCAAAGTTAGCAAGAACGTATCAAACAAGTGCAACCCAGTTTGGTCCAAAGAAAATTTGTTTCCTAATCCAAGGCTCTTCTGATTTATTGTTGCTGACAAGCTCCATAAAATAGGAAGACAAAAGAATTGATTTCCATTCATTTCTAATATTGCCCACCCATGGAAATGTTGCATTATTCGTTTGATACAAGGGCAGCCTGCAAAACAATTAGGTTGTAACTAAGCAACCCCGACAACAAATACAGGCGACAAGAATCCCAAGCAGAGCTCCCGCAAAGACTTGCGACGGTGTGTGCCCAAGAAGTTCCTTGAGCTTTCTCTGGCTGATGGGATGCCCTTGAAAGAGATCCTCAACGATCATATTGAGAACCTGCGGTGATCAATACCAAGGAGACTTATCAGAAATCCGACCAATTTATGTTCTCCATCATGGTTCTTGACTTCATGCATAAAGGAACAGACCGATCAAGCGATTGCCTACAAACAGAAAAATGATTCATCCAAATCACGCTGAAGAAACAAACCAAGGAAGAGAGTGATCGGCTAATGGCAGGTAGGCGACTAGTTAGAGAAGAGCAAACTTTCAAACGAATATGGAAATATTATAACAAAAGCAGTCCTCCTGTTCCTTCTTCCTTTTAGGGGTTTCTAACTTCTTCTGTCTCGACTGGGACCATACTTCAGACATGCAACTGCAAAGGCACTGACCAACAAATAGAACTAACTGTAGTGAAGCTCAGACGGTTATGTAAGTGTGTGGCGAGACCAGTAACCCCCAGTCGGAGGTGTGCCAACTTCTACAGTGAAGGGGAGTCGAACTGCACAGGTACAAGACCATAGGTTTGAATGGATAGCTGTTCCAGGCAGCAAAACTTGCAGATTCTATAATTTGGGGGGCGAAGGTGAACGAGGGGTTTCTAAGACCACAAGTGGCACTAGCATGCACATATGGAATTCACAGTTTGGACTTTCTTATAAGCCCATGGTGTCTACTCTGATCTTTTCATTCTCGGCAGGAAGAATAGGGGTCTTTCTATGATGAGGTTTCCTCCTCTGCCAAGGAACTTTGGGTGCCTTCTTAATACGACCATCGGGCTTTGCTTCCTTCTATCAGGTTCAAAAATGCATAGACTATAAACTTCAACCGATAAATATAAAAAAGGAAGGTGGCATAATAACCAAGGAGACTGCAAATGGCAATATTTATCCATCCACTGGGGCTTAACTGAATGCTGATTATAAAACACCCAACAAGACCTCCACAGGGAACAAACTGACTTCCCGTCAGGTTGACCTCTCACTAGATCTGTTCTGCCTATTGCATCAAATATACTTGTCAAACATACATCTTCCACTGGTAAATCATGAGCGATGTCTCATCATCTGTCCTATCATCCATCCATCACCAGCACAGCAGAAACTAAATATCACTAGGATCATCCTTCCTAAACCAGATAAACTTTAAACATCACCGAGAACTAAACTTTGTGCTCCTTTTCATATTAATTTGAACCGCCTCAGTTGGGCCAGCTCTACTTGCATTTCCAGCACTCCCCAGAAAGGAAGGGAAGAAGTATGCAATTCATAGAACAACATCACAGGGAACAAATTCTGACACAGCAATACATCTGCCGTGTGAATGCATGACACATAACAACATTTCGTTTGCTTGACCAGTTTAATCTTTCTATACTTTCTGAATTGACTCTAAGAAAAACAATCTTGAGTCTCAACCCTGCAAATTCGCCCTACGGGACAGCACTTTGATTTCTCCTTTAATTTTGTTAGACAACATATATAAAGAACACACTTGAGAGATTGTGCACTTCTCACATGCATTCATCAAACACCACCATCCACCAAACACTAGAGCAAACTCTGCAAGTATATGCCTTCAGAAAGACTAGTCAGCTGTAGCAGCACAGCCCCGTTTGATGTTTTCTTAATCATTTACAGGAAACTTAAGTGTCATAACCGACAGAACTATATAGAACACCAGATTTCCAGCAAAAACTGCAGTTATGCAAATTGTAGCGAGATTAGGTCTTCATTGGCATTATATCAAACAAGCTCTATGCATTAACTATGACATGAAGAAACAAATTCTCTGAAATAATAACACAGAAAAAAAGCTCATCAAAGACAGCAGCCTAATGTACACAAAACCATATCCCTCACCTCAGCTTGCATCCCAGCATGTCGCCGCACACCAATCGCGTCATACATAACAATCGAGCTAAACCCGAGACAAACAGGGAACAATGAATCCGAGATGCCATGACAGAGCGCCACCGACGTCGTCAGTGCAGTACAGAGAGCAGAGTGAGAAGAAGGCATCCCTCCCGAAGCAAACAGGATCCTCAAATCCCACTTCTTCTCCACGAAGAAGTTCAATATCACCTTAATCGATTGCGCAACAAACCACGCGAACAAACCCGAAACAAACGTGGGATTTGACGCCAATATCGCCACGAAAGGACTGATCTTGACCTTCGCATTCGACGTTACGCTAAGCAGAGCTACTCCTATCCCTCCGTTCTGTAAGTAGTTATCGCTATGACTATCCAAAACATTCTGGGAATCGCTACAGGCTTGTATGCTGGAAGCCCATCTCTGGGTTCGCGAAAAAATCGAACCTCTGATATTCCGCAAGATCTTAACTAAGCTCCAGATATTGTTATTTTGGTTCGCAAGAGAAATCTGGGGGTTTGAAGGCGGTCTTGAAGAAGCCGAAGTTGAAGATCTCGTGACTTTCCTGAAGTTGTAAATTTTGAGGAAGGAACAACGTGCAGCAGCATGGAGAAAAGGCTTGCCTGAAGGGATTGTGGGGCTAAAGGAAACACAGCTGAAGGTGGACTCGAAGGTGACACAATCCATCAGAAGGCCTTGTCTTGATTGTAGTCTACATTTCAGGACAGTTGTGTGTGAGAGAGAGAGAGAGAGAGAGAGAGAGAGAGAGAGAGATGGAGAGTCTACCAGAAACAGATGAGAGCCATTTATAGGAGATGAGGGCTCTGAGACTCGTGGCAAAGAACGAGACATCAATCCCAGGTCTCTTCGACGCGGAGTTTTGGATGTCCTGAGGTTAATTATCTGTTCTCCCACCATGCCTATAAAATCTTCAAATTTGTGGCGATTCAAGCTGAGGAACAATTTCGACCCCCCAAAAAAGTAAAGATAGTTGAGGAACAATAACATCGGTCAGACCCAAAAAGCAAAACGAGTTTAACACACATTCAGTCCCACCAACATGAACAATTAGTTATTCCAGGTACGTGGTTGTGTTGATTGTTCTCCATAGTCAAGCAATATTGTGGTTAACATGATAATTGTGCCCACACTTACAGGGAGAGCGATCAGCATTGACCCTGATCCTCAAAAAGTCGATACATTTGCTGCCTGATTTCATCATGACGATGAGAGATGACCAAGATTGTAAGATTTCTTATGAGCAAAAGCTAAAGTTTATCAGATAAAATGAATCTGTTGATGATCCAAAGTAGAGCATTATGGGGATCAGTACACCTGAATATCGGGAATACCGGCCAGTAAAGCCCAAAACGCAAATGCACGAGCAACCCCACCATGTTTAAGCCCAACCCACCTGAGGAACAGCTGAGTCGACCGAATGGGAACAGAGGTGGCGTGACGTGGTTGGACCGTGGAAAGTTCAAAAACCAGGGAAAAAGAGGAGAGCGTTGTGATGATACGTGGGAAAGTTTTCTGATGCGCGCTTCGGTTTTCTTCCCCCACCGACCCATTTCGGTTGCTTCCTCATTCCTTCGCAGAATTCTCGCCTTTATACCATTAAACGCTCTCTCCCTTTTCTCTCTCTAGCCTCACGCGCATTTCCATCGTCAACAAACCTCGGCGGAAAGCTCTGCCGCGATACCGCGCGATCCTAGTCCGGAGGTGAGCCCCGACGATGGAGAACCTGATCACTCTGGTCAACAAGATTCAGAGAGCCTGCACGGCCCTCGGCGATCACGGCGACGAGAGCGCTCTTCCTACTCTGTGGGACTCCTTGCCTTCCATCGCCGTCGTCGGTGGCCAGGTCTCTCTCTCTCTCTCTCTCTCTCTCTCTGATTCTCTTCACTTTTGCGTGTGCCGATCTATTCCTGTACCTGTACGTGGCGCCCTTTTCCGTACATGCACGTCGTTCATGTCGGTTGTGTCAGATGCTTCATCAGATATTGGCTTTGGGCGATGATCGGCTCCTTTGTTTTTTTGCATGTCTTAGTGGTTTTGGTTATTCACGAGATGGGATCGATGCCTTTGCGGGCTTTTCCATTTTCGCTTGTTGCTTTCTTTGGGTTGACCGAGACATTTGCATCGGTTGATCAATTTCCTTGTTCCTGTATTGGTAAGGGTTGCTGCTCATTGTTTGACAGAGTCTTTGCAAGCATAAATGTGGATTCTAAGCTGCTATCGCAGCTATGGCGACTTCTCTGCCTCTCTTATTCTTCCCCTGCACTATAAATTATACTTTCAAATCACTGTATTCCTACAGCTTGCCGATAGGATCGATGGATTAGAATAATTTTCACTCGTCCATGACACAAGATGGCGAGACATTGTACTGACTCAATGAGATGACGGCTGTTGCTCGATCTCAGTCGTTCTCCAATGCTTTCTTCACTGCCTGCAGCTTTGAAGTTGACAGCTTTACATAGTTTCTCAGGTTAACTTTTGTAGCAAGCTTGATGAGCAGAATAGTTATGATGCTAATTTAGCACTTAAATTGACCTAATTTTGCCAAATCATGTGAAAGTTCCAAAGTTTTTCATTTTAGGCAGTTGGGTTACCTAGTTTTTAGAGAACGGCATTTATTGTGATCGAGTTAATTTGCAATGGCTTAAAAATTAATTCATCATTGCTAATAGTTATATTGGAAATTCACTGTCTGCTGATGCTGGCATTGCTCAAGCCACCTCTAGTTGTCCTGTTTCTGATAAACCTTGAATACAATTAACATCTTTACAACACCTCCTCTGCTCCTTCCCTCTTTCTTGGAGGTAGTCAAGCATCTTCGTAATTGCTGAAGTGTTATGATTGATAAATGCACTTGAACATCGTGTCTGATCTTTTCTTATTGTAGAGCTCTGGGAAATCTTCAGTTCTGGAAAGTGTTGTTGGGAAGGATTTTTTGCCTCGTGGATCCGGTATTTTCTCTTTCAGACTGTGTACCCTGTGTAACCATAGTTTCCTGGTTCTGGTATTTTTCCCCTTGGTGGTTGGACATTGGATGTGATAGGAATCCTTTTTTTGCAGGGATTGTTACCCGGCGCCCTCTTGTTCTGCAGCTTCACAAGATTGATGAAGGACGAGAATATGCAGAGTTTATGCACCTCCCAAGGAAGAGGTTCACTGATTTTGGTATACCATTTTCACATATGAGTGTATTTTAGCCTTTTGTTATTAGCTATTCCTTTCTGTTCTCATTTTCCTTGTGCTAGCTATTCTTAGTAAAGTCTGCATAAGTTGTTATTCCATTTTTCACTCTTCTGCATACATACACACACGCACATGCACACGCACACGCGCGCGCGCGCGCTCACACACATATAATGGAAAATTGAAGACCAAATATGACCTTTTCATTTGTTTCCTTTACCTTGTAGATGCTTATCCGTATTGTCTCCTATATAGCTGCTGTCAGAAAGGAGATCGCTGATGAGACTGATCGAGAGACTGGCCGAAGCAAACAAATTTCCAGCGTTCCAATCCATCTCAGCATCTACTCTCCTAATGGTAAGACTTGAGTGATTGCCGTTTATGGTTCTTTTGTTGCAAGGGGTAGACAAGAGAGCGATGATGTTTGATCTTTGTACCTTTGAAATGAATAATTTCACTAAATGACCAAAGAGGAATGTCCGCTAGTGTTAAATGTCCAATCAACTTGTGCTTTTTTCCTTTTTGGTTCACAATTACCTCTTCATGTGTTCCTTTGCTGTTCAATGTGTCCATTAGATATATAAAAGCCTTCCAATGCTGACATCCAATGTGCAACCTTTGCAGTTGTGAATTTGACTTTGATTGACCTTCCTGGGCTTACAAAGGTCGCAGTTGGTGAGTCATGGTTCCTATATATTTTTCATTTTTGGCAAACAATTGTTTCTCTACGTGTTATAAGTTTAACAGCCAAAGCTCTTTTTTTGTATTGAAGAGGGTCAACCTGATAGCATCGTGCAAGACATTGAGAATATGGTTCGGTCTTATATTGAGAAGGTAAACATTATTAATCTCAAAAATTGCATTTGAAGATGAATGAGACTGGAAGAAAATTTTGGAATTGGTTCAATAAAGAATGATACAATCTTCATTTTCTTTTTCTTTTTCTTTTTTGCATGAAGTAGAATAGACTTCAGAAAGCATGGACCAAAAGCACTTGATAATGATTGCTGCATAAATTTTCCATCACTTGCATTTGGTAAATTATACAGATTAGAAAATTTTCTCATGCCATATTTAGCAATCACTGTCTTTAACCTCTGAACTTGGTGAATCTTTCCATAGACAAGCTTAATTCTTTTTATTATTTTTTATCATCTTGGGTTAAATATGCATAGATAAACTTTATCAAGCTATTTACTTGTCCTGTTTCAGCCCAATTGCATCATTCTGGCAATATCCCCTGCCAACCAAGATCTTGCTACCTCTGATGCAATTAAGATCTCTCGTGAAGTAGATCCTAGAGGTAAGTTCAGGAGAAAATTAATTAAATCCGTTGCTTTGTTTTTTGGCACTTTTAAGGCCAACCTTTTCTCTAGAACATGGATGGATGGACTAACATGTAAGATTAATTGGTTAAGGATATAAATGAGCTAAAGCGAAAGGAAGGAAAGAGTAGAGTGGATTTGGCGAGTTCAAGTTATCAGTGTCGACCTTGAGAATAAAGTAAGAAAAATAGTAGACATATGCAGAATAGGATTTTGTCTTCCTGTAGCAGGCCTTGCAAAATTTGAAGTCCTGTTCTGTGCAACATGAAATTGGAAGTGTAAATAGGGTGGAAGTTCGATATGTCAACTGGATTGCAACAAAGTCTGATTCATCAGCTAAGCTATGTAAGCCTCCTGTGATATATAAGATATAGAATTGAACAGATGCAATTGAAGAATGTTTTTATATCATAAAATTAGTGTGGATCTCTAGTCTTAATATGTGGCTGCCGGGATGCTTTTATTGAATTAGTAGAGGGTGCCTACTGTAAGTTCTACATTTCTTTTGATATCAAGAGGCTTTGCTCATGCCATTTCATTTTCAGTAATGGCATAGTATGTGGTTTGGACTCAGCATTGTTAAAAAAAAGTAAATAAATAAATATTGGAACTTTCATCTAAAACCCATCAGTCCTGCATATGATTATTTTCTGTTTAAAAGATGATTGTATGATTGGTATGTCTTTTTTTCTGTTAATGCTCTTAATACATATGGGGATTGACTTTATATTTGTTTCCACGTCAATTTTAAGGTGAAAGAACTTTTGGAGTTTTGACAAAGATTGATCTGATGGACAAGGGCACTGATGCAGTTGATGTAAGCTAATTTTCCCTCAATTTTTGATGATGTTAAAATGAGCTGAGTGTATGCTAAATCATTGGTGAAATGGCATATCTCCCCTCTTTGTCGGATGGGTGCCGTACTTCATGTATGAATCACTTCAATTGATGCATTTAGTTCTGGAAACTTAGTGTACGGTCTTGTTGATTTCCTTTAGACACTTTGCTGAAATCTTATCCTTAATTCTTCCCCCACAGAAAAGTTGCACTCTGGTTCAATGTGGAATTTTCATTTCTAAGAGAACACACTGAAATCAAACTGTAGCTGAGATTCTCTATTTCCTTTTATCAAAAGAAGAAGAAGGAGTCGGAAGAAATAGTCAATTCAAGTTTCTACTGTTGAGGAGTTGAAAAAATATTCAATTTTCTGTTAAGTGAAGTGCTACCACAGACACGGCTTAAGTATTGCTTTGGTTTCGGTAAAGGATTTGGTTTTAGATGTGGCAAAGATTGAGATTTGCCAGACATGGACGAAGCTTCATAAATAAGTTTCCCTTTATGTGCTACTTTTGCTTTCCTCAATTTAAAGTTACAGTCAGAGTGCCACTGTATTAGTTTAAGATAAGGGATGATATCCAAAAGTTCTGCTGCACTGCATCTGAGCCTTTTGCTTTTGAAATATTTAGCACTCTTGGCCACATGAACATCTTTCACCAACATTCTGCATTTCTCTAGATCCTTGAAGGAAAATCATACAAGCTCCAGTATCCCTGGATTGGCGTTGTTAATCGCTCTCAAGCTGATATTAACAAAAGTGTAGACATGATTGCCGCGCGACGTAGGGAGAGGGAATATTTTTCTAGTAGCCCGGAATATCGGCATCTTGCTCACAGGATGGGTTCTGAGCATCTAGGGAAGGTGCTTTCTAAGGTATGTGAAACAAACCAAGCATTAGTTTTATAGTTCTCTGTCCCCGAAAGAAATAGGTTGTCTTTCACTTTTTTTCCTTCCACGCACAGTAATCTTGTGCTTTTCAGCATTTGGAAGGTGTCATTAGGTCAAAAATTCCAGCCCTTCAATCTCTGATCAGCAAGACAATCATTGAACTAGAAACAGAACTGAGCCGACTTGGGAAGCCTATAGCGACTGATGCTGGAGTAAGCAATGCTAAGTTTGCTTACATACCTGTTACTTTTAGACTTATGCTTTACCATTTTGATCCTGCTGTCATGTCCTTTTCACTTCCTGGATATGCATTGCAGAGTTCAAGTCATTGTTAAAATTAGATTTTGCCAGCATTATAGTAATGTGCTATATAAAGCATACTTGTATCAATGCAGGGAAAACTATACATGATCATGGAAATATGCCGTGTCTTTGATCAGATATTTAAAGAACATCTCGATGGCATGTATGTACTCTTCTTATAAAATTTTTGTTGTATTTATGGTCAGTGATCTGTTAATATTTGTGTTGCTTCAATGTTTCTTATGATCTATTGACAACTAATCCCTGCAGCCGCCCTGGTGGTGATAAAATATACTACGTGTTTGATAACCAACTTCCCGCTGCAATGAAGAGACTCCAATTCGACAAAAATCTTTCAATGGATCATGTGCGAAAGCTTATCACAGAAGCTGATGGTTATCAACCACATCTAATAGCTCCAGAACAGGGATATCGTCGCCTCATTGAGTCTTCCTTGGGTACTATCAAAGGTCCTGCTGAGGCTGCTGTCGATGCGGTATGTAGTATCATCTGATTTTGTATCTCCCAATCATGACACTTCTATTTCCAAGTGATAATCATTCAAGTCCAAGGTGTACCCTTTCTTAAACAAATTTGTAAGTGGTTTCTCCAGTATATCATGCATGGAACTGCACTATACCGCTCTGTCGAACATTCCAACAGTCCACTAGTGTGCACACTCATGCCCTTGTAAATACTTGTGTGCACTCAAGTGTGAACCCACTCAATAACTAGAGAATTAATGAATAGCTTGTTTGCCTTAGCTTCTTGATAATAACGTCTTCTATTCTGATTGCTGATTTAGGTACACACAATACTGAAGGGCTTGATTCACAAGGCTATCAGTGAGACAGTGGCAAGTCCCATCCCCTGACAGAACTTTTTTTTTTCTTCCCATTTTTCTAGATGAGAATTGTCCTGAATGAGGCATTGACACCAACTTTTTCTCATATGTATTATGTTCAGGATGCAAAATCATGATTGCTATATTGGCATTCTACTGTCTGTTTAAACTATAGGCTGAGATATACCCAGATAAATGCTCAATATTCTTTTTGCTTGGTGCAGGAATTAAAGCAGTATCCTACTCTGAAGGTGGAAGTTACCGCTGCAGCTTGTGAATCTTTGGACAGGATGAAAGAAGAGAGCAGAAAAGCAACACTTCAGCTAGTGGACATGGAGTGTGCTTACCTGACTGTTGAATTCTTCCGCAAGCTTCCCCAAGATATTGAGAAGGGTGGAGATCCGACGCACTCGATTTTTGATAGATATAACGATGCATATCTCCGACGAATTGGTAAGTCATGGGGTGATATATATATAGGATGAGGTCCCACTAGTACAAGGAGTTGTGAGAAAATCTTCAATTTTTTTGCGTTAGAGTTCTGGGCATAGGCTTTATTTGACCTCTAACACGTCATGGAGTGAGATTTTATCTTTGCCACTGACGCTTTTTTAGGTTTTAGTTTGTCTTTTCTCTTGGATGAGAAAAGCTAGATTCATCTGTTTTTTTTTCTGGAGACCAACAGGTTTAAATCCATTGTGAATGGTAAATAAGTGAAGGTTATGGTAACTTTATCAATTTATGTTGGTAACATCTCCCTGAACAACACAGGGACGACTGTGCTCTCATACATCAACATGGTTTGTGCAACTTTGAGGAACTCCATTCCAAAGTCCATTGTCTACTGTCAAGTACGTGAGGCCAAACGTAGCTTAATGGATTATTTCTTTGCAGAACTGGGTAAAAAAGAGGTAAAGAAGATTGGGTCTCCCTCTTTTTCTTCATTGTCCCTTTTTAACCCCCCCCCCCCCCCCCAAAAAAAAAAAAAAAAAGGAAAACGATTGTCCTTGCCCATTTTCTGAATGTTGACTCCCATCCTCGTTTTGGGTTCTCTAATTTGTAGGCGAAGCAGTTAGCTTCCTTGCTGAATGAAGATCCAGCTGTCATGCAGCGGCGTACCTCGCTTGCTAAGAGGTTGGAATTATACAGAAGTGCACAGGCAGAGATTGATGCAGTCTCATGGTCCAAGTAGAGGGTTGCCGATCACAAATTGGAGTTTTGAGACAGCTGCGATTTAGTTCTTGGGTTTTGGAGATTCTGATTCTTTATACGCAGATTTTAGCTTAGGGGGCAGATGGCCTATTTGCCGCATGCTTCCTGGTCATTCATTTGAGGGATGTTAAGAGTATTAGCTTCGCCTGTATCCTGTCCATTCTTTTGTAGTGGACTTTACATTTACTTCATTCTAAATCCTGGAGGACATTTTTCCCCCTCTAAGAGTCGATCTTAATATTGGGTACGATCCAGACACCCGCACATGGATCTGTAGAACACAAACATTGACGAGCACTCATACAGACAATAGGCGGTAATGTTGATTTTACATATACACACAACAGATGGAAAATGGGTTTACAAGGTTGATGAGGTTGACAGAGGATGGATTCATATATTTTCCTACTGAAAATCACCTTTTATTTCATGGGTTGTCTAGGAATATCTTCAATGACAACGCAGGTCTATGTTAATTATTGGCTCCATGATTCAAAAAGCACTTAAGCTTCAACTGGATGTATTCCAGATTCCGCCTAATTATGAATAAAGATATTTAGCAGGAAATGTGTGATTCAAGTCAATGAACTGATCTATTTTGGTGACCCAGTTCTCCTTTTGCGGGGGTTTGGAGGTTAACCCTTTCTGCTGTTTCTTACATTGCAAGACAAGTGGATGTGCGTGTCTATTGTTGATTGCAATGGATGAGTAGGCACTTATTCTCTCTGTGACTGGCGGGCCTCCAGAAAGCAAAGTTTTAGGTAACCTAAAAACTTCGCCATAAAAGTTCACGAGATGTACCCTCCTGCATGCTTTCTATTTAGAGTTAGCATATATGATCCCTGGCTGCGGTATCTACCCTAACCATAAGAACACACTTAAATATTCATGCCGCAGAGAAGGGAGGGAATAGAGATGGATAGGTTGACGCATTGGTTCTTATAGAGTAGTCGGGTTCTACAGTTGAGAGACAACTGCAGGTCACAGACAAAAAATAAGTCTATTGCATGGTGACGTTCTTCTTTATTGGCTAAACTTGTAGGGTGGAAAACATTAATTTTCAATTGATATTCCATAAAACCCCCTAAGAAGATCAATTTCCAAATTTGAACTAGAAATATCACAAGATAGTAATAACATTGTTAAAGCGAGTCAAATTAATATATACTATCTGGCTTGCGTGGAAAAATTTGATCTTTCCACAAGTATGCAAAAAAATGATATACTGAAGGAAGCTCAAACCGTTGGGTGGTTAGTAGCCCTCAAAAATTTGGAGGGAAACATAATTACTAACCACCATCTTTGCCACCCACCCTCCTCCTAAGCTTCGCATACAAGAGACTGATACCTCTCAACCGCCAATAGTCCTTCACATTCCACAACCACACTTCCTGATCTTGATCTGGTTTTTCTCTTTTCTAGAAACCTTTGATCTAGTTCAGCTGCACAGTGCTTTAATGGCAGGTTTTGGATCTTGGGTCTTACTTGCAAGGTTCATTTTCGGGCTATGCATCCTCATTTTTGTGCTGGACCATGAAATGTTTGCAGTGGCTGATGACGCTGGATCAAATGAGGAAGGATCAGAAGAGTGCAGGACCGATCTCACAAGCTTGCTTCCTCCACCGTACAGTAACATTTCCCAATCCAAATTGTCCTGCATGACCGTTTGGAATACTTTCGTTCTGAGAGTGAGTTAACTTCAACCACATCAGTGAAATTCTTTGATGGAACTGTGCATTTGCCAGTCATAATTGGCCTGTAATGATGCAATGTCTGGAAGCTCTGTGTGTTTACTGGTGGTAGAGTAGATAGCTGCTGTCATTCTTCTTTTTTATGTAAGATAACTGAGCCAAATTAGCTTATAGTGGACTCAGATGCACGTTCTTTTTAGGAAAAAAGAGACATAGTTGCCTCAGTTCAATGAGACCTGTACAAGTTTGTTTTATGTTGTCCAAACAGTCATTTTCTTTTTGGAGTTGAGCAATTAAGCCGGGGGACCATGAGCAAATCTCTCGGAAATTAACACGGTATATTTTTTCTGCTTGTTTGGTCATCTTAGACTGAATGTTGAAACTGGGAACCGTGAGCCATGGATTGAAACCATACACCCGCATAACTGGTCATTCTTAAGCATTGTTAATGGGTCTCTAAGTTAAGAACTAGCAAGTCATATTTATTTGCCATTTTCTTAAAGCTTCTAATTTCGAGAGTTGTCTGGATGTGTGGGCCTACAAGCTATCCTTTAAGGCATGTTCCTATTTGCCAGAGTTCTAGTACCAGTTTACTGTTCAAGGAACAGAGAGGTCCTGCTAATGCTCATAAGAAGGCATGAACTTGCACTTGATAATAGTGGCAGCTAATAGATAGAAGAATTAATCGAAAAAAGCATGACCAAAGGAAAACAATTATATTTGCTGAGAAACATCAGAGCTAGATACATTTTTACCATAGCAGAACTACCCTTTGCTGACTGAAATTCTCATTTGCCTCAGCATTACCAGAGTGAAGATGGCACAATGACCATTGTGTTATCTGCTGTATACACCACCGGATGGGTTGGAATTGGTTTCTCAAAGGACGGGTTGATGGTTGGCTCTAGTGCAATGGTTGGATGGTTCAACAAAAAAGGCCAACCAAAAATAATGCAGTACTACCTGCAAGGTACTACTGCCTCTAAAGTTATACCAGGCAAAGGTGAATTGCCACTCAGCGGAGTTCCAGCAGCTGTTTCACTTCACTCCTCTAGAATTTATGTAGCTTTTCAGCTGAAATTGATCAAACCTCTTGCCAGACAACCAGTTATTTTGGCTTTTGGATCTGCATATCCAAAGCACCACCGACTTACTCATCATGTAGATAAAACAGCAATCTATATCGACTTTGTAGCAGGTACGTGGCATTCTACTAGATCTTATTCTCCCCTGATTGTGCTATTTCCATTTTGAATATTGCAACACCATTTTCAGCTTGAGAGTGTTTCATCTTATTGCTTTGAGCCGGTGAAGGAGTAAACATCTTTGATTGATGCAATCAATATGTATCATCAGAACTAGCTAACGTTGTCTTTCCAAACATATATTGTTAATTTTAAGTTTATTATCATTCAGTTTATATTACCATCTGTTTGCTTTATTCAGGAACAGCTGGCTACAGCGCAAAAGGCATTAATGTTTTTTATCTTTCAGCCAGATCAGGAGACTGATTTTTAACTCGGTGCAGGTTCAACGTCACCAGGAGCAAAATATGTGAGTGAGAGAAAGAGAACCCATGGGGCATTGGCCCTCATTGGATGGGGTCTAATCCTTCCTATTGGTGCTATGGTTGCGAGATACTTTAGGCACAAGGATCCCCAGTGGTATTACATCCATACAATTACACAGTTCATTGGGTTTATCATCGGGTTAGCGGCTGTAGTAGTCGGACTGCAACTCTACAATGAAGTTCATCCCGATATACCAAACCACAGAGGAATTGGGATTTTTGTTCTTGTGCTATCTATTCTTCAGGTTCGCTTTAACTTGATCATATCAAACTCCAAAAGCGCACTGAGTTAGTGATCATGATTTGTGCCTAAAAAATTAAATACCTTTTACTAGGCAAATCTGCCCAATAAATGTGGCTTCTATAACCAAATACTTGCTGCCATTTGGTTACCTATTGCAAATACTACGCGGTTATAAGAAAGTTTGCTCTATACAGCTGGTTTTGATGAATTTGACCAGTCATGCATGACAAAGAAAAGACCCAATAGATCATAAGGAGTTGATAGGATCGCTGCATTTCGAAAGATTGCTTTATGGTGCTCACTAATCTGAATGCGTTATTTTATATTCAGATATTGGCATTCTTTCTGCGGCCGAACAAGGATGCCAAGATTCGAGGGTACTGGAATTG
Organism: Melaleuca alternifolia; assembly: GCA_019926035.1. Lineage (NCBI taxonomy): Eukaryota > Viridiplantae > Streptophyta > Magnoliopsida > Myrtales > Myrtaceae > Melaleuca > Melaleuca alternifolia. Next base: position 321,620 of record JAGKPW010000366.1, read on the forward strand.
GTACCACAGCTGGGTAGGAAGACTTACCCTCTTCTTTGGAGCAATAAACATTGTGTTGGGGATAGAAGCAGGGCATGCAGGGAATGAATGGAAGATCGGATATGGGTTCCTAGTCGGCTTGGTTATAGCTGCAGTTATTATTCTGGAAGTGCTGTTTCGGCTAAAAAGAAAAAATTCAACGAGACTTGACGTGCCTTCTGCCTTCCAGATGAATCCCATCGAAGAAGCATTGCCAAATAAAGGTCCGTCCTTGGCTTCTAATATTATTATTTGATTGTTCTTAAATAACATATGAATTAATCGACATAGGTTGGCTCTGACCAAACTCAAATTTTGCATTGATATATCACGAGAACGCTCAGAAGTGAGGCTGTCGTCACGCAGATAGGAAGTAAACAATAGACCGACCCACAAGCCGAAGTCAATTTTCTCCTGCAAGGATGTCCCACTATGGTTCTGAATGAGCGGGCGTTGCTTATCAAAAAGCATACCATTTCAGCTTAAGCTTCCTCTTACAAGCTCTTCAGGGTGTCCAATCTTCTTCTCCTCTTTAATGACTTTTTTTCAGTATCAGAATATGTAAGTAAAGTTTTGGTGGATTTTTTTTCTTCTCATGGTGCGGAGGGTGCAGGTACTACTTTCATTTTCTTACATATTTGATTTTCCGATGTGTTTGAGAACAGATGCATTGTTGTGGAAAAAAAAAAGGAAAAAATTAATAGAGAATGAACGTGCGAGTTTTTCTAAGTTCAAGTTTCATTTTAAAGTTGCGTGATTGGAAGGGGGAAGATTTGGAGAGGCAGATGGGTACAAAGTTCATACACAAGTCACATATCCAGTATAAGTTGACATCCGTTTCCATTTTTACCATGAATCAGGGAACAAACGATATAACCAATTATAACAGAATAGAATGCACTCTCCGTAGTAAAATGTTTATAAAAATCTGTACTTTTCAATGCTAAAACTTTACACTTTGCAAAGGCATGACAAGAATGAACCTCATCTCTTTGCTTGTGCCTATTTTTCCACTACCGGGCTTACACCAATTGTGTTGCTTTGTTCATTCATGAGCAATGTAGCCTCGTCTTATTTTCAGATCAAGCAAAAGGAATATATAGAATACAGGGAAAGGGCAAGAAAGGATGCAATCATACAAGAGAAACCCAGAAGATATGATAAAAATATATAAAGCTCTCAAACTGAAATCATAAATTTTGCACTTTCAGCAACAACTTACAAGATTGACTTTGTTTACAATTGCTGTATACATAAATTTACATGACTAGATAATCTGGATCAACATGGGTTTGACGGTCTGCCACAGTATCGATCTACATGATAGTAAAAGAAAACAACATATCTGCGGTGCTGTGGCAACCTGAAGAGACATTCAACTTGTTTTGCCACGATGCAACAAACAAAGCCGCGACTGCCATTTAGTAGAGATTGGTTGAATCACAAAGGCACCTTTCCACTTTGACCTGCACATCAAACAGATTAGGCAGATGGGCGTCTTTAGAAAGAATCTTGATCAACACAATAGATTAATGACCATCCTGCAAACCTCATAAGCTGAATTATCTCTGAGAAGACACATTGTTATGCGTATTGTTCAGACTCGCGGAAACGTTTCCAATTAACTAGTCACTCACATTCCTCCTTTCAGCTAAATTCAACGCAATGACCAGACAGAACAGACGTAAAGAAGGGAACGAAGGATCAGTACAAGGATTTTGATCAATGCAGGGACGATATCAAGTGTCGATAAATGTGCAGTCATGTCGGGAGAAGTCTAGGTTAGCATTCAATATTAGAATGCAACCCACGCCTTTAAAATCAACCCACGACCATACTCAACAAGAGGATGTCAAGCACGGCCAGATGAATGTACAAGAGGTTGCGAAAGTCGCAATGCCACAACTTGAGCAAGGACTGGGGCCCTCTTAATCATGGGATAGGCTCGACAGCATCGTCCTGCTCAGACCTTTTACTTTCAAACATCACGTCCAAGTCCCAACATCGAACAATCAAAAGAAAACAATAATCCAGCCATGGGTAATGACCGACCACCGATTCCCAGACAGAGCACAAGCAGCATTTCCTCCGCAAACAAGAGACCGTTTGAGCAAATGCAAAAGACTGTTTTTCATGAGGAATCTTGAACCCATGCAAATATTAACCAACCTATGCGCAAAAAATCAGCTAAAAATGGACCAACTGCGACAGGCCCAGAACCATGAAAGTCAGATTGACATATGAGAAATCCTTTCACCACTTCCACCTGATGAATCCCATGAAACAGAGAGCTGCTCCGGAGGACAGATCAACAATTCACGCCACAATCCGACAAACCATCATGCACCAAAACAGCCAAAAAGGCCCCTTTTTTCTCCAATTGGAGGAAGAAGCTGAGGAAGAATGTAGAAATTCCGCACTCCTCTTGCTGAAGGTACCATTGCCAGGAAAGCAGACATGGTCAGCCCTGCTAAGAATGAAAGCCACCTAGGGTTTTCAAGAGGGCTTTATGCTGGACGGGTTTGTCCGGTTGGTCCAGGATAGTCGGGTCGGGCCGCATAGGCCCATGACTGGACTTGCAAATCTATGCCTTTTGGTTTTTGACGACGAAACCACCTTACCTCATTTTTCTTTTCAGCCTATTCCCTAAGAAAACCTCTATCGGTTTAATTTCAATTCTGTTTCAAACTTTTCTTTATTTAAATAAGTTATCAATTCTCGCTTAAGTGCCAAATCTGCCACATAATATGCAAAATTTCACTCATAACATACTTTTGAAAGATCCCACATATTGACTAAAAGAGGTTCTGCATTTAGATCATGCACATTTTGCATTATCTACATGATATTTTTAAACGACATGACGAAACTGATTCAATTTTAAGGTGAAAGCTGATTTTAAATTTAAAAAATTATAAAAAGTAAAATTGAGATTGGACATATAGTTTAATTTTTAAGGGTAATTATAGTTTTTGTGTTTCGCATGGCAGCGATAAGACATTGATTAAACTAACCGTGAATAGCTGTGTTGGTTGAGACATCTTTCTTATTGCTAAGGTCAAAGATTCAAAATCCGTAATAATTAGTATTTTAAGTGGAAATCATGATGTTGGGGTCCTGTGCTAGCCTTTTAGTGCCATTCAGACACGAAGAATCCGTGGCCCGTGGTGAATTCCCCGATCATGAAAAAAAAAAAGATAAGACATTGATTAAAGTTACAATTGACCAATTCTTACATAATAAGCTCCGTGCGCCGCAACTTCTGCATACCTTCTGTACGGGCATCTCCGGTATTGACAACAAAATTTCATCATTGTGATGGATATATATATATATATACAAAACTTTGGTTGGTTTTTAAGCTTTTGCTTCAGGGCAAACATCAACTTCTTGGGATTCGGATCCTGTAGGAATATTTTATGGAGGTTTGCTTTGTTACGCAGGGCCAAGACAACTCGTCATGATGTTTGACTTTAGTAATGGCTATACATTAATAGGGTCTTGAACTTGAAACAAGCGACATTTTGTGTACCCGTCTGTTTCGTTCTTAGGAATCCCTTCAGAATCATGTATATCTTAGTCAGTCTCTTTGTTCTCTTCCTCTTCCAGAGCAGAACTGCCGCGCTGAATTGCTCGGTTGCGCCTTGCAGCAGCAGCATCCCAATTCGCTTTCCCTTCCGTTTGGAAGGCAGTCGGCAACCCGAGAGCTGTGGGTACCGCGGCTTCCTCTTAAGCTGCAACAGCCAAGGAAGGACAATCCTGAGACTTCCTCATTCTGGTGAATTCTTCGTCCGCAGGATAAATTTTTCCATGCAACAGATACAGCTCTATGATCCAGGGGATTGCCTTCCCGAACGACTTCTTCAGCTGGATCTTTCAGATTCTCCGTTTTTGGCCAGTAATTACGAGAACTACACGTTCCTTGACTGTCCGATGAAGCTCACGCATTCAGCCATTGGGTGCCTCAGCAACAGTACTCACACGGTTCTTGCATCTTCAGATGAGAGCTTCGTGAAGCAGATGGCCGGGATCTGCAGCATAATGTTCAGTCGACCAATTCCAATATCTTGGCCCGCTCAATATGATCAGGGCTCCCCGGATTATCTGAATCAGGATCTCGAGCTCTCCTGGTTTATGCCTGACTGCACAGATTGTGAAATAAAGGGTGGCATGTGTGGTTTTGCGAACAGTGGCAGTCAAAACATCGGATGTTTTGACATTCCCGCTACAGGTGATGATTTTCTCTTTGATCCTTGAAGTCTTGATCTGTTAACTTCATCCAACTTCTTAACCGTATGATGCTACGAAGCTTTGTTGAAAATTTCATCTGACCGACGTCATTGCCTCACTTGGACGGGGTCAGGAGATTCTCGGCCACACTGGTAGAATGGTCCTAGACCTGGTGAACACAGTTGTCGAGTTTTCCGCAACTCCATTTTGTATTGATTAGGACAATTCACAATAAACAATCTCATATCTCCGAGGTGGCAATAGACTTAGTAGTCTGAGTAATATTTTAAGTGTTCGAAGAATTTTCCTCTTCACATAGATTATAAGCCGTGATGGCTATCGCACGCATTGTCAACCATCTTAGAGAATTAAAAAACGGGCGCTGAGATGCCATTTCCTTGCTGTACACGATTGCGCAGCTATTATTTCGATTATGTTATCAATTGGCTTCGTTTCTGTGAGGCCCATATTCAAACCTCCGATTAGACTCTCAACCCAGCATGCTCCTTTGTTTCACCAACAATATCATTGAGATTTTACTTCATAATTGTTTAAGCCTTCCGTCTTCAATGATTTCTGCTTTCAGATCGAACCAGCAAGGGTTTCTTGATTTTCAGGATTATAGGCCTCACAATTGCTTTGCCAGCTATCGTTAGCTCCATCGGGATTGGGGTCTTCATATGCTGCAATGACCGAAGACGAGGCAGTAACAGGGTTGACATCTCACGGCAGAGCATCGATCCAGCCGCGACAATTCCACAACCGAGCATGGTGACGGTTGGCCTGGATGACTCCACCATCGAATCTTTCACGAAGATAGTACTCGGCGAGAGTCTTCGACTTTCGGGACCCAATGACAATATTTGTCCAATATGCTTGGCTGAGTACCGGCCCAAAGAGATCCTAAGGTGCATACCCGAGTGTACACACTGCTTCCATGCAGAGTGCATTGATGAATGGCTCAAGATAAGCGGTATGTGTCCAGTTTGCAGGAACTCTGCGTCACCAGTCCCTCCTGATGATACTTGATGGATCTCTTTTAACTTTTTTTCGCTGTACTGTTGTAATACCTTCACAACTGACGGCCTTTTTCTTCTTTCAAGTTTCTTTGCACTTACAGTGTTAGTCCTCTTAACCGCACATTATTTTGAAGAAAAGATTTGATTCCCGCTGTATATCTCAAGAACATATACTGTACCCCTGCGGAAAGAATACAGTGAGTCCATGCTTATTTCCGAAAGTTAATACTCCTGCTTTTTGGTTGTTCGTGATATCAACATCCGGACTCAGGAGAAATTCTAGCTGAATAATCGCTAAGCATGCCGGCATTTACTGTCCACGAGAGACGTCCACAATTCCAAGTCACTAAATAACAAAATGGAGGCGGAAATCTCGATTGAATTCTCGTTCAAAATAATTGACTTCGAGAGGCAAAGCTACAGAGTACCTCCACATTTCAACCCTCGCATTTGCAGTTCATTCACAACCTTTCTGAGACCGCTTGTGCAGACAGAGAATTCAGTTCCCATCTTCTACAAACGAAATTTTCTCAAGCCTCGTGCTCTCCCTTACTAATAACAATAGATGTCTATTCTTAAGGCTATATATAGCTCAATGCACCGCCTTGTTTTCTCTAAATCCTGTAAGAAATGTATCGACTTACCTTTTGCCAACACGCAAATATGACTCTTCATGCGATCTCAACCATCATCGACATGCTCGTGCTAACTGCTCACATCTTCTTCAGATGATGCGTGAAGCTGAAGGAATTCTACGAACCATGAAATGTGCATGGCCAAAAACATGAACGCTAAAATTGATTACAACCATCCTGGAAGAAAAAATATATAGAACTGGTTCCAGGAAAGTTTGATTCTCAACTGAAAAGCATCAAAACTGCATTAAATCAAGAGATCATACTCTTATATTGCAAATCTGTATAAATCGAACCAGGGTTCGAGATCAGGCAGTGCAGACTCAGTTACTCAGCTTCCTCATTTTAATCACAGTCCTTGTATTCTCAAAGTCATCATTCGGCCTTCGGGTCATGAGTTATCTACACCACCAACTCCACCACCATCACCGTCATTATTAGCACATCCAAAGTTGGCCTTCACTAATCCACTGACGCTGCCGCCATCCCCATCACCATTAGTGCCTCCGTGCACCACTGTTGTGGAAGAGCTGTCGCCTTGTTTGCCATTCTTGAGAGGCAAGTGGTCAACTCTGTGAAAGTATTTAAATATAAGTCCATGCCTTCACCTAGTGGCTTAAGCTTTTAGAACAGTTGGCAGTGGTCCTACAAAATTTCACATGGTATAAGAGCATGAAGTTCTAAGTTCAAATCTTCTCAGGCCTCTATTCTGTTTCCCAAAAAATATTTCCATGCTTAGTACTGATAAAAAGACAAGACTTAGTGTAAGGGGGAGTGTAAAATACTTAAATATAAAAGTTTTAAGTTTTTAAGACAATTGGCAGTGGTCCTACAAAATTTCACAAACTCCAACTAAGAGTTGCTGCACTGGCGTGGGGGACATGAGCAACACGGCCAAGAGCAAACGCAATCGGCAAGCCATATATGCGTGCATCAAGAAAGCTTTGGCTAATGTTAAGTATCAGCCCATCCTCATGTCAGTCCTGCCCAAGAAATGTGGTGCCTCCATGACTCTTCATCATGTTGATGGCAAAACCGACTGCTCCAAGTAATAATGCACCCCTCACCCATGTGGTCAATTAAAAAGACATGAATTTTACGCTCGTCACAGTACTATTGACTAAATTCACCGCGCAAAAGTCACAAAACGAATCCCTCGAACCTTCTAAATAATGTGTTTGTGTTTGGATGCAGGGCCATAATCGAATCGTGAATCTATTGACATGTACTCCAAGGTATGATTTCAGCTGCGGTGGAAGCAAAAGACTCTTGGAGTAAAGAATACTTCGAAGTTCGCATGAACTAATCTGTACCGCATGACCTTCATCTACAGGAAATTATCTTGAATGGAGGCTCCGTTCGTTTCACGGAAAATATTCTTCCGGAAAATATTTTCCGGAAATTATGGTGTTCGGGGGCGGAAAATAACTTACCAAGGAAAATATTCTCCAATCAAGGAAAACTATCATTCTAAAAACAAGGACAATGTTTTCCTTTCTAAAAAAAAAGAAAACATTTTCTAGCCATTGAGATGTGCTCTTAACAACCTCATTTTCTCTCTTTTCTCTCTCCTCTCTCCTCTCTTTCCCCTCCCCCAGCCGAAATCCTCTCTATCCCTCTCCTTTTTCCTCACATTTCTCTCTCTTCCCCTTTCTTTTCCCTCCCCAATATTTTATCTACCGAACAGTAAAAAATATTTTCCAACTCATTTTTAAGTTTCAAGCGAACAACGGAAAATATTGTCATTTTCTGGGAAAATGACTTCCGGGAAAATATTTTCTGAAGATGTTGTATTTTTCGCGAAACGAACGGAGCCGTAATGTCTTAATACACATGATATTAAAGACTAGAATGACCCATTTATCGAGTCAGAAATGGTCTATCAAAGTTTGCAATTTGCATTGATGAAAGTAGCTTTTTTTCGTTTCTTTCCCTCGTCGAGGTATGAAATTACTGGCTGCTTTTGAGAATATAACCCAGGACTACAATACTGCAAGTAAGTTAGTAACTGTGAATTCAGCCATGATTTCGATTGTACAATCTCTATAACTTATCCTCTAGCTCTCAGCTGAGGAAAACACCTAGTGAGAGTTAAGTGAGTTCAGTTTTGTTTTGTTCAGAACTCATTGTTGCGTGAGCTCTGTTTTGTACCATTGATAGCATGTATAGTCCTGATACGAATATGTAAGAAATTCGGATCTCAACAGAATGGTCCTGGTCTTTTCATCTGCTTCTGGTCGTGAGCAACGTTTCTCTGTGTTTTCACTGCTTCGATAAGATGATGCTAGGAAAGCGGAGCCTTCAACGAGTGTTGGCACGACAACATTCTCCATCAAGTCCCAAGGTAAAGCCGAAGGCAAGAAAAGAAGAACAAGAACAGGCAAGACACTCGAGTTATCCATCTTCTCATAGTGATACGTGTTTCCAAGGGTCGATGCAAACTGGTCCTGCCTATCATCTGAAAGGACAGTCTGCCATTTTGACCCGATTCCATGAGAGCAGGTTTCGACCGTTTCTTCTGGGGCTCCATGAAAGGGCTTCCAATTTAGCTTAAGTTCACTCTCTATGTGCTTAAAATTTGTTTGTATGGCAGATCCCGTCTGGTGAGCTGCCTATGACCCGAGTATGGATGGGCTTCCTAAGATGGGAATCTTCCACATTCATTGTTAGGAAGTAACAAAAAGGAAGAATGAACTTATGAACATGCGGTAATAACGCTGAATGTAAAGACATCGATATCAAGGGATTGTTACTCGAAGCTGGCTATGTACTTCATTTTAAAAGAAGATAGCTAATTTATTAAAACCAACTAACTAATGTAACAAACTTTTCTCGAATGTTAATCAGTCGATATGCCAATTTTGCAGCTCGGTATTGTTCATTTATCCTACTATCTCTAAATAATCTAAAACAGAGAGTTTCCAAAAAAAAAAAAAGGAAAGCCCTTGAGCCATTTTCAGAGTATTTGAGGGTGAAAGTCAGCTACCCACCAATGGGTTGCACAGCTGATTAGGGCGAACTTGGACTTCGTCGAGATATTGGGTTCGAATTCTCAAGGAAGCGCATGTGATTTAAGTGGGAGTTATGGTGGTGGGTTGTTGTGCTAGTTTCTCCCGAAAAATAGTCGGGATCATAGCGGTGGGTTGCTGTGCTAGTCTCCTCCGAAAAATAGTCGAGTTGCGCACAAGCTGACCTGGACACATTGGTTACAAAAAAAAAAATGGCGTTAAGAAGGTTCCTCCAAGCTAGTCTTTCAACCTTAGGAAGAATGTTATTTGTAAATATTTTCTTCTCATTTTGCCTTCACTAAATTTCATATATTTCCATTTTGTCTTTGCTTTTTTTTTTTAAGGGTTTGTGGTGGGTTGCCTGCACCGAAGTCGCACCTCACTTTCGAGCCTTCAAATTTACTTGCGCCACTGATGAAATCAAGAAGCGCAGAGTCAAACTGGTTCTTCTTTCCCTTTGGAATTGATAATCGAGGCAAACTGGTGCGCCGTTTTATCGTGCTTCCATTTTTCTCGGTTCCCATTGGATCTATCTTTTCTCTGTGATCTTAATGAATTCGAATGCGAATGCCTCCTTCATAGTAGTCTGATGAGACCAATTAGCTCGCTTCTCGGTTGAGTATAACTTCGTGAATCGCGCATGAGTGCACCGAAAATCCAATCTTTCATCCGTCCAGTGATTCGCATTGTCTAAACGTTACTGCTTGGTGTTCAGACCAGAAAAAAGCAAAGGGGGAGAAATTTCTTGATTGATGAAGTAGAGGGAGATGGCTTGCAGGCGCAGTTTGTCCACCGCTGGAACCTTAATTGCCAGAAGGCTCCGCCCGTCATTCTTTCACATTCACCGCGACAACCGTGATGAACCAATTTGCTGTCCATCGGAAAGGGATTATTCGTCTCGATCCACTTTGATCAACTCATTGCCCTGTGCTTCTTCTAAGTCAAGGAATCTTCTCAGCCCTCAGTCAATGGAGAGACGTTGTTTGTCGTTCATGCTGCCTCCTGGGATCAGCTCCTCTCTCTTTAGATATATGTCCAATGCAAGTGGAGATGGCAGCTCGTTTAAGATTGACGACTTCGTTAGGGAAGCAACTCCCGAGAAGGTGATGGATGTGGTCACTTCCCAATCTTCTGCTATGAGTGATGTGGCTCTTGTTGCGGCAGACTCTTCTTACCCTGTTGCCGGAATTGAGTACCTGATTGGTGCACTGCATTCGTTTACTGGCTTGAATTGGTACAGCATCTTTAGCTGTCACGACAATTTTGTTTCCTCATTGTTTTGATGCCTTGTGTGTGCTTCTTTGCTGCTGATCAATGAGTGACTGGCTCAGGCTTAGTCCCTGATGCTTAATTAAGCAATCATGCTTCTGAGCTACCACTATGCTTCTGCATAGATACTTGGTTTGCAAGATCTAAATGTGGTATATTTGTCTGATCCACCAAAAATCAGGTTGATGTCACTATAATCAAGTGCTGTCTAACGTAAACTATACACCTGAGTTCACCTGTTGCCTCGAGATAAGCAGTTTGTGCGCTTTGCTTGAGTAATTAACATTACACATGTTCTGATTTGGTGTGGAAACGGATCAAAGAAGTGAATGTTAATGCATGATAGGCAAAAGCCGGTTTAAGTAACCACCTACCTGTCACCAAACTGAAAATGTTGCCTCAAATTTATCTTCTCACTTTTTTCCCTTGAATCAGGTGGGCATCTATAGCATTGACAACTGTATTAATCAGAGGAGCGACAGTTCCACTTCAAATAAGTCAAATGCGTTCTACTGCAAAACTCAGTGTAATCTTCAAGCCCTGTTGTGTTAGGCATTTGGCATTTTTAATCACTTCATGTGTTTCATTTTAGTCGAATAGCCAATGCAAAGATAATTATAATTCTTATTATCAATTTTTGGCTTCAAACTCGACTAGTGACTACTTGTATTGGAGTACCCTTGCTGATGAAGCCATTCCTACCATTTTAGACGAGCAGTATCTTTTGTTGTTTTACTAAACCACATGGTGCTTCGATGTACTTAATGTTAGAAGAGTACAATGATCATGTGCCTCTGCGTAACTATTTTTGCCATTTCATGTCATGGTGCATCATACTTAACATATTGCTGGACAATTCTGTGATCTAATGACGTTGAAATGTAAGACATAAAGATATTGCAATATGACTTTGTGGAATAGTCGAATTGACATCATGCGAATTTCATCAATTTCATGTAATTTCAATGTGAAATCGTGAACCAGAGAATCTCTATAAGATACAATTGGATATTATCATAAAAAGAGTGGAACATGGAGATTTAAGCCTCTAAACTTATAAACAATAAGGGGAGAGCTCTACTTGGAATGAATCCTGTCATCCAAAGTTACATGAAGATTTCATATTTTGTTTTTATTTAAATTCCTATGTTCAACATGTCAAACTTTCTAGTCAACAACATAAGTTTTAGTCTAATATTTATGAGGCATGTTTGCTTGCTTCTGAAAGTGAATAAAGAAAAAGATCTTCGCTTTACTGAGCAAAGCACTGGCAGTTCTGGCTTTGATGAAGTCACAGGAAGCCTCAAAGTCTTTCCAATAGCAAGTTCATTGTTGCATCATCCTTCACTGGCTTAAGGATGTGATAACCACATTCAATTTAAGAAAAATAATAATAGTGATGATAATAAATAAATAAATAAAAGAGAGAGAAAGAGAAGAAGAAGAATGGATAGGGCCTATATAGAGGTTCTTGCTACCATTACTTCATCCACTCATGTTATTTTTCTTCTGCTGCTCAAGGAATAATAATTATCTGCTTCTCTTTTAGCATTTGAGTTGGATAGTTTGCTAGGTCCGTACTTGTGTTTCTAGGTGATCTCAACTTAAACGTGGCGCTAACATCTTGAGCTTCTCAAACTTTGGTCCTCCTAATTGTATAAATGATGAATAATTGGTGTTGTGCAGTTAATGAGACCGCGCGTGGAAGAATTGAATCGAACATTGAGGGAGACGGTGAGTTGTTGTCTATATTGCAGTTTACTATGCTGTTTGGAAATGATCGCGAATTTCTACTTGATTTTTCTCGACACATGGTCTGCTATGCTGTTGACTGCTAGTCATGGAGATGCTCCAACAGTAGCGATTTCTTGATTGCACTTTAAAACTTTGGGGGGCACAATGACGATCTCTTGAAGTACAGATGCCTTTTTAATCTAGAATTTCTAATCCATCATCTTGATTAGCAGAAGTAGTTCTCATATTGAGCACATCTTCCGAAGTCTGGTCATCTTAGTAATCAACTGTGAAAAGTCACTATGTTTTGGCGCATGAGAATATTACATATTCTACAAGTGAATGACATTAGTCACCTTAGGCCTGTATTTTCACTCTACAGGCAAATGCTCCTGATGCTGCGTCCAAGTACTTGCAAAGCTTCACATCATTATTCAAAGAGTAAGCATTTCCTATTTCTGTGTAGACAATCTGTAAGTCAATTAATCTTCCTCTAGTATTCGTCAAAAGAAAAAAAAAATCTTCCTCTAGTAAATTTTGTGTTTTGATTATTAAAGGTGTTTGGAGTTCATTTGGGTGTTATTTAATTATTTGTACATTATTTAAGTGGTAGTTGAACAGAGTGGACAAGCCTTAGATCTCATTGTCATCACTTGCAAAAATGAAGTTGAGCAATTGAACTCTGTTATGGCTTAAATTTGGAAGTGTGATGGAGCTGACTGAGGGACGAGGACACGAGCAGTGGAAAATAATTAAGTTACTTAGCCATAGGAAAGTGCATGAGCTCAGTCTTTTATGTACTAAAAAAGCCAAGGGAGAAAGAGATGGAACTTGCCTCTGAGAGAGAGAGAGAGAGAGAGTGAGAGAGGCCAATCCATTTATCTAAACTTCTGGTTCTAAGGGAAATGCTACTTTGTCCCCATAAAAGGCTTTTTCCTGTTATGAGTTTGCCTTAGAATTTTCTGATTGTGACCTTGGTCTTTGCAGATATGGCATCAGTCCATTCACTCCTCTGAAAGGAATCCTGATCCGAGGTCCCATCTTCATTAGTTTTTTCTTTGCTGTAAGATTCGACCCTCACTTAATGCTTTATGTGTGATATATTTGATTTGCAATTGATGTTCAAGGCTTCTGCAATGACTTGATCTATGTAGATAAGAAACATGGCTGAAAAAATTCCGTCTTTTCAAACTGGTGGAACTCTATGTTTTGTCAATCTGGCAACTCCAGATAGCCTTTACATCCTACCAATCCTGACAGCTCTGACCTTCTTGATTGCAGTGGAGGTTAGCATTCTAATGTTGTTTAATTAAGTTGTGCAAATCTAAAGATCTTGGATCATATTGTATAATGCGGTAGTATAAAGTCATTAGAATCTATGATTCAATGTGTGCCGACCGCACCTCTCAGCTAGCACCTGGAATTCACTCGGAGATTGTTCTTCCATTCGCTCTTTTGCTTGCATGCATAGAAGTCTGTCTGATAGACTGACTTAACTAAACCTTTATTTTATCAGTTCCATTTGGAAGAAGGACTAGAGGGAACCGCTGTGGCTGGTAACCTGAAAAAATTCTGCAGGATCCTCACTGTTCTCTCAATTCCAGTTATGATGTGTATCCCAAAGGTATTATGCTTAAGACTATGATTTCATAATTCTGCCCATATCAATAGTCTTTTTTTCACCTACATGCAAATTTGAGACTGCTCAAGCATATATTAGTGAGTTGGTAGCAATGTTCTTCCATTTTTGTTTTCGATGCAAGGGAAGACTTCATGTATAGCTTCAATACTAGGTATACAATGACCTATATGGCTTGAATAATGAACACGTCCTTACCAAGTTTTGTCAAATTATGTTCTGTATCTATCACGTGAATCATGATTCTCGTTCTGATAGTTCTTACCGGTTGCTTGTATTTCTAGTTGTTCGTTCTTACTGATCAGTGTACTGATAGTTAATTTTCCTTTCTTCTGTTCTCAGTATTTGACTTTATTGATATATTCTCCTTTTCCTTTCACAATTACAGGCAATGTTTGGATATTGGCTTACCTCCAATCTATTCTCCCTCGCATTTGGGTTAGGTCAGTTGTTCTAACTGTGGAATTCACTGTTATTCCCTCACCCTCAAAAACAAGAGATATGAGAATGGAAGAGGTCCAATGCTACTCCCCTTTCAGGATTGCCTTTAGAGAATAAGTTGCAAACTTGGTGAAAATTCATAATTAGGGACTGCTTTCCATAGTCTCTGGGAATACAATTGATATGTTACTTTCTTGTTCCTCGTACTTGTTGAAATTAGTCACCATTTATTCTTGAAATGCTGCAATCAGAACCCTATGCTGGATGCAAGATAGGGACTCTTTAGGACAAATAAATGTGATGGTATTGTCTTCTGGCTTCATATAAAGATTGCTCTTTCTGTTACACTGTTGTGCTAAGCTTCTACATGGTGAAGGGCCCAAATCATGTATGGCAAGTGTTGACCTACTGATTGCACTAAATTGGCATCGATCATGCCAGAACCACAAAAATGATAGTAGAAGTTCATCTTAACATTATCGACTATGTAGGCTGAAAAAGTATATCACCTTGGACAAGATTGGTTCACTTGCACACTTAAGTATGCATTTTATGTATTTTGTAGGCTGGTCTAGGGACAGGAGTTGTCAAATCATGGGATCTTATTCTTTGTTGCAATGACATTGTGTCTATTTCCACTCGTTGCAGTTGTACAACAGCCAGGGGTCAAGAAATTACTGAAAGTTCCTGAGATACCAGTCTCACCTGCGTCTGCATCGTCGCAGTTCTCTGGGGCCCCTATCTCAAGAGAAAAAGATGAAGGCAACGAAACAAAACTAAGATAGGAAAGACATATAAGTTGTCTGCTCTGTGAAGCATTTATTTGCCAGGTATAATCTTTTCCTTTAGCCCGTTGCTCAACAACAGACTCTAATTTTGTCGTTGTCCCTACCCCAAGACAATTTGTTTTCTGACAAATTCTTATGTAATTAGGAAAAATATATTGCTCGATTATTTAAGTTTGCTGTGTAGGGTGTACTGTCGACCAAGTTGAGTAAAATTGTCGCGACTCTTATCTAGAACAATGATGAGCCATTTTGACCCGAGTATTATTGAAAAAAGGTTTAGATAGAGAACTTGATAAGAAATTTCCTTGGTCATTTATTTGATTTGGTGTTCAAACTGTTCTTCTAAGTCAATATGGATTAGGTTGAAATAGTCTAAGTTTATTCTCTATTGAGGAGAAATCTACTGAACTTTTCACAATTTCCATGAAGCTTGTAAATGTTCATTTATCAGGTTAATTTATTGAACTTGGAATCAATCTTTTGTTAGATTCTTGTGACCGTAGTGCAAGTGTGCTAAGAAAGAAAGTTGAATGCTTTATGTTATGCAAATATTGCTTGCACAGAATTTTGCACTACTGAGGTATATGATTTTATTAAGCTAGCATTGTTTTAAATGTAATAAGCGCAGAAAGTGCATGCAATATTTTTTTTGAGGCTAAAAGAAGCATCATCTTCATTAAATCAAGATGCACTTTGCTTGCAGATGGTACAATGGGGTCGGTTTGTGTGAATTATTTGGAAAGTCATTCACATCCCTAAGGGGTTCTTGTCCGTTTAAATTGCTGCCCGGGAATCTTCAATAATTTGTCCTCTCTAATGCTCTCAGTAATGTGATATACTTGATAAGGTGGTTAACCCGATTATTTCACTGCCATGTAACATCATGTTGATATTTGAATGGAAGTCAAGAAAATTATGGACATTTTCATGGTAAAAGACTTCAGGGAAGTCACTACTGCGTTCCTG
Source organism: Melaleuca alternifolia (assembly GCA_019926035.1). Classification (NCBI taxonomy): domain Eukaryota; kingdom Viridiplantae; phylum Streptophyta; class Magnoliopsida; order Myrtales; family Myrtaceae; genus Melaleuca; species Melaleuca alternifolia. The sequence continues at coordinate 337,367 of JAGKPW010000366.1, forward strand.
TGTTGGTTGGATAAGTCTGCGATTCTGTAGAAGACTCAGCTAAGCTGCCTTGACATGACAAAAGAGTACTCGGCTAAACATTGTTCTTTCAAGGTGAGGTATGGCATTTACACCACATTCTGAATCATCTACCGAGATCAAGATACTTCATCGTATTGCTAAGTCTCTATTTGCATATCACATCTGAGTAGAAACATCTCTAACCATGCCATAATTGAGAAAAAAAAAAAGTTGGAACAATCTTTAGTAACTCCCATAACCACCGGCTGTGAAATCAGGTTCAGCTGGCTTTTGAGGCATGAGCGGAGGTAACCTCTGCGGAGTCTTTGGAGTGCCACTTTTCCTTACATTTCTCAATGCTTTGGCTGCGAATCTTGATGCATATAAAGTAGCAGCAAGGCTCGTCGAAGCACCACCATCCTTTGCTAAAGCATCGTGTAATCTCTCTTCTGCATCACGCAAAGCCTTATCGTGCTTCCTCTTGCAGTGTCGGTGCCAAGCGGCTTGTATAAAGCAAGCTGCCCATGTTCTCCATTGTTGCGAGTAGAACCTGAATGCAAATATATCCGGAAAATATAACCAAAGCCTTCCTTCTTTATATAACTACGTGAGTACCATATAATGGAAAGGAAACTCCTCCGAATATGCTCGGCTGGAGGTAGTCTTTGGAATTGTCTAGAAAAACAATGAACATGATACCACAGAGAGAGAGAGAGAGAGAGAGACAGAGAGAGAGAGAGAGAGAGAGAGAGGTGAGTTTTGAGCTTTGCCTGAAAGCATGTCGGAGCTGCTTGCTGTGAAGACGCCGAAATTGAGAGGCTACAAACTTCAGGTCATAGGAAGTGAGCGCGAAAGCTTCTACCTCCGTGATAGTTTCTACAGTTCTCGTCGAGGTGGGAAGATTGGAGGAGGAATTTGGATCCAGTGCCCAAGTGAGCAACTCCTCTCCACAAAAATCACCTGCCTCCAGATAGACTGAGTTGAAGAATCCTGTTCTTCCCCCATTTGTCGTCATGGTCACCAACCTACCTCGTATGATGAAGAGCATCTCGTCGACTGGGTCCCCCTCCCGCACAATCGAGCTCTTCTCTGTGTACAGGATGGGCTTGAGGCGATCGCACATTGCGTCCAGCAATTGTTCGTCCATTTTCTCAAACATGGGCACCTGAAAAGAAACCGTAGTCAGGCAACGCATCTGAAACTTGCGGTCAATATTTCATCTTCAGTATCGAAGATGTCCGTTTGTGTCAGCAGACAGAGAAAGTTGAAACGATACTTACTCTCATTAGAAGGTCCAGGCAAAGGTGACGCTTTATGTCTCTGCGGAGATCTCTGGGGAGGTTCCTGATCAAAGATTCTTCCTCGACACCTCTCTTCTCTTGCCATTTATACTGTTCGTACCGCCTAATTCGGTCCTTCAAAGCCTCTGGAAGCATACGGTGCGACATCCATCGCTCTGCATCTCGCCTCTTCACTCTCATCTCCTCTACTCTAACTGTGGTGGACTGCAGATATTTCTGTGACAGAAATGTGGTTTTTCACACCCACTGGGGTTCTTGCTTTCATTTTCTTGCTTAAGTTCCGAATGTATTGAGTTCTCAAGTTTAATCATGTTGCAAAAGTGGGCTCTAGAACAACAATAATCGATCTGGAGCATTATCCTAGAATACCTGCATATTGCCGATGAGCAATGAAAACAAGACCAAGCCGGCTATGGCTATGCTGACAGCAAAGACAATCTCCCCCTCAAAGGTGCTTGTTTTTAGGTTTTGACCCAAAGAGCTGCACAAAGAGGGACTTCAGAAGCTAATCCTCTTGACAAAAAAGCAAAATGCCGATGAAGTTAAACGTACCTAAGATTGCGCAATCCCCACCAAAAGCAGTAGAAAAACTTGCTTGGAAAGTCTCTTGACTCCACCACGCGAGACTGGAGGGCATCGATGAATATTCCAAAGTTGAACTGTGTCGATTTTGTAATGACATCGGGTTCAATCAGAGGACAAACAATGTCATTCGGATTCTGTGCTGCTGGTTTGCAGTTAAAAACCGAAGAATTACAGCTATGACCTCGACAATTCTCATGCCAGCACCTGACTTGTCGATCAATCGAAAATAAGTACCAGAAAGCTCCAAATACCTGGTAATTCCAAGAATAACATGACGTTTCCAGCACAAATTACATTGATTGAAGGAAAGATTTAGAAAACTAAAGATAAAAACTAGAAATAGAAACTTACGTGACTGGCTAACATGTAAAGCAGAAGATTGAAGGCAGCCCCAGCCCAGGCAGTTTCATGAAGTATACCAGATGTTCTAGTCACTTCCTGGTACAGTGGATAGATCCTAATAATCCTCGGTACATATTGGCAATAAATGATGAACTTCAGTGACTCCTTTGTCATTGAAACGGCTGGTCCTTTGACTTTGAGAGCGGGGATGACAACAAATGCAACAACCTGCCGATCAAATAGAGGGACCGTAAAGTAAAGGACCCAAGGACTAAAAATAACTTTGAGAATGCTCCAGACAACGTTTCACTAGAGAAAAATGGAATTGAAGTAGGGTTTCATACCTGCGGGATCGGAAGAATCGCTAGGATATCAAGGAAAAAGTACGTCGATAAGTATCTTTGTGATACAGCTGATGGATCATCGATTAACTCCCCTCTTCCAAACACTCTTGAAGAAGGGGCTATGAATCCAGTACGAAATTGGAGGATTATGTGGAACATGTAAAACGCATCGATTGCACTTCGAAGGAGGCATGCGATGATCTTCATTTTTTCGTCTAAATCAAGGCACTTATCAACGTTAATCACAGGGATGTAGAAAAAAAGCGGGTCAAAAGCCAGCGCGAAAAGACACAAGATCAAGAATATCCTGTTCCACTTTTGAAGAAATGGCCCTTGTGGATCAAGAATTTTCTTCTCAGGGCGATACTTTTTAGCTTCAGTCGTTCTAGTGGATACAAGCGAGGAGCTCAATGGCATTCTCAAGCTTTTGATCTTTTCGCAAGAACTCTCATATCCCCTCTGAAATCCATCTAAAATTTCGTTCACAATATTCTTAAACTTGGTTGGTCGAACCGCATGCCCAGCGGCATATTGCTGCTCCGAGTTCCATGATCTCTCCGAATTGCAGTCTTCAAACCTGACCGAATGATATACACAACAAGGAGATTAATACAACTTCTAATGGAGCTTGTTAGAATTTGAAACTACAAAGGCATCAAAACCGCTTGTAGGTTAAAAACTTTGACATCACAAAGCAAAAGTGCAGACAACTATCCATCACTTTGTTTCTTTACAAATGCAAGCCAAAGAACAAGCAAGTCAGAATTATAGAGATAGGTAATGCTCGTGATTGTTCACGTTCCATCATAATGCGACATGCAAGCGAGCGACATAGACAAGAGTAATAACAACGACGCTAAGCAGATCATCCACAGGACTATGGACTAACCTCACGAATTTGGTTTTCCCGAGATTCATGTTCTTCCAGAGTTTGCAGTGTCCCCTCGAACTCGATGAGCTCTGTTATAACAACTATCGGGATCGAAGATTAAGCCCTGCAGTCAATATTACCACATGAGGCTCTCTGAAGACTGACTATTGAATTACTACAGCCTACAGGGGCAAGCATACCACAATCACTAAAATAAGCATAAGCATGCTTTGAGCGATGTAAAGAGTTTCTAACAACAATTCTTTTTTTAGCCTCACAGACAGATAGACCCAGTTACAGAAACTCAGTGAGAATATGCAGTCCTATGACATGACCTTATCAAAATACAAAGCGGTGACGTGATAAACCGGTTCGAACACAACGCCGGGAGGACAACGAAAAAAGCACGGCGTTTCAATTCTTATCTGTGAAGAAAAAAGACCAAACGAAAACCATACCCTCCCAGTTTCAAATAACTCTGTGTTGCTTTTGCCTCGGCGATCAAACCTACCAATCTCTGTTCCTTCTTATGAGCTTTCTTCTTGCCATCAACGGCGGGAAAACAGAAGGGTAAGATAAGGAAGAGATTGCGATTGCGGGCCTACATGAAACCGTAGAGAACCGTCCGCTCATGCACGTGGTGAATGTACATGAATCCTCAGCTCTGCTCTGTAGGAAGAAAAGTTTGAATATCATAAAGCTCAGAAGGGTCTTCCCATAAAAAAGCGAAAAAAGCAAAAGGAGGGAGCTGTATGAAAGAGAGAAAGTTCGGAGTAGAGACTTCAAAATGGCAGCTTCAGGAGAAAGTTCGAGGATTGGCACTCTCCACCTTTACTTTTCGAGTCACTAAGTGCGTCTTGCGTCTCAAACACAGACATGTTTAATCATCGACCCGGTAAAGGACTTGACTGGTTGACGATAACATGGCACAGAGGCCACGGAAAGAAAAGCGTAAAGAAGATTCGCCCCTTGGGGAAATCGTTGCGCGGACCTGTCGGGCTCAGGAAATGAATGCATCGTAGCTCTCGGAAGAACCCCACAAAATGACTTGGTCAAAATGTAACTTTTGATATTTCTCACGACCGTGGATATTTCTAAGTTTCTTCACCCCCCCCCCCCCACAATGACCCATTACAATTAGCTGTAGTAGAGAGAGCATCACCATCGATCTAGCTTATATCGGCTGTCTATCGAGAGTTGGATTGATCGCAAAACATGTTTCGGAGTCCAAGCATTTCTAGTAAGGTCGTGATTACAAATTCGTCCAAATGGATTTTGTGATCACACCGTATGTGAATCGAACCGTTTGAATTCTAGTAGGATACCTATGATCCACCCACAGGAGTTACTCCTGCAATTTTGCTGTTGCTTTTGGTAAGGAGAGCTCTTATGACCCAGAACAGGAAATGTAGACCACAAAAGGGAATGGACCGAGACTTCCACGTACATGGTTGGTCTACTCTTTAGTATCTTTCATTAGAAAATTTACTAATTAATGACGAAAGGGTAGTAGAATAATCTGGCGGTCTCAGAGCTGCAAAGGTACTATTGATTGTTTAATGCATGAAGCAACAAATTTAATACGATCTTAACGCCGGGAGGTCCCCAGCTTGCCAGAAGCGGAGAGAGAGAGAGAGTGGACGTTTGTTGCCATTGACTTTGTAGTCAACTTCTCTCTCTTAACAAAAGATCATCAGCTGCAGAATATTGCTTAAGTTTAGTTAGTAGCTAATGCGAACGGGCTCATAGACCAGGCCTCCTTTAATAAGAAAAGCATTTGATTGCGAAGGTCGATTTGCCCTAGACCCCATAATTTAAATACATCTTTTCGACAACGAACGAGCCTAGACGATGAGAAACTATGATTTCAAAGCCTTGCCATGACCCTCCTCTCGATCACCTCCAATAGGGCGACGCCCTCGAGGCTTGGCATGATTGGCGTAAAGCATGACCCTCTTTTTCTTTGCAAAAGATGATTCAGTGCTTTATTGTACATCATGATCCTTCCCTCTTGCATGCATGGAACCGCTCGTGTTGGGTTCATTTTCATGTGGGCGAGTATAGCCTCGGAATTTTTTCCAGATCTAGAGTTGTGGCGATGCTTTATCCCCGGGTCAGTCAGTATTGAATCTTAACGAGTTCGATGACGAACCAAAGAATGTCTTTTTTTTTTCCTTTTCTCGATTAGTTAGCAAGTCGCAATCGAAAAGGAACGATAGCAATTAAAAAACAAGATTTGACCCTTCCGTTCACTGGTGGTTGAGGATCGCCTGCTGTGCTTCTTGAGCACAGCGGGCTGCTGTGCAATCCCAGCCGTCCAATCTTGATCGGACGGCTGAGAAGCAAAGGACAGCACCCTGCTGTACGCTGTACGCACAGCAGGCGATCCAAATCCGCGTGTCTCTATCGTCAATTTAATGAGAGCCGAGCAGAACATTAAAGAAAGGAAATAGGAGAAAAGAAAAGAGCAATCATAGCCAAGTAAATATGATCTTTCTATCTCTCTATAGTAATCGAGAAATTAATTATTTGCCTCATGCAAGACTTTATTAAACGTCGCGAGTCAATAAAAGGATGCCGGGCTTCTCTGGGGTCAGCAGACATCGTGATTCACGAAAAGTTGGAATCAATCTTCTCTTAGATTCTTGTGACCGTAGCACAAGTGTGCTAAGAAAGAAAGTTGAATGCTTTATGTTACGCAAATATTGCTTCCACAGAATTTTGCACTCCTGAGGTATATGCTTTTATTAAGCTACCATTGTTTTAAATGCAATAAGCGCAAAAAGTGCATGCAATATTCTTTTTGGGGCTAAAAGAAGCATCATCTTCATTAAATCGAGATGCACTTTGCTTGCAGATGGTCCAACGGGGTTGGTTTGTGTGAATTATTTGGAAACAGTCATTCACATCCTTAAGGGGTTCTTGTCCGTTTAAATTGCTGCCCGGGAATCTTCAATAATCTGTCCTCTCTAATGCTCTCAGTAATGTGATATACTTGATAAGGTGGTTAACCCGATAATTTCACTGCCATGTAACATCATGTTGATATTTGAATGGAAGTCGAGAAAATTATGGACATTTTCATGGTAAAAGACTTCAGGGAAGTCACTACTGCGCTCCTGTGTTGGTTGGATAAGTCTGCGATTCTGTATAAGACTCAGCTAAGCTGCCTTGACATGACAAAAGAGAACTCGGCTAAACATCGTTCTTACGAGGTGAGGTATGGCATTTTACACCAGTCTGAATCATCTACCGAGATCAAGATATTTCATCGTATTGCTAAGTCCCTATTTGCATATCACATCTGAGTAGAAACATCTCTAACTATGCCATAATTGAGAAAAAAAAAGTTGGAACAATCTTTAGTAACTCCCATAACTACCATCGGCTGTGAAATCAGGTTCAGCTGGCTTTTGAGGCATGAGCGGAGGTAACCTCTGCGGAGTCTTTGGAGTGCCACTTTTCCTTACATTTCTCAATGCTTTGGCTGCGAATCTTGATGCATATAAAGTAGCAGCAAGGCTCGTCGAAGCACCACCATCCTTTGCTAAAGCATCGTGTAATCTCTCTTCTGCATCACGCAAAGCCTTATCGTGCTTCCTCTTGCAGTGTCGGTGCCAAGCGGCTTGTATAAAGCAAGCTGCCCATGTTCTCCATTGTTGCGAGTAGAACCTGAATGCAAATATATCCGGAAAATATAACCAAAGCCTTCCTTCTTTATATAACTACGTGAGTACCATATAATGGAAAGGAAACTCCTCCGAATATGCTCGGCTGGAGGTAGTCTTTGGAATTGTCTAGAAAAACAATGAACATGATACCACAGAGAGAGAGAGAGAGAGAGAGAGAGAGAGAGAGAGAGAGAGAGAGAGAGAGGTGAGTTTCGAGCTTTGCCTGAAAGCATGTCGGAGCTGCTTGCTGTGAAGACGCCGAAATTGAGAGGCCACAAACTTCAGGTCATAGGAAATGAGCGCGAAAGCTTCTACCTCCGTGATAGTTTCTACAGTTCTCGTCGAGGTGGGAAGATTGGAGGAGGAATTTGGATCCAGTGCCCAAGTGAGCAACTCCTCTCCACAAAAATCACCTGCCTTTAGATAGACTGAGTTGAAGAATCCTGTTCTTCCCCCATTTGTCGTCATGGTCACCAACCTACCTCGTATGATGAAGAGCATTTCGTCGACTGGGTCCCCCTCCCGCACAATCGAGCTCTTCTCTGTGTACAGGATGGGCTTGAGGCGATCGCACATTGCGTCCAGCAATTGTTCATCCATTTTCTTAAACATGGGCACCTGAAAGAAACCGTAGTCAGGCAATGCATCTGAAACTTGCGGTCAATATTTCATCTTCAGTATTGAAGATGTCCGTTTGAGTCAGCTGACAACGAGAAAGTTGAAACGATACTTACTCTCATTAGAAGGTCCAGGCAAAGGTGACGCTTTATGTCCCTGCGGAGATCTCTGGGGAGGTTTCTGATCAAAGATTCTTCCTCGACACCTCTCGTCTCTTGCCATTTATACTGTTCGTACCGCCTAATTCGGTCCTTCAAAGTCTCTGGAAGCATACGGTGTGACATCCATCGCTCTGCGTCTCGCCTCTTCACTCTCATCTCCTCTACTCTAACTGTGGTGGACTGCAGATATTTCTGTGACAGAAATGTGGTTTTTCACACCCACTGAGGTTCTTGATTTCATTTTCTTGCTTAAGTTCCGAATGTATTGAGTTCTCAAGTTTAATCATATTGCAAAAGTGGGCTCTAGAACAACAATAACCGAACTGGAGCACTATCCTAGAATACCTGCATATTGCCGATGAGCAATGAAAACAAGACCAAGCCGGCTATGGCTATGCTGACGGCAAAGACAATCTCCCCCTCAAAGGTGCTTGTTTTTAGGTTTTGACCCAAAGAGCTGCACAAAGAGGGCCTTCAGAAGCTAATCCTCTTGACAAAAAAGCAAAATGCCGATGAAGTTAAACGTACCTAAGATTGCGCAATCCCCACCAAAAGCAGTAGAATAACTTGCTTGGAAAGTCTCTTGACTCCACCACGCGAGACTGGAGGGCATCGATGAATATTCCAAAGTTGAACTCTGTCGAACTTGTAATATCACCGGGTTTAATCAGACGACAAGCAGTGGCATTCGGTTTGCAGTTTATATTATTACAGCTTTGACCTCGACAATTCTCATGCCAGCACCTGACTTGTCGATCAATCGAGAATAAGTACCAAAAAGCTCCAAATACCTGGTAATTCCAAGAATAACATGACGTTTCCAGCACAAATTACATTGATTGAAGGAAAAGTTTAGAAAACTAAGGCTCCGTTCGTTTCACGGAAAATATTATTCCGGAAAATATTTTTCGGAAATTGTGGTGTTCGGGGGGAGAAAAATAAGATAGTCAAGAAAAATATTTTTCACCAATGAAAAAAAAACCTTCAAAAGTGTTTGAAAGTGGAAAATATTTTCCCTCTTCTTTGCTTACCTTTAAATATCGTAGCCTTTAATAGTGTTTCTCGACCTTACTCAAGGCCGGTGAGTCAGCGACTTTTGACAAATGAACAGCGGAAAATATTATCATTTTCCAGGAAAATAATTTTTTGAAAAATATTTTTCAAATTACAATATTTTTCGTAAAGCGAACGGAGCCTAAAGAAAAAAACTTTAGATAGAAACTTACATGACTGGCTAACATGTAAAGCAGAAGATTGAAGGCAGCCCCAGCCCAGGCAGTTTCATGAAGTATACCAGATGTTCTAGTCACTTCCTGGTACAGTGGATAGATCCTAATAATCCTCGGTACATATTGGCAATAAATGATGAACTTCAGTGACTCCTTTGTCATTGAAACGGCTGGTCCTTTGACTTTGAGAGCGGGGATGACAACAAATGCAACAACCTGCCGATCAAATAGAGGGACCGTAAAGTAAAGGACCCAAGGACTAAAAATAACTTTGAGAATGCTCCAGACTACGTTTCACTAGAGAAAAATGGAATTGAAGTAGGGTTTCATACCTGCGGGATTGGAAGAATCGCTAGGATATCAAGGAAAAAGTACGTCGATAAGTATCTTTGTGATACAGCTGATGGATCATCGATTAACTCCCCTCTTCCAAACACTCTTGAAGAAGGGGCTATGAATCCAGTACGAAATTGGAGGATTATGTGGAACATGTAAAACGCATCAATTGCGGTTCGAAGGAGGCATGCGATGATCTTCATGTTTTTGTCTATATCAAGGCACTTTTCAACGTCAATCACAGGGATGTAGAAAAAAAGCGGGTCCAAAGCCAGCGCGAAAAGACACGAGATCAAGAATATCCTGTTCCACTTTCGAAGAAATGGCCCTTGTGGATCAAGAATTTTCTTCCCAGGGCGATACTTTTTAGCTTCAGTCGTTCTAGTGGATACAAGCGAGGAACTCAATGGCATTCTCAAGCTTTTGATCTTTTCGCGAGAACTCTCATATCCCCTCTGAAATCCATCTAAAATTTCGTTCACAATATTCTTAAACTTGGTTGGTCGAACCGCATGCCCAGCGGCATATTGCTGCTCCGAGTTCCATGATCTCTCCGAATTGCAGTCTTCGAACCTGACCGAATGATATACACAACAAGGAGATTAATACAACTTCTAATGGAGCTTGTTAGAATTTGAAACTACAAAGGCATCAAAACCGCTTGTCGGTTAAAAAGTTTGACATCACAAAGCCAAAGTGCAGCCAACTATCTATCACTTTGTTTCTTTACAAATGCAAGCCAAAGAACAAGCAACTCAGAATTATAGAGATGGGTAACCCTCGTGATTGTTGACGTTCCATGAGTACAAGTTCTATCTCCCAAAAGAACTCAGGCAAGATGCCGAAAATGATAATGTGAAATGCAAGCGAGCGACATAGACAAGAGTGATAACAACAACACTAAGCAGATCATCCACAGGACTATGGACTAACCTCACGAATTTGGTTTTCCCGAGATTCATGTTCTTCCAGAGTTTGCAGTGTCTCCTTGAGCTCGATGAACTCTGTTAACAACTATCGGGATCGAAGATTAAGCCCTGCAGTCAGTATTACCACATGAGGTTCTCTGAAGACTGACTATTGAATTACTGCAGCCTACAGGGGCAAGCATACCACAATCACTGAAATAAGCATAAGCATAAGCATGCTTTGAACGATGTAAAGAGTTTCTAACAACAGTCCTTTTTTTAGCCTCCCAGACAGACAGATCAGTTACAGAAACTCAGTGAGAATATGCCGTCCTATGACATGACTTCATCAAAATACAAAGCGGTGACGTGATGAACAGGTTCGAACACAACGCCGGGAGGACAACGAAAAAAGCACGGCGTTTCAATTCTTATCCGTGAAGAAAAAGGACCAAACGAAAACCTACCCTCCCAGTTTCAATAGGAAGAAAAGTTTGAATATCATAAAGCTCAGCAGGTTCTTCCCATAGAAAAGCGAAAAGACCAAAAGGAGGGAGCTGTCTGAAAGAGCGAAAGTTCGTGGAGTAGAGACTTCAAAATGGCAGCTTCGGGAGAAAGTTCGTGGATGGACAACCCCCGCGTTTACTTTCTCGAGTCATTGAGCGTCATGCGTTTCAAACACGCAAAGATGTTCAATAATCGACCCAGTAAAACTGGTTGACGATAACTTGGCACAGAAGATTGGCCCCTTGGGGAAATCGTTGCGCGGACCTGTCGGGCTCAGGAAATGCATCGTAGCTCTCAGAAGAACCCCCGCAGAATGACTTGGTCAAAATGTAACGTTTAATATTTCTCACGACCGTGGTAATTTCTAAGTTTCTTCACAACCCCCGCTACATGACCCATTACAATTTGCTCTTGCAGAGAGAGCGTCCACCATCTATCTAGCTTATATCTAGCGCTATTACACAGTACCTGACGACTGTCTATCGAGAGTTGGGTCGATCGCAAACTACGTTTCGAAGTCAAAGCATTTCTAGTAAGCTCGTGATTACAAATTCATCCAAATAGAGTTTGTGATCAAGTCGTGTGTGAATCTAACCGTTCGAATTCTAGTAGGATATCTTCGATCCACCCAGGGGTTACTCCTGCCAAAATAAATTTTCCTGTTGCTTTTCGAAAGGAGCTCTCTATTACCCAGAACAAGAGATGTAAATAGAAACTGGGAATGGACCGAGACCACGTACACGGTTGGTCTACTCTTTAGTATCTTTTATTAGAAAATTTACTAATTAGTTACGAAAGGGTAATAGAATAATCTCGCGGTCCTAGAGCTGCGAAGGTACTATTGATAGTTTAATGCATGAAGCAGCAAATTAAAACAATCTTAACGCCGGGAGGTCCCCAGCTTGCCAGAAGTGGAGAGAGAGAGAGAGAGAGAGAGTGGACGTTTGTTGCCATTGACTTCGCTAGTCAACTTCTCTCTCTTGACAAAAAGATCATTAGCTACAGAATATTGCTTAAGTTTAGTTAGTAGCCAATGCGAAGGGCCTCGTAGGCCAGGCCACCTATGATAATAAAAAAAAAATTGATTGCGAAGCCCGGTTCGCCCTATACCACATAATTTAAATACATCTTTTCGACGATGAGCTGGCTACAATTTCCAAGCCTTGCCGAGACCCTCCTCTCGATCACCTCTAAAAGGGTGATGCCCTCGAGGCTTGGCATGATTAGCGTAAAGCATGACCCTCTTTTTTCTTTGTGAAAGATGATTCAGTGCTTAATTATACATCGCGATCCTTCCTTCTCGCATGCATGGAACCGCTCGTGTTGGGTCCACTCTCATGTGGACGAGTATAGCCTCGGAAATTTTACTAATCTAGAGTCGCGTCGATACTTATTTCTCGGGGTCTGTTGATATCGAATCTTAACGAATTCGATGACGAACGATAGAATGTTTTTGCCTTTTCTCGATTAGTTTTTTATTTTTGGTCAAACTCGATTAGTTAGCAAGTCGCAATCGAAAAGGAACGTTAGCAATTGAAAAACAAGATTTGACCCTTCCGTTCATTGATGGTTGACTCCTTGCGCGTGACTCTAACGTCAATTTAATGAGAGCCGAGCAGAACATCAAAGAAAGGAAAAAAGAGAAGAGAAAAGGGCAATCATAGCCAATTAAATTCGATCTTTCTATCTCTCTATAGTAATAGAGAAACTACTGATTTGCCTCATGCGAGACTCTATTAAACTTCGCAAGTCAATGAAAGGATGCGGGGCTTCTCTGAGGTCAGCAGACATCGTGATTCACGAAAAGTTTCCCACGTTTTTCGTTTTTTCTTGTAATCAATTAGGAGCAAGATACAAAGCATGTAATAATAGCTAGTGGGGTTCTAATCAAAGCGTTGTCCGGCAGGTTCACTTACTTTTATCTTCTTATTCTTTTTCTCTCCATCAATCTTTAAACCGTAGCACTTGTATGACGACCGGATAGAATTACTCGATCAGTTCCGCATTTTGTATGAACGTCGATTCAGTTTTAAATTCTTCAATTTTATTAACTAAATTATAAACTTTTTGTGTGAAATTCTAATATAGTCTGTGACATGACGGACTAGTTATTGCCAGTTATCTTACGTAGCACACTACCATGACGGTGATTAACGGCGAAAATTGAATTGAATTTGCAAAGTGAGAGAGTTAACTATTAAATTGACATTCGTGCGATGAATTTAGTGTGTTCATTAGATAATTTCTCTCTATTTAAGCTAGTGGTGAAGACATCACAAGACCTCCTTCTAATTGGGAGCACTGAATGGAGTTCTTTGGATTGAATTCAAGCGAAGTCCTTGTCGGGACTCGGAGGCTGGTGTTGCCTTTTTCACCTTGCACTACGAGAGCATCTAGCGTTTGCTTGACTATTTGGTTTATCCAATTAGAACTCTCGACTTTGGTTAATGGTCCTAACTTGTTTTTGAATCGCGTGATTGGTTGGTGTATTTCCACTTGAGATTACTGCTAATCTTTTCAAACCGGTCATATAAGTTACGAGTCTTTGAGTTTTATGGAGGATCAACATAAATGTAAGTAGTATTTGAAATCTGATATAAAAAAAGAAATTTTGAAATAACAACAATTTTTATTTTACTTATTTCTATTTATATATTAATACTCGAATTTCATTATATTCTATATTATACGTACAATATGTGTGTATTTAGTATCCATATTTATTACAAGTTTTAGGTATATTAGTGTAGTTTATTATTAAATAATTTTTTTAAGAAATGATGGAAGGGAGTAAAATTTGAAAAATTAAATAATGGAAAGATAATAGAAAATAAGTGAAGAATGGTGAAGTAGAAAAATCCATATTTTGAATGTATAAATTTTAAACTTGAAATAGAATTTTTCTAATTCTCGAAAAAACGAAGGGCAATGAGAAGAAATCATACTGTCCCAATTTCATATCTCTACTTTGTGCTGAAGCTTCATGACTCCTCCCATAATTCTTTGGCATCAAAGCTCCGAAAAAATGGCGAGAGAATCGAACCTCTTTTTCCTTTATAACTCTCTGTTTTGTGTTAAAGATCCACTAAAACAACAAGAGGGTCGAAACTCATTCTCTATACCTCTGTAGTTCATGTAGAATTTCACAAAAGTGACGAAAGAGTCAAAATATTATATTAGATTCACAAACGCAAATGATCGTGTCTTCTTTCTCTTAGTAGATTTGGCATTTGCCGGCCCATTGACCTCATTAATGTTGTTGTAGCTCGTTTACAATTCTTATCATAGTCAAATATGGCTTCAAAATGTTACAATGAGTTTCTTTACTGTTCGATATTTAAATAGTACAATAATCATGAATTGATTGATGGAGGTTATTTCCTATTTGAGCATTTGTGATTTCTTTAGCAATGAATCATGAGAAATTCTTACTATCTCCATTTGAATTTTTATGTTCCATTAATCTTTTGCCATTCATACCAAACAACGAATGCGATGTCTTATGAAATCATCCGTCTTTATTAGCATGGCATTCACTAAACAGTGGATATAACATAGTAAAATCCCTAAATTTCATATTTTATCCCATTTAGTTATATTAAAAATCTAGACAATTAAATGTGTACTTGAAGGATATTAGAAAGATAAAATTTTATAGGAATCCTAAAGGCATTGAAAAGGTAAAATTGCGAGAATTTTAAGGAATAAGCAAAAGTGGAGAAGAGCTGGAATTCTACTGTGTTTGTGTGTTTTAAAAATAACTACAACATTAGTATTTATATCCCACCAATGGTAGATACTCACAAATACTTAATACTTTTTACTTTTCTTGACAAAATATTTAAATATCAAATCACGTTTTCATGCAATAGTTTAAACATTTAAATAGTTTATCATGGTCTTACTGATTTTACATAGTATCATAATAGAATGTCTCAACATCAAATGTTTTTAGATCATATTTGTCTCCTCAAATAGATATATTCACACCTAGTCCTAGACAAAAATACCAAACTAAGAACGTGGGAGAATAATATAATATTTAAATATTAAATAACATATTTATATAATAACTTAATTTTTTAGAACAATTGATTGTGATCTCACTAAATATCATTAATTACTTCATAACACTACTTACAATATCGTTGAGCACTTGTCAAATCATAGTCATAGGGATGATTCTTTATGCTCCAACAAACCATAATGAGTTACGGCTTCCGAAATCATTAGGATAACCAAACAACAATCTTTCACTTCGGTCGTATCATCTTGGGAAAATCTGCACTAGTAGATTCTTGATAACTCTCATCATTTAGTGAGGCTCTCATTGACAACTTTTGCGACATTTTTCGCTGATAACTTCGCTAGCGAGCTCTCGATTGTTTTGTTCATTCATGACAGTTGCTTTAGCCAAAATTTATTCTCATTGATTAAGTTTGCCACTTATTGATAATAACAAAAAAAAATTGATTAGTCTTTTGTGTCAAGACGATTAAGTTTATCACTTGGCAATAATAACAAAATATTGATTAGTTTTTTTGTGTCGAGATGATAAGATAGCTCTTTCATCAAAAAAGAAAAAAAATAAAAGAAAGGAAGAGGAAAGTTCTAAAAATTTTCCACAGGTGGCTTCGCTTTATAGTAGATTGATGTGCCTTTGGATATCTTTTATTTTGTTTTCATATATAAACAATTAGATCATTTATTTTGATTTTCATTATTGAACGTCTCTCTATAAAAAAATATTTTGCTCTGTTGCACCACAAGAAATGTTTATTTACCATTATTTTCACTGACCAACAATTGTCATTGCTAAAGTGCCAGCTCCAAACAATGGAACTAACTTGGGAAACCGTGACTTGATGGTAACTTGAAAGGAGAACCGTCTGATTTCAGATCGGACGGTCCCCATTAAATAGGGGGGAGGGATTTTTTTTTTTTGGTAAAGGGGGAGGGGTTTTTTTTGTTTTATTTTATTTTTTGGAAAAAAGCCAGATGTCCGATAGCTCCCCATAAGTCACCATCAAGTCAAGTCGGCTGATCCATTTCGGAAATAGATCAGCTGACGTATCGGTGACAGAAAAAGCTGCTCTATTTCCTCATTCAAAACAACATGATTGCTATTTATTAGATGAAAAAGGAATTTCAGTTGTAAAAGATGAACAAAGAATTTCAAAAGCCCGAGCTCTTATCAAATAATATAAACGGGATCACTATGATGGTATCAATAATGAATTAAGATTGAATTTCCAACTTCACCATTCACCAAAAAAAGTATCAAGGGCTTTAATACATCTTTTCAATTTTGTAGTAATTAAAGGTCCTTAAATGAATGAGCTTTTTCCCAAGCCAATAGCTCCTTCCCGTGATCTAAAATTAGAAGTCATTATGACCGCTTTTCTGAATATGCAAAACAAAACTTTCTACTTCCCAAATAATAAATCACGTCGATTCTCATATTTGAGGACATCGATTTTTCCACAGTAATTCAGTTAGCGTTTTCGAAAAATAATTCTCTTGCTTTCGGAGCTAAAACAACAAACGGGCAAGTGTATTTATTTCGTGAAGAATAAATAATTTTTTAATATTTTATAAAAAATGATCAATTTCATTCGGCTCACAAAAAATAAATTAATGAAAAATAATTTTTTTTATCATCGATGAAAATTACTAGATATAAATAGCCAGAATTTTTTTTTAATTAATTATTTGAAATGATATAAGCTATCGTTATTATGATAATATTTTTCAAATTATTTGTTTTTTCATGAAATAAAAGGATTAAAGGGGGAAAATGGGTAGCTGACCTGCTTTCATGCTATAAATAGTAGGCCCAAGCCCATCTCATGATTCGTTCAAACGCCAACACGAATTAGCGCGGCAAGCCCATTTCCCACCCGATCAAACGGCGCATCCTGCCTCTTTTTATGTCCTTAAACCCCGCCAGCCTTGTCCGTCTCTCATCTCTCTCCTCTCCTTATCCTTAAACCCTAAAGTTTCGCTTTTTTCCATCGTCCCTCTTCAAGCTTCCTCCTTTATCCTCATTCGTAGCGCTCTGCATGACGCCGGCGAGGTTCCTCACCCACCTCCGTCTCCTCCAGCCTTCTCTTCCTCTCCACTCATCAGCCATGAAGCTCTCCCGTTCCCTCCACTCTTCTCGATCCGCGCCCGCTCCGTGGCGAGCCTTCCCTCACAAGCTTAGGCACGCCGGCTTGTTGGCCTTTCGAGCTAACGGCCAACTGGCTGCGCGGGGGCTCTCGTCCCGGTCTTCGTTGGGTCAGCGGGCGTCTCCAAAGAGTCTAATCGAGGACGAGGCCGAGCTCAGCGACTGGGTCAGCGGTCTGGGGAAAGACGACTCGGTTGGGGAGGGGAGTTCGAGTAGAGTCCGGGGGAGGAGCTATGCGGATGAGGCTTCATTTGGGGTGAAGCGGCAGAGGCATGGCGACTTGGACGGTTTAGTTGGGTCGGGCCGGAGGAAGGGTCGGAAGGATGCGGAGGGGGTCGATTCCAGGGAATCTGGGAGGAGATATGGCAATGACTTGGGGGATGGTGAGGAGTTCTCGTCCCCACGGAGGAGGTTTGATGATAGGTCTAAGAATAGAAGCGCGAGATCTTCGACCTGGAAGCGGGGTGAGAAAGATTCCGGTTCACGACTTTCGCAGAATGGTAGAGGAAATGCAAATGCTATGCGAAGAAATGCAGATCCGTTGGATAAGTATGAGGATGAGGACGGTGAGGAGGATGAACAGGAGGAGAGGAAGAGGTTCACAGGGAGGATTGACGATTTGATCAGCGAGGAGGATAGCGAAGTTGACAGCAAAGATGACGACGACGACGAGTTTGTGAGGAAGAGTGCGAATTCCTTGTTTGGCGATGAAAAACAAGCTGTTGCAGAGAATTCAATGAGAATCTCGCAGCAGAGTTCTAATTCTTACTTGAGTGAAACCAGGTACACCATCTTCATGGCCTTGAACTTCTGTATAAATTTAGCTGCTAAAGTTGATAGGACAAGTAGTTTCTAGTGACAATTAGTTATCCATCATGGCCAGGGAAAAGAACTTTTGACACGTAGCAATAACTTCTATATGTTTCCTTGACTTTCATTTTGGCCGAGGCATCTTCTTCTGTAGTTACTGTTGGAGCTTTCGTTTGTGATTTGGAAAGGCAGAGACAATGAGCTCTGCTTGCTAATTGACAAGGGGGAAATATATAGAATGCAACTTTGTTCAGTATTTCGTAATGAGTAATACGTTCCCCACATTTTCATCTTCCTTTTGCCCTACGAATTCTTACAGCTTCATTGGAATCGGTTCAGCAGCATATCCAAGTTCTGTCCAATTCCAACGTGTTAAAATTGAATCCACTTGCATGCGTGCTTCAACCATGCCTTGGCATAGATCTTCGATAGTCCAATGTTGGTCTTGCATAGCTCCTTGTGAAACGAAATTGTGAAAAATGTGTGGTTATAAGATACAATAAGTTAGATATCAGTGAGAAGAGTATATCCATCTCTTGTTTCTTTACTCATTAAGAATGAATATGTTTGGATTGGACTTAAAAAAAAGTCTGGTACTTTTGGTTCAGCTCTTTATAATTATGGCACACAAGAACTTGGTACATGTCTCACTGAAGCTCACATGTCTGCAGATTTGACCAATGCTCAGTCTCTCCCTTGTCCTTGAAAGGAATTAAGGATGCTGGCTATGAGAAGATGACTGTGGTCCAAGAGGCCACGCTTCCCGTTATACTCAAAGGTATGGTTCCTAACCTGACAATCTGTTAGGCTAAGGCACATGAAGAAATTGGTGCTTGGTGACCTCAAGTTTCTTGCTGAAATTTAGTTGAATTGATAACGATAGTCTTTGGGGGAGATTAAATGACCTTGAAGGTGGTGGAGCTTTCTCTTAGAGTTGTGGCACTAGCTAAAAGAGATTGTGGAGATTTGAGTCGACTTTTCAAGAAATGCTATTGATAATGCACTGCTATATAAGCCAAGCACTTGGTCTGAGTTACGAAGGCCATGCTAGGCTCAGGATCGTTGTGCCTGGACCTAGTTTTGCAAATTTTTTCCTTCAATTTAAACAATTCTTAATAAATGAAAATTTTCAGAAAAATTCACGGGAATTCTAGTAATAAACTAAATGAAAAAAGCAATATTAGTATATTACAAATATAATTAAAATAACACAACACTAATTTAACTAGATGAATTACGAATACATCGGAGAAATATTACTCGAGAAATGCACAATTAGGTTCATGCTTTGTAAAACGAAATACAACCAAATGCCATTGCGCACCTTGTCATCCATTGCTATACCAATGTGAATAACTCCATCATCATGACTCCAATGATATAGTATCATTGTCCATTAAGGCACGTGTCGAGCTCATTCATCTGGCTTCATTTTTTCCGGGAGCCAAGATGTGCGGATAACAGTCATTTCGAGATTCTTGTCACTCAGCCTTTGCCTATCATTCTCAATGACCCGTCTGCTAGTATGGAGATTGGACTCTGACGGTACATTTTATGACAGTGGGTTGAGCATGTCAACCATCGTAAGATTAGGAGAATGAGAAACTTTGGCTATTCCTAGCCTATGGCCCTGGCTGGCCTGGTTTCACCAGGCAAGTGGCCCCGGAGCAAAGTGGCCATGCAAGGCATGACCCCTTGTTCACAATAGGCCTTTCATGGGCCTAATTATGCATGGTACAGTCCGTTGTCTTTTCCTAGTCTGAATAGTCAAATCAGATGTTTCAAGAAGAGGCTATGACCTTCTCTCTTTATCTTACTGAAATAGGGTTTGTTGTTTTTTTCTAATATTTACTTTGAGAATTTGTATCTGGTTGTCTGTCCTTATGCTTGGTTAAACATTGGTAATGTTACCTGAGTTTATAGGAATATAACCTCGTGTCCCCCTCGCCCCATTTTCTGTTTTGTTTTGTATTTCATTGCTTAAGGCTTTAAATTCCTATTTTTCGTTTTTTTCCCCCAGGTAAGGATGTTCTGGCCAAGGCTAAGACAGGCACTGGAAAAACTGTTGCGTTTCTTGTAAGATACTTCAATTGTGCAACATTTTACCTCCTAACTGAGGGCACGTTGTTTTGGCGTCTATGCGTTCCCAAAGGATCATGCTTCAGTTTCTACAGAGCAACGTGCATCTACTTTTGCTTTCTGTTAATGAGAGAGTACTTGCTACTTGCTAGTCTTAGGGAGTTTGTCCGCCAGAATTCCTTGTTTGAGTATGGAAGAAGATAATAGTCAGTCAGGCTTTTCAATTTTGTGTCCTTTCTCATACTTAGCAGAAAAAAAGTGATAAAGTTTATTCCTTTAATATAAATGTATGCTGTCACTTGTTTTAGAAAATTGGGTGTCTAATGGCTTTCTTGTCCATCTTAGTATTTTGGGTAACTAGAATTGAGAAAGATATAGTTTAAGAGTAGCAAAAAAATGATTCTGTAAATTCTGATTTATGAGCTGGCAGTACTTCACTTTGGAATATCTGACTATTTCTCTAATAATTGAAGTTATTTTCAGCTTCCATCAATTGAAGTTGTCATTAAATCACTGGCTCCTGCGCGTGATCAGAAGAGACCACCAATTCTTGTTCTGGTTATATGTCCGACTAGGGAGCTTGCAGTCCAAGCGTCTGCAGAAGCTAATGTCCTTTTGAAGTATCATCCTTCTATTGGTGTTCAAGTTGTTATTGGAGGGACACGACTTGCTCTAGAACAGAAGCGCATGCAGGCAAATCCTTGTCAGGTTAGTCTCTTTGAGGAAATATGAAATTTTTTCATTGTCCTAAATGCAATCTGATATCATGTTTTGTAGTTAGAAGAGCTAATTGCCATGCAAGAGGCTGAGAACTGCTGGTGAAATTTTCGGAGGACTTTCCCTAAAGAAGAAAATTTGGAAAATAATTTTTGAAGTTGTTTGATGCAATGGAGGCTCAGATAAACCAAATGTCGAGCAAACTAGATAAATTCCACATAATTGTGCACATGCATTGTGCAAGAACAGAGAAAAAAAAAGTCAATTTTGACATAATTTTTCGAAAGGCAAAGCCTCTCTTAGAAAGAAACATGATGAACGAATAATACCCCAGCAAATCCTGGAGATGCTGTGAAAATTAAACTGGGAAATAACATAATGGATAAAAAGTTCTACACATACCATCTAAAATTAGCTAATGTATTGTCTAAAGCTTTAGAGATAGGAAAAGTCAGTCAAATTTCAATCTCAGAGGTTATGCGGTCTTGCGTCCCCTAGAAAAGCTCAGCTTCAGTGAACTGTATAAACTGCATCATCATCATCTGCTGTTGAGATGATAATTGTCTTTAAATTTTAAAGGTTGGAAGACTGTTGTAAGTTTACTTAATCTGCGTCATACTGTATTGTCGGAAGTTAACATTCTGGCATCAGGTAAAATATAATTTCTTTCGATGACACCACTTTTTCGGGTAATGGATCAAAAAAGCTTTTGGATTCATTTTCATCTACTTCTGAGGTTCTTGAAAAGACTCTGCAGGCACTTTAATCATATGATGTAGCTACTGGTCTAGATTAATGAACTGACAAGCTTGTTATGTTGTTTCTGTATACACTCTCGAGAAGATTTCAATCATAGAATACAGCAAGAAGTTGCTTTCCTCCATCCTTGTCAGTTGATTTGATTTTATGCCATCGATGATTTAATTTCTTTAGTAATTCAACTGTTTTCCTCCAACCATGCAGATACTTGTGGCTACGCCTGGAAGGCTCAAAGATCATATTGAAAATACTGCAGGTTTTGCATCCAGGCTGATGGGCGTGAAAGTTCTTGTACTCGATGAGGCTGATCGTTTGTTAGACATGGGATTTCGCAAAGATATTGAGAAAATAATTGATGCTATCCCAAAGCAGCGGCAGACCCTTCTATTTTCTGCGACAGTTCCAGCAGAGGTTTTCTTTTTCCCTAGCTTCTGTTGATTTCTCTCGTAAATATAATGAAAATCCTAAAAGTTGCCCTTTTGTTTCTCAGGTTCGACAAATCTGCCACATTGCTTTGAAACGAGATCACGAATTCATAAGCACTGTTCAAGAGGGAAGCCAGGAGACACACTCGCAGGTAGTTTCTCTCAATATCTTGAATAATTATCTTTGGTGTTCAATCTTAATTAGCTTGGTCGCTTAGAATTCTTGATCGGCTGGAAATCTCAGGTCAGACAGATGCATCTAGTCGCTCCTTTAGACAAGCAGTTTTCCTTGCTTTATGCTCTTCTAAAAGAGCATGTTGCAGATGATATCAATTATAAGGTACAGACTTACTCCGGTATATCCCACTTCATAACTGAAATTTATTCATTGTAGTACCAATCTAAGTTTTTTTTTTTTTTTTTTTTTATTTTGGGAAGTACGAAGACAATTTGCTCCAATTGAGAATGATCATCTTTTTTTTCCTTGTTTAAAGATGAACTTGTTTCAATTTTTCATTAATGGGTGATAACTGCAATTGGCTTCTCAGGTTATTGTATTCTGCACAACGGCTATGGTGACCAGACTTGTTGCTGATGTCCTTGGTGAGCTGAAATTGAATGTCAGAGAGATTCATTCAAGAAAGTCGCAGTCCTATAGAACAAGGGTTTCTGATGAGTTTCGGAAGTCGAAGGGTCTTATTCTTGTAACTTCAGATGTTTCTGCACGTGGAGTTGATTATCCTGATGTAACCCTTGTCATACAGGTATCATAATACCTATGTGAAGTTAAGTTACAGTTCTCTTTTCTGTAGGTGGCAATATGGAAGCAAGTTTGAGCACTCTATATTGCTGCAATCTCTCTATCTCATTGGGAAGTACTATGGGGTTCCTCCTATAATCATCCGTAACTGCTAAAAACCTTATTCTGCAAGCCTCTGTAACTGCTAAGAACCTTATTCTGCATTCAGCTGTAACTGTTAAGAACCTTCTTTTCCTTCCCTTTTTTTTTTTTCTAATTACTTTATCTGATTTTAATGAAAGTTACTGTCTGTTCTTTCTCAAAAGAGGCTTCTGGACTTCTCACGTAGTACTTTTTAGCTTGTTGGAGATTTAAAGATGGAGTTTGGTGGCTCAGTGCTCAGAAATAATCATTGGATTTCTTTGCTGATGGCAGGTGGGATTGCCCTCTGATAGACAACAATACATACATAGACTTGGTAGGACAGGACGCAAAGGCAAAGAAGGGCAGGGTATCTTGTTACTGGCACCATGGGAGGAATTCTTTCTGTCAACCGTAAAGGATTTACCGATCACAAAGGCCCCCGTGCCTTCAGTAGATCCTGATACAAAGAAAATGGTGAGCTTAGACGAGTCGTCTCTTTATTTACTCTTTTATTCTGTAGATCTATCTTTTCATTTTGTGGTATAGTCTTCTTCTTAGATTTAAGCACGGTAATAGATTTGCACCCAGATAAAGAATGCATGTTTTCTTGTAAGCATATTTAGTTTCTTAGGCTAGGGGATGGTGAAATGGGAAATTGATGATTGGATACTATTATGAACAGGTGGAAAGGGCTCTGTCTCATGTGGAGATGAAGAACAAAGAAGCAGCGTATCAGGCATGGCTTGGCTATTACAATTCAAACAAGAAAATCGGTAGTGACAAGTTCAGGCTTGTACAGCTGGCAAACGAGTTCAGCCACAGCATGGGGCTCGACAACCCTCCTGCCATTCCTAAGCTCGTCCTTGGCAAGATGGGCCTCAGGAATGTGCCCGGCCTTCGATCAAGATAGATTCTTGATTTACATTTGTGCAGCAACATTCGTACGACTATTTGTCAAGTGCTCTCATAGAAGATACGAATGCAGGGGCTGGAGTTTCTTCATTGATCTACAAGTTACCCGGTCATGGAGTGAATGTATATGTTTTTAGTCCATGGGTTAGAGTTCCAGATGTACTTATGCCCCATTTATTGGAACCAGGTTAACCGGATCCACACAGTGCATGGCGTCCTTCACTTGTTTATATCTAAATATCTAGACATGTATGAACCTAGAGCTCTGCCAACACGGAAAGTACCAATAGATCAATTCACGTCGACTTATAGGTTGAGTCTGTGATCAACATCCTCGATGGCGAAGTAGAATAATTGCAGCGGCTATTAAGCCGATAATGAGCTTCGAGGCAAGTTACATGAGTGTGAAGAAACTCTTACAAACATAATTTGCTCGATCAGGGTCGTCATCCATTAAATTGAATGGGATCCTTTTCTAGTGTTGGACGCTTCATTAACATGCATGCATAGTCCCGAACTTTGAGGGGATTGGTGGTCCGAAAAAGATAGATAGGCGTATCAAAATGAGGTCCGCAATCTCCTCCCATACCCTTTTTGCCCACTTTGGAGAAAAAGTCCCTCTTTTGTTATCCGATGTTCGGCATGTAACCGAGATATCACTTAAGAGGCTTATCCACGTTATATAAAGAAACCTCATCTTGGCTTGAACGAATCAAATTTAGCCGGAAAAAAAGGATAAAAGTAAAAGAAAGGGAGATGCCAATGACTCGTTTGTCAAATTTCCATTTATGGGCTTGAGCAAGAATAATTGGTGTGATATCTATTTTGGGTTCTTGCCCATGCTAGCTTATTATTATCTTTGGATTGTGGTAAGGATTCCTGTCAACACATATAATTATCGCTACAGGTACACACTTAAAGAGATAGGCACCCCCACGCTGTCCCAATCAATTCAAGTCTCTCTGTATGAGAGAGAATTTCGATTGCACAGGGGGTTGAAAATCAATCTCATCATCTAAGTCCATGTCATTGGGCCATTTCCATGTGAATTTCTAGTCCTAATTGAAGTAGGGGTCAGAAAGAAGGATTCAATTTGGTGCACTAAAACTAAGCTCAATAAATGAGAGAAAATAAGAAATCGACCACAATTTTTGCACGACCCAGAAGCTTTGGATCACTCCGCAGTCAATTCGTCGTCAAAATAAGCCCGCAAGTTCATGCGGATGAACAAGAGAGATTCAGTCACTGTGAAGACGTTATCTTGAATCTCAAGGTTAACTCCGATTGTAGAATGGCAGTATGATCCGAGGCTAAAAGCAAATGGAGTAAAGTTTCATTTCTTAGTGCCTCTCGGGAAACACGAAGTTCTCTCTTCTTCTTTTCCTGCTTTTTCCGGTGCTTCCCACGAGAGTGGGTGCTTGATGATTGATGCATCGTCATTTGACTTTATTGGGACTTCCCACCATTTTGAGAAACGATTAAATTATGCTCGGAACCATCGTACCTGGTACAAAAAGTCAAGACCCAATAAACTTCGATTTCCTTTGGCAGTGGGTTACAATGTCCCGCGCACCTCTGACGCAATACGATCGCGACTTCCATGTCGATCAGATGAAGCTCATTGTGAGTCCCGACAATTTCTCACGATGGGAGTCACGAGTCACACGGCCCCCTCTTGACTTCTCCTGAACTTCAGGCTCGTGTTCAGTTTTCCTCCTTGA
The DNA here is from genome assembly GCA_019926035.1 of Melaleuca alternifolia. NCBI lineage: Eukaryota > Viridiplantae > Streptophyta > Magnoliopsida > Myrtales > Myrtaceae > Melaleuca > Melaleuca alternifolia. The sequence goes on from JAGKPW010000366.1 coordinate 362,715, forward strand.
ATTACGGATGAACATGAGAAGTAAGAGCACAGTCTGCGTATGCACTTGCAAGACTCAAACAGGTCAATCCCAAAAGCTTACACAAGGACGGAAAAACTCTTATTATAATCTCGAAATTATGTAGGTTAGCTCAGTGCGTGACTACCTACTCCCCAAGCCAAAATGTCCCATCTGCCCATGAAATCACTTTGCTTGTATTTAGTGCTACGATGCAGTTTTTCTCAACTTCCCCAAATTCTTGGTCGGTGAAATATCGACCTTATCCACTTTAAACTTGTTAGAGTACAGAACAAGACGTAGGGGCAGACGTGGCCCAATTGCAGCCCACAAAATGAGCTTTTGGGGAGGGATAAAATTGCTTAATCCTCTGCAAGACGGACAAGTGGGTCTCTCACCAGCCGTTGATGTCATTTTCGTTGAATACTGTGTTTTTTTTTTCCTTTGAATATTCTGGAAGGATCGAGTTTCCGAAGAAAATGCTGTAACATTACGACCGCAACTTGAAGCTGATGCCGCGCAGAAGTGGTGACGGAGAGGGAACAGTACAGCGCGGTCCTGTAGAAACATGTGCGGGGAGAGTTCAGGGCTGGCATCCACGCATGCGAAACATGTACTTTTGAAAGGTGTTGTGTTCTTCGGAGGTGACCAAGTACTTACATGGAGGGTACAAGGGGTTTTCAAGAAAATAGTCTTTCGACAACGAAGACTGGTCAGTGAACTCAGTCCCTTCGCAGAGCCCTATGCTAAATTGACTTTGAAAGATGGCCTTTTCCATCTCCTCTTTCTATCCTTTCTGTCCTTTGTACAATCGGGTTCGGAGTCCGGATACAAATTACGACCGATTTCGTGTTCATCTTAAACAGTTTCGATTGTTCTTTTTGCACGCATTCATCGAACGGAGGGATCAAAGAGTGAATTTTGACGGACACCCAGGACGTGATTTGTGTAGATATGAGCATTCGACGTTTGAGAGAACACAAAGGAAGTAAGAAAATCAATGAGGTCATGCTCACATCAGCTCCCACTTCATCAATGTCCACGGCTTGAAGCAGCTCCCCCACCACCACCACCACCATTTCCTAGTGCTCTTCCTGCGCATGACAACACCCATTCCCCTCCCTATTAGCCAGAAACATAGGACCTCGAAAAGCTGCCTACTTTTGGCATTAGAGCCTTTCAAAAAAGCTAAATTATCAATCGCGACATAAAAAAACTCATAAGCAACCTTATCCTCTCTTGATTTGATAAAAGGGTGATTAGTTAAAATTTTCAAAGTAAAAAAACTCGTGAAATCGCCTCCGTGCTATTATAAGTTTCGGATGAATCGAGGATGAGTGTGAATCGTTCTTTATTTGCACTTTTTACGTGCTGTGTTTTCGATTGTCAAAATTACGTGATTTCACATATTTATTATTTTGTTTTTGCTGGATGTGGCAATTATCATAAGAAAGGAAAGAAGGCAATCGCTTTCGGAGTTAGCCGACTGCTGAAAAGCAAAGTCAGGATAAAAAGCAGCAAATCACCTTAATTTAATCGAGTTTATTATGTCACAAGATAAACATTTTTAACTGACATAGAGCGTCAAGATATTGGGTGACTCCTAAAGGCGATTTTTCGAAAAGAAAATCCTTAAGGGATAAAAATTATTATAAAATCCCAAATCATATTTCAATATTAACCTAAACATTTTTATTTGAAATACGCGCATGATACGTCTACTTTCTATTATGATTTTATTAATGGAAACATCGAATGACGTCAGTGAGACTTAAAAATTATCCGGCAGAAGATAAATAAATCGTGTATATATATAATTTTAAGGTTTCTATGTTACGAATAAAACTTTAAACAGTTGTATTATAGTTAATATAATTTGAGGTTTTAAATATTATAATAAAAAGCTCGAGATAAGTGTGGTGAGTGTAGTTTGAGTATTTTTTTTGGTTTTTGTTTTTTTGGAATATAATATTAGATATGTCGGTGAATTTGGAGATTCTTGATGGGGCTGTCGGCTCGCCAGCTCGGCTCGAGCAGAGAAGCTAAAGGTCGTCTCTTTCTCTCTCTCCCCCTCCCTCCCTCCCTCTATCTCATCGTCTTCCTCATCCTCTTCTTCTTTTACGGTTGCGATTCTGCAGTTCCTCATCGAGACGGTTGGGGAGAGAGAGAGAGAGAGAGAGGAGGAGGAATGGACGGCCGCGAGGCGGTTGGGATAATGGAGGCGCAGTACATACAGAGGCACCACCGCCACGATCCCGCCGACGACCAGTGCACTTCGGCTCTGTTCAAGCACATCAAAGCTCCTGTCAATTTGGTACGCGGTTTCTTGCGTGTGATCGTCGACCGTCTCATTTGCGGGTTTGGGCCGTTCGGCTTTTTCCCCCGTTATGTCGGAGGATTCTTGATGTTGGTTGACTCGCGGTAGATGCTGTAGATCTGATGAGGTAGAGCATTTTGAAGGATTTGGGTCTTTCAGGTTGGGGACAATCCGCATCAGCTCGATGATTTGTATTGTGATAAGACAACAAGCTTCATGATGATGTTCTTGAGCTTGCAGTCTAGTTGCTATAAAGGAGATGATTAATAATGATCTTATTCTAGTGATTCTGCTATTAGCTTGATGAGGCACGCGTGGCTTGATAAGTATAGCTCCATTGGATGAATAGATGAATTCAATGTTAAAACCCTTTGTATCTCGAATTCGAAAGCGCGAGTAACTTGATTGGGGTGGTAGGTGTGGATTTTGGGATTCTTTGTTGATTCTTGTATTTGTGTGTATCAGGTGTGGTCTCTCGTGAGGAGATTTGATGAACCCCAGACGTACAAGCCATTTGTTAGCCGATGCATTATGAGGGGTGAACTCGGGATTGGAAGTGTACGAGAAGTCAATGTTAAGTCTGGCCTTCCTGCCACCACTAGCACGGAGATGTTGGAGCTCCTTGATGATGATGAGCACATTCTTGGCGTTCGGATTGTCGGCGGTGATCACAGGCTAAGGGTAATATTTCCATGTTATCAACTTCAAGCTTCTTTGTGGCATTCTCATTGCTATTGACATTTTCTGAAGTTACTCTGTACGTTCGACAATCCGTGAACTGGGGATCATGATTTTGAAGTTAGCCTTGATGCAAATGCATGACCTTTTCTCATCGTGTGGTTTGGAGAAGCAGTGATACCGACTTCTCTGTCTTTTTTGTTGGTTCTGTGGCTTTCTAAGTCTTATCCCTTTTGGTGTTCTTTCATTTTCTTTTTTGCCTCATTTGTTATCCTTTTGAAGAATCCGACTCTGTATTCTAGGACCATTTGCTGAGAGGTTTAAAGGGGTGGCCTTCTTCCTCTGGGTTCAGCTTCACAGAAAACTGTCTTTTCAGGGGCTATGCGCTGAAATGTTTTCATGCCGGCTATCCTTGCTAAAAAATTCGTAATCCTCTAAAGGTAGAATTGAATCTATTTGACCCAAGGAGAGCCTTTTGTGAAGGATATGTCCTGGATGAAGTAAATTTGCAGGGCTATTGCCATGCTTGAATCAATAATAGTCTAGGGTACATGTCTGCATGGAGAAAGACATGTTTGTTCTAGTGTTATTTCTCATTTTGTATATTGATTCTAGTAATAAAAAAAATATACACAGTATCAATTTCATCTTGCACTGTGTGAAACCTGCTTTTGATCATTTACAAGATCTTTGCACTTTTTCGGCCTTGCAGAATTATTCATCAATAATGACGGTCCATCCAGAGGTCATCGATGGGAGACCAGGGACGCTGGTAATTGAATCGTTTGTGGTAGATGTGCCTGAAGGGAACACCAGGGATGAGACGTGCTACTTTGTTGAGGCCTTGATCAGGTGCAATCTGAAATCTCTGGCCGATGTCTCAGAGAGGATGGCCGTGCAGGACCAAATGGAGCCCATTGATCGATTTTGAACTAGATGGCTATGCCGTGGTGTCGGAGAGTTTATATCCTAAGAGCTCCCTAATGTCGAGCCATCCATTCAAGTTGTCCGAAGTTCCTGTTGCATCGATGGCTGCAATATCTGTATTCTGGAAATAGTTATACTATTCGTGAGCTTGTGCTTGCCAATCTGTTCTTCTCACTTTGCAATGATCTGCAAATTATCTGGATGCAGTTGTTGAATGTAGTGGATGGTTCCTTTTTGCCCTGAATATTACTAGGTTTTTGTTTTGTGATGCTTATGCAATGGTATGTAAGTATTAATCTTAGATACTCTTATATCCGTGGGAATATGTAATTTCGCAACCTTTAGTTCAGGAGGGCACAGCCCTTCTTATGAGGCTGTAATACTTTACAGTAGCTTGTAAATGTTTGCACAACTTTTGGTTACTCGATGTTATTGCTGCCTGACTTCCCCATTAGGCTACAACGAAGAAGCTTTCTCCATGATTTAGAAGGATTTTAGTGTCCTCTACATTTTTTTTTTTTTTGGAAAAAGGAATTAGGTTACTTCCAGCAACCTAGTTCCAGGATGAAGTTGTTTAGCCATGCTGTATTGAATTATAGATGAAGCTACAATTATGAGAATTCTATTGTTCTGACACGTAAGAATTCTTTGCGTTAATCTAGGTATGTTCCATGTTCTTCTCGACTTAGGCTCTTCAAAAGTCAACGAAAGTGTCAAATTAGCGGCATCTTACTTTATTGCCAACCTGCCACATATTTGCGGTAAGTTCACTCTTTGAGCTTCTTTTGAAGAACGAATAAGAATTAGGACGAAGAACATCACAAAACTTCTTTTCACCCTAATTTGTAAAGCCAATACGACCAAATCAATAGAAGATTGTAGTACCTACTGTGAGAATTCTGGACATCTCCGGAAAAAGTACGCATATGAGAGTTTTGTAGGCATTCCGTGACCCATACTCTCCATGATCGTCGTAGGAATCCGGAGATAGATTGAGGGTAAGTGTCTTCATGCGGTGCTCGACTTGGCATCGACATCTCCACAGCCAAGCTCATGATTTCAAGCGTTATCTCTCGGTTTAAAATATGAACCTAGTCTCCTTGACACGTCCAGAGTTTATGCATATTTTCATAAGGAAACATGTATGAAGATCCATCGAGAGAGAACCCACTTAACAGCCTTCTAGCGTTTGCTCTTGCTGGACTAAATTTATTGGTGGAAAATTTTCCAATCACATCCTTGGTATTGACTGTTTTTATATATTAATCAGAACATACTCTAGATGGCGCATGGACAACTAAACCAGCTCAGCCATTGAGGATGTCTAGCTTGTTCGTTTAGATCATAATCATGGATAACCGCCTATAAAAAGCAAAGAATATACTGAGAAGACCGCTTTCGGAAATATAGGGGAAAATTGCTGGTCTGAACCTGAAGGATTGGGAGCACAATAGTACTTAATAGAAGGAACTTTAGACTGGTTCTTACCGACTGGGCTTGGGCTTCCGTGAGAGACTTCAAGCGTGCTCTTAGAAGAGCCTCAGAGCTCCAGTTTGAATTATTGGCGGCAAAATGTCAACTGATGCGCAGATAGACACACACAGAGAGGAGGAGGAAGGCGAATCGGTTGATTACACCCCCTCAAGAACGGCCAGCCTGCCTCAGTTAGTTGGGCCTGTAAAGGGAGGTCAAGTTGGAAGCCCTTGAGGGGGAGTGAACAACCACTGCCTTGCAGACCACGCACAGAGGCAGAACTGTGCCTCCATCCGTGAACAGACTCGTCTCACACAACTTGATGAGAGCTACAAACTCTGATACATTTTGTGAAGTTCTCTTGCCATACCGACTTGGAGGAGGGCTGGTCCCCTTTATAGGCCATCAATAAGCACGTACATGCATATGTCCGTGTATGGACGTAGGCACGCATGAGAGAGAGAGAGAGAGAGAGAGAGAGAGAGAGAGAGGGAGAGAGGGAGAAGGTGGGTGGGTTGGGGGTGTGTGGAGGCTAGGGCCTACATATCTGGATCAACCCATACGGGTGGCATAATCAGATCCTTCCTGCAAAATGGTGGGTCACTCCCATTCCACATGGACAAGACAAAGCAGAGTCTCTCCATTGCCATAAGAACGTCCATCCAACTGAAGGAAGAATAAAGCGGTTTAAGCATCTCAACCATATCCAGTACCTCTTTTACATCCATGGATCGGATAAATTTGATCACGTGCTTCATCCATAATGTGCATATATTCTTAGATTCGGCCCTTGTCCATTGTCATGTTATCCGGATTGCCTCAAATGCATCAAGTCAAAGATGTACAAGCTTAACAAAAACGTTAGTGTGCAACTTAAACTGACCAGAAGAACAAAGATTGTCGAAGCTCAATTAGCTCCCAAACTTTGCAATATGCCATGTAGCTAATCTGTTCCGTTTCCTGTTGTACTCTTCCCACCTAACCCTTTATTAATTCACAGCAATTGTCTTTTCTGCTATTACACCAGAACGCTGAACTTCGGTAGCGCCAGCTATCTATGTTGACGTGTCGACTTTCCCAACGTGAAACAATTGCCATAAAACATTTTTTGTCATGTCTCGGTCACGACTACTTCCTAGAAGCCTGAGCAGCGGATGATTATCCTGACCCCGGCAATACTAAATTGTTGTGGGAAACGATTTGCAGCGTCACAAGGCTCTTCGTCTTTCCAGAGAGACTGGACAAAATAATAAAGGAAACAAAATTGAGTTGGTTAGTAGAAAAGACAGAAAAGAGAGCGTCGAGCCTCTCTAAACTAGTGATTATCTAGTCACGCAACTGTCTTTTCCCCCATGTAATCCTTCCTAATAGTTATGGTGGGGACTCCATGAGAAAATACTAGAGGCCCAGGTCTTGCAATATTCATCCACTGGGTTTGGGACAAACAACTGCGGTAGAAGCATCTGTAATATTCTCATGATGATTGGGACAAACAAAGTTTCAATATACAACACAGTGTAAGTCCAATGGAAAAGTGAATGATTCAAAGTAGTCATCGTTGTCGAAAAACTAATAATTTAGGGGCAATGGTCATGCCAAAACTTTAAAAGAAGATGAGATACAAAAGAATTGTTACGCTTGCTAGTTTCTAATATGTTTGACAGTGGCGTCATTATGAGGTTTTGAGGCTTCTAATTTAATAATGCAGTGGTTTGTAGTGAAGGGTTCAGGCACAATATAAGGTGCATGCACCTCATCAACCAAATAACCATCTCAAGGTCATTGTGCATAGCCCAGCGGGAATCATAACCCTTGATCAAGATCGGACATCTATGAACTCTTGATAAAATCAATCCTATCAGCGTGCAAATATTTGTACGAGTAGAAAGTCTTTTGCGCTGGTCGATCACCGATAGATAGTAGTAGATGTGCACAACAAACTTGGGTTTATACCTAAAATAAACACGAAGAAAGAAGCCACTTAGGAAGATTACCATGTGTTCACATATTAAATTTCTGCAGTGCTTTGCTTTATCTAATGAAAAACACCTTTAGGAGCAATCAGCTTCACAAGATTTCCCACCCTTGGGTAATGATCAACATTAGAGTTATTTACTAGGGAACATACCATCAAAAAATCCTAAACTTTATCTCATGTGACGTGTTTATCTCAAACTTTTTTTATTTGAATTTGTGTTCGTATGATACATTTGTCCTAAACTCTTTTGTGTTACCAATAATCTTGAACTTGTACTCATTTGACACATTTATCCCATTTTTTTGTGACATCAAAAATACTGAACTTATATTCTTGTGACACATATATTATAATTTTTTTTATTCTTTAGGGTGGGCCCTCGCCCAATGGCTGGCAAGCTCCGACGACCCTTGTTGGAGCTGGCTGCAGTTTCTTGGCCAAAGTGGGTGAAAAAAGAAGAAGAAAAAAATGAAATGTTATGATAAATGCGTCATGAAGATATAAACTCCAGGCTTTTTTTGTCACAAAAAAAAAAGCTTTCGGTAAATGTGTCAAACGAACACAAGTTCAAGATTATTAGTAACACAAAAAATTAGGATTAATATGTCACAAAAATATATAATTTAGGGTTTTAGTTGCCCAAGCATCATGATAAATTCCAGGACAAGACAAACCACACTCAGAGTCAGAGACCTACATTAAACTCTTCTCTTCTTTGAACTCTTGCAAATGCTCTTGAAAGTATGAGAAGCCTCTGGTTTGACTCAAAAAAATTGGCTGACCATACAATCTCTTCGTAATAGACTATTAAGGGAGTCATTGATAGTAAGAACCTCATAAATCTTCTATAGGCGGGAGGACACTGTGGACTGCATCCTACTTCAAAGGAATTCCCGACGCCTTCTATAAATGGACTCTTCAATCATATATCATCATAGCAATTCCACCAGCGTTCTCTAGGATGATTATCAGGAAACGTGGGAACAAGAACTATTTCTTCCTTCTTTGTGGAGTTGCCAGTCCGCTCAATTAGCTTGCCAATACCAAGCTTCACGTTACTGCCATCTTCATCAAAATCTGGCAGCGTAAGTTCATCTTCGTCAGTCCAATCACCCTCGTAATTGCCTTCAAAGACTTCATCCTCATTGTCATAACCATCTACATCTACGTCGTTAATCATCAAGTCACCAACATCCGACCTGTCTTCACCACCCTCTTCATCACTTGCATCTTTTCGCTCCAGGATTACCTCTGCTTTATCGCCTTCCTTCTTGGAAACTCCCCTCCTTGGAAATCCAGGGACATCAACGAGAGAACGAAGCTTCTCCTTGATAAGCAACAGGCCATCCTACTCTACTAAATGGGAGCCATGGCATGCTTCCCTCAGGAGTACCGAGTCCCTGTCCCCTTTAAGAGATACATAAAACATATCCGGATGCCTTATCAGCATACCCCGCAGCTGCCGCGAGAATCTAAATTCCTCCTAAAAATGAGCGAGGTGATCAACAAGAGTTCTCAACAATGAGGCTCAGAATCTCATGGACAATCCCACAAGCATGCTTCTCTTTCTCTGGTACCTCACCGCAGCGCCGAGATATTCGAAAATTTGCAACCTATACGGCATACTTTTAAATTTATAAATCCTCTTCATCTCGCCCCTAGACAAGACCAGACCCTTGGGCAACTTCACTCTATTAAACTTTGGAGGCCTATCAATGATCAAATTCTTCTCTTCAATCTCTCTCGCCCAATTCTCCTCTTCAGCTAGCTTCACATCCGATACCGCAAGCTTGGGATCCCAATGAGTTAGCTTTAAAGCCGGGCCGCGCTAGTTTGCCATGACTCTAAAGTATTGCGGATACCGTTGGCAGATTGTTCCACGGAATTCTAATGGAAGCCCCAAATCAGTCCTCAAATGCGCAATCTTCTCAAGTAAAATGCGCATCTCCAGAGATATCATGAGCAATTTCCTCAATTTGACTACTAACAGATCCTCCATCTCACTCCTGACTTTCAACTCCTCCAGATAAAGCCTTTCTGCTTCAAGGGTCAACCCCTTCTTCTACAATTTCAAACACAGCAGGAGATTTCCTCAACAGAGCAATCAATCGTCGTTTTTTATCCTTTCCCAGAGCCCTCTTATAACTACCCAGTTCCCTAAGCGACCTCGTTCGATCAGGTTGGCTTACAAGAATTTTTCTAATCTTGAGAACCAGTTTCAATCTCGTCTCTTTTGTATTACATCGTCAAATGGAAGCTCCTTGCTTCTTTTCACCCCAGCTCTTATTGGACAAGAAGTTCTTCCTGGGTGTATCGGGTTTGCACTTTTCTCTCGCAGTATCAGAGTTTTGCCCAAACAGGAAGTCTTTTCCGGATAACATGGGGAACAAGAGGTACGTGCTCTCGCAGGCAATCTGGGTATTTTGAGAAGAGAGAAAGGAAGAGGAGTTAAGGGCTGAAGCAACAATCTCTGTCCCATATCACGTTCATCGAAGGAAAGAGACGATCCAAACGCTTCCCGACTGAGGAGGAGGAAATTCCGCGTGCTGAAGCTGAGCTGAGCGAGCAAAGGGTCTGCAGCAAATGACATTTCCTCGTCGATAGATTTTCGCTCTAATAATTGAATAGAAGCGCGTAATTCAGATTTGGAAGACAACATAAATATTAGTTAGATAGTTGAATTTTAAAATATATAATAGAATTTTAGAGATCTTAATTTATTTGATATGATCTTTCAATTAAACACTTAATGTACAATGTCATTTCTAAATTTTTAATTTATTTCATTATAATTCTATATGAAAATGTTCAATGTTATATCTAAACTTGAATTAATTAAAAAACAATACTAAATGCTTGCATATAATCTAGAAACTAATTTGAACATATATAAAAAATTCATGGATGACTTTTAACAAAGTAAAAGTTCAAGTATTATATTGTACATTGAGTTAAAATTTAATGATCATATTGAATAAATTAAAAATTTAAGGACCACGTAATGTTGGATCAAAGTTTAGGAATTATTTGTATTATTATTTATAAAAATAAGTGAGAACTCATATTGAAATATCTTATTGTGAAAAAAGTTTCTAAAAATGTCTTAATTTCATATAGTAATTTTTAAAAATGAGTTTCAATTTTAGCTTGTACTTTTTAGGATGTTTGCCGATGTCTTTACTATTTTTTAAGGGACAATGATAAATAGTTCCATAAGAATATTTTTTTTTCGTACTTTTGGATTTATTAAGAATACGAATTATTTCAGTTGCGCGATTCATGAACTCGAGAGCTCAACTCAGTCGCCGGAGCTAAAGAGGCAATACGAGACGAATGGCGAAGACAGCGAAGAGACGGGATCGCCGCGCTGCACCGAGTTCAGCTTCGGCGTCGCGGAACCGTAGACAACCCGACGCACCCTCTGACCAGGACGTGCCGGGTGACTCGGCCTCAGATCGCAAGCTCATTCTCATCTTCGTCCTTTTCTTCGTACTTTCCCCTGCCATTGCCGTGCTTGTGTACCATCTCAAATTCGCTCGGGATACGGAGAACCCGGTCTCTTTTGCACGAGGAGGAGGATTCGTCAAGACTGACGCGACTTACCAAGAAGTTCTAGCCGTAAGTACCGCTTTGTGAGGGGGAAAAGGTTTCATTTTTCTTGTTGAATTTTGAAAGAAAAGAAAAAAGCAGAGAGCGGAGTTTTGAGTTTTCCCATGTCGTAATTTTGTGAAGAAATTCAGGAGAATTCTAGGGTCTCCGAGAATGCCTCCCGACGGAATTTCGGGAATCCAGTGCTTGCTTACATCACCCCATGGTAAATCCTGTTGTCAATTTGGACTTGCTTAATCTATAATGCGGTGTTGATGAGTTCCACTAGAACTTGTTTTTGTTTCTAGCGTGGAGCTTGTATCGGTTGATTTGAAACATTTTCTAATGGTTTGCTGAATTGTAAGTCATTGATCTCTGTTCATATAATTTGGACACTTCGACAATTAATTCTGTGCCTGCGTTTGGTCGATAGGTGTATTTCCCATTAGCAAGGTTAGGATATCGTTGTTGTCATTTTCCTTATTTGGTGCGATACACCTACTTTGACTCCGGTGGCCTTCAAGTTTCGGATTGGATTTTACATCACCAGTGCTTCAATCTTTTTCTTGCGGTGTTTGTGAAGGTTGAGATTCTTGTTTGAGGGGGATCCTGAACATAAAAGACCTGAACTTTGCAGGAACTCAAAGGGCTATGAGATAGCAAAGCAGTTCAAGTCCAAATTTACACATTTGTCACCTGTATGGTATGAACTCAAGAGGTATGCCCAACTCCTAGATATCGTTCAGCCATTAGTTATGTTAAGTCTAACCCACATCACTTAAGCACATGGTTATAATGTGCCTTAAATACATTTAATTTCCCTTAACTTCATAGTTTAAGCTTTCGGGTTACAAACATGAGAACATGGTATCAGAGTCTAAGTCAATAGTTTAAATCCTGGCACTGCTCTATCAAGTTCATTGCTTGTGTGGGCTGCAACAACTTCCTTGCACAATAAGGGTTGCGCTTATTTCACAATATAGAGCCGAGTTGAACACGTGAGTAGGAGTGGCTTGCACATGAGGTGGAGTGCTAAGTATAATCCTGCATCTCTTAAACATGTGGTTATAATGTCCTTCATACACATGTAGTATCTCTCCACCTAATTACTTAAGTTTTTGTTTTAAACTTTCTAACGAGCTATGCCTGCTAATTTAAGAAGTCTCCTTTTCTATTGGTCTCTTAACTGCCTAACAGATCGATCTCATCTGTCCTTAGAAGAGGCAAGTCCTGAGAGGTTGGAGTGTGGTATTGCCTGGTTTTGTGTATCCTTATAAGTAACATTGAGAGCTAATGTTAGAAAACGGTGTTCAGGCATTTTGGAGCTGTATAATTTTATGTGTGAAGGTATATTTTATATTCCATAAATGTCTCCAGACTCTAGAGTTCTTCTTATGTTATTATGAGAAGAGAACTTTGGAATCTAGAGTGACAATGTAATAATACCCACTCACTAGTAAGTTATCTATCCACAGCCAAGGAAGCAGCTTAACCTTGGATGGGAGACATAATGCTGATGCGGAATGGATCTCGGAGCTCAGAACGAGAGGGGATGCTCAGGTATGGCAATGCTATCATTTAAGACTTCGGGTTAAGGTTGACTAGTTGGATTTTTTAATCTCTCAGATTGCTTGCTTGAGAATTCGCTCAAATGTATATCTTCTACCTTTGACTACTAACTAGTTGCTACATTAAGTCGTACTATAATGTGCAGGGGACTTATCCATAATTTATGTTTAAGCTGTTACATTCCTAGTGCTAGGGTATTTTATTCTGCTCTCTTGACCTAATGAATCTTTTTGTGATCAGGTTTTACCTAGAGTTGTTATGGAAGCACTTCCTGCAGAGCTGCTTAGGAAGAAGAAGCAGAGGGCTAAAGCTATTCAGCTGATAGTTACAGAGTGCAAGTAAGTTTCCTTTGGCCTCAGTGGGTTACTTCGTCTAAAAAACAGTCCTACCACTAGCTAAGTCCTGAACTAGATGTCTGTAAGAAATTTACCTTGCAGTTTATTTGAGGTTCTCCCAACTGGAAGGTGATTTATATAACATGACATAGACTTATTTTCCCTCTCTCAGCATCATGTCAATTTCCTTGTCCATTCTAACATAAAGAAGGGCCATTTTGGTGAGACATTTTTAAATATTGGCAAGACATTTTTAAATATTGGCAATGCTGACCAAGGTACCTTCGCTTTTATTAACTCTTTGATTGCCCTTTGTCTTCAAGGGAAATGGGTTATGATGGCATTGTGCTAGAATCCTGGTCAAGGTGGGCTGCTTATGGGATCTTAGATGATCCAGATTTGCGGACTTTGGTATGATATTGTGCTTTAATAAAGAATTCGATCTTGATTAAGCAGTTCTTCGGATTTTCTAAAATCTATCCTAGTGTTTCAGTTTTTCAGTTTTGTTATCACCGGAATGTTTATACTGGATTGTTTAAATGATTTGCCTATTTTGTAATGCTGAGTTGATGTAGCCTGCTTCAACTCTATATAGATACATCTTTCAATATGGTCCCTATGAGCGCCAACGATATGATATTCTGATCCTTTTGTCTTACTCGAAGAATCTGCTGTTTTGGATGTAGGCACTCCAATTCATACAAGCACTTGGACGTGCACTTCATTCTGCCAGCTTGGATAGGAATGGAAGGCAAAACTTGCAGTTGGTCTATGTAATAGGGCCCCCACGTTCAAAAAAGCTAGAAACGCATGACTTCGGGCCAGCAGATCTTCAAAGCTTGGACAGTACTGTAGATGGCTTTTCTCTTATGACCTATGACTTCTCAGGCCCCAATAATCCTGGTCCTAATGCCCCTTTGAAGTGGATTCATACTGTAATGCAGCTGCTTCTAGGTACTGGTGGGGATAGAGGACTTGCTCGCAAGATATTTGTTGGTCTCAACTTCTATGGAAATGATTTTGACCTTTCCGGAGGTACTTAATATTCCTTAATCATTTAGTACACTGTTGCTAATGGTGTTGACAGAGCTACATGCGTGAGGTGACGATTTATATGCACGTAGCACTTCATAAAAAACTGTTGTGTCTGACTTCAAGACTCGGTAGATACTATGGATGGGCTAGGCTCATTCTCCATATGAACGTATCTTGATTTGGGAAAAAGTGCTAGTTTTTTAAGGAAGAATGGTTTTGTGACATCGTTCAGATGGACCAGTTTCATAAGTCTTTTTATCTAGAAATTGATCCCAGGGGTATCAGCCATGGTGAGTTTTAGATATGATTCACTGATATCGACCCTGTCAAGTTCTTTATCATCTCGGTCCTCTTTACATTTGGGTAATATCTTGGTCTTTTTTATTGTTCTATTTGTACCATAACCTTTCCTATAAATTCCCTAGGGAATCCTCTACTCCCCTAAGTTTCTTGAGAAAGTGTAAAGAAGAAGATTCACATGGTACGGTGAATCCCAGTTTGACTTTTGTTGAATTCCTGGTTTAGGTGGTGGAGCAATTACCGGAGCAGATTATTTGTCTTTGCTGGAGAAGCACAAGCCTTTACTGCAGTGGGAAAAGAACAGCGAGGAGCACTTCTTCGTGTACTCTGATCAGAACAACGCCAAACATGCAGTTTTCTACCCATCATTGATGTCAATATTCCTCCGCTTAGAGGAAGCGCGTCATTGGGGAGCTGGCATCTCAATTTGGGAAATAGGGCAAGGACTTGATTACTTTTATGATCTTCTTTAGAACCTTGCCTTCAGGGTGTTCTAGCCTGATTCTTGGAAGGTACAGAAATTTTGCCAAAGTACCATTCGACGGTTTTTTGACTTCAAAGGAATTGTCTTTTTTCAGTTGAATGTCTGGGCTTAGAATTTGCAGAGGTAACAACAGCTCGCGACCATGCCATTGCAATCCAAAAGGCACATATACAGGGAAGAGATGTGTAACGGAATCATCAAGCTCAATATGCAACCTCGTATTGGTACAATGGCTTCAGATTGAGTTCCCCTCACTCCAGCAACTTCTTTCCCCATAAATTTTTCCCATCACTATTTTAGTAGTGGGTCTGCCGAGCGAGTACTGTTTCGGATTATGCGCAGATGACTGATATCTGCTCTCTATCTCGTGAAAGACGCCATATTTTAACCAAAAAACAAGGAAACCAAGAAGGCATTTCACAGCAGGAGTACACAGCGTCAACATTGAAATATTGCTCTAGATTGCCACAAGTAGCTCTCAGCTTTGTTGGGCGGATGACAATATGAATGGACTTGCTAAAGAAAGCCCTCCCTTCTCCTTTTTTCTAAAGTTTTTAAAGGACGGTGCTCTTCTTTTTTCTTTTGTTTGCCAAACTTGCCATATCATCTTCGTAAGGGGCAATTTCAGTAGACATGTGACTTATTTCTTCTGATAACTTATTCTAGGTGGATGCTATCTTAAATACCTTTTGTTTTCCACTAAGACACTAATCGCTAAAGAGATCAAATTTCTGCCAAAGGTTCTGAGACTCCATTTGCGACTATCAGTTCTTCGACCATTTTATGATGCGAGAGACCGGCACGAACGTGGGCAGTATTACAATTTAATGTACTTCTGTAGTCCTGTACTGTCACTGATAGCGTACTTTTTCTCGAGTGTTCCGAAACCTTTCACAAATGTGTCTCAAATATCAGCCACACATGCACCGAACCATTGACATGCATCAGGCCTCCACATCCTAGGGATCACATCCTCTTTTGCCACGCGTCACCATGCTATTGGTTGATTCTCACCCCTCCATGCCACGTCATTTGTTCCTGCCACTCAGCGCAAAATCAATCAAATTGCACTCAACTGAAGCTAAGGTTTGCCTCGATTTGCGACTTCATCATTTTCCCGCAGGGAAGACGCTAGATTGGCGATGAAGTCCGAGTTTTGATGGTTTCCCAAGCTTTTTCATCAGTTCATTGATAACCCCATCAAGCATTTCGGTGTCATAAAAATTATGCCATGGAGGCCCTCAATGCAGTTGGCTTGACCCCAATCTCAGTCCTTTGTGACAGAAAAGGAGAACCTAGAAAATTCTTGTCCCTCCCCACAAATTCTTCGCTCAGATTATCGAATTTCTCTGCTTCAAGCAACTCTTCACCGAACTTTCAAGAGCCTGTGTCTTGGGGCTTCCATGGAGGTCTTGCTCTTGCAACATCTCTCTTTAACACTGGCTTGGCCAAGGCGTTGACATATGAAGAGGCTCTGCAACAGTCAGTGAGCGCCTCAGCCCCTGAGGGCGGCCTCGACTTCGATGCGCGTGGCGTTCTTGATAATGTCATCAGTTTCGCCACCGAAAACCCGGCAGTCATAGTGGGCGGGGCTGTTGTTTTGGCGCTTCCATTGGTTCTCTCTCAAATTTTCAAGCCACCAAAGCCATTTGGTGTTGATTCTGCTAGGAACGCTTATGCAAAGCTCGGTGATGATGCGAGTGCTCAACTGCTTGATATAAGAGCCCCTGTAGAATTCAGACAAGTGGGTAGTCCAGATGTCCGCGGTTTGGGCAAGAAACCGGTTTCAATTGAGTATAGGGGAGATAATAAGCTGGGTTTCTTGAAGAAGCTGTCGTTGAAGTTCAAGGAGCCAGAGAACATTACCTTGTTCATTCTTGACAAGTAAGATTATGTTAACTGATCAGAATGCCCATTATCTATAGCACACAGCTGATCTCTTTGTACACTTGGTTGGACTATTCGCAATTCAGTCAGGTGACCGTGTGACACCTCTCGCGCCTAGCAACTTAGCATAACTACTGGAGTAATCAGATAATTAGATATATATCTGCCAAGGCTTATTTGCAGCCTCAATACCTTCACTTCAATTTGATCCTGGGAGCAACCCAGGATTTTCTGGAAAGCAGCATGGTTCGCATAATGGAGCCAGTAGGACATGGATATGGTAATATGGAGTTAAAACATGACCTCCAAGTTTGTAAGTTAGCATTCAGCTATTCACTGGACTGGAGTTGATTGGAGCATAGCAAATGCCAAGCATACCTGTGATCCAGCAAAATCTGAGATTAAGAAATATCCTGAAATGAAAGTAGAATTTGCCACTGTAGAACACAAGGTGCCTAAAAGAAAATTATCAAATGCTTTTTGTGCTAACCAGTCAAATGTGGCCCAATTCAGTAAACCTATTGGTATCTAGTATACTTTTTACAGTTTTAACCCTAGAACTGTCGTGAAAAACATATCCATGCATGTTTGATCTGTTAGTTCAGGAGAGTAAAATCGAAAAATCAGGTTTAAACTTTCTGTTTTTGCAGCAAAGCTGTGGAAGCTCACATAGTTTTGTTTTGCTGGAAGCCAGATTCGATGGAAATTCTGAACTTGTTGCAGAGCTGGTCACTGTTAATGGTTTCAAGGCAGCCTATGCAATAAAAGACGGGGCAGAAGGACCCCGAGGATGGATGGTCTTTCCCACATTTCACTTTTTCTTTAACTTATCTTTGGATCTTTTGTACGTGTTCTCATAATGATTCACATGGACTGTGATATTGCAGAATAGCAATCTCCCTTGGATATCTCCCAAGAAAGCATTGAGTCTTGATCTTAGCAATCTCACAGAAGCTATTAGCGGAGCAGTTGGAGTGCGTATTTCAGCATTTCACTTTATTTTGATATACTAGTTTTGTGATGATGGCTATTATAGAATGCTTAAGAGATAATGGTGCAGAAACTGTTATTTCCCATGGATTTTTATGGATATAAAATGTTTCACAATTGAAGGCAGTCGGAATCAAAAGAAAGGTTCTTGCTGAATTTGTGATATCAGTGTGAAGTTGGAGGACAAAGCATATAGCTGACAATCATAATTGCATTGCTTCAGTCCATGTCATTTGGAGAACAGCTAGAGCACTAACTCTTTTACCTTTGTAGATAGGAAAGAAACTTCCTTTGCTCAGCTATCTTTTTTCCAAATGTAACAGTTATTGCTTAGTGGACACAGAAACACGTTTTTACAGGTTTAAGTTGATACAAACTAATACTAGGACATGAATAATGCTTTGCAGTCGACCTATGTAAACCTGTCCACTGTTGTCAGTGCTGGTTTTGATTTCTGAAGTTGTCTCTCCAGTAAGAATTACTGTGAATATGCACTTGCAGGATGGCTCGGATGGCTTGTCGGTTGCCCTTGGCGTTGCAGCTGCTACTGGATTTGGTCTGCTGGCATTCTCAGAGGTGTGTTTGTTATGTCCATCTTGATTCTTCTTTTCAACCCCATTTTATCTTCTCGTTTAGCACTAATTAGAAAGTATTTTGGCTCCATTCTTGTTGGCTCCACTCAGCATAAAATTGAATTCAAACTGTCTTTTAGGTGGAGACGATCCTACAACTTTTAGGCTCTGCTGCAATTATCCAGTTTGTCAGCAAGAAAGTTCTTTTCGCTGAGGTAAGGCTCCTCTCTCCAGCATATTGTTTTTCTTGCATTGCTATGTTTTAAAGTTGCCAGATGAGAGGCACTTCATAGAAAAAGCCTCTTTGCCAATGTAAAGTGATTCTGAGATACTAATTCTCCTGTGATTTATGTTGAACACCCAATTGACACTGCTGAGATTGTCGATCTTATTTATGTAAATGACATTTTCTGTGGGAAATTGCTTTCAGTTCTTTCTTAAGTGGTAAAACAATTAGTCTTACTTCCCTATTATTGTCAATTGCAGGACCGGAAGGAGACACTGCAGCAAGTCGATGAATTCTTGAACACTAAAGTTGCTCCCAAGGAGCTGGTTGATGAAATAAAGGTACTCTTGTTGACTGCCCAATTTTTGAGCTGTAAAGATGATGATAACTTTGCAATCTATAGTACAAATTGCATATAATATTGTTACTTACAATTCTTGGAGATGGTCGAGTACATGTTTCTCAAGCTTATAAGCAGTTGCGGTGAGTCATGCTTATATCCACTTGTACTTTATTTGAAAAATTTCAGCAAATTGGAAAGGCACTTCTTCCAACCACAGCTAGTGGTAAGGCTCTTCCTTCTCCGACAGCAACTAGCTCAGAGCCCTCGTCCACCAATAATACCATGCAGAAGATTGAAACGCCTGCTGCACCAATCCCAGAACCGAAAGTAGAAGCAGCTGCAAAACCTCCTATTGAAGTAAACTCAGTACCCACAGAGGAAGTAAAAGCCGGATCATTTCCAGGATTTGTGAGAGCTCTCTCTCCTTATCCATATGTAAGTCTCCATCCGTTCTTTCTTTAGATTTATCCAATCTATTCTATATGCATTTGGCACAATCTAGTAGTGTCCTTCATGCCCCTAAGGTTTCTTAATTTAACTCACTCAGAGCCCCGATTTCCTTTGACATCTTCTGTGGGATTTAATAATTATTAAGTTTGTTACAGGCAATAAAACAGGTTTCCTCAGGAATTTTTAAATTTCTTCTGATCATATTTCCCTTATCTAAGGTTCACATTATCCAAATAATTCTGATTATGTGCAATAATTAGATCTTTGATCTGTTCATGTGCTGTTAATTTTCTGGTTGCAGTACCCAGATTTCAAGCCTCCAACATCACCTACTCCATCGCAGCCATGAGATATATTTTCAAGGAAGTCCAACATGATAGCATCCCTGCCTGAGCAACCATGACCGGTAATTCATATATTATGACTTCTCAAGTACAAGTCAAGAGTGATTTTCAAGTTGAGGGCGGCATATGGCTTCCCTCTTAGCAAAGCTCTTCCTTGAATTGTCATAAGTTATAGCTATCGTGCCACCATGTGTAATCAATTTGAGGCACTCTGGCTTTGGATTTTTCTTAGATGTCTGTATTAGCTCTATTCGGAGTATAAAATTGAGGATTTATTCAGGGTTTCTTGTGAGAAAGTTAGAGACGCGTTGATGTATTGATCCTTTCTCATGTTTCTGTTTCCATCACAAGAAATTTTAAGAGGTTGTCAATGACCTCAGTATGTCGACAATGTAGATCAATTTCTCTGATTTTCTTAGTATCGTGATTCTCTTCTTTTGGAACTGAATGTACGGGTTGTAGCTAAAACTAGTTCTTGTAGACTCTCATTTCTGTCAGTACTAACTGTTTTCTTTTGCACGAGTAATACACTGTTTTCTCCATTATTTTTCGACTCCCACCAAATCTTCTACTCCGGGGTCTGCCATTGATGTGACCAGATAAGCATCAGTTCTGGTACATTTCAACTTGAGAATGGCAGGATAACAGTTGGGAATCCTTCATGATTGACTGCTAGTATTTATGGGCAGTACACCAGGAGTCACGGTTCATGATTGAATCCAAACCTGAACAGCATTTGTTGTATAGATTGAAGTCCAATAAACCGATTCTTTCTGAGTGACCCCAGGTATAGTCTATCTCTGTACTACAGAAAGTCAAGTTTGCTAAGTCATGAGTCAAACTTACAAGTTGGCATTTAAACGTGATATATATATATATATATATATATGTATGTATATTCAAAATCCTATCTATTTGACCGTCTCATTGTTTATTTTTCAACTTGTGAACCAATCTTGGTATATTTTGGCATTATTCCACTCACCAAAGTGCTTTTCCAATGGTTGGGGACACTCGAGGCAACATCATAGTATGAAACTCTACTGAAAACTAAGAACTAAATGAAGAAGAAGAGGAGGGAAAAATGTTTTTGATTTTTGAGTTAGTCAAGTAATTAAATATAGAGCTCACACGTCGAGAAGAAGACATGCATACATATCTGTGACCAGCCATAGAGGAACCCAACCTTGAAAAAGTTGACAATACCCTCCCCAAAAGACCTCAAAAGTAGGTTGGAAAACATCCTGGCAAAGCTGCCAAAATGTATTGGATGTGAGGCTCTCTTCTGGCAACTAACAAGGTTGCTCGATCTAAAAATTGATAGAAAAATGGAAATGGCTTCAGAAGGCATGTATATGCATCGGTTACAGAGCAGAATAGAGAAACTACATACATTATTGAGTTGTGTGGCCTGGATAAGGAGGGAAAGAGATCACTGACACAGGGCCCGTAAAAGCTAATTTGTCTTCTCTTTTTGACCTTATCGATCCTCATTGTCATACCAAACATTCTTCTCTTTCGGCTATCTTCTTAGCTTTTACAAGATAATTACCAAGCGAAACCGTTTAAGCAGCTAATGTCTACATAGGGAGGGTTTTCTACTTCTAATGCGATATATGTACTTCATTAATTGGAGAGAAAAAAAATAAAAACCGCCAAACAGTGGTTATAGCAATCATCAACTCTTGCTAATTGCATCTCTCTGCATGCCACCTCATGAGCTTGTCAAGGTTTCTCGGATTGGAAATTCTTGTAGAAGTTCTAAAATCGAAGTAATTTTCGATCTACAAATGGATTAACTAGCTGTGAGACTTTTAGGGAGTGGCTCGTCGTTCTCTCAAAATCGTGATTAGACCGTACTGCTCCATGCAATTAATAGTTGATGATCGTATGTGAAAGTACATGCACATTGCATCTGCGGGGTCTAGCATCTTAAACCCAAATGCAACTTTCACAGACTCGAACTTCTTGTCTCCGCTGCGTATACAGATTTCTGGAGAAGAGACAAAAAAACGGAGGCTCACATCTAAGATCCCCGAACACTGAATGCATTTATTAATCGAGAGATGTCACTCTCAAACACCTTCAATTTAAGGATAAAAAAGAAGAGTGAGAGAGAGAAAAGCGAGCTGACGCTGAGCTTCGATGAAGTAATAAGTCCAAGCATTTGGAGGTTATGGGATTAAGGTGCATTTAGGAGAAAACGACATGCTATCCACCTCACGGATATACACTAAAGGGCACGCCTCATTCTTGAGTTCATACGTTTTAATACTATTTTCTTATATAAGGCAGTAACAGAAAAGGCTGATTTTCTGTGTTTTCACACGTAGGGGAAAAGGAACAGGGAAGCAATGATTCATTCCAGAGTCAAAGACTGGTGGGTTGGTTCGGTTCAAATTCAACTTAATCTGCTTCATGTCAGGGATTTAAAAGAAAATTAATTAAAGGTGAAAACTGCCAAAAAGATTCTGATACTTGATCGCAAATACAGTTTTCAATTTTCCTGAGCTACCCTTCATGCATATAATCCCAAACTCTCTGAAACTAGTTACTCCAGGTGCCATCCCTAATCTTAAATTTATTGGCCTGACGGGCAACTGTCAGTTATTGGTACACATAGAGGTGCATACAGCTAAGCTTAAATGAATGCGTCGTCAACAACCTACGAACTGGTAAAATTCTGGTCCTAGGCTGCACAATGTACTCAAATTCTGATTATTAATATTCTGACTATGTTGAGCATGATAAATTCCTATCTATAACGAGACCAACCTCATTTCCAAGGCATGCAGAAAACCTGTACAGTCCCATAAATATGCATGCATGCTTGTGTGTATATAGCTACCTAGTTTTGGAATGATGAGAGTAATTGAAGTCTTGTGGTCCATAGACCAAGGAATGGCTGTCCTCGCTGCCCAAGATTACCCCTTATAGTCATACTGTTCGAGAGCATACTTGTTGTTGAAGTTGTACTCTCTAATTTTGAAGCCATACTTGTGAAGATGATTTCCGACATCGATTGAATTTACTCTATCAATCAAGTTAGACATGTGGGTTTCATGTTAAATGTGTCATTTCTATCAAATAAACTCACTCTGTTGACTTGGCCCCACTAGACAAAAACATAATGGGTACAATACCTTGTCATACCGGTTATCAAGATATAAGACACATGGCTGATCGTTGGTACTACAAACATTGTAAGTTGAAAGTTTGTGTACCAACGAAAGCCATGGACTCTTAACCTTTAGGCCTTGACGTATGAGTACTGTCCCCTGATGCTCTTGAGATGATCAGTAAGTTTCTAAATGGTAATTTTCCAAACGTGAGGTCCATAGACGTAATGACACCTTGCTTTGGGGGCAAAGAGGGGAACTTATTTGACAGTTCCCACCTTAAAAGGTGGGAAGAAAGAAGACGACGATGGAATGAGCCATTGAGGCGAGAGCAACGAATTTGTGAGTTTGACCTAAGAGTACACGTCAATATTAGCAACTACAAGTCAACTCGGCCAGTTTTAATATGGTCCGTTTGGTAGGACCTGTCGTTCGCTCCTCTCAAACCGAGGCTCGGTGACTGGGTCTGCAAATTGCAAAGCATCATCTCTCTCCCTCTCCCTCTCTCTCCCGTGGGGCATCGAGAAACCCGTTAAAACCCACCGCAGGATATGAAT
Source organism: Melaleuca alternifolia (assembly GCA_019926035.1). NCBI lineage: Eukaryota > Viridiplantae > Streptophyta > Magnoliopsida > Myrtales > Myrtaceae > Melaleuca > Melaleuca alternifolia. Next base: position 385,884 of record JAGKPW010000366.1, read on the forward strand.
TTGTTTTCATTCCTTTGTTCTTATTTCATTTCCCCCGAGCAAATCCCTTTCTTGAGAAACTATTAAATGTCGCTCCCTTCTTCTTCCCCATAACCACTAACAAGTTCTTGCTTGGAGCCTGTCAAACTCTTTATTATTGTCCTCTCTCTCTCTCTCTCTCTCTCTCTCTCTCTCTCTCTCTCTCAACCACACAGAGACACGCACGCTCTCATCCCTTGAAAGATGGATAAACAACGCCGCCGTAAGCAAGCCAGGAACAGTAGTTGTTGCTCCGATGGTGAGTTCTCTTTCATTTATCCTTTTCTCGGGTCTCCTCCTTTTTAATCTGTTCATATTTCCATCTTATTTTATTTCTGCCATTGTCACTTTTTCTTTGCTCTTCATCCTTTTCTTTGTGTCTTCTTTGGTTTTTCACGTTTCTGTATGAAAACCATGTGCTCTTTCTGTTCAGATTTAAGCAAAAATGTTCGAAGGCTCTGATTATAATCATTTTTTTTTCTTGTCAAATTTTGGGTAGAGGTGAGCAGCATTGAGTGGGAGTTCATAAACATGTCGGAGCAAGAAGAAGACCTTATTTACAGAATGTACAAGCTCGTTGGTGACAGGTACAAAGCACAGCTGAAGTTTGAATTTGCTTTCCTTCTTCGTGGCATTCGTGTTGTTTCACGAAACTCGTGGTTAAATGACAACCATTTTCATTTCTTTGATTTCCATTATAAGTGTAACTTTAAAGCAAAGCAATGTGGTCTTCTTTTTCTGTGAAGACTTATAAACACAGTAAAGTCAGGCCCACCTGACAAGCCACATTGTATCTCATGGCAAAAGGCTCCACGGAAGCCAGGTTTTGCAGTATTTTTCATCATGTCAAGGACCTAGAAGCGAAACATTGAGCACCACCTAGAAAAGAAGCCTCAGTAGTTGATTTTTCAGGCCACCGTCTAGGAAATTGACCGCCCATCAAATCTCTAGAGACACTAACTGCTAATCATCCAGTGATTAACCTCAATGCAGAGTTAGTTTACGGCTGAGCAGACCATGTTCGTCTTTTCGGTTGCTTATTACATGGTTGCTTATTACATAGGAATAAAAGAGATAGCAATGTACTTTTCAGGTGGGCGTTGATTGCAGGCCGAATTCCGGGTCGTAAAGCAGAGGAAATTGAGAGATTTTGGATCATGAGACATGGAGAGGTATTTGCTGAGAAGAGGAGACAGCTGAGAAGACACAAGTCCTGATGTTAAATTCCATATTCCTTCTAAAAACATGAGCTTTCTAGATTTTTTCCCCCTGCTCAATCCTTTGTTATTTAATTTTTGGGCCCGTGCTAAAATCTGTAGTTTCCCTAGGATTAGATCTGATTAGATTAAATTAGATTAGATGTGTAGAATGTCACAAGGTTTTTGGGGGTCGGATGAAACTGAAAGTACCTGTGGCTGTGACATACCCATTTGGTTAAATTATAAAATGGGACGGAACGTTTGGGCTCGCTCGAAACTATACAAATTTTGCACTCTCAGAAGAGGACAGGAGAAGGGACAAAGTCCATCCCAAAGAAACAAAGATTCTGGACATTCTGATTATTTAATGTGCTTCTCGGTATGTGGTCCACCAGTTAGCTTTTCAATTCTGGATGGTCGATCCGTCACTTCCTTGAATCTTTCACGAAAGGGAGAGCTGGAGGAAAAGGAAATGGTTCTGGTTAAATTCAAGATGTTCTGCTTCCTTCTGCTATGACTTAACCACACGAAGCATTTGCTGCCAGACTGCTACAGTATTAGTAGTACAGTCATTTTGCAATTACACAGATACATCCTTATAAGATGGATTTCTTTTTTCCGGTTTCCATAATCATCCCTCGAGTTTTTTTTTCCCGACATAATTTCTGAGTTCCGCAATTGCATCTTTAGGTCGTCACCAATTCATATGACAAATTAAATCGATCATCTATATATATAGTCGAGGCAAATCGTAAAAGCTCGGCTGATGGTACGCTGGGAATCATCATTTTTTTCTCCCGGTTTGTAACTTGGTTAACAGGACTCAATCTTTCCACTCTCTATGGGTTGGAGCCGGGACATTGAAGTAGGTGACCTGTCGTTGAGATTTCAGTGATTTGGGAGAGTGATCTTTTTTCTTTCTGAAATGGAAGACGGAGTCTTTGTCGAAAAGGGCAAAGTTGATGATGTTATGTTGGTCGGATCTGCAAAGGCCCAAAAGGGACCTAACAGGTCTCCCCCTCTACAACCTATGTTTCAAGTGTCTTAAATAAGGCCGTCTCTCACCAAAGGAAGAAGGAATGTGTTTGGTCGGAAACGTATTCCTTCAACTCAACTTTTGACTATTCCATCCCTTTCCCTATTGAATGTCGTGTTAAGATATGCTGACTGCACACGATTTTCGCATCCGTGATCAGACTCCGTTACCAATGCCTACCTTAAAATGCCTGCACGCATCTGATTTAAGGTTGTATACAGAAGTAACAACCTGTCAAACGGGGCTACGTTGGTCAAAATGGCACCGGGGCATCAACTAGGATCCTTTTGAAGCAGTTGCTAATGGATCCCATGTCTTTAGCTTACCCTTCAGTCTTTTAGCTTACCTTTCAGTCTTCAATGGTTCTTGGGTTTTTCGTGGTACGGAGATATCAGATTCTGCTCGAAAGCAACGCGAGCGATAAGCCAACCACATTAGCATATTTAATGATGAGATATATCATGACTGAACATTTAGCTCAGTGCATTACAATCAATATTCGATCAAAGCATATTACCTCACTTAATATATTGTTTTTCTAGATTGCGCTGGTCTTTCAATAAATATCCTGAGAACTCAGAAGAACGTTCAAACTAGAGTATGATTTGCTCTATTACAAAATGAAATTGAAACAAATTCCGATGAGTGACAACCCAAATTACTTCTCGTACACTAATTTGGTGATTAATGAGACATTCTCCCTTGCATGTCCACTTTCAGCAAAGAGGGATTGAATTTCGACCTCCTAAGTGCCCTACCCATCACCTATGACGCTCAGAGTTTGATATCGCTTTGAGAAATTTCTTACTTGAATCTAAGTTCATCTCAATCGTAGATCATATGAGCTCGACACACGACACATTAGATTCATTCGAGACCCACATAACTAAAGATAGTGATGAGGACCAGTCCTTGTGGGCCCTATGGCCTGACATTACCTTACCAAAGGAAGAAAGAGGAGGATTATGGGAGTCGTGAGATAAAGGCCCAATCAAGCAGAAGGGCCCAACTAAAGCACTTAAAGAGTTTCATCATCCCCACCTTACATACAATCGTTTGCAAGAAAGAAGCTGAAGACGCCGGAAAACAGTGCCTGAGCCTGAAATTGATCGAGAGATCGCGAGAGAGAGTGAGGAGGAAGATGATACACCGCAAATGGAGTCTCATGACTGGTCCCGTCGCTATGCTCGGTGGCGTCGTCGTCGCTGTCGTCGTCGCCAACTATATCTTCCTAGGAGTAATCATCTCTCTATCTCTCTCTTCCCCTCCCTCTCTTAATTTCAGACAAGAAAAAGTTTTTTCCTTTGTTCGTTTCTAGAGCTCCATCATTCGGCGCCTGCCGCTGGATCCTCTGACTTATCGCTTTCGATTGACGGGCTTTATGCGGGTGGCGATGTTGCATCTACTTATTGGGGGGAAATAGGTTAGACTTTGAATGAGTTGACCAGTTTATCGGGCTGTCGAGCTCGTGTTACGAAATCCTCTTAATTTGCAGGAAAATGGGCTTTTATCTAAGCGTGAATTGACGCTTCTAACTGAATTAGACGAATGATTTTGTGTATATTATATCTAGTGCTTACTTGTTCTTCCATACTGTAGAAATGGTTTACTGGAAGTCTGTTTTTGGCTTCAAGCTTCATGCTTGATTTTACTTGGGTTGCAATTACTGGAAATGTATTTGTGAAGTTATAAGTAGCTTGGGAATTCAGCAATATCGTACTCGGATTTTAGAATCCTATACTTGGAAAATTCATTGTTTTATGCCACATATTTGCTGTTTCTTGGCATGAGTAGTTGTGCCCTAATCGTCATGGAACTCTTTCTGGATTCCATCTAGCGGAAGAGGAGGACTACTAGGACTGATGCTTGAAAAAAAAAAAAATGGATGGTTGGGAGAGAGATGAACTTGTAGTATGAAACTGAAAGACCTACTTTTGTTGCGATACTCGTGAGAATTCAGTGTCGTCAGATAGACATGGCTCAAGATGGATGCTAGAGAGATATATATTATGTGAATTGTTGGACTTTCCTTTCGTCTGGTCTGGCCGGTCTCTTGTTGGTTGTTGATTCCAATGGAAAGAAGTTTTGTATTGTCATATTGTACAATATTGCATGACTACCTCATCTATTAAAGCACTCGTTCTAGGATGGGAGTTACATGTACATGACCCATCTAACTTAGACTTCAGCTCTTGTCTGTTATTACAAGTGGCAATGCTATCTCACTTGCCAAGGCTTTGCTAGAACAGGAAGTACATTGTACATGCTTGCACTGAACTTCCACTCAAACACTTGTTCAACATTTGAGAAAGAGAAGCTGCAATGACCACGCCTGGGTCCGATTAACTTCAGTCAGTTCATCAAGCAGTTTTTTTGCTGTCCATGGTGTGACTTGTCTCTGGCTAAGAATGCAATTGAGTTACGAAGTCATATTCTGTAACTTTTGTTCTTGGTGTTCTTACCTGCTTTATACATTGTTGTCTCTATAGGATCCATTCCGTAAGCCAGAGCCAAAGAAGGAGCATTCACCATCATCTACCAAGTGACCATGTTGATGCGTAAGCAATCTCCTTTTCCCTGAGTCGTCGTCATTATCTCTGGCGGATTTTTTATTGGATGTCCGATAACTTGGAATCTCTTATCAGAATTCAAGTGAATGTGGGACCATCTTGAGGCTGGGTTTTGAGTGTTCTTGAACCTTAAGATTGGAACAGGAAGTTGTATCTTGAAATGTAAGTTGTGAGAACATTGTTCAACCCAATGTACCTGCCTCTTCTCTTTTGTTGAATGCTGCTGTCACATTTTCGGCTTGACTGCCAAAAATAAGTTGTTTTGAATCTGGCCAGTAAATACTGTGGATAAGGCAAATGCTTCCGTTGGTGGCAGAAGGTAATAAATTGTCATGCTGATATCTCTGAAATAGTGATTTTATAGAGCTTCAATATGAATGTTACTTGTTAGCGCACTTTTAAGACCAGCTTTGATAGAATATTAAACCATGCTTTGCCAATTGTGATCAAAGGCGAAGTAAAGCATCTTTTTTTTTTCACTATAGCAAGATTGACCATATCAAATAGAGCAAAGGTAATTCGTGGAACAGTAACGTTCTTTAAAGTACGAAATCATTATAAGTGAATTTTAAGTGGCATCTTTAGCATATTTATTGATTTTTTTCTCGTAGAGTTTTTCAACTTTAATGCCATCCATTCTAGCTCTTTTAAGAACAAGTTCATAGCTTTTTTAATTCACCCATAATTTTCTCGAGGTGCTATTTACTATATCTTAATTTTGTTAAACTTTGACTATTGTGTCATTCTTCAATATCCTCCTTTTTTCTTATCTTCCTTTCATTGTCGCTGCTAATTATATTTTATCATTCATCTAGTTTTATGTTTGGGGACAATTTGCTACTGGGCAAATACAACGCTTGAAAACTTCTCCACTTACTATGTTTATCGTGAATATTTTGCAAACCGTTAAAAAGAAAAGAAGGGTATTTGTGGTTTTTTTTGGGGGGGTAGGGTATCAGTCATTTCAAAAAAGTTATAATAGGACAAATGTGTGCCCACGTACTTTGCTAAAGAGACAACCATGATTTCATGTTGTTAAATTTTCATCGTAAATATTTTTCGGCGAGAAATATCAAAAATATTGATGCGTGCTTGGACTCATTGAGGAAAAAATAAAACAACTTCAATGAACTTCATAAGTCGATTAGGACAATACTAATCAATATTTGGTGTATTCAATGACGATGACTTGAATTATCAATAAATGCGAAATAGATTGACAATCCAATACTCATAATAATAAAAAGACATAGACTTGAGCAGCAGATGGGCATCTTGCTAGTAGGTGAGCTAATGGACCCTGGAGAAAGAGCTTGATTGTGTATGTGATTGCATAATTCCGTCTGGCATCAGCTGAGGAACTCGAATTGTCTTGTTCCCTGTCACTTTCTAAGAATATGAAAACACCGAAAATGTGAACTTATACATATGAATTGTGCCCTGTAAGGTAGAACACTTGCGCTTCTAAAACATGATAAGGTGATTCGCCTAAACCGAAACGCAAATTACAATTTTTATGCAAGCAGCAATTGTACTTAAAAGGTAGCAGCACTTAACTCTATTTTGGACTAAGATAAAGTGATGTCAATGATCGCCTTGACAAGTCTCCGAGCACGAGGCCCAGTCTTTTACTAAGTACAATTGAACATTACCCTGCCAATTTTCCCCAGGGATTTCTGGGGCTAGCTAAGAACTAGAGATAGTTTTACTACACAAACTGCAAAACACACCTTCCATCCCGAACATATTACAGCCGGGTTGGACCTAGTTTCACTCAGCGAATAGCCGATTCTACTATTGCATCCGCGGAGATAAGGCCCCGTGATTTGCTCGCTCGGCAATCTTCTGGAAGGTTGTTTTCAGAACTTACTATATATACCTAAGGAAGTGGGAGAATCATTCCCCTATAGGATAAGTATAGTTTTGGAGTCGCTGAAGGTTATGATGTAATTTGTCGATCCGTCAATTGATGAATTTCCTATGGAGCATGAGAACAATTTCAGAGCAGAACAAGTTCTTCTCCCTTTACAGACAGGGAGTGATCTCAAAACCTGTAAACGATCTTCCACATATGAATAATTGTGTCACCAAGTGACTTGAAAGGAAGTTGCAAGAAGGGCTGCCCTGCCACGGAAGATAGAATAAGTGAATGAACTGCGACAAGCAATCTGCCCTTAAAGCAAGACCATCTCGTAGCACTGTCAAAAACAATTCAAGAATTGAAGAATGTGTAAGAATGAAAGTATTCGTGATTGATGAAGTGTCCGCGATTGATCCCTTTATAAGCTTCATCCCAACAGATCAAAATGAAAATGACAACGCTACGACCTTGTCTCGTCCAAAAAATTTATGCCGCCAAAAATCACGTCAATGTAGATTTCCTTTGGAAAGGTTCACCAGCATTTCCATCACCAGATCATTCCAAGAATCGATGGGCCCTGGCAAGCACCAATGCAAGCAATCATTCTGGACTTTGGCATTTTTGTCTTGTGCAAATGGTTGGAATTGCCGATATGGACCCGGGTGTGCATCAGGCCGTAACAGCGACATCTGCGTTGTGTCGAGTAATGCCAAAGTCACCCCTTTCTGGGATCCCATTTCCACAGCCTTCCCAAATTCCTCCAATTCAATCTCACGCATGACTGTGTCCACATCCTTCAGATCCACCTCTCCGCCTTTGAATGGAATCGTTCTATTGCAAGTCCCCCCACTAAACCATTCCCCATTCTCAAAATGATCTGGGGTGGTTGTTCTGAACAAAACAAATGCCTGATGTTCTGAAGTAATGACAAAGTTCAAAACTAGCTGGAGAGCTTTTCTGTATGCATGTTCGAAACCTAGCTCTGTCAAGTTCTTTCCAGGGCAGTAGTGACATCCCATGACTGTATCTTTTTCATGGTAGATGGCAGTTTTCAGAAACCACTTGCCACCGGCAATCACGACGTAATCATAGTTCTTGTACTGCTCAGTCCATTTCTCGTCAAGTTTGTCTAGATGAAGCTGGATTTCTGATGAAGACACTCCATTTATATCTTCAAATACATCTGCTTTAATGAGGAAAGGAGTCCATATGACTGCAAGAGTGAAGTTGTGAGCTGGAAAATGCCATCTCTTTGACCTGTACTCTCTGTCATGGTAGACCTCAATGGCTTCGTCAGCCTGCACAACACGATCATAATGTAAAGATTGAATAACATGGATCTGCAAGGACCTACACCTTATCCAACGGCTATGGGGCCCGAGAAAAAACAGTTGGGGACAGCTGGACCTTTTTATGTTGCCGCTGTTATTAGTCCAACCGATACTATGTGGAAGACTCTTGTATATGTGCAACCTGATTTACAAGGATGGGGTCTACCATCAGTGCTTCAGTAAAAGGTCCCGGCATTTTATTAATTTTCTTGTTAATACGTCCATTGGAAGTCTGTTGTGAATATACCACTGAAAAGCACATACTTACAAGGACAAACCAAGTAGAAGGATATGTTTGAATTCAGAAAATCGAATCCAACAAAAAGGTCAAGCCGCCTGAGCTCTCCATAAGTGATTGTAAAACCATCTCTTAGATAAGATCCACACTAACAATAATTTGAAGTCACCTTTGATTGGCTGATGGATGCCACATCTACAACCGAGTGTGTGCATTAAGAAACCTAAAGAAGTACCATTACCATGGTGGAAATGGGGCTAGGTTTATGGGAAGAAGTCGACAAAACAGCAAGAGTGCCAGAAAAGATGAAAAAAAACCCCTGACGATTTTTTATTTTTTTTTGGTCACAACATGGAAATTTCATTAAGACCTAAGTAAGAACTGACAGGTCTTCCTGTTGTTATGGAAAATTACAGGAAAACATCTCAAATTATTGTATAAGGAGGTGATTTTGAAAAGAACAAAGAACTGACTCCCCAGAATGGAGGTTGGTTTCAACCTGGTAGCCTCTTCAAAGGAGTAGTCCAATAAAAAAAGTTGCAGGTATCCACCACATAAGATAAGCTGTTGAAGCACCAATTTGTAGGTGATGCAACATCAAGAAATTAAACAAATTCTGGCATCGAGCCAAAATCTATGACAGTCTACCAAATTATATCCTGCCCCACAAATATTCTTCCAGAAAGAGTCCAAGAGGAAGAATGGAAAGAGAAAAGGGCAATCTCCATCATGAAATTCCATTTGAATAGCACATGACCTTCAACTCACTTTCGAATTCATGGGTCATTTGAAGCAAATGCTTCTACCATGGCCCTTGAAATGAACATTTATATGCTGTTTAAAACAAATTTCTTTCTCCGTTGGATTTACATTGACTGGGCAAAAGTTCACGGGAAGTGACAGAAAATTGGTAGCAGTATATATTATGAGGCTAATGCTCAGATCCCATACCTGAGAGAGGATGCAGAGCAATGACTGAACATGATTACGAGAGATGGAATCACCTATAAACGCCCATGACTTATCCTTCATCAAGCCAAGAAATTTCTCAGGATCAAACTTGGGCAACTTGCAGTCCCGGGGAGTCCACCTCCAGTAAAGGTAACCAGAATCAGGACGTCCATTTTTCATACAATTTTGATGAGCTTCAATCGCATGGCAACTCTCATTGGTGTAAAAGGGACCAGACGGGTCAGGTACCCACTCTCCAACAAAGATGTCACAAGTTTCTGCAAAAGATTGCGCCAAAGAGCAATTAGTAATACAGCACCACACACCATCAAATTTGATCAAAGAATTAAAGTAGGAAGAGAAGATCAATACATGCAAAAGAAAAATCAAGTATGATTTCTCTATGCATGGTGCATTATACATATCAGCGCAGAAAAATAAAAATGTTTATATTTTCGGGAAATTTTGAGATTTATCTTGATTGCATTCAATGACGAAGAAAGCTTCATAACAGATTGTAGATAACCGACCTTCGTCTATCAAAGACGAACTCTCATTTTCCTTCCCAATACATACATACATACATACATACATACATACATACATACATATATATATATATGACCACAACTAAATTTTATATCAAACATGATCCTGAACAAAATTTAAACCATAGATTATTTCCTCATTGAAGTACTTAACAAAACAGGAGAGAGAGAGAGAGATATATACTTCCATGAATAATCAGCAATGCACTTCCAAAGTAAGATCAGTATGTAAAGCAGAGTGTCACTTAATATAATCGCACCGATCCATAAACTCAAGTAAGAGAAAGCCAACTTAACGTGAAAATACGCGACCGTATCACAAAACATAAAAGCAGATGCCGTAAAATGAGCTCCTTGATCCAGCATTTATCTTCGAACACTTCGGAATAGCTCAGATTTTGCTAGCCCAGAGTGATCTAACTTGTCCGCATCATTCACAGCGAATTTTGGAAAAGTATGGAAGACAAAACATATAAAGCAGAAAACGCATCGCGTAAAGAACACTACATGCAAAAAAGAATTCACTTTTCTCATTGCATTTGCAATGCATTTTGTCGTTCTTGCAAGCCTTGTATCGCAGAAGATGCAGAGCAAGAACATAGAAATCCACCCACCAGTCCGATTGATCAGGGACGCATTATTGGACATGAAATTAGCGGAAGAATCGCCGTCGTCCGGCTTTTGAGTAGGCAGAGAGGCAAGAGGCGATTGAGTTTCAGATATTGATTCTGAGACGGGCGGCTCCTGAACGACTGACGACGGCAACCTGATGGAATCGGAGACGAAGAGGCGAAAAGCGAGACCTATCAATAGAAATGACAGAGCGAACTTGGCAAAGACGTAATTTTGCTTGAGGAGGGATGATGGGTTGATTTCAGACCTCATTTCCCTCACCTCGCCGTGCCCAAGAAAGAGGCAAGATATAGCAACGTTTGAAAGAGAAAAGGAGGGGGGGGGGGGGGGGGGGGATTAGTGATTAATGATTCTAGTGTGAGCAAGCATTTTGCAACAACCCAAGGTGTGTCTCACCGGGAAGAGTTTAATGACGAGAGAGAGAGAGAGAGAGAACACATCCGAAGACATGGGTTTAAGGAGAGAGAGGCGACGTGTCATGTGGCCTGTTAATGCACGTAAAACTGTAGACACAGACTCTTGAAAGAAAAAAAAAAACATGCAGTATATTCAGACAACGGTAGAGAGAAAAAAATAAAGGAAGATGACCTAAAAAACAGGAGGCACGTAATGCCATAACCAAGTTGCAGCATGGGAAGAGATTAAAAAATTGAATACACGAAGGTGGAAGATGGTTGCCTGAGAGCTCCATCCAAATCCATGTTAAATGAGGAGTGGGTTCAAATCGAATACTGCACATCGAAACTTGTTATTGACTAATAAAGGAGGAGGGCATGGTAAGCATTGAATAATGGGTCCTCTGTTTTTTATATATGGAAAGTTAGAGGATTGAGGAAGAATGAATGTCCCTCTCGCATCTGGTTGGGACTTGGATACCAAATCTTACTGTTAATTATAATTTTCATATCTTTATTTTTTGGGGGGAGGGGTAGAAATAATATGCGTCGGTTTTAAGAAAGGTATAGTGGGAATCTCATTTAGATCTAAGGAGGGTGATGAGTGGAGAGACTATGCACAGCTGGCAGGGAACCATCGAGGACAACAACTAAAGGAAGCTTGGCAACGTCAAGACAGAGGGAGAGTGGTCCTGTCTGGGCGTCACTCTCTCTCTCTCTCTCTCTCTCTCTCTCTCTCTCTCACACACACACACACACACATCTTCTTGGAGCGGTGGATCGTTCCGCCAGTCCCCAAGATTTTGCTTTAAGCCAATCATCCTTTGCTTTTTCTTTTCTGATCATGCATGTTCTCCCCCTAAAAGAGCAAATTTTAAGCCAGTTATCACGAATTCGAATGGTGAAATCCACGACACGTTCAATTTGATTTGATTTTGCTTTTCACTTGAAAGGCGTATCTCCTCAGTTGCCTGCCACTTGCTATAGGTCTTTGTTATTTTCATTAATTTAACCGATCGATCAACTCTGAAAGAGGTAGATAAGGCGCAGAATGATTTTTCATGAAGCTGACCAGCCAGAGACAGCCGTTTCTAACTTCTGGCCGTCCTTGTGAATGCCAATGTTGATACTTACGCCATTTGTCCCTGTCATGTCATCACACACTGGAATGAGTTTCTTTCTTGGATATATTTAGCCATACCAACATAAGTGAACAATCAGTTGGAGGACTCCAGTACGAATTTTCCTGTAATTTATAAAACTGCAAGAGGTACAATCTCTCTCTCTCTCTCTCTCTGTGTCCACGAACCGAAGGTACTATCTGCGCTTTGGATTTGGAAGCCCTGGACGACCGACCAGCTGATAAAGTCGAAGCCACTCTACGACAGCGTCTGTTTTATGGCCCAGTGCGAAAAAAGCACAATAATTCAAATGAGATCGAGAGTTCAGAGACACGTTTTATCCTCCCTTTTTTCTCATGACGGACCAGGCCATGCATACACAGCGCATGTCTTTCTGCCCTGTGTTGTACAGGCCAATGATTGGCCCAATCTCCTTAGAAGGACGAGCCACCTCCCTCCCCCCCCCCCCCCCCCCCAAAAAAAAAAAAAAAAAAAAACCCAGCTCAAAACTCAGTACTTGGATTATAGTCAACGTCTTATGGAAACTAAATATGCAAACTGAATATAACATACTTTAAATTGCATTTTGCTACAGTGCCACATTCATTAAAAAAAAGCCACTGTATACCGCCACTCGGATGTGATCAGGGGCAAACGCAAAGAAAAAGACCTTATTAGAGCAATAAATGATATATAGCGCAACCAGTAAGTACACCAGTTGAAATAAATCTCCTCGTTCCATTTAAATCAACCCTTGAACTTCTCAGCTTTACAAATAATACACGAAATACACCACTTTTGCAAGCAAGCCAGAGGCAGCAATCTCAGCACGTGCATCACATCTTCAAGTTCTCAAGGAATCACACGTTAAGCTTCAAACAAGTACCTCCCAGAAATCATGAAAGTAAAATTGGTAAAATGAACAAGCACATTGCAAGACTTCTCAAGCTGAAATCCCAGCAGCCTGAATACTTGCAGGTACAACTCAATGGCATCACGGATTCACTTGAGCACTCTGAAATGCTCATTATGCAAATCAGTCATCAGCTGCTTTTGGAACTTTCATACCAAACCCATGCTTCACTTTCTCGATTCTGTTAAAAAATGAGGAAATCAAACAAGCATTGAGTTTGACAAGTGATCTAGCTTCATTGTCAGGAAAACGGCAGTTTTAACACAGAACTGTGCACATGATAAATTAGATGTGAACTTTACTTTCTGTTATGTCACTTCACAAGTAGAACTTGAAGAAATAAACGTGCCTTGGCTATGTGAATATAACAAGAGAGAGAGAGAGAGAGAGTAACTATTGCTATCAAATTTGTTCAACATCATATTAGTCATAATTTCATTGGTAAATCACCATAATTTCTTTCAGATACTGTATTTGGTAGGAAGTCCCAAATATCATCTACGACCGAATTCAGACATGCAATTCATTAGCCTAAAATGTGACTAAATAAATTTGGGGCAAATCACCAACTATAGCTACTAGCACTCACGTTGGAGCAAGTTTACCGAGGCAATCCAGCTCTTCACCAGTTTCCTCGTCCAAGACTCGTCCGGAGATCTCAATGATGTATGACCTATCTCTATCAGCTGGAAGTCCTCTGGAAGCAAGTAAAGCCAAATCTTTTTCATGGAGTTCTCGACCATTAACAAAGATGCCTGTATTTCCTCCCGCACAATTCTCGGGCATAGGATAGTTAAATTCTTCAATGAATGGCTGCGGGGGGAAGAGAGAGAAGGAGATTCTTTATAACATAACCAGAAGTGAGCCATTCGAAAGGGACAATAACCATAAAAATTGGCTTCATATTAAGCATTTAGTCAGATAAGTTTGTATTTGCTGCCTCACCGGAATTATCCCAAGACAAGGTCCACCAACGACCCCCCAAAAACCAGCTTGATAATCATACCTGGTTTAAGTACATTAAGGACAAAATTGTGAGGAAAATGTACATAGCTATTATGTGCGCAATAGATAATATTACAGACAAGAAATCCATCGAGAAGAGAATGAGTTTGAAGATAATATTCTGTCTGGTCAAATCAAGTATAGCTAGTCAAACTAATGGTTAATCTAAGCTTTAGGTGGGAGCCAGATTCATGCATAAAATACTTTACAGTTCACCCTTAGGGAAAAGCATGCACAAATAACTCAATACACCAACAGTCTACAGGTTCTCTTAAGTGAAGGGATGGAACTGGGAATATTAGTAAAACCCTACCAAAAATATGACGCAGAAAAGATCTACCAATAGAACAAGAAATTAAGAATACTATTGGAGATTGGATAATTACCAGAAATTTCCAGGCTGTATTGGTCCGGCAAGCTTCTCAGCTTTCCTTATCAAACGATCTAATACAGGGTGCCCATTTATTGCGACTTTTGCTCTGCCATGTTCGTCACTTTGATTTGACCTTGAAAGATCCTTGAAGCTCTTCTTGATAATGTTCATGAAAAATGATTCATTCCCTTTGTTACTTCTTCGTTGATCATGTTCTCTGCTTGCATCTCCAGATTCTTGTGATATCCCAGTATCAGAGCACTCATTGAATGATACTTCCATCTCAGTTGCAAGCGAAGCCTCTTGTAGAGAATTCTGCCGCAAGATAGCCTTATTTGGTAAGACCTTGTCATGATCAGATCGACTACTGCGATTCCCCTTACCAAGCCGGTTAACTGCATGATTATGGGAAGAGTGATCAAAATGCTTTTGTAGAGGTGAACCAGGAGGTGGTGGAGATCGTGTGGCATTTATTGGCTGCTGCACCGTGTCTCTCAATTCAATCGAACCGTCAGGGCTATGCTCATCATCTGAGATACTAGGGGAGGCAGAATGCAGGCCTTCCATCTCTTGAGAGTTACTCAGGCTTAAGTTGTGGCATGCTGTCAACGGAGCTTGCTTTCTATCCAATGAAAGAAACTCATAACCAGAATTATCGAAATCATCAGAAGAGAAATTGGTGCTGTCTCTGTTGACATAGCCACGGGAATGCACATAATCTTCTTTCACTGCCTCATAAGAGCTGTCTTCATAATCGGCATTAGCTTCTTTTGCTTCCGTGAGAGCAGAAAAAACAAGTCTCTTGTTTACAACCATATATGAAATCATAGTAGAA
The DNA here is from genome assembly GCA_019926035.1 of Melaleuca alternifolia. NCBI lineage: Eukaryota > Viridiplantae > Streptophyta > Magnoliopsida > Myrtales > Myrtaceae > Melaleuca > Melaleuca alternifolia. Next base: position 400,911 of record JAGKPW010000366.1, read on the forward strand.
CAGGCTCCGCAACGAACTTTTTGCTGCTTTTTTCTCATGAGCACAACCTTCTTGGGAAGTTGCAGCAATTCAAAGCAATTGTGACAAGCTACAAATGGAGCAGCACCACCTATAGGATGCAATCTACGACCACTACCAGCTATAACAACCCTTGGAGGTTGGCGTTGCACAAAGCCAGTCATTTCATAATTCAAATCAATGGGCTTTCTAACATGGGACTGTGGCTTGTGAGAAATAAATGGAGGGACGGCTAACCTAGGATTGAGCGAATTATAACCCAGTGAACCTGGATCCTCATGATGATACAAACCATCATGTTGTGGGACATCAGAGAACTTCTTATTGTAGAATGCAGCAGGCGGCACTGCTGTAGAAACCTCCCGATGGTTGTCACAACAATGGTAGCAACGGCAAGCAGACTGATGGAGACCAGAATTATTGTATGGTCCAAAAGGATCAGAAGTAGCATCAGCATACTCTCTTGCATACAACATGTGAGGAGGCGGTCGATGGTATTCACCTGGAGCTGTCCCATGTACATGAGAAGCATAAGTGTCTTTGCATCCAGGGAAATGATAGGGTTTCTGCATTGAGCTGTAAAATCTGTGCATAACATCGTGCTGGCTGGTGTAAGAGAAGGGGCGTTGCTGCTGACTTGCATAAGGGAGCCCCGCAGAATGTCTATAAGGATCAAAGGACCCAAATGGGTTTTTATTCAAATCTGAAGAGCCAACAGGGAAGCACGCATTTGGACCAGCATAAGTATCTGGAGCAACCGTTCCTCTATTTAGAGGAAAATTATCCTTGGTTTTGTCAACCACGTCACAGGACCGAGCAAGTTGATCCTTAAGTTCATCCAGTTTTCTTAGGAGTTCAGCTCGATCACTTTCAAGGTAATGAACTCTGTTACCTTCATGAAGATCATTGCGTTTCCTAAATGGTGGTGCTTCATGATTGTAATGAGAATCTAACTGGTAATTTGAAGGACCCTCATCAGGATACCTAGAAGTCGATAACCTTACACCATGGAAATCACCGTGCATGCTTTGCGGGTATCCATCCTTGCCGCCCATCTCCCTAGTTTGCCGATCGACCATTTTTCCTGATCTTTGAGGCCCAATTGTGGAACCATTTTGGGGTCTGTATTCTCCATTACCTTCGCAAAGCCCATTACCAGTGTCATTCTGATGAAGTCCACTCTCAGCGAGCCAGTTTGGAGTTGTGTCTTTGCAATCGTAATTAGTAAATTCACAGCCTATTGTCCCATTTCCCTCCAAGCCCCTGTGATCAAAACTCAAAGATCCCACATTGGATTTGACATCTGAAGCAGAAGAGCTGCACAAGTTGGCTGTGGCTTTTTCTGAGAGATTCTCGGATTTTTCACAAATTCCTGCAATTCTTTCGTCATCAGACTTCTCAGATAAGCAATCAGATTCCTGGACTTTAGGTTTTGCTGCATGTTGAGAAAAGAAAGAGTTCAGCTTGAAGATCAACATTTCTTATATCTGTAAGCATAGTTAACTTACCCTCCTTATAGTTTCCACATAAATCGATTTCCAAATCTTCTGACTGCAGCAGAAATGACAAGTACCAAGGTTTTTGAGTTCGATCAGGTACTTCTAATGTTCTATAAACCTCCCTAATCTTCTACAATTCGGCTTTGTTTATTATTTTTAAGTGAAAATTGTATTATTTTTCTTCTCTCATTCTCCTCCTTTTCCAATCGAATCGATCACAGGAAGCCCTCTACCGGACCATAAGCAAAATTCCTGATGAACGAGCATAGGCAAAGCCATCGTTTTCAAACCAAGAAGCGTATCGAAGTTTGCAAAGAAAGAACTGATAATGCCCAAACTACGAATCATCATACTGCGGAAGAACATCAAAGTTCCGACCAACGCGTCTAAAACAATGCCTCGACTTTTAAGCAAATCGTGAACCATTAATCTCCGTATTACTGCCCACAATGTTTCCATTAACCCAGCGAGACTCAAAATGACTCAGCAAGCGCGAAATAAAGAGTAAAAAGAGAAGAAAAAAGAAAGGAACTTTACCCCGAAGAACAGCTCCGCAACCACCGCACTGATAGACAGAGTAATCGGCGAGCTCTGGCAACAGATTCTCGCACTTGGGGCACCGAACCAGCCGAACTTTCTCCGCGTTCGCCATTCAAAGATAGACCTTGGAGAACTAGGAAGACAAGTCTAAGCAGAAAATAGAAAGCTTCTTCTTTTATCATACAGGGGGGAAGAAGGTCATTGTGCAGGATTCCTGAGGCCTCTGGGTGGTCTCTAATGTGAAACAAAAGGGATAGTCCGTGAAGAGCCAAGACTTGCAAAGTCTTCGATTTTTTTTTATATAGAATTGTCAACTCCACAGATTTTTCAGCAAGCAACGACCCAGAGAGAGGAGTGATGAAATTGAGGACATTGGTAGGAGAAATATTACTTCAGAAATCTACGAACGAACCTTGAACTACTCTGCAGACAAAATTGAAGCTTGCGGCTCTAATTTTGGAGAGGGAGAGTTGGAAGGATCACTTTCCAAAGACCCTTGCCGTTGCCGCGGAAAGTTGATGCCGAAAGGAAATATAAGAGAGAGAGAGAGAGAGAGAGAGGAGACGACGTCGTGTAGAGGGTGGGACAGCGTCGTTGAGCCAATGATGCTCCTCGGAGTCGGGGACTGACTAGGATTCGAACATAAGGAAGACAAAATGCGAGAAGACAAGATTTATGCGCTTCGTCCACTCCTGTTGTTGTTTGCTTGTTCAGTATGGTAGAGACCACTCAAGTGTTCATTATTTTATTGATATCACGGAAGGACATCGAATGTTGAATTTGTCGTGCACCCGTAATTTAAAGTAATTTTATACTTCGGGCTAATCTAACCCCAAACTCAAAAGTTTCATTCCATAAAGGGTTATAGTAATGAAAAAAGAACTCACCTCTACTTATTGAATCGAACGAATGCATGATCTTGAACTTGAAGGGATAATCGTGTGCTCATTGAGTTTATTATAAGTGGGCTATTTCTTAAAGGGAGGAGGAATCAGGTGTGGTGTAATTAACTGCTTGAATGTATGACTAAATCCCCGTGATTCGTTCGTTTGGGTTTAGCAAATTATAAGACAGTGTGACTGCTTTTCTATCCCCTGAGAGAGATTCCTCGGGTTGATGGGATGGGAAGGAAGGGGGCGCTTTTGCTTTTTTCCCCCAATTTTTTCCTTTCCTTATTTATCGAGCTTTCAGCTTTATTCGCTCTTTTATTTTACATGGAGAAATGAAAGGAAGGAGGGGAAAAGAGAGGAAATGGCAGGGGGGGTGGAGAGAGAAAAAGCACTGTTTTGGACTCTCCTGAAAAGAAGCGAAAGTGCAAAAGTGGAGAGAGACAGAGGCGCGTAAAATTACAAGTATGACGATTTCCTGAGGATGTTGACCGGTGCTCTCACCTGCCTTAGATATGTCGGGCCCCACTCTTCCCGCCCAACCCCCTGCCGTTGGTGGGGAGGGCCCCCCCCTGCGCCACTTGTTGACTTTGGAGGGTTCGGACAGTGGGGCAATTTCTCAGTATGATGTCCAGGCTGGCGATCTCTCGTTGGAGACAAGAGACCAGACCGAAAGAGGTGAAGAAAAGAAAAGAGTTGGTTGGGGAAGGGCGGGCAGCTCACGGAAGTAATGAGGTGGTTCGAGTTGAAGCCTGAAGGAGATGATGAGCGCCTCCTTTTTTTTCTTTGTCTTTATGAGGTGGGAGCCGTGCCATGTGTCACTGGTGCAGCATTACAAAGGCTTTTTCTGCCTTCTGTGCTCGGACCCTTTCTGGTATGCGGCCCCCCACTTCTTGATACAGTACTTGAGCAGACCTCATTCGGACGATCTTATCTTCTCTTGCTTTTCCTTTCTTTTCTTTGATCTCGGCTTCTTCTCTGTGAAAATGGGCACTGGTCAGGACTCAGGATGGTTAGCAGCTAACAAAACCTTTGCTTTTATGTGATAAGGACGCTGGCTCTCCTCAATCAGGAGAGCGTACTGGTCCATGAGAACGTAATACCTTTTTTTTTTTAAATTTCGAATCTCCTTATGGATAATTTATCTTTGACCAAATCAAAGTGATTAGTTGGATTTAAGCGGGTGTACTAATTGCAAGCTCAGGAAGCCGCGTTAGGAATGAGAAAGAAATTCCATTGCTAGAGTTAGATTCACGTCTAATGAAATAGATGGGGGTTCACGATTTAACTCTGTGGTTATTGCTAAGACTGGTTTTATCTCTTCATCCTCAGTAGAGAAGCACTGCTTGGTTGTACAGTCCGATGCCACGTCCGTGTTGTAGCCATAATTTCAGTGCGCATAGCCAAAAAAAAAAGGACAAACAACGCCATACATTAAAACACGATACTTCGCATTTATAGACACTCATTTGAATCTTTTAGAAAGAACCGATGGACTCTTTTAATCTAGTCTCCTCGGCGACCGACTGGAGGTGGTCACAGCAAAAAAAAAGTTGAGAATTTTTGTTCTTTTTTTTATTTCTTAAAAAGTATTTGAGGAACAATTTTTTTTTTACTTCTTACTTCTGTTTTAAATTTGTTACTCTTTAAATAAATGAGTTTCTAGGAACAGAAACAGAAATTACCAAACAGGTCCTAAATAAGCTGCTAGCCGCCTCGGCCCGCCGCCATCTTTGTTGCTCCATGAACTCATGACAGACTGTTCCCTAAAACTGAGGCCCAAGTCGGGTCGATTCGCCATCAACTCAAACGATCAACTAACGCGCACAGCCGCACAGCATAAAGAGAAGGCGTCCGTTGGAAGAGTCTCTCAAACTCGTCATGAAATGCCAGCCTCTCCGATGGCAGAAGAATTATTTCTTATTGCGCTGGTGTGGGGGCTGGCTTTCCACCCATCATTGCAAGATGATTGGAGGTCTCATCACATGCCATCGCGCTGTGCAACAAAGACTAGATGACATTGCCTTTTTTTTTCTTAACCTAGTCATTAGGGTAGGAAATGCTCCTAGAACAGATCCAAACAAAAGGTAATGCAACGCAGGTCATTACGCAAGTATCCATGTCAAAATAAAGCCCTTGTCTTTATGCCCCTCACGTCTCTGTCGTGTGCAATGTTCATTACCCCAATTTCCGCTTTACTTTTCTCCCACAACTTGCCGACGTTTAATCAGGTTACTTTATCTCAAAAGATGGACAAGCTCGAGGTTGAAAGCCATCACTTCTACGTTTTTAGCAAGTCCAGGCAAGTTTGGTGTCCCTATTTGCCTCGTCCTTTTCTATATCATGTCACAGGTTCAGCGACCAAATACCAGTATATTTGACCAGGTCCAATCAAGCAAACTATGTCTTCTGCATCATGAGCCGAACACCTCTAACCTAAGGAACAAGAAAACTGTTGAAATCTGCAACTTTAAACAACCTGAGTATCAATAATCCCCAATCAAAAGGCTGTACTGAAGTAGCTGTTAGCGACTTCGTTGCACAATATCTGCAAGACCATGCTGTTGCTAGGCCCTATACATCTCGGGGTTTTGAATTGGCTAACGGCTGCTCCTAATCCTAAGTAATAGTCTAGGATCTTCTGGAAGGTACCTCTTCGGACGACTCGGAGTTCGAGGGCCCCTATCGCGCCCACTTTGCGCGCACCAATGTACCCTGCATCAATAAACGAGCGGTCCAAACAGTTGCAGCATTCTCTCAAGATCTCCTCGCTGGCTTGGCCATTCATCTCCCAGAATATCACGTAGTGACCTGGGTCCGTCGAGAAATCCACCTGACTGGTGAAATCTACAACTTCGAGCATTTCTTTTACCAGCAACTTTGCTGCTGCTTCGACAGCTAACTGCAAGTCTTTCTCGGTGTTCTTGTCAATGTTCACAGTGAGCAAGAGATTTCTTCGGCAGATAAATTGGAGTTCAGGGGTGGAATTGTGAAATCCTACGACCTTCACCACGTCTCCTAGCCTGTATCGATACAGCCCTGCAAAATTTAAAGACAGAAAATCACCACTCGAGGAGATAACAGGAACAGAGGTGATAAAAACAATAAATGGGAAAAAGAACCACTAGAAAAATGTCCTCATATAGAACTTATATAGATCGACATTGCATGTATCGATGCATAACTCTCCTAACAAAAAGCAAACTTGTTCCTGGAGTAGGCATTGTAAGTACAAATAGACATCAATAGACGGCAGTCTAGATGGTACAATTAACAAAGTTGCATCCCATAATTTTCCAAACTAACCATGAACAAAAATAACGATGACATTAATCATTATAAATCCATTGAATCTCAAAGAGGAAAATGCAAAAAGGTAAGAAAAGCCTTTTTTTTTAGATACTAAAATAAGGAAAATCGTATCCACAACAGCAGCGAGGAAGACTGAAGACATCTGCACGGAGGACTATAACAAGGTTGCCTTGTGCAGGGGCTTAAGAAAGGTTAATTAACATGAAATATAGACAAAAATGTCAACAATGAGATTCTAAAACTGGCCACATGATGCTGGCTTTTCAGTAGGCAACAAATTAAGAGACTAAAATAAAATAAAAAGCCCAATTTGGAGGATCGTAGAGTTATTCTGGTTCAGAAAATTCATTCTATCTAAAGAAGCAACAACCTCATGCTCCATTTTATATATATATATATATATATATATATTTTTTTTTTGGTAAAGTCCATTTTATATTTATTCATTTGAACTTATCTCTATAATGATATAAAATAACTAAATAAAAAGTTCATTAACCTAATTATTGTTTGTCTTCCATCAGAACATGAATGCGGACCTGGTGGGGACCGAAATAAATCTATTAAAGTAAGAGACCAGCCCAAGAAACTTTTCTGGCTCATTTCTTAAAGAAGCATTCACGTTTTGATTGTTTTTTCAATCAACTCTTAAAACTTTCCTTCTGCAGAATCAACTAGTGATCTTGTACTGTGTAGATGCACGATCATTTCTAGGGACTTTGCAGGGCATAACCTTCAAATGAAATTCTGCTCTATTTTCTCTGCAAAAAGAGTGGCCACTAGCCCAACCTGGAAGTGGTGGTGGAATGATGTTCTTCGTTTCATCCTTTATTGCTGCTTAAGTATGCAGCAAATTGAAATTTATAGCTTTCCGGTGAAACGAAATCCTAAATAAAAAGAAAAGATATAGCGCCTCTCTCTCTCTCTCTCTCGTATAGAAGCTAGTCCACTGAATTTCTTCTAAGTGCTGCAAAAGTCTCGTCCTTCCTTAATGGGAGCCAGCATATACTCTTCTTTTTGCACTGGAAAAGAGTTCCACTCAAGTCACCACTCACGAGTGACCCAGACAACCTAGAGTCCAGGTGAACAATCAAAAAGCAAAGATAATGCAAGGTTTAAGAAGTCTATGTATGAGGGAAACATTTCCCAAAACATCCAGGTCCAAACTCAAAAAGGATTTTTTTTAAATCAATGAATGAAAATGGACTTGCAATAAAAACAAAAAGCAAGATAGATGCAGGACTCGGTTTGTGAGGGATAAAACAAGACGAGCCGGCCAAACACAGAGGAACAGACAAACCCCAAGCCAATTAAAAAGAACATCCTCAAAACCTGCCGACAGCGACAGATGAATTGGAAGAATTATTGGGTTTTCTCTTGTGAGATAAATTTTCGGATAAAAACAGAAGTAAAAGGATATGGGAATCTCTGAAGTTGTGCCATGAGAATACCTCAGAATGCGCCAAAATACGACAGAATACACGTGGATCTTCCACAAGAACAGGCTGTCTCTCTCGTAACAGATATGATGGACCGCTTAGATATGCCACCATTTCGTCTAAATGGCTTCAGACGAAGAGATAAGGCTGATCTCAATGTTCCAATTTCAAATTCTAATTCCACTGATCAAAAGAGCTAAGATTTAAAGATCATTCTTGCTAGTTCTGTTCTCTTAACCTTACGAATAAATGGTTTGTTTCACTCCCTATTAGCACACAGAATTTAAATACCTTAAGTTGGCCACAGAGATCTTCCTCCATACGCCAGAATACTCAACAGGTTAGCATTTGTTTCCCTCTGGAAGTTTTTGCACCTTTTTTTTTAAAGTTAGAAAGCCAGAGAAGAAATACGACGGAACACTTTATGCATGGTCCGAGAGACGAAATTTCATCCATGTGTTGTGTGTATGTGCAAACCGGATCGTCTGACTAGGATCTTCCTAGTCATGGTGATCGGACGGTGGAGGAAGGGGTTTTACCCCCTTTTAATAGGGGGCAAACATTTATGGAGGGTGTAGATGGGAAGTAGTCACCTGACTTGCGTCAGGCAAGTGTATGTGATACCGAAAGACATGACAACGAAGAAAACTTGTTCTCATTATGAAGACACAACCTAGACATAAAATTAACAAACGTACCTGCAAAATTGGTGACAATAATCTCATACTCCTCTCCAACCTTGACTTCAGTCAGACCCACTGGCTTTGGATCGACACAAAGCAAAGTCGATGAATCATTGTCTTGCCCTGAGATCTGAGTCATCTCCCTGAGAGGGATAAACTCAAAGTAGCCAATGTTAGGAAGAACGGCAAAAGAGGCCGACTCTGGGGGCAACTTAGGATTTACATTAGCTCCAATCCATCCTTCAGACGATCCATAATCTGCACTTAACAAAGGCAGATCCCCAGCATAGTGCCTCAGTTTCTTTACATAGGGCTCCATTGACCCAGTCATGATCCCATAAATATACTTGGCATTTGGAAAAAGCTCCGGTATTACTCCATACCAATTACTCAACCGGGAGCATTTACTGTATATGAGATCAGCCAACTCAGGATCTGGCTTAAGCAATTTTGACATGGCCGCTCGGATAGATGGGACAGTGACTTGACTAGTTAGATCCCCATACCTTATATCATTGCACAGTTCTTGCCAAACTAGTTCGATGGTTCGAAATGCATGGACGATGCTATGAGCAAATGTGGAGGACACAAACTGGACCTCGTTGCAGAAGATAAGCCCGCACAAGAGATGGCAGTATAAGGATTGGTGGTATTCGGGACCGAAAATCACTTCATCTGGACTGCAACAAAGAGACTGCATTGCCCTCATAGTACTTTTGAACTGTGCACTTCGAAACACATTAGTTGTGGCAGTACCAGCCACCAGACCGCCTTTGGTTTGAAACTGCTTGCTGCTATAAATGAACTGTAAAGCCTTTCCACTCCCAATAGGGTACTCCCTGTGAAGGATAATCTACTTTGAAAATAAAACTTTGCAGAACACATAAAAAATTTGAGACAGTGATCAATATGATGTCTAGTGTGCTAGAATTCCACATAATCTTGGTCTAGAAATCTGGAATTTATAGTATTTTAAACTCATGTAGATTGTTTTGAGTTATCTAAGGAAAGGATAGAGCAGATCACAAAAAAAAAACGTTAATTAATGTATACATGCTGAAACTGATTTAAAGTTAGTTGCACAATCCTGAAAGTAGCTAGAAGCTCTTCCTGCATACCTGTTTCGAAAGGCAAAGGAGGTTCTGTAAATTTGCATAGTTGATTCTACAAGCTCATCATTGAAGGGTACATATTTCGGCCTTCCCTGAGTGGTACCGGAACTGCAACGTCATGCAAGAATCGCTTATGGCTACAGAATCCATTCATTATGGTTAGTAATAGAATCATCGAAGCTCTATTACCTTAATGATATCGTGGTTATGGGTTTTCCAGTGAGGACCGGGGACGAATCACCATCCGCAATCCTCTGGATGTAAGGCTCCAATTCCTTGTGAGTAACCAGAGGAACATGAGTCTTGAAGCTCTCGACATCATTTTTTCCCTTAAGCCACAAATTCTGCAAGTACTCCGCCTCAGCATTCTCTTCCAAGATCTTCTTCAAGGTCTCTTCTTGAACTCTTTTGGCATCTTTAGTCATAGCCTCAAATTCATCTATAACAAGGTCAAAATTCATGCCTTCCATCGTGTCCAACATCTTCAAAATCCCTTGGCTGAAATATAAGCGAAGAAAAAAAGTGTTTATGAGTACCACCAAAGATGAATAGAACAGTAAAAATTCTGATGCGATGTAATTTCCTTTTCATGTAGTCGATTTCATTAAGAGGGCCAAGTAGAACATACTCAGACGCAAAAGAAAAAAACAGATTACTTAGGCATTGAACAAACTGAATTCTTCAACAGAGAAAGTCAGAAATAGTTAAACAGTGGAGGACAAAATTTTGATTCTTTATAGAAACAAAAATTTGGCATCATGCATGAGCAGAGAACATCCACTGAGGAAGCTTGTGTCCAAGAAAAACCTAACAAAAAAACAGCTGGCATATTGACTTTCTGAAAACCTCCTCAAGCTCAGAAAAGGGAGCTTAATAATAGCAGATTCAATGTTCCTACTAAATCTCCAAGTTCAGCTGTCACCTTAAATAAACATAAAAAGTAAAAAGAAGTGTATGCTTTGCTTCATAATTTAAAGTCCAGTAGAAGAATATACTCATTCAATGATCAACATAAGAAACCATGGAATAAAGCCAAACCAACTTTCGGGGTGAATCTCAAAGGAACGAAAAATAAAAATTTCCCGGAGACTAATTAAGCATGAAAAACTTACTGCCACAGGAAGCAGTCCCTCAGTCCAAGTTTGATAAAAGAAAGAAGTGTGGTATGAATTCCAGCCTCTTCTCCTTCTTCTTTTTCTCCTCTGTTCAGAAGTGGTCAACTCCGTCAACCATACGGAATTTCCGAGGAAGCCGCACCTCTATGCGCTTTAGTGAATGCGGGCGATGCTGAAAACCAAGAAAAAACAGAGATCAACAACTAATAGAGTTGGCGAATAATCCAAACCATACAATGAGCCAACGTGAAAGCAAATATTAGTTCCGAATTGATAGCCCAAGAACACAAACAGGGAATGCATAAACAGAAAAGAGAGTGGAAGGATTGAGGTCAACAAGAGACAGCAACACGAACGCACACTCAGCAGTACCCGTGTTTGCAAAAGGAAATGAACTAGTTTAACTTGTTCTACAGAAAAAAGAAAAAAGAAAGAAAAGGAACTAGCAGCAGAGATGGAAGATGAATTCAACAGCATAAGGAATGGGTGAATAAAAAGCAAGAGGGAGGGAGAGTACCCAGAAGGTACCACAACACTGAGAAGAGCTATTGCAGTAAAAAACGAGGGTGTTCTTATTGGGTGGAGAGAGAGAGAGAGAGAGAGAGGGGCTGAGTTGGGCGTGTCAATCTCGATGTCGACGAGGTGAAACAGGGGACAACAAAGCCAAGGTTTGCAAGATACATCACCGACTCCTGTGCCAGCCTCTTGTCTTCTTCTGCATTATTTACTCGCGATCGAGAGGGAGAGAGAGAGAAGGAGGGTGATCACGTTGCAATCGTTGTTTGTTAGTCTCCGGGTGTCGCAATTGTTTGTTTGTTGGTTTCCATGTCAAGCGGGGAAGAGAGAGAGAGAGTGGGAGTTCATCGACTGAAGATTCGTTCGGCTAGCACCAAATGAAAGCGGAAAATCAGCCAACTGCTAGCTGCCTGCACCCCTTACTTAAAACTGATCCTCTGCATTTCTTTGCCCATTTTGAATATTATCTCGCCACAACTTGGCCAACCGTCTCGCCACAAGAATACATGTTTATTGCCTATCCATTTCATTTTCACAGTCCATTTCTTTAATTGATGAATCTCGATATTCGTAGCATTATTATTCATCAACTTTAAACCGTAGAAGAGACCGAATTAGCAAGATTTTTATATTAATAATATCCTATTAAAATAACTCTTACGATCATTATATCTTTTCTAATGCGATCCACCATATAAATCTTGGATTTTAGTACATGGCGCCAATGTAGATGATAGAAACATAATGTCATGCCCGAGCTAAGCACTCATAATTTCATCATTATTCAAAAAGAGGAAAAACTTGTGAACTGCCGATCAAAGACGTAGTTCACACCCTCGCATTTGTAAAAAAACAAAGAAATCTCGATTTTCCTATCTTCTATCGTTTCGTTGAAATTCATCATGGATCATCAAACTCTTATCATCCACCAAAAGATCAAAGCAATTACAGAAATGTGTGTCGCATACTCATTAGTTCAAGAGATCAATAATCAAAATCTTAAGTTTTTGCTCCTCGTGTCCACAGTTTCAAGAGGGCAGAAAGAAACTACGTGAGCTTAGCGATTGCTCGACAGCTAGTTAAGCATAAAAACAAACTTCCAAATTTTGGTGTCCGGACCCTGATGTGTATTGGGTAATCACCCGCTTCATCCATTTTATTTAGTAACTACCTAATTTGGTTGCTCCATAATGCGCATTGCGTCTGGTGGTTCTGATAAGGGAATGAAATTACCTAAGGTCATAACATTCATTGGGAGTCAACTAAATAAGTTGTCGTGGATGCGATTGTTTCTACTGTGGTAAGGATTACATTGAAATGAGGACCTCAACATACGACCTCATACATCAATATGGGGAAAAATCGTGCGTAAGAACGATTGGAGTGCATGCAAAGTTCTTTCTCTTTAGCAAAGTTATTTTTATTTTATTTTATTTTTTGCCTTTTTTGTTTGAGTGGATCATCCACATATATATTTTTGTCATTTGTATACAACAACTAATTTTCTCCTTTTTCATGCCGAACTTTTGTAATGCCCGTCGTTCTCGTAGGAGATGGCCCTATTGTTCGGTTTATCTGTCTCGACTAGAATGCTACGAGGCAGCCCTTGAAAAGTTAGATAGAGGTACATGAACAGCCATTCCACCTCCATCAAAGTCCGCATCAAATCCATTATGAATCGATAGATGTAAACATATGGCATGTCCTCCAGTAAAATGGGTTTAGTAGGAAAGTGGTTTAATACAATGGAAATTAAAACATCGATTTTCTTAACTCCATGGATTCATATAGCATGAATTTTTTTAGCTTCTAGTTCGTACCACTGAAGAATTTAGCCACACGCTCGAACAGTAGCTTAACAAAAGCAAAAGCCATGATGGGGGCATATCTCTCGTGCGTTCATTGTTCTTTCAATGAAAGATGAAGATGTAAATTTCATTATTCATGATTACCCTCTCTTTCTTTGAATTTGATCTTATAATACCATCGATTCTGTCATGCACCAAGTGTAAGACTTAGAATTCAGAACTCGATATAGAGGCACAATTATGAAATTAATGTAAGTTCATGATGGGGATAGTCTCGGAATTAGGATAGTTCATTTTTAACCGGTGAAGATCCAGAAAAATCTTAATTAATACTGCTAGGAGGAATATGCGATAATGGTAGGATAGACGATGGTGTCATCCTATCATTTCCGGAGCTTTCCTTCATTTGAGAATGACATGGGCCATAGGCAATAGCCTTATCTGTGATCCCACAACTCTCTCTCTCTCTCTCTCTCTCTCTCTCTCTCTCTCTCATCCTTTATGTTTGTAGCTTCTTTGGTTTTTGTGCTTACTGGAATTGGGTGGGCAGCATCTAAATCCAGCATGAAGATCTGCCATTACCAAGAATCTGTGGTGCTACTTGGAGAAGTTGGGAGTTTTTTTCTTTTCTTTTCTCTTGGGTTGTACATCTTTTGTGATGGAGCCATCCACAGCCATGTTTGGTGTCTAGCTCATTTCCTTTCACTCGTCGACACCGTGCATATCTAATATCACCTCTCTCTTTATTCCTCTTCTTCTCGTCGCTTTTCCGAATAATGTTCAACGTCCTTCTTTAAAGGTTATGCTCTTTTCCATTCATAACCGGATAAAATACTCTCCAACCAATCCTCCTATCGGTGTACACGGTCAACATTTATTCTAAGTAAAAGATCAAGTTTGCATGTGGATGATGTCCATGTTTATATCTCACCAATCGTGAGGAAGAAAGTCACGAGCGATTTTATTATCCAATAGATTATTGACATTGACTAACACTTATTGAAATTTGTCAACTAGGAAAATAACTCATACTTGTGGAAATAGAATTCTACCTCCCCAAAGAAGAAGAAGGTCCGATGACAACACACATAAACCTAAAACTGGGGGGTCACTCCCTATTTCCAACCCAAACCACATGCCAATGTAGGTTTTCAGCACAACATGCACATGTTCTTATGCACCACAATACCACATGCAAAACGATATTTATACCCAAGAAAAGAAAGAAAATAAGAAAAAAGAAAGCACTTGAACTCTAGATACTAAAAGATTTCTACGACCTTAGGCTCTCCCATAAAAAATTCCAAATCTTTCCCGACCGATATGTTATGACGATTCGATATGTATTTGATATGCATATTGCACACTTTTCAACTACGCAATGTCACTAATGACCCCTCCTTGTTCCAAAATAACAGTACATATGCATCGATCAATCGGCGACATGTGTCCACATGCTTCCTGATATGAATTATGTTGAATATTTTCACAGATAATATTATGTTAGAAGTAGTATGGTCTTCATAAATTACAAAATATCTCGAGGGCGGTCCAACCTAGCAAGGACAAATCCTATGAAAGGATAAGTTTCCCATCCAAATCCTCGCATGGTACCTTTTGGCCCACAAAATATTCCTGGGATTGAACGTCTCACGAAACATGAAACGGACAAAGTGAGGTACCATAGTCAATATCTACGGAACAAAATGCTACCTTGTCTATACTGGCCTAAAAAGAAGGTGCTATAGTCTAGCATATATCTTATGCACGTCCCCGGCCCCAATAGCCACGTTACTTGTCTTTACAGCAAAATGACCCGTCTTTTCTCATATCCATCATTAGAATACGAATGAACTATTTATGTTATATTCGGACAGTCGCATCCCTCAACTTATTACCTACGTACCATTTTAAATCAACATTTGTTTTCCGCTTTAGAGAAAGCTTCATTGCATGGGCATGGGAATAAGCCTCGATTGTTGTCATCGCCACACTCACATTTTGCCTCGCAAAATGAAGATAATTCTTTTTTTTTTATTTTTTAAGAAAGTGAAGGAATTTTATGTGTGCTTTGAAGGGACTTTTAGCTGCCATCTTTGGAGCATGGATGAGACTAATCAATCTCCGATCAGGAGCAGTGACAATCACTGAAAATTGCTCGCCAAGTGGAGTGGTGTGATTCATGACCCTAGACATGTACGATTAAGCAAACCGAGGAGAAGCCAATCTGATGAAATGCCTAATGTCCATGACTCTCGCATAAAGTAAGCGGGTCAACTCAAAACAGCTGATCAAAGTTAAGTTACTGCTTATTACAACCAGGATCTTTTGCTGTCGTCAACACCACTTGGAAGATGGGTGATAGGTGGTCATCCCCTTTTCCTGTGATAAACCCTAATCGTGTGTGCATTATTACGTGCAGCTCCCTCTTACTTGAGTCGGGTAAAACACGGAGGTTACTCAAGACGTCGAAAAGGAAAAGCGCAAAACTGTTTAATTAGAATATCTGTTCGGAAAAAGCGTTCGATACATTTTACACGTCAAAGAAAGAAAGAGCGCAAGATTTCGTGGTCAAATGCACGCGATGGTTATTTTATGTGAAAAGTTCGTGCGTGCAACCTACCCTTGACTAGACAGGAAGATATTATATTGCATGTGTATGGTGCATGATGATTTATCAAGAATAGGATATGATTATCGCAACAAAATTGAAAAAGAAAATGGAGAGAAGGTATCAGGTTGAGTGAGTTTGTGGGAAGGAACATCAGCAAACACCAAACGGATGACTAGTTCCCATCAACAAGTTTAGTGGTGGCACGAAAGTGGACTCTCATCCCCCAAGCATTATACCGCGTTCATGCCCACTTGATTCACAACATTCCGATGACTCGCTTGCTTTGGATGATGGGAGTCTACTTCATTTTGGATTGGAGGCGTAAGTGGACCTACCATTCAGCTACTTAGGATACTTTAGGAAAAAACATATAATAGTAACAATAATGAAGAAAAAGAACCTCGTTCTTTAATCGTTAATTAGACTTAGACAATTTAGGATACATTGATTTTGTGGGAAATAAATGATTTGGGAAACACTTTCTTCATTTATGATCGTTTATATTACTTATAAAATAACTGAAAGAAAAATATTTGAACATAAATTATTGTCGATGCAATGAACAAATATCTCCGTTGGCTAATTATTTCAAATGATACGAGCAATTATATTCAGGAAAATGTTTCAAAATTATTTATTTTTCGCAAAATAGATTAGCATTGAAGAAGGGAGAGTTCCTTCTCAACGATACACTCTCGCTTTGATTTCTCCTGTAGGAAAACATAAGACGAGAGAAAAATAGGCAATAGAAGCTCGATTTCACATTTCACAACATTCTTCCCCATGTCAGGGATTGTGTGAGTGTCTGTGATTTATTTCGATAAGCTTGGCTTCCAGTAAGAAGAAAAATAAATAGAAATGGACGTGGATATGCCGTAGCCGCAAGCTTTTCCTTCGGCTCGGATCATAAACGATCCGGACCTTGAGTGCAAGGGTTAACAAGTGGCCTTCCTGTTTGATAAAAGCACGAATCTCGTTGATTTGATCTTAGTTGAGGTGATAGGACTTGAATTTGTAAAAGCCCCGCTCCTCTCCCCCTTTATTTTGGAAAGTTGACATGGCACTTTTCAGCCCTTATCCATTTAAATAAAGTCATTATCATAACGTAAGTTCTAGCTCAAATAAAACGAGGAATGTCTTCATGACATATCGATACTTTAAATGTAGAATAGTTCCTCGAGAAATACGTGTGAACAAGCGCAAGATGGGCATTGATCGTAAAACAATGACACGTTTAGTCAGAATTTCTGCAGCTGGGACGAGGAAGTAATCTTGTGGTGCTATTTTGATCTGGGGAAAACTGGAACAACGGAGGCAAAGTCGATGGTAGAGGTCGGTTGGAGCAGACTCACCGGGTTTCAGCATCTCTACTGTTTCTGTCCAGCAAAGGGAAGGACAATTAATGGCATTGAAGCTTTCCCCGTGCAATCATCGTTAGTGTTCAGCCGTTCGATTGGGAAAAGCTTCAGCGCCTCCACTCATGAGTGGATCGACCAGCTTTTTGGTGGGCGCCGGGCGTGGACTCGGGGAGGAGAGTACAAGGCACCGCTGCATGCACGAATTAAAGAAATGCATGAATGAACGAGAGGTCTTGATCCTTCAGCTACAAGATAAGGGTGCACGGCGCGCGCATTGACTAACGAAGGAGGCGTTGGAAGTCTCCGACTTAGACGCATCAACGACTCGGCTTGCCTCTTTTTTCTTTTCTTCAGCATAATGATTATACGTTGCGTTTGATCTCTGTATGCGTACAATTACGAATTTGTGATACAATTGGACTTGCGTAAGGAGTTTATACATTGTAAAATCAGAGTATACGGTATTGGCGATGGGTCCTACCTCATTCATAACCTGAATAAATCAAACTCTGAATGACAAAAAAAAAAAGGCAATACTAAAATCATGTATAAAGTTCATAATATAGAAGAAGCAACACTAACCCGAACACGTTGACCGATTCAATGAGTCTGAACTTCCTCGGCACGAAAATGACACACTAACAAAGCGGGCCACGCTATGCAGCAAGACTAACGCGATTGTGATACGTGTCATCGCTTCGGGTGTCAGCACAACATGACACATGATCCTATTTCATGAGTTCCGTGCCCGTAAATGTGTTCCTAATTTACCTACGACCATCTTTATGTGGTTGTTGCTTATAGATTTATTGTCAATTCGGTCTTAAGTAGTTTCACATTTTACCAATTGAATTCATTTGATCAATTTTAATCGGAACCAAAGATATAAATACTGATCATCTTACATAGCACGAACACAGCAAGCTCTGACGTGAACATATGTTTAATAAAAGCTTGAATTTATTATAATTATATTATTATTATTATTATTATTATTTTCTTTCCATTTGGCCCTTGTTAGCTGCAATGGCCTCGGCCAGCCATGGATGAGGTGGCCCTCGCTCATATCTAACAAGGGTTTTAGTGGCCCCATCGGCCGGCGAGATGGCCCTCACCCATGAAGCCCTTGCCAATCAAAATGAAAGAAAAAAGATTAAAAAAAATTATAACAAAGTATCCATGTTAATGCTCACTCTACTACGTTGGACAACCAGCACTCGTTTTAGTAATTTTTTTATCAGAATTGATCAAATGAACTCAATTGATAAAATGTAAAAAGATTTAGAACTGAATTAACATAATTACAATAGGTTTAGAACTTTTTTCTTTAATAAGTTTCCATCTTATTAACTCCCAAGGATAAAAAAAAAGTTTAGGAATGAGTATCTCAACGTGTTAAAATGTGTTCAATAGTATATTGTGCAAAAAGGTTACACATATTTTCAATACATGCCAATCCATGTATAAACGTGTCAATAAGTGGAAGACACGATTGATGTCGGGTCATATAATCGAAGTGATTCAGTTCATCATACGAACTAGTTCATGTCGAATTCGAACATGTCTAATCATCTGCGGTGATGGCAAACGGTTCGTGTCGAGAATTGCCGGTCCAAATGCTGTCGGTGCCGGGGTGCTAAGAGGACGTGAGAGTGCAATGGACACCCATCACGTGAAAAGGCAAGGGTGGTTGCACTCTTCAACCTTTCTTGTTTCTCACTTTTATGCCAATCTTTCCACGATGCGGTTGATTTATTTCTAACCCTAAATTTTTAATGCTCATTTGTTAGTAGTCGCCCAGTCGCCCTTACATGGGGCCATTCAAAGGTACTGCTTTTGGATTTTTCTATTGGGTTAAAGGAAATCTCCTCCCTCTTTTTCTTGACAATCTAGTTACATCAGTCTTTGTTAAGTAGACTTTTTAGGTAATCGGGCATTCTCTAGAAGGTGCATCGTGTTCCACGACCCACATAGATATCATCAAAGGAGCAAAGAGCGTGTTCTATTTTTTCATCATTCATTAAAAAAAATACTTAGACATAAATTAATATATCGAAATTCAAATATTTCTTTGTTGACTAATTAATTCAAACCATACAACATCAATTTTTTAGATTTTTTTCTTTAATAATCATTCATTTTGCGAAACAGATAGAAGTTTGATGCATTCGGTTTCGAGAGATTATCGAGACCACTGAGGGGATGGAGATGTACACATTGTCTGTTCTTTCGTCATCTTCTTGGTAGAAAAAGTGATCAGGTCTTTATACTCTTCAGTTTCACATTTGCTCTTTGGGAAAGTGGTTGATCTAGTAAAGGCTCGCGCTTAACAAAGTCATTAATGTGTAGTCCCTTAGCTGTCTACAAAAGGTGATCATTAATTAACACCCCCACAAAAAAAGAAGGGGGAAAACTGAAGTTTATTATATACTCATTTCTTGAATTGAATGTCGTATTAAATGCTCCCTCGGAGTCAATCGATATTTATCGATTTATTATGAAGACATCAATTCTCATCAATTTTATGAATAACTTGAATTGACCTATTGGTTAGTCATGGCTACCAATCTTGAAAACAGTTCAATTAAAGGGTATTAGAGTTTACGGGGTCAAGCCAAGCGATGCTCCAAGGTCGAGCATATTGCCTAGGCGCTCGAGATGGCCGACTGGTCCACGGTCATTGCTTAAGCTCGTCGACATAAGAGTTACAGCACGTCGAAAACGAAAACGACCATTTTTGCCTCGTTGATTGAGAACGCACGCACGGGGAATCGATCGGAATCCGCGGCTTCTTCCCTAGTATTATTATGTCCCGTTCTTTCATCGAGTTAAGGAGTCACGGGTTTCATGATGACCCATTTGCAAAAGTTCGAACTATTTCACGCGACGTACCCGTCAACATTGACCGTTCCCGGAAATGATCAATTCAATTGACCCTTCTCCCCAGCAGCCAATTTTCTCTTGCGTACTTAGAATCCTTCCCGATTCCCGTTTCCCATCACATCAGCTACTCTTTTTTCCCGGTCAAATTACGCGGTATCGACTCGTTACGGCTTAGATTAGTCTTGCCGACTGCTCAAAGCCACTCGAAAGATCAAATGCTCACGCATGTTTTGCGAATTCCATCGTCGGTTTTTAACGTATATGGCTTAATGTCGTTGGCCTAATGGAAAACACTTTTTCCGGTGGTCAGGGTTGAGAATTTCTCGATGTTCATAGGTCACGATAGATACTCGGATAGATGAAATACGCTGCTGCTAACATCGGTGAATCATGATTCGAGGAGTTCGGAGAGTCTGTGTGCAGGCTCGAAGATACGTCGACACGTTCCGAAATCCAAACTAAGTCGAGCCTGTTGAGGCACTACTGAGGCCGGTGGAGTTATGAGACCAGGTTGAATACATGATAATGGGCCAAGGCTTGGGCTCGGCCCATCTTTCTTCTGATTTTGCCCTTCTGTGGGAGGATGGAGTGCAGTCTGTTGTTGATTGCCGGCCCATCTTTCTTCTGATTTTCCCCTTATGTGGGAAGATGGAATGCAGTCTGTTGTTGATTGGTAACATCTTGAACACGCAGTTCGAAAATGGACATCTAGTAAGGATCTCAACTCCCACTCGACCCCGATTTGACAAATTACATCAGTTCTTTCCTTTGTTGCTCCTTAAACAGTGAGTTTGGCATCGCTTCTTACCCATAAGCATATCATGTCGCATAATATTTCGACTACATGAACACCAATATCCTATAAAGAATGATCATCATCACATGTGGATCTTAATTCGTCATGACATCAACCAATTTTCCTACATCTCGAAAGTGCGGGGTTCGAAGATAAGAGCCATCGACGACTTCAACGTCAAAGAATTATCGTCCTTTCATTCGTATCGTGAGGTGAAATCGTATTTCCATCCCACCCAAACTAGAAAAAAGCTTCTTATAATGCGGAGTCATTCTGTCCTTATCCCATTTTGTTTCGGAAAATAAGCAAAGAGAGGTTTATCTTTCAATGAAGGAACTTAAGCCGCATGTCTCGGATCCAATTTCCACTTAGCACGGAACCCAAGTTGGACAGTGTCGAAACATTTCCTTGCCAATATCGGGACGATGACGTGACACGTGGAAAGCAAAGAAGGAAGCGAGATGACCTGGACGGTCATCGATGGTTGTGGTGGCGTACAGTTAATGCTTTGATGGTGGGATCATTACCATCTGAAGACAGGGGGGAAGGTCCGGGTCCGGAGTCAAGACAAGATTTGATCCTGATCCCGTCCCAATCAAACGGCCAGCAACGGGAGGAGGGAAGGAGGAGAGCTGCCCAATCGGCAGCGGCGGCCCACCGTGTGACCTCGTGGAGAGCCACGCGGGGTGAGCGTGATCGTGTCGTGCCCCCACCACGTGCTTGCCCCCTCCGTCTCTCCCGCCAGTGCAGTCAAAGCCACGACAAACTCGATCCCCGAATTTCAACATGGATGGTAGGAACGTGTATGATCCAAAGTGATCCAATTTTCTCATGAAATTGGGAACTGGACTAATGGAACTTGTCCTCGATTTTTAGGATTGTGGATCGGAATTCCTAAGTTTCTATAAAATTTAATGGATCAATTGGAAACTAGAAAAGTTCTTAAAAATATTAAATTTATTTACTTATTTTTAAGAAAAAATTATTTTGGTAAAGTTGAGTAAAGACTAAAAATATGAAAAAATTTAACAAGTCTGGTTCGATCTTTCTTTGAAAATCGAGATTCGAACTGACGTTCCCGACCGGCTTAAGTTGTTGACCCCTAATCGACGGCCATAACTCTTTTCTCAAAATTGAATGCAAAGGACAACAAGAAAAAGAATATAAGTACACCAAAAGTATGAAAGTGCATTTAAAAAAATAATATATATATGTATCAAGATTTACATATTTTAATGATAAATTTTAAAATTCGATTATATTTTTAAGAGAAAAAGACTTTCAATATTCTTATCGACGGTCATCTCAAACAATACTCATGATGTCTTTCCATTCAATGGAAAGTCATATTAGTGTTTGGTACCGGATTCAATTTTTCAAAATGAGTGGACCAAAAACATTGTCACCGCAAGATCTAATCAATCGCCATCGAATTTGCACGGATGATCACGCCTGAATCGCACGTACTGACAAATCTCAACGCCTGCCATCCATGCATTTAATGCCCACTATATTTAATTATATTCCCTCTCTTGCGGGGAGAGGAGGGCAGGGTGGTTAATCACCGTCGCACCAATTCAGCGACGTGTCTAAATTTCCTCCCCCGATTTAGCCCACAGAACAGAGGAACGGCAAGCCTATCAGAATGCCACTGAATTTGTGCTTATATTACAGCAGTACCTACCACTGGCGGAGGGTGGTGAAGGGTCGTCTTAAGTTTGGTCGGAGTTGGGCGCCGTGCTTTCATTGCAGCCATAGGTTCATGTGCTGACCGACCTGTCTTCTCAACCAGTCAATTTTTGAAAAACCGTTTGCATCATGAATTACCGTCGATAATAATGGAAAATGAATTTCAAGATTAACTCCTCATTTTGCCATTAACATTTCTTAAAAGTCACTAATGTATTTACGAAATGCATCGATCTAATCAAATATGATGTATTAAATGATATCGATCCGAGTGATTTTACTTGATTGTATTATAGTTTAGATAGTTCCTACAGTGTGGCGTCATCGACATTCAGATAAATGACATGTTGGCGAATGAGCTGACAAGCTACAAGCTTCTACACGTTGCAGCAGAGTCGGCTGCTGCGTGCTCTTCGCGGCGGTCTCTGGTGGCGCTGAAATTGAGAGCAACCGGCCATTCTTCCCCTCCGAAGAACCTCAGTGCGACGCTCCCGGGAGCCCAAGAGGCAAACCAATGAAACGCCAAAGAGAAAAACGGTGACTTGTCCTAACGGAGACCGTCGTGGCGCCTGCACTTTTCCTTCCCCCGCCACATGCAAAAGAGAGAAAGAAAGAAAAGGAAAGAAGAGAAAATGATGGAATTCCTGTTTTGAGAATCTGGCCTCAACAGGAGAGACCCTTTACGAGGAATTAAAAAAAAATCGAAATAAATAAGATGAGAAGGTAATGGGAAAGGTCATAATATGTTCGAGTGATGTGGAGAGATTGGGTTCACTTAGTTGCAAAGGGAGTGAATATAAATATCTGAAGCACTGATGGAGACAGTCCCTTCTTTTTTGTCTTCTTTTTCTTTTCATTTCTCCCCCAGTCAATCCATATTTGGAGGGGAGTATGCAATGAGTGGCGTGGTCGTTTGTGATGGCTTTGGAGGAAAGTTATCTTCCCATTTCAGGCAAGTTTTTCCTCTCCTTCTCTCTCTGCCCTCTTTGTTCTCTGGGTTTGTTTTGCTTTGTGTAGGTTATCTTGAAATTCGTGATGATAATGCTTCACAATCTGAGTTGAGATTGAGGTTGAAGTATTCAGATTCTTTGAGCTGATAACCCATCTCAGCATTTTGCATCTTGTGCATGTGACACACCTGATCTTTGAGGACAGTGCTTGGTAGAAAAAGAAAGAAACACTCGTTTGAACCTGCTCTTCTCGTGGTCTGGAGCGTGCTTTCCTGATACAACCATTGATTTTCAAATCTTTTGAAGAGTTATATTCAGGTGAACTTATCTGGAATTTTTCACGTTTTCCATTCAAGCATGGTAATTATATGGCTGATACACTTCCACTATAGTTTGCGTATTCTTCTTTTGGGTCAACACACCGTTTGTTATTAGACGGTATATGTATAAGGATTTTTTTATCAGTTCCTTCAAGGCAGATGAATGCATTGAGGTTTTATGTGCTGCATTTCTGTACTAGTTGTTAGAATTGCTTGAAATTTGAAGTACAGATTCCTGGAATTCCTCCATCACCCGGATTTCTTGTGATTTTCGGTCTTCATAGGTCACTTGCATGAGAAATCATGTATATTGAATGCGAAAAAGGTCAGGCTGAGTAATTGGGCTGTATGGAACTGCCGACTAAGAAAAAATCTCCATTTTCTGTTTCTCGGAATGGAGGACTCGGAAAGAGACAATCTGATGAATTGTTCATACTGGAGGATCGTTTTCTTCCTTCATGTATGAAAAACAAGTGGCCAGAGAGCTCTCCGAACTCTTCTGTGGTTATTATGGAGGAGAAAGATCCAAGTGCTTGTGTGACCTCCACCTCATGTTCCGAGCCTCCCATTACTACTACAGGTGCCAACTTTAGCGTTCAGGATACGAGGCCCGAGGTTGAAGAGTTGACAGTGGAGAATATGCATCAGATTGCTTTGAGCAGCAGCCATGATGTTTTTAGGCAGCGGCAGTTGCATCTTCCTCAATTACCGAGTAGAAGTCTTGGCTCGCAAGATAGCTCTCCCGTGATGGCAAGGGTCAGCAAGAGAAATGTGGGGATGCCTTCACATGTACCAGTTCAACCGATTCAAGCAATTGATGAGCGGATGTTTTCCAGTGAACAGTCTAGCGAGGCTGAGAAAATCATGAAGGGAAAGGGGATTTTTAGCTGTTATGCCGACGGGGTTAAAAATTGCGAACCCGAGAAGATGACTTCTGAAGCTAAAGTAGCTTCTCCGGCATTATTGGAAGCAATGCCAGGCACCGACAAGCCTTCACTGCGTGGCGTCAGTAAGTCTGAAATTGAGATTTCACATGATGGGACTAACTTAAGAGAGTTGCTCAAACCGGGGTACCGCAAGATGAACAAACTCGAGAGCTTGCAATTGTTCAGGCAGATAGTAGAGTTGGTGGATTCTGCTCATTCACAAGGTCTTCTTTTATTAGATTTGAGGCCTTCCCAATTTGTTTTGCTTTCATTGAAAAAAATCATATATATTGGTTCATCGGCCAACAGAGAGGCAGCGACTGTTCTTAATCATGATTTGAAAAGGAAAAGACCGCGGGAACAAGGTGAGCGCGCTTTTTGTGTCTTAGGTGAAAAGCAACAAAACCTTAAAGCTCTTCCATATCCGCAGTTCGGCTTCAATCCAGGCTTCGCAAGTCAAATAATTGCTGAGTCAGATCCTAATGTCACGGGATTTCCAGAATCAACACCTAACATTGGGCAATATAATACAAACTTCAGTCACCAAATACGATCTGTGCCTTTTCAGTTGGAGGAGAGATGGTATACTAGTCCAGAGGAGCTCACTGAAATAGGCTGCATTGCTGCGTCCAACATATACAGCCTCGGCATCCTACTTTTTGAGGTAAAGATAACAATTTTTTCAATTTGAAGCTTGCACACTTTCGATTTCTGGCACTTGTTTCGTATATTTTCATCCAGTCATAATTCATACATCGAGTCACCTTAACACAAACTTCTCTGTCTTGGTTGAACTAATGAAGATTGTTTACCTGTCGGAGATTGCACCTAATATGCATAATAGTGGTATCATTACACACAACAAAGGATCAGAGATCACCTTGGCTACATGGGATCCCATATTAATCAATGCTTGTTATATGAGTTTTAAGTACTTGGTTTTTGTCAATGAATGAACTGCCTTAACAGTTCAAGTGGAAACAGAAAAAATTTGCTCTCCATTAAGGAATTCTCCCTACTAAATTCTTCTATGACCAGCTTACGTAAGATGTCGGCCCGACATCAATCAAATGAAAAAGTTCTCCTAGTGAAGGAATCCCTGATTTGCTTTTTAGTCATTGTGATTCTTTTCTATGGTCAAACTGAGATCCCATGTCTTTTGAGGGCGCTATTTTAGGACATAAGAGCATACTAAATTTAGCTATTTGTCTCAGTTGCTCTGTTGCTTTGAGTCATGGGAAGCTCAGTGTGTGAGAATGTTGGACTTGAGTCACCGGATTCTGCCGCCAAGTTTTCTTTCAGAGAACCCAAAGGAAGCTGGGTTTTGTCTTTGGCTTCTTCATCCTGAATACGATTCCCGTCCAAAGACTAGGTAAACTCCGAATACTGCTTTGTTCTCGGCATTATGAATATGGAGTCTCATAAATGTTTAAGTACTAATTTGAGGTATTAAGTAAATGTTATAGGTCCTTTCATATGTTGTCTCAGTAGACCTAGCACCCAACACCCGTGATTCAAAGTATTTTGTCATCTGGAGATTCAGAACCAATAAGAATTTTGATCTTGCCCCTAATATAGCAATGGCATTCACATCTTTATTGCTACAGTTTAAATTGTCACTACACATTAAGTGGTCGTGACTGAGTATCTTGCAAGTTCGTAAAATGCTCCCATTCTAATCTAGCTCTCAAGCAGAGTGTTGCACATGGTTTTGTGAGCGAATGATATGAGCTCACATCTTGACACGCTGCATGCCTATTAATATTTTGGCCCCTTTTCTTCATTATTCTGTGGCTGGAAGAGAAGACAAGGAAGATCACTTATGCCTTTGTTGTAATGCATTCTTGGTGCATATGTTGATCACCTTCCATTGAACTAATCCTACGCAGAGGTATATAATTCTAAATTGATCCATGAATTTGCTCAATGAATATGCACTGAGAGATGCAGCCTGTACAGTGGTATATGCAAATTTTAATCTCAAATTGCTTGACCACCCAGGAAAGGCTTTTGACCTGGCTGGCTCTCAATTTTTTTTTTTTTTTTTTTAACTCTTACCTGCTAGCCAGTAATTTTTCTTTTTATTTTCCGAATAAGCAACTACATATTGAGAATCAAAACGATTACCTCTCTCTCTCTCTCTCTTATTGTTTCACCAGGGAAATCTTACAGTCAGAATTATTACATTCATCAAAATCGCATGAATTGCACCATGACGTCCATCCAAGGATATCTATGAGTGGAAATGATGCAGAATCAGAGCTGTTACTTCACTTTTTGGTTTCACTTAAAGCTCAAAAATTGAAGGATGCCACTAAGTTAGCAGAAGATATAGGACACATTGAAGAAGATCTTAAAGAAATGGAGAGAAGATTTCATTTGTTAACCTCCTCTGTGCATAGTGAGAAGCCCACAGAGTTTTCAGAAAATCTCATGACTTCCGGATTTCTCAGGAGACCATACTCGCTTGCAATTGGTGAAACAAACTTGTCAAGAAATCTAAGGCAGCTTGAGGATGCTTACTTTTTTGTGAGATCTCAGACACAAACTAGAAAAAGCTCTTCAGCGGCACATCCTGATGAAGGATTGCTAAGCAATCGGGAGAGATGGTCTGGGGTATGGCATGTAAATCAAGAGCTCAGTGTCGAGCAAACGCCATCTGATCTTAAAGAAGAATATTTTGACGGTTTATGCAAGTTTGCTCGGTATAGTAAGTTTGAAGCACGGGGAGCATTGAGAAGCGGAGATCTTCTAAATTCTGCAAATGTGATTCGATCTATAGGTTTCAGCCGTGATGAGGATTATATTGCAGCTGCTGGTGTGTCCAAGAAGATAAAAATCTATGAGTTTGCTGCTCTTTTAGATGACTCGATTGACCTACATTATCCAGCAGTTGAGATGTCCAACAATTCAAAGCTTAGCTGTGTTTGTTGGAACAGCTACATGAGAAACTATCTGGCTTCAACTGATTATGATGGCACAGTTAAGGTGTGTGAAGCATAATGAGTTTAGTCTTTGTTGATTCTATGCATCGGTGGATGAATCCTTTTAATTAGGATGACTCGGAATCATATGCATTCACGGTTCCATCTAAATGAACTCTTGTTTTGAGTACCAATTTAGTGATGAGATGTCTATCTCGTGAACTTTCCCTGCTACATCAAATTACTGTGAAAAACTATCCACTAACTTGGTCTTACTCTCTCGTTTGACTAGATTCTACAGAATTTATCATTAAATGGTTCCTCCTTAATTATGATGATTAGGAACTGTATGCATTCACGGACATCTAAATGGCCTTCCATTCTGGGAAACCGATTTAGTGTTGAGATGTCTGTTTCAAGGGAGTTTGATGAGGCAGCAAATTACCATTAAAAACCATAAATTAACCTGGGATTACTTTCTTGATTCTAGTTATTTGACTTACAAAACTTAGTGTTCTGGTTTCCAAAAAGAACTGATGTGAACAACAGTCAAAATATTTGGCCCTGGTACTTCACAATCCTAATTCTGCACATAATTACTTTAATATTGCTTGAACTTAGATATGGGATGTGGGCACTGCACAAGGATTTTCACAACATATGGAGCACCGGAAGAGGGCTTGGTCTGTTGACTTCTCTCAAGCAGACCCTACAAAGTTTGCGAGCGGCAGTGATGATTGTTCTTTGAAGCTGTGGGCAATAAATGAGGCAAGCCATCTCTAGTATCTGTTTTGACATTCTTTTTTCCATACAGTAGTATAATATAATCTTGAAAAAGTGACATAATCATCCCCCTTAGTTACAAGTATGTATGCACGAAAGCTTCAATAGGAAAGAAGCTTGGACTGAGTTGGGGATCCGACCAGCAAGGGAATTCAGTCGACTTAATGAATTCGGTCGATCATTCTTGGCCTTTGAAAGCTCCGTTAGTACTTATTTAAGCTGTGACCATAAGTTCAAGTAGTGTAGATGCAAATTCTTGCTTTTGGCTTCTAGTTAATTTATCTTGTTGGAATTTTATGTGAGGATTCCTAATTCGAAAAAGAACAATGAGGTCATAAATGTGATTTTCTGCAGAAAAACTCGGTCAGCACCATTTGGAACCCAGCCAATGTCTGCTGTGTTCAGTTTTCTCCTCACTCAACTAACCTGTTGGTTTTCGGATGTGCTGATAACAAAATCTATGGCTACGATCTTCGGCACACTCAAATTCCTTGGTGCACTTTAGCTGACCATGGGAAAACAGTTAGCTATATTAAGTTTTTGGATTCTGAAAGCATTGTCTCTGCATCCACGGACAACACCTTAAAGCTGTGGGATCTAAAGAAAGCGAACTCAGATGGGTTGTCCTCAAATGCTTGCACCTTAACATATAGGGGTCATACTAATGAGAAGGTTGCTTTCTCTATGCTCTATGTATTGACATTTTGAAGCATACGATTGGTTCCATTATCTTGAGCATGAGATTCTGGTTTTGCAGAATTTTGTCGGTTTGTCCACTTTGGATGGATACATAGCATGTGGCTCAGAGACTAACGAGGTACACTGCTTTGGTTTCAGCTTTTGTGTGTACAATTTTTATCCTTAGATAACTAGCAAGTAAATTGGTTACAAGTTCGCCTGTTTTGTACTGTCAAATTTCATGAAAGAAGTTCAAAATCAGCAATAAGTTGTTGGAAGTTAGATGTCAATGGTTATAGTGCTTGAGACTTAGATTGTGGCGTTCTGATTTATTTGTAGACCATTATAAAGGGAAAGGAAATGGAAATTTCGGTAATTCTGCTGCTAGCATTGTTAATTGGTGTTGTCATACTTCTTTCTTGTTCATGCTGTACCTATTAAGATTACCTAAACTTTTCTTATTGGACCAAGATGCCTTTTATTTAGCTGGACAAAGATATGCCACCAAAGTGAGACTAATCATTTTTGAAGAGATTTCTTGAAGGAAAAAAAGAACTCTGTCAACGAACCAATTGGATTCCTTGTTAGAGGTCTATACTGTCTAAACCCTGTCTTATATTTATGTTTCCTTCATTTGCCATTCTCCTGGTAGTCTCCAATGACAATCTAGTGTAGCATTGTAAAAACGAAGAATGAGCTGACTAAATACAGCCGGTTGTTTTATCAGGTTTATAGTTACTATAGATCCCTACCGATGCCAATCACTTCTCATCCATTTGGATCTTCTGATCCTAAATCTGGAACCAAGATTAGCAGTGATGATGGTAATTTTGTTTCAAGTGTTTGCTGGGGACGAAGGACAAATATGGTTGTCGCTGCCAATTCTGCTGGAAGTTTGAAAATCTTGCAGATGGTTTGAGGAAAAAAAGCAGTTTTGATTCTAGTGTTTTGTGGGGACGGAAGACAAATGAGATTGTGGCTGCCGACTCTGCTACAAATTTAAAGCTGTAGCGGATGGTTTGAGGGGGATAACATGATTCTTTCTCAAGACAAGTTTGAGGGGGAAAACACGATTCTCTCTTAAAAGTCCTCAGGACAAACCTTTTGGATTGACTGGTGAGTTCCAAGACTGTGCTTTGCATTTGTGGTGGTGAGTTTGCCTTGCGACACTCAAGCTGTATTGGGAACCCAAAGAGAGAAAATATAATGGCTGATCT
Source organism: Melaleuca alternifolia (assembly GCA_019926035.1). Lineage (NCBI taxonomy): Eukaryota > Viridiplantae > Streptophyta > Magnoliopsida > Myrtales > Myrtaceae > Melaleuca > Melaleuca alternifolia. Next base: position 430,978 of record JAGKPW010000366.1, read on the forward strand.
AGCAGCACTTCTGTTTCTATTGGTATGAACGATGGAGGAATACAAAGCAGGATATTATGAGGCAATTAATCAGCTGATCCTGGCACATTCACAAGCTGTAACTTTCTTGGGGCAGCTCCACAAGTTGTGCATGTAGCAGGGCTTCGGTGATAGAGAGGGCAAGCAATATCAGATGACTATGTTTATGCTGCAGTGCTTTGAATCTGATATTGGCGATCGTTTTTCTACTTCATGAGAAGCGGTAGAGGTTTGGTTCAGGTATGCTGTCACTTGATATCTTTGAAAGTTTGGTCTAGGTGACATCACTATAGTTTCATGTCATCTGTTGATCATGGTTTTTGTCTCAGAAGACTGTCTACTGCTCATCATTTTAGTCAAGGATTAAGCGTCTTTTCTCATGGCCAAATAATTAAAAAGTTGCAACTTTTGACCATTTTAGAAAGCCGACATGTTACGTGCTTTGGATGTGAAAAAAAAATGTCATGAACCTATGATCATATAAATTACTGCAAGCTGATGATGGATTATTTATGTAGAAATTTCAGCATGGCAGGCGTGACGAAAGGAACCTGAGTTGCTCCTGAACTTCTAAAGCTTGTGTACTTTTCGTCGTTGACTCTCCATACTCCATAACTTTTGGTCAAGGTGATGAAAAGTTTCCATTGACAGTTGCTGTTGGGAAAGAGTTATTCCGCAGTATACGCATCCCAGAAAATGAAGCTTCATTTGTAAGTAATCTTAGATCCTCTAATTACACTCAGTCTTGCTTCATCCTCTACTCCATGATGAACGATTGAAATGATTGGAATTGTAGAGTGATGGTGACATTTCTCTGAGGGATGAATTTCTTAAACCCCTAGGAGGGTGATCCAAAAGCAGCAATGGTGATCCTACTTACTAATGCAGGCATGAATCCATTTCATTCAAATACTATCATGCCAAGGATTGACAAGTGAAGGATTAGGGCATAAATATACATGAAGCTTAGGCTTTAAATCAGGTCAAATATTCCATGATTCACAGTTTGCTGCAGAATAGGATGAACAGAAATCTATCCGCAGGGTTGTTTTGGCTCATATCTCCATGAAGATGGCCATCAGAAATGCCGTCTTAATCTTTTAAAGCCTTTATTAGTAAAGGTCTTTCAGATAACAGGGTTTTCAGCAGACTATTTATTTATAATGGCTTCATGTCTTTTCGCAAAAGTAAGTTTTTCACTCCTGTTTGGAGAGAGCTGCGCTGCAAAGTTTCTTGGCGAAAGCCTGGCTCAGAAGACTTTCAGCTAGGCGAGTGGAGTTCTTGTTTGCTCTCAGCTTGAGGTGAAAATACGGGGACCATCTTAGATTGTGCAATGAAACTAGTTTTTTCTTTACATCATTCTATGGTTTTCATTAGGAAAATTTCGCACTTGTAGCCGTTTTATTTCTCGAGTTGTCTTGATGCATCAAAGTTCTTTCCATGTTCACTATTTAGAAATTCGGCTGGATTTGCTCTTCAGCTGCAGAATAATATAAGTGATTACATTATGAGTTCTGTCCTCATTCACCTCTCTTTTTCTAAGCTCGTGATATTACGTCATCTCTGACTGTCAAATTTAGAGAGATTTCTTTACACCGCAACTCATAATGGTACCGGAAGTTCAGGGGCTAAAACTCTGATTCATTTGACGTGTTACATAAGATCCGGAACATGCAATTGGTCATGTCTGTTCGAACTACGTCAGGGGTATGGTCTCTTGCCCTCGTCCCATGTTGTAATTTTTTTCTCTGAGACGAAATCATGATCTGCGCTCGTCACAAGATTGGTGACTAGTCGACGCCAACTTTGGTGCAAAAAACTGAAGTCGGTCCACCTCTGTGTGGTTCCTGCTTCGTTCCTATTCTTCTTCTTGCTGATCTCCATCACTTATTAGTAATCAAGGGCAACTGTTCAACAGATGGAAAAGGCCACTAGGATTGTACGGGTAGTGCACCTACTGAATGCTCCTTGATTCATTCCGCATATAAGAGATGTGTGGTCGACAGTACGAGCAAGCAGGAAACACAATTTAGTTGGCTGCACTTATTTAAGCTGATGTTGATCCTATAGTCTAGAGATAGCCAGAGACATATTATGTTGCCTTTACATGTGGCTGTGTGCTGATATACATTTCGGTGACCGATGGGTTATGAGAGACAAGGTTTTAGTGGGATATCATTGCAATGCGATGAATGCTTGTGAGGTTCTTCATTTGGCCTTGCTTGATAAAAGATGGTGCAATGCGCAAGACTGCGAGCGAAAACCTTATAAATGTCTAACACTACGGATCGAGAGAGTAAAAATTGACTGGATAGGCCCCTTTTGGCTCAGCTTTCACATGATAGTTTCGCTATTTAATGGCTTACCATTGACAAGTGGACACAATCAAGAGCCATAAGTTGCTCGGTCTCGAACCACAGCCTCGCTTCCACTCGATCGCTCACAAACCAAAGCCCTACCAACATTAAGTTGGGTCTACAGAGATGCAAACGTGCGGTTGAAGTTTCTTCGAGATCTCTCCCTCCATAATTCATGGCTCAGTTGGGATCCCAGCAGTAATTGGTGGTGTGTGTCCTGTGGCCAACCAAATCGTACCAAGTACTTGAATCCTTCTTGATTCATTCTCTTGCTTTTGCTTGCGCCTCCACGGCAACATATTTGCCTGGACCAGAAACATTGTGTGGTCGGATTTTCTTTTTCGTTTTTTGTTGGTAAACCACCTACTTCGATCCTACCTACTCATACAATGAATCTTGACAGCATTAAATAGAGAGATGAAGCGCATGTGCTAGCGGTACTGAATAGTGATGAACAAACACCGATCTGCAAGATGGGTTGCTTGTCCAAGTGAATTATTTTCCCAAAAAAGAAAAAAGAGATTGAATGCAAAAAAAAAAAAAGCCCAACTCGTCCAAAGAATAGTTTTTCTTTTTAAACTCAAAGTTCCAACATGGCTCGAATTCTTATCATCTCATAAAGAAGCATCAACTTTATCTCGAGTCCAATCCTGACCCGAACATCTTTTTGTCTCGTAAAGAAGCACAAACTTTAGATCGTGTCTTTAATTTTGGCCCAAAACTCTTTTGTTTTTTGGTCTCATAAAAATGCATCAATTTTTGGTTGATTCTCAAATATGGCTTCCGTCAAGTTTCCACGAAGAATATGTGAAACGAGTGCGTTGAATTTTTAAGAATATCAATGGATGAAACTGGAGAGGAGCTGGAATTGAGTATCGACTAAGAATTGGTGCTTTTTAATTAGACCACAAAGAGTATGGGTTCTAATCAGAATTCGACTTAAAGGTGATATTTTTTTATGAGATAAAACAATAAAATTGAATCAGTATCGGGGCACAATCTAAAGTTGATGCTTTCTTATGTCACAAAAGAAAAACAGTTTGAGCCATAATTGAGACTCGATTTAAAGTTGTTGCTTTCTACGGGAATTAGGCGCACACGCACACACAAAAATGCATTTTTCTTTATGTGAAGACATAATGTGGCATATGTCGTCGAATGTTAAGTCTCCCGATCCCTCCGAGGTCCAGGACATAAGACGCAGATGCTCCTGCAATTGCGCGGGTCTCACGCAATGCAGAGGTCGACATACTCGATGACCACGGCAGCAGCAACTCGCCTGTAAATCACAAGCAGCAGCCGTTTTCTGTCTTGATCCCAGATTTCGGTCGAGAATGTTCGAATACTATGTTGTAATCCCGACATCGTACGCCTAATGACAAAAGGAGCCAGTCGAAATTAACCGTGTATATATAACAGGATCCCATACACACGTGCCAAAAAGAAAAGATGGAGATTCGAACTCTAGACTTCATGCGTGTTACATGTTAAGGACAATTGTCAAGATTTCTTATTTGCCCCATGCAAGTTCGTGTGATGCGGCGTGGCGACGATGCCCGTGGTAGCAGACGTCGCCCGGGTGATGGATCATTGCGTAAGGGCGTGCATTTCAATGTGGATTTGCTTTGTAAAGGCAAAGCAGCACAACAAACGTCCGCATTAGCGTTCGTTCATGTTGATGTGAAGCGTCCCCTCCACGTACTTTGTACCAAGCATAATCCTCTTAGTTAATAGCCCGGGCGACAAATTTCTTGGTGGAATGATAATGAAAGAAAACTCCAACTTGTATTTTAGTTACATATTCTGTCGAAACAAGGGCGATTTGATTCATATCGAGATGACCATTCATCCATATCCATTCCGAAAGTCTCTAGACCTATTTTAGGGCGGCATTAAACTCTTCAATTTAGCTAATTTAGTCGTAGATCTTTTAAAGATTGGTCAACTCAATCCTTTTAATCAATTTTGATTAGAAATAATTGATTTGGAGGTCAGCCACTTTATATAATACAGTTGATGTTAATGTGGATAATGTTGTGATTTTTTTTTAAATTCTGAATTTGTTTCCTTTTCTTTATTTTTTTCTTTTAATTTCTGTCCAAAATTGACCGGAAGAATTACATTGACAAATCGTGAAAACATTTAGGACTAAATTGACTATATTGAAAAAGTTGAGATTTTTTTTTATGACCGAGGAATCCATTATGAGTCTCCTGTGTCCGAACGGTACCAAAAAGCCAAGCCTTTATACCTCGAGGAGATTAGCACAGAACACCGATATTATAGCCCTTCACTTAAGACGCTAGAAACTGCAAGTTTTAAACTTTCGACCTTGGTGGTGAGGGAGAAGCTCTTAACCAACACAATTACCTACCGTTATGAAAAAGTTGAGATTGATTTACTAGAACCTTTTAGACAATTTTCCGGTTTATATTAATAAGTGATGGATTGATCCACGCCATACTTTTTTTTTCTGAATTTCTGCTTATGGATTTATTGATGAAAATATTACCTGTTTAGTAGATCGAACAACGTCCAATTACAGTGCTTGAGTTCACAAGAAGGGGAAGGCGTTAATTCTCATGAATATTGTAGAAAGAAACCAAAATTCACAAAACAAAAGGAAAAAAAAACTTCGGTTCCTCAATAATTACTGTATTCTGATCTCGACGGGTCATATCTTCTGCCCCCACTAGCATGGACCTCGACAAGGTGAATAATTGGCCAAGCTCTCTCTCTCTCTCTCTCTCTCTCTCTCTCTCTCTCTCTCTCTCTCTCTCTAAAGTCTATATAAAGATCACCAAGTAGGTAGTGCTATTAACAAGAACCTGCACAGCATCATACACACGTCCATTGAAGTCGTGCAGGGAGCACGGAAGGCGCTAAGAGCAGATATGAGCAGAGGCGCCATGGAGTCCGTCGTGGCCACGCCCACCTTAGGGGGTGGCGGCGGCACAAACGGCAGGCGCCAGCACGCGACCGACCATTGCAAGAGCTTCCAGATGCCGCTCCACTACCCGAGGTTCACCCAAGCCGACTACGAGGCCATGCCCGAGTGGAAGCTCGACTCCCTGCTCCGAGAGTACGGCCTTCCGACTACCGGCGACCTCCACTACAAGCGGAACTTCGCCATCGGATGCTTCCTCTGGCCCAACTAGCGGCTCCCTAGCCTTCAAAATCCCATCCCCATCACACTCCGGGAGAATGGTTGTTCGCAAACATTAGCTATCCTTTGTCTAGTACAGTAGCATCTTTCATTTCGTACGAATGGTCTGGATTATGTAAATCTTTGCTAATGATTGTAATTTCAGTCGGCTTTTCCCGATTAAATAACAATGGCCGAGTTCCGACGAGCTATCTTGCTCACGATCTTCAGAGCTCCGCTCTATAAACCGCGCTTTCGCCGTGCCTACATAATGCCGGTCGTTTCAGTTTAGCAAAATTACATCAGGAATTGGCTGTTTTCCTAAGTGCATGTTGTCGACAAGACCATGCCCATTGGGATCAAAGTCGCGTCGACGAGACGTTGGAATTTTGAAACTGGGCTTGCGAAAATTGGGCTCCCTCCATGTAGGAGGCCCACGCTTAAATGATGCGGAAGGCGCAATTTAGCATTGGCCGCGCACGATAGCAAGCGCCGGCGCACCGAGTCACCGAGTTGACACAGTGGTTGAGTTGACGCTAGAAGACCTCCTGCTTAGTTTTCCTTCCCACGCGAAAAATTTTCCACTTTCCCTCATTTTCTCGCTCACTCTGCCCTGCACTTTCCCTCTTCTTTTTTTGAAATGATTCGGCGCTGCAATCCCCAAATCGATCCCTAGCTCTCTCGATTCTTTCGTTTGATCTAAGAAACCGCTATCTTCACCTCGCCAGCAGAAGCGAGAGGGAAACGAGAGAGAGCACGAGAAAATGCCGAGAGAAATCATAACGCTGCAGGTGGGACAATGCGGGAACCAGATTGGAATGGAGTTCTGGAAGCAGCTCTGCCTCGAGCACGGAATCAGCCAGGATGGCATGCTCGAGGACTTCGCTACTCAGGTCCGAAACTCTACGTACTCGCGCTTTTGTTGTAGACTGATTTTACTTGGGAAGCATTGGTTGGTCGTAAGAAATTTGTGAAGATTCTGAACTTATGAACCCGAGTGTCGGTTGGTCAGTTAGGCAATGGGCAATTTCTTTCTTTCTTTCTTTTTTTCCGTGGAACTCACCAATATAGTTTGTAGAGTAACTGTGTATAATTGTGGGTGGATTGGGGTTTAGGGTGCTGTCAGTTAATCCCTAGCTCGTGAAGCTTAGGTTGGATTTGAACTTGTAATGATATAGGCCGATCATCGGCCTATTCGCGAATAATGTTCGTTGAAGCGACTTCAAGATACCTACCATCAGCCCATGTACTAGTTATGATTTCATCGTGTGGAAGTGGTGTTTCCAGTGGATCCCTAACTTGTGTAACTTTTGCCATTGCGATGCTTTAGGGAGGTGACAGAAAAGATGTGTTTTTCTATCAAGCTGATGATCAGCACTATATTCCAAGGGCTATATTGATGGATTTGGAGCCACGAGTGATAAATGGTATTCAGAACAGTGAATATCGGAATCTCTACAATCATGAGAACATATTTGTGTCTGATCATGGAGGAGGTGCTGGGAATAATTGGGCCAGTGGATATCATCAGGTTTGCTATTTTATCGTTTCCGTGCTGTGTCTGCTAAATTTTGAATAAGAAAGTCATCTGAGAAATGGTTTTTCGGGATGTTAGCAGAGGTCCAGCACCTCGCTTTCACACCAGGCTGCCTAAGACTGTACTACTTCTAGTGATGAAAGTCAGATGAACCAGCCCACTTCATCAGTTTTCACTACCAGCCACTGCATCAGTTTTCTTCACATTCTTGTTCTATCATCTGTTAAAGTTGACCATAGTAAATTGTGATTACTGTTACTTAAAGGAAAACCTTTTTCTGCCCTTGATTCTAGACCCTTAACGATTGGAAGTACTGAGAAAGAAAATCTCCTAATTATTAATTGCTCTTGCACATCATGTAAAGCAATGTCCTTCTGTTACCTTGTAATTACTTAATTTTGAGTGACAGAAATAAATGATAATTAACCTATTCTTGGCTCTTTCTCGATGTGTGTGCCAATTCCTTTAAGATAATCATAATTGCCGGACTTTCTTACTATCCCTTTTCATAACACTGATAGGGGAAGGGTGTTGAAGAAGATATAATGGACATGATTGATAGAGAAGCAGATGGTAGCGATAGTCTTGAGGGTTTTGTTCTCTGCCACTCTATTGCTGGAGGGACCGGCTCAGGTTGCTTCCATGCTCTTCTATTTACATTTTTCACATTTTTGTAGTTAGGATTGATGGACTTAGCGAAAAATGATATAAAGCATAGTCATTCCCACTTGTTGAGGCTTGGCATTCTTTCAGAGTGTGCTGGCCTATATTATGCTTAATATGCACCAACAGTAGGATGGTCTAGTTTATACAAGTTACTCGTCTTTAGCCACTTTGTGAAATATTTTTCTCTGAGCTGCAGATTGCAGATCTTTACTTTCTATTGGCTACCTTCTAACTTGATAGTCCCCATATGACGCATATGTTGGTTATTTTTCTCAAAAGCAAAAAAATGCAGGTATGGGCTCATATCTATTGGAAACTCTGAATGATCGCTACAGCAAAAAATTGGTTCAAACATATAGCGTGTTTCCTAACCAGATGGAGACGAGCGACGTGGTGGTGCAGCCGTACAATTCGCTTTTGACCCTCAAGCGTCTAACCCTAAATGCTGATTGTGTTGTTGTTCTCGATAATACTGCACTGAATAGAATAGCTGTGGAGCGCCTTCATCTGAGTAATCCTACCTTTGCTCAAACAAATTCATTGGTTTCAACTGTAATGTCAGCGAGCACAACCACCCTTCGCTATCCTGGGTACATGAATAATGACTTAGTTGGCCTTCTTGCTTCTTTAATTCCAACACCAAGATGCCATTTCCTGATGACGGGATATACACCTCTCACTGTAGAGCGTCAGGTAACATATTTGATATTCCTTTCCTTTTCTTAAAAATGTAGTTTATAGGTTTACATGGCCATCTAGTTAAGCCTAATGTGTCGGCATGAAGCTTCCTCTTTAATGTGGCATTCATGGATGATGCCTTGCTGTGAGAGGGGAGAATAACATGGACTTGTTTGCAAGGTCTTTTGGTTATTTTTTGGAGGGACCTAGCTTGGTCTTAATCTCGATATGACTCACCTTAACCTTGTACAAATGGTTGAAACTTGCACCCCTAAATGATTGAAGTGCGTATTGCAAGTATTATTGCATATATTTCTCATGTTTGCAGGCAAATGTAATTCGGAAGACTACTGTTCTGGATGTCATGAGAAGACTTTTACAGGTGAGAAAGTTTATTGTGTATATTATATTGTGCATGTCGAGCTTCTTTGATCTTTCGTTTCTCTTCCTAATTATTTTTTTATGCATGCGTTTCAGTCAAAGAATATTATGGTTTCATCTTACGCTCGAACAAAAGAAGCTAGTCAAGCAAAGTACATATCCATATTGAACATCATTCAGGGAGAAGTAGATCCCACTCAGGTATATTTTTTTGCTGCATGAATTCCTTATGTTTGGTTATGCATGGAGGAATTGACCACATCTGATTCCTTATTCTGGCCAACAATTAATCATCTTGTTTTGAGCCATTGTTTGGGTTTTTTTTTGGGTGGGTGGTGTGTGGGGGGCAACGTGAAAAGCACAAAGTATATGTATTTCAAGTGCTGAAAGAAAAACAGTGAATGTTCTTTCTGGACAATATTTTCCCAGGAGTCATTTGGATATAATTTACAATTCAGAATCTTGGATGAAGCGAATGATTTATTATTAGCTCTTGCAATACTAAGTCCACTGCACTAACCTCGTCTTTTCCTCGCAAAAATTCTCAACGTAGATATTATTGTTGGGATACGACCAACATAAGTTAAGTTTATGACATCCTTTATTACGTTTCCTTTGAAAATAGCGGCTTTAAACTTTGATATACATTATATAATTCCCGTAATCTTGGTTGATGTAATTGAATTTTCCCTGTTCTTGTAATCAGGTTCATGAAAGTTTACAAAGGATACGCGAAAGAAAGCTTGTTAATTTCATTGAGTGGGGCCCGGCGAGTATCCAGGTCTTCTTATACAATAAAAGCAATTTAGGTCATGCTAGTCTATTTTCCAGAGCTATTTGATGGTCTAATATATCTTTTGCGTTCTTGTTCTTTCTATTTTTTAGGTTGCTCTATCAAGAAAGTCTCCATATGTTCAAACTGCCCATAGGGTATGGTTGGAGCTTTGTGACAAATTTTTGCTTTCCAGAAATTTGGTAGCAGTGACACGTGTACCTTCTTTTGAGAATCTACTAGGAGAATGATGAAAAACTTATGAATGTTGCATTTGTCAGGTCAGTGGTCTTATGTTAGCAAGCCACACTAGCATACGGCATCTTTTTAGCAAGTGTTTGAATCAGTACGAGAAGTTGAGAAAGAAGCAAGCCTTCCTTGACAATTACCGGAAATTCCCAATGTTTGCTGTAAGTTGTCGATAGATAGCATTCATACAATTGCAATTATTATGCAGACCTTTTCTGAGAACTTTTGCTTGCATTCTAGTGCTTGGTATTTGTGAGTAGTGCACTGATCGTTGGATATCCTGGTGACAAGGCTGTCTGAGCAGCTGTTGTTGTTGTTGCTTTAACACAAATTAACCTTTCTGAGAATAATCCCTACTCCAGATGGTGTTTCTGGTATGGCAAGACATCATGTTGACGTAATCCATCACATGAACAGGATAATGATCTCTCGGAGTTTGACGAATCTAGAGACATAATTGAGAGCTTGGTTGACGAATATAAAGCGTGTGAATCTCCAGATTACATTAAGTGGGGAATGGAGGTATATGCTGTAATTTGCCTTGTTGATCTTTCTCATCTCTTGAGTATATATCAGATCTTACCACTAAGTTTCTCTGAAGCAGGATCCTGATCACATCCTAACGGGAGAGGGAAATGCTACGGGAACTGTTGATCCAAAATTAGCCGTCTGAACTGAATAAAAGTCTGTATCAAAATCTAGGTAAGCTGCAGTGATCTTTACTTCTAGTGTATACCATATACTTGCCTATGCTTTGTAGTCATATGCAATTCATGTCTAAAAGTTTTAGTCAGTAACAGCTGACAATGTACTTGTGCTGCGTCATTTTGGCAACAAAACTGCATATTTACACACTTATGCTGACATGTGTTCTCATCAGGTCAACTAGCATTTCAGAAAGAAAAGAGCTGGGTGTTTTAATTAACTGTGTTAATTCTGTCTTATTCTTCCATCTATGGATTCCCTGATGATGCTAAAGAGCGTTCTCTGTAATTCTCAATAGTTGGATCTCACCCATGACGCAACACATTCACCTGAACATTTGAATATATCTACATTGTTGTGCATGAGCTGAAACTTGTTTGTTGCAGGGAACTTTACCAGCTCGGATTGGAGAGGTGACTACGGTGCCCTATTAATTGCAGGTTTGACTAGCATCAGAGTGAGGATTGTAAGTGTAGTCTCCATCAGGATTCTTACTTTGTGAAACATCCAGTTGTTTGTGGTGAGATTTTTTGGATATGTAATTGCTTTTCCATTCTTAGAATTCACTTTTTAAAGAATGCAGAATCTCACTGCATGCTTAGTCACCAGTTTCTTGGGGTTCCAATATTCAAACTTGAGATGTGTCAGCCATATGTGAGTTGTATTTAAGGATTTATTATCATTGACATGAATCTTGAATTGATTTCTGGAATGCACTTCCAGAGTACATGGGGATTGCTGCAATGTTTGAATGTGAATCTTCTTTTACCAGAAGAGAATTTAGATTTCTTGGAGACTGCAGTACTGTTTGTTATTGTCTGCTCAACCGCAATCAATTCCTGGACAAGACAAGTCTGGATTTTTTCACTTGCTAACATGTGACTTGCTCATTTGGTTCTTTGCGACGCTGCTTGTTTACTTCTTTGTGACCAGACTCCAATGTGGATGACTGTAATCTCAACTATTGATGAGGCAAGACATTCGAAACTTGTTCAATATCGCTTCCATGCTCATTCCTTGAGTTGAAAGCCAAAGCCCAACTCTTTAGATGATAGTAGGTAGTTTAGAAATCTATCAGAGATTTGCCCGATGGATGTTATACGAGAGTTGGTACTGAACGTGAGGCAGCATGCTTCTTGACCACTTTTTCTCTGAAAATACTATAGTCGGTATTTTGAGGCGGAATTGAAAGTTTTCAGTTCTCTGACATAACTGTCATCCGCTTATTCTGTAGAAGATATCGATCAACATGGTGGAATTTTCAAGACTTTGAAAGCACTCTTAACACATTATCAACTCATTTGAGGCCAAAACTCAATTGTGTTCAGACTTTTGTTGCCAATTGTCATCACCTCAATGAAACTAAGCGGTTTGCAACTAAATTAGTCGGTTCTCTTTTGCTTATAACTACGTCAGCTTGTTGTGATCGTCAGGTTTTGCTCTGTTTGCAGTTTCGGAATTCCAGGATAGTTATGGCTGACTGACTGTATGCGTGAGAATTTAGCACATGTTATCTTGGAAAATTTTATGGTCCAAGGACTGAACTTAGGGTAGCCCTAGGGAAGAGTAACTGAATAGGGGGTTTGCATCATGAAGCTTCTTTTGGCCAGGCGAGAAGTGACCTGTAGTTGACGCCATGCAGATTGCACATCTCTCTCCGTGGCCATCTTTTACTTAGATCACGCAAAATGCGGATGGATGGCGTGTTCCTCTCTTTCCATTTTCCTAAGATAGGCAGCTTCAATTCTTGGTCTCCAAGAGAAACATTAGAGACTGAAGAACCAGATGTCCATCCCCACCAGCCACCACCGCCCTCGAAGATTGCTTAGTTCTTAAACAAAGATAAAGAAATAAAACATCATGGGATAAGCGTTGACAGACCAAATATACAGAATAGGAGAAGAGCTCGCTATGTGCAGTAAACTACATCAGGAGGCGACGAAGGGCTGAGACACATAATCCACCACCTTCGAGTCTTCAACCCTCATGCGAGGAGCCTCTGACTTCTTCTTCTTCTTCTTCTTCTTCTTCTTCTTCTTCTTCTTTTGTATTAAGGAGAAAACATTTGAAAAGGACAAATTTAAATGGATGAGATGTTGTTATTGAGGTCAAGAGTAACATTAGAATCGGCGGCATGTTCAGCAAGGGTCAGCAAATGTTGTCGTCGGATTTGATCCGGTCTTCCTTTTTCTTTTTTCTTCACATGACAATAAACATGTCAATGAAAGGAGATCCTGGATTTCAACACGAGGGATAAGGCAATCGAGTGTCAGATAAGTCAACCTGTCGTTTCTTGGGATCTAGGCACAGCGCCTTAACAATAGCGACGCATTATCCTTAGAACATGATGAGGCCGTGTTTCATCTTTACATGCACCACCCAAATCAACAACTTTTGAAACTCATTGCATCCTACCCAATGTAATGGAACAAGGCACCAATAAGAGCATAAAACGAGCATCCTGGCCTTCTTTCAAGGATATTGAAATGGTCTTAGTTCTTTATAGCAATCTTGTGTGATAATCTATAAAACTAGCATGCCCATTCTAGATCTCATGAAAAAAGATGAAATCTTAATTTTTTTTTCAAGAACTGCTCACTTTGTTAGCTCGCGGGTTTCAATCCAAATAATGAGACGATATGGTCCAAACAACAAGATATATGTTATACTCCACTTGGACATGGCAGATACTAAGCAGCTCCTCCTGATTTACAAACTATGGCTTAGCCAAGGTTTTTGATCATTAACGCGTCATGTATTTACCAAGCATTTGACCAGCGGTCCAATTCAGGGTATTAAGAGGGATGAACCTACAAAATGCATTTGAACCGCCAAACTAGTACAAACTCAAACTTACCAATTGAGCAATTTGATGTTGCATCTGGGCATGTCCCCACCCTCCACATCCTTCATCGTCACATCCCCACACTCGACATTCACCCCAACCTTCCCCACCTGCCACCCCTCTACATTCACCCCCACGCTCGTCCGGACTTCGACCCTCACCACCAAATTCTTGCTTCGGTAGCCGGACTTCAGCTCCGCGCCCGCCCCGTCCTCCACCAGCTCGTCCTGCACCTCCGTCGCCACCTTCAGACTCGTCACATTCTTCTTCCCCTGGCTGAACCCGGGCAGGCTAGCCGACCCCAATGCGATATCCCCGTCTTGTCCCAGGCCGATGTCCACGTCGGTCCCGCCGTAGTACAACCCCAGCTTCTCGTTTGGATTCTTGACCTCGACTGTCGACACGGTTCGTGCGTTAAGGTAAGTGCCGTCCGGCTTGACGGTCACGTTGAACCGGGGGATCTCGAATGACTGGAGGTGGAAAACTGGGAATTTCGGGCCGAACCAGAGATAAAATGCGGCGCCAGCTATCACGAGGATGCAGAAGATGAGGAATATGAGGACGCAGAAGCAGCAACAGCAGGCGCGGCAGCAGCCCCGGCGCCTCTTCCTCGGGTACATCGGAGGTGACATGACCGGTCTGCGGATAGGCTGTCTTGGGACCGGTTGGACGGGGATGGTCGGGTCTCTGTAGCCCGGTGGCTTCTGGAGTACCGGTTTTTGCGGCGGTTCGGCCATTTGGCGGCTCTTCCGGTTGGATGCTCTGTTTTCTGCATTGAAAACAGAGACAGAGAATCAGCTGAAGAAAATGAGCGATTCATTAGACGGTGCACGCGACAAAAAAAAGTGAACCAAAAATGTGGAAAATAATTCAATGTGAAACGTGAATGCAAATGCGACTGCTGAACGAAATCAAGTCAACTGGAGAAGCTAAAATTAACCTCTCGTTCTTGCTCTGTGATTGAAGGCAACCTTTGAAAATCCAATGCAAAAGGCTCGACACAAAATGACTCTCGTCTTATATAAAAACGAAAGGGTAAATGGGCGAGCTAAACCAGAAAAGGAAAAGAACAGCTTTGCGTAGGATTCGTTGGAAAGAGACAAAGACACAACATCACATATAGGCACACGTAAGCTTTATCTAAATTCTTGAAAGATGTCCATAATGTGATTTCCGAATCAAAGGGATGGAAAATCTCTGAACCAGAAAGGAAGAAGGACATGGCGCATCTTAAATGGCATGCAGAGAGACTCGAACCTTTCGGAAGAGATATAGAAAAGATTCGACCCGGAAACAGTGATGGATTCTGCAGGAACAACGAAGCCAATGGAAACCCAAGTCGGCGTGGGAGGATTCAATGGGGGGAAAAGATCTTGATCCGATCAAAAGGTGGTGGATTTCACGAGATAATTGATAATGAAATAAAAATTCCAGAGACGGAGAGAGGAAGCTAAAGCAAAAATCTAATGGGGGTGGCGAAGAAATATGAGTGGGGGGAAAACAGGGGGATGTCGTATCCGGGGAAGGAGGAGTGGCAGGGATTCGTTCGCGACATTCACGCACGTCGCTCTCCTGCTGACTTGGCGGGACACCTTATTCTGACGCCCGACTTTGCTCTCTTCTCGTTGATCATTTGCTATAATGATCTTCTTCTTGTTATTCTCTGGTTTTTTCCGTTGAATCGTCAAAACATTCCTTCGGATTCATTAACCACCGTCTCGTACATTCTTGTTAAGCAACTAATAATAAAATCTCCAAGTTTCTACCGCATCGATCCATTTCTCTGTACTATGGTTAGCCACTGCTCTGAGAATTGGATCATTTCAAATTAAGTACGTTCAAAGCATACTCCTTAGCGCCTCTTGATGGGAACGGTGGTATGTAATGGGAGTGTGAGGAATATGAAATCCACGAATAATCTACTTAAATCGAGCTTCACCATTCGAAATATTGTGAGGAAAATATCGTAACGCGGCGCCATTTTTCCATGTGGCAAATGGGGGGAATGGATGTATAAAAGAAAGACAGGACAAGCACAGGAGCTCAGGACCACTTGCTATGTAGGAACCGCCAACAATCTTCATCAGATTCACATGGAATTTCATGGCTCTGAGCACATGCCTATCAGTCTTCCAACATTTTAGAGTTTTGAGTCCGTTGCTAACTCATCCGCAAACTCGGAGTCCAATTGCCGGCGTTCTGACACCGCATCAAGAGATCTTCACAATGATGCATCATGCATGCGACGTCCATGTACATCCTATGGTGTTGCTGAAGTACATGGTACGTAACTCGTTCCATAAGACAGCTCATCATTCTATTAGAACATGCGAGAAAGGTGGCGTTGAGATGAAATCATGAGATGGGTAATCCAGAAAAATGTTGGAGAAGCTTTTGTATAGTGTAATATCATCTCATCAGATCACTTAATATCTTCTTCCTTTTCCAGTTGAAAAGGAAATTGGTCCCTGCCTTGTTTTATTTGCATCAGCAGTTACATGCCTACCGACATCTCCTCGTCCAGCTACTTTAAGATATTGTCCTTTTCATTTTCCAGTTTCCTTCCTTTGATACATTTGACAAAAGGTATTAGCTAGAATTAATGCCACCGGCGAAAAAGAAAACCAAAATCCATGCCATTCGCGTTCTTTCTTAGTTACTAAAGAACCATTATGAGGCCGAAAGATTAAAAGAATCACTTGTAATTGTTACGCATGAATGAGAAGTATGAAATGCGATTGAGAAGAGGACAAAACTATTGTGTGTATGAAGAGAAAGAAAGAAATTTGCGGACGCCAATAATGTTAGGTGTACTAGAATAGTGCAGAAATTAGTATACCAAGTTATGAGACAAAATCCATATTTCATAATATTTACACTTGAAGCAATTCATTCTAGTACACTTTTCTAGGCATCCATCTGGTACAGGGCACACGGTTTCGTGTGGTAAACTGGTTAAGTAGATGCTGTAAAGATTGAACTCACGGGTAATTGTATTTTGAAAAGACATGAAAATGCAAGAAATGGGTGATGAGAAAAGTCGGAAGCACGTATAGATGCGATTGGTTTTCGCACGTAAAAGCTTGAGATTGGAGTCACTGAAGAACTAAAAGTTCATATGGAAGAGCAGCAGTTGTTCCTACTGAAGGTTAGTTTAAGTTCTGTACTCTAGCCCTCTCAAGTTGGGCCAAGATTGGGGGTCATGCTTTTCCTCCACTGTCTGAACCACCTATTCTACAGAGAGGGAAAGGCTTGAACCTTAAAGAGGATAGTTAGAGACAAGCCCTTCAATCATAATATGGTTTGTCGACATCTACATGACTACATCAATTTTCGAAGGCCTCTGCACATTGTTTCTACACGATGATTTACTTATGAGAGAGAGAGAGAGAGAGAGAGAGAGAGAGAGAGAGAGAGAAGGAGGGGGGTTTGGGGCTCCCATCCTAAAAGCTGCAATTGTCATTTTATTTGATGCAGATTTTCCTACGAACTCACTCTCGGCAAAATATTACAATTCGCTCTGCTCCGACTGCCTCCAAAGTCGAAACTCTGAATCCACCAGCCTCACAAGAGTGTCCCCAACAGTAAGAGTGAGCTGAGAGGCACGCTTCATGAGATGGAGGTCTCAAACTCCACTCCCATCTCTATTGTATGCACGGACTAGTGCACTGACACTAACACTGGATAGTTTGCTATGGGACTATCTACCGTCCCCAGGCTTACCGGTTGAGGACTGGTCCAAAGGGATGCCTTGGTTTGGTTCTCAGCCATCAGAAACAGAAGAGGGAAAAGATAAATATGGCTACGATGACTTCACTAGTCTTCAGAGGCCTCTGGTTTGGAAATCAAGGTCGTCACTACAGAAAGTTGAGCGGACCACGGAGAGATCCAATCTTCCAGTCCACTCCTCACCCGGCTTCAGTGTGATTGGCTTTTCTATCACTGCACTGTTAACGCAAACCATCTGTTTGTACTCCTCATCGCCAAAATCCACCATTGCCTTTGATTTCCTCTCCCAAGGATTCCATACAACTGCATATTTTAACAAGATAACCCTGTTGAATTCAACTTGGAGTGACTAATATCTAGCACTCGCATCTGTCTCTCTGCAACCTCTCGGGTTCCAGTATCCCACTTGTGTTCCATGAGTGTGTAATAGAATGCAAAGACATTTTTCTTAATTGATAGGGCTCTTACCAACATCCGGCAGACCTTCCTTTCTGATCACAAAAGTTCGCTTTCGCTCATGGTCAAGCACTGCCATTACCTTTGGAGAACTCAAGTAGATTCGATCAACCTGCCAGAATTGGGTGAGGCAGAAAAACGTATTAATTATAGGCTGTATAGAGGTAAGATCATCGAAATCCGGGGAGAGGCACAGATAGAATACTTCGACATGCAGGCGTCATTACTCTTCCTCATTCTCTCCACAAAAATTTATGTAAATGCATGGAGGAGAGTCTCACTGAGGATAAAAACATTCACAGAGAAGGCCCCCTCTAGGTTCTTTAGAACCATAGAAGAGGCTGCTCCTTCATTTCTTGCAATTCAGGAAATTCAGAACTCCAGTGAATATAAGAATCTTTAGTCCTTTGCACGAAACTGGCTATAATAAATTGAATCACCTAAAAACTTCGAAATTTACCTCTGACTCAAAAGTTATGGCATCCCCCTGTTCTGTGAAGCGTTCCCTTTGGCAAAGGTTGTCTAGATAGTCAAGCGTCTCCAATCCTTCGATTCTCACTTCACTGAGACAGAAAAACATTCAATCCCCTTATTAACTGGAGAAGAACTTTATGTATAATTTCAAAAGAAAATTTAAATCAGCTGAACTTGGTGGGGGTACATCTTGGGCAAGAAGCAAAGCAATACTATATAAAACTTTATGCATTTTAAGGCTAAACAGTGCGTTGCAGCAGGTCCCTAAACAAAAAGTGCTTGCTTGAACTCCAAACATCTTGAGGATTTCATACCTATAGTTGCCTATAAGTCATAGCTATTTCATATTTGACATTCAGATATGAATGCTTTGTGGTTATAGTTCTCACTGACCCTAAATTGTGGCCTCAAAGTCATAAGATCACAGCATATTTCCAGAAAAATGTTGACGGAAAATGTTAGTCAAAATATAAAAATAAAGATGTTATCCTCTAGAATGAGCTTGGAGAACCTCAGGGCCTATGTCATGCCAGTTCTTCACATTATCATATTTAACGACAATAGTAAAAGTAAATCTATGGCCAATAGAAATATGATCAGCAAATAATTGTCCATACCTGATGTCAGAAACTGATAAATATGTGTGATAAGCGAATGAGAAACTAAATGGCTTTCCATTAATGTTTCTGACTCGTGATATTAAGCTCAGATCACCATTGGCTGCAAGGCAAACCCTAAGACGAAGCTCAAAACTGAAACAAGAGATCTTAAAACGATCAGCAGAAGCCTTTGAACAATGATGTTTCATGCCATTGATTTAACAAATAAGAAAGAAATAAAGAGAGAAAGCATCACAAGGCATGGATATTGGTTGTGGAGTTCGGAGATAATCACGATTGAGCTCATACCTATGAGGCCAACCCTTTATGTCTTCTTCAGAAGGCTTAAGCAATAGGTCAATGAAGGATTTGCCTTGAGAATCCATCGAGGGCAGGGGTGGAGGATTATCATCAACTGTCCAAATCTTGTTCCTAGCAAAACCATGCTGTTCCAGCAATCCACAATTGCCAAACTTCAAAAGTTTAAAAATAACTTGAGTAAGAGATGTTCTCATTGAGTCCTTTATAAATGTTGGATCAAAATCTGCAGAGTACCTGAGGGAAACATATGGGAATCCCTCCCCTCACTGCTTTGGGAGGCTTAAGAATTGCCTGTAGTAGGAGATAATACACAAGTGAATCTGAAATTGCAGTTGTAGATACTTTCTTGCTTTAGCTTGAAACAATTCATATGGAACTTAGTCGAATTGGTTCATTCTCAAATTTCCTCAAATGCCATGAGTTGAAGGATGAAAAGCATTAATCTACAACAACCTAACCAATTAAATGTCAACAAGCACTAAGTTCAACTAAAAGCACAATTGTTATTTTGAAGTTCTAAGCTCACATAGCGCACTTTACTAACAGAGTGCTTTACAGGCAAATGAGGAACGAAGACTAACGCACTTTAACTTCTGCAATTTATAAGAGTGGATTTAGCAATGAGCTCAAAGATTTCAACAAATACAGCGAATAAGCCGCACCTTACTACTAGTGAATAGGAGCTCTTCACCTTGCTCATTTCTCCATGATGTGACCTGCCCTCCATGCATACTAACCTGCACGGACAAAAATAGGAGCACCAACAGGATTTTAAAATAGTCAAGCACGACCAAGGATACGAAATACAATACTCAGGGCAAAAATTCATTGTCTCAGCACAATCACCCCATGGTGAAATGCACAATCCTTACCCGCACTGAAGTCCCTTGTGGACTTCGAAGCAGGACGTGGCCAATCCCATTCCAGTCCCTTGTCATTTCAACTGCGGTTTTGTGATCCCAGACAGCAGCAGAATGCCGCATTTTGATTGGAAGATAAACTTCTGTTGCTAGAGTTCTAAAAGTTCCAGAGAAAACTGGCACTTACAGACAGTGAAGAATCACAGAATTCACCCTATGACTGAAACATCAGAGTTACAACAGAGGCTTCTCTATGCAAGAAACCTGTGAACACGTGAACTAAAAGCTAATTTCCAACCACCACTGGCTTCCTCAGCATCAATCCTCAGATCCAATAAGAAGAAGCCCGATATCCCTAGAACCTCAATTGCTTAAACATAAAACATTGAGAATCTCCAGTTGGATGAGAACATTTGGCAAAGCCCTCAAGACTCAAACCCCTATCTATCCTAGGAACTTTGAACAGGTGCCCACATATGTCAACACACCATTAATTGCTGACATTGAAAGGAGAGAGAGCCATCAGGTGAGCTGTTAGCATCGGTGAAACTTTAGTTTCTTCAAGCTTCAAACTTACTATGAAAAGATTGAAACTTGATTAAAAAAAGGAGCATATCCACAGCCTAAAAGCAGATCAAGGAGAGACTTTTCTTGCAAAAAAGGCTGAAGCAGTTCGGTTCAAGAGCATGGATCTATAATTCCTCCGGACAGCCCAAGGGAATAGCAAATCAGAGAGAGAGAGGGGTTGAATGCAGGAATCACCAGAGAAAGACCTTCTCTGGATATATAGAGATGACTATAAAAGTCGCAAAATTTAATGCAAAAGCAATGCCCATTCAGAACTGAAATGAAACGCCGAAGGACACATGCACCGAATGAAGTAGCTTTTTGGCTAAAGAATTTAATATCTCTACGAGCTTCTTCTAGATAACTGAAACTAAAATCTGAAGCAACTAAAGGGGGAGAAAAGGGAAAGGAAAAGAAAAGGGTTGAAGTGGATGGTCGGGAGGGAATGACCTGGGCATGTTTTGGGGAGCAACAGAAGAAGAAACGTGAAGATACGAGGCACATGTACGTTGTACAAGCAGCCGAAATTTTGAAACGAGGGATATTTGAGATGGGGACAACTCGACTTTTTGTATTGTGTTGTGAGCAGTGGATTTTTTTTTTGAAATAAAAACTTTCTGCCCCCTCCCCCCTTGATAGCAAATTTCCAGATAAACAATAAGAAAATAAATCCTTAATTCGACGTGGACTGCCTCGGTTGTCGCTTACATGCACGAATCACTGCAAGGAAAAAGAAAAAGGAAAATATCCAAACGGATGGTTAAGGTTGAATTGGGCCAGGAAAGAGACTCTACATGACCAAGTAGGAAATGAAGCTTGGATTTACCCAGCAACTGGGTTGGGCAAAGTGTTAAGCTTACTATCACCCATTTAAGCATTCGAAGTTGTTGAACAAGAACCTATCGCTAGGCATTACATCTAGCTAGGCCCGATTTCATGAGCTGTAATTCTATTTTTTCTGGTTCTTTGGTGGGAGTCACATCATGGTTCGACCATAATCTTGTATGATACTTAAGAAACCAAAGAGTTTCCGTTTGCAAAGATAGCTTCTCGACCCTGGTTTTAATCTCCAGTAGCTCTTTATTAAGACTGCTTAAATTCAGAATTGAGGACAAATTCTCTCCTAAAGCACCAATTATGAGTCGCAAGAGAGGGGGGGACTAGTGTAAGCTTGATCCTAAATTCCAGCTTTCTTGTTTAGGTTTTGGCTGCATCTGATCTCGAGACCGGCATGTCCTGGAACGTCAATGACTTTCTGCCCAAATAAGAGTACCCTAACTCGTAGGAGAAGCCGACATGTGAAGCAGAGCAAGTGGAGGAGACAAGGGTGGGACACTTTTGATGGAGCGCGAACCAAGGAACCTAGGAAAAGCGGAGTTGGAGGAGAAAAACTGGAGCAGACCCCACAAGTCACGGTGAGCGCACGTGAGGGGAGGTGGGCTTCTCCAACTGGAATTTGGTCACACTCATCATGAAAGAAAAGTAGGAGTCAAAGATGACCACCTTTTCTGGGGTTAGGGGGGTTAGGAAGATCACGTGCGATGGAGGTAATGAGGAAACCCGCAGTTTACCCGCAGTGATTAAATTAATGGAAAAATGGAGAGTAATTCAAAGGAAAGATGAGGGAAATGGGAGATATTTCAAAGTGCGTCGTGAGCGAAAATCAGCATCATGTGGACGAACCTTTAGACATCGACCCCTTTCTGAGTGTTTCAAAGTTGCAAAATCTTTATTGTCATTGATATGCATTTCTTGTTGCTGCTCAAAGACAGGGGAAATCCCACTATGCGCCCAGCAAATCTTCCTGCACAACTCGACGGAACAAACTGGAAAAAAAAAACATAATTCGGATCCTGGGGAAATTCGACAAACACCCAGAAATGAAAGAATGGACTAGCTAGCATTACAAAATATTTCCAGCCAAGGGAAACAACAGCAGCACGCCCGGAACTACATTAGGCTAGAAACCACTCGACTATATGCATATAATTCGATTCAAGTTAATCCGGGACAGTGAAGCAGCAACGGCAAATCACGCACTCTGGAAAACTTCATCTAATTTGCTCTTCGTTCATGATAAAGGAGGTCATCCCAAGTCAACTCGATCGGAATAGTAACAAAACTAGCTCCCTTAGATCTGCTCTAGACCCAGTCAAACTCAGAACCCCAACTACCAGACTGCCTGTCAAACCAAGAAGCAACGATGCTCCAAACAGTAGAGAATGTCAGGCGAACATTGGAGGAAACACTACAAATCACCTTATCAGCAACAGTAAATAAAGTTTTTCAAGCGAATATGAATATTTTCCGTTCATTGCACGAATCTCTATGGCTATGGGCCCTGATATCTGAATAGATTTCGGCCTTCAGAGGTCCAAGATTGATGGATGAGAACACAAAAAGGTGGTCTTTCATGCCAAATAAACCTTCCTCCTTTTTCTGTTTTTTGGGTCTTTGAGATGCAAAATAATCCTTTGGAACGACACAACGCATTTGACTAGAAGAGGACGATTAGTTAAGGAAGATGAGAAAGGGCCAGGCTGCTACATGTGGGCACAAGTCCGCATCCTTTTCTCGTGCTTTTGAGTGGAATGTAAAGGAATAGTTTTTTAAGCAGTGCTTGACCCTATCAAACAAAGGAAGCTGCCATCAAGAATCCTCCATCGACAATAGCTACCGCAAAAAGTAGTCATTGGTGCACCCGCAAGTCAAAACTTTGAGGTAGGATTGGCAAGAGAATCCAGTAAACATTGTCAAGTCGTCTTTAAAGTCAAGTAGAGAACAAGCTTGATCACAAGTGGTACGTACTAATTACATGACATTAGTCCACAGTAATGACCGTAAAAACACCCAATTACGAACCAAATCCAAATGTACATAGCCTCTAGGACCATCACGGCATTCCGAACATGATAAAAAAAAAGCCATCAGTTCTGCCATGAGCGATCTATACTACAATGAAAATTAGAGTTTTCATAATCTTGGATGCTATAGCTCTACCCAGCTATCCCATCCTTCTCCTGTTAGCAGCGACATTGATTTCGAACTTTTCCGAAGCTCAATAAGTAAGGCAAAGTATTTAAGAGTAAGTTAGAAAGAGCCGTCAGCCAGCAGCCACCGCATCAGTTCTGGGTTTTGAATCCAAGAGCTGGTGAAGCTTGGCACTGGAATTCGACTTCCTTTCATATATCTCTCCCTCATCTTCACTTCTTCGATCAATGGCACCAGAATTGTTTACCCTTGAAAGTAAGTTTTCTGTTTTGTCCGAGAGAAGCCCGTTGTCATTGAATTTACCTAGAACCTCCTTTTCCCCTTCCTGTGCATTTTCCAGTCTCTGCTGTAAGTAGAAACAGCAACTGTTTATTAAACTAAACTAGCAAAGTATATGTACGACTCATAGACACTGAAACCAAGGACGCAAGAGGTACCATCAATGTGGCATTTTCTAGCCTCAATTTATCTGAGTTCTTGGTTAGTTGACCAATTTCAGATTTAAGAGCCACATTCTCCGCGATCAGAGACTCCACTTTTTTGGCAAGTTCTTCAGTCTCAGCCTGAACATAAAGAGGAAAAGCCACTCACTTTGAATGACATACACGTTGATGAAGATGACAAGAAAGAAAAGACTAAAAACCCCATGAGAACATTTTCTACCACACGTCATCTATACCTGCTTCCTCAGTCTTGATCTTCTAGCAGATTCACGGTTCGACTGTTTCCTCCTCTCCCTTTTCAGTTCTTTATCATTCTACATGAAAAGAATTTTGAAAAAGAGAAATTTATGATATTGTAGAGAGCAACTTGAAGGAACAGCAAAAAGAACAAAAGTACTGGACTTGCAGGGAACATTTTAAGTAAACTACTACACAGTGACATTACCTGTAACCAGGATTCAGATGACACTGCTGCACAAGGTTGCAAAATGCTAACAGGCTTGACATTTGCATCCATGCCAGAATTCTTGAGCTCTAATGATGCAGACATACTGGATGAGATTACAGGTGCAACCAATTTTCCTGTAGCACTGGGACGATCAATGGCTCCACCTGACACATTCTCAGAAGCAGCATCCACCTCCCCAGCAGCCTTGGCTTGAACTTCAGATTTTCCTTCACCTGCAGATATGAGGCTCCATATTCAGACTTAATTGCATTGTTGCATCCCAAAGCAATGACAAATTCAACTCCACGAATGTTTGAATGATCTCTACTGATGCAAATATTAACCACCAACAAATTATTTGCTGCCATCAACAAAAACTAAGCCTTTCTGGTTTCACCTCCATGGAGTACTCGCACAAGCAAAAATACTAACTTTGTTACACACACCCACGGAAGCAACCGGCATGGTAGTCTCATATGGTAGAGAGAGAAGTTTCTCAGCAAGTTCATAGCATATCTCATAGAAGTTCATCTTCATAACTGCGACAGTCTACAGGTTCTACATCAGAAGCTACTTACAAGAAATGGACAGTCTTTACAGTCTGAAGTAGTAGGGTAGGGATTCTAGAAACACCCGTTGGGCCCCACCACCCACCCCAAAAAGAAAAATGGGTTAGGGCAGATGGTCAGATCAAGCAGAGTTATCCCACTATCAAGATAATTTAGTCGATGAAGGCCAATGCTATACCAATGGATGAAGTTCCTTCACGACTTCTTTTCCTCCTAGCTTTATCTGCCTGGCACATTAAATGCACAATTTAGTACCGCTTACTGTTGCAACCACAATGTTCACAGAAACAGGAAATCTAGGGCAATATAGGAGTAATAGAGTTTTAGTCCTCACCCCTGATTGATCCCCATCACTTGAGCCCCCCGTGTCTTCACTGCTTACAAATCACAACATTGAAGAATTAGCACAATAGCAGTTACAAAATAGTAGCAATGGGATGGATACAGTAAAGAAATCTTCCGGAATCATAAGTGTAAGCACATTAATCTTTATTTGGAGCCACAAAAAGTTTCTTGTTCGACAAACCTCTGTGATGACCTCTTATCAGTCCCATCATCAGCACTATCTACATCCCCACTGCCTATCGACATTGCAAGCCCTTCAAAACTTTTCAACTTCTTCACCAGTCCATCATCAGAATTAGCAGATGATTTTTTAGGAGTATCCGCAGCCAAGGGAGTTGGTGTCTGCATAGTTGCACAACCATCAGAACCATCATTCGAGCACAGGCCCAGATAAAATGCAGGGGAATTATATGGTGCAGGTAAAATCAAAGACATAGCTCAGAATAGTAACAATTCTGAAGAAAAAAGAAGATGAAATGGGAACCAAGAACATGTGCCTATTACCACATATTTACAAGAACAGTGGGTGAAACATTTTCTCTTGTTCCTTTTGCTTATTGGAAAAAGAAAAAGCAACAGATGCAGATGAAGATGACAGGGAATCAGAACATTATAGTCATCAGAAGCAGTCTAAGCTTGCCTTAAGCACAGGGCTTCCATCATCAAGAGCAAAGCACTCTTAAGACAGAGAAAGAACAGACAAAAACCAGGAGGTCTCCCAGTGTGCACGAGGTTTGGCCACTCTCCTACTATTAAACTAATGATCAGGTAAAGAAAGGTAAAGAAGATATACTTACAAGAGGAATTGCAGGATGTCCATAAACACCTCCATGTGGGTATATTGCAGCATAAGGTGTGCCATATGGAGGCATCATAGGCTGGAGATCAACACGACACTTAGTTGCAAGCCGAAACTAGAAAAAAATATATTTATACTCATTTCAATGTTTCCAACACTACCTGTGGTGGCCCCCACATGTAGGGATGAGGACCATGACCAGATGATACGGCAGAATTATAATAAGGCGGAAGAGCAACTCTAGGACCATAGTATGCCTGGAAAGATGGAAGGCCAATAGATCATGTCAAAACTTTTATTGAGCAACAATTTTGCTAAAAAGCATTCAGTCAAAGCAATAAACTTACATGCATAGCTGCCCAATCAGGATACACATGAACACCCGTCTGATCCTGATGCAATAGGAACAAACATTTAACTGAAAACAGGACCTTGACAAATTTCAAGCCTCAGTATCAGAAAGGAGATGCTACTCCAGTGTTCCCCATGGAATATATCATCATATAGTCTGGTGAGTAGATGTTCTAAGAATTAATAAGCACAAATGCATATTGTTCCTCATCTCACCGGAGTTACTGGCGGAGATGATTTCTCAGATTTAGATGACTTCGTCTCTTCATTGTTCCCCATTATGAAGCACCAAGTAAAAAATTCAGATGATTCCTCTCTTGGCAACGATAGTATGTAGTCAGCTGCATCAGGAAAGGTGATGTCAAGTTTCTATAGCAGGGAGAAATTGATAAATCTTATTGGGAATATAACTAATAGCTTCAAATTGCACCAAATAATGATCAAGTATCAAGCTCAAATGTAGTTGGAGAAAGTCGACTTGTCTGTTATATATATATATATATATATATATATATATCACCAGCAAACTAACAACTATTAGAAGGCAGAAGTCAGATAATTTATGAGATTCGCAGAATCTTCCAACTGTAGAGAAGAACTTCATTATAACCTCGTCTTGTAGCAGAATTGTCTTCCTCGGAAATATTTTCCTAAACATCTGGCACCCATCTATGAATGACAAAGCCAATAACATTCAAACACAAAATTTGGTAGTAAACTATCCTAAATCTGTCACCATGACCTTGAATTTACCTAAATATTTAACAAGAAGATCTCAGTGAGAATTCGTAAAGATAGAGTTCTTTTCTCTTTACATATTTAAAAAAAAAAAAATTAGAGCTTTTATTCTAGCAAATTGTAAAAAATAATATAGCATCACTTCATAATTCTTATATTTGATGCCGAATCAAACTATTTATTCAGTAACTATTAAAAATCAGCAAACAAAATTCGGATCTGCCACGGGATGCAGCTTTGACCCATAGCAAGAAGATAAAAATCATAGTTAACCACCTATTCTACTCCAAGAAAGAAAATAAACCAGAAGAAACAACTTTTGAGGGCCCATAATTCACACGGAGAAGGTCAATTTTGAGATATTGAAAACCTTAACTCAGATGGTTCACGAAAAGGAGTTGTAAGGTGAAGATACAACGAAACCTTTACAAGAAAATAGAAGAGTAATACTACCCAGTGAAGATAAGTTACCACACTGTTCAGATTTTCAAAGAGTAACCGTCATACAATTACAGCATAAGTTAAAACTGCTCGTTTAGCTAGAGTAATACTGATTACTAAGGGGAAAAAATCCAAAAAAGAAGACAAAGCAACTAACAAACAAGCAGGAAGAATTTACAAGGTCCCGTGCTCTTTACTTATAGCAAAATCATAGTCCTGACTCCTAATTCATGCCGACAATTCCCAGATCTAAAAGTACAACTCCGCAATCACCTACAATCACACTAAAATCAGCAATCTAACCAGATTATTTCCCATGCAACACAAATTCTAGGAAGCACAGAGAAATAAAAACAAAATCGAAATGCTAGAGGTTGCTCTCTTGCTGTTATTACCCTCAAACAGAGCATGAAATATATACTCCGCACAAAAATCTGTACACAATTTGTCTACATGAAAAAGTTCATTATATCGCCACTACAACTAAAAATCTCGATGATGTTCGCTGCAATCGACGTTTCTTACCAAACACATCACAATTCTATAAGCCACAAACACTTCCGACTCATCTCAGCAGGCATTGAACGGGTCATCCTCGCTTTCCAGCAGCCAGAAGCATTTTTTGCCAAGTACAGAACGGAGAAGCAAGCAGCGAAATATCCTAACTCACAAATCAAACAGCAGCTCAACGCACCTTGTGCTGCACAACCGAAGCCCCGCCACTTTTCGCTTGCTAAATCCAAGGAGAAGGATATATCGGGGGAAGCGAAACGATGACCACGACGGGATTGTAACGCTCGGTTTCACGGGGAGACTCCAAGCTCGGAAAGAGCTCAGCAGAAGACGGGAAAAGCTCGGCGCTCAACAGTCAGAGGAAGCTCAATCCTCGAAGCCGCATTTTCTCTCGCGGCAACACGACGAACGACACGAGCTCTCTCGGAGCGAAGAGGAGGAAAGAGAGACAGAGAGACAGACAGAGAGAGAGAAGGAAGGGAGACGGGGAATGGAGAAGGAGGGAGACGGAGTGGGGAGAGAGAAAGAGAGAGGGGAAGACAACGTCCACGTCACCACACACGTGTCGTATCAGTACGAAGGCGTACGCATACGGCGTATATACGAGAGGAGGAGGAGGAGGAGGAGGAGGGGCGGGGGGTGGTGGTTGAGCTGGCCAAATTCGACAATCGTGCTGGTCAATTTTTTAATACATGGGGTTTTCATTCCAGAGTAGCCGCTGGCCGTACACGTGGCCGCCAGCGGATCCATCTCGCCTCGAGAGAGACCCACCCCCCATTACCACCCCTCATGTGGCCTACGTGGTCCATGCTGTACAAGATAATTGATGGGTAGATTAATTAATTAACTTTATTAATTAAATCAAACAGGCCAAGAAAAAAAGGAAAAAGAAAAAAAGGGGGGGGGGGCGAAAGTTCTAAAATTAACGGTAATGAATAGCCGCTTTGGAGTCCACGACGACCCTCTCCTGCATCGCCACGTAAGTCTGACGTCCCCAGCGTTTAAAACCGTAATCTAATCCAAGGCGAGTACAATATTTTGGTCCTTCAGTGATAAACTTTAAAACGAAAACACTTTTTTTTTTCATTTGATTAATAAAATAAATCTTGATCTTTGTGGCATTGATCAAGGGATCAGCCTCCACGTGTACATGCCATTTGGATTAATCTCTTTCTCTCTCTCTCCGACTTTCCTTTGCCAGCGCACATAATCTTGGAGAAGGGTCGCGTGGAACGAGTCTCGTTTTTAGCTACCTCGAACTTAAAAAAAACAATACGATAATGAAATGTCGACCAACTTACGTGCCACCTCACAGTTGGGTACGGACTTTTTGGTATATTTATTTCGAAAAAAAAACTTTTCAAATTAAAGAATCGATTTTCCTATACTAAGCATAAATATTATGTCGATCGTAAATATGGCTAATCATTTTCAACAAATCCAAGCGCATAAAGGCCCGAAAGATTAATTTATAGAAAATTCTTTTGATCAAACAAACATATTGTTCGGATTTGCAAGCATTGCGAATTCCTGTTAATTAATTCCACGTACTCATATTCCCCGAACAATTAACATGACATGGGTAGGTTACCTGAATCTTTCTTGCAATGACAGCGGAAAGGAAAAGGGCCCGTGGAGAGCAGCAAACGAGAACGAGTTAAGGAGGAGCTCCTCCATCGTCTGTCGTAGGACATGTCCTTCCCAGCTGAAAAAAGTAGAAGAAGAAGAAGGAAATGCATCAAATGAAGTCGTAAAGGCCCGAGTTTATGGCACGTAATGGTGCTCGTCTAACTGATCAAAAAGCTCGATCGATCACCTACCTTTCGTATGCCTCCCGCGTTATTAAATGCGACGTGGTCAATGATTTCAGATTCCTGGTCTTGCACTTGAATTTTTCTTGGCGTTTTTTGAGCTAATTTTGCCGTTTGAAGACAGGTTGACCTATGAGATCCATTGCCCATTCGAACGAGCACGCGTGCAATTGGATGTTGGTGGATGTTTGCTTGTCCTGGAAAATGGGTCGACTCGGGACGAACATGTGAATGCTTTGATGGTATTCTGAGTAGGGGTGATTAGGTCCAAAGTGGATAGATTCTAGACCCGAACCCTATACTTGACCCTGTCATAATCGGTTCCCTTTTTTTTTAACCCTATACCATAACCTATTGCATTGGACCCCATACTCGACCCATCATATTTTTCCGGTCAGGTTTTAAAGTTAGCCTTGTTTATTTTGGAACATTTTTTACAACCACCCATCCTATACAACTTCAAATATATATTAATACGTGAGAAAATAATATAATATTTTTAATTTATATTGAAACATTTGGCACTTATAATTAATAAGTAAATAAACTTTTTAACTAAACAGAAAACTAAAGATCCACAATGCAAATTATCATAAATAAAATTATAAGATAAAGCAAAAATCATAATATAACATACATTAGCAACAGATATGGATCTAATATTAGTATCATTCTCACAATATTGCATGAAGCTTTTTGTTTATCTAAAATGATTAACAAGTTTTTGGTGCAATCCTCTAGAAGTGAATTCAACATAACTCATTCTCCAAAAGTGAAATTAAGCGAGTCAATCCTGGGACAAAATCTCTGACAAAAAGTAAAAATTTACATATAAAGATAAATTAACAAGAAACCGTGCTTTAGAGACATATGTAAAAGTTATGATTTCATAAATTATATTTACTTACAAAATCGGAATTTCTACTAAATGAAATTTATTTTTCAATGATTGGGGTTTGGGTTCAAGGTTGGTAAAATCTAGACCCGTACTCTGTACCTAATTCTATTATAAGCAATTCCTTTTTTTTGGACAATGTACTCGACCTTGTCTGTATTGGACCTTATTCCCGATCTTGTTTTTTGGGTGGGCTGGTTCGGGAACCAGGTTTACTTGATATGATTGCATACCTCTAATTTTGAGCATATCATATAGTACTGTGATGTGTCGTTACAATCAATTGTAAATGTGTCATCAACGATCTAATTGAATGTAAAATAATTATGGAGTACGTGGTAGCACGACCGTTGCAAGATTAAGGAAATAGTCATGTATTATGTTGCGAATTATTATATGCCTTGGTAACATATTCCATTTTGTGTCTGTATAGTGAATAATCATAATTAGGAAAAGCATACAGCCTCAAAATACCATGTCTTAGTGAATATTTTGTATTGCCATTAAATGAACATTATCAAAATCAATTACGAATATGACTCTACAATCTATTTTCTTTATCAAAAGTAGTTTAAGGTAGTTCTTCACTTTATTCGAATAAAAAAACAATTTGAGCTTGAAAAGGGGACCTCCCAATAAATTTTGTAATAAATAATACATCCATGGCATGATTAACAAAATATACTAAGGTTCTTTGCCTCACATCTGGAAGCTAGACTCATATCATCAATTTATCATATAAGATATATCATACGCGACAAATATATTTGTATGTCACTAGAGGCAAAATAGTTAGACGCTATATATAAAATTTGACGATGGGCAATAATCTGCCCCAATATTGTCCTAGTACTTAAAATTATCTGCTTTAGAGACAAATTTCTATGTTTCAAATTCTCAAATGTCCTCTGCGATCATAAATGTCCAGACAAAGAAATCATCGCATTTGATTCTAAGTAAAACAAGATCACTTTCTTTCGTTGGGAAAAATCGAAGAGATAAAGGTGTTCCGAGCACGCAAAAGGAACCTTTCCCCCTTCGCCGGTTGTGGGTTTTGCTGCTTCTGCAATCAAATTTGCTTTCATGCCTGAATCGACCGGTGCTATTGCTTGACTTGATGCGATAGCTCACTTCCCTCGTCTACTCAGTTTCACGCGTATTATTCAATGAAGACTTCCATATTTATCTTTTCCAATGTCTTGTCTCTTCATCATCGAAAGTCAATATGGGGATGCAAATGGATTGGCCAACATCCCTAAGCTGTTCCCCCGCATCACAATTGACATGACAGCCACCTCGCGATCGAAGCTCGATTTCTCATGATCCATCTACAAACCGACATTCATGGAACCGTTTTGTACGATTTTTTCTCTCAATAATTTAAAATTTGAAGAGGGTCCTTATAGTTTTTATAGGCTGTTAATAAGTACATTCCGACCATAACAGTTTGAAAAAAAATGCGGACTTGAAATTTATAGAATTACAGTACTTCACAACGTTATGATTTAATGGTATGGTATTTTGCCGCACTTCCTTACGCGGAGAGCACTCCGCTATCAGACAAAAAAAAGCCTGCTCTCATGGACGCTATGATCTAGAATATCAGGAGGAATCTCTCATCTTGGCCGTCCAATGCTGATGCTGAATCTCCCCCTTACCTTTCCAACTCATCCCCATCGAGTAGACACGTGTCATTGTCTTGCCTCGCCTAAAAAAGAGAATGGAAAAGAAAAAAACACATGATGGATGATATTTTTGGTGATTGCGGGGCCCACCACCATCGCACGCAAAGGATAGCTCAGCGGGTTATCGGACGGATAGTATCGAGCCAAGCCGCCCCTTTGATGGAAGAGGAGGATCCACACCAAGAAACAAAGTAAACCACCGATTGGGTTTATTAATATGAATTTTCTATCCTAATCAATTTGCAAATCTTGGACGCTTTTCCAAGGAAAAAAAAAAGGAAGGTGAAAGTGGAGAGATTTTTGTTTTATAAAAAATATATTTTTTAATTTGTTGACATTCATTTCACCGAAAATAGAATAATTAAAAAATGAAGAAAATATTTTTTATTTTTTTAAAAGTAAAAATTATTTTTTATTTTTTTTATTTATCTTTAAATATCATGACTTCTAACAACATATCTTGACCCCATTAAAGGCCAGCAAACAATGAATACCCAAAAATATTATAAGTTTCTAAAAAATTATTTTTCAAAAAATTATTTTTCGCTTAAAAAAATGTTTTGGAGAAAAATTAAAAGGGAAATTAATTTTAATATGTGACAATAATCACGGATGGTTTTATTCTTCGCCCAGTAATGGTGGCGTAAAAAAACAAGTTATCTCGTCGGCCGAGGCAGGGATGGTGAAACACGTATCTGGGCCCACGTGGGCGGGGGGGAAAGTGGTCCCCACGAGCTTTCGCTGCTGTGTCGGTGTGTAGGGTGGTCAGAGCAGTGACGTGTCCGGACCAGGTGGACTGGGCGAGTGTGCGGGTCCCACGGGGGCAGGGAACAGGTGTTGCGGAGCCAGCTCACCCCCCATCACGTCTCTTTCTGGAGATCTCCAAAGACGGCCCCGCGGATCAACCACGCATGGCTCCACGTGGTTTTTTCCCCACGTGCCGTTCCGCCAGTGGGCGTCGCCACGACGAATCTCGACCGTCCTTTATCTTTCGCTTGGCTCCATCTCCTCCCCCCCCCCCTCCTTTCTATTCCATTATCACGTCAGCCCGATCGAGCAAAAACGTGAATTCCCAAGTCCCGAAACAACTTGCCGACCCACCAAACACCATTCATTTATATTTAATATCATAAAAAATTCAAATTGTAATCACTATAATATAAATACCTCAATTTTTTTCCAATCAAAGACATATATATTATACACTTATATTGATCTTTCATAAACAAAAAAAAAAGTTAGCGATAACATGATATTGTTATCGTGACAGCAAAATCTAGGATTTATTATAATAAGAAATAAGTTTGGAATATTATTACTGATTTTTTTTAATAATATATGTTTTTGATCTCCTATTTCTCGGCGCACAAATAGATTTGCTGTTGCCTCTCTAATTGGCCCGACAATTAGCGGATACAATAATATTTCCAAAATGTGTGACTCCCGAAATTTTCCATTGACCCGGAGAACACGTCGACCCTGGTCCGGCGAAGGACCCATAATTGGCTCCGCCAGGCCGCCATGTGACAGGTAGGCTTAGTGGAGCGTGACGCAAGTGTCAGAGGATCCACGTCAGAGGCAGTATGGACCGTTGAGCGAATGAGCGGATGAACGGCGATGCGCGCCTCGCGGTGCAAATACGGGAGAAAGGGACGCGGCGGGGATTGGGTCGGGGGGGGAGGCTGACGTGTCGAGCCCATTTTCATACTTACTTTTTTGACGAAAAGGAAAGAATTAAAAATGAAGGGAGAGGATTATTTAGACGCAAGCCAACGTTGAAGGGAGGACGGAAGGCGGAGGGGGGCGCCCAACAGGGTGACGTGTCTCGCAGGCTGCTTGGTTTGGGTTAAATTACGCAATGCGAGGTGGGGCCCGATGTTGACGTGGACTCGAAGCGAAAGCCGCTTGGGGGTTGGGGAGGAAGGGAGGAAAAAATGGACATCGGATCCGATCCGATCCGATTCTCATTCGGTCCTTGAAAAATTGTATCAATTTCGCCCTTTTCGGGTTTTTTTTTTTTTTTTTTTTCAAAATGGGGTCAAGCGATGTTGCCGTCTCGTGTTCCTCGAAGGCCCACCACTGAAGAGTCTTATTTACGGCCGATTTCTTTGAAATTCTGAACTTGGACTTCCCGGCTCGTACGCACTAGTGGCGAGAAGTCACCGTCGGCCTTGTGGGGATTTGCTCGTGGGAGCGTGTGCGCGTCACCAGCTCTGATGGGAAATTAACTCAATTGTGTTTTCGATCCATCTATTCCGGGATCCTCGCCGGTCGGATTGAGACAACAATCGACCGCCCTTCGTGCCTGTGGTGTTCGATTCTTGCACGAAAACATTTGGATTTGACAGCAGCAATAGCAACAGAGGATTGTCGAAAGCGCGGCAACCCCAACTAAGGCCCGACAGAGCTGCCGTCTAGATACACGAAGTAATGAATGAAACTAATGCGCGGGCACTGGGTAGGAAGGGAGCATTTGCAGGGACTCTTTTAACTGTTTTGTTGAGAGATGCAAGGAAGGTGATGGGACTACAGATTTACGGAAAGTAATCGGTTCCCTCTCCTATTGTCGTGCTGAAGGTAATCTAGGAGATCGATATTTCATGCGATGATAACAAGACAAGTGATACATCTGATCGATCGAAAATAAGACACAGTGCATTGTAGCATGCGGACAAATTACGATTGATCCAATACATCATGTTATCACCGTCGCGTGGTGTGCTCGTCCGGTTAATGTTTATTCCTCACCATGTAGGTTTTCGGGATGTAGTTTGCAATGTGTCGCTTGAGTAGATCCCATCAAAACATTTATGAGACCGATTTTTGGCATAATAGACGATTTAGAGCTTTTGCCAAACTATCATTTCACGAAAAGACCTATCCACTATATTCATGAAGAATAATGCTAGGAATGTTAGGATTGGCATATTGAATTTGTCAACCAAATTAGGCATTGGATTCCTGTAACGTACTTGAATTATGCCCCCAAATCAATTTCCACATTCGTTTCAAGAATCTATAGTTATTTTAATAGAGAAGTGCTTTCAACCATCAAAACCTAATATTAGACATGGCCAAAACAGAACGAACGAAGAGGAAAAAATGATCACCAATGGAACGGAGCATTATCAGTGTCTTCCAAGCGGAGACTCATCCACAATCGTCGCCGTGCTATCTCATGGATTCCCAATCAAATGTTCTCGATGGTCATCGTCGCTGTCATCATCTTCTTGGACAATCTTTACTCATAATCCGAAATTCACTTTCGTTGCCTCAGGAAAGGATTGAAGAAACCTTGGGAATAGATATCGAAACTGGGTAGAAAAAGGGAACAGAGATTGCCCTTTTCCTGAGAAGAGCAACCACGAACCCGGACCATTGCACCCGATCCTCTTACTTGCCATAGGAGAGAAGCCTTTGCGTTGTTGTTTTCAAGAGGGATGGCATTGATTTTACTGGAAGCTCTTCCAGAGAACGACTCTTAATTCGACGACATTGGACGAAAGGAAGTTTTTATCATCCCTCCAACTAGTATAATTAGCGAGGTCTCGATCTTGGGAATACCCGTATCCAAGGAACCAACAAGAAGGGAACTTACAAATCCAATTAAAGATCACGTTTTCACCGAGTCTCTCCGCAAAACGAGAGTACCACTAAGAAAGTCTGGGGAGAGACTAGGTTTGATTTCCCTAACCAGCCCCGCTCTTAGTTCCTTAAGGCAAAACTCTCTCGTATCATTCCAATACACATGAATAACCCGAGACTATAATTCTAATCCAGAATTAACCCTGCAGTGTGAGGTTGAGCCGGGTTCGGTTTTTTGCTTAAAACTTGACCGTGGTTGTGGTGGTGGTGATAGCCAAATTTTAGGATGAGAATTGCCTGGTTGAGATATGTTATATAAGTTATTGCAGTGCTGAAAACTGCCGCTACGTTTTCAATTGCCTGCTCGTGCGTTTGGCTGAGCTATCATTAAACTCATTTTCACTTTCTTTTGTGTGTGTTTCTGGTTCGCAATGATACATATAGGTATAGGATGCGATCAAAGAACATGCTTGCTTCGATAAGGTTTCTAGTGTTCATCGTGTACCTAAACATGGTCTTTTTCTGCTTAAAAAGTTCCAAAGAAAGAGGATTTGATGAAAATATATCAAATCTTTTATCATCTTAATCTTAGAAGAATGGAAGCCATTTTTCAATGCCATGTCTCCGGAAGTCCCATGGAATGTTTTGATGTGCACAAAACATGATTATTCCTAAGACTTGCCCATCATTAAACCATGAATTGCACCACCTTGGCGCGAATGTTTGGGGTGGCATATCTTTGAAAACTATTGAGGTAATTAATGTTTCATATGGGATCATTAAAAGCATGACGGCATGGTTTCCACTTAAGAGCTTTACTAACACGGTTTTAACTTGAGAACTTTTCGATACATCATATGCTAGTTACATGCGTAGATCGTTATGACTTTGATATGAGAGAATGACGATTTCACTTATTTTTTTGTTGTCTTGTCCTCGTGCAGTAGAATGTTTGCAGATTACATCCTTGATGGAGCTGAAAGGCGTGGGTCAACTCTCTT
Source organism: Melaleuca alternifolia (assembly GCA_019926035.1). Taxonomy (NCBI): domain Eukaryota; kingdom Viridiplantae; phylum Streptophyta; class Magnoliopsida; order Myrtales; family Myrtaceae; genus Melaleuca; species Melaleuca alternifolia. Next base: position 467,952 of record JAGKPW010000366.1, read on the forward strand.
GGTTTCTCGAATGTTATCATGTCATATTAGGAACAGATTTTCAGGAAGTTGCTTGGAAGTTACAAAAGCATTCAGGGAAGTTCCGCATAAGAATATACCATGGGCATCGCGGAAACACGGCTGTTTCTGCTCGAACTCCACATCCATTTGAATTGTACCAAGTTTGCATCGGAAGGAATGAGTAAAATGGTCTATGAACATCGTGAACTGTTGAACTTCAGAGACGCGGCTCTAAAATCACTTGCAGAGTTGTGGAAGCATGACTCTAATGATAATCTTTATTTAGGGAAGGCGTACGAGGCAAAATGCACTCTTATTACTGGAGGCACTCTCTTACAATGTTGGCTGCAAGAACTCTTACACGCACTTGTGTGTCAAGCACACTCTCACTTATGGGAGCTAAGCTCACTCACACACTCTTAGATGGATGCTTAGATATTTATAGATCTCACGAGATGGTTGTGTCTCCTAGAGTATCTTCCTAGAAATATCCTAGATGTTTTTAGATAACATCTCCCCTAAAAATATCTAGATAACATCTTTTTAAACATATCTATGGAAGACATATCAGTAGATATTTCCATCTTTCTCTAAATAACTCTAGAGAAAACATCTTCCTATCATTAAATAACATTCAACAAAATATCTATATATTCTGGTAACTTAGAGATACCTAGAATTCTTGATAAAAGAGAGGTGACACGTTTCTTCGACGTAAACATCTAAATGGGTTCTCTCGTTTTGTACTCAAAACTCCCTTGAGTATTCTTTTTGTGCCATTTTCCTTGATGCCTCATAATGCCTGGGCAGGGAATCCATTTCCCAGTTATACAGTGTTCACTGTAGTTTTCACAAGCTAGCTAATGATGAGACCGTTCAACGTAAACATCTAAACGGGTTCTCTCATTTTGCACTCAAAACTCCCTTTATTACCAACTGCCAATCGCTTGGGACTCGGGATTTGCACATTCGAATTTTATGCCGTCATCTCTGCTGCCCAAATGCAACGTGTAAGCCTACCATAATGTCTCTGTTGGGGCTCGGTGAGTTTTCTTTTTGTGCCATTTTCCTTGATGCCTCATAAAGCCATCTGTTTATACAGTGTTCACTTTAGTTTTCACGATCTAGCTAATGATGAGACCGTCCCTTGGAAAGTCGATTATCAAAACTCAGCGGCAGGCACTCGTGAGAGAAATTTGATGGGTGCATGAAAAAGATTTCGCTTGTGGGGGGCGAATTTTCGAGGCAAAACCATTTATGGAGGGTTCGAAATTTGTTCAAGCAGATAGTCAATGACAATGCCTCGCTTGTTAATTGATTAAGTTAGATCCACTTAGTACCTACGATATCAACTCATTGAGTGTTAGCACTTATGATATCCTTAAGGAAATTGCTCGATCTCTGTTAGACTTAGATTTCCGCAAATTTGAAGAGGAGATATGCTGGGAATTGTACAAAAAGGATATGATTTGCTTAGCCGAGTCCCTCGGGAGCGTCAAGGTTGGATGATTTCATGTTGATCTGCAAAGAACGCCTGTGCTTTATGCTGGTAAAGCTTCTCTTTAGAGATGCACTGATCCCGGAGGAGATGATTTTTCAACGCTTTGAAATCAATCAGGACCTGTTAATCCTCAAGAAGGGCGAAATCTACAGGAGATAAGAGACAGTCGCTCGAACGTCAACAACCAGCTTTTCAAAAAGCAGGAATTGTTCATAATAGCAGAAGCGACGCGTCTGAACTTGGGGACTACTTTGAAGCGGGTTCTCCCGGATGTCTACTGGACCTTCTTTTTCGGTTTTGCTTAATGAATATGCTAGATGGATCTTTCGATGGACGAATCTTGTCGAATGTCTATTGATGTTGTTCTTTCGGTGGTGCTTGATGAAGACAACTTTGCAAAAAGGAGATGTTGATTGGCGAAAATGGTTTTTCGCCGACATGTTTCTTCTGGTCTGCCTTCACCGGCCTTCGTTTCGCCCGTACCCGCTGCACTTGCTCACAACATGGCTTCTGAAAAATTTGGTAATCTTCCAACATATTCTAGCCACAGAGAGCTAAGAACTTTTCACATAAGATTAACGCCAGATGTACTCAACAATATGAGTCAGGGGGTAATGCGACACACCCTTTACCAATTTTCCTTTATAATTGACTACTATTAATGCAAACCAAAAAAGAAAAAAGAAAAACATTCCAGGAATTCTATATCAAGAAAGCCACTTTGTATTTCCATCAACAAAGCGAAAACCATTCGCGGACTTTCTTCTTTAGAATAATGATACAAGCGTTTAATGAATTTTGAACATTTTCATACATTTTACGGACTAAATTGAATATATACAAATAAATTCATGAACCACATTAAATAAATTAAAAATTCATGAGTCCCATTACACATTAGATTGGTATTCAGAGATCAACTGTATCATTTTCCCTTCTTGTTTTTTCATTCAGAGTATACAAAGCAGTCAAGTCTAGTTTTTAAACAGCTTGCTGAGTTGCTGCTCTCGAGATCGACTCTTCCAAACCATCTAAAAACCGCACCTCGAAGGGTTGAGGTACGTTCCCTTCTCAATCTCTCTCTTGTTTCATTCTAAATATTAGAGGTCTCAGTATGTTCTGCTCCTCCTGTGAATTTCATTTTTGTTGGAAAATCCAGAATCCTGCATCGCGAAACCCTTGAATCAAATTCATGGCTGACGACGACATCGTAGATCACATAGGCATCTACGAGTTTACCTAAATCTTAGAAATCTTCGACCTCTCCTCAAAGTCAAAGACGCGATACGTGGCGAGACTCTGCGTTCTACCCAAGAGCCTGCGTCGTGTCTACCTCATTATCACCCATGTTCCTCCCATATCCTGGAAACTTCCCCAAGCTCCTTCGTCGACAAAAATGAGAAATCAAATTGAAATATTTAAACTACAACGTTTGCTATCGTTGATATAGTTTGTGTTAAAAGATTCTTCCAATTGAGTAAATTCAATATGAGAGGTAGAATGACTAAGGAGTTCGAATTGGGGAAAACAGCAATCAACAACGTGTTGACCATGAAGTGTGATATGAAGTTTAGCCAAAGTCACCAAATCCAGTAGGATCCCTGTTCCTCTTCCTATGCCTCAAAGTTCACCAAAACGATAAAGCAAAGTAACAACCAGATGAAAAGCTTATTCAGAACACACTCTCCACAAGATCTCCGAGAGCTCAATTACCCACTCGAACCTAAAGTTCATATCAATCCTCAAAAGAAGCGGCGGTCGTTCAAGTGCATGCAGTACAACGAAGCTGAAATTGACATCACATCTCACAGACCAAGAATGAAGATTCATAACGCATCCTTGAAAGTAAGATACTTCCTACAATTCATTCATACTGAAGTTCGAACTTTTGACTCAAAGTAACCTACATGTGAACTGAAAAAAAAATTTAACACTCTCACATTTGATCACCAGAAGCAGAAAACCCCACTTTGTCATACCAAAACTCAGGGGAACACATAAAGGTGATTGCTCAACGAAGCCTCCTTGCTTCTCTCTCGGACTCCAAAAGGGTAAGGACATCTCCTTCCCTCACTGGTCCCTTCACATTCCTCATGATGAACCGGTTCATGTCGTCCAAGAACTTGACTCTGACCTGAGTCACCTGCCCTCTTGACCCAGTTCGACCCATGACTTTGACAACAACAGCATGCTTAATCTGAGAATCCATTCTGCATAAGGGAGACAAACTAAGCATAAAGAAGACCCACCATTGAATAATCAATTGCCAGTCACACATGGATATTGAGAAGGGCTACAGCGAAACCTTCACATCATTGGAAAAATGCACATTCAATTCACATTCAAGACACACAGTTCAACTTCCCAACACAATTAGGTGTTTAACAACTATGCAGTACTTATGCTGCGGCAATATATCCTCATAGATTAGCAATTCGTTAGCTCAAATTCATAAGAAGCAGCAAACATCAAGAATTTAATGACAAAAATCAACTCAAAGGAAGCTTGACTGATCCAGCGAAAAAGAAAAGAGCAAAGCTTGACTAAATGTAGGATCCAAGCTCAAGTACATAAAACCCACACTCTCCAGTAGTCTACTCAATACTACCCCCCCCCCCCTTCTCCTTCCATTTAAGCAAATAACACAGCAAAACCTCAAAAAAGGGGCAATTTGATCACTTAAATTCACAACAGGACAGGTGATTCAACAGGAACTTCCTCATGATCCTTCTCAAACAACTAACACGGTATTCATCCCGTCGACCTCTCATGTTACACCCAGAAGAAACAGGCAATAAAGTGATTTCCCACCCCCATATAGAGTCAAATCAGAATCCAACTGAAATCTAAACTACAAATAAATCAAGGGAACAACAATGCACATCATATTTCAAAGCGAATAAAGCAATCAGAAGCGATTACCCCACGGCACTGATAGGGTTAGAAATCAAAACGGCGACAAGCTAATTCAGGCAAAAAGTCACCGAGAAAAACATCGACGAAGCTTCGGACGGACGCCGCAGTGCGTATAAAAATTCGCGAACTGAAACAGAACGTGAGATCGAGAAAGGAAGCGGAAGAACCTGAGATCGGAGCGAGAGTAGCAAGAGGAAGCGGCCGAAAGCTTGACCTTCTTAAAATCTTAAGCAGCGAGAACGGGCAAAGATGCTAACGATGTTCCTGTTTCATGGGGAGTTTGTATCTATGAGATGACCATATTGCCCACCTCATCCTCAACTGTTCATGGCTTTATTGGGCTTTTGGGCCTAGGGGTATAATTGCCAGATAATGGTCTATAAGCTCCGAAGGGTCAGGAAAGTTTGGCTGCTACACCCCCAAAAAATAGAAGAGAAAATAGTCAGTGAATTTCATTCTCCGTATGCTCTCCAAAAAAATACGATAATAGGTCAACTGTCTCTACTGAGGCTGAAAGAAGAGATAAATAATCAATGCTCAACAAATCGCAATAGGTTTAACACTTGAATTGACACAATTACAACAAGCTCGCCCCCCTTTTTTTGAAATATTCCCAAACTGAAGTAAGATTGTTATTTCGCATGTCCAAATATTATGACTGTGTCGATATTTCTATATTACATAATAACTCTAATTAGAACATTCATAGCATCTTAGCATAATCGAAGACCTTCATTTTGAAGCCAATACGTGACACAGAGAGAGAGAGAGAGAGAGAGAGAGGAAACCTTCTTCAACTGAACACCAGGAAAGTTCACTTCTCGACGTGGGCTGCGGGCCACCCGGCCCGACCCAATTGCCGCCTCTGGCTATCCTGAGTTTTTTCACTCATTCATCAGAATATGGGCATAGGGCAGCTTGATGGCACTCATCATTAGACCAAGCACAAAAGATCTATCCAGTATACTGACGAAGAATAATGCTAGGAATGTTAGAACTGGTTTAGCGAATTTGTTAACAAATTCATGCATTTGATTCCTGTAAGTTACTTAAAGATTATGCGGCTTTGTCATTAATTTTCCACGATTGATTTAAGAGCCATACTTAATTCAACCTTCATAACCCAATATCAGACATGACCGAAAGCATGAAAATTCTGCTGTCTACGTAGGCTAAATATAATGAGGGTCACTGCGCCAAATTCAAAATTGATTATGCACAGTCAGTAACATGTCATTTAGTAAGTTGCATGGGTACACGCTCACAAATTAAGACTCGTGCATGATTCCTTAAAAAAAACAATTTCCTCCAAAAGAAAGAAGCCAAAACAAAAGAAAATAATGAGACTCGCTTTCGAGGTCTGGATCTAGGGAATACCCATTTCCAAAGAACCCAACAAGGAAGGGGAACTTATAAATCCAATTTTGAGATCACGTTTCCACTGTGTCTCCACAAAACAAAAATCCCACTTGAAGAGCGAAGAGCGTATTAGGAGAAGTCGAAAGCTAGTTCCTATTCCCAGCTATGAGGACGATAACTTATTAACCATACAGTCAACATTTTGAATATATCATGTTGAGCAGATGTCATGCATAATAGAGATTTTGCAGGTTACCGTGTAGGTTATTGACAGTGTTGGGATTGTTTTAAGGCGTAATGGGAAAACAATCTTGTTATAGTTTCCTGGCAACCATGAGATGCATGGATTAACTTTTGTACAAAATTATTGATAGATATTGTCGTAAAAATATGCACATAATGACTTATTTAATAAATGTGACCTTGATCGTGTGCGTCAGGAGAAAGGGTATGACTTTTGCTAAGAAAAGGGAAAAACGGACAAGATGCCGTTGTGAAAGTGGTGCTACTTTTGCTAGTAAGTGAGTTCGCTCCGCTTCTCATGGTATTTGGTTCAAATTGCGATGACTGCACTCCAGAAGTAAATACCGAATGTTCTCGACTAATGTGAGAGGTAATATAGCAGAGCTGCGGGAAAGGCGGCGCGCATATTGCCTGATTGCCACAACCAAAAAATGCACAGCCCGATCCAACTATGCGGCTGGATCATAAGACAAACCATAAATTTCGAGTTTAACGAAGTTTGGCTAAGGGAGTAGTTTAGACACTAGTCCTGCTTATCAAACTCAGTGAATAACAAGGAAAATAATTGGTTTTTCATTTGCTATAATTATACAAGAAAGTGCCATAAAAGGTAGACAGACGCTCTAGCGGGGCCAAAAGAAGAAATGAACTAACTAGATGCTCTGCAAACGGAAATAGAACCGGCTACTCAGATTCCTGGAAATTACTCAGTTTAGTGACTTTGCTTGAGGATGTGCGAGGAATGGGAAAGTGAAGTGGATAGGGTCGTGACATGAGATCAATCTGGTGCCGCGAGAGAGGATGCCGTGGAACGATTTCTAGCTGCGGCTCCAGGCAAACAATGGAGGAGACCAGTGAAGGGACCTTGCCAAGGCTCCTCCGGACCATTGTCTCCGGTTCATGTCGAAAGTAACTATGTAAGGAGAAGGACACGGCCTGCTCAGGAAGTACATCAGATAATCTAAGCTACACCACGGATCCTATCCGAATCCTAGATGAAAAATCGTCAGGCAAGCGAGCAATCTCATGCCACTCCCTTGGGGCCCGTGAAATTAATCTCCCTCTTCTCGTAAGCGGGTTGCGGGCATATAACTACCATCATGATTTCTGCTGAATAAAGAAATCAAGCCAGTGGAAGATGCATGCCTGATCGTGGATGCAGCGGCGAATAAGAACCTGGGAAGTTCTACCTTGTACCAGACGTTGTAGACGGGGTCGTAAGCAGACGCGGGTAGTCCGAGTAACCATGGCCTCTGCCATAAGCGCTGCAACCGTTTCTTCCGCAAACTCTCGGAAGTTATAATTCCACGCCACCGGGTGCAAACAGTGCCTGCTCGGACAAGGTCCGCGAACGGGAGGCAGGCTAGGATTTCTTCCAACAGGTCGTCAGGCAGGACCCAGTCCATGGAAACTAGAGAAACTTTCGCATCATATCCGCATTCGTATGGAGCTGAGGACGCGCGAGGCTCCTTGTCGTCTTTCGGCACGTCTTGATCCGCCGGCGGCGTCTCTCCTGCCATGAGAAGTCCTGACAGAAAGATCAAATCTTTGAAGAACGGGTTCACGAAATCTTTGCAGGTCCGATGGTTAAGAATAGTCTTTGAAGGTCGTTCTCGTTCACGCGCAGATAGTTTGGATACGGCAACTGAGTCCGAAACATCCTGAAATCATATGGGAATCGCTGTCTTTTCTGTTTTATGGCCAAAAATAAGAGATAGAATCGTAGTCTTGATTCGAAAATCAAACTGATGTTAGTTGATTTATTCTCTACGTGTAGTGTAGGCAACGTCTGAAATATTTTCTTTCCCTTTCTAATTCAACGATTGTCACAAACACATCGAGAGCATTCAATTTGTATAGATTCACCGATCATGCACATCTCGAGCGGTATTTCCACAAAAAAAAATTTTCACTGGTGCATTGCGTGATTTGGTGGGATAATTATCAAAATAATCTATATAAATTATAATTGTACCAATTCAGTTTTAAACCTTTTTTTTGTTAATACGTTTTGTATTTATGTTAATTCAGTCTATCTAATTAATTTTAGCTAGTCAACATTGACATGGATAATTTTTATATATTTTTCAAATTTTGATTTTTTTCCTTTACTTTTCTTTTCTTTTGTTGTTCTTTTCTTATTTTTTGGTCCATTGTAGCTAGTGAGCTGTGCCCAACAAGGATCACCAGAGCTCGTTGGCACTAGAGCTCGCTAAGATGACAATGTCTTTGCGCTCGCGATGTGCGATCACAGGTGAAGGTGGCATGGCCTTGCAGGCTGAGCAATGCCTCACCGCCAATCCTCGCTAGCCACAATTGAAAAAAAGAAGGAGGAAAATATTAAAAGGAAAAGAAAAATAAAAAAACTAGAAATTATTTAAAATTATCAACATCAACGTTAATCGGTCAAAATTAGTTGGATAAAATGAATCGGTACAAATGCAAAACATTTAAGATTAAATTGGAAAGAAAAATAAAATCGAATTGACATAGTTATAGTAGATTAGAATTTTTATAGTAACTTTCCCAATTTTTTTTTTGGTCAATAAATTTCATTGATAGATTAGAAAGATGGTGGAGGACATGTTGTATCATAGTCTAAACATAAGATATGGTAAAGATCGATTAGAGGATTTGAAATCCAGGTGCTAGAGAGAGAACCAGTACTATGGGCTTTGGCTATCCAGTCAGGCATGATTCATAGATCAGGTGGACCTCATTCATTTGGTCCATTAGTTGCCTGCAGTCCAGAACGTAGGAGGAGATGGCCCATGGCATTTCGTCTCGGCCCAGAATGCTTTCCACAATAGATAGGCTATCATATGATAAGTAAAGGAGCAAATCTCTTCGGTCAGAGTTAACCCTTCATGTGTCGATCATCTTCTTCAGATCACTTCGTTTTTCTTTCAACCATAGCAACCCGTGTAGTATAGCTAGGGTTTTTCCCACAGCAGCCGATGGGGCGTTGATTTGCTTCGCAAAGCCATCAAAATATACACCATCATCACCTCTGCAAATCCCAGCTACAGAGTTAACCGATCTATTCGCCTTCCATGAACAATCAACATTCAACTTGAAAGAGTTCTTCTCGAGAGGCCTCCAGTTCGTCGCTTTAGAGGTAAAGTTTGTCTCTTTTGCTTTTTTCCGTGGTTTGTTCCATCTTTCGAACAAGATCTGAGAGATGTTTGCCTCGTTTATTATTCTAGCCGGTTGGAAGTTCCTTCCTTGAAATAATAGGGCGTTTCGGCCTTTCCATATCAACCAGAGTATGTAAGCAAAATTTGCTTTTTTCTGCGTGGAAATCCCCGACTGAAGGTAATTGGAAACCCACTTGTCCATTATTGTTATACTTCTAGATGATATATAGACATTAATACTCGGGTGTGACCAAACCCTCTCTGTCCATTTGCATAACAGGAACAAATGCTCTGTAGATTTTAGGGATTGTTGGCAGAAAGGGCATGCTGACTCAGGTATTATCCCTCTCTTATGTAGATTAATCCTCGTAGGTAGACTTTCAGTACAAAGATTCCACATAAATTGCTTGATTCTTGGGTAGGTCTGTAAGTTCCATATTCCTTTCCATAAATTCCGAGGGGCTTGGTAGGATGTAGATGCTTGGGAGGCTGTTGGATGTGTTTTTGCAATTTGAGTTCTGTTATATCCACTTTTAACTGTGTACTTCCCTGACCTATTCCTTATCCAGATCAATTTATCCTGTCTAGGGAAATAGCTGATAGGGGTGGCTAAATCTCCTCACAAATCTCCTTGTTAAATAATTCATTAATCATATGTACTTTCCATGAACATGTGTCTGGATCAATAACCTCAGCCACTAGTTTAGGATCCCCTCTATTGGCTGGGCCTCCTATTCTGCCAACTCTAAGCCAACGATCCTCCCTCAACTTCACAGATTGTCCATTACCAATTTCCCATTTCATATTTGTTTCTAGTGTTTCTCAGCCCAATAAAATGCTTTGCCAACCCCAAGATGGTCTGGTCCCTTTCATAGCATTCCAAAAATTGTCATTATGGAAATAGAGACCTTTAAAAATCTTGCTCCATAAAGCATTTGGGTTCTGAGTCAATCTCCAAACTTGTTTACCCAACATAGCTTTTTTGAAAACCATTAGGTCTTTGAAACCCATGCCTCCATCTCCTTTCTTCCTTTTTAGGAAATTCCAACTGTTCCAAAGGATGCCTTTATGTCTGACATTCTATTTCCACCAGAAGGCTGAAATCTTCCTCTGAATAGCTTTGCAAATAGATATTGGAATTTTGAATATATTCATAGCATATTGAGGTAATGCCTGGACAACTGTTTTGATTAACACCCCCTTCCTTGGTTTAGATATCAACTATTCCTTCCAGCCCTCCAATTTCCTACCCACTCTCGCAAGAATCCAAGTAAACATTTATTTTTTAGTTTGGCCCCAATCAGACGGAATCCCTAAATATTTCCCTGTTTTATCCAGTATAGGAACCCTCAATTCATTTGCTATATTATCTCTCAAATTCCGAGGACAGCTTCTATTAAAGAAAACCCCTGATTTGTTCAAATTTATAGACTGACCCGAAGCAAAACAATAACAATTCAGTATATTAGCAAGGTTTTGAGCCTCCCTTACCGTGCCATCCATGAAGAAAATTGCATCATCAACAAAAAACAGATGGGAAATAGTCGGGCGGTGTGGGTTTAACTTGATTCCCCGTAGAACACCATCTTGAACAGCTTTGTTCACCATAGAGGATAGAACATTGGCCACTATTATAAACAAATAAGGAGATAGGGGGTCACCTTGTCTTATGCCTCTTGTAGGAGTTATGTCTTCACAGGCTTCTCCGTTGACTAGAATATTAAATTTCACTGAGGAAATACAGAATTTGATCATCTTCACCCAACTATCACAGAAACCCATCTTCAGCATACAGCCACATAGAAAATCCCATTCGATTATATCATAAGCCTTTTGCATGTCTAGCTTCAAGATAGCCTGAAATTTCTTTCGTTTCTTCTTGATTCTCAGCTGGTGTAGGACTTCCTGCACTATGAAAATATTATCCTGTATTTGACGCCCTCTTACAAAAACACTCTGTTCAGGAGATATGATAACTGGGAGAAGAGGCCTTAGTCTGTTTGCCATCACCTTAGTGATAATTTTATAGCTAAAATTACACAGACTAATAGGCCTGAATTCACTAATACTTTCTAGATTCGCCACTTTTGGTATGAGTGTAATGTTTGTCGCATTCAATTCAGGCTCAAAGCTTCCTTCACTAAAAAAGGATTTCACCATCTGAAAAACATCTTCTTTAATAACATTCCACTGACTATGATAGAACAATCCACTTAAACCATTAGGTCCTGGAGCTTTAGTTGCACCCATTTGAAAAACAGCCTGCTGGACCTCTTCTCTTGTTGGCTGTCGCATTAAATCAGCATTCATCTCATCTGATACGTCCTTTGGCACTGTTCTAACACTGGTTGATAGAATCTGGATCCCACAGAAGTAAAGAGATCATTATAATAATCTACAATATGGTTCTTTATAGATTGAGGGTTTCTACTCCATCCATCCTCCTCCAATCTTAGCATAGTAATCTTGTTTCTTTGCCTTCTTTGGATTGTGGTGGCATGGAAAAACTTAGTATTCCTGTCCCCTTCTTTCAGCCAATCAATTCTAGACCGGATACTCCAGTATAATTCCTCTTGACACCATAATCTTCCTATTTTTTTCAACAATGACAGTATACTCCTCCCTCATATCAACTGTATCAGCCCTGTTTAAGATTGTAGTAAGCTGAGTATTGAGTTCACCAATCTGTCTTGAAGCATTTTTAAAATTTTCTTTGCTCCATAGGCCTAACTCATGAGCAACTCTCCTTGTTTTCCAAAATACACTCCCCAGCTGCTCAACTCCAGCTTTCCAGGCTCTATCTATCACATTTGTACAGTCTGGAGGATCCAACCAAAATGCCTCAAATCTAAACAGCTTCTTCTTCCTTAGCATCAGTGAATCTAGACAAAGTAAAATAGGGCCATGGTCAAACCCAATGGCCGGAAAAGCAAAAGCTTCGACATTAGAATGTTGTACTCTCCATTCTAGGTTGCAAAGCGCTCGGTCAAGTCTTTTCTTTACTAAATCATCCCCCTCTCTGTTATTTGTCCAAGTAAATGCACACCCTTTACTTTCAATATTAATCAGGGAACAAGCATCAATAAACTCACTAAAGGCTGACATTCGATATCCTTCTACTTCCCTTCGCCCCACCTTCTCCTAGTGAAAGAGTACTTCATTAAAATCTCCAATACATAGCCAGGGAATAGTAGAAGAACCATTTATGATTCTGAGGGTGTTCCAAAGAGCGAGTCTCTCCTGGAAATTTGTAGAGGCATGTAAGAAAGAGATTTTTATATGTGATCTAGTATCAACATCTCTGCAAAAGACATCAATAAACTCCTGGCTGCTGTGTTCCATAGTAATTTGCACCGACTCATCCCAGAAAAATACCAAACCACCCGCTAGTCCAATAGGATCAACCACTAGCATAGTCTGAAACTTCAATCTCCTTTTGATTCTCTCCACTACCATATATTGATTTTTTGTCTCCATGAGGAACACCGTGTTAGGTCTCTCACGAGCCTTCAAGGCTCGAAGATGCTGGACTATCAAGGGAGAGCCTAGACCTTGACAGTTCTAGCTCAAGATCTTCATGATTTCTTTGGTAAGGGCTAGCCACCAAAGCCCCTGCTGAACCCCCTTCCTATACTTGAATTGGGGTATCCGTGAGATGCTCAAAATCAGCTAGATTCATCATGGAATTCCTTTTTTCATAAGGAATAAATCAGCGTGGCCTCTTAAAAGCCTGTTTCTTAGGAGTTAGTCTGATTAGACCCCTAGCTACCACCTCCTGCACAACTCTGCCATCTTGAAAATGTTGTGGCTGCAGTACCCTCTTCCCTTTATCTTGTTCTATAAGTTCTACTGATTGTGGATCATCCAGAATGGGCCGAGTCATAGGATTGTAGAGTACCATAGCTTGCCTACCCCCTGAGTTAGGATCAGAAATTATAGCATCTCCCGTCTGGGCTATAGGAGTCTTTGGAACCATATCATCAAGTTCTAGGGCTGAATCAATCTCTCCATAAAAAGTAAGCCAGCAAGGACTCAAATCCTTAACCTCTGCTTTTAACCAAGAACCATATCGACTCGGTTTATCTTGTGCAATGCCAGTTTCTTTGTATGGAAAGCTCGGACAATAATTAGCATAATATCCAATTTGGCCACAAGAATAGCAAAAATGTGGCAATCTTTCACATTTAAAGTCAACCCACCAACTACGATCACCCACATTAATAGCAGTGTCAGTCTTTAGAGGTTTCAGTAAATTCAATCTCACTCTTGCCTTCCCTATTTTACGTAAGCTGTTGTTTCTGGCTTCAGTCCTTATCTCCTCAATATCTCCCAGCTTAGAGGCAACCAGCCTAATACAATCTTCTGTCATAGCCAGACGGGGAAGGCCTATTATATGTACCCAGAATGAACAATGATTAAATTCATAACTGTGCTTAGGAATTTTAGGATCCCCTTCCTGCAAAATCAGCAAGTTACTGGAGAAAGACCACGGCCCTGACTGTAATACTCTATTCTGTTCATTCTTATTTTTAAAGATGAACACAAATAGCCCTTGTTCTATCATTTCACATCTAGCATCTTCTATTTTCCATGCTTTCTTCATTGTCGACCAAAATGCTTGAAAATTTACATTCGATTTTGAGAACAATTTACTGTATAATAAGTACTCATCCACTTCTTTATGTACCTCAGGGATACCCACATTCAGCTCCGTGATGTCATCAGCAGACCATAGATCGCCCATTCGTTTACACAGCGTCAATAATCTGAGCTGATTCTCCTAGTTTCCTTCCATGGGTGACGAGGACTCCAACTGAACCTGGGAAAAGAATGTCTAGACGTTGCGACAGTGAAGAATGGTGTTTAGGGTTTCCTATTCAGACAGTGGTATATGGTTTTGTGTAAGGGTAGGAGATTGTAAAATAGAAATGGGGTTGTATGTACCATAAACAGATTGTAGGCCATCAGGAATTCATGATTGAGTGATTAATCGACAACAAAACAGGGAACCCTAAAATCTGGGTTGACGAAGGTCATCATCTTCTATGTAAAGGGGGGGATTGATCATGTCAATCCGGCGGATTTGTAGTGTAGGTTATCATCCTTTACTGATGAAGGAGAGCGATCTGGATAGATTAGGTAAGGTGGACTATCACTCGGAAGGATAGAGGAACACTCGCCCTAGACGAGAGAGAGGGAGCTCACAGACGGAGAGGAGAATCGCCATTGGCTACTAACATTATTGTCTCTTTCTTAGAGCAGTAGAGAAGGCTAAGGGAGAGAGAGCCTTGCCTTATCCCACCCTCCTTTGAGTATCCATAGACATGGCGGCGCGTTTCAATTAGCATGTGCCGCGACTCTTTCAATTGAGGGACGTGCCGGAGTCAAGCTCATAACGCCAACATAAGAGCTCGAAAATTTTCGAAGTTGGTGTCAGTAAGGGGCACAATGATGAAGCACCAAGATGAAATTTTCGGATGATGCGTAGTCCGTCCAAGATCACCCCACGCTCGAAGCTAAATGTTAGTACGACAATCAATTATACTGCAGAAAACGAGCAACTTCACCAAAGCCACTAGTTCTAGCCTTCGTGGAGCTACTGCCACTGCGACCACAAGCCTGCATGGACAAAATTACAGATTCGCGCGCTTCTTCGCCAGCTTCTTCAATCGGTCAATCCCACTTTTCATTCGCAAACAGGCTCCAGCAGGTCAAACACAAACGACCCGAGACTTCGCCATCGATGATAAGTTGAGAACAGGTGAAGCACACGAAACCAAAATTAGTGAATGTACATTCGAGACATCAAGTCCTACCTATTTACAGTTGACGAGATTTCTCATGTTTAAAAAAGAATGATAAAATAAAACTGCATTTCTAGAGACCTAATCAAGGACCCATAATGATTACAATTCCAGATGAAATGTCAACTTAATTAAGTCCGACCCGTCACTTAATTAGCAAATGATTCAATCGCTAGACACAAAGATGAACTAACAAAAACTGATCGACTGATGGATAGAGTAAAATTGTTATAGTTATGCATATGGTAAAAGGGTGCTCTCAATCTCTTCACAAATCACAAGTTACGCTTTGCCCACATTCATACGCAGAACCAAAGTGAAAGGGAAAATCTTTACCGTTTCTCTAAATGCAGAGGCTTACCCTAGCGCTACAGTTTTGACCAGAAAGTCAACGCAATCGTCAAAGCGTAATCGTATCATATCCACACTGCCCCCCCAAGACTTCACTCCTCGCTTTGACCAATCCGGTCAACAGAATCGACGGCATCGGCTTCCTTGGCGTCGACTATCTCTGAAGCGGGAGCCCGCACAGGAACGCCCCACCGCAGGACGACCGCCTCAGGCTCTTCCCCGCCAGTTCCCTCATCCCGTTCCACTCCTTGAGCACCGTCGACGCCGTCGACGAGGACGAGGTCGTCGAATCGCCGCCGTCCGAGATGTCCCCCGTCCAGTCAGGCCACCAGTTCTCGCAAGACTCGCCGCCCGAGACCTCCCGATGGTCCGCCGCCGCGCTCAATCTCTTCTTCTTCTTCTTCTCCCTCCGGCGGTCGATTCTTCTCGGCGGTCCGATCGACTGGCCCATCAGATCGCGGTAGCCGATCGCGGACGCTCCTTTCAGGGCCGTGAAGTCGGTGCCGGTGGTCAGCATTATCCCGATATTGAGAACTCCATGTATCCTGCGCGATTAAAGAAGTCGGATTGATTTCGCAGGAGGATTCCCTTAAGCGAAGAAGAGATTCGAAAGTACTCACTTGCCGGAAGGACGGCGAATGCCGACGGCGGTGAAATAGGGGAGTTTGCTATTCCCCACGAAATCGGGCCAAGAGAGGACGGTGCTCAGGAGCAGCCGTACGGAGCCAACCAGGTAGTCGCGGATGTATCCGACGGCGTAGATATCGACGGTGACCCCGGAGGTGTCGCTAGAGAGGAAGTCCGGGCCGACCCGGAAGAAGAACTTGTCGTTCCAGGTGGGGTTGTCGGTGCCGACCCGGTCAAGGCGGGTACGGAGCTTGGTGGCGGGGTCGACCCAGACGAGGGAGTAGGTCTCGGTGCGGCGCATGTTGGCCGGAGGAGGCTTCAGGTTCTGGGCCGAGATAAGGTGGAGTTCAAGAACCGCACTTTCGCTGATTTGGTCCCTTTCCATCTCTCTCTCGTTTCGGGGTTTGGAATCTGTGGATCCTTCAGAGCTTCTTGATCGATCCTTCTATGGGTTGGTGCGGTTGTGGGGTGGCGAAAAGAGATAGGACTCAGCCAAGAGGATGGCGGCGAGAACCGCCGGCGAGTGAAGAGAGATTGCGAGAAGAAGAAGAAGAAGAAGAAGAAGTGAGGGAGACGGTTGAGGTTATGGGTGCAATAATTTTAACGGTTTCTTTTCGCGGTTCAGGTTAGGCGGTTGTCGATGATGGCACAGAGAGAGAGAGAGAGAGAGAGAGAGAGAGAGAGAGAGAGCGCAAGTATAAGAATGGTAGAAAGACGATCAAGAAAAGCTGCGTTAAGAGACTATTCTGAAAGCATTTTCTTTTTAATATCTCATTTAGAACTACTCTAATGAAACAGTAGATAGTGCGTAATGCATTCGAGAATCACCGTCCCCCTGTTGTAATTCACCACTTACAAACACACTTTGGCCTTCGATTTAGTTCCCGCATCCCCAGCCTTCTCTCATCGTTGGACATCCTTTTGACGATTGATGGTGTTAATTTCATGAAGTTGTATAAAAACCTCAGTGCAATCGCTTCAGCTGCTCCCGTTTCAAAGATATTTGATGTGTTGATGGAGCCAGTCAGCGTCTATCCCTGCAGTTTGTTTTTATCTGGAACCAGGGCTTTTGCGAATCGGAGGAGTTAACGGGATCGCAGAATTGCATATGAGGACCAAATTGACCAAGACCAAGCAGCAAAATGCAACATCAATCAGTATTCACAATCCACGCATCAAATCCCCTGACCAAATTCACGTGACTTGAACGTTTCTTTGCTCGAATATGTTCGTACTTAGGTGAAGAATCCAAACCCACCTCATCTTTTCTTCCAGCAACATTCAGGATGTTTCGTGGGTAATCTGCCCTAAACGTCAACGCACTCAAACTGATCACCCCAAAACGCAAACACCTTCGAATCAATTGAATTGCATTGTGACCATCGTTAGATGATTCAATGTACGGCTATTGGCCAACCATTTTAAAAACAAGACGGCTTAAATTTAAACAGATCACATATTCAATAGATCAGGCACTAGAAGAGGAGGCTACAAAATTTGAGAGAACTTGACAAGCAAACGATAGATCCTAATCCTACATCACAGGGTCTAGAGCTCAGCACCGAAAGTTTCCTCCAGAAGACCCAGGTGCACTGGCACCGAAGTCCAACAGTGAGCGGGAACAATATCTGGTACTGCATTTCCAGTGAACTTAAGTTGGTGGACCTTCTTTACAGCGTCATGACGCCGTCCTCAAAATCTTGGAGCTGCATCACAAATATTAACATGCCTCAGGTGATGAACTATTAAACAAATACGCAAGAGACCAGAACCGGGGTTGACGAAAGATGCTGTTTAAGCTGGATTGAAGTGCTGAACCTACCTCCACCAATTGTTGCTTCAGGCAATCTCTCAATTGAATACTTGTGCTGTGTAATGAACATGATTGGTACACCAGGGATCTGCCAGTACAAGATGGCATCAGAAGCTACTTCCACATCATATATTCTCATGATGGACAACCAAAAAAATTTTACCTTACGGATCCTTCGCTTTAGATCTCGATCACATGTGGCAACAATGTAGCATTTATGCTGTTCAATTCATAAATTTATGTGAGTCTTTAAAGAAAAAAGAAAGAGGCCCAGGAATATGCTGGAACAAAGGGTACAAGTACAAGTATATCCATATTCAAAATCTACAGCAAGGCAATTATTAAGCCAATGAGCTCAAACTAAGACCACGACCATTGATGGTAAAAAAAAATCTGGTGGTTAACGTCCTTTGTTCTATGACAATGCAAAAACGGATAGATTATCACGTCTCAATCGAACAAATCATCAACCTATGCACAAGCTAGCACCAAATAAATAGTGATTAGTAGAGTGATATTCCTACGACGCTGAGACCTTGAGAGGGACTACAGAGTAAATTTCATATGTACAGCATCATGGTCCCAAACTGGCGAAGCTAAGCTAAGGGCTAAGCTTTTCATTCTGCAAGTTCCAATGAACAGCCAATCCTCAACTCAATGAGTTACTTTAGCAATGGTTTCCTCAAAGAATACGAATTGGCAGACAATATTCTATTCCATTTGAAGTGAACATAATTATCAGCATGGGATCCTGAAGGTTATCCGTCACAGCAAGCAAATTCACAAAATGTAAGCAGAGCTAAAAAATAAAGGAAGATCTTAGAACTCCTGCTCTGATCTAATGCAATCTGAAATTTATCTGAAGCTCTCATTCTGAAGAGAATTTCAGACAGGGCTGCTGTTTTCAGGAACAGAAAAGAGAGAATGCCAAGTATGCAAAAATTCTGGATGTGAACACACCTGAGTAACTCTCTCAACAAGGCAATCATCAGCATAGGTCCCTTTGTGAGTACATGGCAATCTTTCAAATCGAGGATCTTTTGCTATCCTGTAAATGATGGACGTGCCATGAAACCTCAGACCAGCAGTCATAGTAAAAGTGAAAGACAAAAGACATTGAGGTGAAGATTATGAAAGCAAAGAAAGAAAACAACCCAGCAATAACAAAAAGAAAGAACCAAAACCAACCTCAAAGCAACACGGTATTTCTGGCCTAGCTTCTCGAGCTCTGCCATCACGCAATCCGTAATGCAAGGAGTACCTTTGGAGTTGAATGTCACAGAAATTAATATAAGACCATAGAATAGAATGGAGCACAGGAACACAGAATCTAAAGAAACGACAAGCAAAAATAAGAAAAGTGGCACTGCGATTAAAATATGAGTAGAAGAACAATAGGACTCACATTTCGCATATAAGCAGTCCATCATTCCCTTCTCCAGATCCAGCTGACAGAAAATAAAGAACTCATGTTAGTTGCCATTCAAAATGAATAAAGAAAGCAGGAAAACAGTTAATTTATCTCGTATAATACCCAAAATAAAAACGCCGGGGAACCGCATTGCACATGAACTGCAACTAAAACATATATTTCTTATCACGAGGGTTGATTGGTTGAATTGGATCCAATCAATGTAACAGCACTGGCACAAATAGCAAGTGCTAAGGCCTAATTCCTAAATCACCTAGAAACTCCTCCCTTTCAAAGGACAATCATCCAAAAAGAGAGAAAACTGTGCAAGTGCAAGATCAATGCCCAAAAAAGGCAAGAATTAATCAGACAAGCAGTCTCACTTTATTCTGAATGGAGAAATTAATGAAGTTAGTATCCACCAAAACCCGATAAGGCGGTCCCAAGGCGGTGTTGTGCTTGAAGAAGAGCGCGGACGAAACATTTGGCCTGAAGATAAACATCAATCAACGGGTTCATACGTAATCAATCAATTACAAAAACAAAAGGCATACGAGACTATGAATCGCGCAAGGAATCAGGTTACACGTTTCTGGGTAGCTTCTCCTTGGAAAGATCCTTCTTGTTAGGGTTCAGAACCTCCTGTTTGTAACTGAACCAGCACACACACACAAACAACTACCAGTTTTGTTAATCCCGGTAAACATACAAAGCGAACGGGAAAAGCAAAAGAGAGAGAGACCGAAGAAAGAAAGAAGTTTACTTCTTGATGGCCTTGGAGGTGATGATTTTCTTCATGGCCGCGAATTTAGGGCCTTTCTTGGCTCTTCCCATCTTCTTTTCACCTCAAACCCTTCTCGTGGCCTGTGTGTCACGAATCGACGACGCTGGAATTGCTCCTTCTGCTTCTGGAGAGGCCAACGATGCGGTTCTATATGAACATTCGCTCGGTCTCACAGAGAGAGAGAGAGAGAGAGAGAGAGAGAGAGAGTGTGGCGGCGGGAAGCAAGGCGGCAGCGGAGGAAACCAAACTAGTACGGTGGCACCACCATCCTCGGTCGGGGGTTTGGCAGAGTTGAGCTTGAAGAACAGGGCTTTGCGTACTAAGCTGAACTCAAACATCTAAGCCCAACGCCTCTTGGCCCAACTGAATCTTCCAATTTTTTCTCTTTTATAAGGCCACTAAAAATCGTACAACTAATCACGACAGTACAATTAAATATTTAAAACTTATAAAAATGCAATCAAATACTAAGAATTATCAAATTGATATAATCAAGTCATTCCATTAACTTAATTTAACTCAGTAAAGAAAAATGCTGATGTGATTTTTTAAATTTTATTTAAATTAGAATTTAAATAAGCAACTTTTTTTAGGAAAAAATGAAGATGGAAATAAATTTTTCCAAAATTCAATTATTTTGAAATCGAGAATTATAAGAAAAAAAAAATTAAGAGATACCTACTTGGGTTTTAATTTTTTATTTTATTGTCCAACAATTAACCAAGAAAATGAAATCAAATGGACACTTATTCAAGTAAAAATTTAAATAAGTTGTATATCTGTTCACCTCCATAATTAAATATACAAGAAATCTCAAATAAGCCAGTTAAGATTAACCACAAGGATCAAAGGATCTTCTCCTCCATCCAGACACACAGAGGCATACCAAAAGTATGCGAAATTGTCATTTTCTTCGGAGAGTGAAGCTTTTCGAAGTGTGATCTAGGCCATCATTGGGTTAGAGGGAAGAAGGAAATTGAGGGGGGGGGGTTTGTTTTTTCGATTTGTCATTGTAATTAAAGATTCTACTTTATTTCTTGAAATTAATAGAACATTATGTCTAATTTCATCTAATTTCAATCCTAAACTTTTGTTTGTGTACAGACTCATGACAAGATCCGTCTACGAACATAGGCTCACGCAAAGGGCGGTCCGTATAACTAGTTTATATTAATGCCTCCCCATCCCTTCAACAGCTGGGGGAAACAGCACAGCCTGACTCGGCCCGGCTATGCAGGTACTTTAAGTGCTCACATTAATACATTATAGTACAAGCTATATGAAACAGCGGGTCAAGGTTAGGTTAAAACTTGCTTTGAACATTGGTCATTAACGTTAGGCTAATATTGGCCTACATAAATGTAATGTAAGAGGCATCGCATCCGATCAACCTAACTAGAGTTTTTCTTTTTTTATATTACAGAAAAGGAGCTTCGAGTTAACCAAAGATGAGAGAAGTCTTTCATTTGATGGAATGAAGCTGGCAAGACATATAGAGAAGACACGTTCCTTTTCCGCATGGATCATGAGGTCGAAATGAAATGTAATGGTGGGTACAGCTTCAGATTCTTCATCCGCTAAGCAAGAGTTCAGATCTCTGTGAGAGAATGTCACAACTCAGTTTTGCTTGTTTGTACATCTATCACTATGACACACTTTGATGAGAAAAGAATGGCTATCAGTAGTACATCTACCCAATTAGGCACATTAGCTACCAGAAGGAGGCGGGATTTACAGCCCAAAAAGGAAAAAAAAACCATGAACCAAAAAAGAAAAAAAAAAGTAAGAAAAGAACCTTGCTTGCAAAATTCAGATGGATGCATCCTTCCGGGAAGAAAAAAATATCAAAAAAATCAAGGGCATGTACCTAAAAAAAAGAATTTCCACTATAAACCCGGATGATCAACTTGATCATAGAGATTTCTTGACAACCATTGTTGAGTTTGAAGTGTCTGTTTCCTCAGGCGGAGGCTTTACATACTTCCCTATCACTTTTTGACGCTGCCGCTTTTTCATCCTGCCGAGCTTTTCCTTACTCAGTTGCTTTCTCTTTTCTTTCTGCCGATGCCGTTGGTTCCTCTCTCTTTCATATACACCCTGCCACAAGACTTCCCCTGTTGAAGGCCACAACCACCTTCCTGTGGGTTTGTCGGAATCGTATTCTTCTGCGTAGTCCTCATCCATACTCTTCAGCGTGTCATAGGAGAACCATTTTACCCACATCCGCCCTCTTCGGTCCTGCAACCTGTGCTGTTCCTGCATGACACCAGTCTCTGGATCCAGGTATACCATTCTCCTAGCACTGTGGTATGCCCAAACATTCACAAGTAGCTCCAGCACTCTTGAATAACAATGCTTGTCCTGCAAGATATGCATCCATCAAAGTGAAACTAGCCAGATACTTTAGAACATATGAACACTGCCTTGTAATTTTCCCAATCCGATACAAACTCTAGATCGCATATACTTCCAGTGATACATCCATCTCAATATCATTTAGTCTATTTGTGCATCAGGACTTTATTTTCAAAACATTTGTGGCAGCCCAATGATGCAAATAGTAGGATCCTGTTATTGAAACGACAGTATTTGGAGCCACGGTGTCCTTTAAAATGGAGTCTGAGTTAATAAGACCAATTATAGCCTCCAGCATGCAGCATGATAAACTATAGGCATGGCATTAGAATTTACGTGATGAAAGCCCAAATTGTATATTCGAATGGCAAATTCCAAGAGAAGCAATTTACTTTGGACAAACTCAGATAACAATGTCCTGTCCGACGATGCTCATCATACATCTGTGCATCCAATGCATCAACAAACATCCTGCACAAGGAATGATTTACTCATATAATTTAGCAGCAGCTTACTGAAAACAACACTCATGACTGGGTCTTGATTAATTAGCCTACGGTTGTACCTTGAGAACATCACGAATTCCAGAAATGACCTAGTTGGCAATGCCCAGCTCTTCATGACGGACCATGTATCACCATCTAAAGGCATCGGGGGTGCAGCATCCAGATCATGTTTTAAGCCATACATCCTCTTAAGAGCCACAGAGAAGGCATACCTTCAACAGTCCCCCCAATTAAGAAAACCAGCAATAGGGAGAGGAAAAAAACAGAAAGAAAATCAGCAATAGAGAGACAAAAACAGAGACCATAAGAAACACCGAGTGATGTTCTATGTTCTAAGACTAACTTGCAGTTTCCAGCGTTAATGGAGTCACAGAAGGACCAAAAGTCCTGCTGCAATGGATTTCTTGGGTCCTGGTCCATCCGCACCCAAAAGTAAAATGTGTCTCCATGCTTACGTGTCTGGATAGCATCCAACAATGCCCTTTCAGCAACACCAGACAGGGATGCCTGTTTAGACCCCATGTTAAAATGCGTTTGAACAACAAACTGCATTATCTTAATTCACACCCTTCGCCGAACACAGATTACAGAAGTACAAATGCATCCAGAGATTCACATGCTTCATTTATTTCTGTCTGTTTTCTACACAGCTGGAATGAGGTCTCTTCAACCAATGGGCCCAAAAATCAAGGCTCTTCAAACCTGACAAATAGTCAATTATTACTCAAGGTGTATTTTTACACCTTATTTTCCTACTTTGACCGTTGAATCTACGGAAGTAAGATCCATATGTCAGACCTGCTTGACCTTGTCTCCCTTTATGGACCTTTAGTCATATTCAAGCATAGGCACAGCATTTCAAATAATTGGCATTACTCAGCTAGCTAGAACTTTGTCCACTGTAAGTCTTGAATGACTGATAAGGACGTTTAACAACAATTCAATTTCAATGATTTTGACAATTACCAAACAACAGTTTCTTGAAGTTCCAGGCATTGCCTCACCATAACGATGCAGTAAGGTCAGCGATTTGTGTTGGATGCCACTAGTTTAACAACCGTCTCTTCATAGAGAGATCTACAAAAACGTACTACTCAAGATTTGTATTCAAGTTTTCAGGTGTGGAATGGATCAAAAAAAGATACCTTCCTTGCTGTTGCTCTCCAATACTGGAAGCCTATCCAAGCATTCTTGTGTATCCGATCAATTCTGTTTGCGATTGCGAAATAGGCCCCAAAGTCACCCAAAGCATCTCGGTAGTATGGATTATTAAGAAGTGGGAGCCGAGAAGGTGCATCAATATCATCAGCTCCAGGTCTTCGACTTTTGGTTGACTGCAATCACCAGGTAAAGGATCAAATTCAAGGAATTTGGTACTTCATTCGTATGCCCCAAATACAATGGTTCTAGGCATACATCAACAACACCTCGGTATTTAAGTGTTCTGAAATTCTAAGCTCTAGGTAAAGGAAAATGGAGCTCTCTATCCCATGATTCACATGTTTTGCAATATTTAGAAACCTCAACACCAATTACTTTTTACAGTTAAAGTTCTTCCTCAACAATGAGATCAAAAGATAAACCAAAGATTAGAACTATACACACATTAACTAATATCTAAGCAAATAGTCTCTGTGAGCCAGAGTAGTTCAAAAATACCAGATGAAATGATTAGCACTGCGATCATCTTCTCACGGCATACCTTTAGGATGTAAAGTATGTCTTTCCCTTTGGGTTTGTGCTAACATGAAAACTTGATATTTTCAGTTTATAACTTCTGTTTTGAAAATGCCCCTCATTTTCCTTGAAACCATCTTCGAAGTGTTGTGAAGCGCAGTGTTTTGGATGTTTTCATTCTCATATGAAAATTAGAAAAGAAATTTTCAAGGATCCCCAGGAACCAAACGGGGCTTTAGTCAGCCAACATGAGAAGAAACTAATTAAGTCTAAGCCTAACTTTGATATAAGTACATGATAATGTGAGAACTTTAACATGCATAAGGCATCTCACCAGTCCAATCCCACGATAGATTGAAGAAACATGCAGAAAGGGCCAGACTCCTTCTCCCAAGTAAGGTTCATAGATACCAAGGGGCTGACCAGTTCTTTCAAGCTCCCGTTCATCCCTTTCATGCAGATCATTTTTTAACCTATCAGCCTTTTTGGCACTCTTGTATACTTCTTCCCATGTTCCATGAGGTTGCTCACTTCTATCTTTTAGCTGCATCAAATTATAAGCAACAAATGAATTTCACAAGAAAGTAAGAATCGAATACATCAAACTGTTTTAATATTAATTACCTCCTGCTCCTCCCGCCTCTTTCTAGTGGCAGTCACCTCTAGATACTTTTCTTCCTCCCATATGCTGTATGAAAATGAATCATCAATACTGTTAATTGAGCTGGAGCTCTCCTTTTGAGTATGGTTCCATCGCTCCTCAGCCTTGTCCAGAAAAAGGTCACTCTGCAAAATTCTCTTCTGATATGTCGGTCTCGGGATGGTTTTGAATAAATCCCAGTGCCACTCTTGCTTGTGTTTAGGAGATATCTCCGAAACATCCTTTGGAGGGGCCACTTCAGACGGGAGCTTCAGAACTACTTGAAGCAATGATGCATACCCTTCCACAGTTTCTGATACCATGAGATCCCTACCAGTAGTCTTTCCTCGTGCAGCAATATTATGAGCCAGAGGTGACACTTCTCCTTTTGGGGCTATATGCCTTATGATTTTCGACAATATATTGACATTGTCCTTTGGAAAAAGATAGCCATTAACCCCATCATCAACCTAACCATCGTCAACAATATATCAATAGATAGCTCAATGAAAATGCTCTTAAGATAGAGGATAGTAGCAGAAATTTTGAATCTTTATAGGATGATAAGAGGCTTATTGCACTTCGTCCTAAATGCTTCATGACTAATGTAATACTCCCACCCACATGAGCACCGCATGACAATGTTGTCCCAAATACTTCACGACTAGAATTAATAGTCCCAATCCACATATAAGCACCACATGATAATGCTGACCCAGATTTCCTTGTTCAAGAGAAGTTACTACAACTAACAATGGAATAAAAATGGACACACCTTACCTAAGGTGGTTCCAATTTAGACTCATTTATTAGGAACGATAGCAATTTATTTAAACCTTTGGCCACTACTTAGTTGAGAAAGAGTATGAACAATCAAGAAAATAGCAATATGCAAGTGAGATGCTACTTTTATCTTCTCCCAAGACAAAGAGATCAAACAACATTAATAAGGAACTATGACCACAGGAAGAGGGTGCCGTTTGGCTAGGTCAATGCGTCCCTGACTGTATGAGGGCATGCAGTAAAAAGAATTGGGCAAGCCACTAAATCGAGTGAAATATTATGGATGTACACCCTTAATGGTGCATAGTCCGTGTATTATCCACAAATTACATGCACTCAGGATACTTTCAATTTTTGGCTTGCATCATGGGAAACCAACAGTTAGAAGCATACATATTTCTTAATAACAGCGAGCTCAGGAGCTATGATTGGCTTCCCGTAGCACATTGCTTTCATTAGAATTTCTGGAAAAGACTCTTCCTCAAGAAAAGAACCATATATCACAAGTTCAGCTATGCTCAAGACAGCGTCAGCATCCTGGTCAGCAGCCTTGTACTCCACAACTCTGCTAGGATATCTCAAGTTATGCGCAATTGCCTAAAGAATTAAAACAATATTATCAATTCACACAATCAAGCTACAAAAAGCCGCTCTAACTGCAAGAGAAGTAAAATTATACCTCCACAGCCACGCTGTAGTTGCCAAGTGAACCACTTAGAATAATGATTTTGAGATGGGAAGTGGAATCCTTATCTGTTGGAAAATCGGCTAAAAGTGGCAATATAGACTCTAAAATAAGTGCATGCTCCAGCCACAAACCCTTATACAAAAATTGACTTCCAACAATTGCAATCACAATATCTTTAGTTCCAAGACCCAAATTTTCTCGCATGTTGTCTTTGTATGATGCCATCATAGTGGTTGTTTCCCATGCTTCAGATGGAGAACCAGGAATGACTACAAAGTTTCCACTGTCAAAAGCAGAGAAGATCATCTGTCCATTGAAGAACAGACGATATTAAGAACAACTTCAGATAAAGGGCACCGGTATTTAATGCTTTTTACATTAAGAGGATGAGATTCAATAACTGTCACTGGACGGAAAGGAGTATTTGATATAGGAACTTACTGGCTGCACATAATTTGAGAAGACAACAGCAGTGGCATGATTGAGTCTCTTTTTCCAATGACTTGCAAGCTCTATCTGCCCATGTGAATCGTACTGTTTTAAGCGAATAGCTAGTGATGCATCATGGATGGTCCATATGAGAGGCAAAGACTTGAAAGGCTCCTGCAGAAAACTGCAAAAATTGAAATCATTCATCTTCATTGAGTAAGGACGAGACTAATGCAACAGGCAATCCAAGGCATCAATTAATGTCACAAGCTATGCTTAAGTCAATGAACACTCATTCAACTCCTCATGATGCTCACTACGGTGATCTGCTTAAACAGGCAAAAGGAACCATAGATGCAAATTCCAGATCCGACAGTCCTTGCAATTCAGATTGTCTAAGCATATCAAAAGAGCATCTCCCCAAATCATGCCTCGCCAAGATGCATAATTGACTGAAAAATCGGCAGGATACTTCAAGAAGTCAAATAAATAGGAAATATTTGCCAGGACATGACAACCAAGTGAACCAATTCTTGGTCCTCTGCCTATGAATAACTCCTCTTTCCTTGCCAAATTCATAGCTATGACTTCCATGATGTAGAACAAGCACTTTCATCTTTAAGAGATACAACTTTGGAGCATAGGAACCCCCAAAAAAAGGGTAAGCATGGAAGCAATAAAGTTCCTCATGTAACTAAGTCTGCATAAAAAAACTAAGGAGTTGGTATAATAGCAAAACTGACTGCTTCAATGAGATGAAAAAATCTAGCATCTTATCTGATCACCGGCCATTGTCGACCGGCACAATTGCACCCATTTGACAACTAGAACATTAAAAGAAACTAAAGATAGACGTCTGTTCGTAATTTATTTACCAACTACTGTTCCTAATTTATTTACCAACTAATAAGTACCTGACAAAAAGAGGAAAAGCTTACCAGGTAAATGCATCTGTAGCTTCAAGAGAATTAATGATTATGCCATTGAAGCTGCAGAGAAGCACATATAAGTCAGGTAGGATGGAGACAAAAGAATGAAATCACAGGAACCGTAGAGTTTACAGCAATGAATTCGCAAATCACAACTGTCAAATGAAAGACTGCATCAACTTTGTAACCACAGTAAGCAAAGTTAGAAACAGTGAGGCCAAGTTGAAGCACTAACACCTTTCCTCTTCTAATAAGGTTAATGCTAGAAAAACCCAAAACCAGTACACTTGGGAGAAATTTACCCCAAAATAATCTTTGGATCACCCAAAACCTTAAACTGTACTCCAGTGAACATTTTAGCCAAAATTGATTTTGGGGTCGCCAAAACGCCAAACCGGTACACTTACGACAAATTTACCTAAATTTGATATGGATTTTCATGGACACTTGCCATGTCAATTGAGTTAATACTAAGTGTCATCCAATTCAGCAAATTCACAATAAAATTTGATGAAAGCTAAATGAGGGTAAATATATCATGAGTAAAAATTAGTTTGAGGTAAATTTATCATAAGTGTACTAGTTTGGAGTTTTTCGTGACATTAATCCTTTGTAATATGAATACCCTTACCAACAAAGTTATGTCTTCCACATTCTTCCTGCAAGGAGCAACTGATGTTAGCTAGCAAGCACCCATACAGACATGTCATAGCTAGTAACATATTAAGTATTTAAACTCCTTGAGACAGCAGTTTGGAAGATAATGAAATGGTGCTTGGACCCAATCCAGCCCCACCCTCCCTCTGGCTCAAGAGAACCCTGGGTGCATTTCGGTAAAGTTATGGTCAAAAGCATAGTCCTTGATACAAAATAGAGAGATTGCTTCAATCTTCAAGGAAATTTTTTTTAAAAAATAACACTCTCAAACCTTCAACTCCTGTCCTAGTTTCGTCACCGGCCCAACCTAGATAAAGGGACACATTTTAATCACCCAACCCTCCTCCCCCCCCCCCCCCCCCCCCCTAAAAAGAAAGAAAAAAAAGAGAGTCCAATATGAAGGAACATATGGATAATTATATCAACAACCGATAAGTGCATTAATTGATAGAGTCAAAGTACCACATCAACTCCATGAGCAGAAAGCAGAAGTCCTATTTAAATAATAGACCAGTAAGGAAGACAAATAGGGAAGAACAACCCAAAAAGCAAGATACTGAATGAAAAGGACAAAAAAGACTAGCGTGAAAAATCATACTTCAACCAATCAACAGAGGAGTCTGCCTTGTCACAGTTCTGAACAATTGTAATGGAAACTCCTAAGCTTTTCCAGGCATCACGCACTGGACCATCTTCAAGAGAAAATACCTGTTTAAGTTTCACTTACTGGTTAATTATGGTTCTACAAAGACAATTAAAGGACATAACTCAGTTGCAAAGTGCATTGCTGAGGACTGAATAGAACACCGAAACTAGGCAATTTACAAAAACCCCTGATCCCCACAACGACCTCCCATTCAGGAGGAGCAAGTACGGGAATAGAGAAAGATAATAGCAACGATATTCTTCTGCAGCAAGTTGTTCAGCAGCATAAAATACGATCAAGTATAGACACTTCAATCCGCAAGCCAAATAAATTTTATCAGCGAATGGGATCAGTACTATTTAATGTCTCGCATCACGCCTTATCCAAATTTCGGGAATTCTGGGAATGGCATAGGTACTGAAGTAATAGTAGAAACACCAAGAACTAGCTGCATTCTTCACAGAGACCATACAAGTACCGAGTTACCTAAGTATAAATACTATGGCATCAATAAGATGATAGCATATGCATATCAGTTGTGACAACCTGAAACTCGTAACCAATCTCTTGGAGGGCAGCTGCAACAGTCACCATTAGTAGCTTCTCCGGATCAGCCACAAGATCACCAAAAACCTTCGCAAGGAACGAAAACACCAAATCAGAACACAACAATGGCAGGGCCGAAGAAGAAATCACAACTTGGCAGCATACGATTTCCTGGATACACTCAACCATGACTCCACGGCAGGCAATATTGCAATTTCTAGTACGTCAGATTTCAACATAGAAGAGCCATACGGAAGCTAAATTTCAACACTAAAGTGGATAGGTATCACTGACCAGCGCAAGCTGGGGTTTAAGGTGTCCATAACGACGGAGAGTCAAATTATGATGGTGCGACTGGTTCAACACACTAGCTTCTTTGCGAAATCTCTCGAGAACCTTTGAACTCCCGAATCTGATGTCCTCCCCAAAATCTAGACCACCTAGCTCCTTCAAGTGCACCAAATCGCCATAACCCGTCTCCTTCCGTTTTGACGGAGCCAACGATTTATCCATCGGCAGGAACATCTGGCACATGACCACGATGCAGAGGAAGCCGACCACCGCGCACATCCATTGCTGGAAATCCAGCTTCCTGAGGAGCAGGAACCGCGACAACCTCGATCTAGCCCGCGCTCTGGTCGACTGCTGCGTGCGGAGGAGCGGCTCCCTCTTCACGGGGAGGGTGGCCTGTAGCGAACCCATCCGGAGTCGGAATCAAATCATCAGTGCGGCCCCTCGGGAATCGATTCGGAGCAAGGAAGGCGAAGCAAAGCAGCGAGCAAAGAAGCAGCAGCAGCAGCAGCAGCAGCGAGCAATGGCGATTCGCTCGAGCGGATGTGGTGACGAGGAGCGAGCTGGCGAAACGACTCAGTGAAGATGCTTGTGAGCTCAGTAATGGATATAGACACACAGAAGAGAGAGAGAGAGAGATTTTGTTGGAACGCAGTTGACGCGGGGTTTTTATAGTTGGCCGAATCGAGGAGGGGAGGGTAAAAAAGAAAACGAAACGACTTGGAGTTGATAGACGCTTGTTACTGGAAAAATTACAAGAAACGCTTCTTCTTCTTCCTCCTCCTTCTTCTTCTTCTCTTTCCCCGTCATTTCGCATCCCTTGTTTATAGGGAGGCTGCACTAATTCGAGACACCTGTAAATTAGGCAGGCACTATTAATCCTAATTAATTTCCATAACCTTTTCGTATCTCTCCATAACAAAATGGACGGAACATTAAAAATATATATCAATCCGTCTCTCTCTCCCAAAGAACATCAGTCAAAATGATTATTAATTGAAATGATATTATTAAATATATACATCGCGTACTATATGATGTGATAATATATTTAATAACAGTACAAAATTGAGATACCTCTTTCGAGCAATGTAATATATATAATTAAAAGTCCGTGACATCACTGTCAATTTTTCAAAATTAAAGTAGAATTTGAGAGACAACTACTTATGGAAGGAGCACCCAAATCAATTGATCTAGTTTTATATATGACAAGATGGACAACTGGATTTGTGGTGATATTTTCGCTAACACCAACGCTGCTTCTCTTTTTTGTCTATTTTTTTAATTTTATTTGTTTGGAGTGCTTTTATAATTTATTTTTTATCTGTCATGGTGGTTCGGTTATCCCATTCGCTCATGTCGCTTCTCTCCCCCCGTGATTTGTCAGCTTTGTATTTGTTAAGTTAAGTAAGGGGCGCAAAGGGAGAATCAACAGTTAATTAACAGAACGAATAAAAAGGAATCAATAATCAAAGTGAAGTGACCCTGTCCCTGTCCGACTTCTCCTTTGTTTTTCAGAAGAGTATATTGTCCCGTTTTCCGTTTTCCGTTTTTCGATTTCAAATTCAGCAACGATTCCGATTTTTCGGATTTCTTTTTCTTTATACCCTGGGCCTATTGTTATGGCCTGTCATTGTTGACCGACAACTCGAGGGGGGGCAATATCGGAACTTCACTCGACATTTTTTTTGGGATGTTTGTCAATTAATTAGACACGTTGATGCGATTTTCTCCCGGGAGAAGGAAGTGATCGCTTCCTGCAGGATCAACAGTCAACACCGTTATAAAAAACAAAAAACAAAAAAAACTGTCTCGGAATCTCTTTACGTAATAAGCACCGTAACTTAAGAAAACCGGCTCCTTTTAAGCCACGTTTAGTAATATTTTTGTTCTTTAAAATGATTTT
Organism: Melaleuca alternifolia; assembly: GCA_019926035.1. NCBI lineage: Eukaryota > Viridiplantae > Streptophyta > Magnoliopsida > Myrtales > Myrtaceae > Melaleuca > Melaleuca alternifolia. Next base: position 499,954 of record JAGKPW010000366.1, read on the forward strand.
TTAAGAATAACTTTTTTCTATTCTTATTTCATTGATATTTTCTTTTTACAAATGAACGGTTTTAGTAATAACTATTCCTTGAATAAAAAAAAAGCCAAAAGCCCGTATAGTATAAAATTCATTTTCTGATTTTTTTTTAAAAAATTTTAATTTCCTTTCCTTTCTTTTTTTCCCCCTCTAGCCAGCTCGATCTTACCATGGAGACTAGTCGCAGTTAGGTGAGGTTTGCGACTAGGTCGAGCCTAGCCCTACCATCGGCAAGGCTCGATCTCATGATGGTTGGGCGAGGCTCGACCTCACAACAATTCAATCTTGCTCATCCGCCACAAGGTCCACTCACTGAGTGAGGTTGAATCTTGCCCCATCACGGTGAGGTGGACCTCAGCTAGCTGCGGCAAGGCTTAGCTTGGCCAATGACCGGTGAGGTGAGCTTAAGGCTAGTGAGGTTGACCTCACCAACACGAATCTTGGTTGATCGCTGGTCGGCCAATCATAGGCCATTGCCAAAGCCTAGCGATTGGCTAGAGAGAGAAGGCGGAAAAGAAGGAAGGAAGGAAAAAAGAAAAGAAAAGAAAAGAAATTTATTTCAAGAAATTGTTTTAAGGAAAAAGAGTAACAAATGTTTACTTATGATTTATATCCCGAATCTAATTTTTTTACTACTATTTACTGATATATATATATATATATAACGGATTATGTTCTTTTTTTGTTCACGAGAACAAAAAATAGAAAAAAAAAAAATACTAAACGCAGCCTTTAGTTTCTCCAACTCTCCAGAATCCGGAGCATGGAGGGCTCTCATAAGTTTGCACAAGGGCCCTGGCCGAAGATGCTAAGCGTAACGTAATTCAAAGAAGCTTTACATGAGCTAATTGATCTGCCTTTGATTCCTCTTCTTTTACATGATTCGTGATACAAAGAATCAATAAAAACTTTGCTTGCCTTGTGATGGGCAAGATCTTAATCTAGGTGAAAAGGTAGCTAAATGAAACAAAGACTCGTTACTCTAACATGGGCCAGCAGCAACCGCAAAACTGAGACTGGGAGTGTATGAGCTGCAGGATTTGTAGCATAGTGCTCTACTTCATCTACCTCGTGATGTCGCAGCAGCAGGCTAGCAGCAGCAGCAACAAACAGCCCCAGGAGTTGGCATTAGCATAGGTTAATCCGTCACAGAGCCTCACTTCAAGGAAAAGGCAGTGATGAGTTTCTCACAACCTGCCGAGCGGGGACTCATTGGCATAATGGTCCACCAACCAGAGACCAAAATCCTGGAACCGCTTTATCTTTTTCTCAAAACCTGTGATGTAGTTGTTGTGGATTATAACATGCATTCCCTTGGTTTCCTGTACCCATGTCTGGTTCTTGAAATAAAGGCCTCCCGTTGGGAAGGCTTTCTGGGGCAGCAGGTAGAGATCAACCTGCAGGATGGAAGAAATATAACGAGTCATAAGTATTATGCAAATTGTGTCAGTGCAGCATCAATTTGTTTCATTGAATCTCTACGTAGCAAATCCCTTGACAAATTATTGTGAATCACAATCCATTGATAGGACTTGGCGACGGAAATGCAGGACCAACTAAAACTAGTAGAACAGATGACGGATAATTATTGAAAGTGCATTATGGAGTTCTTCAAGTTCCATAAACAGGTCGCTATCTGAATCGCGACATTATCCTACTCCATGAATAAAACAGATATTTTGAACAAGACAACTATAAACAGTGACAAACACAAGTAGATGTCAGTGTTTCCATTTGTGCTGATTTTGCTCTTCCATCCAATCATTCAAGGCACCAATTTACTGTGGAATAGCGATGCATTCTCCAAAAGCCAACTAATTGGTTGGCCTTAGAACAATTGACATGTGCTGTCCAAATTAGACTTGACAAACCTGTCCAGAGGTTTTCATCAGTGCCCAATTAAAAGCAGGCTGATCATTGGATTTTTTTGATTTTGTCCATGGTTGTGCTTGAAGTTCCTCAATCCACTTCTTCATCACAAGTTTTGCACCAAAAGTGGGGCGCAGGAAGATCATACAGCTACATATGTAAGTCCGACCCTTTTTTCCAGGAGGCGGTAAATCATGAGAATGGTCCAGGGGTTTCACCTGTTCAAAGAAGAAAGAGTACCAATGTCTGTTAATAATGAGAACCACAACTTCATTCAGACTTTCAGACTGTAAAAACCAGGTACACAGGGCGTACTATTGATAAGATGGCAGACTCTAAAACATGATCTCCATGCTCATTAGTTGAAAAACCTCATTCCAGCTGTCTAAATAAAGACAGCAGAAGGTGAAACATATTAAACTCCTAATGCATCTGTACTTCCACGTTTGAGAACATCTCTGTTTCATTTATGTTGGGAAAAGGGCATGACTTAAGATAAGCAGTTTCTTGGTCAAATGCATTTTAAAAATGGGGGTTAAACGGGCATCGCTGCCTGGTGTTGCCGAAAGAGCACTGTTGGATGCTATCCAGACTTATAAGTATGGGGACACATTTTTTCATTTAGGTGCGGACGGACCAGGACCATACAAAAAAATCCATTGCAACAGGACTTTGACTCCATATATGCTGGAAACTGCAAATAGTCTTAAAGCATCGCTTGATGTTTATTGTGCTCTCTGTTTTGTCTCTCTCTATTGCTGATTTTCCTAACTGGGTGGACTATTGAAGGTTCGCCTTATATATGGTTCTAAAGAGCATGTAAGGCTTAAAACATGATTCTAATGCTTTACCCCCATGATTTGGATGCTCCCGACTATTTGATGGCACGCTCTTCATGAATGCTGACAATCAAGTTACCAACCATGCAAATTACAACACCTTTCAGAATGAAGACAGAAATATTACCAAAAATAGAGAGGAAGATCAAAACAACATTACAGCTGAACAAGCACCAGTGTTACAAATTATTGAATAATCATAAATGTGATAGAGAGAAAATATACAACAATCAAATTGTGACTAGAAGAAATTGTCCCTTCACTTCATGTTCTTTTCCCCTATCGTGGTAGATAGAGTGAAATAGAGCCAACATGCAGAACTTTACTCCGCTAAGTATCTTATGTACGATAGAAAGACTAGCTCCAAGGATTGGAATACTTACAGCAGCCATGTCATCGGTGAAGTACACATCGTGTTTTCCTTCCAAATAAGGAAATGGATCAGCCATCCAAACCATATCAACATCATTGTACATAACATTATACCCAAGCTCCAATATGTCCAGCAGATGGCGAGGTCTTCGTGATGTAAAGTTGAAGAAACCCTTGTGACGAAATAAAAGAAATGGGAAGCAAGCTTAGAAAGGTTGTCCGTTGAGCTCAGAATATGAACAGCCATCACAAAAACAAATGACAATAAACATGAACCGACCAATTGACAGCTACAAACGAGCACATCGGAATTTGGCGATACTCACCCAGGGAGAGAAGTGCTCAGATTTGCATTATTACACCTCTACTAAGACTCCTTATGGTTAAGATTATATCAAGCATCTCAGCAGGCAAATGCCAACTGCAACTCGATTAAATCGCAATGCAACGTGGGTTTCTGATGACAACTGTAGTACCTAGCATTTCATACTTACTTACTCATCTCTGACGACAAATAGACTACAAATTTCTCGGGTGAAGTATATAAAGTTCATAGCATAATCGCAACAAAGAGCATCATCAGTCTCTCTGATAAAACCACGTGAGAATCGACTTTACTCAATATCCAGAAAAGCCCCAGTGTACCTGAGAACCAAACTTATGTGCCGTCTGGGCATCAGGAGCCGGAGGGATCAAAACCGCGTGTCCAGGCCACCTCTCGTTAACCTTGTAAAGCGTGGCATAGTCCTCGGCGATCACGAGCACCTTCTCGTGGTGCTTTTGCCTGGCGATGCTGATCAGCCAGTTGTTAAGGAAGGGCAAGTAAGGCTGGCTCACGGCGCACACGATCACCGTCCCGTTCTTGGCCACAAACGACGCCGCCTGAGCCAAAGTGTAGCCCCGCCATTTAGTGAGCGCCGGTCGCGTGCTCGAGAAAATGCCCTCGTGCATTTCCGACCACGGCATGAAGACGCCGAGGATCACGAGAATCAACAGGAGGACCAAGAGGCCAGCGCGGCCGAAGATCGAAGAATGTTTCTGGGCGAGCGCCGAAGAGCGAGGAGACGACGGCTCGCGGAAGTAGGAGAGCGTGGATTGGAGGGGCCTCTGGTGCAGAAACGACGACATTGCTGGCACTTACGGGAGTGAATTGAAGGAGAGTTGAAGAAGAGGGAGCGTGCGCCGATCGGGGATGAGGGAGCAGACTCGACGCGACTCGCCACCCACTATGCCCGGTACGACGGAGATGAGGCGAAACTGACCTCGAAGAGACTGAACATCAGAGACTCGCCGATGGATCCGCGATAGCAGCTTCGAATTGGGGCGAAGATCGATGACAATGGCGAGTGGGTGGTATTGAGCGGTGAATCGATGTTGTCAGGGTAAATGGCGCGACTGCGCGCTCAGATGCACAGCTTCAATGAGAAAACAGTCGGATCTCATCCAAGTTACGGTGGCCTCTTTTCTTCACTTTCTTTTTACGGTCAGCACGTGCGAGTGAGAGAGCCGCGCACCCCCTCCTTCTCTGTTTGTTTTGTTTTTCACCCCTTTTTCCCACTTTATCCTGCCCTTTCTACTAAATTTGTATCGATGAACAATCACGCATTGAATAACCAAATTTGCTTCAACTTATCAGTCGCCACGCCTCGATCGGAGGGTTGTGATCGTAAAATGTGACATCTTGAAATCCGGCCACATATTTTGGATGAATTAGATGTGTTGGAAAATTCTTTGTTATTGAGTTATGATCTAATTATATTCTTAATTTAGTTTTTAACAGGATAATATTTTCAATTAATCTTTGATCACAAAATTAGGTGTACGGTGTTGAAATAAGCTGTGAAGGTGCATTGTCAGAGGAAGATCGAAAAGCTGCTGTCCGATGGGCTTTATAAACGTAATGGAGTGTCAAAGATTGTCAAAGCTGATTGTGCTATTTTGGCAGACGCCCCAGCTGCAAAGGAAGGATTACAACAAGCTAGAACAAGGAGTTGTCAGAAATGAGAGCAGGAAATTGATACCAAGAGGGTTCCTGATGAGCTTGGGAAAAGAGTAGGCAGGACTGCCATGGAAGATTGCACCTGTTATCCAAGATATGAAGATGTTCGGCAGAGACATGGAAAGGCGTAAGAGTTACTTTAGTAAGAAGAAGTGGCAATGCTGTCGCTAATTGGATTGCTACTCTTTCTAGGAAAGGAAAAGTTTCTGTAGATTGAGTCAACAATCCTCCTCCGCCTCTGTATAACATGCAAATGGAGGACCTGATAAGCTTTCCTCCGTAACGAAGAGCTTTTGGAGCTGTGAATTCTTGTTTCGGCAGTAAGTGATCTGATGTTTCAACGAAGAAAAAAAAAGCGTTCTTTGTCATTGTAATTCACCTGAGAAGGCACAATATGAAAGAGTAATTATGCCAAATGTATATTTCTTTATAGCTCAACCTCCTTTCAAGAAGAATTCAAACTCGTTGCAGAGTTCAATCTCTACGCACCCTGGCACCAGAAAATAGTTTAACTTATAGAATATAACGCACGGTAGATTCAGACACAATGTCGCAATATGTCATACAGGACACACCATCCAGGGAAGAACCGCAGCTTACACTCGTTCAATACTATACAAATATACAGTTAGTACAAGTGTCTTCTATAATGACTCAATCTAATAATCCGTCATTACAGTTCCAAGTTGCTTGAGCCACGGAAAAAGCAGGCCAAAAGTTCAACCTGCAAAAATTAACTTAAAGAACGCATTGTATAGCAAAATTGAAAGGCAGCTCCTCAACGCTAGTTCCTTTTTGAAGATGAAGAGGATGAACTCTCAAAATATGTTGGCTTTGGTGTAGAGGGGCAGCCCAGAGACTGGATCAGCTCACCCACAGTAAGCACTTTGAACTTATGGGGTGAATTGGTAGCAATGTTATCGACACGGTGCTCAAAAATCCTCCCCTTCTTATCAAATTTGTATTGAGAAGTGCCATCAAATCGACCGCGACTCTCCCACGGGACTCGAGGAATTCCATGAACAGTCCACCGAACCATCAAGATGTTTTCAACTGGCTGCCACACGCTAACAACATCAATCCATAAAGCCCTGAAAAATATTCTTCCATGGAATCGTAATCCCCAGAAGATAGATTTGTAGTTCTCAATTCCCATGAAAGTGTTGAGTGGATCTTTGAAGACTATGTCATCCCTAAAGAAAGCAAAGAAGAGCATCTTATATTGATTTCCAAGACACAATGTTAATATGGCTAGAAATATTTTCCTAAAGGGAAAAACACAAGCTTTGGGAACTTCCAAAATGCGCATCATCATCATCAAGAATAGTCATTAGTGAGATGGTCAGTAGTAGGACATAACACACATAACCCAGAAAAGTAAAGACACTTTTTTATCTCAAAGTGGTACAGACAAAATTCCAATAAGCATGGGTCTCCCTATAGACGATAATTACAGCAAAGATAGTTCACCCACTAGTCAGATGGCATACACAAGCAAAAGGCACATAAACAAAACACCACAGTTGTGTGATGGTTCCTTATGAACATCAAGAGAGCATATGTATATATGTAGGAGCTCCCTCACAACCTAGTATTTATGTATATATGAGCACAGAAATTTCGAATTTATTAGAAGCTTAATGAAACACTTAATATGACTGTCATGCATTAAGAGACACCAGATTATACCTGCTGCACCCATCCTAGGCATGGCACCAGTAACCACCCAATTCAGAATACAAAAGTGATGAGCAAGGTAAATCAGCTCTCGTTGATCAAATATCTATTGACTTTGACTTCACAGTTGTTCCCATGTCAAGAGCTTGGGTATTCATTCAGGTTTATCTCATTCAGGCAATTATCTACCTAATGAACGCCTGAAGGCTCTCGGGTATTCATTCTGATGGCTTAAGTAAGTAGTAACGAATCAATCATCGCATGCTACCACATGGTGACAGTTTATAGTGAAACTACCAAGCAACTAGCATGGCTATGGATTTCAAGTAGACACGTCTCCTTCAAGTACACCGAGATCACCCAGAAATGCATTCGCGAAACTGCCTGCTCTCTTACTAAATTATGGACCTGGACTAACATAATTGATCAAGCTCTTGTACTTGCACCAATTGCATTTCTGTCTATCATAAAAAAAGTTGGCTATCTTACTTTGGGCCAAAAAAATTCACTAGTTACGTAAGCATTATGCTTAAAAGTCCACCAGTTTTACCCAACCCATCCATCTGCTTAATTTGCATGGGCAACGATGTCACTCGGTAACTGAAACTAATTAAAATGAGCCAAACATTCTCGAAAACCTGAAGCTTTTCAACTATGCAATGAAAAATCGCCTAATTCGTTCCTCCAGAAGTTAAGCAACCAAACAGAATCTGCACACCATGATCGATCAGCAAGTTCAAACCTGTAGATATCGAAATTAAGCTCCCTGTAAAACAGCTCTGGAAACTCCTCGCGCAAAGTGCGAATCGCATAGCCCATATTCAAGTAATAATCCTGCTGCTCCTCCTCCTCTTCCTCACTCTTCTTCGCCGGAGCAGAGAATTGTCCGTACAGACTCACGTTCTGATCGCAATCCGAAGTAATTCTCAACTCGGCGTCCTTAGTCCGCGCTTGGAGTCTCATCCTGAACCCCAAATCCTCGTTCCTCCCAAGCGGCGGGACGACTTTGAGATTTCTCGGATTAGGGCTCAGGGGAGAGAATTCGTTCGCGGCAAATCCCACGCGCCGTACGGCGCGGAGTGTGGGCACTTCCGGCGAGAGGATTTGAACGGCCATGGCGTAGTTCACTGGGTGGTGCGATCAAATAGCCCGAAGGATCAGGAGCTGGTGAAACAACAAAGCGACATTTTCCGAGAAAATCGCGAACTGGAGAAGAGATATTTTCTTGGCCGGAAGGAAGGAGGAATATGGGGAACGGAGGTTGATCCCTTTCGGATGACGAAGAGTTTCCTCTGTGGATAATTAGAATTATCGGGTAATTAAAACTGAGGAAATTATGTGATTGGTCGCCAAGGGCTCTCGCCGATGTCCGGGGTCAACCAGTCAAAGGTCGATGATCCCTCAACGCAAAACAATATGAGCGACCCAATTCCAAAAATTTTATAGTTACTTAGTAGGCAAAACTACAGAGATTTTCACTCCCTAAATTTCATAAACCATGTCGATACGACAATTTACATCTTTCATTCATTCTATAGATTGGAGATTAATCTTGATAGTTATCGTCATCTGAAATTAACTAAAAATAACTTATGCTAAATGCAAATCATATATTGACATGACATGATTAACATATATATGTAGTGGGAGGAAGGATCAATACATTTGATTACATAAGGAGATGTCGCATGAGTAGTTATAGAACTTATTTGCAAGTAAGAAATGCAGCTTGTCACAAAGTATTACACGAGGTAAATTTTCACTTTTTTTTTTTTCAGACAGAGTGCTTGATGGAAGAGCTATATCCAGTCTGGTCGTCATAATATTTGGACCATAGCATCACGCCTCCATACTTGGTAGATCCTTTGATGGCGGGCAATACTTTGGAAGTAAGATCCGATGCCGGAATAAAACCATTATTAGCTGCATCCGGAGCTGCCGGCAATCCCAAAAAGATTTTGCCGGCCTGGATCGAGGTCCATTGCTTCCATGCATCTTCGAAGCCACCCATGTTCCCAGAACTGTACTCACACGGAGGATTGTTGTAAAATTGGACCCAGACATAGTCGAATAAGCCTGTTTGAAGGGCACCTCCAACCCAAGCGTCCGGATAAGGACATTGAGGGGCTGCAGTCAAGTACACCTTCTTCCCCTTGCTGCTATATGCAGACAAGTACCTAGCCAGATCATCCCAGTGTTGACTTGTGCCTCCTTCGATATCGAAATCGATGCCGTCCAGCACCGCATCGCCAAGCGGCCTAGACGAGGAGTGGCCTCCTAGGAAGTTGTCCCATAGATAAGTAGCGACCTGTCTAGCATCCTCGGCGGAAGTGAGATAGTAACTTCCTGCGCCTCCTCCGATCGAGAGTATCACCTTGACTCCCCTAGCTTGGCAAGACTTGATCTCCGAGCTCAAGCTAGTGCAGCCTCCACTGGAAGGATCGCAGTGGCCGGCGAGGTTGATCACGGGAGTTTGGCCATTGCCAAAGACGCATAAAAAAGCTAGGTTCACAAACTGATAGTTTCCAGAGGCACAGGTGTCGGCTAAAGTGCCTTCGTTGCCATTCTGACCCCAATAGATAGAAATCCCACCGCCATTGATGCCCAACACAAGAGCCAAAATGATTGAAAAGAGAAATGTCGGCGATGTTGAAGATTTGGAAGCCATCTTTGATGTTTCTCTCAACTCGCTCGATACACTTGATTAGTGGTTGCTCTCAACCTTGGTGCTTCAAAACATTGGGACTTGGGGGCTTTTTATAGGAGAAAGGTTGAGGCCACCTATGATGTCCATGTCTTGTGCTTTTCCTGAGAGCGCGTGACTTGGCAACTGAGTAGTCTGATAAACATTTCCATCGACAAGTGGTTGTGGATTAACGTGGACGGACCAATAAAAAAGTTTAGTAAGATGGGACCAAAACAATCCTCTATGGTCATCAATTAATAAACTGTTATCCTTCAACTTAAAGCCAAGAGGAATGAAGATCGTGAAGCAGTCGCAATTTGGTTGCGGGCTTTTGGCGGCTAATTGTTGTCTCCTGTATGTAAATTGTCCTGATGGTTGAAGATATTGCTATTGTCCTGAATCCTACATAAAGTATTGCTAAATTGGCTACAGTGTGTTTAAGTTCACACATGAAATTGTATAGAAAAAAAAGTTCGGGGTCAATAACGTGAATTCTACGAACAGGCTAATGTAAGCTCGTTGCTGATTTGAGAACCAGAGAGATCATGGATTAGGTAAGGCTTTTATCATTTTGCTTCTTCCGTTTTGACTTGTTCGATTCTTGCTCTAGTCACTGTGCAGTTAGATCCTCGTGGACTCCATCGCGATCCCAAAATCAGATGCGAAATGCCTCAGTTGGATTGGAGAGAATATATGGGTTCTTCCCAGTCTGCAATAGCAAAGCTTCTTGCATATTACTGCTGTAGAATGTACTGTCAATCCCACGATCGTCTGGGGAAACCTAGGACAATCTCATGAAGCTTGCCTAATTTATGAGCTAGGATGTTTTTCAATGTTCGAATTAATGTGCTGAGAGAGAGAGAGAGAGAGAGAGAGAGAGAGAGAGAGGGGCACGACCTTTGCTTCCTCAGGACGGACCATGTTCTCATGTGATAAAAGCACCGGGAAACAGGAAGATGAGGGAATTTAACTGTGACTTTGTCAAAACCGACTGTGTGCTCATGTGATAAAGCAGTACATACTCAATCTCCCCCTTCCCATCCTACCTTTGAATTTCATTTTTTGGAAAATTTCCATCTCTTCCCATCCTAGAGCCTTGCATTGCGAAACTCTTGAAAGTAATTCAATGGCATGGCGGATCAAGGTCGTGACCCCATGAGCCGTTTCACAGATCACCCTATCTTTTGCTTCTCCAAAGTCGAAGAGGCGATGAGACTCTGCAATCTATCAAAGACGCTGCTTCACCTCTGGACCACAAGCCCTTCATTTTTTTCTGCGGATCTTGTGAACAGAGTTTTGGTTTCCAATTCCGCACCCGCGCAACATGAAATCTACATCAAGATGCCGAATCAACGCAGACTAGAGGAGGTGGTCAGTCGAGCATTCGGGATTGTGTTGAAGAGTTGTCCTGTTCTTAGATGTTTAGAGCTGCATGAGTGCTACAAGTTCACCTCCCTTGAATGGACCCAATGAAAATCAGCTCGACCACCACGAATTAGTTCGTAACCTGTGGCTATGGGCAACACATGATGGCCCTACTTCGCACATTTCAGCTCCACATTTGCGGTCGTCTTAATCTGGAACTTCCATGCCAAGTAGTTGATGTTAGACACAGAAGCGAGCGGAGTTTTCTCCTAAAACCTGACCTTGGCGGTAGTAGTACTAGTTATGATAACCGTATGTTAGATACAGAACGATCTGTTCGAAACATATCATATGAATTGTTGCAGATGCTGAAAAGTGCCCCTAGATTTTCATTTGGATGCTGGTGCACTGAGGTGACCAATCATTTGGACTCAGCCTTGCCCTTTCAATTACTAATTTCAACAATACATATAAGATGCGACGAGTAATATGTTTGCTTCGATAACAGTTGATGAATCCCCATCTTAAACAGAGTCTTTTTCATAAGAAGTTCCAAAATAAAGGGGATCTGGTATCACCTTAGTCAAAGAAGATTGGTGACCATCTCTTCCATGCCCCATCTTCGGCATTCTCATTGAATGTTTTAATGTGCACTGAGCATGATTATTCTGCATACCTTCCCATCATTATATCCGTGAATTGTACCACCTTTGCATTAATGTTTAGAGGTGCAGATCATTGAAAACCATTGAGATCATAGACATTTTGTATGTGATCTTTAAAACACGATTACATTGTTTCTTAAGATAGATCATATGCTGATTACGTGTGTAGTTCCTTATAACTTGATATGCCAGTGACTCACCCGTTCTGGTCCGGTACAATATCCACAGACTCTATCCTTCGAGGGCTTAAAAGGCTAGAGTCTGCCCCATCGGTTGCCCAAATATAATCATCTCATGCACCCCAAAAAAATAAAAATAAAAATCGAGCGAGACTTCCTGATATAGTGAAGTTACCTGGAAGTTTCCCGCATCTGGAGAAGTTGATTGAATTGATGGGTTTATTAAGATGTGGGCCGAACATGATGGGCTACCCCAGCCCATGGCCCATATAGGTAACTGCCAACTTGGACAGAGTGTCAGGCAGTGACAAAGGAGGAAAACATTTTTTTTTTTATAATCGAGGATAATTAGAAAAACTTTTGAATGTTCTTTTTGTGAAGAACGTTTAAAGCAATAAAAAAAAGGAAAAAGAAATAGCGTTGTCTCATCGAAACAATCTTTCTGAGAAACACTTATCGCTCTGTATCGAGATTTAATATATGGAATAAAGATTTGTTCTTTTGTATGATAAACGTTTCTGATTAACGTTTCTAAACTTGTTTATGTTTATTTATGTTTCCATAAATGGGTATATGTTTCCTTCATGAACAATGAACATGGCAGTAGCATGCTCAATAATGCTCAAACTCCTTATTCGAGATCTCTATTTCAAATTTGATGTTCTTCAAAGGAAAAAAAACTACAATGACAAGCCAATTTGATACAACATTTTACATCTTTCTTTATAACTTGGGGAATTGTTGATCAATCGCAACAAACTTTGACTTGGAAATGAGAATTATACAAGAAATTTATGCTCTAACCTGTTCTATATGCAAATTAAAATATTTATTGAGTCGAACGTAAAATAAGAGTAAATCTCAATACATATTAGATCGTGATGACATCATTAATATATTTCACATTAACCGGAAAATATATAAATTGTGATCAGTATCTGTGATAACTTAGAGATTTCGCATGAGTGGTTACAAGACATATGTGCAAGCAAGAAAGGTAGCTTATTATAAAGTGTTCCACGAGATAAAATTTACTTTTAGACTGATCCCTTGATGGAAGAACTGTATCCAGTTTGATCATCATAATATTTGGACCACAGCATCACGCCTCCATACTTGGCAGATTCTTTGAGGGTGGGCAGTACTTTGGAAGTAAGATCCGATGCCGGAATAAAGCCATTGTTAGCTGCATCTGGAGCCGCGGGCAATCCCAAGAAGATATTGCCGGCGGGAATTGAAGTCCATTGCTTCCATGCATCTTCGAGATTACCCATGTTCCCAGAACTGTACTCACACGGAGGATTGTTGTAAAATTGGACCCAGACATAGTCGAATAGGCCTGTTCGAAGGGCACCTCCAACCCAAGCGTCCGGATAAGGACATTGAGGGGCTGCAGTCAAGTACACCTTCTTCCCCCCACTGCTATATGCAGACAAGTACCTAGCCAGATCATCCCAATGTTGACTTGTGCCTCCTTCGATGTCGAAATCGATGCCGTCCAGCACCGCATCACCGAGCGGCCTAGACGAGGAGTGGCCTCCTAGGAAGTTGTCCCATAGATAAGTAGCAACCTGTCTAGCATCCTCGGCGGAAGTGAGATAGTAACTTCCTGCGCCTCCTCCGATCGAGAGTATCACCTTGACTCCCCTAGCTTGGCAAGACTTGATCTCTGAGCTCAAGCTAGTGCAGCCTCCACTGGAAGGATCGCAGTGGCCGGCGAGGTTGATCACAGGAGTCTGGCCATTGCCGAAGACACAGAGAAAGGCCAGGTTCACAAACTTATAGTTTCCAGAGGCACAAGTGTCTGCTAAAGTGCCTTCGTTGCCATTCTGACCCCAATAAATAGCAATTCCACCGCCATTGGTGCCGACCACAATAGCCAGAATGATCAAAAAGAGAAATGATGGTGTGGTTGAAGATTTGGAAGCCATCGTTGGTGTTTCTCTCAACTCAGTTGGTATATTTGATTATCGGTTACTCTCTCTTTAGTGCTTGACAAGGTTACGTATGAGGGACTTTTATAGGAGAAAAATCGGGCCCAGCTATGATGTCCATGTTTGTATTTTTGGGAGAGTGCGTGATTTGGCAACTAAGTAGTCTGATAAATATCTCATCAACCAATTGTTGTGGGCTAACGGACATGGTCTGTAAAAAAGTTAAGTACAAGCAGAACAAAACTATCATCCATGGTAATCAATTCATAATTGTTTTTTTCGTCCTTTAACTTAAAGCCAAAATGAACTAAAGATTATTAAGCAGTCACAATTGTGTTGAGGATGTGCGGGCTTTTGGCAGCAAATTTTTGTCTCTCGTGATGCATTTCCATTTCGCCTCTGATTGTCATTGTCTCCTGCAGCTTGATAAAAAAACAAATTTATCGTCATAAGCTTGTCAAATAAATTGTGGGCTGCTTTAAAAGTTTATCTCATGCGAACTTATGACCGGTAATGTGTAAACACCGGCTTCGTATTCCAAGCTTGTATGAATAAAGGCTACAGGAGGAGAAACTAAGCTTGTACTGTTGCAGGTAAGTTGGCTTGCTGGTTGATGGTATTGATGTTGCTTCCTATATAAGCAGCTGTCTGTAGTAGGAATAATTTTTTGATGCTGTATGTTTTTCATAATTAGCTGTACGTAGTCCACTGTTTATGTTTTAAATAGAAACTTTCTAGAAATTTCGAGGTCAATAACGTGAATCCTACGTACAAGCCAATAATGTTAGCTCGTTCTTGTCCAAAACTAGAGTCATCATGAAAAAGGAAGACCCTTTTCAATTTGCTTCTTCCCTTTGATTTGTTTAATTCCCGCTTCAGTCGTCAGACCATTAGATCTTCGTGAGTTCTATCACGATTTCCACAATTTTGGTCATCTTAAGGTTCTTATTGGTTGTTAAGAAAATTTGAGGTTTAAAGACAGATCATTTCAAAACTTATGCCAGAGTTTTGCAGGGAGTAAAAGGCAAAGGAGTGTATCTTAGCTTTGCATAATAATTGGAAGGGATTTCATGTTCAGACTTGTTTTTTCATCTCCTATTGCTGCAATGATTGAAGTTTGCATCAGATAAGACATGAACATGAACTTACAGTATTTTGGAATGGATGATTACACATTCCTGTCGTACTTTTGCATGTGTACAGTGAAAGTGTGTGTTAGTGGCGGCTCAATTTTGTAGGTGAGGGTATTGAACTTCCTGTAGTTTTACTTGATTGAAATTTCAGTGAGTACTCTTCAAAACTTTGAGGTTGCTCTGAGACTTGACTTTATAAGGTGCGTACCCATGTGAACATGTGTTTTCTTAGGCTGGAGCTTGATGGTCAATCTGAATTGACAATTGTGAGCAAGCAGCAGCAACCACTCATAATAATGATCATTTTAAGGAGTTGATGTTGAGGGTATATATGAATTAGGTCAAAATTCAGATTCCCAGAGCTTCCAGTGCTTCGCTACATTTATTAGATGTGTGAGGTTTGACACCCTGCAATATGGCCAAAAACATACTAACTTGGTTTTGCCGCATCAGTTCTGACCTTTGGCTGAAAGTAAAAATCAACCATAAATAATGAGTAGCATTCTAAAGCTCTTTGGAGATGAATTTGTCATTAACGGTCTCCCTTTCGACTGATGGTAGGTTACCTCTCATCTTTACACATCTTTACTGAAACCAAAGAAATTTGACAGTACTTCTGGAGCCAATTTGAAGTATCCTTCGCTTTGATAATCATCATACATACTGATGCAACATCATTTCCTGCATGGATGCGAAAAGCACTGCTTGTGGTGGCCAAGGCTTTTCGATTGTATCCGTCCTCTGTAATCTGTACCATCTCTCCTCTAAATTGAGACTAGTGTTTAAATGTGGCTCGTCTTTTTTACCAATGACAGTCGGCATGTGATTTTCTGTCACATTCTTCAACTGTAACCTGAGTTTTTTTTATTTATAGAAACTTGTGTTCTTTTTGGTAATTGTTTCTCAATTTTCCGACGTGAGTGTTTCCTGGCTATATTTGGCTTTGCAGCCTAAATATTTTTTACAGGACAAGGTATTATTCAGTCGATATATGGTCTCTTCTCTACAGTTTCAACTGTGACCTCAAACCCAGCACAACGCACTATGTGGAAAGAGCTGCAATTCTAGCATGCGTCTATTTAGTACAGAGAATGGTAGAATGCACTGTCTGTAAGAGGTCCACAATGGTTGTCTTGTTTGCTTGATGATGTACCCTTTTAAAATCTACCCAAGTGTTACAGACTTTAGCACTCTTAGCCAAGTGTGCGCGGTCTGGGCTGCATAAGCCTTTCTGCTTACATCAGTGTCTAGGTGTTCACATCCATAGTCACTTCAGACTTTTACGTAAATCTACTCCTTTTGGCATTTTTAGATTAAGTCAGAAGATAAAATCTTGGATATGGTTGTCTACGCCTGTATATTTGATCTTCCATTGTCTTTTCTGAATGTTAGGCTGCCATCTGGAACCTGCATCTAATAATCATATAGCACTTCTAGAATGCAACTGTAAGATCCAGCTTTTTTAATATTGCATGATGATGATAAACTGTTACTGATATATATATATATATATATATATATATATATATAAGTACAGTTATTATTCTACATTTATTGCACATAAGCTGATAAGCTCAATCCATGATGTCGTACCTTCAATTAGATGGAAGGAGTATTTATATTTGCTCTTTCTGTGATGAAAGTGGAGTCGCTCCGGCAATATTACAGAGATTTTGATTTGCAAGAGATCGAGTCAACCCATATGAAAACGTCTTTTTGGTATTATGCAGGACGAGAGACAAAAAAATATAGGAAGCATACAATCACCACGGACAAATAAATTGATTGGAAAATCAAGCATGACAAAAGCCATTAAGACTAAATAATCGCCCTTTTTTTTTACTTTTGTTCTTTTGAGATTCCTGCTGTCCCTGACCTTCAATCATAATAAAACTCAAGTTAATTACAGATGCCACATGTATCAAGTCTAGTCCCTTCCAACATATATAAACCGTTTTCTCTCCTCGTCGCCCAGTATGTCAATAGCTGCTAAGTTCCATGGAAAGCACAAAACCTCTTGCAATAGATAGTTTTTCGTATAGCTGGTTGTCTAATGTGAGGACCTCCTTGGATGGTCTTGATGAGCCTCTTCGACCTTCTTTCGTCGAGTCTGACAGTTATCTAGAGAAATCGCAGAACTTCAATTTCAATGTCTCCATCTCCCAATTATCCCCTACTCTTGTACACGCTGATGAGCTTTTCGCCGATGGCATCATAAAACCTTTTTTCAGCGGTATGTCTGAGGATCACAAATTTCAGATGTCCAGTTCTTTGAAAAGCTGTCCAACCCCGTCTCCCTATTTATTTGCTCGAAAGACTATTTTCCCAGCCATTCGGATTCATTGGCTTGCTCCTGCAAAATTGAGAAAATCATCATTGCAAACTCTACGGAGGTGTATTGGTTATCTTAGACCTTCATGCTTCAAGTCTGGATGTGGGAGAAAAGGCAACAAAACTGATGTTGATCGGAGGTTTCAGGAGCTTGGGAGCTGGAGTTGTTCGCCACAACCATCTCAACCTCAAAGTTCAGCTTCAGCCTTTGTAACAGATGACTGGAGTGACACCGAGAGCTCAATTTATGAGGCAATCCTTCACTGCAAAAGGTGCACAGTTGCATAGAGGTTCAGTAAGTCGCAGTTCAACTTTCTTTGATCAAGTTTTCATTTTTTGCTCAGGGTTGCTTTTCATGCTTGTAAGTCGCAGTTCAACTTTCTTTGATCAAGTTTTCATTTTTTGCTCAGGGTTGCTTTTCATGCTTGTAAAGATTATAGATGGAAGTTGAATTATATGATGGAAACTGGAAAGAGTGCAGAAATTTCAGAATGCAAAGAGGGCGAGCAGCAAGGCCTTCTGTTTGTCCCGGTGTCGGTGTTTTCTTCCTGCTTTGGTATCTTACGAGAATTCTTCTTTAATTAAAGGAAAAGCTTCCTAGACAAAGTGAAGTGCAACTAATAAAGTGTAAGCAGCTGAAAGTTACGCGTAATGTTTCTTTTTTGCATGATAATCTTCTCTGGTTCGTCTTCCCATTATTTTTAATGAGCGATTCATTCAGAGACTATCCTTATCTTTGTCTACCAAGTTCGTAGGATGATAGACATGTTTGTAATATACGGTTAGCTAATGCGCTGCCTCGAACTTGATCTACGACCCCATTGTTTATGAAAGTTTTCTTAAATTGTTAAGAACTTCATGGTTTACATCATATATCTGCACATACTGGGTTCTAGTTTATGTTCTATCCGAAATTTGTAGGTTGTCATGTAGTCGAGGGATGAATGATTTTCAACGTTTCTTTTTTAAGTCTGAAATCGTAGATCTTCTTGCTTATTACTGCTATAAAATATACTGTCTATCCCACGATTGTCTAGTGAATAATAGGGCAATCTCGTCAAGCTTCCCAACTAATGAGCTAGGAAGATTTTCAATGTTCAAATTAATGTGCTCTGAGAGAGAGAGAGAGAGAGAGAGAGAGAGAGAGAGAATCACGAGGAAACAGAGAGACGAGGGGATTAACAGTGGCTTTCTCAAAAACCAACTATGTTCTCATGTGATAAAACGGGGATACCGAAAGATCGGGGATAAACCGTGGCTTTCTCAACCTACTATGCTCTCATGTGATAGAGCAGAACACAATCTCTCTCTCTCCGTGTGCGTGGAACTTCTTGCATGGATTTGGACTCTTTTGATCATCTCTCGTCCCTTTGGAAACATCTTTCTCCTATTCCTTGCTACGCACGGCAGCATGTATCAAAGCAAAAAAACCAGGCATGTTCTCGGCCACATGTTGATAAATATCGGGAAACTCTTTCATCTTAATTGAGATAGTAAAGCATCAATCTGAAGAAAGAAAAACTTTCTGGATATTCTTTTCATGTCGATTTACCAAACTTTTACGAACATTCATTCATCGGAAGGAGCCGACATGAGGTACCAAACCAAGCACGACGAGATAGCATGGTTTAGCAAGTTGGATGGTACATTTGGCCAAAAAACGCACAAAGGGCCTTTAGTCATCACCATCCCGAAGGCTATCGCACGAAGAAACAAAATGGGAGAAAATGATGTGTTGACAATGCGAAAGAGCGGACCCATAAACTAGAAAGAGTTTTCTGTCGTTTTGTTTGCTGTTGGGAGGGCGGCGATATTAATAAGCTGGCAAGGACACAGATACGGACATTATGAAATTGAAATGGCAATTGCCAACAACATTTCGTTACCCAAAAGCAAATAAAGAAACGTTTCACGTATTTGATGGGCTCCGTTTGCGAACCCGATAAGACTAGCTACCACTTCTTTTGACCCGGTTCTAACCTCTGATAGATTGTCGTATCAAGAACTCCAAAAGGCAATCTGCAGTTCAAATTTCAAAACTCGAAAAAAGGCTTAACCATGGTTCAGTTTTGCAAATATCGCAGTGAGAGAAAGAAAGCTCGATATAGTGATGAAACACATGATAATTTACCGTCGAAGTTCATGCCATCATCAACTCACGAGGACCAATCTCATTCGGACGAGGCTTTGTTTTGGAAAACGCGAGCAACTCCTAAATGTAACCTCGAGAATCAAGTGGTTTCATTTGATAAATCCTACACCTATTCATCAGTTCATGATAGTAATTCATGTCGAACTTCAACAGCAAGTCAAAACTCGGACCAGCCAGGAACTGTGAAAGAAAGGTAGGCAACCACGTCTAATCAAACGGATTCGATAGGTATAAGTACAACACATCAAAGGAATTATGGGGAAAGACAAGATTAGCTAATAAAGAACGTAGCATTATTGAGTTTCCTATATGTTCATGTTTTGATCATCAGGGTCCCAATAGTATGAGGTTGTTGGAATGTTAGCTCTCCGAAAAAAAAAATGCAGGTCGTGTGAACCGAATTTTCAGACATTCTGCGATCAACATCAGACCAAGACAATTTCTTGTCACTTAATGTGTGCTTTTGTTATTTAAAGGCAACAAGTAGCTAATAGCAAGTTTAGGTGCAATTATACAGGTTGGCCTGTCAACAACAAGAGGAATAATGTAGCTGAGATATCTTACATCAAAGACAAGCCATCCAGAATTCCACGTAAATCTTTCTTCAAGTGATGTGCAGATGCTCACACTGCTAAAATCTGAACAGTGTGGAGGCTCGTTAGGCAACGATATTCGTTTGAGGAGTTATGGTCCAGGGCGCTATCACGATGTACTGAGACGCGTCCTTTACAGTCTCGAAACGGGAGCCTGCCCATGTTTTCTTTGAACTTTTCACTCTAATCGACCGCCATCTATTGTCTCTGATAACTCGAAAAAAGCTGTCAATATAGTGGTTGTCAGTTCCAACTTGCATTATCGAACCCAAAACTTCTCCATCTTGCAAGGCAACGGCAGCGTCTTCTCAAGTTCTCCAAATTAGCCAAATATATGCGTTTTCTCGACTCCCGCAAGCTGAAACCACCATGAATGAATGGAAGTTCAAAAAATAAAAAGAAGGCTTGACGGTATATTTTGTTGGAAAAATGTTAGATAATATGAAAAAATAATGATTGTTGGAAAACTGTCGAAAAATATGACAAAATAAAAATCAAATGTTTGAGGCGTGGAAGCATTGTCCTTAAAGATAATTCCACCTATCGAAGTACGAAACTCAGTGGGTAAAGGCTCTAGCAGCTATCCTCCCAAGATACAACATACATTGTTCTATACTTAACACTGAATATTAAAAGTAACATAAACAATGTTACGCATATAAACCAGCCAAGAAGAGAAAGAAAGAAAAATTCTATTTTTAATTTGGAGTATCTATTTTGATTGCGGTTTGAAGTTCTAATTTATACATCCACACAAAAGACACGTTGGTAAAGAGCGGTTAAAAATCAATTTGTAATTAATTGAGGGTTTGTGAATAAATAACTCAAACATTATAAACATGGCCACTGAATAGCCATTTATGACCGTCATAAAACTTCACAAAACCGTTTTATGTTAATGGAAGATAAAAATCATTACAAATTGGTGATGATAAAAAACCGTCACTAAAATTATTAATTTGCTCTTAGAATTTCAAAACTATTGAAATATCCAAGATATCTTCGGGCAAAATTTGGAGAGTAGCGCGTTTCTTTGATGTCACTCCCCACCAGCCCTTCCCTTCAGTAAGACTATAGAGACGGGAAAACAGTGGTATCTATCACTTCAACAATTTACAGAATCATGAGTTAATTAGTGTTCCATGAATACTGAAGAAACAATGCCCAGTGAACATGAAGTAGAAGAAAAATCATCAGCCAACCGGTCTCAGATCAATGTCTCATTTCTACAATGTTCTTCCCATGGAGTGCCATCACAACAGGTCATCGTGAGACATTTGACAAAAGTTCTCCGTTTCAGTAGTGGAATATTTGCGTAGTTGATTTATGATCTATTTTTCTAGAGTTAACTAGATTTTTACTACTACAAACCTAAAAACTCCTAGATGAAAGGATGAGGACTTAGAAATTATGGCCTCAAAGAGTCCAAATAAGAGATAAGAATGGCATTGGTGGGCGGTGAACATTACTGAAGGTAAATAACAAGAGGAAAAATTATCCATTGTGGCGGTAGAAGAGGCCTGTGAATAGGTCTGCAAGTGCTTGCAAGACCGTCGACGAAAGAGGCCAAAAAGCCTCTTCCCCCGCCTCAAGCTTTGTAAACCACTCTCCCTTAAACTATATCCTCAGTCTTTCCAAACTCCCATCGAGTTTTTTTTTTCTTCACAAAAACACATAACTAGCCCTTTATCCAAACTCCAACAAATAGATAAACAAATTTTAACTTGCTCAAACAGTCCAAATCTCATCCTCAATTAGCAAGTCTGAGAAGATTAGTCCAGTAGATTCTTGACACCAGTAAAGAACTCATTGTTTGCAATGTTAAGAACAAATTCAGCTCTTTTACAAGCTCTTTGTTGCTGCAGTAGCTGTCTGAACTCACGTTCTTCGTCAAGCTGATCAGACTGTGACCGCACAGCATTGAAAATCATCTTCTCCAAAATGAGTGCATCTCTCAGCAGAAGCTTTGGCAGATGATGTTCTTTTGTACACATTCCAGTGACCAAGTTAGTTTTAGCTCCCCGGTTATCCAAACAAGCAAATTGGGTGGTTTGCACAAGGAAAAGCGCGAGCTTCCAGGAAGTGGAAGATGCGGTGAATTAGGCATTCGGGCAAACAGCTTATGTAGTCATAGTGGATTTGATTCGTAGGTTTCGCACTGCAACGTTCTAGATGCAAAGGTATGGAAGTTCTTCGCCGTAACTCATGTTTTGAAGAGAGAGAGAGAGAGAGAGAGAGAGGGCTCTTGAGAATGAATAAGAGAGATTGAAGAGGAAATGCATGATTCTCACTTTCTTATACCGAAACACACGAACTGCTAGTTTTATCGGCTTCACATGATTAATAAGTTCTCGAACCGAAGAAACCTTTTTTATTTGTTTAGGAAACAATCGTTGATTGAGTCATAAACCTCTTGTTACTTTACCGATTCAGTTCTAAACTTTTTTTTATGCCAAATAAGTCCTAAACCTTTTGCAACTTTGCCGATTAAGTCATTCCGACGGATTTTGGCTGGAAAATGCTTACGGGGCGCGCTGGACCTTGCCGGTGATGACGTAACGACAATGTGGCGATGACTGGACCCTGGAATTTTTTTTTTTCAGAAAAACAAGGAGGAGGCTGGCGAGCTCCACCAGCTGCCGAAGCTCGCCGGCCACTCCAAAGGGCAGCCCGGCCCTCACCTAGCCCAAATTTGGGTGGGGCGAGCTCGCCTAGACGATGTGCAGATCTGGGTGAGCTTGCCCCGCCCAGATCCGGGCCGGCGAGACTCGCCCGGCCCTCGCCAGTGACCGGCGAGCTTCGGCGGAGCTCGCTGGCCTACTCCTTGTTTTTCTAGAAAAATAAGAAAAAAAAAAGAAAAAAATTGGGGTCCAATCATCGCCACATCGTCGTCGCGTCATCACCGGCCGGCGAGGTCCGACGAGCCACGTCGTTGCCAAGTAGGCATTTTCCGACCAAAATCTGCCGGAAGGAATTAATCGATAAAATTGCAAAAGGTTTAAAACTTATTTGACATTAAAAAAAAGATTTATAACTAAATCGATAAAATAGCAAAAAATTTAGGACTCAATCAGCAATTGTCCTTTTGTTTAGTGAAAAAAAAAAATAGGATCGATTACCTTTCATAATGATGGTGACTTCTTTATATTTTTCACTAATTTTACTCATAAAGTGAAACTCGATAGAGTTTTGATTATGTAGAATGAGTGAGTTTTCGAAATGGAGAGCAAAACATTTTAATTTTCTGCTAACATCTGTTTTCCTAGTGCTATTAATAGCTACTTTAGAAACTGAAATTCCCGTTATATATTCGTTAAGAATAAAAAGATCACAATCCTGACATTCTTCCATTCCCGAAGAAGAAGTAATTCGAGCAGCGAAAAGCAGAGGAACCCAAATTCATCGGAAGCCATAAATGTGGCCGAGGGTTCAGGATGCTCCGAAAAAGGCGAGAATTTCAGGCATCCTACGATTCGGCAGATCGGTTTTCCAAAGGATACGTTCGTTCGTTCGATCGTTAAGAGAGGCCTCGTTCACAGAAGCTCCCACCCATCCGCTGGGACCTTCGCTCTGCACTCTCGAATCTCGCTCAAACGAAAGACCCAAATGTACGAAGATCGGACTGAGAAAAAAGCAAGCCGAAACCGCCATTAGCAAAAAGAGCTAGCGGCTCGACCGTCCGTTCTTCCGGTTCGCTGTTCGAAGGCAAACTTGGAGAAGAGCGCATTGCGATATCGCTCCCTCCATAGGTCCTTCGGCGACATCACCACATAGACCGACAGAATCGGTGATATTGGTCAAAAAACCATTCTTTGCAGAATCACAAGCAAGTACGGATAATCAGAGAAGATGGCGATGCTCAGCGAATACGAACCAAAAGGGGAGGATCATCTCGAGGATTTGATTCGCGAACCATTTCCTCAATCACTCGTCTCCATTCAGCGATCTCTCTTCATTGCATCCATAAAATTGAAACAGAGACGACGACAAGAAGATTAGCACCGTGCTTCCTACCTGGGTTAAGCAGCACAAACTGCTAATGAGGACCAAGAGAATCGCGCCGACGACGAACGCATAACCTAACAATTCGCACGCCGCTCGTCTCCTTATATAGTGGCACGGCTTACAGCGAGAGGGTTGCGTCTGACGCATCTCAGCCGTTGGATGAGCTTACCAAATGTTTTGACCAAACTTGAGTTAGCATAGCAGCAGGGGATCGTCAGAATATGGATCTGGATTCGGGCTTTTGTATAGACATGGGCCTACTGGGCCCATCACAGATCACTGCACTCTCTTTTCTCTTCTATGGGCCTAATCAGAGAAGATGGCAATTACTATTGTGACCAAAGGGGACAGAGCGATTTTCACAAGGACAGAAAGCAGCAAGCGTAACTGTAGGTAAGAGGAGAGTGGATCTCCCTACTCATTTGCACCCCGCATGAGAAGCGATCTTATTATTTATAGTTGGAAGTACTAAGTTAATTTAATCTGTTAGAACATTACGAAATCAATCTATTAAGTTAATCTTCGATGAAATTAAATGGATGTCTCGTGTTCAATTACTAATTTATCAGTGGTACATGGGCCAAATTTGGATGATTGGTTCCGCATCCGTGACTTATCGCTTTGAGTAAAGAAGAGTTAATTCCTACTAAACCTCTTCAAGGAGATGTTATATATTTAATAGAATTAATATAAAGTAAATCATCGTGAGGTCGCTTTTAATTATTTTAAAAAAACTCTATTTATATAGTGCACAAACTTAGTTATCTTCTAGAAACTCCACAGATCTTTTTCCCTGGCAATCCGGACCCGTGACGCACCTTTGCCTGCCTTTCCTGACTTCGGCTTCGGTTCAGATTTATTATTGGCTACTGCTTTTTTCTTCCATTGACTTTTTCAGTCAACCCACATATGAATGGACTCCTTATTGGTCCCACGTGAATATAAGTACACCCGTGTTTTAATTACACCTACATGCCCACCTAATCGAAACTTGAAAAATTGCGCGAAATGAAAAAAAAATTAAATGCCACGAATTTTTTTTATGATAAAAAAAAGAGGAAGTAGAAAAAAGAGAGATGGTAAAGCTCAGTAATAGAATTTTATATAAAATGGAAAAAAAAAAGAGAGAATAATAATCTACCATTAGCTAAGGTAGAAGTAGAAAATAGCTACACAACTGAGGATGCTATCGCTAATACATACACAAACCAGACTAGGAAGTGATTGATTATGTCTTCTAGAGCTTGACGCGCCTTTTGCACTTCTGTTCCTGAATCGCCTGGCTAGAGATATTCATGGTCATGGTGCAATTCATCCTCACGGTGACGTGCTTCTTGATGATGTTGAGAATGTTCACTCGCCCCGGGATCTGGGAGTAGCTGCTCATCGGCAACAGCCCCAGCTTCATGTCCGTGTTCAGGTTCGGGTTCGACAGGAGCTCGTCCGTGATGATGTCTATCGAGATGTT
This sequence comes from Melaleuca alternifolia, assembly GCA_019926035.1. Lineage (NCBI taxonomy): Eukaryota > Viridiplantae > Streptophyta > Magnoliopsida > Myrtales > Myrtaceae > Melaleuca > Melaleuca alternifolia. The sequence continues at coordinate 525,248 of JAGKPW010000366.1, forward strand.
CATCCGCATCGTCCTCCTCGCCCTGGACTTGCCCGGCGGGCCCCGCGCCTCCCCCGCCACCGTGCCGTGGTAGTAGAGGGTTGTCGTGGTGTTGCTGTACTTGAAGGACGCCACGTTCGGGTTCTTCACGGAGACGTCCGCCAACAGCGACATGTTGACCCCGGGCTTGGGGATCGTCCCGTTGATGAGCTCAAGCTTAGTGATGGTGACTCCGTTCATCTTGATCACGGGTTCCTTCACCCGAAACACCGTGAACGCCAGGATTACGATGACCACCGCTTGGATAAGCATGAAGGCGGTGACGCAGCCGCAACACTTGATGAATCTCCGCTTCCGGACGATTTTGGCGTACTCAGACGCTTCATCCTGGTCGCTCCGGAGGCTCCCGGATGGGGCTAGTGGCCAAACTTGATCCCTCTCGACCATGGCTCGGAATCTGAAGGAGGCACACAGCAAGCTCCAAAGGTTGTAGAGGAAAGGGATGGTGAACCCGGGATGGAATCTTCAGTAGGGTGCTTGATTCTTATTTATAAGTGGGAAGTCAGGAGTGGGCTGCGAGGGATTTTCCCGAAAGATGTTGGCATCATTAAAATTTAGGTTTCCGGTTTGCTTTAGCACAGATTTTCCAGCTGCTGAATCTTGACTTTTGGGGCTCATCTCTCTGTATTTTAGTGATTTAGTAGTTTGATATTTCCAACATCTTAGTCTCCTTTGTATTGCGACAGAGCCAAACATCAGTGTCTTCGCAATAACAGTGCATTTCATTGGAGAGAGAGAGAGAGAGAGAGAGAGAGAGAACATATGGTTGGACAAGTTAGAGTTTTTGTCAATTGCAGCGCATTTCAAACGATGTTTTTGGTCGCGGGTCTGAATGGACACACTCCGGAGTGTCCACGCAGTTTTGGCCATTGGGTCCACCTCATCACTCAGGGCGGAACTAAGGAAAGACATGGAGATCCGTCACCAAAATCTACGAGCTCCGTCACTTTTTTTATGAAGCAAGACCTTACGTCAGATGATATTCTGATTTCTAACATTACTCTCCTAGGAAAAATTTAGCAAAATAATTTTAAACATATTATATTTTTATCAATTCAGTTTTAATTTTTTTACTAATTTAGTCATAATAGTTTTGTATTTATGCTAATTAAATTTATCCAGAAGTTATTAACTGGAGGGCACAAATGTATATAATTTTTTAAATAATTTTTTAGAATTTTATTCTAGATTTTTAATTATTTATTCTTTTTTTTCTTTCCTTCCTTTATTTCCTAGCAGGTTGCCGGACACAAATGACTAACCAGTGGCAAGAGTGAGACTCGCCTCGTCGTTGTTGGGTGAGGTAAGCCCCAATGAGGCCCTCACTTCTGGTCGATCTCCTATGTTCATCAACATGCTAGAGATAGAAAGAAGGAAAAAAATCAAAAGGAATCAATATTAAAATTTTTGAATAAGTATAAGGATATTATGAAAAATTGTATGTATCAACATCGACAAAGAATGTTTGTTTAAGACTGAATTGGCATAACTACAATAAATATAAGATTAATTTTGGTAATTTTTCCCTTTTCTAGTAACCTTACAATAGAGAAGAGATAGAAAAGGACCCTAAAGAACCATTTTAATTTATTCTCACTGGTGTATAAATAATTCTAGAGAAACTAAGGTTGATTTATATAATTAACTATTATGTGCTATGTCTAAGGCCGATTGGTCATTGAATATTTTCCATTTATTTAAAGCCCATTGATGATCCGCCACATGATCTATTCTATTGTGCATATCCATATGGTCGATTGTGCAAATGAAGTTCTCCCTCGTCCATCCTAATTAATGGGTGCTTTTCAAAGTACTCATTTCCTTGGTAGCGTAAAACTGTCCCCTCTTAGGCTCCATTTAATTCGTAGAAAAAAATAGTTTGGAAAGTATTTTCTTAAAATGATGCTTGCATTGCTTGAAATGTTCGGCTAGCGAACAATGTTTTCACAACAGACAAAACTTATATTTAAATACTTTCATGAATGATAAAATTTTCTTGCGTTCATTTATTTTTTGTAAGCGCACAAGTGGTCATCTTTAAGATAATATTTTCAAAATTATTTAGTTCTTACGAAACACACAAAGCATATAGATATTTTTCTTTGAGGCACCAAAGATCTGTCCACATATGGGGAAGAGCCAAATCAAGATTGATGGAGGTGATAATTTCCACACAAAGAACAAGAATAGTGCTTCAGAATCTTTGAGACACAAATCTTATATGATCACACCTAATCTGTCCCTAATGCCAGGTCCCTGTGGAATTTGATCTCAGCAAATATTACAATCACGATCATGTCTCAACAAATAACCTGAACAGGAGTTCCAGCCCCAAGAAAAGCGTGGTCCAACAAAAGCTCGGACAAATTCAATTGGTCAAATTCCTTTATCATCGTCCTTTTCTGACAGTGCTCTGAAGTGGTCTCAAGTGTCCAAGCAATGAGGGGCCCCCTAGTTACCATATATGAAAACTAGTGTCTAACATGATTACGAAAATGAATTATCTCTTATAGCTTATACCTAAATTTATATCTCTTGAAATAATTCAAAACTATCTAATATCTTGTCAAATTTTCGTGGGACCATCGATATGGTTATTTTAATAATTTGAACTTTTAGATGAAAATGCGGTTTACTATTTCAATATTTTAACACGGTTATTAATTTATATCAACTTCTTTATCTATTTATGATCGATATCAAATCATTTATTTTTTTCTCACAACTGCATCGATAAAGCACCTCGCTTTAGTTATCAAATTATGCTAGCACAACCTATCAAAGACTATTTGTCAACAGTGGTAGTAAACTAACCCCATTTGTCAAGTCTAAAAATCGTGTTCTATTTCCAATCTCTAAGCCTCGCTGATGCGACAAAGAAGTTTCATCTGCTCTAGAAACTTCTCACCATCTAATTGGATATGAGCCTGTGAAGCTGACTGTAGATACATTAATTTGGGCAGCTTCATATGTTCTAGGAAAAGGTATTTTGTGTTGTAGGTCGATAAGTTCAGATATTACATCATAATGTAAATCGTAATTGCGTGATACAGCAGGTGGGTTTCTTCATGATCAATATGATGACTTCATCTATCACCAACCGCCGCCTACCTCCACCTTCAAAAGTCAATAAGAGGATAGCGTTCATAATCAATGGTAGCGAAACTAAATTGATTTGCCTTGTGGGATTCCCTATAATCTGAATTGACCTCCTCCCATGGGAAACCATTGACCTAACTCTCTTCAGTACGAGAAAATGACGATACAATTTTAGTTTTTGCTCACTAGCTAAAGGAACGAATATAGAGATTAATCAATTTACGTAATTAATTTAGACCGAATCTACAACTGTAATCTATAACTGTGATATTATAGGATACATAATTGATAACGGGTTAAAAGAAAAACCTTCAAACTAGTGTACATGTAATAAATTTCAAGAATATTCATGATATCACGGTGAAGCGATGATGAGTTAGAATCGATAAATGCACTAGACATGACTTTAAAAAACATATGTGCGTAACACAAGCCTACAAGGGAAAAATATATGTGCATAGCACATATATTGAAACAAATGCAATCTCTTTCTGATAAAATGCAATGTATGTATAGTGATGCTATCCTTGAGCTATTCATGTACAGGAAGACTGCCAGTCATATACACCGGTGTACGTATACGGATTTGGTTAGTTCTATACACTATAGAACCCCAAGAAGAATAATCTATCAGATGATACAGAAGTGCTTAAGTTTTTGACATAGTTAAGTGATCTTCAATTTGGATGGCTAAGCTAGAATCTGGACAAGAACTGCATTTGCTTGAGGAGAGGAGTTAGGGTTTCCATTAGCTTTTCACAGGGATGGTTATGGATGCCTTCGTACGTCGTGACCACGATGCTCGTGTCCTTGGCTAGCCTTTGGACCTGCTTCTTCACGTTGCATGTGTGATGTGTGCACCGATAATAGCTCCTTCTCGTCCAATCCAATGCGCCAAGGATACAAGCAAGAGTTCGATCAGTAAAAGATCATACTGCCAAGAGTACATATTCATATATAAGCATGCATGCTATATCTTTCTTTACAGGGATATGAAGAGCTGGATTAGCACACCGGTGATCTAAATCTTTCTTTTGACATAGATAGTGGCTTCGTGTACATTGAACATTGCTTAAGGGTTTAATTAAGACGCGATTGGTTTGACATGTGTATAGTCATTTTAGATATAAGTCATACTTACATGAATATTGATGGAGATATATTGAGACAATATTCGGTCGATTTGTTTACCTAATTAAGATGATTAATGTAGGATTTTGTGAAATGTACCTATAGGCACAAGTTCAAAGTTTTAGTTTATATTTCTACAATCTCCCTCCTCCCCTCCCGGTTAGCAACTAGGTTTTTTGGGTGTGTAATATGTACCTATATGTATATATTTAGGTCCATTAAATCATACAATCCTGAAATGTGTCACAACATTATCAACATAGCCACGACATCAGCCAACCCATAGCGTTTTCCCTTCATTTCACAACGAGCTTTGTTTTCCTACACTAGCAATGTAGACATTCCCCGTGAAGAAAAAATAATGAAAAAAAGTTTTAAATAAGTGAAGAAACAAATAACATTGGACGATTATATCTATTTTAGAAAAAAATGAGCATTTGAGTTTTTCTAAAATTGTTATAATTAACATTAATCACTACAACGTCACCAAAAAACATTAATCACTACAAAGTGTGAGAAATTTGAGAAATGACATTCTAATTATCTCTACTACTTTTAACTTGCGATTTTGCACTATAATTGGAAAATGGATGATATAAACTTGCCTTAACAGTTGACAAGGACTATTTATGAAATATTAGCTGAAAGTATGAGTCTGAAATTCTTTTCTAGCTTGGGCTAGCTTAGATATAGTAGAAATGAGAACACTTTGGAAGATGGAACGTCAAAGTGTATGAAGTATGTGGTTTATACATAAAGGCAACCATGGACTTTATCATATTTGCAGTTGAAAATATCAGGGTTGAGTATTGAATACATATACTTGGATCTGTATATAAATTTTTAGGGCTAACTATTACTACATATACTTGGATACATGTATAAATTTTCAAGTATCTCGAACACTTAGCCCTAATTTTTTTCAGACATGAACTATCTTTCATCCTAATTAATTTCCAATTAATGTTGCCATTTTTAAGTATATATTTTGTTAATTTATATTCATTTTTGAAATGATATAATACTTAAGGTGTTAGGAAATTTAAATTCTTGCTTTTTGCAATCGATTTTGTCATGGAATATAATATACAGAATTAGATTCATTTTAAAACTTTCTTCTCACCTTCATGACTTTGCTTATCTTAGTTTCCTCATTTAAAGGTGGATATCCTCTATCCCATTGTATACTCCTATTTGATGCCTTAATCTACCGAACGATGCATTGATTCCTAGTAAGAACGTCAATTAAGAAACTATGCACTTGCCATGCATCCGCTAAGATTTGTCAAGGCACTAAGGGAAGAGAATCTTCGTCCCCACATTTCATTTTTTGTAAGATTTTCCAATGATGATTTTCGAAGTCAGTCCCTGACCTCTCTTTTCCTCCAATTCATGTATACTCACCATCTTGGGCATCGACCAAACCCTGAGCCTATAATATATCATCTTCTTAAGCATCTACTACCCAAAAATCGTGGCCATGCATGTCCACGATTAATCAGTTTGCATGAGATGAGGGGATAAGAAATTTTAAGTCTCCTCTTCTTGAGAATGTCCTAAATCCCTAAGTAAATCTCTTCGCAAAATATTGAGCGTCTTCCTTCTTGATTCTTTAGTTTAACTTATTCTAGAAGTCATTGAAACTCGTTTCTTCAACTACAATCCACCAAATCATGCACAAACCGAATATACATATATATAGGGGCAATGTTCTAATTAACTTTGGTCATCTTAATGGATCCTTGTCTTCGACAACAGCATTAAATTTAATCATTTTGCTCTATCGCAAGGTGGATGGCATTGACAATTGGAGGATGGAGGGAATTAATCAAAGAGAGAACTTCTCATTTGGTCAAGAGCATCAATTACCAAAATAATCCAGTTTAGTTATAGGATTCTTATATGTTGCTAAAACTCCAAGGACGTATACTTATTGGTGTATCCTTGGTGAATTCAATGTATATGAACCCTTAACGTGCAAAAATATACCTGGGATGAACACTGTTCTTGACGGCTTTCTGTCCATACTTCCTCCAGCGATATCCATCATCCAGAATATCATCCACACTCCTTGTTTGAAATGCAATCCTAGGCCGCGTCGGCTTTCTCGTCCTATTCATAACTCTCTTCTTAATTTCCCCCTCCCTCCTATCTTCTGCTCCTCCATTTCCAGGCAACATTGTAGTCATCGGTGCATTCTCCATTGACGTCATCGGCGGTATCTCTCGCAGCCCACTGAGCTGGCCGGATAAGAGGCTAACCCAATCAATATCCGAAGAAGATGAAGATGAAGGAAGAGCCAATGCTTGAGCTGAGGCTGAGGTGTCCATCAGCGGGTTCAACAACGAGGATGGCAGGAGCGATGGCGGCGGCGCAAACATGTAGGGACTGTTTGGAGGTGGCGCCAATCCGGGGGGCGGTGGTGGATGGCCGTCTTGGCTGTCCATCGGAGGGCTCCACGATGAGAATGTTTGAGAGAGGGAAGTTTTGAATGCTCGCGTGGGGAGATACTTTTAAAGGTGGAAAAGGTCAGAGGAAGGTGAAAAGAGGTTGGACCGATCCCACACACACACAAACTTTGATTGGCGGAGAGAGAGAGTTCGATCTCTTGAGACGCAGCGTATTGAGAGAAGTGGTGAAAGAGCCCAACTAACAACCTAACTTCTGCTCAACAAACCGACGCTTTTACGTGCATGGAAGAAAGACGTACTCAAGCCCTTATTCAGTCGATATTGTCAATGCATGTATTTCAATATGCATCTGGGGGTAGATTTTTGGTCGGTCCATGAGTTTGGGTTAGAAAAGAAGAAGAAGACGAAGATAAAGAACAACGAGAACATATTCACATGGTGTACTTTAGGTGAACGTAGGACGTTTCAAGAAAGAGTTTCATGCGGCTTCGAGACTCGGAAATAAACACGTGCAATTTGTTTACCAACCGATTAAGGGCCAAGGGTTAATTACCGCTTGCTTCCTCGGGGCTAACTAGGTTTTTCCTCTTGGAAAAGGGCAATTACGCATGCAAATGTATGTCATTAATGGAACGTCCTCTCTATAACGCGAGTCAGGCTCTTCAATTGATGACAACCAATCAAACTTGAACTATAGAAAGAACTCTCGTTATATAATCATCTAGCGTACGTTGATGCATAAGATAATTAGCTCATTCAGTCCCCCGCTGTAGGAACGAGCCCATGATTCCACTTGCCGCTCTAACAAAAATATGTGTTCTTATTAAATGCCGGTAAATTAGCAAACGAATTGATTAAGCGTGAAAAATGTTAGTAAAAGAACTTAATGGTCATTTGATTTAGGAGTAACTTGTAGGTAATTTATCGGCACTCTTATGAAATTACCAACTTCTTTTACCGTTTACACGCAAATTAGCAACTTCTTTCCCCAAACTTGTTTTGCTTGGCAAATGCTTCAGCATTAATTTAACCAAGGCCAAGACCTCATCAAAAAAATACTTTTTTTTTTACTAGTTTTGATAGGTGGAAATGTTGAGGACAGACGACCAGCGCTATTGTCCCATCATCTGGGCATTCAAATAGAAATCGCTTGCCTGTTATGGGATGTTCACCCAGGGCAGTAAGCACTTACTTTCAGTTTATTCAGGTGAATTTTCGGCCCAATACTTGGGAATCCAAATGCAGTTCAACTGTGTATGGGGCTAAGGCCCGTAGTTCTCAAGAAAAGACGTGAAATGCTGCGAGCCACGACCCATGATCACTCGAAGGGTCGTGCTCTTGCATAATTCCTAGCCAAATAGAGCTACTTCTTCGGCTGCATTTTGTCATACACCTTCCCTCCTTCAGCGCTCTCTCTCCCTCTCCCTCTCTCTCTCTCTCTCTCTCTCTCACACACACACACACACACACACACACACACCGGAATGAACCTGTTGCGATCTGCTTCAGAACAACCGAAGTCCTTGCTCCATTCCCTTAAACCCCACTTAAACCCCGCCCTCAAGGTCTCTCCTTTCCTTCGTTTCTTCTCCACGGACCATGAACCTGAAGCAGAGCCCGAACCAGGACCGTCGCACCAACCCCACAATGACCCAATTGTCACCCAAGCGCTTGACCTTCTTCAAGCCCCCGAGAATTCATGGAACACCGCCGATCTCAATCACCTCCTCTTCTCCAGTTCACCCGCCACCCCTATCCACTTCTCCAAGATCACCCTCGGCTTGGGTGCCTCCGACAAAGCCCTCAAGTTTCTTGATTTCGTTCGATCGAATTCGCCCCAGAAAGATGCGCCGGCTTTCCTCTCTCACACGTTCCAGTCCATCGTTAAGCTAGCGAGCCGAGAACCCGGTTGGGAGAAGGCCCTGCTTGAGCTCTATAAGATGTCCAAAGAGAGGGACATTCCTTTGACTATCAATGCGTTGACCCTCCTGGTTAGCTTCTTTGGGAGGGCTGGAATGGTTGATGAGGCGGTTTCTGTGTTTGATGTTATTGACAGAAAAGCGAGAGACAGGCACCTTTATGAATTGTATGTCGATATGCTGTTTAGGCACGGGAGGTTCGAGGGTGCGTTGAAGGTGCTCGACGAAATGCTTGAGCCAGATACGAGATTTGCTGCCTCGGGCATTCCGGGTAAGATTTTTTTCGCGGCCTTGATGAGGAGGCTGCAAGGAGATGGAGGTGGCAATGCGGATGAGATTGTTGGGATTTTCACGAACCTTCTCGAACTTGGTCTTTTTCCTGACTCGATGATACTTTTGAAGATAATTAAGAGGCTCTGTAGGAATGGGGAGATTGGAATAGCATGGGATCTTGTACTGCGAGTGATTCAATCAGGCAGTCCTGTTGAAGCCGCGCCCTGCAATGTTATTTTGGTTGAGTTGGGGAAGCGTCTCGACTTCAAGAGGATGAAGGAGCTTATGATTAAGATGGAACAAATCAATGTTACACCCGATGTTGTCACCTTGGGAGTCCTGATTAACTATTTGTGTAAATCTCGCAGAGTTGATGATGCATTGGAGGTGTTTGAGAGGATCTGCAACCAAGAACATGATGGGTTGTCATGTAAACCTGATACAGTCATTTATAATTGTCTTATTGATGGACTCTGTAAAGTAGGAAGGTTAGATGAAGGAGCAGAACTCCTGAGAAAGATGACATTGCAGGGTGACTGCATGCCTAATGTCATTACTTACAACTGCTTGATTAATGGGTACTGTAAGTGCTATGAGATTGACAAGGCTCATCAGCTATTTGATCAGATGAGTGAAGAAGGGGTTCAACCAAATGTGGTCACTGTTAATACATTGGTTGATGGTATGTGCAAGTTTGGGAGAGTCAATTGTGCGGTTGAGTTTCTTAAAGAAATGAAAGTAAGAGGTCTGAGTCCTAATGTTAGAACATATACATCACTGATCAAGGCTTTTTGCAATGTCAACAATTTTGAGAAAGCCATGGAGTTGTTCCAGGAAATGTCTAGATCAGGATGGTCCCCAGATTCAATTGCTTACTACACATTGATCTCTGGATTGTGCAATGCTGGAAGAATGGATGATGCCAGTTCTGTTGCAACAGAATTGAAGGCAGCTGGGTTTTCACTTGATGTTGTGTGCTACAATAATCTAATTGGTGGTTTCTGCAGGAAAAATAAATTGGAGGAGGCTTATGAGATGCTCAAAGAAATGGAGGGCTCTGGACTAAAGCCTGATACCGTCACTTATAATTGTTTGTTGTCCTATTTTGGGAAAACTGGAAATCTAACAACTGCAAATAAGTTGATGAGTCAGATGATTGAGCAGGGTCTCGTTCCCACTGTTGTATCATATGGTGCACTGATTCATGGATACTGCCTTAAAAACAATGTTGAGGAAGCCATGAAAATTTTCAGGGACATGAATTCTGTGTCAAATATCCCACCCAACACAGTAATATACAACATCCTCATAGAATGTCTATGCAGGAATGACAAAGTGGATGGTGCCTGTTCCTTAATGGACGATATGATGGCAAAAGGGGTGAGGCCAAATACCACTACATTTAATGCGCTGTTCAGGGGCCTTCGTCAGAGGAATTGGTTGAAGAGAGCATTTGAAATGATGGATAGAATGAATGAACATGCTTGTAAACCTGATTATGTAACGATGGAGATTCTGACGGAATGGCTTTTAGCTGTGGGTGAAGTAGGGAAACTTAAGAATTTTGTCCAGGGCTACGAGGTTTCAGCTTGCCCTGCTTAAAGAAGATTTAGCAAGGGAAGGATATGATTCTTGTGCATTTTCTTCTACTGATCAGTAGGCCTTACATAGGAGAAAGCAGGGACTCATTCAGAGTCCAAGGAGTATATAGTCTTTTGGACTTAAAAAGTGTCCGCTGGGTTACCCACGAGATGCCTCAAAGGCCTCATACTTGTGTCATCTTTTCTTCATCTTCCATCTGATTCCAGAGTCCTTTCTTCGAGATAATTTAAGAAGTTAGATGCTCTGTGATCATACTGGAATCTTTATTGCTAAGTTTGGTCCAATTTCGATCTTCATGTGCTCCAAGTTGCACAATAAATAGTATTGGTGATAAGAGAGAAATTCGTTGATGATCTTGTGGAATGTAGCGGATAGGTGAAGCTTTTGCTTTTCTTCTGACTTATGTCGTCCATAAGAAGCTAAGTCACGGTATCGTTTGGCTTTAAATATGTATGAATGCTCTCTTTTTGGGGGCCTAAGTCTGAATTCTCTTTACATCGTATACATTTGAAGTGATCTGTTTGGACTTAATACGTACTTAGTTGGGTAAAAAATGTACTGTGGTTGCTGAGTGTTTCACATTGAGGCTCCGTTTGTTTCACGGAATGAATGATTTTGAGAACATTTTCTTAAAACAATCATTTGGATTGTGTATGAAAATGCACAAACAAAAAATATTCTCATCGTCCACGAATGTATTGAAACATAATTTGTTGTCAATTATGAAAATATTTCTCATTGATTAATTATAACGGAACCTTAAATTACGGGTAGGAGAAGTATTGTCAATAGTGTAGATTACTTCTGCGAGCCGGGGGGACAGAAGGTTAACCACGTCTTTGAGGAGATTTGAGTTTGCGAGTATGACATATGAATTGATTAATAAAATCTTGGAAATCAATTAGAATGAAAAGAACCAGAAAAGGAAGAGCTGAAGCATCGTATATGTCATTCTTACAACTGATCTTTTTTTTTCTAATTGTGCTACAACTGAAGTGCAAATGACAACGGATTGTCGAACTATTGATACAGAGATGAGCAGCGCTTCATTCTCACTGCCTGCCTAGTGAAATCTTTATACAAATGGAAGGAAAAATACGCATATATAAAGCTTCGCCACACGGAGATGCCTGTTGTTACAACCTTGCTTCGTTTCTGAAAAGAAAGATGAAATTGTACGTATTCCAGAAGGTTACAGCCTAACCGCAAAACAATGCGCTCGACCGATTGGGTCAGCTACCCCCCGGTGGCGGTTGCCGTATTGTTAGCCGTCCAAGAATGGCCAAAGTTCGCGGGGAAACGATCCAAGAAACAATCCTCATCATCACTTCCTATCAATCCCTCCAAACCCACAAGGAAATCATCACTCAGAGCCATATCAGATAGCCCATCTTCCCCATCCTCTTCGTCATCAGCCATACTACCCTCTTTTCCTTCTCTGCTTTCAGTGTTTGCGCTCTGAGTTTTTGCCACCTCGTCCTCTACGGAGGTAGTTGGAGAAGAACAAGGAGGTTTTGTTGAGGCAGCAGCGCTGGGGTCTTCGACAGTGTCCATCTGCAGCGTCGCGGGCTTTTGACGCGTGGAACCTGCAAGCGAGTTGCGGTGGGTAGGTGCGGGGTGGTTGTGTTCCGCGGTGTATGTGACTATAAACATTCCAGGGTCGGATCTGTTCCTCTCCACTTGCTTCCGGGCCAAACACCCCTTCGAGCTACTGCATCTGTAGTATCCCCTGCGTTACAGGGCATAAACCAAGATTAAGCATAAGTCACTGCACCATATTAATATCCATATAAAAAAGATTAGGTACCTCAGAAGGTAAAAGCAGATTTGTGGCGATCTAACTTAAGGAATTTACCTTGGATATGGAGAGCCCTTAATCGGTTTCTGGCCATATTTACGCCAAGCCCAGATATCAGAAGACAGACTCTCTGCTGGAACATGGCAAACTTTCTTGAGCTGGCTCTTCCTGCTTTTGTAGAGATAGTAAGCATGAGAGACCAATTCGACACGGTGCAAATTTGCGCTGTAAAAAAGGGTTATCACCATAAAGGTGGGATTCCTTCAAAGTTACCTTCTTTTGGAGCGAGAAGCTTGAGGCTGGGAGCTTGTCATGCAGGAGCTGGAAGAGGAGGCAGGCGCAGAACCATTATTATTAGCAGGATTGGGTTGTTGTCTAAACGTGGGTTGACCGTTCACTCCTCCGAAGGAAGGAAGAGCAGAAACCGAAGCACTTTGAAAGACGAGAGGCTCGGGCTTGGGGAAGAAGAAGGGATTGGGGAGTTCAGGCAACTCCGCGAGCGAGCCGTGTCTTGCTTCATAAAGATCTAGTGGAGGGACAAATCCCCCACCTTTCCTGACTGCACCAAAAGAGGAGCAAGACACAGGAACATGAAGTGCAAGATCTGTTGATGTTGTAGAGGAGGTGGCGGCGGCGGCGGAGGCGGAGGAGGAGGAGGAAGAGGCGGTGAAGCTTCTTACCACCGCATGTAGATCCCAGTCTTCCTCCATAACAACAAGCTCTGTGGACTCCGCAACCACAACTAGAGGAGAGAGAGAATGAACAAGGCGCTGACTTTTTTAGGGGAGATAAAGAGGGAGACAGATGGGCTAGAGAGAGAGGGAGAGAGAGATGGCATCTAAAACGCCTTATCGTTTGTGCTCGTCCGCTTTCTTTTTGGGCGCTAGTGGGGCACTTTGGAAAAACCAGGGGGGTGGTTTTGGGGTTGACTTCTGCCCAATGTCAAAGGGCGGTTTTCAAACAAATATTAAAACAGAAGAAAAGGAGGAGTTGGGCATTTGGGGGGGAAGTTTCGGGCATTGGGAGATGCTGTTGGCGAGAAAAAGTCCACACGCCATGGATTGCTCCCTTGGGATTTACCGACAAAGAGCAAAAAGTCATGAAAGTGGAGGCTCCTCCTCCTCCTCCTCCTCCTCCTCTTCCTCTTCCTCCTCCTCCTGCTTTTTCTAGTTCTCATAATCTGGGGCCTTTCGACTGTGAACCGCTCATTGTGGAACTTGGATCCCATCCTTTTCCCCCAAATCGTGACGTCTGTACAGTACAAAAGTCCTCATTCTTGCGGAAGGTGCAACCGAGTTTCTTTCCCATTGGAGCTCCCATCCACAGGTAGAGGGCATCATGCCTGGTTTCGCGAAACGTCATGAACGAAAGCGATTCCAGTTGGAGTCGTGGAATCAAACAGAACCGAGGGCTTGCCTTCGGTTTGGTCCAACTCGACTCCACACTGTATTGTTTCTAAAGGGGAAAAAAGCTAATAAAAGGACGTCGATTGATCCTAAAGTTTTAAATTTTATTGACGTTGTTCAACTCCTGAATGCCAAATTCTAATCTAGTCTTTTCAATCACCTGTCGTCAAAATCGCCTAATCCATAAATTGTCTGCGTCGGAGTGTCACGTAAGATAGCCGCATGATGACTGGATGCCGTGTCAACTATTTCCGACGGTTAAAGGTTGAAAGATTACATTTGAATTTTGTATAAAGAATCAAGACTACATTGACAAAATTAGAAAATTAAATACTACATTGACATCCGTAAGTATAAGACTGATTGGATAATTATCTACAATAAATTCTATTGATCAAACTCATTTTCAGTATTGCTCGTATGAGTTATACGTATTCGATTGTTTAGAGATTGCTTGTGGTTCAATAGAAAAACAAAAGGGAAATTGTGAAAGAAGAATATGAAGTGGAAGCAATTCTTAAAAGGAGGATCTAAGAGAAGACTTTTGTTTCAAACAAAGGTCTAACATGAGAAAGTCAATATCAAATAAGAACCTAAACTAGCTAGCCGGCCGAATCTCGCCGGCCCACGAGGAGGTGAGTTTTCGGCGGCTGGAGCAAGGCGCTGTTTTTGGTAAAAGTCCATAAAGAAAGGAACCCAAAGTCAATTCTTTCTTGTCATCTTCCCATCTTCTTCCTTCCCTGCTTCCCCAAAATTTATCCTGCACGATCTCCTTCGCGTGTTTGCTGATCTTGCCATCGGCGAGGAGGAGGGCCTTCTTCATGATGCAGCTAATGTTCGCAAAAGGGAGGTAGCCGTCCTGTTCGCGCCGGAGCGATGGCTATGATCGCCACCTTTCGTGGCTATTGCCGTCGTGACTCGCCAGAGGCTCGGCCATCCCACATAAAACGCAAGCGTCATGAGAAAGCTCCATCGTCACCTATGGAAGGCATCAGGTCGAAAATCCTAGCTCATTGAAAGAGATTGCGAGATGCAAAGAATTGAGAACGGGACTGAAACTTGCAACCGCGTCGTCTTCTCTTGCGTCGTCATGAATTTGTGATTCATGATATACCGTTATTCTCACACGGTCCAAAGACTGTCGTGCTAGTAAAGGCCATTTTTTTAGTGCAATCTAATCTTTTACTTGGTTATTTTTCTAATCTTGACATGGTCTCGCTCCACTTGCTATTCGCCATAGAATTCCTTGAGCCGATCCATAGAGATAAAAGGAAGGAATGGCAAAAGAACCGTGCGAATAGAACCAACACCATTCCTCCAATGACATTGACAATCAAAATATAAAAGCACGGGGATGGAAGGATAAAGAAAGAAACTTTAAGAAATGAATGAAAATGAAAGAAAGAAAGAAAGAAAGAAAATCGAATTATAACTTTTAGAGGTTGTGACTTTTTGAAAATCTATTTTTCAGACAAAAGAGTTCATGTTTTAATCGCTAAAAAAAATCACGTCAGCAAATATTTAGCGATTTACGAACTCTCATTCTTATTTGAGATTAAGGCTCCATTCGTTTCACGGAAAATTATTTTTAAGAAAATATTTTTCGAATTTTCCGGCGTTCATTTCACGGAAGTCAAGGAAAATATTTTCCACCAATAGAAAAACACATTCAAAAGTTTAACAAAAAATAAAGAAAAATCTTAAAAATATATTTTTTTTATAATTTTTCTAAATTTCAAACGAATACCCGAAAATATTATTATTTTTAAAAAAAAATAATTTCTAAAAATATTATATTTTTCGTAAAATAAATGAAGTCTAAATTGGTCAGACGTTTGCGTATAAAACAAAATTCTTTGTTTAAATTGATGTAGAAGAGAGGTCCCCGCAGAGGAGGGTGGATCAATCGACAGCTTGCGGTTTGCATAGATTTCCTGGGCTCCACCAATAGCTCCTTTTCAGTATATATATAGTTTCCGCAACCTTTGCTTCGTGGGCAAAAGAGAAAAGGGAAAGAGGAAAAAGGCAAAGGAGAAAGAGAAAAAGCCTCCTCAGTTGAGTTAGTTCCACCGCGACCGGGATCGTCCGTTGCGAATCAATATAAAGTTTCAGAAACAATTGGACCCTGAAAATCTGAGCTTTTTATCAATTTTGTAATCAATTATAAAGTATTGTTGACTTCTGCTATTTAGTTCGACACGAGGTCTTCTATAGATGTGGGATGAAAAATTGATGATGCGGTATTAATTCTATCTGATAATCTGTAGTCGCTAGAGCATGTCTGTAGAAACGCCACATCGGCTTAATTGTTAGACAGATAAAAGTCTTGGGTCCTGGCAATACGATTGCCCAAAATGCAGAACTAATGAGATTGATTTTCATTTGCTTCACTTCCTCGATCATTTGAGTCTAGCAAAGGCGACTCGTGATGGTGATGTTATGTGATTGAATGAGGAGATGAAGAGTTGATTCAATTATCATCATTTCAACGTGAGCGTCCCCTTCGCTTGGCTTCATGAATGTCGAATCTGATGCCTCGGACGGAGGCAAGTGCACTTATTCTTGCGAGGTGTGACGGTCCCTCGTGGAGGCTGGCAATAGGGAGGTAGAGATGGAATGAGATGGATTGGAAAAAGAAAGACGGTCGTATACATGCTCTTCGTTATGTCATATAGAAGAAGGAATGCTTCTAGGTTTACTGACGTCGGCCTACAAAACTGGAGATCCTCTTGTTCGACTTCCGGCGAGAGCCTGCCACTCGTAACTCGGCTTCGATCGGGCAGCTGACCATCGAGCAATTAGTTGCGGTACTGTTGCTGTGATTTTTCCTAGCAATGCGCGTTAGTCCTTGTCAAAGTGCTTAGCCTCTTCGAATGTTACGTGGATTCACAAGATGGAGGCGTCTTGATCAAATGGATCCCCAAAATACCCTGCATTCCCTTTTTCTTGCACCATGGTGTTGCTTTTCAAACAAAATTTGTGGGGCGATAGATAGCGTCACAATCAGCAATGGCGCAGCTCGGTAGATATTGGTAGATGTGGTTAGGAGGAGAAGCGCTAGAATTGCAGTGGTCCACGGCCACACGGACCGAGTTTCGGACATTGTGACAAGGACTAGCAATCTGGATATTGGGCAGGGAGAGGTCGAGAGAGAGAGAGTCGCGGCTTTTAGTTACTCGGAAACCAAGAATAGATTGGTGACGCTAACTGTTTTGTGAAAAGAGATGGATGGGAAGGAGAAGAAAATGACTGGTTGAGCGTGGAGGATGATGTTGCAAGATGGGGTTCTTCCATTCTTCAACTTATTGCAGGCTTATCGTTGGCGTTTGACTGGCCACAGAGAGAGAGAGAGATGGGATGAGTTGGATCCTACTGCAAAGCGAAGTAGGAGAGAAGGTGGGTTTGGCCAAAGGAGTGATCGGGATCGACAATCGCTCTCGAAAGGTCGCGATTGCACTGCACCGTTGCCTACCCCCCCACATTGCACTTTCTTTGGCTCTATCGCTATCTATCTAAAATGAAATGCACATACACTTATTTTGAAGAGAGAGAGAGAGTGTGTGTTATTTTGGATGGAGTTCTGATAGTGGGGGTTTCCTGCTCTCTTCTAACAAAAGGTATTCGTTTGCAAATTAATAAGTTTACGATATATGACACAAATGAAATTTATGTGATTTCTACCCTAAACTTTAGTCAAGCGTGCAATGTTATTCTTGAATTTTTAATTTGTTCAATATGATTCGTAAATTTTTTTGTACATGATTAATGTACCTTATAAAAACATTCAATATATTATCATTCCATGGATTTAAGTTTAGAGACAATAATATTGAATATTTTTATACACTCCATCCATCGACCATGCACATTGAATTAAAAATTATAAATCAAGTTAAACAAATTTAAAGTTCAAATAGCATATTGCATGTTGGATTAAAGATCAAAAGTCACTTGTGCTTTTATCTCAAAAGTTGAAGCACCTTCAAAAGTTGGCCTGCGCTGTTTTAAGGTATTTAAATGTCCAAAGGCAACGCAAGTACATCTACCCAAACGGGGCAGACGAGACTGCGAAGTCCCACAGAGGCTGCAACCCCAATCAGGACAGTTCATCAATTTCGTCTCACTTCTAGCCACATGCCAAAAACACGAACAATCAAATTAATCAATGCCCACCGCGTCCGTCCGCTCCCATGCAGTGCTGAATCACATCCGAACCTTCAGAAACTCAGTGAATGACCCAGAAAACCGTGTTCGCTGCTTCAAAAGCATTCGGCAACAGCCATACCCTACGGCATACCTTTCTCGTCTCTCTTCTCATTGGGTCCATCACGCCACTATCAAGAAACTTACTTGGTCCATTTAAAACTTGACGCTGTCTCCAATTGATCAGGGGTAGGGTCGATTCTTCATGGGATTAAATCCCATCGTCCGGAAAGAACTTGATTCCCACAAGAAATTCTAGTTTCCAGTAACATCCACCTACGCCAGCCAACTACCATTACTCATCACCTCAAAGACACCAAGGAAATGGTCCTCCACCTTGTGAATTGCGAACCCGTGAGCAGTGCAATTTGTTGAATTCACGATCCTCATCCCTCTCTACTTGTCAAAAGAGCATCGCATTTTCACCAACAGCTTTTGCCTAACAAGGACGTAGAAGATGATTCTCCTTGCTTTTACTTTGAGAGATTGCAGATAACACTAAACCGATACTCTGGAATCCTGAAGCACATTAAACTTCAATGGGGGAAAAGGACTTTATCTTACAACAAAATTGGCTGTCTAATAACTCTGCGTCCAGAAAAAAGAAAGAAAAACTCAAAAGTATTTTGTCATTCATCCGGGATTTTCATATACAACAGCAATGCAGACCAGACTGACTCCTGCCTTGACTGGCACCCGAAGAATACAAAAATAATGCCCTCGTAATTCATAAAGCAGAAGCTATAGAAAAGCGGGCAAAACTCAGCTCTGTTTCCACAACTCAAAATTTACAATCAAGGTGGAGGAAAAAGGAGAAGCGACATAATCCTGACATAAGTCTGAAGAGTCTGGCACCAGCTTGACCCCAAATTAGTTTCCTCATGGGTGCTGTCAGAAGAATCCAGCCCAGGAAGTACGACACGACTGACTGAGCACCAGATATGAACTGGAATGTAAACTCTGAATGAGCCGGAATCAAGTGTCAACTAGAGCTTGGCCATAGGGAGCTAAGTCGAGCTGCTAGCTTTGCACTCTTATAGTCCTCTCTAAGCTGGATAAACCTGATTTACAAGCCAACTGAAGTTATCTCTCATGGTAAAAGTAATTTACATTAAAAAAAAAATACACAGAGAGAGAGAGAGAGAGAGAGAGAGAGAGAATTAAATCTAAACAGTCTTGTAACCAAGTTCTTTTCTTAACTAATTTATACGCAAGTTACTTGATGCAATACTTGACTAAAATCTTGCGTCTCAGGCACACCATGCTGTCGAAAACAGATTCAAGGGTTTGCCATCACAACACTTTTTCAACTATTGAGCACACCTATCCTAGAATCTAAACCACCGGTCCAAAAGCAATTTATCCATCAGAAAATCAACTGCATAACTTTGAATTTTTCAGGAATTTCATGACATCCACTTAATTTTTTACTTTTTCGAGCTGCATTTTTGTCTTGGGGTGGGGGTAATATATACAGTGTTGCCAGTAACTCCTATATACCTTTGTGCATCTTTCCGGATGCTAGGAGTGCCCTCAAACAACGTGGAGAGGCTCTCAGGAGCAACGATAAAGACGTTCGCCATGCTGGAAGCAAAATAATGAAGTTTTATTAAGAATACAATGATGTAAAAGCAAATCATGCAGAACAAAAAAGTCTTTTGACTCACATGCCCAACGTCTCAAATTTTTCATCGATGGAAGGAGCATTAAAACTACGCACAAATTCTCCATACTCGGTTATATCACGCTTCAGCCGCAGACCTCCGCTGTATAAGAGAAGACAGGAAAAAAGTTATACTTTGAAGAAGAAAGACGTCTATAAAGAATTAAGAAGTTTCACCAATAAGAGAATAAGACATTCACTAGTGCTTGGCCAATACACCCAACAATAATAAAGTCTAAGGCATACAACTACAATCATGTTGCCAAACATTAAAGTGAATTAGGAGAAGAGTTTCGACCAAAAAAAAAAAAAAGAATTAGGAGAAGAGTTAGTTTTGAAAAAAAAAAAGTGATCCAAACAGAATGCTACTCACCTGGGATTAAAGGTGAACTTTTGCCAGTGATTAAGCAGCCCTTTGTACAAGCGATTTCCCTGAATTCATATCATCAGAAAGTTAGATTCAAAAACATTGACAATTCAATAGAACCCTAAAATACAAAGCCACTGCATGCTGTCAAAAATAAACATGCAACTGAATGTAAATTAGGCAAAGGAACTTTAGGTTGCAAGATCCAGATGCTCGTTTGTGACAATTCACAAAATTTGAGGCTATACAATTCTACATCTATGCATAAACACCTAAATGGGTATATATAAAAGAATGAAGAGCCTATGCGCATGGTTTGCAATAAAGTGCTGAACTTGGTCGAAAGGAAATCTAGAAACATCAATTAAGCGACGTAAAGAAATTCAGAAAGAAAAGCGAAGTCCTTTTCAAAGGAACAAAAGGTATGTAAAGACAAAAATGACACTACTAGCCTAGTCAGAAACGACAAAAGTAGGTACCAGTTCAGTGAGAAACGCTTGCTTGTTTTGACCTTCTAATGCAGTGAATGCAGCTTCGAGCACACGAGAAAGATAGGCCACAACCCTAGTCAGTATAAAACAGAAATGTTAGTATGAGCACGCAAAAACTCACAAGACGAGAAGTATCAGATTCTTCTTGTAAATAGAGTAGATTGAAGGAGAAAGAATGTCATCTGGATAAAAAAGGATGAGACATTTGCCTGCTTTATTTGCTCCTAAAGTTTGTGTCCACACACAATAACAATGTTCTCAGAGGTTCACATGAGTTGACTCTCACAAGTTGAAACAACCTTTATCAAAATGAACCTACCGTGTGCAGGCATTCGTCGGCCGATGATCTGGAGCTATGCCATCATCCGGTGACCTATAATCTGTTGTCCTTTGTTCAGCTGATAGCAGTCTTTCAACCTGCATGATGATGTTGAATTCCCCAGAATTATTTAGTGGGTTGAGGATTGATGAACATGTGCAAAAGAGATAGCAAGGAAAAGAATATACAAAGAGTTTATTACAAGTGAGAAATTATATAAACAAATGTCTACTGACATCAAGAACCACCTGCAGAGTTAGGATAACCTACTTCACAAGTTTCATATAATATAAGAGTTACAAGTGAAATATGAAAATCTCAGTTTTATGCAAAATCTAAGCATTAGATAGAACAGTCAAT
The DNA here is from genome assembly GCA_019926035.1 of Melaleuca alternifolia. Taxonomy (NCBI): domain Eukaryota; kingdom Viridiplantae; phylum Streptophyta; class Magnoliopsida; order Myrtales; family Myrtaceae; genus Melaleuca; species Melaleuca alternifolia. The sequence goes on from JAGKPW010000366.1 coordinate 546,329, forward strand.
GACACACACCTCAGCCATTACTGTCTCGATGCATTGTTGAAGACCCTTATAAGCAGCAGATTCAGCACCAGACATAGCAGTCGCCATTTCTTCACAAGCAGCAGCATGTGCACCATCCACTGGTAGTAAGAGCCGAGATATTGAATTTGCAAAATACTGACAAAGAAGTCAAACCAGTTCAAGATATCGATCAGCAACAAATTTCTCATGCAGTGATTTTAACAATAAAAAGAAAAGAGCATCTGGACATACTTGCTGGACTATGGCAACACTACTCCCACTGCGTTGTACAGCAACCATGAAAGATCTGAAGCTGCTCTCACCAGCGGCAGCAGCGGCTTCAGCCTACACAAGATTCAATCCATCTTTTTAATACGTTCCCTTTAATTAGAGCAGTAAATTCAACACAGTGCATAGTCAGAGAAAATGGACACAAAATCCAACAGAAGGCCTGTGATCAGATAATTACGGCAGAAGCAGCTGCAGCAGCTACCCTTCGACTAATGTTGGTGCCCAGCACAAACCTTTCCCTCAAAGCTGCAGCTTCCGTGAGGCTATCTCTAGCCCGATCAAGCCCTTCTGATAGGTACTGACTTACCTGGATCATAAGAATCATATAATTACTATAAAAAAAAAAATACACAAAATTTGCAAGGTGATAGGAGGCAAAGACCTTACCTGGTCTAGCAGGCAAGTAAAAACTGTTTTCACATTAGCTGCAAGTGTAGCAGGCTGCACATAAATAAGAACATGAATCAACCAGAAACCAATACTCATAATTAGATTATTCCATCATTGCATAAGGATTAACTAAACTGTCTATGACTAAGCAATGTCTTTCCCAACACATAAATCAAGCAACAAGCACTGTTGTGTCGTTGATGATATTCCACTATTCTTCCTGTGTATATTGAAATCCCTGATGAGAATTACCACCAAAATGCACAATACATATGTCTAAGATTAAAAATCTCTGATCTTAATATCTTATGGCACTTCATCCGAGTTGATCCATTTGTTATTCTTAAGATCTGCTCCCAATGCAACTTTCTTGTCTGTAAATTTCACTTTGAGCACCATGGTATTTACACTATGAGATCTTCAGCACAAACCACAACAAAAGGAAAGTTAGAAGATAATAATCAGATGACAGCTGCTGGGATCTTCGGAACAACTTACATATGTTTTCTTGAATAGACCTTCTAATATATTTCTTTAAAGTAAAAGTGTCTCAATACTCGTTAGGTACTCTGATCTTTTGGCCATAAGAACTTAGTTTCCTCTCCAAGTGGTCCTGGAAGATCAATATCCAGGATACCTATAATCTATTTAATTTGCACAATGATGGTCTAACATAAGAAACAATGCTTGGTTTTGCATGTGATGTCAGCAAGAAAAGCTTTACTTGAGAGGATAACAGGGTGCATCTTGATATAGATTCTTCATTCCAACGCACAAACTCTGTTACAACAGTAACTGATATCTGCTGGTGGGAAGACGCAACTGAAGCTCCTTTTGAACGGCCAATTGTTCCAGTTGACTCAGAAAGCTGCTGGCTTTCCGCACGTACTTCCTCCATCTGTGAAGCAAAAGGCATGACATATGCTAATGCGAAAAAAAAATTTCTGAATTAGGATAATAAAAATGAAATAGAGTAATACCTTTGCTCTATAAAGTTGTCCAAGAGAGGCCTGCTCATGTTCAGGATACTCATCTTTGTGTGACGAAAACAGAGACTCCGTGAGGCCTAAAGAATTCAAAATAGAGTAGTCATCAGAATATGTCTGGAACAAGCTGAATGTATATGTGACAATGATTAGAGTTGACAAGAAAAGTACATCTAGAAACTAAGCTTTCATCTCTTGAATAAGTCCATAAAAAGCCAAAATGCTTTCGTTTTACATATATTCTTTCCAAGTGATAGATAATTGTTCCAGGGTAGAAAGCTCTAATAATGCAGCAGAGAAATGAAAATACTAATATGAAATCATTACCCTCAAGATCCAAGTCACCACAGCCAACAGATCTCAAGTCTCTAGCAAGTTCTTGTGTCTTCTCATATGCCACTGCTAACATTCTCAGGTACTGAAGCCCCAAAGCAGATTAGAAACAAAACTTAGTTCACGCTAGAAACACGCAAGAGTAAGAATAACATTCGTCCTGGTAATTTCTCACCAATAATAGCCCGCCTTCTTCCATTGGGGGTAAATTTATAAGAGATGGCTTCACTAGTATTTTGTCTAGAAGGGCTGTAACTCGCTGCTCAAGCACTCTCTGCACAAACAAAAAATCGTTGTAGTCCTTCGAGACAGATAGTATATAGTCAAAGACGAATCTAAAATGTCAGACACAACTGAAGCACAGAATTAAAAAGGTGATCGAATTTTGCAGCACCTGAACCAATATTGACATTACATCATTGGGTGAAGGAAAAACAGCCATTATTGTGGCAGCTTCTTTACGAACAGTATCTGCACAATAATAAGAAAGATAGAACAGGAACAATTATGTCAATATGCACTATAATTATGATTCTTGACTTAAGATTTATGCCACTGCTTCAAACCTGTAATTTCTTTGTACAGGGATGATAGGCCACGAGCCACATTGCTTGGGCTAACTTGTGAATTATGCTCACCAAGAACCAACCTTGTATCTGCATTCATGACTTCCACATCAATAAACATAGGCCGTGTCGCCACATAATGCTGCATAGCACTGGTTCCCCTGTTGAACTGCAATACAGAAGTAACTAGGTAAATTCATAGAAGATTGTCCTTGATAGACTGGAATTCCTTATAAGCAATCCCAGATTCATCCGAGTATAATTAGAAGCAGTAGATGAGGAGGAGCTAATAAAAATGAACAAAAAATGCAAGAACTATTTCAATCTACAAGGTTCAACAAAAACAAAATGTCAAAAGAGAAGGTAGCATATATCTCAGAGACATCTCTGAGCAACTGATTTCCTTCTTTTGTTAATGACCACTCACTTAATTCTAGAGGAGTGGTCAAATTGTTGCTAAACCAATCTTATCCATCATGGAGGAGTGTCTAAATATGTGTTTCTCGTTATTGTCCAAAATGATATGTATGATATAGATGGTCGCAACTGGCAAGGTTTTGACTTCAGCACAAGAAAACTGAAGATACTTCTTAAAGTTGGAATGCCCAGTGCAAGATGTCATGGAATGAACACCATCAACATCAAACATGTGAAGGTCATAAATCTTCACATTGTTCGTCAGGGCCTTTGGGACATGAAGTGATGCGGGAGCATTGGGTTCTATAGACTCAATTATTGTTTTGTTGATTGAACCAACCCATTCGTTACATATGCAAGCAAAAGTCAAAATCTGCACATGCATCATGAAGCAAGATGGTTCTGTGAAAATAATATCATTTTCATATAATGATAGTTTGTTTAGGTGATCAACAATCAAATCTTTGAAAACCGACCAAGTTATTAAGGAATAATAAAGTTTGTAAGCACCTAGGTACATTATGTTTAGCTTCGAGCAATTCCCAAGAAATAGCATCAAAAGGAAAGGAAATAGACAGACGTGATAAACGACTCCCATGATTATGAGATCACAAGGTGAAGGATAAGGACAATAACAAAGGCACAAGGAGATAGTACGCCAATTGTGCATCAGGCAATGGAAGCAAGAGAATGTGTTCATGAGTAGACGCTCAAGAACAAAGCCAACGGAAGATAGTAGCAAGAGATTTGCCTGAGATAAAATTTTGGCACATTCAGCCATTGTCGATAATTCTCTTCTTTGTGATGCAGCATCAAATCGTGCCAGCAGTCTATTCTCCAACTCTGGAGTTTTAACAGAAAAAGGGCAAGTTAATATTATATATATTTCACTTAAAGATATTTGTCTATCATTAAGTTTTAATTCATCAAAGCAATTCACAAAATAACAATACCATTGCAATAATCCTGGAGGTTAGCTACAGCAACTTCCAGGCCCCTGCTAGCAGTAGCATTTCCCACTACTGAGGACACAGCCATGCCTTGTCTTCCAATATCTTCTTCAGCAAATGACCCTATACCAGAAAATAATATCATAAGTTCTACTTGTTCAAATTGAGTGTAACAAATAAAAGATACAGGATGGTTTTCTTCAATCGTCAAGTCAAATTCAATGGCCAAAATGAACGATAGTACTGGAGCTTCATCCTCATGGAATGGTGCTGGCACAAAAGATCTTGCAAGACATAATAAGCGAGAGTGGCGTATATCAATATATATATATCAGAAGGTTCATGCCATGACATTGAATTTTAGATCGTCTGACTTTCTTTCTCCAAATTTCATTTCCCAAATCCAAGAGAACATTAGAATACTTCATATACTTGATCAATTGCACTAAGCTGAATGACCACACATACAAACTGAGACTCATGTAATAGTTGAATACCAATCAAGCACAAGACAGACAACAAAATCATAAACTTTGTAAGACATCACTATTCTGAAGGTTAAACCCCATTTAACTTGTCACACCTATTTTTTGGCTAATTTTTCAATGCTCATGATTTTTATGTGCAGAATCAATGACTTCTTTTCAATGGTTCAAACAATATTCGTGCCTTTAAATTTAAGTCTGCATTGTTGTCATGAGGCAGCAGCACTCATCATACATTCATCCTCTGCCCCCTCTTCCCTTTCCAGTAAGAAGCAAATGCATGATTATTTGCTAGCCTCAAAGATACTCATTCCTTTCAACTATAAGGCATTCATTTCTCCATTCACTAACCACGTGTCAATTTATAAACCCACTTACTGAGATAGTAGCACATGCACTTCTTCTTTTTTATTATCTTTGATTTAAGTTTCAATTTGTGCATCATTTTTAAAGAAGAACAACAAAACTGAACAGAGCTGACTGAACTCACTTAACAAGTCAAAGGGGATGATGGCAGATATAATTAAAAATTGCATTAAATAGAAAAGAGAACACTGGCATCTAAATATAGCAAAACTTAGGAGGTTGCTAGATTATCATTTTAAAAAATATAACAAGGCCACAGATGCAAGCACTATAATGCTAAATGACTGAGATTCCACTTACGCAATTTCTGAGCAATTGAAGCAGCCTCGGCAACGCGACTGTCATCAGAGAAAAGAGGTGAAAGCTCCATTAGATCACCTGGGCTGCTATTAAACTCCATCAGGTACTGCACTATGCAATAGTAATTAATGTTACCAGAGTTTATCAGATGGAAACTATATGCAATGGAAGATCAAATAAAATGCATGTGGAAACACCTTTATAAGATCGATTGTCCGGCTTGCAGTTTCACGTTGAGCATCTGCACTCTAATAAAGAATGCTTAGTTAGTAAAGATAAGAAAAAAGGACGCCCTTTCACCTTTCAATAGGTAAGGGGGACAATTGACCATGAACATGATTTCATGCTGTGACTGAAGATATAATTACCATCTAAATGGTTACATAATCATCCAAGTCTCACCTGAAGATGATCTCCGATTTTCGCAGCGGTCTGCCCAACACTGGAAATACGTGAATCCAATCTCGCAAAGCTATCAAACAAGCCATCTACACCTTTTTCAAGCTGAAAAATAGGTCAGGTGGCAAAGCAAGTAAGTGTGACTGAGCTTTATGATAATAATGAAGTTAACAAAGGCCGCATGAGATAGACATGGTAGAAGCTCACACTAAGCTTGGACAAACCAAGACAAGATCTATCATGATAAGAAAATTTATTAATAATTTGCTTAATTTCAGCACAGGTACAACAGAAGGGCCAAGGCCATCACACAGCACGCCAAGGAATCCAAGAATCACCAATTATTTAAACTCGTGTCGATGGTACACAGAATTTGGAGAGCAACATAATTTCAGATTAACGAGTGCTTTTTAGGATATAAGTTGGCCTTCAAAATTATTGAAGGGTGCTGCACATGACCTCATGTCAACTAACCTCAGCAAGTGTCTTTCGGTGCTTAGAATCTTGAACTGAGACTTCCTTCTTGAGATTATAGAGTCGGCCATCAACCTGGAATGCAGTACTTGTTTTCAGGTTGATGGGAGAAGATAAAAAGTAAGCATGATAAAATAATTTGCTTCAAACTGTGAAACTACATGATATTCCTTAAGTCATACTTGTTTTCGAAGATCAACCAACTCCCTACAGGAATCCTTGAATAAGGTCAGAAGGGCATCAACTTCTGGAAACAAAGGAGCAGAAAGCCCTTGCGCTGATTTAGAGGCATCAGTTGAAGCTCTAAGAGTCCCATTCGGCAAAACGTCATTTGCACCAATATTACCATGTCCTTCTGACGAATCAGTTTCCTCCTCTTGGAACGACGGGAGGAGATCATTGACCAAGTTACCAAATAATGCATCAAACGAGAAATCCCCCTTCAAGGAAAAAAAAACCATAGATTTCCGGTTCACCAAACTCAGATCATCCTAGAATAAAAGACTTTCCATGAGCGAAGCACTGACTCCACTGTATTTACCTTAAAGTCGTCTATGTCCAAAATAAGCGGAAGCGAGCTGACGGATGAAGATTTCGCACTTCTATCATTCCTGGGTCCATCTCTACTCCCCTTCATCTAATTCACGAACCAAATGAAATCATCAGCATGAACACATTTGATAGCTCTTTGTCGAGTCACACAATTTCAAGCTCTCGTAATGAACAAATCTTCCGGCTCTAGCATCAAATTCAGGTCAAGTTCCTCCGCTAATGGCTCGGGAATCCCGACGAAGGAAGCATTGGGTTCAAACTGAGCTCAGCTGCTTTGGACACAACAAATCATACCATTCCCCATATCGCACAAGCCAGATTAAGCAGAACCGAGATTAAAGAACGCTACATTCAGCAGCTGCACGACCCAAACATACTCGAACCAATGTCCAACAGCGAGGTCTCTCCGCAAATTGGTACGAAATGCGGGAATTCAACGACAAATTCAGAAACCCAGGAGCGATCTCGGCACTCGATAACAAAGTAAAAGGGAAGATCGACGAGAAAGGAGTACCTCGTCGTGGTAAATGAGTGAGAGAGCGAGACGGAGATTTGCTGCAGATGGATTTCACCTTCCGCTGTCCTCTGGTAGGAGCAGATCGAGGGCGAGAGCGACCGCGAGCGAGAGACAGAGAGAGAGGGAGAGAGAGAGAGACTATTTCGCCTGCGAAAACTCCAATGAGAAATGAACCGATTCAAAATGGCGATTCTACCCTTGGGATACTCAGTGAAGGAGCTAATATTGCAAGGTCATTTGCGATATTCTCTAATTCTAAATACCAGCTGCGATTTTCGTCACATTTCCCCCCTTTACTTATTTATCATCGCTTGTTATTTTTATGGGATTTGGTAATCGGCAACAACGAAAGATCATTATAATTCTGAGAGAAAAGGGAAGGGGGATCGGAGCCATTAATAAACCGACCAGCTACTTGGTTTCAACTCCTTTCGTAGGTATTTGGTTGTCTTTTGTCTGTCGTCCGCCTACCAAAGGATTCTGATCCTTCGGAACAGGAAGATACACACTCTGATCCTCCATCATCTATTTAGTACAGTATATACGCCGAAGCTCAGAGAGCATTCCTTTCTGCAAATAGTCGATGTACATTAACCAAACGTGCGATGTTGCTCTTGTGGGTGTTGTTGCAATTTTCATTTGATCAATGTGATTCTTTTGTTCGATGAAATCCCTAAACTATATGAAAATATTCAGTGCTATCTTTTTACTAATTTTAGTTTAGAGATAACCTTAAACATATTCATATAGTCCAGAGACTAAGTTAAATGTATATCAAAAGTTCAAGGATCACGCTAAATAAAATAAAATTTCATGGATGACATTGCACATTAACTTAAATTCATGGATCATATCAAATAAATTAAAAGTTCATTGATCATATTGTATATCATAATAAAATTCATGAATCATTTATGACATTTTTTTATTGAATTTAAGTTGAAAGGAACAAAATAGATTGAGAGAAATTATATCAAACATATTCTCCAATGTCTATCTATTTCAATTCTCTTCTTTCATTGATTGTGAATTTGAAAAGTGAAAAAAACAAAACAAAACCAAACAAAACAAGGACACAATGTTTTGAATATATAATCATTAGCCGTCCGACCATTTATCCCTTTCCGACTATTATATGTCTCGTCAACTTTACAATTGAAAAAAAAAATACATGCAAGTAAATTGATGCCCATAGTCTATCTCCATAACATTGCACACGGACGTCTCTATCATCATACATACTTTCCTCTCTTCCTGTTCTTCTGGAGTTTAGTCATACATACTCAAATGGACATAATTACTAAAAGAATGGTGAACTTATCATACATTAGTCAATGCAGTTTAATCATACACCTTTTTTTACGAATAATGAATAGAGCAATTCAAACTAATTTTAACCATAATTGTTAATGTAGCTTAACCGTTTTATATAACACAGCCAATACTAACGTGGATATGATTGTTTACTCTTTTTTATCTGAATTTTTTTGAATTTTTTTCTTTCTTTTCTTTTTCTTTCTTTTCCCTTCTTCATCCGCTAATCGCAATGGCTAGCGACGGTCAAACTTGTAGGCATTTTCCAGTGGCTGGTCACTAGGTCAGCGATCAATGGAAGAAGGAGGAGAAAAAATATTTGGAAAGTGCAAAAAATTACTCATGTCAGAATTGGGCATGCCATGTATGACTTCCAACATTGACAAATTGTTATAAAGATTTGTGACTAAATTGGTGAAATTGATAAGTTGAAAATTGAATTAGTATTCATATAAATAACTTTATGAACTTCTTTAAAGATTTTCCCTACTTATATGGGATGCTGATTATTTTGATTTCCATTTTGCATATATGCTACTTATTTATATGGAAACACAAATTGTAAAGATATATAGCCAAAGTAACGTCTTGGAATTTCTTCCTCCTGATGATTCTTCCAATTACTATTTCTGTCCTCACGAGATAACGGTAGTTCTGCATATGCATTTCCCTTGTTCAATTCATTTGTTCGCATACTGACTAGCTAAAAGATGAGTTTTGTCGGCATTTGAGCTTAATTGGTTGGGTTAAGTACATTATCATGACCCGATTTGGGCCATTTGTTTTGTCACGTTTAAGCCAAAAATTTGGCCGGTGTCTGACAATATCTTGCGATCTTTAAGGTGAATTTCTTAAGTTACGGTCTTTATGTTCTGAATCTCTCCTATTTTTCTGGCATATCCAGACCTTGCAAACGGTCAACCGTAAACAATAGTCAAATCTTCAAACTTTGAAGAACAGAGACAAAAGGGAAACCTTGTCGGGGCCGAGACAAATGAAATGCCCGAAAGAGACGCTAATTAGCCGAAGGATCTGCTCGGCAAAGTTCAATGAGTCATCTAACCAATTACTTTCAAAGATTTCGTCTACTAAACACACGATTCGTCTCCTTCTAGATTGATGACTGCGAAGAAGGAGGACTTTAGCACAGGCGGAGGACCCCGTGAAGTATTTTCTTCTGGGAAGAAAGCCCAAGATTCTGCCTTCTGTTCCTCTGGGCATTCCGAGGTTCCGCTTCTGGCACGCGTGGTGACTCTGGTGAGAGATGCCTATTTGGAAAGACGGCCAAGAGCCGGCCATAAACACAGTCAGCCGCTGGGGCTACCTTTCATATCTCTTCTAGAACTTTGGAAAGCCTGCATCTCCTGTTCCTTCGCGGCGAAGCTTTTGTGATACTTACGTTGCTAAGTAGCACCATTATCGCCTGTCCTCTGGAACATCCCCTCTTTCTCTTAAGGAAGAATGCTTATCTTCTCCTAGAGGTACAGAAGCGAGGTCGGATAATCGTGTTTTCATATTGTGCCGATACTTACAAGTCTTAAATGGGTTTCGACTATTGACGTTATTGCGCTAGTTTGGAATCTTAATCTCAGAACCTATAGATTTAGAGGGGTTAGGAATTCACTTAATCGGGTAATTCGAAGTGCACAAAGCTGCCATCACTTTCGCTCTTTCGAAAAGCTTAAATTGCTTATGTAATTTTGTAAATCCTAGATCACGCTATCAATTAAAGTGTAATGTTGCTCTCTTTGCAAATAGGCCAACAACAATCATTTCAGGCCTGATTTTCCCGTTTTAGATCTTAAATCTTTATGATTGTTCGATCTTAAGCTTTTATAATCTACCTTCAATTTTGAATATATGGGGTGATTTCTCACATATTTAGTATGAGATAACTTGTTGTCCAAATGATACTATCGTAGTTGTCATTTAAATTGTGGAAATCCAACTATTTTACAGACACGACTTTGGAAATTTGTATGTCAAACCGGGCCCTGATTTAGGACGGGTGTGGAGAATAATTGAAAGTTATCAAGACAAGTTTCAAATGAGGCCAACCATTCCAGAAATATATCTTCTAGTCACTTAATATGCTATTTTTATATGTGAAAAGTATATGGAATTGTCAGAAATGGTCGACTCCAAAACCTAAATTAATAGGAGGAATGGAATTATATGTAAATTTGTAAGGTCCAATCAAACATAACAATCAAATAATACGGTTTCTTTGAACATATATTCTTACGTAGAAGTATATTCAAAACCATTTGGAAGAAAGATACATGGAATAGTCAAGTGACGTGTAATAGAAAGTTAACACACCCTCACATTTAAATTGTCTAAAACCAACTAATGAAGGCCCGTGCAATAGAAATGTGAAGTTAAAGAATCAGGAGCCACGCATACGAGAAATAAATGTGGGGCATGAATGATCAATGCGGAAGCATGGCTCTAAGATGATTCAAGAATGTTCAACCCATAAAATATATTGAGATTTACTTACAAATGATCTTCTCCCTAACAGTTTTGTGTAGAATACTTTAGCCTGACTCCATCACCAACTTCTCTCTTTTCCCAATCAGCACTAGATTATAAAAATAAAAAGTTCTTTACAATTGCGTACGGCCTTCTAGTCCCAATGAGACACGCAAGCAATTACGCTTGTCTTCCAACAACTCCGTTGAATTGGATAGTTTGGACTTTTCATTCTGCTTCCAATCGCGTAGGCCCGCCAGCATCCTCACCCGCTACTAATTATATATAGGGGTGGGGAGGCATTCTCCCGGATTCTCTCTCAGTATTATCATGGGATTGAGAACTGACTAAAGAGTAGTTCACCACTTACACTGGAAGAAAGAAAATTTTTAACATAGACATATGATGGGATTCTCCCTACTTTCACGGAGTGGAAGGCATACGACAAGAATCCCTCCCGTCAACTCAGGATCCTGATCGAGTCATCCATATGGGTCTTGCCGAGAATCAGGTCTGGTAGTGGCTAATGCTTTTCGTTCAATAATCCGCTTTTAGTGATGATACATGAGAGGATGTCGTAAGACACAAGCGTGCGCTGCCCATTTGCAAGCGCGCACATCAACTTGGTGAATGATGCGCATTTTCACCTTGTTTTGCGTTATTGTTTGCAGCTTTCCTTCGATCTGATAGATGAGAGAGCGAGACGCTCAATTGCTTTCCTGGAGGTGCTTTCCTCGTTTTATCCAGCGATGGGATCATTGCTCGCGTCTCTTCTAGTGCTCTCTGTATCATTCAACAAAGTAGTTTCATCATATATAGCCCCGTTGATTAATCCGAAACCATGTCCTTGGACAAACTGTCGATGTGGGATTGAATTCGATCTCTTCCATTATTTCCGAGATGCTCATGAAAGCAGGGAAGTCGAAAACCCTGGCCAAGTATACTTCATCATGGAGGTTCTTCTCGGAAGTGAAGCCCCGCAGGTTGGCAAGTGTTTCTCTGCTCAAAGTGATTCCCAGCAGGTTTGATGGGTTCGTTAAGATCACTTCTTTTATGTTGACGTTGGCTTCCATCGCCTTGGTGTATGCTGATTCTACCTGTCGTAGGTTTACTTGGAAGTTGTTGGAGCTGTCACAGGTGATAGGAATTATCTGTACGCCGGTGAGCCATCTTATGTCCCTATTAACTCTGGGGGGAAAGAATTCGAAAACGGGGGACGTTTACAGGATAATAAAATCATAGGACAAGTATGTATAATCATGCTTAACAAATGAGAGACGTATACATGAGATTGCTTTTTATTCTGGGTCTGCTCAATGCTGCTTTAGTAAGCTAATAAATATGTGGTATGTCAATTATAGGCCTCTGCTTGATCAACCATACGTCACTACTTAGTTTTCTTAGCATCTATATTCACTTTGACCTAACTTTCCTAAATCAAAACAAACGACATTTCCAGATTTGGAATATTGATGTTTCTTAGTTCAATGGATTTGATAGGGACATAAGATGGCTCACCGGCCTACAGATAATTCCTATCGACTGTGACAGCTCCAACAAATTCCAAGTGAACCCACCACAGGTAGAATCAGCACACACCAAGGCCATAGAAGCCTATATCAATGTCGAAGGAGTGATCTTTAACGAACTCATCAAACCTGCTGGATATTTTCTTTGAGCAGAGAAACACTCGCCAACCTGTTGAGCTTCGCTTCCGAGAAGAACCTCCACATCGTGTGTGACAAGCTATATTTGGCCAGGGTCTTTGATTCCCCCTCCTTTGCTAGCATCTCGGAAACAATGCAACAGACGGAATGCAATCCTCGTCTCATCCACATTATCTAAAGTTTGTCCAAGCATGGGGGGTTCACCGGCTTTCACGTCAGCATAATCTGTACCTACAATGATCAAGTGGTCAATTGAGCGAGGGAAATGTCTAGTTTCGGAAAACAATGCAACAGACGGAATGCAATCCTCGTCTCATCCACATTATCTAAAGTTTGTCCAAGCATGGGGTTTCACCGGCTTTCACGTCAGCATAATCTGTACCTACAATGATCAAGTGGTCAATTGAGCGAGGGAAATGTCTAGTTTCGGATTGGTCTCTTTGCAGACTGTGCATGTGCTTGCTTCCTTGACCTCCGACCAGGTCTTTGTAGAGAATATCCTTGAAGAGAAGAGATTGGCCAAGAGGCACGGTCACTTTGCCAAAGGACTCGAGAAAGACCTGGAAGACAAACCCGGTCTTTTCCTGTGGATGGATTTGTGTCACCTCATGAAAGAACCAATGCTCGATGCCGAGATAAAGATGTGGAGGGTGATTATACAGGATGTGAAGTTTAATGCATTACCTGGGTCCTCTTTCCATTTCCTGGATCCCAGTGTGGGTCGTGTGGTCTTCCTCACTGGTGCCGGTTTGCGCTGTTAGTGATTCACTCACGGTCTTTTTAGTTTCGGTGTTGCATCAGATGCTATGTAGGATTCGATGGGCTTTTGTGTTCACCCAATTCGCTCGCTCTTGTTAAGATTCTTGGTTTACCACGTACGAGTGCTATTGCACGCTCGTTCTCTTTCCCTCTCCATGAGTGATGGTTCGCTTTCTTCAGAGAAGAAAAATGAGGGGAGACAAAAATCAGGAACAACCAGAGTTCTGTAAAACTAATTTCAGTCATATGTACGGTGGGGATCGCCGGACCAAAATTGGACTTTTTTGTTAAGTTTGCCAACTTCCTAACTCCTATCTCTTCTCATGTCCTAAATGCAACACTTCGCGCCACCCAAAGTTGATTCCCATAGATTATACACTTGGGATGTGCACATCCACTGCAACAAGGCAATGTAATGAACTTCTCTGGCTCCGCCTGTGCTAATAAACAGCGAAGCGGATAAATTACTTGGCGTTTCTCTAATCAGGCAGTTGTTTTGGCTGAAGTACTGGAGTAGCCCCTTGAGCTCCCTGACTGTACCACTAACGGGTCGCTCATCACCTCCTGCACCACAAACGTCCAACAAAAACTTATGATTCCTTGGTCATGATTCACGAACACATACTTCTGATGCTTACGGCTGTAGCTGATCAACTGTTTCTTTGTTAGATTAACAGGATGATTGGAGTAAGGACCAAAAAGAGGTTTATATTCCAAGTTCCAGATGTTAGTGAAGAGACTTTGGCTTACCTGAGTTGTCGAAATATGAGAGTGATGAGGGGATGGCAGGGCACTGCCACCCAATATTGAGCAGTGATGCAAGTTCTCTTCAGCGAAATCTCTCAACTTGTTGAGCTCTGGTAAAACAACATTGCCTAGATCCGGCCGGGACTCATCTCAGCAAATTGGAGAGCTATACGTGCGAGGGATAAGGCATCCTCAAGTCGGGTACGTCGGGGTCTAGCATCTCTGCAAAGTGTCCTCTTCTGGGAGTGATTCGCTGATACGGATGATGACACAGTGGAAGAGGCGCTTAAGATTATTAGAGAGTGTGTCCGAGGGCAAAGACGTAGGTGATAATAAGACATTGTTGAAGAAGAAACATCGGCGAATCATGAGTCTTAGGCTGGATTTTACATCCGGGATTAGTGATGAGAACTTGGTGCCCACTCATCATAGAATGTTCCCTCACTACTGGTTCGAGCGTGAACTTGAAGCGGCCATATTGGCTTCGTTTTGTCGATTGGTGGGTTGTTCTTAACAATTACGTAGAATGAGTTTTTCCCATTTTACTGGGACTGAGTTATGACTGACCAACCGTTTCTTTTCCCCATTTGCTTGGATGCTATGTCAGCCTTTTTGTGGAAACTTAAAATCGTATCGTTGCCAGAAACATATTCTTCCGTATGCCTGTCATAGTCCCACGGGCAAGAATCCCTAGGAAAGATAACTTCATGTATTACCATCTCATCAGTCAAGTAATCTCCTTTACATCGATATTTTTGTTTTCCTAGTATTACCATATTTTGCAGCATTGCAATGTGAGATGCAAAAGATGCATTCTTATTTGAAAAGATAAACCCTTCTTTTTTAGCTTTTTTTTGTCATAAAACATGCTGATTTATATTCGTATCTCAGAAAAAGTTTGATATAACAAATCACATATTTCAGCACAAAGTAAATCCATAAAGTTTGGATGAGGATTGATAATCCAATTACTTGGGAGAGTCTTCATTCGATGGGCCTTAGCAGCCTAGTCAAGAACCCTGTTTCGAACTCTTGGACAATGGATAACTCGAAGCCCATCAAAGCCTTCTTTTTTAGTTGATCAGTAAAACTAATTACAGAATAGAACGAAAATTCCTGGCAAACCTTGCAAGCGAAAGCCAGTGGTAAATTAAGCCAATGAACGAAAATCATGTAGAACCAAGACAGAAAGTAATGCGCACCCTACTTGAAATCCCAATTATCAGCATTCTTCCCTCTTTCCCCTCCTATTCTAGCGTGTGGAATCAGACGTCCTCGTAGACGATGTTAAATTACTTTGGTTCCCATGCAAAAATGACCAAAGTTAAAAGTCTTGGACGTTCTCATCCTCCACATCTACCAACTACTGTTTTCTGTCCTTACAAATTCAAAGCTAGTTTTGCATGTAGATTTTATTTATTTCAATTCATTTGGCATTACATTCCTTTTTTCTTTTGTGAAATCATTCGAAAATGTTGTTGGGCGGCCCATAACGCTAGCTGAGCTAAAACTAGGGCACCTCAAAAAGCACAATTGGTTTGGATTATCGTAAAAGGACACTCTGCTCAAACGGCCCATGACTCAAGTTGGACCAAGCCCAGGCCCGTCTCTTTGCCGCGTGAAAACAAAATCGACAAATTGGCGGAAAGAAAGGAAAAGTAAATTTCTGTTCAAGCGACAGCATTTGAATTGAGAACTCAAGTTTGATTTGATCTCTTGATTATTTATCTTGCGGATTTTCTAAATGTTAAAGTTCATAAAATCATACTCAGGTTTTTGCCCTGCTTGAATCAGTACGTTTAATTGATGTGTTAAATCTAATTTTTTTATACTCATTATACATCAAAATTAACATTGACAAATCATTGTACAGTCAAAATCGTTAAATCCAAAAAAGAAAATTTTCTAATTACAGGAAATTATTAGTTTCCAAACATTATGGGCGTTTGAATGCAGTCAATTCTAACCCAAAGACTAGTATGAATTCCTTCAAATTCATCAAACAAAGCAGCAGCCGATGAGTTACTAGATTTGACGGGGCTCAACCTTGGACATGGGATGGAGACTACCAATCTGCATGTGTTTCTTATGTTAATTGCCAACCGCTGCGTGCGGGTGTCCTTGGAAGAACTGGTGCCATGGTAAAAGCATGAGCATGAAGCATTTCGAGCAGATTGCTGACGCTCAACAGCTGCTGCAATTGAAAAGTCAGGTGCTTTATCTTGATGCTCTTGTAGACAAGTCCTGTTCTGCATACAACATTGTTTCGCCAAAATTCCTTCTTCGATTTCTATTAAGAGGAGACGGGTCCCATACAGATTCCTGACTAAAGTTGTACACATATTTCTGGGTGTCGACAAGCTTTTAGATTTTGCAAAGGGTTTGGATGACTTCGATGGCTTCTTTGCACCTCTTTCTAATGGAGTGACGCTTTTTTCTGCTAAAAGAGATCTTTTTGACCCAACACAGAAACAGAAACTCCAAGTAAGGCAGGATTCCCGAGGTCACGTGGATGGCTCGATCTTGCATGGTTTTTATTAACTTTTATGCAACAATACCAGGACCTTAACGAGGGTGGGTTAGATTAGGTGAAGCCTTAGAAATGATGGAACCGAATAGTTTGCAGGAGCCCACATCTTCTTTGCTGAGGTTAGCCCCTAGTATTGCTCTACCAGCTAGTCATTACTGAATGCTCAAAAGTTCCATCTCCTATGCTTTCCCCATTTCTAAAGGTGATTTACAGCGGCAGCTTGGGAAAGATACTCGCCCCTGGTTTGAACGGCCAGAACCACAGCTTTACAAAAAGTCATGCACTCACCTTGTTGATCTTCCAGAATTCCCCCCCTATTAATGGGGGCCGTCAGATTCAGATCTGGATGGCCCCCAAGGCCTCTCCCATCAAGTCACCTGCCTTCACGGCAGGTGATCCAAATCCCTGAATCACACACAAGTCTTAAAGGAGTAGATCACACAGTTAGCATTCCAAGGTCGACAGAAGGATTCTGAAGCGCGCAGCTGCATTCAAATTCAAAAGCGTAGAGCTTCAATGGGTCGCTTGACATTTGGGGGACAGAAAGATCAATTGCAGTTGAACAAAACCATAGTCTCCAAGAGTGAGAAGCCCTAATCTTTTATGAAAAAAAAATCTACAGAAAGAACTTCGGAAATGAATGTCTAGATCTGGTAGGACTGAAGTATAACTCATGGTATCCACCATCTTCGTATGGGTCTCATACATCATAGTCATTCAGATGACATGCTTTCAAACAAAATAGTATAAAAAAGGTTTTTATGACGAACAACTGAACTAACTCGTTGGCTTGGAGTATTTATTAGCTAACCTTTAGTTTATATAGGTTGAAGAAACTATGTTGGTTATAAGACACTTAACATAATGCTAGTTATTTTAAGATATGCGATACTCAAATCACCTTCCCATGCTTTCTCTCTCGAGTTGTCCCATAGGACCCCCACTAACCAATGTTAGGAAACTGTTTCGCCTGAATAACTGGAAACCTTTTAGAATACCCATTGTTCAATGTGAATCGATAAAGGTTATGAAGAGTCATTTGTTGATTTTTAGTGAAAAAATAAATGGTAAGCAATTTAAAGATGCCTAATCTGAGAACAACCTTTGCCAGTGATGTAAATTCCATGAAAGTGAACTTAAAAAAAATTACAGGAGAACGTTAAGTTGTTTTATTGATTTGGGGTCTTTACAAAGAGTACATTGTGGAAATTTATGCCCACAGTCGGCAATTACAAGCGATTGTTGAATTTGAATGAATAAACAACTTCTTTATTCTATATACAGTTACAAAAAGTTACAATATTCACAATATCCTTTAGAAGTGATTGATTTCTAGGTGGGCAAGGTCTAGATTTGAAACTTGGAACTTACCTTGATAGAATTGGTTCTCAGCTTTTGAAACTTCAAACTTACCATGTTTTCTCTGAAGCAATTTTCAGAATTCATCTTCTTTCTGGTTTAGTTCCAGGATCTATTCAAGAACCAGTTTTTCTGTTGTTTATTTTTTTGGCTTCATTTTTTTAACAGTAAAGTAATATGAGCAATAAAACGATTGAATGTAAAAGATGAACAAGAAAAATCCATATCCACTAAAAGCAACAATCCATAGAATGAACTCGTAGTCATGTACAAATAACAAAAAATTCAAAACACTTAATATGAAACATTAATTATAAATTCATCCTCATTCACCCATAAAAAATATTGCTTCATATTCTAATTACCTGAAAACAAAACAAACAACATAATTAAATTTGTAATAACTTTATATAAAACCTCAATCTAGAGATTAGAAACAATGAAATTAGGGCTTTTACTTTTTTTAGCTTTATGAAATTGAGTTCAAAATCGGCCCGATCGAACTGGTTCTTGAGTGAGTCCTCACTCGGAACTGACAATTGGACCGATATTCACCAGTCCCAATAGGAAGAGAATTTATTGTCAAGGCGATTCAGTCCGGTTGCACACCCCTAATATCCTATTGTCTAACAATACTTATCTACGAGAAGTTATAAAAATCTTAAATTAGCGGCTATAAAAAATCACCAACCAGCAATTATGTTTTGTGTGTCAATTGTACTTTGTTGATAAACTTCTTGAGTCTTGCCAAAAGCTATCGTCGATAGATTTCACATTACGTTGTCGATGATTTCATTGGCAAGTTGTTGATACTCTTCAAGTTGTCCATTCCCTTCAAGTCATCAATTCTTTTCAAGTTTTTGACAGTTTTGCTCATTCATGACTTTTGTTTTCACCAAATTTTGATTTTATCGACCAGTTTATCTCCCTCACTTGTCAATAATAACAAAAGTTGGTCATTTTTTTGGCGTCAACATATGCTTCTTTCAAAAGAGTTAAATGATTCCTTAAATCATTCCATTCTTTTAATTTAAATAAGAAAGACTAATCAATCATTTTCAGCAAATTGGGTTTTTTCTTGCCGAATTGCCTCATGTATTTTTCTCCCAAAAAGAGCACAATTTAACCATGTTATGGCTTCATGAATGGTGCCAGTTGCAATATTTTTATTAAGTAAATCTTCTTTGCTTGGAATTACTTGGCTATCAGTTAATTTGATTTGGCCATCTTTCAAAAGTAAATTGAAGATTTTGTCCGATTTTTAGCCCTAACCTACATTAATTGTTTTTTATTTGAATTATGGCAGGCTTTAAGATGGGTAAACATATAACTTGTCGAGTACCATTATCGTCCTAGCTATTTTAAGATGGGTAAACATTAAAGCCACATTCTATTTAGAGTCATCATGCGACCCTTTTGCTCTTTCCTTATGTGGTTGTTTATACTTAGACACTCTCATTGCCTGTTGGCATGAATCGGCATAGTTTTAACCTTCCAATCTTTCTCTTACGTTGAAGATTAATTCAATAGAAGCCAATTTTGTGAACTCTTTTTCTGAAAGTGAGATGAGACATCTATATCTAGCCTTTTATTGAAAATTGAGCAACAAATTAATCTATCCATTTGTTATTATATTGATAGAATATGACCAAATCAACAATTAAACATCAAATATCCTGCTATAAAATTGAGAATGCTGTTATCTTTCCATCTCAACCTAGTTACCAAGAGAATTAGGTGATAAGTTAGTAAATCAAGTAAAACCAGCTTCTGATAAAGACAAATAAACTAACATAAGTTCTAAAAACTCATTTTTCACTTCTTCCCCCACACTGGCCTATACATCAACCAATACATGTAGTGGTTGATTGTCTATCTTCGCCAATAAAAATGGCAAAGTTAGAAGAATATTGGAAGAAGAGACTATCGGCCCATTCAGGATTTGATTTCCTCTAAACATGTCCAATAACACTCTTATCTAGCCCTAATTATTCATGAAATCCTTCGGCAAATTGTGTTGGGTTCAGTTGTGGCTTTGGTTAGCCATCTTACCCCCAGGCAGAGATATTGGCCTTGTTGAATTATTTATTTCAATATTAACTAACAAAACAGGCCTTAAAGGAATATTTGCAATAGAACAATCACATGCCTTAAGTTTTATATAGCTGGCATTTGACCAATTTGTCGACCAGTTTGGTTTGCATAGTTATCAATTTGATTATTTTAACCAACATTGTTTCCATTAGTTTGGATTGATTGAAAGACTCAAGCCTTTGCATCATTCTTATTGGGGATTAGCTAATCCAACCTATATTATCAACATTTTAAAAATAGAGGAACTGAGAACCTATCCTTCTACTACTAAATTGACTTAGAATGCGGTGGTTGATTGGATTGTCCTGGCCTCGACTAAGCATCATTCTCTCATTGACAACTGGCTTGACCACTTCATGTACCTTACAATCTAATTAGCCTTATGATTTTGCTATTCTTAAGCAATACTCTCATAGTAGACACCATGTTGGAATTTAGATCAATTTATCTCAATTGATTTCCAATTAGATGCCTCGGAAGATTGACTTATTTGTCTCGATTTCCTTATCCTATTCTTTTGACGGCTAGATATTTAAAATGTGTAACGACCTCTTCACGAGTTTCTACCAATGGATTATTTTTACTAGTAGCGTTGTCGGAATTTTGTTGAATTATGATTCTTGTCATTAGAGTCTCCTCTAATCGATAAAATAGCAACCAAAAAAAAATCTTTTAGAATATGAATTGATCGATATGTATCAACAAAAGTTATGAAGGATAACTTGTTAATTTCAGAGAGGAAAGTGAATAACAGGGAATTTAACAATAAAAACGTTGGGAACAATCATTGCCAACAATGTTAACTGTGGGAAAGTATAGATAAACATAAATTTACATAAAAATGCTTAGATTGGTAATTAAGGAGGCCTTTACGAAGATCACGGTGCAGTTGAAAAGTGGTTACTGAAGTTAAATGAATAAACCACTTCATAATCCTATATTGATTACAAGAAATTACACTATCACCACGTTTTATCTGCAAGAAGTTATAAGAGTATAAATTAGCGGGGACTATATTCACCGCCAACTCTTTTTTTCCTAGATAAGCCCTAATGGACTTTTGAGAACGATGTCGACAGATAAGAAAACGACCTCTCCGGCCAAGATTGTTTGTCAAATTCTTGAGGGAGACCGAAGAAAAAGGGAAAGAAAAGGACTGGTGTGCAACAGATGGAAAATGTTAGATGGAAAATAGAGAGTAAATGGAAGAAAACCGGACAGGCGTATCTAACGTGAATATCTCGCTAGAATTTTTGGTTCAAAAAACAGGTCAACAGCCACCGTCCTGGTTGACCGCTGTCCATGACAATCAAGTCTTCTTCTCTTTTCGGTAAAATAATATTATAAGCAATGGGAAGATCTTCTTGGACCGTAGAGAAAGTTACCACTTTGCCGATATTCACCGCGTTATAAGTAACACGGTTCTTATGTTTAGAGAGCATTTTGAATTATTGTCATGGTTCCTAAACAGATAAGCAATAGTGTGCTTAATAACAGAACAGGACAATTTTAATGGGATGAAATTTATTTATCAAAAGTTATGGCTATGTTTTCAATACATTAAACGGAACTATTCTCTTAATTGGTAACAACAACAAGTAATTTCAATTCATAACTTGTGATTCATGTGGTTACAATCATGATATTTAGTAACGATGGAAATTTTTGTCAATTATGATATTCAGTAAGCGGTCACTCAATTATACGATTAATACTTTTTACCGAAAAAGAAAGATGAAAGAAAAGGAGAGAAAAGGAACGGATTACTCTCGGAAGGGTGAAGGGGGGGTGGAAAACTTCAAATTCTTTGATGAGACTGGACATAAAAAGGTCGGCCGACACCCTTTAATGCAGGCGCACGCCGGGTTGACTGATGCCGATGGAATGGTATTTCTCACGGGTCGACTAAAGATATACTCCCGTGTGATTACGATTGTCCGGGGGTCTTCTATACGGCGGGGAAAGACTTGATAAATAATCCGATGTCTCCCATCGTGTACACAGAAGCGGGAAATTACAGGTTTGACTGTCGAGGCTTGAGGGTTGGAAGTCTGAAGCAACTTCTTGCTGTCCCTGGACTGGGAGTGGTTCATTTTTCAGACTTATCGTATGTCCTGACTTGACGTGCACGAGGGTCCGTAGAAGTTAGTACTTTGCCCATCCATCGGCCACTGTTTATATCTCTGCTGGCAAAGAGAAACTGGATGACCGTGCATGTGATGCATCAAAGGGCCAGTGTTTGAGCTGGAAAATCGTACTGAGAAGGCAAATTCTTGGAGCCATTTCCAGAATGTAGACGGTAGTGCGAGCGAGGAGGTATCAGGGTATGCATGGGGTACTCATGCATATTTAGATTTTATGGATGTTGTGAGTGTTTGCTCTTTGGTGCAATCACATGTGCAATCTCATCAACGTATCTGCTAAATGCGGGAAACAAAGTAGAATTATAATTTCTGCATCATCGGTGTCACGCCTCACCTTAGCATGAATCTTCTCGCGGATCGAGCCAATGTTCAGATCTCAATCTGTGGTCCAGCCCTCTGATTTCACCCCGATCAACCTCACACCGAAAGGCTGGGTAACTTATTTCTCCGTTTAGGTAAGGAAAAAAGGTTCATTTCTCGATGCCTTCGGACTTTCCAGCATACCATCCTGAGAAGCAACATGGTGACATTAATCTTATCGTTGGCAACATCTTTATATGGTCGCTCATGCTCATTCCTCGAGAATTCTACCAAGCAAAGGATCAGATCTTTTATGCCAATGCCAATGCCCTCGGATATTTTCAGGACGTTAGAATGATGTACGCGAAAAGGACCAAGCCATGTCTTTGTGATCGAGCAACGTTAGATGTACCTAAACTCGTCTATTAAATGATACGACAAAATTGATAATGATTCTTTGTTTCCTATACCGGCAAGCCACAAACAGTATAGTTAGGTATATGTGAAATGTAATATTATTGCCTGACGGTCAATAAATAAGTATTTCTAAACATTATTTTCACATCCATTATCTTGGTTTACAATATTAGCTTCCAAAGTAGTGCAGGACATATTATTTATTGTCGGTGGTTTGAATTATGTCCAACGCATCTATAAGTATGTGATTATAGCTAGTCAATCACTTTATAAATCAATTTCTGCCTAATATCGCTCTAATTCGTTTGCTCAGCACGTCTTCCTTAAACTGATTTCTACCGTCTTCCATACGATATAGGCTGACCCATTTGGCAATTTGAACATGGACTGGGAAAATATACCGATTGAAATCAACTGAGAGACAAACTTTGGCTCCAAGTGGGAACAAATTCTTTATGCATGTAACCCACCCATGAGCAGTCCAGCTGGTTAGAGCGAACTTGGACTTCGTTGAGGCCCTGGGTTCGATTCTCCCAAGGAAACGACTGTGATTTAAGTGAGGGGGGTATGGCAGTGGGCAAGCTGACCCAATCACCTCAGTTACCAAAAAAAAAAATCTTTCTGCATGTAGTCAAAGAAAAACTTTGAATTGGTGAGGCAGGTGTCATAGATTTCGGAGTTGTTTGCTGATTACGCTGAGAAAGAGATTTTGCTTATTACCAAACGCAATCTCGTAAAGTTGGAGGGATGTTTAGGCCTTTTTGAAAATTGGAGCACTCTTTTTAGGCAATGGAAGAAAATGGCTCGATTCCAAATGTCACATTCACTTGTTACATGGATTTTTATCGAGTCGTGATTGTCAAAAGCTCAATGGTTTCTACAGTGATTAAAGTTCAATTGGAGCGAAGTAAGTTGTTAAAATATGACTTCTTTGGAGCAAAAGTAGATGGCTTCCAATATGGCTTGAAGTCTCAATAGTTTTTTGCAAAACTGAGATTACTACAATAATGCGCAAATGGTAGATTGGAAGCAAATGGGGAAATTGCAAGAAAATTTATTAAATCAGAACAGATGGCTTAGCTGTGCTTTCTCGACGACTGAAATTGATCACAAGCTGTTAATAGAGGTGACTGGAGTGCATAGATAAATTAAAAACTCACAAATTAGGGATGGAAAGCTTTTAACAGGGACAACTACCTAAATCAGAAAACATGATCTAATTCAAATTTTATGTGCAAATTTAGAGGAATCTGATATAAAGTGATTTGCAAAGAATGATCTTCTCATATCCAAAATCTGATGTGCTCTTCGTGGTTTTTGTGGTTTTTGATGTCTTAATTGCTTCTATGTGCGGGTGAATATTGATTGATCTCTACTGACTCCCCATTCTGGTTTTTACTATCTATTTAATGGGTCATTTGTTATGCATTCCGATCTTCTCGCACGTGAATGTCTAGCCGTCTTATTATGTGCATTACTGTTTGAATCATTGTAACTGCAATTGATTCATTAACGATGGTCATTCCTAGGTCGATGAATTCTTGTTAACTCTGTCTTCAACTTTCGTGTATGGTCCGAGCCGATCATTCATTGCCAGGTGTCATGATTTTCACTATGATTATGCCAATGAAAACTCACGATTGAGATGAGCTCACCAAGCATTCCATCAATTGGTTTTGTGGGTCATTTGTATTATCAGGTCCTTCATAATCGACGAGTTTTACTAGACATTCGATCGATTGAGCCTTATGAGTTAAGCGTAATATATGGCCTGATTTGGGACATTAGTTTCCGAATTTTCGCATCTAAATTTTTGGGCTGGTGTTAGAATTATTATAAAATCTTCAAGGCAATCTTCCATAATTATGGTCTATCTGCTCCAAATCCAAAAGTACTTTTTTTCCCTCGACAAATTTGAACAAAAAGAAAACGATCCAAAGTTAAAATATATTACGAAACTTAAACCGTCTTTACGTGTTGTTTTTTGCATATACGAACATTGCAAGGGTTCACCCTGCGATAAAAATCTTCTTTCAAACTTTGAAGAACAAATGGAAGAAATCAAAGAACCATTCCAAACAGACATCTCACTAGATGATCTTGTTTTAGAAGCTGAATCGTGCTTTTTACGAGTTCATCAACAGAGCGCACAGCACACGAGCGTGATAAGCATTTTAAGTTTCTATCGAGAAGGCACACATGCGCGCGCACGAGAGAATGCTTTAAGTCTTTGGGAATTCTCGTAAAGGCTGAGCTATGATTTGTCTTAGTGTAATTGAGATATGAGAAGCGCCGCAACTCTTTAAATGACGATCCACGGTGGTGATCTTTAAGGGAGAAATTATCGAAAAAATTTCTAAATTTATTATAACTATATCAATTCGACTATAAATTTTCTTTTTTTTTATCAATCGAGTTTAACCTTTTTGTATTTGTACCAATTCATTCCACCCGATCAATTTTGACATGAAATTACTGACATAGATAACGAGCGTGGAAGTGAACAATTATTTAATAATATTATCATATCTTTTCGATTTATTTTTTTCCTTTTTTTTTTCTTTTTTTTCCCTTCCCTTCATTCTCTAGCCAGTTGCCAACCTCAACGACTGACTAGAGGCAAGGGCCGATATGATTGACCTCACTGGTCTCTAACAAAGCACGCCCCCACTAAAAACTTGCATGGGCGAGCTTTACTCCCCTTGGCGAGGCTGACCTCGTCATCACTGGGTGGGTTAGCCATGCTAAGGCTAGACCTTGCCCAATGACGAGGACTTCACTAGGCCTCCTCGTCATTGCCCAATAGCATGGCTGAGGTTAGCCATACCCGTTGATTTCATTGTATATTCTTCAATCTATTTTCATGTAAGTATTGACTAAACCGCGTAAATATGGTGCTTGATGTGTTTCTTATATTCTATTGTCGTGTCCAAGCCACTTGTTTACATAACCAGTAACGTCAACTGCTTCATTCCAGTGGGAGAAATTTTTACTGCATGTGGATTTTGCTGTTTATGCAATCGAACAGTGGAGCAAGGGAGATTGAAAAACAGAAAAATGTTAAAGAGAGCATAGGAAAAGCTCATGGTCCTCGTTGGTCGGTCGATCGGTCGGTGTTTGGCTGGACCTGCGACCCTTCCCCTTCAGGGAACACAACAGCGATCATTTCAACCTAGATTTGAATTCTTCACGCCTCTGCAGGGAAACCCAGTTATCAATACACGTTTTTTTCACAATCTTGTGGGGGGTGAAGCATATGGGATGGTCGGAAGAGAGGCCAATCAGCTATAGGGTTTCGCTCTAAACAGTTGATTGAGTCATTCAACTCCTCCCTGTCAAAGATTTTGTGTTGCGGAATTCATCATTTGACTTGATTTATGGAGAGCGGCGGTACGGCCGCCGCCGCGGCGCAGAGAGACAAACAGCAGCACATGTGGGAGACCGTGTATTGCCTTTTGGTTCCAGTTCTGGCAAACGTTGGGAGTTTTGAGGAAGAGGCTTTTACAGCGAAGATAACCGGCCAAAACGACGACGGCCACTGGCACGTGTTTCGTGGAAATTCCCCGCCCGCTCTTGATGGAAAATGTTTATCACGGCAAAAGCCTAAGCAGTACTCGACTTCTCCATTCCTTCCCGATCCTCATAGATCATACATAGATTTCGAGTCTTACGTCATTGCGCGTGATTGAATCCTATCTATAAAGCTCATAAAATTTCAAGCATGTTAGGCAGAGGAAAGATCGCATGTATATAAAATTAAAAAAACGTGATACTCATTGTCAAACGGTACGATATATTTCAATATTTACAAAGCGACCCTTATTCTTATGCTTTTGTAAAACTAAAATTGCTTTGTTTTTTAAATCTTAAAGCACGCTATTAATTAAAGTCTATTGGTGATTCATATTTTACTTGTTTATTGTGACGAGGCGAGCAACCATCATTTCGAGTAATTCTTAATTTAGATCTTAAATTTTTACGATCTTTTAATGTTAAAATTGTACAATTTTAGGTTTTGAAATTTACAACCATTTTAATATATGGTTGTGTTCTGTAACATTTCACGCGAGATAATTTCTTACGTGAATAATACTATTGTAGGTTTCATCCGAATCGCGGATATCTAACTATTCTATTGATTCGGCTTTGGAGTTTTATGTCAAGCTAGTGCCTGATCTACCATGGGTTTGGAGAATAATTGAACGTTATTGAGATGTATTTGAGATGAAGCAAATCATTCTAGATGTATCCTGCTACGTCTCGACTCTTCTTAACCGTACCCCTCTAATCATTTAGCATACCATTTCCATATTTGGAAAGTACACGAAATTATTCAAACATTCATCCCAAAAGCTCAAACAATCAGGGAGAAGGGAATCGTATATATATATAGTATAAGGCCTGATCAAATATGATAGTCAACTGATGCAATTGTTTAATATCTCTTCTCATGTGTAGAAAGTCTAAATTTGGACGGAACAAAGGCAGATGGAATAGTCAAGCGATGTGGAATAATGAGGTGACAAATACTCCTATGTACGAGGTCTATGTCCCTAATTACAAATGATCTCCCTAACACCAATTGCGTTGAAATCATGGAGTGGATTGCCAAAAAAAAAAAACGACAATTTTTTCACTCATGTATGTTCTCCCAATGAAATCATGGAAGACACGCAAGCAATTACGCTTGCCTTCTAACAACTCCTTTGAATTTTTTAAAGTTTGAACTTTTCATTCCTCTTTCACTTACATTGGCCGGCCAGGCGTAAAGCTATAAATAGGTCAATCTCCTACATTTCATTCTCAGTATTGTCCTAGGATTGAGACGCGGACTGAAGTTTAGTTCGCCTCTTGTTCTGTAAGGAAAAACAACTCTTAACATACAGACATCCATGGAATTCCTAAAAGAGAAAAAACGCCAGCTGCTCTCAAAGATTGTCAGGAATGACGGGCACGGCGAGCATTCTCCGTACTTCGACGGATGGAAGGCGTACGACAAGAACCCCTTTCACCCAACTCAGAATCCTGATGGAATCATCCAGATGGGTCTGGCCGAGAATCAGGTGTGGTAGCGGCAGAAGCTCTTTGTTTTAGTAATCCGCTTTCACTGATGATATATATGAAGTTGCCGTGAGACGCTAGCGTGCATTGCCCATCCGCGCGCTCTCCCGCGCACGGCTTCACGACTTGGTTGATAGTGCCCATTTTTCACCTTGTTTTACGTTATCTTTTGCAGCTTTCCTTGGATCTGATAGAAGAGTGGATAAAGAACAATCCTTCAGCATCGATTTGCACTTCTGATGGGGTTGGCAAGTTCAAGGACGTGGCCAATTTTCAGGACTATCACGGCCTCCTGGAATTCAGACAAGTAAGTGTACACAGCCAAAGAGTAAACCCTGTCCCTTTGATTCAAAGGAAATGATTTTGCCTCTGTAACTTAACATTACATTGTTTCTCTCAGGCTGTCGCCAAGTTCATGGGAAGGGTCCGACATGGTAAGGCGGCATTTGACCCGAATCGTATTGTCATGAGTGGTGGAGCAACCGGAGCGAGCGAGACGCTCATTTTTTGCTTGGCTGATCCTGGTGACGCTTTCCTCGTTCCTTCCCCGTATTATCCAGCGTAAGGATTCAATCTCTCATCTCCTCTTCTGCTATCTGTGTTATTTTATGTAAGCAATTAACTCACGTTTAAAAAACACATACTAACATATAGTCATCGAAAATATTCTAGATATATATAACATTCTTAAATATCTTTGTGATTGATTATAGTTGATTTTGTAATATTTTATCACTGTAAATAATCAACATGTAAAGCTTATAAATAGGCTCACGTATTCCTTACTTTCATATAGATTGAATAGACAGAAATTTCTCTCTTTTGCTTTACATTTAACTGAAGAAAAGTAAGTGCTGGGCAACAACTCATATGAATCCAATGGGAGAAAAAAAAATGGAAAGCTTTAGAATGTAAGTCCTAGGAAATTATGCTCTGCCAAAATAATGCCTAGGATACTTCCAGGAATTGCTTGGTCCATACTAAGGGAGACCAATTTTTCCAAGTCTAGAAATGTCCCCGTTTTGACATTTGAGTACGCGGTCAGGTCAAGTGAGTTAACAAAGGCAAATGATACTTGGGAGCAACGTAAGGTTGGTCAAGCAGAGAAACTTCATTGAGATACCGCCTGTCGATGAGCTCATCGCAGCAGAATCGAGTGGACCCAGACCAAAACTTGGGCATTCTGGAGCTCACGAGTTAATTCCAACAGCATTCAAACTTGACAAACCAAGTTCATATTTGCCAGCCACAGCAGTCAAACATGGAAAATAGAGATGGAAAAGGAACCCACAGGCCCTCACCCTGATATTTCCAAGCCGCGCAAAATAAATTCCCCAAATTTTACCAAACTTTTAGAATACCTCCTCCCAAAGAAAAGTTAAAGTTCTCCACTTGCAACGTAGCTTTAAGTCTCATAATCTATCATCACATCTTGATTCTGTTTGACATATCTTAATATGAGTTGTCCGCTGCTTTTCCACCAAGTTTCTCACCTTTTCATGCTTGGCAGTTCCAAACCGTTCGTTCTCGGAAAATTCCTGAGGCTTATCACGATTTTCGTTAAGAACGTTTATTCTCATGTGTACTTGTCCTATGATTTGATTCTCACGTATACGTCTCTTGTTTTCAAATTTTTTTCCCTCAGATTTGATAGGGACATAAGATGGCGTACCGGCGTACAGATAATTCCGGTGGACTGCGACAGCTCCAACAACTTCCATGTAACCCTGGCACAGATGGAATCAGCGTACGCCAAGGCCATCGAAGCCAACATCAACGTAAAAGGAGTTATCTTAACGAATCCATCAAACCCGCTCGGAATCACTTTGAGCAAGGATACGCTCACCAGCCTGTTGAGCTTCACTTTCGAAAAGAACCTCCACATGGTGTGCGACGAAATATACTCGGCCACAGTCTTCGGTTCCCCGGCCTTCACGAGCATCTCGGAAGTAATGCAAGAGACCGAATGCAATCCCGATCTCGTCCACATCATCTACAGTTTGTCCAAGGACCTGGGGCTTCCCGGCTTTCGCGTCGGCATAATCTATTCCTACAATGATCAGGTGGTCAACTGCGCAAGGAAAATGTCGAGTTTCGGGTTGGTCTCTTCGCAGTCTCAGCATTTGCTTGCTTCCATGCTCTCGGATGAGGTCTTTGTAGAGAAATTCCTGGAAGAGAGCTCGAGGAGATTGGCCAAGAGGCACAGTCACTTTGTCAAAGGACTCGAGCAAGAGCGCATACGTTGCTTAGAAGGGAACGCCGGTCTTTTCCTGTGGATGGATTTGCGTCACCTTATGAAAGAACCAACGCTCGAAGCCGAGATGAAGCTGTGGAGGGTGATCATAGAGGATGTGAAGCTGAATGTGTCGCCGGGCTCCTCTTTCCACTGCCCGGTACCCGGGTTTTTCAGGGTTTGCTTCGCCAATATGGATGATCGCACGGTGGAAGTGGCGCTTGGGAGGATCAGGGAGTTTGTGTCCAAGGGCAATGAAGATGGTGACAATAAGAAGAAGAAGCAGCGGCGGACCATGAATCTCCGGCTGAGTTTAACGTCCAGGAAATGTGACGAGAGCATGCTGTCTCCTCACCAGAGAATGTCCCCTCGCTCTCCAGTGCCCCACTCACCACTGGTTCGAGCGAGGACTTGAAGTGGCCATGTTGGCTTCGTTCTGTTGTTTAGCGGAGTCAATTCTTAAGGATTCCGTAGAATGTGTCTTTCCCTGATTGCTAGGGGTGCGTTGTGACCAACCATTTCTTTTTCCCATTTGCTTGGAAGCCGTGTCAACTTTTTCGTGGAACCTCAAAAGGTACCATTCGTAGAAACACGTTTGTATGTCTGCCTGTCGTAGTCGTATGGGCCCTAGGATATAATTGTTGGATGTGTTATGATCTCATCAATGGAATGATTCGCTTTATTTCAAATCTTTGTTATCCCAGTATTATCTAATTTAACAGTATTGCAATTTGAGAGGCAGAAGTTGCGTTCTTATTTGAGAAAAAAAAATACAGTTTTACCTTCTTCTTCTTTTGTTATTGAAAAATTTATCCAAAAGGTTATAAATCTATTGCATTTTTACTAATTGAGTTGTAAATTTTTCAACTTCGTTAATTGAATCATAAAACTTTTTCATATTTTACCGATTCAGTCCATCTAGCCAATTTTGGCCAAAATTCGCTAATATAAACGCTAATCATACTGTATGGCACGAGTGCTAAAGGTGACAATTTTTAATAACATTTTTAATTTTTTACTTATAGATTCTTTTATCTTTCCTTTATTTTTCTCGCCGGCCCCTTGCTAGCCGCGAGCGAGGGTCCACATGACCTTGCCCAAATCTAGGCAAGGTGCCTTCGCCCGCGACCAACAAGGCCATGGCAAGGCTGCCTTGCCAACAACCCTCGTCGGTTGCAGCTGCAGGCGAGGCTAACGAGATCATGGCAAGGCTACCCTCGCCCAAATCTGAGTAAGGGCGCACGAGGGCCAAACAAACCTCACGGACCTCACTCAGTTTTTCCTTTGGCCTAGGCAAATGATGATTATACTAATAATGAACTAATTACAAAATAGAACCAAGGCGAAAATTCCTAGAAAACCTTACAAGGGAAAGCCATTGGTAAGTTAAACAAGTTGAACCATCAATCAACAAAAAACATGTAGAATCAAGACAGGAATTAACCCCATTATCAATCGCTTCTTTTACCTCTAAATGTCAATCGTGAAATTCCTTTCTCTCACACCAGTCACGTGTGCGAACTCAGCAATGAGCCGGACCAAGACAATAGCGATTGAGCTTACTTGATCGCATCGCTAACAGACACAATCATTTGAAGCGTCGCTACAATGTTTCTAGTACTTTATACCGTGTCAAACTAAAAATCTGCTTCAATTGAAAAGGACAATCCCCATGATACACATCAGACCCACTATGTCGGTCTGTCCCCCTCACATTGCCATGAGTCGGTCGAATGTCCTCAATCGATTATTACACTTGTCTCGGAACAAGAACATCGGGTCAAATCCAAACTTTGACAGATGGCTACTTAATGTTCCGCCAAACTAACGATGTGTAGTATTTATCCCTTCCAGACTTAGACCCGACAGAAAAACATGGACACCAAACTTGCCTTGTCAGAATAGAAGAAGAGACGGCGGGGTTTGATTTTTATGTCTCCGTGGTCGGACAAGGAAAGCACGCACGCATCGCAGTCAGTCGCCCTCCGGTTGGGTAGCATGGGAAGAGCAATTCTCGTTTGATTGCGTCGTCCCGCACGTAAACAACTGAGAAATGACGAACATCTGCCAATGGCCTGTCGTCTCCCTTTGCCGTGCGGGGCCGTTTCTGGCCACGATGATTGTTCTCTTCTCACCCCTTTCATGGGGGAACCATCAGCTTGTTTCGGTGCATGATGAATGATAAGGAACTGGCGCCACGGCAGGCCTTGACACGATCCAAAATGGAAAGTGCAAAAAGAAAGGAAAAGTTATCTAATCGGTCCCGAACATATTGTATAGATGTAATTTCGATCCCAAATCTTTGCGCGACATTCCAATGTAGTCTTTCCATTCAATTGTCGCCAATACTCTCTAAGGTGTATATCCCGTCATCGCCAACTATATCCTACATAGCATACTGCCACGTCAACTATTTCTTGTGTAATCACCTCCTAAACATATGATTGGAGCTCGCACGGACAAAGTGCAAAAGTTCCACCTAGGTTCAAAACTTGTGTCACGTGCATCAACAGCTACAACAGAGTTTAGAGTCTCAGAAGCAGCAGATTAATGCTGCTCATTGAGAAAGTTTTGGAGCTAAAGGCCTAATTTGGCATAAGGCTCATTCCTTCCCAAGAGCAAACTGAGGAAGTTGAACGGTTGGATGGGCCGAGCGAATACGGGCCTGAATGGCCCAATTTATTATCTTGAGGGAGACTTGGCCCAATTGGTGGGTCCTTGTCGGGCCCAACTGTTCTAATTTTTGGGTCAATCGCCCCAAACCATGTATTTTGACCAGGAGTTTTAAAAAGTTACAAATTACCCTCCCCAACTTTGGCAACTTTGCACCACAGCGTCCGGACTTTGAGGAATTATGAATTACACCCATAAATTTCTATTTTTGTTGCAGTATTTTCCATCGGTATAGTCGTTAAGTTTTCCCTGGAAACGAACTAACTTAGTTTTCATAACCAGAATAGCCTTTACTAAATTTTCTTAACTTCATCGCCAAGCATCCTCTCTTTTTTTGTAACTCCATTAGTCATCTAAGATAGGCTATTTTCAGCTAAAACTATCAATTTTCATTTTTAAGTAACACTTTACGGTTTTGAAAGGAAAGAAGGTAATCTATAACTTTGCAAAGTTCAGAAGTCATCGTGCGTCTGCTCCAGAGTTGAGGGAATAATCCATAACTTCTCACAATTCAAGGATGTTTTGAGAGACTATCCCTTAATATTCCTTTTTCTGGCTGGCCTAGACAAGCAATTCTCTTTTTTGGTACGATTCGTCCACTTGGATCGCTCCAGTCTCTCGCAAGTTTTTAAAGTAATGCTAACGATTTCTTGAAATCACTGCTGGACTTAGACGAGGTTTCTCGGACCCAATAAAGGGTTTGGCCTACGAGGTGAAGCTTGCCTGCTGACCTGACGTGATCTTAATCGGCCAAATCAAACATAAAATAAAGTCGCCGACATGAGTCGCTTGATAGCAATGTGAAAATTTGCTCATTGGTGTAATCTACATTCGAGACTTCAACCTGATAAGATTTACTGGACTTCAACATCTCCAGGAGAACTGTGTAGACCCTAGGAATCATCTTAAGGATAGTGTGTCATCTAAACGGATAAAAGCATGAATTAATATTGTCAATACAGCGTGGAATTGATATCAGATCTGGAACTGAACGCCTGCATATGGGAATTGTTAAATTCCATTATTGTGTGCAATGACGTGGGTAGCGATTACATAAAGCATTTATTAGCGACTTTTGCTTAAAGGTCGCACAAAATAGTCGAGAGCGTGCAAACACGAAGAGCAGACATTTTGGTTGAGTGGAGAGATCTCGTCAACTGTTTTGTTGGGTTCTTACTTATTCTATTTACCGTGAGATCAATCAAAGCAAACCTCAGTGCAGGAAATGCTGCATGTTATATTCAGAGCAGACCTTACCCACGAACATTGACAGGGCGTTGCCAAGAAAAGAGAAGAAGTTATCTTACTTAGTTGCTGTAATTTGCCTTTACAGATCAGCATCTCACGCCTGACGAGGACCGTTTGAATAAGTTCAGAAAATGTCAGCATAGTGACAAGAGGAACCCAGAAGAGGAATGAGAATGCTGTAATATAATCTAATACTTTAACTTTTGATGGTTAATTAAAGACAAGAACACCATATGTTTTTGCAGTTGTTGGGGGCGAGGGTCATGTGTTCAACAACGACGAGCTATTCCATGAAGTTCGTACCATGTGATGGCACTCAGGAGCAAAAAGCTGCATCGATGAATCAGCAGAGTCTCGTCGGTCACATGGTAGATAGCCCACACATGGCACGTCAGATTTGTACGAAAACAGGAACAAGTTTCTGCAATTTTTCTAATCTAATTGAAGAGCGCGGAGTTTTCTTTATGAAAAGAAAGTGTCCGGCTAAGGAAATAACGTCATGTTATCGCTCCGCTGTTCATTAAAACCAGATGATTTTTTTTTATTTGTCATAATTTCTGGACCGAACATTTTAATCTCGTGCATGGTCCCCAAAGAAGCTGCCTTGCTTTTGTCCATTCAACATGACGCCGTCAAATCCCACCATGCCCGTATTAGTCACTCGACAACAGCAACAGGTAAAGGGCGGTGAGATTCTGAAAAGATGAAGACGTATGATAGAACTCTGACCCACCATGGATGCTCAATACAAGAAGCTAAAGCTCTTCAATCATCTGTGTCCTCGGGGCAATGATGGATCGAGGACAAAAAGCCTTTCGAAAGAGGCAAAACACAAAGCATTGGGACACTGGAAATGAACTGTTCACAAGAATGTGAGATTAGGATTACTCGGCACTAGAAACATGGGCCATTCCAATGTAGTTTGACAATGGAATTTTGGCTAATCGTCG
Organism: Melaleuca alternifolia; assembly: GCA_019926035.1. Lineage (NCBI taxonomy): Eukaryota > Viridiplantae > Streptophyta > Magnoliopsida > Myrtales > Myrtaceae > Melaleuca > Melaleuca alternifolia. Next base: position 581,326 of record JAGKPW010000366.1, read on the forward strand.
CCGTCGTCGTTCGTCATCATGCCTTGGTCTGGAATTTTGAATGCAAGATGGTTGAAATCTACTTAGCACTGGCCGAGCCTATGCTGCCAATGTAGTTAAGACATCGCTTTATGAATGTGGTAGTTGAGACATTGCCTCTCTCTTTCAGGTGCATTAGTCAACGTCCAAACAAACACCCTTATGTTAGATGAAAGTAACAGCTCACGTAACAATACTACCGTATTCATAATATTGCCACGATAGATAAATGAAAAAGCAGTGTGATCCAGGCAATTATATATTTGAAAGCATAAGTATATCGTGATACGTCGAGACTGTAAAAGACAGAGCGAACATTTTACCATCTTGGACTTGAGTATGATCCCCCTAACAGATTTATGTATCATAATCAGCCAGCTCTAGCACGTAAGTGCCCAAGTAATAACAACCAGAAGATGGATCAAACAAAAGTACTCTTGAGTCTAGAGTAATATACCTGATGGGGCCACAAAACTTTTTTTATTCGTTATCCCTGCATATCATTGAATAGGCTCAAGTGAAAATGAGGCAATCTTTATATACACTACAACGATCCTTGGACCCATGCTCGGACGAGGGTGTTTGCCTCTCTATACACCGATGACACTCGATTCCAATCATCACCTTCTAGAACCCGAAGCGATTAATTTCTCCCCTTCACTCAAAACCTCCTCTCTCTCTCTCTCTCTCTCCCTCTCTCTCTTTTATCTTTTGTCAAAAGATGACACAAGCATTTGGATTCTCCTCCATGCTTTGGACATAGTAATAGGTGGTCATCTGAGGATTGTACGCCTTGTATGCCCTAACAAGCTCAAGGACAGGGTCAGGCTGAGGCACCTGAGGCTTCTTCGGCTCTTCCTCTTTCTTGGGTTCTTCTTTTTTGGGCTCTTCTTTCTTGGGTTCTTCCTTCTTTCCCTCCTCTGGTTTCGCTTCTTCTTTCTTGGCCTCTTCTGGTTTACCTGCTTCCTCTTTCTTGGGCTCTCCCGCCTTTGCTTCCTCTTTCTTCTCAGGCTCTTTTGCTGGCCCCACTGTGATTATGTCTGTTTGCCAGTACTTGCGCAACTTGCTCACCAAGCTCACTGGGTCGACTGTTCCGATCACTGTTAATTTCTTCTCCTTCATGTCCATGGAGATGGAGTCGATCCCTAAAAGATTTAGACTCGTGTGAATGAATAGTTCCAAGACAGTTTCGTTTCTCGGCTAAACAGATGGGACACACAGGGTTCAGAAGGGGAAAGCTTCGGTTATTTTCTAAGTTCATCATCAACTGTAGCATGAGAAAATCAACAAATACGACTGAACAAGTCAAGGGAAAAATTCAGGAGCAATCGTTTCTGATCGACTTTATCAACGCGAAGTGCTTTTAAGGCCCCTGAAAATAAGCTGTATTTAGTTTCGTGAGTCACCCGATTGGTCCCAGTGAATATATGTGGATCCCATGTTCCATGCTTGAAATTAAATCCCACCTTTATTTATTGAAGTAATGCTCGATTTCGTTTCACTCAGAAACCCATAAAAAATCAAAAGAAGAAACCAAGGGAGCGAACTCACGAAGTCGCTCTCTTCTTTTTCCAGCTCATTTCATAAAACAAAAGTCCAAAAATAAGAAATAAAGGGAGAACGAATAGCTTAAAGAAGAGGAAGCTTGAGAGGAGATAAAAGAACCTGAAAGAGCAGAGACTGTCTTCAAGGCCTTCTGCTTGGCTTTGTCATCGTGCAGATCCAACTTTATTACGAGCTTCTGTACATATAAATTCAGTAGATCCGATTCAGCATCAATCAGCTGTCCCTCTCAACTTGTTTTAAATGACAGACGAAAAAGAAACCCGAAAGAAGATCAGCTCAGTAAAACAGAATGTCGGATCAGGAATAAAATAGCTCAAACAGATATCTGATCAGTTAACGAATTACACGATATCAAGCTGAACTCCCGGACGCACTATATCAGAGAGAAGAAAAGCTTGTAAAGTTGGAAAGCCATCAACCTTCTGAAAAGAACGCTTTTATAACTCGTTCAGCAGAAAAAGAACTCCCTGATAACTCAGGACCAATCAATAAGAACATTCCTACGAATTTAAGAATACGGATCCTTTTATGAACTTCTTTATTTAAGACAAGGCACATATCAGATCCCGGATCACAACCCTTCAAAGGGAGATGAAACAAAAAGCAAACCCAACAAAAGTTCCATGCAGAATCAAGAGCAACCGAATATTAAAAAAAAAAAAAGGAATCTTGAAATGGTTCCTCAGCTGAAAAAGCACAGGGAGAACAATGGAGTACTAAAAGGTTAACACTTGAGATTCTGAAGAGACAATCGGACCTTCATTTCGATACCCTCCTTATCAAGGTATGTGTTAGATCAGAACTGGAGATGAAGAGAGAAAGTTGGTGGTGAGTGAGAGGAATGGAATGTTAACCAAAAACAAGAAGAGAGAGGGAACCAGATGGGTGTTTTCAATGGAAAGCAAAGAGGGGACGTAATTGAATAATGGGGGGAGTTGAAAAAGAATGAGGAGGTATGGAATGGACAGGAGAGATGGGGTTTCATCGGCTGTGACCACAAAAATCCGGATCAAAACAAGAAATGCAGAATAAGAGAGAGAAAGAAAGAAGAAAGGTTGAGAGAGAGAGAGAGAGGGAGCGCACGTACGTATGCCGGGAGGGTAATTATGATGAGTGGGGAGTGACTCGGCAAGGGAGACCATCGAATCTAACCTTTGGAAAGACGCAGTGAAGCCGCCACCCCTCTCCTCATTCCTCTAATCAGATCCGCTCGGGGGTCGATTGCTGCGTCCGCCATCCATTGCTCCACATGTTAAATTAGGGAATCTTTAATCCGCCTCCGTGTTTACCCAAATTTTTTTTTTAATCTCTCTGTTCTTCCACCATCCGTAGCCCCCAAGACGTTCTCGAAATCAGCCACTTCCTTTCGATCTTTCTTTTCTTTTTCTTTTTCTTTTTCTTTTTCTTTTTATATTCTTACACGTAAAATTTCGAGCGCGTTGATATAATTTTCCATTACAGGTGATTATCTATCGACAGAACTTAAATGATAGATACATCACGCGGTAAAAATGACATAACGGAATTGATTGATCATCATTATTAATATGTCGCGAATCTCATCCTACTAGGCACCATACATATATGCATCTAGTCATTGATCAATCGATTATGCGATAACAATGACATATTAGAATTGATTGATCATCATTAGTCATACTCATCCTACTAGACACCACACATATATGCATCTAGTCATTGATCAATCGATTATGCTACGTACCAAATGCCACAAATGCCACGTATATGATGTATATAACATTCTTTGCCTCTATGAAAGTGGAGGTTTGAAGGTCTCATCGGCCACATACACTAGCATTATCAGCTGCATGGACATAGAAGAATCTCGAAACATGGGTCAATTCATGAAATATTGTGTCCCACTCATCATGCATCGGGCCACATGGGATCATCACCGGATGCTTCAGGTTGTGTATATGCTAATGAGCAATGACATGCTAAAAAACACGCAGACTAGAATTCCAAAAGCACTTTAATTTTGAAAAATGACATGAACGGTCCATCAACTTTAACCGAATATATTATGTGGTCCTTAAATTTTTTATTTGCTCAATATGATCCGTGAACCTTAACTCAATGCACGGTCCCGAACTTTTTATTTATTTAATGTGATATTTGAACTTTTGAACCATATTCATATGGTTTGGGATTAACCATATTGAACAATGTATAAAAAATTCATGAACCATATTGAAGATAGCATATTTAACCAAAGTTCAAGAATTATTTGTATCGTTATCCATTTTAACTTAAATGATCTTCTCTGTGTGTTTGTTTGAAAGAAAGAAAGGAAAAAGAAAACGGAAAAAAAGAGAGAGATAATTCTGATCTAGGCCCACTTCTTTGGCATTCCTTCACCGCCCTCTTGGCTTTGCCTCAGTCAGGCTTATCCTTCTTTTATTCTTTTTTGTTCTCTTTTAGGCCATGTTAGCCTGTTAGGGCAAGCTATCCGGTGAAAATGGTCTGGTGCGACATGATTTCTTGGGCACTAAAACTCATCATTCCTTTTTTTGGGTGGCTGCAGATTTGCAAGCTTGCAAATGCTTCTTTGTCAGGCGATTATTTCTTGGACGCCACCGGTTCATGGCGCGTGGTTCCACGACCCGGGTCGGGCCGTCAGCAGTCGGACCTCAGGAACGGGCCTTAGCAGTCAAAATCTCTACAATCGCCTGCCGTCTGAGCTCATCTTACACAACCAGGTGCGTCACACTGTTGAATGGGGACGGCTTTTGAGTTCTCATACGTCTCTTTCTCCCTAATTTCTTACCAAAAGACTAAAGATTTGGATGAGTAGAGAAGTCGAATTTGGTCCTTCGGATAAGGAAGTCAAAAGTCAGAAACAAGAAGCCGCCGCCAAACCCACTTGAAAGGCTGCTGGGCTTTTATTTTCATTTTATTTTGTATCTTTTTTCTATAGTTCCGACAATAAAAAGTGTCTCGTTTTCATTCGTTGAATTTCAATTTTCTTTCATGGCTTAGCATCCCCCAGCGAGTTTCACTCCTTCTATTCTGGCGGACGCCCATGTCCAATGCGGAGAGCTAGCGAATTTAACTGACAGCGCAAGTTGATGAGAAGGAGATTCCGCATATCATCTCCTCCTCACGTCCTCGCGCGCTACTCGCCACTCTTTTATGTCTTTCAGAGATGAATTATTGTGCGTAGGCTTTAATTATGTCTTTGTCTAGGTAGGGACGTGCGGATCTCATCGTGCTTGACCGATGGATACAAACATAATTGATTCGCATTATGCAACCCGACGCCCAGAGCCAAGCATTGCCTCGTCACGCAAAGAATAATGATACGAATAGCTCCGCCCAGAGACAGTGACTAGACAATATATTGATTAGGGACGGTGCAAAAGTACGTGACCACAATAAAGCCAGACCTGATTACGTACGACTTTTGGCCCTTGGGCTCAGCCTCGCATGATTGAACTCGTCATCTAGAAACTCTTTAGCATTCGACAATTGAGCGGGTAGAGGTTTTGGCCAAGCGGGAAGGGCCTTTGGTTTTAAGACGAAAAACTGACCTCACCTTTTTTCACTCGTTGGCTTTTTTTCGTTTTCATCATTTATAGCTGAAATCGAAAGGCAAACCGGGCACGAAATCTGTTCACTTTATAATATGCATATCAAACCCCGTCCTTCATGCTATAGAGAGAGAGAGAGAGAGAGAGAGAGAGAGAGCTGAGTACACTGGCATGCACACTCAATCGACGCTCGAAACTTTCATCTGTACCGGAAACCCATATCGATATCATGGCCGTACATTCCCTGGCTATGGCCACCACCAGCAGCGAAGGGGCTCATCTGCTTTGCATTTGCCCGGCGCTCCAGCTCAATAAGCCTTTGAAATGCTTCTGCATGGTTGTTTCCAATGCTGGCTTCAGGAGCTGAATAATTCAAAACAAAAGGAGGTGTCAGTGAAACATACATCAACACACCCAAGACCTTACTTTGGATATAACAATAACTTCAACGGGAAAAAAAAATGTCGCTGTGGCAGCTTATGCATATCGAAAAAGTGATTCTAAAGTTGATGATTACTGGCCTGAATGATAGATCTACAGGACAGAAGAAACAAACATATCGGAATCACGACAATCGTGACGCTTGACAAAGACTTGCATCAACTTGGCCAAAAAGAACAAGGACTAACATCTAAATTGCCAGCATTTGAATATAGTTGACTATAGAGGCAAGTACTGTAAGCAAAGGGCCGTATAATAATTTTGGGGTCTCGTTAACAAATGCTCCTATGCACTTATTAAGCAATAAAGTAAGGAAATTTTGTGATTTTCAGTACTTTATTTATCCTCATGTTATTTATTGTCGATGCTACCGAAAACAAAGTATTCCATATAAAAAAGGGTCACCCATTAACATGACCCCATAACAATGCCCAGAGGACACATTTAGACATCAAGCATTTACGTTATTGGTGAACTGCTTTACTGAAAATCATTTAAACCCTGGTAATTCCCAGATAAAATGCCATGAATCTAAATTTGACACAGCAAGTGCATTAAACAAAATCACAGAAAGGAACGTTTCTTTACCAGGCGGTGGTATTCCGCTATTTGGCTGCCGCTGCCCGAAAGGAAAACCTTGAATCGGGTTAAGTTCCTGAATAAGTCCAGAGACCTGGTTGTTCAGATGAGTCACCTGTGGCCCACCAGGAAATCCCTGTAATTGATGGGGTGGAGGAAAACTTGGTTGTTGATGCATCTGTTGCAACATAGGATGATGACTTGGAGGATCAAATCCAGGAAATCCGCTGCTCAGATGGTGCATCTGAGGGCGGATCATATTTGCAGGAAATTGGTAATTTAGCGGTTGATCATGATGGAGAATGCCATCTGTGATCTTCATTGGAGTATTACTATGAACAGTATGAGAATCTAGAGGATTAAACATTGACCCAACATGGTTCAAACGGAGGGGATGTAGCTGAGGAGAAGATTGTTGAACATGAACATTCGGAAACGGAACATCCGGCTCCCTCCTACTGAAGGGAATTTGACGGAAATGCGGAGGTACTTGCTCTCTAGCATATTTTTCTTCCTTGAAGATGCCATGAGTTGCAAAGTTTTCAGCAACATCAAATGGTGCATTGCTGGAGGACAACTCAGCTCTATCAGGATGCCGACCAGGCATTGAGCCCTGCAGATTCAAAGGATCACTAACAGTTATCAGGCTATCCTCTTCAGGAAGCCGAATTTCAGCTGACCCTTCAAAATTGCTAAGCTTGGGTCCTACTTGGGGTTGTAGCTGTAGAGTATCTACTTCAGTTCGGAGATGATCAAATTTCAAGAAACGGTCTTCCATAATGTCCATATTAGATTGATGACTTCTATTCGATACCAACCCATTGCTTTCATGAATATTTCTGCTTGATATAGCTGAACTTTCTATAGAAGCTAGCATACTTTCATCAATTACAGGATGGGAAGATCCATCATGATCGAATGGTTCGACTCTGGCAGAGCCAGTAGAACTCCTCTGAGCAGAGACTGGAGCTCCAACTGACTGGAGTTCCTTCATAAAAGCAGTTCCAAAAAGAGTTTCAAGAGTCAAAGAGTTCTCATTATTAGGAAGACCATCACTTGTCGTCTCTTTTGAGTTGCCTGGTATACTGCTGGTCCTTTCTCCATCAAGAGTGTCCACCTTATCTACAAATTTACCATCTAAACTGGGGAACAGTGCCACATCGTTGTTGTTTGTTCCCTTCTGTAACAAGGAGAGGAGGTGCTGGGACGCCAGATTATCAACATTGGCTCTTGGCTGCTCAACCTTTGCCCCATTGACATCCCAAGCCTCCAAAGGCTGCTGCCGGTTTGAGCCACTGTCACTAATCTCTGACAAGATGGTATTCTCAAGATCTTCACATGTAAGGACAGCTCGAACTCCCCCTGGTTGGCAATTGGTGAACTGCTCATGACTTCCAACTGCAGCAGATGCAGTGCCCTCAGTCATCTGCTTATCTTTAGGTTGAGAGCCAGAAAAGAGACTCTTTGACAACGGTTGCTCCAGCGTTTGAACATCAGAAACCAATGATTCACTTTTTTCACCCACACCGATTAATGAAAGCAAGTCTTTGGGCCTACCAGATAAGGTATCGTCCATAGTTTTCTTCTCTGCAGCAAAATTAGAAGAACATCGACGCTTATAACAATTTCAAATCAAACCAATGACTTGAACAGAATTAGGCCTGAAAACTCATGCAACCTCACCTTCTTCAATGAACAAATGAGCAAATTTGGAAGAGTGACTACCGTGAGAGCTCCATAAGTCATCACATTTAGTGCCTTGTTGCTAGAGAAGCAGTAAAATATGTCAGTGAAGTCACTAGGCAGAGAGTACTACTTTTTGCAGTTAGAAAATAATGTTCCCCAAGTACTCTAGACAACCAAATATGAACTAGTAAATTTCAGCTTGAATTTAACAATAAGGTCAACATCTGCAAGCAAAGTATTCAACAAAGTTTAGGGATGCACAGCACCAAAAAAAATCTAGTTAGACTCTTCCTAGACAGAATCACATTTTCCATTTGGCAAGAACTTGCCTACTTATAAAAACCGGCACAATATAAAATCAAACTTTCCCATTTGATAAGTCAATAAACAGGCACTTTCAGTTATCAACAGTGAAGAAAGTCTTTACTAGAACGCTAAACAGTAAATGAGTTAGTTCTCCTGCCCACAAGCACCACATGTACCCCAGTTGCCTCTAAATGATATAACATGATGTTTTATTCCTGCACTACAAAGATCCTCAGTTTCGTTGTTCTACCAGTATCTGACATGAGACAGATGCTTTCGATAACAGAATATTTAACTGATCCTATTAGACCTGCCTCATGGTTTAATTTGTTGTCAGGCTCTACGTATGCAATCCGCACAACCATCCTTGAGCAAAGGTACAAGAAAGAAACACAATAACCACATGATTATTACCTCAGTATGTGAAGAAGAGACGGCACTTTCTAATGATAAAGCACTGCCAAAAAGTTTTTCCAGAATTGTAGTGGGATGATCTGATTGACCCATCATTTTGTTATGCTCTGCCTCCTGAGGGTCAAGGTCTATGCTTTGCCCAATATCTGAAGATTCTGAAGTTGCTGAAAGATTGCAAGTTCCTGAAAGTTTCTTTCTACCAAGAGTCTGATTCGAAATATCTAAAGCAGATGATATGACGACTTCACTCTTACGCATCTCTGAACCTTGGAGTTCTGGGGTTAAATGCGGCCTTGTAATCAGACTCATTTGATCAGCTATTTCCTTATCCCTCTGACCATCGTCCAAGCCATTCAACACAACAGTATCCTTCGCATGAAAAATGCTGCCATCAGGTGCTGAAGTCTTGACCTAGTTATAAAGAAGAGAAGTGGACTCTATCAGTGGTTGTAGAACACAATGATTAGTCTTTGCCACGATTAACTGCACAACTCTATGCCAATTTATGATCGGTGTGCTAACAGGATGTCCACGACCGCAATGAAAATGAAAACCATAAACAATTGTTGAGCACCATAAATGATTCATATCTCATAGTGAGAACACTATCTAGTTGCACATATCTCAGCTTTAGTATTTAGTATTTAAACAAAGAAAAAGAAAAAAAAGCAACCAAATAACTAACAGTACTGCCTTTCTACTGCAGAATAGAAAATGTAAACTACAATTTGCAGGAAGATAAAACAGTTTATCAACATGGAATGTGTTTTATACAACCCCGCATCTATAACGTGCCCTATATACCAGTACTTTCTCCTCACCTAATAGCTTAAGCTTCTGGGATGGATATTCTTACACAATATCAGAGCACAAGTCAAGAGTTCAAATCCAGCACTTCAAAAACTCATTGCTTGTGATGAGTTGACAACTGGCTCGCACAAAATAAGACCCTTGCCCATTTCATGATATCAAGTCAAGTCATGCCATAATGTAAAAAACTGACTCACGCGCGAGGTGAAGCATTAAGTATAATCTCAAATCGCTTAATTACGTGCCTATAATGTCCCTATTATACACAGTCTTCCTCTACATAATATTTTAAGCTTTTGGATTGGACATTCTGCTAGAAGATAACACCAAGATAAGGAAGAGTAATTAACAAAGATTTTTCATTTCTAGAACTTTGTCCAGAAGTTAACCTGCATTATCTCGATTGGGAAGAACTTAAGAAGCTCATCTTCTGTGCAAAGTAAATCAAGCAAAGTTTTGCTAAACATAATGAATAGATATGAAACTAAAGGGGAATTTGTGATTGCTCAAAACAAGCAAGTTGAAAATCTTATTTCACCTCTGTGTTAATTTTCTCCTGCTTTGGATGACAGGATGACAGTGCTTCTGCATTTTTTTCAATGAATTAGACTTATGCAACTAATCATCCTTCAATAACTTCCTCCAGATTTTTACATCTTTTCAGCTCATCAGAATACCTTACTCCAAATAAAAAAAGAGTAGGCTGCAAAATCCATGCACAGAATATGCCACACAAGTGAAAAAATGTTCACACGACTTGAATTGTTATGAGGGCAACAACAAGAAGCTAATCTAAATAGCAATAAAAGAAGCCTCAAGAAGTAGCCATACAAGTAGCAACCAAGATATAGAGCAGTTAGACAAAATCATCTCATACAAGTCAACACACGTGTAAGTTAAAGTACCTCTTCTGAATGTGACTTCCTATCTTGGACCGTTGTTGCAAATCCAGGAGGCACAAGTGGTCGGGGTCCACCAATTTGTGATGCTAAAGATAGTTTTGCAGATTCAATAGTGGACGCTTTTGGTTCCTTAGGCTCATCTAATTCATTACTTGTGTTCAGTTGTTTATTCTGATCTGTTGAGTCGTCCATAAGTGTATCAAAGTCATCTTTATGCTTCTCTGATAAGTTTTTATGCCGTTCTTGGAATGCTTTATGCTGCTCTTTCCTCATTAACTCAAATGAAGCTGAAAGAAATCCAGCAAAATAATTAGTAGTGTGAGAAGAGAAACCTGAGCTTTTAGCTGCTTAAAGTAATAAAACAGCATGCATAGCACAAAGACTCTACAGCTGCCACCAAGTGCATCAATGGCCATGCATAGTCTCGCATGTGCGCGCACGCGCATGTGCATGAGAGAGAGAGAGAGAGAGAGAGAGAGAGAGAGAGAGAGAGAGAGGTGGAACCTCTTCTTTTCCTTTCTTCTTCTGCTCTGTCCTCACTAGTACATTCAGATGACCCAAATGTTTCGTCATTAATTGAGTCATTAGTTTCTCTCCGTGAGTGTGGTAATGCCTGAAAAATAAGGATGCCATTACCAGGAGAAAATATCAAACAAAACTTAACTGGGGATTCACTATATAATACATAGCACCAATAACTGTAAATTGCGTATTTTGCCATATCCTATCAGGCAGATATGAAAATTGCAACAATTCTCAGGTAGCTGTTAGGAACCTTATAGGGACGAGGAGGGTGATATGGCTCTGTACTCCTATTAAGATGGTATTGATCATTAGGCCGAAACTTTGCAGCTGACACCCCAGAAGTGTACCCTGATGGTCGTGGAAAACCGCCACTGCCAAGAAGCCCATCATGCTCAGGGGCTTGCCAACCCCGTCGTGATGGATTGGCATACCGTTTTCCTGTATCTGCATTCCACAAGCAGGACTTCAATTCCAGATATATTAATCCATGAAGATTCTTATCCTCCGGCAGCAACTTAACAACACTTTTAACAACAGACCAAAGATTTCAAAAAGCCACTACATAACAACAAATTCTGAGTGAATTAGTCAGGGTGATTGGAGTTTGCCTCAGGGCGTAATGGTCAAACATTTTAAAACTTTTGGACTAGGAGTACAATATAAGAGAGCTGATATGATTAGGCACAATTTTGATGAATAAATTGAGTATCCACTTGCAATACAAGAACCAGAGAACAAATCAGATGGTACTTTCAAGAGCCATCGCTGCACAGAGGTGTCAATTGACATCTCATCAAGCATACAGACAGAAGACTTGATCAACATAAAAGAGTACAAATATCCATTCTGCCAATTTTTTCAATTCCAAATGCATTTAATCCATAGAATTCATTATATTCTCGTGCATAGGGATCCTGAAGCATCCTAAAATTATATGTAAGAACGTGTTGAGCAATCTGTCTCTGGAAGAACAAATTACACGTTAGTGCAGTACGAAGAAGTTCAGCGTGATTGCCCAATTACTTAAGCAATAATCAAGAAAGTATTGTGCATTTTTATGCAAGAATAGCCAGATGCCATTACTATAGACTACTACACGTGCACTGATACTGCAGCTTACAAGCTACAAATGGGACAAACACTCATAAATTAATGATAAAAGCTGCATGAAAAAATGTGCTTTGTGAATGAGAAATGAAATGGACTGAAAAATAACTCGACTGCAATGCAATATAGGCAACAATGTGCCCAAATGACATTAGCACTTGTGAATTTAGTATGCACAGAAGAGAAGCCATATTCATGTTTAAACTTACAAAATGTATAAGAGCACCTTAATAAACAAAACTTGTAAAATTGACTGAAACTTGCATTCAATTAGTCACCCAAAGTGCAATCAATTTGTCCAACAAAGATGCTTTTCAAATGAGAGCCTAAATGGACATGGGAATATATCAATATGTACCTGAATCCCAATCAGACTGTGAGTCGCTGTCTTTGTCGCTCCATCCAGAAGAGCGACTATCCCACCTACCATGAAGTCCCCGAGAATAATTACTTACATCACCTCTCGTAGGTGGGGATGATCCATGTTCATTTCGCCTAAAACCTTGCAGCAAAAAACTGCCAGAGGGTCTTTGCCGGTCTTGGGAAGCATCCTCAAATTCACTAAGCAAATAAAGCCGATGCACATCAGAACAGCATACAGTCAACCCTAGCATGCTTCCAGCCAAAACATTGCATAATAACAACGAAAACTCCGCATTTTACAATAGCATGTTGTAAATCTAAATGAAATACAAGGATCTTACGTAAGAATTGATTCATCGAATCCACGAGGCAAATTCCTGCAAATATCCAATCCGCTCAGAGACAAGAGAAATTCCCGTGAATACGATATCTTTGTCTTCCTGAACCATCAGAGAAAGTTTGTTATCGTTCCAGAGGGTTATGTGCTAAAAATGCAATATAATATCCATCAAAAATTGAAACTGGAGATCGGTTCTCTACTTTGTTTCGTTAGTCGAGTTGATTGGCTGATTCGATAGGCATGGATCTCCATTGTCTGAGCTCATTTTGCACAGTTGAGCGATTGCCGTCCTCCACGACAAGACTGATCAGCAAAAGCAGTTAGAAGCAAAAACCCAACGCTCTAACAGTTTAATGTCGGTAATCAGGCAGCAATCAAAAGGTAAATTTGAATGATTGGGTACTTCTTCCTAATAAACCCGAAACTCATAGAGCTTCAAGCATCATATGTGCATGCAGCCAACCACTCGCCTGAGCAAGCAGAAATGGTACCGCATCGAGTAATGGGGCGAGCACCCAAGTCACTTATCCACTGCCTGTAAATACGTATGCAAGCAAGAACGTATCGCTCAAGACGATGCAAAAGCCCGCGGCAAGCTGACAGCTCAAGCTCAATATCTCATAAATTTATCTCCCGGAAAACTCCCCAATCTCAACAACTTTCCAAAACTAATGCCCGCTGAATGCAAGCGTTCACAAAATAGCTAGGCTTTCTATTGGAGCTCAAATCGCGCCCCGGAGGAGACAAAAATCAACCACCCGTGATCCGAATTCCCACTGAATTGACATACCAGCCCCGACTGAGGAAAGCAACAGAAGAGTGTGTTTCTAGGGTTTCGCTCTGATCTTGAAGCTAGAAGGGAAAGAACTAGGGTTCCGTTCCCATGACAACTCCTGGATCCAACCAGGATGAGGTAAGAGGAAGGGGAAGGGAGCTCGAGAGAGGCCGCGAAAACTGAATTCGGATTGAAAATTTGCAGGTGTTGATCGCTGCGGGACTTCACCTCCGAACGGAATTGATCGACGGAAGAGGAGAGAGAGATTGTTGGACAGAGAAGTTTTAGAGAGGAGAAGTTGGACAGCCTCTGTCTCTCTTTCTCTCTCCTGTAATCGTTGAAAATGATATTATTATTAATAATAATAACAATGATAAGGGACGGATATATTCACGCGCGCGCCTCAACGCGCGTGTAACGCCCGCCGTAACGCGCCGTCGCGAGAGGGAAAGCAGGGGGCGCGATAGGAGCGATGAAGAGAAGATCCGGCATAAGGCGCGCGGGGGTTCTCTGAATTTATTGGCCAAATGAACATGCAAAATTCGTAATTACGTCAAGCATTATAATCGAGCCCATACAAGGTTAAATTCGTGCTTGAGTTAACTATTCAATGCTCGAAACTCGACTCAAGTTCGAGCTCAAATTATCTAACTCCACTGAAAAGTAATTTATTAACTTGAGCTCGATCTTCAAAAAAAAAAACTGAGAAATATACATATTTGAAGCTTCTTTAGACTTGAGAGCTTATGGAGCTGAAAATTGGTGAGCTAGTGCTTGACTTTAAATTAGATGAGTCGACTCAAGCCCTAGCTATTCATGAATAGTTTGACTCGATTTATCAAAGCTACAATGCTAATGCAAAAACACATCATGTTCAAATCAATCAAACTTTGGAAAGTGGCAATTTTTAATTGATTTTCCTCTCCAATTATCACATTATAAAGTTTAACTCATGCACACCTTATTAGGAGACAAGCCATGCTTTCTCGAATATTAAACTTGCGACATCTATTTCGTGACATAGGATTGGGAGAACGTCTTCATCATCTTGCAATTCAACTTCTCCTTAATTTGATTCTCGCATTTTTTTTTCCAATGCATGGCGTCATTATAAGCCTATCGGATTATCATCAAGCATCTTAGGATAAAGTATTTTCCATACATTAAGAAAGGTAGAAAACTACTCGACGTTTACAAGTATATGAACTGACCATCAAAGTTGAAATCATGGCAAACAAAGTGTTATTATTTTGGATGGGCACGACATAATGTATATTGCAAAGGACAATAAAGCAATGCATTGAGTATGCCTAAAAAAAGTTGCGGTAGATACGTGGTTTAGTATAAGCATAAGTCGACATCACATTATAAATATCGAGCATTACTTAGGTTTTTCATTTTGTCAAAAATGATTTGATAGCCTCTAGTCGAAATCCAGCAAAAGACTTACCTAATTGTGAAATATACGCTTAGTCTCATCATCGATTGTTAATTGTAGCTAGAAACGTCCATAGACATAATGAAACGTGTATACGTTATTGTCCTTGTGAAAATGACATATAATGACGTCCTTAATGACAATAACAGTAGGAGAATGCATTGCAAACAATGTCACCCCTGGCCAGTAGGCTCTTGGGAATCGCCAGGTCATGCTAGAAGATATGTGACAATGGTACAAATGGTTTAGGAACTTTCAATTTGACATAAATGGTATATAAACTTTAGCTCAATATGTAATATAATCCAAGAACTTTCAAGTTGTTTAATGTGATTTACGAATTTTTGGTATATATTCAAACTAATTCATAAACTATTTGAAAATATTCACAGTGATTGCTGAAATTAAATCTAATTGAAGAACCACATTAAATGTTTTCAGATAATTAAAGAATTAGTTTGAATATTTATCAAAATTCACATATCACATTGAATAAATTGAAATTTCAGGAATCACATTGCACATTGGATCAAAATTTATGGAGTACATGGACGGTTTGAGTCATTTTTCCAATTCAAAACACTTGTCATCCTAGAGAGGGCTTGCAAAATGGTGGGGCTAATCCTATTAGGGACATTAACCATCATCCGGCCCACAAAAGATGACCTATAATGTCGAAAATCGAGTTTGCTAGTAACATGTGAGTCATAAATGTTTCGTAAAAGTTTCAGGTCCTGAAGGCTAAAAAAACCCTCAAATTGGGAGGCCTTGCAAAATTTGAAAAAAAAAAAAAAGTCAAAACAAAAGCCGCTGCAAAAAAAATTCTAATCGCGACAAGAATTTCCAGGGTTGCAAAATTTCCTATGCTTTCTTTTTTTGGGCATAGCATTGAGTTTCCATCCTTTTACGACATTGACTAATCACACCCCTAATCCGATAGCCCTCCATCTCCTTATGAATTGATGGCTACAATGTCGTGTGACGGTGATCAGGGGGGGCTCTTGACTGGCCTGCGTTGCCTTCATGAGGCTAGGGATGCCAATGTGACATTTTTTTTCCCAATAAATACGTTCCACCCTATCTGCCCGGTTGAGGAGATCCAACCCGCAATTCATTAAAATTGAAGATAGGAGCCCGACCATATATGTTCCCTCTGACGCGGGGTGGCTGAGAATATATTGAGTCGACCCCGCCTTTCCCGCATCACGGGCAGGATCGATGCACTCGGCTTAGGTCCTCAGCCACGTCCGACGCGCTCACCCACAATCCTCAGCCTGGATTGTTGGCTACATCCCATCTACTCATTCATGATCCTCGAGTCTATGGACCTAACCTTTTATAATATGTATTATTCATTTCATATGATTGATTGTGATTCGGATTAAAAACAACAAACGCTTTTCGTCTTGTCATCCTTAAAAAGTAGAAGCCTAAATAGATAAACTTTTTTGATAAAACATAAGAATAAGTTGAAAACGCATGGTAAGTACAAAAAAAAACTATAGGTATTGATTTTTAGTCAACTAAAAATGGAGATCTAGATGTTTGTCATCACTGAGTATAGTGATTGGCCGCCAAATATTTCCGTTGACATATCTATTATTGAGGGATAAAAGTGTGCTAGCTACATGTTATACTTTGGTATATGTATTTTTTTCTTTTAGATTTGTTAGACTTGAAAGATTTCTTTGTACCTCATGTATTATTTCGAGAAATGAATGAAATATTTCTTTCAAAAAAAAAAACTAGGAAGTTAAGATTTTATTCTGGTCAATTTAAGAAATTATGATTGCAAAAAGCCACAATCAAGTCTCGAGATTATTGTTGAAAATGACATCACCAGATGATCAAATAGCCATGTGAGCACCGCATTTAATTTCAATTAAAATTCCATTGAGGGTAAGCTGTAGATACAATCAAAATTCCATTTAGATTGGTCAAAACTAAAATCTCACTTCCTATTCAACATGAAACACATCCTAGACGACACATGGGTCCGCTGTACAACAATATTGAACTTGAACTAAGGATGTGTGTTGGTATTGGTCTAATTCAAGAGTCGGTAGATTATGGGGATATATATCCAGTTTTCGGTTTTACATAAAAATTCAAACCAATTAACCGATCAAGATTTCTTAATTTCTATCATTTTTTTTTATTTTGAAGCAAATCTCAATTAAAAAATTATTTTTTCTTTCAATAACAGTGAATTGAAGAAATCCAAAAAGAAGAAGAAGAAGGAGAAATTATCGGTTTCGGACCGGCCCTAGGGCTGGTTTGATTCCAAATCGATTGGCCTAATTCCCCGATTATAGAAAAGGGAAACTGATCATGCCCGGTCTGATTTTAAATGTCAGAGTGAAAATTGATTCGTTTGAAATCGATTACTCCTAATTGGATTGAGTCTCCTATCGAGACTTTAGTCAAGTGGGCCGACGGTGCGGGAAAGCACCCGTTTTTTTTTTTTGTGGCCACCGCTCAGTGAAGCCCCACTTCCGATTATTGAGAAACCGCGGGAAAAATCTCTCTCCCTCTCCCTCTCCCTCTCCCTCTCCGATGGCAGCGATTCTGTCCGTCGCTTCCAGCACTCCCCACCTTAGCTCCCGCCATAAAGTCGCCTCTCTGGTGCCGGCGAACCGCCCCAAGATCGACAGGTTGCGATGCTTTGGAGAGAATCCCACCCGCAATTCGTCCGCGGAAGCGAAGTCCGAGCCCGAAAACGCGCTGCTCAAGGCGGCCTGGTACGGCTCCGAGCTACTCGGAATCGCCGCCTCGTTCTTCCGGTCGCCGGCGAACGCCGAAGCTCCGGCGGGGGACTTCGATCTCGCCGGGGATGGATCGGGGGCTTTTGATCGGAGCGCGGTGGTTGAAAGCATCAAGGAGGACTACCAGAGGTCCTACTTCGTCACAGGTGCGTGATTCTTCTCCCGCCTCTTCATGAAATGATTTCGCCAGACCTTTCACATTTAGAGTGATAGAAGATGTCTACATAGTTTGGCTTGCCATAAATCGTGCCCACAAGTAGTCACTTCAAAATCTTTTTTAGCACGACATGATCCGATGAGGACTGTCTCAATTCGCATGTTAAATGGAGTGTCTGCCCTTCTAATTTAGAAGCCTAAGCTATTTGGCAACGACTAAAGTGGGCTTGTTGGCTTGATTGGTCTCAGGAGATAGAATTGGCAAAGAAATTTTCTGGATTTGTTTGTTCTAAACTGAGGTTGTCATGGCAAACTTCCATTGGCAATGTACATATTCTAATGCCTCTGAAGGAAAAAGTGGTTACAAAACCAGCTTCAGTCCAACTTCTAAGTCTAATTGTTTGGTAATTGAAGAACTGGGCTCAACCTTTGCAAATTTCGCATGCTTATGAACCTCGCTGATGAGTGCATTAGACACATTGTGCATGAATTTATACATTTCTTTCCACTCTGGCAGAACTAGCAGGAAATGCCATGTAGCATCTGTTTTTCTTCTATTTTTTGGTTGACTTTAATGATCATCTCGCTATTCTCTTTCCCAATTCAGTTTCTAGAAGACTAAGATAGTCCTCT
Organism: Melaleuca alternifolia; assembly: GCA_019926035.1. Taxonomy (NCBI): domain Eukaryota; kingdom Viridiplantae; phylum Streptophyta; class Magnoliopsida; order Myrtales; family Myrtaceae; genus Melaleuca; species Melaleuca alternifolia. Next base: position 599,701 of record JAGKPW010000366.1, read on the forward strand.
TTTTTTGGTGTTTAATTTTCACGGCATACTTTATAGCCACAAGTGCGAGTTTTCACAAGACCCCTCATTATTAATCTTCAGTTTTGAAACTGCAAGACAGGAAAGACAATAAGAATTCCTTATCAGTTCAGCCCTAAACATGTGCACTTGCTCATGTGCGATATAGGTGCAGAGATATCCTGCATAGAATGACGGAGGAAATAACATAAGTGATACAACTGCGCTTGTTGAATTTGATTGTAATGTGGGAAACAGGTGAGGTGTCAATTGCACGATAAAAGTATGATTAAGAATGTTACAGCAGCATGTCTCAAGTTCCAGTGTTCCTCGTGGATTTATTTTCTTTAAATTCAAATTCTCGAACTTTGTTTTGATCTATGTCTGCATAATTTAAGATTCTTTGTTCACGCCTACATGCCTCCTGCATTGACTAGGAAACCTCACGCTCCATGTTTATGAAGAGGATTGTGAATTTGCTGACCCAGCCGGTTCCTTTAGAGGGCTTCGTCGCTTCAAAAGGAATTGTACCAATTTTGGTTCACTTATTGAGAAGTCAAATATGAAGCTTATGAAGTGGGAAGATCTGGAGGTCAGCTTTCTGACATGATTAATCACCCTTCACCTACCAGCCATGTCGTCCTGGTTACAGTGATTCCTAAAATTTCTGAGCTCACATCTTCAGAACATCTTGTTCTTCATCCTCTCTAGAAGTTTAAATGATGACTCTGTTTGCATTTGGTGATCCCAGGACAAGGGAATTGGACACTGGCGCTTTAGTTGCATCTTGTCCTTCCCTTGGAGACCCATTCTCTCTGGTACGTATTGATTCATGTTATGCATGAATGAAGGATATGCTACCTGCATTCAGGTTTTATAAGACCTGTGTGACTGTATTATATTGCAGCAACTGGATACACGGAGTACTTTTATGACGTGCAGTCTGGAAAAGTATGCAGGTAACATTATAAGGGGAGAATCACTCTCTTTATTTGTCTTGCTTCCTGTCTTTGGCAGCTTCTTAACCATGCGACTTTATCAGACATGTGGAGCATTGGAAGGTTCCCAAAATGGTGCTATTGAAGCAGATTCTAAAGCCTAGCCGTTGGGCATGGGAAAAGAAATCGGGCGGGTGAAGGAATTGATTTCAGATTTACTTTGGTATAAAAGATATACAATGGAGATGAGAAACTGCCATTAGCAAGGAAAAAAGTTGGCAGAATGAACAAGATCAAGATATGTAAATTGCTTATCTAGAATATATGCAAAGTCTTAAGATTATTATGTGGCAGCATATAATACATATACTACCAAAAAACTTGTTCATTTTGATTTGGTTATTCTCAATGTTAGAAGCTTGTTAGGCCCCTAGATTGTTTTTAAAATTTGATCCCTTCCCTCACAATACATTTTGCTCACATTACATCTGAATAGAATGATGTAAACTAGTATTCCATTGTTTGTAGTAGTACGGTTATTTAAACGTGCAATTGCCATGCAGAATCCTGTCATTTGAATTGCCACGGTTCTTCCAGTAGATTTAACAAAGGCCAGGCCTTTCCTTCCCCTTTAATTCCTATTTAACCCTGATCAGAGGTTCAACGATCTTGAAAAGTTAATAACCATTCAAACTAACCCATATTTTCAACGTTTTATATGTACTACCCTACCCGCCATAATTACATGAATACTAATTTTTGCTCACAAACTGATAGTCCTTTTGAGTTTTGACTGTGTAGCTACTAGAAGCCGCTGTTTGAAGAAATGCAGAAATCAAGGCTTATGATAATTCATACTTCTTGTCTTTCAGCAGGCTTAGACCAGGAAAAGTGATGAGATTACGGTAGACATCGAGTGAGAAGTGACTTATACTCGGGGAAAAGAACGAAGCAATTACGAGGATAGTTTGTGAGCCATATGGATCACCTTAAATCCATATTCTCAACTCGGTTTGGATGTCGACTTTTTTTAGCGGATTGGTTGAGGATAAATTTTAGCGTCAGGCCGTGCACTAACGAGTGTTGCGTTGTTAACTGAGAGTTTGTTTGAAGCAGTTTTGAGTTTGTGTATCGACTACCCTGAAAGCTTAATTCATACGATAATCGATGCTTTCGAAGTAGTCAAGTTGTCGAATGGTCTTCGTGTCTTGGGCTTTCTTGAACGCGCAAATGACTGAGATTTCTCTACCCCTCCGGAATCATCCAGAAAGCAATCCTTCTTCTCTTGTTGATTCGAATGTACCACACGAGGCAGCTCCATTCATTTTGTTGCATCTCGTGGATTTCAACTCTCGATGGCCAATTCCATTCCTCATCCCCGGGAGCGACAACCGGCTGGCATTTTCCAAAGGCATGGAAGTCCGATCTCTGCTACCCCACTTCATATGAAGCATTGGAAGTCCTGAGGTGCGGCATATCCAGAAGGATTCGCGTCTCGTCAAGATATTTATGGGAAAATTACTAAAAAAATCGAAACATATTATATTATATAAATTCAATTGTAAAATCTTTAAATTTAATCAATTTAGTCTTAAAACATTTGACATTTAATAATTTAATCTTAAATATTTTAATGATTTACCCATTAAGTTATTTGAAACCACGGATGTTGTTATTTAGCCGGCGTCAATCAAGTTATTCGAAAACCACTGATGTTGTTATTTAGTCAGCGTTAACGGAGAACGCCGAATAGATCGCCATATCAACGATTTACGATTAAAATTGATTGGGATGAATAAATTAGCAAATCGTTGAATCGTTTACGCTTAAATCTATATGATCGGAATGTTTATAATAGAATTGGTACAATTATAATAGGTTTAAAACTTTTTTTTTTTGATAATGTTCTCATACACCGACAATAAAAATGTGTGGCAGCTTTGCCTAAGGTTGGAACTTGGTAGTAGTGTATTATTTTTTGGTTTTCGTGCTAGGTGCGTCTCTTGTACCTCTTATCAATCCCCACCATATTAAAATATGATTCGCCTCTTGAAACATAAGTTTAAGCTACCCATGAAGCCCTTCGCTATCCAATTGGCCACCCAATCGTCCGTACAATATTCACTCCAGTGGCTCGTCTACCGATCACATGTTGCATCAGGCCTCGTTGACTTCAAAACACTACAGCAATGAGCAATGACGAGAACGTTCATCTACCATTCCTCCCCTGTAGAGGTGCTCCGTCATGAAAAGTCTGTCCACGCGATGGTGATTCAGCCTCGGAAACCAAAGCGAAATTAAACACTCCCGTATGAAGAGAACGACCTCCACCGATCGGCAAAGTCATAGATGGTCCAGGATCCAAATTTGTCGTTCAAAAGATTCCTAAGGATGTAAAACAACGTCTTCCGACACTGCCCGTGCCCTATTCCGATTAATCGACGAACGACTCGTGTTTTTTCCACCCTTTCCCATTCACGCCAGAAGATCAAGAAGTAAAAAAAAAACAACGATTAAGAAGTCAAAAAGGATGGAACTTGGAAGGCGAGGGGAAGTCAATTCTGGTCACGGGGGTTTAGCCACACACGCTTTTCCGGTCCAAAAGGTCAGAGACGTGCTTCTCCTTTCCCCACTATTGCGAAAGTTCAAATAATTTTAGCAAGTCCGGAACGAAGAAACCCCACAAAGAAAAAGTAAAGTAGAAATGTCAAAGGAGTCTACTTCTTATTACACCTACCGACACGGGCTCTTGAGAGTCCTCCCCAGAATTTACTCTCCCTCCTCTCTTCCTCTTCCTCGTCCTCCTCCCCTTCCGCTCGAGCTCCATCTCCTCCCGAGAAATCCGGGTTGATTCGGGTCGGGTCTTCTGGACCGGACCCTCCTGCTCTCGCGGTTCTTTCGGATGGAGTCATCGAGCTTGGGAGCTGCTTCCGCCGAGCACAGCATGCGAGGGACCCCCACGCACGGCGGGCGCTACGTGCAGTACAATGTGTACGGGAACCTCTTCGAGGTCTCGAGGAAGTACGTCCCCCCGATTCGCCCCATTGGCCGAGGCGCGTACGGCCTCGTCTGGTGAGAGATCTTGCTTTTCACCGAGCTTTGACTTGAGGGCTGACCGATCTCGTAGCTTTGATTGTCCGCGTTGAATTGATTCTCTCGCTTCATGATGTCTGTTTTGTTTTGGATTTTCCGACTTGATCGCACGACTTTAGCTACCTGAAAAGAATTGTTAGAATTTCGAGCAACGACTAGCATGAGTAATTCTCATACAGTTTGCTTTGACCCATCTGATTTTGAAGTTGATCTCGTGGATTACTAGGAAGGTAGCGAGAATTTCAGTGAATGACAAGAATGAATGATCTTGCTTGACTAGAGCTTTTCGTTTCGGCAATAGTTCCACACACGTGCATTCATTTTGCGTAGCGTCGCTTATCCTAGCTCTGCTAACTCTGTCCTATTTAGCTTCTCCTTCTAAAAAAAATCCCATCGGTTCTACAGAGTTGTAGTTCATATCGCCAATAAAAGAAAAGAAGTTATAGTTGAGATACATGACGTGATTTGTGGAAAAATTGGTTTATTTGCTGATGGTCGGAACAACCATTTCGTTTCGATTCCTCTGTATTAACTTTAAAATCATCGGTTAGGCAATATATCTTATGTCTTTATGTCACTTCGACCAGTGCTGCCGTGAACTCCGAGACAAATGAGGAGATTGCCATCAAGAAGATTGGCAATGCTTTTGACAACAGAATAGATGCCAAGAGGACCTTACGAGAAATTAAGCTGTTATGTCATATGGATCATGAGAATGTAAGTATAAGATTCATTCTGATCTCTACTCTTATTGATTTTATTATGCAGTTCCTTGGTATGCATCGAATATGACTAGGAGTGTTGGTGCGTGGATGGAACTGTGTCATTTGTGATAGTGAAGGTATCTTTCAATTGGTTTAATCATTTGAAGTATGCTCTTCCCCCTCTTTCCAGAATAAAATAATAAAAAGAAAAAAAAATTATGTGTCACTGCTGGTGATTGATATTACATGTCTGATTCTGGGGAAAATTATCACTAGAACGTTTCAATATTGTCATTACTGATTGTAGAATCTTGTTGTTTTGGCGACTTTCATATGATCATCACTTCTATCTACTTATAAAGATTACACTTAGAGGAAGCCTGCACATCTTGCTCATATTCTTCTATGACTTTTGGTTTCAGGGATTATTTAGATCGGGCTAGTCATAAATTGTAACAATGGCTAAACTAGATTGTTATGTCTATTTTGTAGGTTTTATTATTATTTTTTCTATTTTTTGAATGTGGAAGGAAATATGGAGTCTTATTGTTCAATGATGGTAATTGTAATGGTACAAGGCTAGAGAACTTGGCAGCAGCTTAAACATTAGTTTTATTGCTGGCAATTTCGCAGTATCTTGATACGATGAAGGTTATAAAGGATGTGCTTTATACTTACATGGCATACATTCTCTGAATGAAATTATATTGTTGTCTGCTTATCCATTCCGTGGGACCTTCTCCATTAAACAATACCTTGGGAGTAGTTTTTAACTTTCTAATTCTCTTTCCACAGGTTATTGGGCTTAAAGACATCATACGTCCACCAAGTAGGGAGAACTTTAATGATGTTTACATTGTGTATGAATTGATGGACACTGATCTTAATCAAATTATCCGTTCCACTCAGCCATTGACTGACGATCACTGTAGGGTTAGTACTTTCTATTCCTTATTTATGGGTCCTTTTTTACGAGATTGCAGTCAATTTTCCTTTTGTGGAGTCATTTATTTAGAAGCGAATTTTGGAGAATTCAACCTGGAGGAATAGAATTCAGCATATGTTGGTTTGCTGGAAAGATAGGAGATAGATAAGTCATTCTGTAATTAATTTGCTGCTGTCAGTTGTTTTCTTTTTTCTCCTCCCTATCTAAGAGACACGAAGGGTCCCTATGTTCTGAGAACTATCTTTCAGTTGCTTTCCGGCTTTTTAGTCCCCTCATAGACTTAATGCAATTGGTTTTGTTATTGAATTTGAATGTAATCTTGATCTATTTAGGGTGTGGACCTCATTGAGTTTGTAGTGTTAGTGTCCCTTTGCTCCTAATAACCACAGTTTTCTTGGAGAAAGCCTAATGTATAACTCCTCTATGGTTGTGCAGTACTTCTTGTATCAGTTGCTTCGAGGTCTCAAATATGTGCATTCAGCAAATGTTCTGCATCGCGATCTGAAGCCGAGCAACTTATTTCTGAATGCGAATTGTGACCTTAAAATTGGGGACTTTGGGCTAGCTAGAACGACATCTGAAACGGATTTTATGACTGAGTATGTTGTTACTCGCTGGTATCGTGCACCAGAACTGCTCCTTAATTGTTCAGAGTACACTGCTGCCATCGATATTTGGTCTGTGGGTTGCATACTTGGTGAAATTATGACTAGGCAGCCCCTTTTCCCGGGCAAAGATTATGTCGATCAGCTGAGACTTATTACAGAGGTATGCTTGTTTGAACTTGCTTTCGTGGCATTTAAGAAGGAACCATTGCTGTTTCTCATGCTGTGAACATTTCCTTGTTGGCTTCTCTAACAATTAGAAAGTGTCTTACTATGCTTAATTGTAGGAGTGTTCATAATCAGAATGTAGTATCTTCTCATTCTCATAGCAAACAAATTTTATCAGGGAAATGAAATGTCAATGCCTTGATGCTTTTCCTCTGAACATGCTCAATCCGCATTGTTTATTAGAGTTTCTGATAGGTGAAGAGTTGGAAAGTTTGCTAACTTGATTCTTATTCCCAGTAATAATTGATCAGTGAGTTTAGCAACATGTCTAATTCATGAAAATCAACTTAAATCTGATGTTTTATTATTATTGAGAAATTGAATCTGCTATTTGTAAATCTTGAATGCATTATGGAGAGACAAAATGATCCCAAGCTAGAAGACTGAGATGTTCTCATATACGTCTGTGATTCATGTAGAGTTCCTAGTCCTTGGATTGATCATTTCTCTGGAAACCAATGATGCTTAACTACTGAGCATGGGCTTATTGATTTGCATGAGAAGGACTAATATAGATCTTCTCACAAAGATGTTGGTGTCGCTCCTATTTAAGGGCTTATAATCTTAAATTTTCTCCACTTGTTCTTAAAGATTGACCAAGGCAGCTGTTGAGTTCATATATAGAGGAAGTATTCATCCTGCTCATACTATGGAGAATGTGTGCAGAGGAGCATAATTGCATGTTTTGCTTTGTTTAGTATTGAAGTTACATATAAAACATAATGTCTAATTTCCTTTTGACGGCATCACTGATGAGTTCTGCATATTGGGAGGATGGGTAGAGCTTCATCCTTAATCACTGAACATAAGATAAGCTTAGAATTTGACAAGTCATGCATGTGAAAAGCTTATAGGATCTCCTGATGACTCCAGCCTTGGGTTTTTAAGAAGTGATAATGCACGAAGATATGTAAGACAGCTTCCACAGTACCCAAGACAGCAATTTTCTCGTAGATTTCAGAATATGTCTCCAGGTGCTGTTGATCTCCTAGAGAGGATGCTCGTTTTTGATCCCATCAGGCGGATAACAGGTACGTCAGGTGCTGATATATCTTTTGCGTCTGGGTTGTTGCACAATTAAGCTATATGTGTCCCAATGTTATGGGTAAAAAGGTTAGACATTATCGAAAATAGAAGGGGGCATATTACAATGGCAGGATTTTATGTCCTAAACTTATCAATATAGACTATATAGCAAGTGCCGGTAGATAAAAAAATAAGGATATTAATCCTGGGATAAATGAACTTTTAGCCTGAAGTTCTGGAACCCCTTATTCAAAAAGTAATTTTTACTGTTTCGTTTCTCTCCTCCATATGCAAATGCTTACATATATTAATAATGTTTGTGTATCTTCATCTGTAGTTGAGGAGGCTCTGTGCCACCCATATTTGGCCCCTCTACATGATATAAATGAGGAGCCAGTTTGCCCGACTCCCTTCATTTATGACTTCGAGCAACCTTCATTTACCGAAGAAAACATTAAGGAGCTCATTTGGAGGGAGTCTGTGAGGTGCAATCCAGATCCCATGCATTAGGGATTGGTGACGGGCTGTTGCGATCATTTACTAATTTTCTACAGAAAAACTGGTCAGATGTTTCATTAGAAAAAAATGAAACAAGCATGCTGTAGATAGCAAAATTAGGCTTGAGGTTTTCTAGATGGTTGGACAAAAGTTCTATGAGTTTCTTTTGGATGGCTATGTATGGTTATAATGTACAACTTGTTCAATGGGGCCATTGAGAATAGGTCTTCGCTGTTGAAGCCACAACTTTGCTTGTCTGGTACTTTTTCTCTATTTCTGCTGGTGATGTCCAAGAATATCTGTTTGCTTTCAATGGTCTGCTTAGGTTTAGTAGAATGAAGAAACTGTAGATTGTTCTGATGCAATGCAAAGACTTATTAGGATAGTACATAAGATTTCTTTGCATTTAAATTTATTGCAGAGGCGCTCCCCATTGGGCCATGTAGAATCTAAATTGTAGTTTGTAAAAATCTGAACGCTCTTAATATGGGCATGCCGTTTCCTGTCTTTTGTGTTCCCTCTTTGGTAATGCATAATTGGGTATATTCTCATTCTCTATATTAAAAGAGAAACTTCTAACTAGCACCTTATTGGGCATTTTCAAAGGTGAATACGCATACTGAAAACTGTACATAGCCAGTCAATGTTCATGCCTCCCGGGGGGGGGGGGGAGCCACACGGTGGTCAGTCAAAGAGCCAAACATAGGTCGTAACCATTTTTTCAGGTTCTCATTGAAACATAATGCAATTTGGCATTCCGTGATCCGGGGCTCGGCAATTTACACCGACTAGCCCTTTGGTTCACAGCACATGTAAATCATGCATGGTTCCCCCTATAAATGCACTTTTTGAACTTCACTTCATCGATCGGGAGAACAGCCTCCGGAAAATGGCACGTCGTGGTTTGCTTCGGTAACACACCGCAAGGTTGAGGTGTGACCCCACTTGTGATCCCATTGATGTCGCTGCATGTCCACGGCTCCTCTTTGGATTTAGGGGCCATCGTGATGGTCGCATTAGATATGCAAATTCCGGTGAAAGGGTCCCCCGGGATCCCCTTCAGTTGAGCTGCCATAGTCACGTTCTCGGCCACAATATCCCGGTAATTGATCCCGCTGACTGTGGGTCGGGCCTTTGGGTTATAGTGGTTATCCGGGTGGGAACCGTAATTGCCGTCCATCCAAAAGACCCACTTCATGGTGTGCATTTTCATTCCCTTCACATAGACATCCTTCACATATCCTCCCCTGCCCAAAGCAGTCTTGATCCTGATCCCAGACTCCGTGTTGATGGCTGTGATGTCTTCAGCTCGGACGTCTTCGATTCCTCCGGACATCTCACTCCCGAGAGCGATCAGCGCACTGTATGGGGAAATGCACGTGAGCCGTCGGATCACAAGCTGTCTGGTTGGCATTCCATACGAGATGCCATACTCATCCCAACCACTCTTTACGGCCACGCAATCATCTCCGGAGACGATGTGGACGTCTTCAATCTTAGTATTAGTGCAAGAATCTGGATGCACCATAAAAAAAACCATTGAAATTGGGTCTCGACAAAAACCATTAGCAAGCAAGTAGATGGGGGCATTCACCAACCAACAGTAGGAAAATTTATTAGCTGTCTCCCGAAACATAGCAGGTACTAACTTTTGACGGTATGCTAACACCAGCCTCAATCCTCGGTACGGGAATCATGGATCCAGCTATGAGTTTGAGTTCGCAACTATCTTCCTAATAAATTTAATGGCTTGAAGTTCTAGCAGAGAAACATCACCTGGGTCAATCCCATCGGTGTTGGGAGATTTGACTGGAGCGAGGATCTTTACCCCTTGAATGATAATGTCACTGCGACTCGAAATTAAACCGAAAACAAGCACGATCGTCAATGTTTTCTTGAGCAGATGACCAGAAACGAAAGGGCCTAGAGGACCAAAATTGTTGGTATGAACAACAAGGAATTGGGAAACAACCTGCTGTAAACAGGATGGACAGTCCAAAATGGTGAGTTGAGCAGGGTCAAATTCGAGATCTGAAGAGAGCGCGAATGCATGATCTCGATCAGGTGAGGGCGGGTGTATTTCAAGCTGCCCTTGTGGAACTTCGTCCACCAAACAGCACCCTGACCATCGATCTTCCCATTATCCCCTGCACGAAACCGAAAATGCCCAAACGGGGTCAAGTCAAAGTGTGACTTCCAAATCCATCTCGTGCAACCCAAGTGTAGAAGTTCAAGCGTTGCGTTCAAGATTGGTTTTTGAAGTTACCAGTGATGATCACGTCAGTGAGGTTGGTCCCGAATATGAAGCTCATGTACCTTCCTCCCGGTGCTTCCCTCCCGTGGCCGTATGATGGCAAAGGATCAGACAGTGGCCAATTTCTTATGTCCTTCAAGCGTTTGAGGAGAATTCATTAAAGAATGCTTCCGAACAGAGTCTTCTTTTGCTTTCAAGAAACATAATGACATATGTCGTAGCTAATTATTACTGCCCTACGCATGCTATCCAAAAGTGCTGCACCACTCCAAACAAATCACTTTTTTCTTTGCTTGTTTAGCAAAAGATGAAAGGCGAGAAGCCATTTTCTTTGGATGCTGTTCTATTCTACGACTGTCCTGTTCCTCTCTATGACATCGAACAGCAGGCAATAAGATAACGACGAAAGAAAAAAAGACAGTCCGTGATTGCCTCGGGTTTCGTGCAAACGACGATGTAGTTCCTAAAGTATACCAAAGAAAAAAGAAAAGAAAAGAGAGAACAAAACAAACTTTAAAGAGAGAGAAACCTGGGAAGCAAGAAGAACGGCATCCCTATGCAAGTAGAGAGTGAAGTGGCTGGTCAAGTTGAAAGTGCCCGTCAACCACCTCCCGGCGGGGACGTAGAGCAAGCCCCCGCCCACGGCGGAGTACCGGCTGAGATGGGCGATCGCCGCCTGGAACGCCCTCGTGTTCATCGTCTTCCCGTCGCCGACCGCACCAAACTCGGTCACCGAGGCACTGTGAGCCCTGCAGCTCATGGCGCTGTACTCGAAGGCGTTGGAACTCTTCACGCCCCTGCCTTCGGCTCCACCCAAAACCAGAAAGAATGCCACCATGAACGCCCAAACTGTTACTCTGCTAATCATCTGCGACTGAAGAAAACCAAGAAAATGAAATCTTTTTTTCTCATTCCTTGATTATTATTTTCTTTTTTTGGGCGGATTAGCGAACCCAGTCCGAAGAAACTATTTCTAGAACATGATGAACTTGAAGAGACTCGAGTTCAGAAGAAAATAAATATTTAAGGTAGATCATTGGAATTAGAAGAGGATTTGCGGGTTCTTCTTTTACCTGAGTTTTCATTGGAGACTTTGTTTTGAGCTCCATGTTTGGTAAAGCCTTTTTGCAGAGAGAAGAGTGAAGACGATAATGGATCTAATTTCAGGGTCATTTATAAGCTTTTGGTGACTTCCTGGGGTCTCTCTGCTTTACCTTTTTCTGTTTACGAAATTATTTATCAACAGTGATTTCACAGTGTTCGAAGCAATTTGATGCTTGTTTGTATTTCTCAGGCGGTGCTGGGGAACAATAACGACCACGAAGTCAAGAAAAACACCTTAATCCTGGGAGGTTTTCTGGCAACACACCTTGAAAAATGGAGTTGATCCTGCTAAAGTGCATGCACAGCATAATTTAAAGATATGCCCTTCTTTAACCTTGGGGTTTGGTCCAAGAATCAGATCATTTCGATGGTAACTTCTGTCGGAATAAACCCCCGCTCAAAAGTAAGGCATATACCCAAGGAAGAGCTGGTGATTGTTTAATTATAGCTTAGGCTTTTTTATTTTTTGCTTTTTATCTTCACTTTAATTAATGTCGGAAGGGTAACAGTTTCATACAGAGAAAATATTAGGTACCGGACCGGTACCACCTCATTTTTACCGGATCCACTCACAATCTGACACGTGTCCAATGACCCCACCATTTTTCAGAATCCACGCGCGTCTCTCTCTGTTTTTACAAGCCTCCGTCTCTCGCATCTCTCTCTCCACTCTCCCCCGACGGAGCACACGACCGCGACCTCCCATCCTCTGTCATGCTGCGTTTTCTTTCTCTCTCCCCCCGGTGCTGCTCTCCTTCCTCGAGCTAAAAATCTCTGCGTTTTCTTCTTCCCCCAAGAATCTCTCTCCCAGATCTCTTCTCTCCTTCTGCCGTGCCCTCCTCCTTTTTTTTGAGGTCTCTGGTTCTGCTCTCTGTTTTTTTTTTGTCTCTTGCGAAGCCCCCCCTCTGTGTGAAAGCCCCGGGCGACCACCTTTCTCCCCTGTTCTCTCTCTGTCTGCTACTTTTTCCTCCCCAACGTTCTTCTTCCCCGAACTTCCCCCTGGCTCTCCGTTTTCTATCTTCTCTCACCTGCTGCTGTAGTCGAGACAGGATCTTGGATTCAATTCATGAGAGAGAGACGCGCGCGGTCGCGGTCGTCAGAGGGAGGCGAGGTCGCGGCCGTGTGCGCCGTCGGGGTAAGAGCGGAGAGAGAGAGGGGCGAGAGACGGAGGTTCGTAAAAACAGAAAGTGACGCGCGGGGGTCTGAAAATGGTGGGGGCGTTTCTGAAAATGGTGGGGTCATGAGACACGTGTCAGATTGTGAATGGATCCGGTAAAAATGAGGTGGTACCGGTCCGGTACCTAATATTTTCTCGTTTCATACACGAAAGAATAGAATCTTTAAAGACATACAAGTATTAGCAGTAAAAGTCATCTCCATTTTTTTTTTATTTCTGAGATTAAGGTATTCTTATATATTAATAATCAAAGGTAAGTTGTTAAGACTTTGGGATATGAGCCAAGAAAGCACCCTTGGAGTCACTAGTTGCCTCAAGCCATGATTGAGATTAGAGGTGTGCATAATTCAGGGCGGTCTCGACTGCCCTAAATCGGGAACCAGACCGATGAGAGCGATCCTCGATCTCTAGGACTGTGGACCGAACTGCGGACCGAATGACCTAAGTCCTGGATCGGATCAGTTCCTAGAAATCTAATAAACTGGTTGGGAATAGGAAATATTCTAAAAAAATAGAATTTCTTTACTTATTTTTAAGAAAAAAATTATTTTGGTAAAGTTGGGTAAAAATTAAAAACTTTAGAAATTTAAATTGAGTTCTTTTTACTTTTTTACATCTTATTTTTTGATAAAGTAATTTTTTACATCTTTATTTTTTAAAATTTAACATGTCCAGTCCGGTTCGACCTTTCTAGGAACCGGGAACTGGATCGACACTTTCGGTCTGGTCCGATTCCCAACCGGTTCGGGTGATCCAAGTTGCTCACCCCTAATTGAGGTTGGTGCTTATTGCTAAGTTCCATATTTAGGTTATCAATTAAGAGCTAAAGAGCGTTGGAATAACTTTTTGGCACTAATGTGTTTGAGGACCTCGTGAATTTCTATTACTTTAGGTTGGTGGGCAGTTTCCAAATTGGATAATGAATCCTCCACCATCTGTTGGTATTCGCATAGCTCTGTTGAAGTGTGAGTTAGGTTTTACTTAGATATCATTGATTGTGTTTAAGAATTAAAAGGGGGACATAATTTTATTAACAAGTGTTTGGGGACATTTGTCAAACACCCATTCAAAAAAGATTGTGATAATGTATAATCATTGTATTGAAAATCAGAATACCTCCTTTCTAAATACACTTGACAAGCGCTCTAGCGACATTAGTTGAGGATTTGCCAACAAATTATGTCACCATCGAAAAGCCCCCATCTACGCCATAGCACAGCAACACCTAACGAGTGAAGTTAGCTACCTCTACTTCAAGCACGATTAACGGCAATCAAGATGCAACCCCTTTTCCATTTCTTGACTTCTTGACGTTTCTTTCCGGTTCTTGTAATGTTCATTTGCTTTTAAAATCACAATCTTTAATGTCTGTGAGATTGCAGGCGATAGCTCTGCTAGAGCAGTTAGTTTTGTTTTGACTTGTCATCACCCACTCCACTTTCTCCGAAGATTCCCGCCTTGCTAGAATGCCTTTCGCTCTCTTGCACAACAAGTGGGCCAAGCACTTGTTCTTGGAGATTGTTGTAGGGGATAAACTCCACATAAAGCTGATTAGCTCGTAAAACAATCGAGACTTATTCACGCACTTAAAAAGACAAAGGTGAAGCTTTCAGAGCTTATTCAACTACAGTTGAAGAGACTCTTCCTTTTCACAAAGGAGCCATCAACGCCATGATAACCGGAGGGATGAAAACAGAGTGTGGAGTATATCCTCTTTCCTTGGTAACTCCCATGTGAGTCCAACAACTTTAGACCTGGAATTTAAATTGAGGGTACGCTTTAGTCAAGTATTAAATGTATCGTGAGGAAAAAAACAAGGGTCGAGAGGGCTCCACGATCCTTTCATGACCCATGTCCGATATCATGACGCATTGAGCCCTTTTCAAAGTCTCACTCAAGAGGAAAGGCCAGTGGCCTCATTGCAGAAAACCCAGCAGGTAGGACTTCCCTGCCCTGTGGAAAACGACTCCGACGATTCAGTTTCTTCCTCTTTTAGGACATAAAATTCGAAATGCAATTTCATTCGATCAGGATGATGCTATGCGCTCTAGGACTAGTTTAACGAGATTAGCATGTTATAGTGACCCGACAGATTCCTATTGGTCATTGAGCATCACCCATATGCTTAAATTCTTGTTTACAAGTTTTTAGTATTTACTCTTCAGCTAATTTGCGGGTCTGTATGGTTTGAAAATGACACACGACTCTCTCTCTCTCTCTCTCTCTCTCCCTCCCTCATCTGTTCACCCGTTTTATTGGCCAAAGATAGGGAAAAAAAACTGTCTAGACTGCTAATTGAGCTAGTTTCTTTATAACCACAGTTGCGCAAGAAACTGAGTTTCGATAATCTTACTTGGTTCTTGTAACAGATACAAAAGAACAAAGGGAGGAAATTCAGAGAGAAGCCTTTCTATTACGAAAGTAGATATTAGTCTACATGAGTTTATGAGAACTCAGAAGTAATTCATCCTGTAACTACATTGCTTCAGTTTTACTTCATCAATAGGCAGACTTTCAGCCGGAAAATCGCACGCCGTAATTTTCTCCGGCCCTTGGTCTGGCAACGAGTCGCATGGGGGTGGCGTGACCCCACTCGTCATCCCTTGGACGTCCGTGCAAGTCCATGGGTACTTCTTGTGCTTGGCACTCATGCCAAGTGTCACGTTTGCGATGCAAATTCCAGTGAACGAATCCCCCGAGATTCCATCAAATCTAGCGGCGGTGCTAACATTTTCGGCCACCATATCCCTATAGTTGATGTTCTGGATCACCGGGAGCGCATTCGGATCATAATGGTTATCAGGATGCGACTTGTAATCGCCGTCCATCTTGAAAGCCCACTTCATTGTGTGCATAGTCATCCTCTTCACATATATGTCTTTGACATAGGCTCCTCTTCCTATGGCGGTCTTGATCCTTATGCCTGATTCGGTATTGATGGCAACAATGTCTTCGGCTCTAACGTCTCGGATTCCTCCTGACATTTCGCTGCCTAGGGCGATGGTGGCACTGTAGGGAGAAATGCATGTGAGACGTCGTATCACGAGTTGCTGTGTTGGCATTCCAAAGGCGATCCCATATTCATCCCATCCGCTCTTGACTGCCACGCAATCGTCTCCTGAGACTATGTAGCAGTCTTCGATCTTCACATTTGTGCATGAATCTGGGCTTGCATAAGCAGGAGCATCATTTAGAAGCTGCTTGTTTGTTGTTAAGAGTTTGAATTTGAAGGCTTACAAAATTGAAGTCACAGTAATCTGACTAGCCAAGGAAGGAAATGGTCCAGGAAAAAGAATGGACAAACCTGGATTGATTCCGTCGGTGTTCGGGGACTTGATTGGGGCGAGAATGGTGATGCCTTGCACAATAATGTTACTGCAATAACCATTCATTTTTTCATTAGTTACTCTCGTTCACCCAAGTTTAAAAAGTGACTTGGGTCCACTGGTTGGATGAGGAAGAAATATGATAGTTGCTTAGGAGGTTACTAAACCATGATGGCTCAAGAAACGATTATGTTGACAAGAGTTTCTATGAATGCAAAAAACTGGTAAGATTGTACCTGCTATAGACAGGGTGAACATTCCAGGATGGTGAGTTAAGGAGGGTCAAGTTCGAGATCTGGATGGTATCCGAGAACATGAACTCGATCAGGTAGGGCCGGGTGTATTTCAGCTTTCCGCCGTGGAACTTCTGCCACCAGAAGGCCCCTTGACCGTCGATAGTCCCATTGTCCCCTGGTACATAGAGACTGATGAGCAGATCGGGAGATAGCACGAAGCGAATCAGGGTGCGAAAATGAGAAAACTGAATAGAAATTAAGTGAGTAGGATTTACCGGTGACAATAACATCAGTGAGATTGGTGCCGAAGATGAGGCTTTGATACCTCCCAGCAGCTGCATCCCTTCCTCTGCCATAGGATGGCAATGGATTGAGCGCAGGCCACTCCGTCATGTCCTACACGCACACCAGAGCACAAAAACTTTTTGCAGTTAGAATATGCGCAGATTAAGCTCTACTTCAACTGGTTTTTGGCTTGTTAAGATAATGTGCGAGCTCGAGACTCTTGACACGCTCAACCAGTTCATTGAGTGACGGTTCGTGCACCATATACAATTACCAGTTTATCTGTCTTAATGGCACCTCTAAACATCAACTGATTGGACTTTCTTACATGAACTCTCATTTTAGGGAAGTACAGGCTGTTCCTGCTCTCACTAATTGTACATGGATCATTCCTCACTAGTAGTCGTAGATGGTGCCGAAATGGAACTAAGCTAAACTGGAACTGGCAGTTGCAGGCCCTGGTTGAATATAAGTTTCACCGATTTTTTTTTTGTTCCTTTGACACAAACCTTATCCACACTCCCCTTCAGATTCACCATTCCCCCAAAAGAGTAGAAAAACAACATGAATTCGATCTGTTCTAGCGAAGGGTATTTCTACGAATTCTCCAATAGCCGACTCCTGGTGAATTGGTCCCTTGAGAAACCATAGAAAAAGTGAAAAACCCTTCTGTGAACCAACTATTTCGCATCTCCATGGTCCCCAAAACGAAAGGTAAAACGCGCGCGGAGCAGGTAAAATGGCAAAGAAAGCATTGAATAGAGGCCACTGGTACGAGAATTCTATGGAGACCGATGGACAGAGTATCATAGGGTCACACATCATTTAATGCGAAAGTGAAGTTATGGGTAATACGCACATTCAACGCCATTGATAGCGGATAACTTTTGTTGTTGTAAGTTGTAACCTTAACAATAGCTAGAGATTTCACTTCCTTAAGGTTGACTTTTATTGACCGTCGGTTTCAAACCATCAAATCCCTTTGAATGACTTATCCAGATCCTTAGGAAACCACCACCACCACCTTTGGAGCAAAATCAGCCTAAAAAGATGGGACGACTTACACGCGTATATGTACATTATTTTTAATTTTTTTACTAATGCCCAAAGAAAGGCAATATCATTCAAGCAAAACAATTTATTTTACGAAATTTTGCTTACGCAGATATTACATATCCTGAAAGTTTTAAAAAGAGAGCGCGGAAAAGAATTATAGATGAATAACCAACCTGGGAAGCCAGGAGAACGGCGTCGCGGTGGAGGTAGAGCGTGAAGTGGCTGACGAGGGTGAAGCTCCCCGTCAGCCACTTCCCTGCGGGGACGTACAGCTGGACGCCGCCGTCGGGCGCGAACTGGCTCAGCTGTTTGACGGCGGCCTGGAAGGCCTTCGTGTTCGACGTCTTGCCGTCGCCGACGGCACCAAAGTCGGTCAGCGACGCGCTGTGCGCTCGGCAACTCACCGCCATGTACTCCAGCGCGTCCAATCTCCTCACCTTCCTTCCCTCGGTCCCTCCAAAATCCAAAAGCAACATAAACGCCACCGCGAGAACTAACGTTATCTTCATCTTCCTCTGCAAAATAAAGACGCAAGATCGCACAGACAATAACAAAAGTGAAAAAAGCTTGCTTCTGTAGAAAATGCAGAATGTGGGGAACAGAAGAAAAGGCAGAAAGAGGGAGAAGCGACATTAAGGGTAAGAGGGAACTCACGGGCGAGTTCGATGTCGCGGTAGGCGATGCACTTTGGAATTTTTTCTGCAGAGTGGGGGTGACAGATGGAGTATTTATAGGCCCAGAAGAGAAGTGGGTTTGTTGGGTTATGCTATGTTGTTTTTCGTTTTTCGCTGCTGTCGTTTATCTCTTTGAAGCGAAGAAACGCTCGTCATGGTCTGGCCACAGTTATTTGAAAATTTGCTCTTTGTGACATCAGAAAAATTTGAGAAGAAGGGATTCAATAATAGAAAAGTTGAGTAAATAATCCTAATTAATCGAGCAGCAGCCGCAATAGAAGTGCTGTGAAGGCCATGGGGAAAGCAGATACGAGCCTGCTCTATAGCTATTCATTCTCCTTAATTTACGATCAATTGGTTTCGTGTCTCCTTTTTAGAAGGCCTCCGTCTTCGTCTTCGTCAGTCACAGTCACTGCCTCGACTAGTCACGCGATCACCATTCCCTTCGTCATCTCCTCCTTCTAGCTCGAAAGCACCATGATCTATAAATCTCGCTGAACCGGCCTCTTCGCTTTAGAGGCGTGGCACATGATTTAGATTTCCCTGAGTAATTCATTAGCTCTATCGACTATGTCAGCCACAAACTCTGTGTCTGCTTAATGGTTATTATCATGGCCAAGCAAAGTGGGACAAGCACCGGCCTCGTTCTGGATGTCAGGCCGTGTAAAGGGTCAATGGGAATGAAGATACAATATGCAGCATCAGATGATTAAAGTGAAGAAGCACGATGACTTTAAAATATTCATCTGCTGAGCATGGATAGTGGGAACTGTGAGCATGTGACACGGGCTCGAGCGATTTTGCATTTGGACTATCTGATGTTACAGGGCGGGGAGGAGGGTCCCGCGAAGGTTCACTTTCATGTTGTCTTCTGAATTATTTTTTGTAATCCGATCTCGTGAGCCTGGCTTTTGAGCTCCCCATTGCACCTCCACTGACGCCGACCCACTTCTTCACGGGCGATGCTCCATGATTGCCCCATGAGGGGTCCATTTCTCTCCTCGTTTCAGGCAAACCACCAATTGGATTATAGTATTCTTGGGCCTTCCGATTCTTTGTGTTCTGTTCCAACCAATGAATGTGAAGTCTTTGCAATCAAAGAGACGATTAGATTGAAACGAAGTAGTTTCGCATGGGGAATAGTAGATACGACACCTCTTAACTCTTAGATCAAGATAAGAGTGTGGCAAATATGCATCCATCTCTTGTGAAGGATTACTCGATATGTATTGCGTATGTCAAGAAGACTGGATGGGGCATGCATGTACTCGATGTTTGGCTGCGACGATGCGGACTATGAATTGCATGCATTTACACACGCCACATGATCCTCGAGCTAGGACGGTTGGCCAAACCAACACAGTTGGGGCATGCCCTCTTTTGTGGGAAAAGTACTAAAATAGGTTTCATCATAATCGTGTCACTTTAGTCATAAACCTTTTAATTTTATCAATTAAGTTCTAAACCTTCTTAAAATTTTTCAGTGTGATCCATCTGATCAATTTTGGCTTAACAACATTGTCGTAAACATCACCTATCCTATGTGGCATTAGTGACATTGACTTTGACAAAATTTACAAACTATTTTTGTTTTTGTTTTTTTTTTTAATTTTTTTAATATTTTATAGTCTCTTTTCTTTCTTTCTTCATTTTTTTTTACAACTGTGGGTTGGCGAGGTCGTCAATCAACCCTCACTAGCCTCGACATGGGCTTTGTGTCCCTCACTCCTACTAGGCGAGGGTCGCAACCTTATCTTGGATCTGAGTAAGGTCCTAGCACCCTTGCTTGCGATGGAGGTCCTTACCCAAACCTTACCTGTGATTAGTGATCTTGCCGGTCCACAATTATAAATAAATAAAGGAAAAACAAAAATGTAATAAATATTCAGAAAAATATTACAAAAAATAATCCACGTTAACGCCAACAATGCAAAGTAGGAAAGTTGACGTCCATGTTGGCAATTTTGTGTTCAAAATTAGTTTAATGGGATATATCAACAAATCGCTAAAAAAATTATGACTTATAATTGATACAAGTGTCATAGTTTTAAGGTTTTTTTGGATACTTTTTCTACTTATTTGCTCTAATATGATTCCTCCAAAAGGTGTCTACTCGTAACAATATGATTGACTCGCGTGCAAATGCAAGGAACGCATACAGTTTGAGGCCACTTCCCGTGCCGACTTCGCGCTTTCCCTTGTGGTGGTTCATGTGGGGTAGCATCAGTCATTTTCTCAGGTCCATATGGCCTTTGCTCTCTCTCAACCTGATGACCACCCTCCCTCGTTAGGGCGTGCGAGCTCTCCTCATGTGACGGGAAATCTCGCCTTTCGAGTGGACTTCTTGATGGGATTGAACCCTTTTGTCTTACACAGAAGGTGCGCTTCACATGCATATTTCTAGTCTCTTTCAATTGGAATCTCTCCCTTACTGTGGGCAGAGAGAATTTGTATGGAGCAAAACCACTAGTAGGTCGCCCACCCGCTAGGGGAGCAGGTGCTGGACGAGGCTATGGCATTTTTCGTCGGCTAACCCCTCTCACGCCGAAAAAGATACAGCCCACTGTCGTCCATTGGCATCTTTCTGTGATGCTGCTACAGGTGAACCTATGGACCAGAAACAGAGTTGGACAGAAGAAGTCGAGAACGAGGAATCGGTGAGCTGCACATACAAATATTTGTTATGTGGTATGATTCTGCCTCTGGATAATTATACGGCTCCTTACAGACACGTCACTTCTAGTTTGGTCGCTTCAATGCAAACAAATCCTTTGTTGCCTCTATGGAACCGCATTTAATTAGAGAGTCGCGTTGTAGGGTGAATTGTGATTTCATATATTGAACACATTCCACCTCTATGTTACTGCTCTGAATTATAAGAGAAAGAGATTATATATGACGCGGCACAAGAAAACCAAAGATCCGAGAAAGTTTTAGGACACTTAGTAATCATTTATGAACCAAAACCCAAATTACAATACTGACCCAAGCTATAAGGCATTCTGTCCTCTACAAGCATCCCCGAGCCTTGTGCTATCCTGTCATTGAGGAGTATGAATCATATCTCAACATGTTATGTGGTGTTAGTATTGTCACAAGCAGTTGGGAGCTTTAGATTAGCCATATTTAGGCTTGGAAAATTTGGGAAATAGCAAAAGGGAACTTATGTCGAAAATAGGCCACAATTAATACTTGAACATGTGGGCTTGAATAGAGCATTGCAGACGGTATTAGAACAATAGCAGCATTCTCTAGTTCTCTACTTAAAAGTAAGTCATCGTCCATCATCAACCAATCAAGATTCCAAAATCGAGCAGTGAGCTTTCTACAACCTATCCCATGATTCATGCTGGGCTGAAGGGTCTGAGCCTCGAATCAAAAACTCAGATTTAAGTCTGCATCGGCCTTTTTCCGAGTCTCTGTATGCGAAGTTTCTGTCCCATGCGAATTGTCTCTTTCTTGTTTCGATTTGTGCTTTAGGCTTGGGCCTCGGAGATTAAAGAATGGCCTCGGACAAGTTTTCTCGTATTCATTCTTCCTTTATATATACGTATATATAGGATGGAGTTGGCTTGGGGACGACAGTCCCCTTAAGCATTGTAAAATCTCCAATGATACGACGTAACTCCGTCCTCTTGCTTTTGCCATCATCTCTCCTTGAGGCGATTCCTTTGACAAGGTTATTGACCGCGCAAAGAAAAGATCAAGCTCGAGTTGGGTCTAAACCGACCTTGGCTAATGCGACAAACAGGCGACCGGGAAAACAAGCCGAAAAACTTAGTTTTCTGGTTAGAGCTCGATCACAAAGTGATCATCATTCCGAAAGGCAAGCGTTTCCTATTGACTGGAAATGGATTTGAGCGAAAGAAAAGTTGTCCGCTCCTTGAAGCAAAATATGATTACAAAAGAGCTATTTCGGTCTTGATGGGGAGGAAAAGTGAAGTGCTTGGAATTAAAAACTTTTTCTTGAGGATTGGAATTAAAGGACATGGAAGAACATCGCTTAAAACTAAAAGAAATTAAAGGATAAGTACATCAAAAACAAAAAGAAAAAAGAAAAAAGAAAAATGTGAACATCGGAAATAACTTACTAGAAAATGTCAATTCAACTTAGCAGATCAATTCCCCAAGGAATGGATAAAATTAAGAGGGGACAATTGTCAATTAAGTCCTAAACATTTTCCTATTTTGCCGATTCAGTCATAAACATTTTTTTATGCAAAATAAGTCCTTAACCTTTTGCAACTTTGCCAATTAAGTCCTTTCGATGGATTTTGGCCAGAAAATGCTTACGTGGCGACGATCGAACCTCTCCGGCGAGGACGTGGCACAAAAAAAGAAGAAGATAAAATTAAGAAAACAGGACGTGGCACAAAAAAAGAAGAAGATAAAATTAAGAAAACAGGGGAGGGCTCCAGCCCTCCACCTGTGGTCGCCACCCCATTGCTAGGTTGGCGACCACAGGTGGACGGCTGGAGCCCTCCCCTTTTTTTTTCAATTTTTTTTTAAATTTTAAATTTTAAATTTTTTTAATTAATCTTTTTGTTTGTGCTATGTTGTCGCCGACGAGGTTCGGTCATGCTACGTAAGTATTTTCCGGCCACAATCCGCCGGAAGGACTTAATTAGCAAAGTTGCAAAAGGTTTAGGACTTATTTGGCATAAAAAATATTTTGGACTGAATCGGCAAAGTAGCAAAATGTTTAGGACTTATTTGGTAATTGTTCCAAATTAAGAGTATCTTGTTATCAAAGTCCAAAGGCACGCATATGCATTCTCTGTTGTACCTAATGCTTTAACTCTGGAAGTGGATTCATAAGGATTAATTCAATGTGTTCTCAAATATAGAACAAAACCAAGTTATAATATATCCATCAACAATGATAAAAGATGTGATGTTCTACCCTAATTGGATTATCAATGAAAGCTTCTGATAATGACTGGCGAAATTTGCTTGAAAAAAAAGTAACAAAAAAGTCTTAAATTTGTTGCATCCGTACCAATTTAGTTCTAAATCTTTCAATTATATTAATTGAGTCATAAATCTTTTAATGGTTTGTCAATTTAATCCATTGGAGGGCTCGACCCCCATAGCTTGGGCGAGGGCTTAAGCCCCACGGCTAAGCGAGGGCCACCCTTATCGAATCTAGTGAGTAGCCTCAATGAAAAGATAATAATAAAAATTTATAAAATTTGTCCACGTCGACATCATTTGTATCACTTAGGATAGCCGGCATCTATAACAATAATTTCCTACAAAATTGGCTTGATAGACTATTTTGGCAAATCATTTTAAAGGTTAGGACACGAATGGATACATGTGTGATATATTAAAAGACCCATAATCAACTCATTCCACGGTTGGGTTCTATGAAAAATGAGTTCTACCAACATTTGACGGGGACTATGATTGATTCCTTCAACTACATCATCCTTAAAAAAATGAAATTTTATAAAACACTTTGGTCACTTAATATGTGAAGTTCAATTTACTCCGTATCTTGTTGGGCAAGTTCGGATTGATAATCACACATAATTACTTTAAAAACATCAATAACACGCATTACCATACTATGCAAGTGATGCATATCAAGACGCGACAAAAAGGAAATAAAAAGTCCTCATGGGTGATGACTATTCAAGTGATGTTATTTTGCATTCTTTTTTAATGGCTAGATTGATGGGCTCGATGAAACCATAAACTTTGTCACCAACAATATAAACTAGTGCAAGAAATACTCGAACTCTTAGCCGACATCGCTTCCCAAGAGGGAAAGTAGACACGAGATTCTTCCCAAATTCTTCAAATGAGAATGAGTCCAAACCCAATACAAAGGGTGGTTAGCAGCATTGCCTTCACTTTAAAGAAACCCACCATATCATCTTCTCGACGAATATAGCCGTACAACAACAGCCAACAACGATAGGAAGAGAAGCTAATGACCGCCCGGTGCAGATGAATCCAATGGAACAAGTCAAAAATTGAATTGAGTCCATCGGATGGAATAATCTCAGGGGAATATCGATAAGGAGTTTGCTTCTTAGGTTAGGAGAGAGAGAGAGAGAGAGAGAGAGAGAGAGAGAAGGATCTTATATATGTGCGTGTGTTGAGTCGAGTTCTGCTGCTATTCTTTCCTTGGACCCAGCAAGACCCACATGAGTCCATGAAAGAAACCTCAAAGGACGCAGATCCATGGGACCAACGGTACAACATGAAGAGCTCTCCCCCTTACTCTCTCCCGAAGCTCATCACCTTCTTCTTCGCCTTCTTCTCTCTCTCCTATTTCCTTTACTCCCTCCAATTCCTCTACTCTCCTCACTCCTCCTCCTGCGACACTCCTCGTATTGATCATTTCAATCACCACCACCAAGCACAAGCACTCTCTCCACCGCCAACCCAGACGGCCCTCCGCCACATCGTTTTCGGCATAGCCTCCTCCGCCAAACTATGGCACCACCGCAAGAACTATCTCAAGATCTGGTGGCGACCGGATCGAATGCGTGGCGTCGTGTGGCTCGACAAATCGCCACTGCCCCTACAGGACGCTGCAGATGGCGAGGACGATTCGACCGTCTTGCCTCCCGTGAAGATCTCGAGTGAAACGTCGGGGTTCAAGTACAAGAACCCCAGGGGCGACCGCTCCGCCGTGCGCATCTCCCGGATAGCCTCCGAGACCTTCCGCCAGCTGGACGGCGAAGAGGTGAGGTGGCTCGTGATGGGGGACGACGACACCGTCTTCGTGGCGGAGAACCTGGTGAGGGTGCTGTCCAAATACGACCATAATCAGTATTATTACATCGGGAGCTGGTCGGAGAGCCACCTGCAGAACATATACTTCTCGTACAACATGGGGTACGGCGGCGGCGGGTTTGCCATCAGCTACGCGCTGGCGAGAGCGCTCGAGCGGATGCAGGACCGGTGCCTCCGGCGGTACCCGGGCCTCTACGGGTCCGACGACCGGGTTCAGGCTTGCGTGGCCGAGCTCGGCGTTCCTCTCACCCGAGAACCGGGTTTTCACCAGGTCAGTCTTTAACCTTTATCAAATTGATATATTTAGTGTTGAGACATACATTCGGGAAAGCTTAACTGGTCTCAAACATAGCAAGTGTGATCCATTGCGAAAAGCTCTATTTCATTGGATTTAACCAGAAGAATCAGGGAAATGCATTCTGATTTTATGTGGTCACATCAAATGAAGAGCTTGCGAGATAAGTCGCGTGGCATCCAACATTTTAGCTCAAGGATCTCTTTATATCAACAAAGCACGTGATTTGCGATGAAGGCTCCTTTTCCCTTTATTTCTTGCTTTATCTTTAATGGAGTGAAGGGCTTTCTTTTGTCTTGGTCATGTTACATCTTGGTAAATCTTTTCTCTCAGAATTTCCGAGAATTAAGCCGAGTCTGTCGTCTAGATAAACACGACCTCGTTCGCGTGGTTATTCCATTAAATGCATAGGCTAGCGATGCCACTGTTGATAGAGAGCTTTTGAGCACTGTAAACCCTGAATTTTCCGGCCTAGATGGACCTTTTGGACTCTAAACGATCCGAAGATTACCATCTCGTTAGGATAAAAGACGCAACAATAGGTTAAAAAGAGACCATTTTTTGGGGAAGAAACTTGGAAATTTCGTTCATGACGAAAGGGGACTGCATGTTTTTACCAGTTCAATACGTCAAATCCTTTTACTGATTCAAGAAGGGCAACTGCCGTCCGTTCTTGTGGTTGTTGGACCTGTTCAGTCATGGGGTAGTTCCGCGCGGTCATGGAAACGTTCTTGTGTCATTGAAAGTCGAGGCCCAGCATTGAACGAGGTAGGCGAAGTGGTTCCGACAAGTTTAATCAATACAAGCAATCATCTTCGTCCAAAGTGGGACAGCACGAAAAGGTAAAGGAGAGGAAATCTAGGACAAAGTTCCGGCGGTTCTTTAGTGGTTCGTCCACTTGGCTAATGTCCATAGGTCTTGCCTTTTTCTCCTGCGCACCAAGCCAAAGCTTGACACCCAGTCCAACAGGTGTCGCTCTCATGGAGGTTGATGTTGAAAATTGATGAAAGGTGGTGTTGTTGATAAGGCTCGGTCCAAGATAGTGGTATGCTATAGGCCATCGCGTGTCAATGGATGGGTGGGGGGTGCCCCTCCCGCAAACTCCAAGTAATACCTAACCAAGAGCTCATTGGTTTGAATTGTTCATCCATTTCCCGTGTCTAACCAGTGGCTCAAAAGTTCCACTGACAGGAATAGTTGAATCTCACACAGTCGACTCCAGGTTCAGCGGTTGAGATTTCTTCCAATTCCAAAATTGAACTTTCTCCATCTCATTTGGAGAAACAAACAGCTAAGAGAGAATGTTCAATTCCCACCGTTTCGCCCTTTTTCTTGTTTCCGCGTCGTGAAGGTTAATGCTTTGAATAGAATAACTGGCACTTATGATCTTAATTAGGCATTTTCCAGCTTCCGTTTTGTCTGACTTACTTTTTCTTGTTCAATGGGTCGTTCCAGTTTGACGTGTACGGCAACGTATTTGGGCTCCTAGCTGCCCACCCAATCACGCCTTTGATCTCGCTCCACCACTTAGACGTGATCGAGCCCATTTTCCCAAAAATGACCCAATTCCAGGCCCTACGAAGGCTGCGGACTCCGCTTGAACTGGACTCGGCTGCGCTCATGCAGCAGTCCATTTGCTACGACCGGACCCGGAGCTGGACCGTGTCCGTCTCCTGGGGCTATGCGGTCCAGATATACCGGGGCATCCGTCTGCCCCGGGACGTGGAGACGCCCTCGAGGACGTTCCTCCACTGGTACAAGAGGGCCGACCCCGCCGGGTTCGCGTTCAATACCCGGCCCTTGAGCAAGAACCCTTGCGAAAAGCCCTTTGTCTACTTCCTCTCGAGCGCGGCCCGCATCACAAGGGCAAACACGACGATCAGCGAGTACGAACCGCACGGGGTGCCGTCCCCGGATTGTGAGTGGAGGATCGCTGACCCGTCGAGGATTCGCAGAGTGGAGGTCCACAAGAAGCCGGATCCGCATTTATGGGACAAGGTAACAAATAGCAAATACGACCTCAACCGTACGTGCGGAGGCTCAGCTGCCAATCTGTATAATGTGGCCTGTGTATTTTGTGCAGGCTCCTAGAAGAAATTGCTGCATGGTTCTGCCGTCGAAGAAAAAGTCCACCATGGAAGTGAGTGTAGGAGAATGCAGAGAGGACGAGATTGTTGAACTGAGGTAACATGGCCGGGAGAAGACGAACATTTTGAGTTCCTTGACGCTTTACGCAGCACACTGAATTGAATCTGGTTTCAGTTCATTACACGAGCCTGAGTCGGTATAGATGATTGGAATGGAAGAGAAAGCCTTTCTTTCACGAAGAGCTAAAGGTCGGTCGCTTTGGAGATTTTGCCCAGGAATTGGATATGTGCATCTCTAATCTCTACAAACAGCACTAGTTCCGATATCATGCCAAGTATATCGAGATTTGATGAACGCGGGTCGTAATTTTGCCTAAATTTTGGGACCCTTGGAGCTGACTTTTCGGGTAATGACACTGCAAGTATTCAAGTTTTCATTCACATCACACTGGAGTACCTAAACTTTTTTTTAATCCAAATATATTGACTTGTCAAATGCGGATCCATGTGAGGTCAGTCTTAAAATCGCATAGAAGAAATTGCCAACTTGAATGCCTTCTCCATAAATGATCCACATTCAAGTACTTGATTGTTAAGACGGATAAAAAGTTCAACTACTTGCAGCATCGCCATCCTGTATTTTCTTGCTTTCTTTGAGCCAAATTCAGAGTTGGATTTGGTTGTGGGATTGAAGTTCTAGATCATGAACAGCTCATTAGCAAATGGGCAAGGTTCGAACCGCTACTTATCAAATCTGTTCTCCATGGAGTGCTTTTCTCCAAACAAGAGTCTGCTCCAGTCCATTTTCCTTTCGTCACTGAACCATCTTCTTCTGGAGCTTAAACTAGTACCTCAAAAGTTCACAAGACATCAACGAATCAGAGTAATCATTTGTGTCGACAGATTCGTGTCAAATGGCAGTAAATTCATAAAAAAGAAAACAAAATTACCTACGAAACGATACCGGAAAGTTAAAACAAAAAGTCGAAGGAAAATGAAATGTCATTTCCTTTCAGAACCTGTCCGTTGGTCTGAAATATCGACTTCTTTTGATAACAAGGATCAAGCTTAACGGCACAAATCCTTTGTCTAAGAAAGAGACAAGTTGAGAACGAGCGATCAACGTTGAACGCCCTCCGAGCTACATCGTAAGAGTCCACGGTTCACACCCGTCATTGGAATTCTGGTGCCTAAGCGATCACAAGATGGGAAAGGAAATCTTTTGAGCCCATGGTGGTGGCTTGGGGCCCCCGCCCCACCACATTTGCTTCTGACCCGGATTCACGGCATTGTACCCGCCATCGCTCCTTCCTTGCGTCGTGTCTCCTCTTGTATACGCATAACGAAAGAAACTTTTAAGAGAAAAGACAGAAAACCATAATCACGTAATCGAAATCACTTTTTGGGAAGACTATTGCTGCAGCCTAACACATTTATATGATACAGAATTTGGGTGAATTTATCTAGAATCGTGCTAAATCCAAACAAGGCTAGCATAATCTAAGCAACTGGGGAGGCCAGTTATCATGCGAAGACAACGTTCACATTCGCTGAACAAATAAGATAATATTAGTGTTTTTTTTTTTTTATGAAAAAAAATCCAACCAAACCAGAGCCTTCTTGCATGGTCCCAGATACCAATCATACCACAAACTTCCAAATGTAATTGTACGGTCAGTGGAACATACTCACCCGAGTTCACACTGCGAGAAATGTCCCCCTCACCTAAATCCAAGAAGATTCCCTATCTCTCCCGATCAACACGTGCACTCATGCAGCCTAATTTTGTCGTTGGATCGCTCAATCATTGTGTGCTTCCTCCTCACATATATCTTACCAGCGTCATGACCTCATTGCTTATCTGCGATTGAACCAACCTGTCCGTACTTTCCTAAACATGTCAAATAAATTGATCCGGTCGGATCCAAAAAGGATCCAATCCAATGTAATGCCTAACTCATATCCGACATAATATCACCATTGAATGTGGGGTAAAAGTTATATCATGAACGGTTTCAACGGGCCAAATGAGTTCCAAAACCCGAATCCCAAGACACTGTTGGTCTCAGCTCATT
The DNA here is from genome assembly GCA_019926035.1 of Melaleuca alternifolia. Classification (NCBI taxonomy): domain Eukaryota; kingdom Viridiplantae; phylum Streptophyta; class Magnoliopsida; order Myrtales; family Myrtaceae; genus Melaleuca; species Melaleuca alternifolia. The sequence goes on from JAGKPW010000366.1 coordinate 629,055, forward strand.
CTTACCATTTTTGGGTTCTTGTCATTTGTCAATGGAATGATCGATGGACTTCCGAGACGAAAGATCAGATAAAGAGATAGATGCGCAAGCCGTGCAGCGTCAACGAATTAAATGATCGGAAAACGTCGGGGGTGGCCACGTGCGGCGTACACATCAGCTGCTGGCACGTGTTGCCACACATCGAGCACGCCGGCGTCCACATACAACTCCTGCCCAAACACGCGCCGTACATGCATTCGCTCAAACCCCATGCTTATTGCTGCGCGTTTACTCTTTTTAACACTTCACCGTAACGTAACAACGGCAAGAGCCTTATCTGATTACGTATAATTAATGAGAGTCAAATGCCACAATCTTCCCCCAATTCCCGATTAAGCGAAAAGGCCAACGTCCCCAGCGGGATTCACCGTACGAACGAAGCGTCGCCGTGAGCTTCAGGCGAAAGCGAAAGCACCGCACTTCCTGAGCACGTCACAGAAATAATCAAGAAATTCATTCAAGTCCAGGTCTTCGTCGAGCTCGGGGGGGTGGGGATGTGAGTGGGACTTTCCTCGAGAATGAGATGAGAGCGATAGGGTGAGAAAGCGGGAAGATGTTGTCCCATTATCGTCAAGAGGGGGAGTGCGGGAGTTGCATGATCCTTGCCTTTGGCTCAAGTCATCCACGAGCTTGGCTCCTAAACAAACGACCATTTGCACATTCCCAGTTCAGCAAATTTGCTGCCTACCCAAGAAAGGAAATCGATCGAATGCATCATCTTCCCTTATAAGCTCATCTTCAAAGTAAAGAAAGGTTTGATGATTGATCATTCCGTAATTCTTTGTGTGATGTACCCTTGGTAACGAGCTTCGATCGGGCAGTCTGGACTATGCCGGTACCTGTTTTCGTTCATAAGTGCTAAGCGAAAGATGGAAGAAGTACTTAGATGATGAGGTGAACGATGGAAGGACCGAATTACTTCACTTCGGAATTACGATTATGACTTTTTATAGGCATTCAGACCAAATCAGACAAAATGTAATCCAATGCTATATTTATCGTGAATCTAAACATGATTTGAACATATTGAATGTTATAATAATATTCGTGATTTGGTCAATACGAGCATAAAGATATTTCCAACAAAAACAAAGTTTAGATTTGTGATAAGGAAAAAAAAAAAGGGAAAGGAAATCTGTGGTCATTTGACATTTGGGGAAGGACATGGATCATGCCTGCCCTTCTATAATATACAGGTTCCTCCCCTCCTTCCAATATATAAGAACAGATTCTGTTTCACTCCACACATTCCTCATACACTCTTCCTTCGGTCACTAAACTCTCCCTCTCTCGCACGTCACGGAGAGATTGAGAGCAAAAGATGGACTCCGGATCCACCAGAAGATCACCACCACCTTCGTTTTCTTCTTCTTCTTCCTCGTCTGGTGGAGCTAAGAGAATCGTCAGAGAGGCAATATGGGTCTTGTCGATGGTGGTGTTTCTTGGGACTGTTCTGATTTGGATAATGCTGCCCACCAACACGTACCGCAAAAACTGGTCACTCAGCATCAGAGCCAAATCTGGCTCTTCCACCTTTTTCGGCTCTCAAGGCATTGAATTTGGCTTCTCTTATCTTCTTCTTCTTCCCTTTCTTTTTTCTCCATTTCCTGTCCTTCATGTTTTTTTTTTTTAATTTCCACTAGATTGATGAGTTCTCTCGTGTTCTGATGCAAATACAAAACAGGCTACACGATTCTGATGTTCACATTCCCAGTCCTGTTCATCGCTTGCTTGGGCTGCGTGTACCTCCATCTAGGAAACAAATCGAGCGACCCTCAAGTGGGAAAGTATATGTCTATCCTTCGGCTGTTTGATTCGTTCGTCAGTTTGCCACCTTCTATGGCTGCTTGAATCAATTAATGATGGTAAAACAGGAATGGCATAAAAAGCAATCACGGATTGGCAATGTGGAGGAGGCCGGTGCTGGTGAGGGGGCCGCTGGGGATCGTTTCGTGGACCGAAGTGGCCTTCTTTGTGATGTTCATAGCGCTCCTGGTATGGTCTTTCGCGACGTACCTTCGCAACAGCTTCCTCAACATCGAGCGAAAGGGATCGACGCATGGGGAGAAAGTGTAAGAACCTTTCTTGTGCACCAAAGTGGCTTTTCCCAAAACTTCCTTAATCTTTCCTACTTCTGTTGGCATAGTAAGCAATTCTGCAAACCATTTTGTCAGCCAACATTTTATTTCAAGCAAATCTTACACAAACCTGTTGGAGCATAATATTCGAGAAAACCATGTTATGACAACGTGAGCATAATGGCAGGTGGGAAGCGAAATTGGAGACCTCAGGTTTGAGGCTGGGGCTCGTGGGGAACATAGTACTCGCTTTCCTATTCTTCCCGGTGACCCGAGCATCGTCGTTGCTGCCGCTCTTCGGCCTCACCTCAGAAGCCAGCATCAAGTACCACATATGGCTCGGTCACATCGTCATGGTCCTCTTCACCGCGCACGGCCTCGTCTTCATCCTCTACTGGGCTATCACTCACCAAATCTCCGAGGTGAGAATCAGAGTATCCCTATTAACTATTAAGTCGATTTGCTTTTCGAGTATGACATCGCACAACCCCATTCTTTTGGGAGCTTCCCGAGCTATATAAACCCACATTAATCAAGAGGTAAAGATGCAAATCCTCGGGGCAAAAGAAACCACCCCCTTTTGAACAGAGAGTCGTGGCTCCACGTAAATGCTGAGATTTCTCCGAGCATGTGGCCTGTATTACGCAGTAAGTCATGAGTGGCTTTTCTCTCTTCGGTGCCGACTTCAGTACGAACGTTTCGGATGCTCTGTCCAGTTCTCTGCATATGTTCATACTCGTCGACGTCACTGCTGAGGTAGCACTATAACGCGAGCACCGCCCGTTTCCCATGCACCAAGACAGTGCGGGCTTTTGGGTCGTACAGACCCCCGATCGGTCCACCAGGTTGGACGGTCGGCATCGTCGGGTGAGTCCTTGTCGTGACAAGAGTGGGATTCTTTCTTCTTCTTCTTTAATATTTCCATTTCCCGGACCGGAAAAAGTGCCCTGACTTTTTGAAAGTGGGCCTGGGCCGTAGAAAATCAAAAAGAGAAGTAGCGAAAGTGTTTTGACGACTTTCGGATGGGCACTGTCAGTGAATGTGTTTCAAAAGGAATCTCCTTTTTGGGCCCCAGTGAAATTTTGGGCCGGGCCCCCCTAAGTGGCCCCCGGGCACGGACTCTCATGGTCTCTTTTTTTCCCGATTTTCTTTGATTAGGAACATCGTCTGACTTTTATTAAAGCTGAAACTTAAATTAATCTTCTCACAGCAAGAATTCCTGAAAGTTATTTCAGACCATGCTGGAAGCAGGCGGGAAACAAACAGTGGACGCCAATTCTATTCATTGTGATTTACACATTCATTTTGCCAAGTTATGCCGTGCATGTGGATGATTCGAACTGGTAAAGATATGTGCGCGTTTGTGCAGATGGTGAAGTGGCAGAAAACTGACGTATCGAACCTAGCAGGAGAGTTCGCGCTGCTCGCCGGACTAGGGATGTGGGCGACCACCTTCCCCCGCGTGAGGCGGAAGATGTTCGAGCTCTTCTTCTACACCCATTATCTCTACATTCTCTTCATGTTCTTCTTCGTCCTCCACGTCGGCATCTCCTACGCCTGCATCATGCTCCCCGGCTTCTACCTCTTCATGGTCGACCGCTACCTCCGGTTCCTGCAGTCCCGTAGCCGGGCCCGCCTGGTCTCCGCTCGCGTCTTGCCCTGCGAAACCGTCGAGCTCAACTTCTCCAAGACCCCAGGTGAAGAACGATGCGCGAGTCCAGGACTTAGTTTAGCTCAAAACGTTCTGTCGTGTCGTTCAAGTACACTTGGTTTTTTGGGATTCGGGTTGCTTATTTCCATTATTTATCTTCCATATTTTGAGTTTGAGCAGGTCTAGAGTATACTCCGACGAGCATCCTGTTCATAAACGTGCCGAGCCTATCGAAGCTGCAATGGCATCCATTCACCATTTCCTCGAACAGCAACTTGGAGAAGGACAAGCTCAGCATCATGATCAAGAACGAAGGGACTTGGTCTAAGAAGCTCTACCAAATCCTTTCTTCTCCTTCTCCTCCTGATCGGCTCGATGTCTCCGTCGAAGGACCTTATGGCCCCGCCTCGACTCATTTCCTCAGGTAATATGTTTTCCTCGTTAGTCTCGATATATCATTTGTTTTAGTCCATTCCTAGGTCAGAAGATACCATGTAACTAGTGCCTCTTTGTGTGGATATCTCCGTGTGTTTACCCTTACATTTCCAAATTTAGATCGCGCCAGCGATAGACTGTGTCTGTCTAATAATTATTAATTAATTCGAAGTGCGATTTTCCCACTGCAGGCATGAGAAGCTGGTGATGGTGAGTGGGGGCAGTGGGATCACTCCATTCATCTCCATCATCAGAGAATTCATCTTCATGAGCAGCACATTCAAGTCAATGACTCCTAAATTGACCCTCATCTGTGCCTTCAAGAACTCCTCTGACCTCACCATGCTTGACCTCGTCCTGCCCTTTTCAGGCGCTCCATCTGACTTATCGAACCTTCAGCTCCAGATCGAGGCGTACGTGACAAGAGAAAAAGAACCCACCACCCCATCCTCGAAACAAGGCCGATCTGTTTGGTTCAAACCCAGTTCGTTTGACGAACCTGTGTGTGCCATTTTAGGCCCCAACAGTTGGCTGTGGCTCGGTGCAATCATTTCGGTCTCTTTCGTCATCTTCCTTATATTGATAGGGATCCTTACCCGCTACTATATTTACCCGATAGATCACAACCAAAACAATTACCCTACCGCTTCTAGGGCAGTCCTCAACATATTTTTCATCTGCTTATCCATCGTCATTGTGGCTAGTACAGCCTTTCTGTGGAACAAGAGGCTAAACGCCAAGGAAGCTAAGCAGATCAAGCACTCGGACGGGTTGACTCCGGCGCATTCACCTGATTCAGGGTTCTACAATGCCGAAAGGGAATTGGAGAGTCTCCCACATCAGTCCCTTGTCCAAGCCACCAATCTGCACTTTGGGGAAAGGCCCGACTTAAAGAGTACGTATCGGATCCAAGTCTTATTTAATATATAAGCAAATCCAAGTTGCTTCAACTAAGTGGTGATCTATTCATGCACCCATTTTGCTAGAATTCTCCGTTTTGTTGATTCTTCAGCTCTTATCCAAACAGTCCAGCGGACACCCACAGAACTCCCTCCTAGTCTGCTGAGTTTGACTAATGCTTGGCCTCGCATATTGGCACTGACTTTTCGAGAACCGTCTGTGACTTTTTGCAGAGATGTTATTTGAGTGCAAAGAATCAAGTGTCGGAGTCCTGGTTTGTGGACCAAAGAAGATGAGGCACGAGGTTGCAGGCATCTGTTCATCCGGGCTGGCTGATAACCTGCACTTCGAGTCCATCAGCTTCAGCTGGTGATCCAAGTCAAACCGTCCCCCAATGGAAGAAGTTGATTGAATGTATTGTGATTTTCTGGCAATTGTAACCTGTCGAATACGGTTCGCCACCTTTAAGTGGTGTATGTTTGTGGTGCGTGGCTGTCTCCTTCTCTAGTCAAACGTGATTGCAATTAAAAAAGGGCCAGCCAACAGGGGAGTAAGGGAAAAAGATCAGAGATTTGCTGGTGTGTTTCTACTATATGTCAATACAAATGTGCGTCGGTTTCTCTTTTAACTTCGCTTCCTCTAAAACATGGTATCTACACGTTGGCTTTCTTGACTCGATCTCGCATTGACAACATCAATGGTTCAACCTATCCTCGTTCACTGGCTGAGAACGACGATGCATGACTGGAAGCAAACTTTCTGTTTATTTTTTTTTCCCTGATCTGGTTGCTCAAGGATCAGTTTTTCTGGACACGCTTAGCATATCTTCGAAAACTGATGAACATGTATTCTCAGGAACCGTACTCACAAGCACACCTTCACTTCAAAATCATAATGTGCTAGAAGGAACAAACATATTGAGCTCGAGGACTCACCATCCCCAAACATATCAGACCATAAAGTCCGGTGGTCTTTAGACTCAAACCGTAAGGTCTGACGGTCTTCAGACTTTGACACTTAAGTCTGGAAAACTTCAGAATAAGGTTTAGATAACAATCTTCGAACGGTGTTTATTTGCAATAGAACGATACAATGACAAAAAGGAAATGAAATTGAATTGCAATAAACTAATGTGAATCGATACAAACGAATACAGAGGCATGTGTTCGACACAGTTTTCTTACAATAGATTCACTTTCCAATACACTTGTTGTTTCGTGGCGTCTGTGTTAAATCTTGAACGATAAAAATAGATGCGCGAAGAAGAGGAGAGATGAGGCTGAAGCTTTCTATGTATATTTATTCAGAACGTTGAATCCTTAAAATAGACAAATACATAACCGAAACACCACTAAAAGAGGACCCATGACAGCCCATGATCCGCACAAAGAAATGACTCCACTAACTCCTAAAAACAAGGGCAACTAAGAAACAACTCAACTGAACGTGCAGAAAATAAAAAATCCAATTACTCAACAATCCCTCCCTTAAACTGATGTTTGCTAACATTCAGTTTAAAGCATTGACTGTCTTCAGCGTACAAACACCTAGTAGCCTTCTAAGTTTCACGAACGGCTCCATCTTGAGGGCTTTGGTGAATATATCAGCAACTTGATCTTCACTTCTGCAAAAGACTAGATCAATTGTTCTATTGTTGCTAAGATCTCGCAAGAAATAGAACTTCACATCAATGTGCTTGCTTCTTCCATGTAGCACGGGATTCTTGGAGAGTTTGATTGCCGAGTTGTTGTCACAAAAAATCATAGTAGCTTTTAGTTGTTTGAATTGTAGTTCCTCAAGAATTCTCCTTAGCCAAATAGCTTGACAAGCACAAGCTGTAGCAGCAACAAATTCAGCCTCTGTACTTGATAAAGTGACAATCGGTTGCTTCTTGGATGACCACGAAATAGCACCTGTTCCAAACATAAAAACATAACCCGAAGTGCTCTTCCTATCATCTTGATCTCCTGCATAATCACTGTCAGAAAATCCCAGCAAATTAGACTTTTCACCCTTCCTGTAAAATAGCCCAAAGTCTCTAGTTCCTTGCAAGTAACGAAGGATTCTCTTCGCAACTAACAAATGCATTTCTGTAGGATTCTCCATGTATCTACTGATTAAACTCACAAAATACATTATGTCTGGTCTTGTTGCGGTTAGATACATCAAACTACCCACAATTTGCTTGTAAAGTGTGCTGTCAACCTTCTTCCCTTCATGATCTTTGTGAAGCTTTAAGCCAAAACCAACAGGAGTGTTCACAGGATTACAATCCTTCATCTGAAACCTGTCCAAAATTTCTCCCACATATTTCTTTTGAGAAATAAAGATCCCATCACCTGATTGTACTACTTCTATACCAAGAAAGTAATGCATCAGACCAAGATCAGACATTTCAAACTCATCCATCATGGACTTTTTGAATTCATCAAACATGACATCGCAATTTCCAGTAAATATGAGATCATCGACATATAAGCAGACAATGAGCATTTTTCCTGCATTTCCAATCTTAACAAAAAGTGTATGCTCATACGGGCATTTGGAAAATCCAACTTTAAGAAAATAAGTCTCAATACGACTATACCATGCCCGTGGAGCTTGTTTTAGCCCATAAAGGGCTTTCTTCAATTTGTAAACTTTATGCTCATTTCCAATCTTGACATAACCAGAGGGTTGTTCCACAAATACCTGTTCCTCCAAGTACCCATGCAAGAATGCCGATTTGACATCTAGCTGGAAAATAGGCCAAGAATTCTGAGCCGCCAATGCAACCACCATTCTGATTGTGTCATGTCTTGCAACTGGAGAAAAAACTTCTGTATAGTTGATCCCATATTGTTGCTTGTAGCCCTTGGCTACCAAGCGTGCCTTGTACTTGTCAACTTCACTATTTTCTTTCACCTTTGTTTTGTAGACCCACTTTACACCAATGGTTTTGTGGTCATTTGGAAGATCACATAGCTCCCAAGTGTCATTTATTTCAATGGCATCAATTTCATCACCCATTGCTTTCCGCCATTTTTCTTCTTTGACAGCGCTCTCAAAAGTAGTAGGGTCACAGTCTGAAAATAAAGCAAAGTGAGTAATTGGGCAAACAAGGCCTTCTTCTAACACGGCGAAGAGATTGAGCTTCCTCTTCATTGACTTCAGCGACTGTTGGTGAAGTCTCAGCAGCAGGAGTTGTATTCAATGAATTTTCGGGCAAACAAGGCGCTGAAATTTGCTCCTGTTCAGCATCATTGTCATAAAGGACTTGGGTAGGCTACTGCCTATTCCAATCCCACATATTCTCTTCATCAAAGACAACATCCCTGCTGGTCACAATCTTCTTTGTTAGTGGATTAAATAATTTATATGCTTTGGATGCTTCACTTACACCAAGAAAGACACATTTTTCAGCCTTGTCATCAAGTTTCTTCCTTTTCTCATCCGGGACATGTGCATACGCAATGCATCCAAAGATTTTGAAGTGATCCACAGCTGGTTTTCTCCCATTCCAAGCCTCTTCCGGTGTCATGTTTTGAACAGCAAAAGTTGGATTTCTGTTCAAAACATGAATGCTCCAGTTTACTGCTTCCGGCCAAAAAGTCTTTGGAACTTTTCCTCTTGCCAACAAACTTCTCACCATGTTGAGAATAGTTCTATTTTTCCTCTCACATTCACCATTTTGTTGTGGTGTATATGCAGTTGTAAGCTCTTTTCGAATGCCATGCTCTGCACAAAAAACTTCAAATTCTTTTGAGCAATATTCGTCGCCACGATCTGGTCGAAGAGTCTTAATGGTCTTTCATGCTTCATTTTTCACGTGACCTTTGAAGCTTTTAATTGTAGAGAAAGCTTCTGATTTTTCCTGTAAAAAATAAACCCAAGTTTTTCTGGAAAAATCATCAATGAAGGTAATTAAGTATTTTTTACCTCCATTAGAACACGGGTTTATTGGACTACAAATGTCCGAATACACCAACTGCAAAACATCTTTTGCTCTCCATGACTTCCCTTTGGGAAATTGAGAACGATGTTGTTTGCAAACAACACAGTCCTCACAAACTTGGGAAGGAATAGTAATATGAGGAAGACCTGTCACCATGTTTTTATGTTGGAGGGTCTTCAATACACCAAAACTCAAGTGGCCATAGCGAAAATGCCACAACCATGAGGAATCTTTATGTTTCACTTTAGCCATCAAACAAGATTGAGTACTTTCAATCTTTAATGGAAACAATCTGTTCGAACTCATCTGAATAACTGCAACAGCACCTCTAACAGAATCATAAATTTCACATGCACCCTCCTTAATAGTGATAACATAACCCTTTTCTTGCAACTGACCAGCACTCAGTAAATTACTTTTCAGGTCAGGAACATACAACACATTAGAGATTGTTTCCACAAAACCATTCTTGGTTTTTATCTTAATATCACCTTTTCCCATCACTTTCACAGTAGAATGATCACCAAAACTCACAGTAGAACGGAAATCTTCATTTAGATAAGAAAAAGAAGACTTACTTCCACTCATATGGTTACTGCAGCCCGTATCCACATACCAAACATCTGACTCAGGTTTCTTTTCATCTTCAACAGCCATTAACAACGTTTCTGCTTCATTCTTTTCGACAAAGTTTGAACTCTCTCCCTTTTCTTTATCACTAGGCATTCTAGTATAACATTCAGATGCATAATAACCAAATTTATGACATCTAAAGCACTCTACCTTGGTTTTGTCAAGATCCCGTGCTCTGCCTTTGCCTCGAAATTGGTCATTATCAGCCTTGAAAAACCTGCCGACACCTCCAGTTCCTCGATCTCCCCTTCCTCGACCTCTACCTCTACCCCTTCCTCTGAAATTGTTGGAATGAGTATTGGTAGAAGCCTTCAACGCTTGCTGCTCTACTATGAAACTTCTGTTCATATTATGTTCATGAACCAATAAGGAGCTTTGCAATTCATCAAGAGAGAGTGCATCTATGTCTTTCGACTCTTCAATTGAGCAGACGACATAATTAAACTTTGGTGTTAAGGAGCGCAAAATCTTCTCCACAATGGCGACGTCGTCCATCTTCTCACCATGGAATCACATCTTGTTGCTGATCTCCATTGTTCGGGCACAGTAGGAGGTGACAGATTTTCCATCCTTCATCGCTAGTGTCTCAAAATCCTTTCTCAAGGCTTGAAGCTGTGCACGCTTCACTCTAACGGAGCCTTGATATTTCTTCTTCATGGAATCCCAAATATCCTTGGAAGTTTCTTTGCAAAGAATAGTTTCCAAGATGGGACGATCAATAGCCTGAAAGAGATAATTTTTTGCCTTCAGGTCCTTCAGCTTTCTAGCTTCCAGTTCTGCTTTTTGGAAATCTGTTAGAACCGTGCCTGCTGGTGGTTCTTGAATTCCAGATTCGACGACTAGCCAATACTCCTTTGACCGCAAAAAATTCTCCATTAGCATGCTCCAATAGTCATAATGACCATCAAAGCGAGGGATGGCTGCTTGCACAAAATTGGAATCCGTGGCCATTGGAAGAAATGTATTGTTGCCTCACGTGTTTTTTTTTTTTACTCTCAGGGTCTAAAGGCTCTGATACCACTGTTAAATCTTGAACGATAAAAACAGAGGCGCGAAGAAGATGAGAGATGAGGCTGAAGCTTTCTGTGTATATTTATTCAGAACGTTGAAACCTTAAAATGGGCAAATACATAACCGAAACACCACTAAAATATGACCCATGACAGCCCATGATCTGTACAACTCAATGACTCCACTAACTCCTAAAAACAAGGGTAACTAACAGTCCATAATCTGCATAACTCAATTACTCCACTAACTACTAAAATCAAGGGCAACTAAGAAACAACTCAACTGAACGTGCAGAAAATAAAACAACCCAATTACTCAACAGTCTGTTTCCTAGGATACAATGGTTGGCAGCAACGAAAAGGAGAACTTCAAAACCTTTGGCAAACTTGAACAACACAAGTGTCAAACACTATCAAAAAACAATTCAATGCAGAGAAAGTTAGGAAAAGCAATATGTTTTTAGGAAGAAAAGAAAGAACCTTTTAAAATCAAAATTTATTTGGGATTGCCGTTACAAACGTTTCGGCGATTAACTCAGCCGTTACAAACAAATGACAGATTAAATCTACCGTTACATTCTTGAATCAGTAACCTAGTGTTACGAATGGCTGATTAAATCTGCGGTTAAAAAATTTAAGACAACTAACCTGCCGTTACAAAACTTATAACAATTTGAAGTTCGAAAACATTAATGCAAAAGGTAAAAGGTGGCTTGTCGCGAAGCCCACTTTCTGGAGCTGCATTAGTGTACTCAGGTCGTACGCTCGTGCCTAAGTGCTAGCTTGCCGGGAGTTGAATTTGTATCCCCTGCAATTGCGTGCGAGTCATAGTATTTGTGCTATAAGGAGTGTAACCATATATAAAGCATTCTAAAGCATTCTTGATTTTCAATGTGGGACTAGTATTTTTTCACTTCCCACTTCCAACTTAAGGGTGTTTTATGAGCAACAATTTCTCATTCACCCATCAATTTATCCGATATTTCCAACAATCCCCACATGAAATTTTGACTCTGTGATAGTGTTCAACAATTGAAACTTGCATAGGGTAGGTAGGTTTTATCCTTTGAACATACCATTGTAAAAGTATATTTACTTTACTAGCTGTCCAATAGATATGATGTCATTAAACTGCCTGCTTTCTTGTGTAAAAGATTCATACACTTCACACACGTATCATATAATCATTTGTTCAATTCTCATCATTATGTTCATTTTGGCCATGAACATCAACTAGTTCTGCAAGAGTTTCCAAAGAAATTAGCCCTAAAATTCTCCTTTAATGCGACCCTACTTTACTTAAGTTTGAGCGATTCATTTACTCCTCTTAAGAATCATTAAAGTAAAATTGTTATCCTTTTTTCGTACAATATCACTGATATATCGGAGGAATGGTTAAGGGTTATCCCCCACGGTGACATTACTAGGTTTAGTTGTCCCTTTAAACCTAGATCTTGGAATCTTTAGTCAACTAGGTTGGGTTTCCTTTATACTCCTCATTCTTTCATAGACTTCAATTTCATATTTTTTGTCAAATTTTCAACTAATTCTCTGTTGTCGCGACCTACCCGAAGGTGCACTACCTAGGGTTAGGCTAATGGATTGCTAAGTATTACTTAACTCGAGCTCTCCCAAGCTCATACCAATTCGCGACTTAGGTTTCACTTTTTAAACATGCAAAGCCAATTTCAAAAGGGGAGTCGCCACTAATCTATTTACGGTGGGTCGATTAGAAACCCACGTAAAATACTGGGAGTTGTATTTTACCCCTACGAACCAGAGATCATAAATTCGGGGACTTGAGAACCAATTTCTTCCATTTCAAAAATAATTTGCAAGCAGCTTAAATTGATTTTAACCTTATTCCCTAACATGCACGGTGACCACACGGGTGCGCAGACATTAATGGAAATGCTTAATGAAATAAAACAATAGACAAATGATGATCTATCAAAGCAAAACAACAAGAAAGACTATTATTTTTAAGATTTTCATTTTTTATGTATATGCGATGCATGTAATGATAAATTAACTCTATATGCAACTATCTAAATGTAATTCTAGATTAATGAAACTAATTATTAATAGTTAAATAACATCTAATTTAAACTAGGAATTACATTAATTCCTAATTAAAACCAAAATCTTATCTTAACTACGGATAATATTTTAGAATATGAACACTAAACTAATATGCAAATGCATGAAAGTTTAATCCTAATGACATGACCTAACATGAAATTAACTTGGACTAAATGACATGCTATTTAACTACATGAATTAAATGACATGCAAAAAGGTAATTTTTAGGCATTTTCTTATTTATTTAAATGAAAACTCGAAATTAATTAAACTAATTAAAATGTGAAAACCTAATCTAACATGATACCTATATTTCTAAATGTGATGTTCTATCATGGTATGAATAGACATGCAACGACATTCAACTAAATTAACTAACTATATGTAACTATCTACATGACGTATTAATGATTTTTTATTCATTAAGTTTTATTAATGGAAATTCGAAATTAAATAAATGCACCAATTAAACATGCTACTAACCTAATACGGCAACATTTAAAAATAAAATTAAATGACCTTGTACTAACATGAACCTAAATCTAATATAACATGCATCAAGTGGCTTTAATTCTAATGCAAATTTGACCTATTATTCTAACATGGCTCAAAACACAATTTCTAATTAACATGCATGAATGATATGCAATCTTCCTAATTGATGAAACTATTGTGCAAATTATGTGGCATGCAAGCTATATAATGCAAATTATACGACATACGCGTCACAAGGTGACGTGACAAGGTCTAGACCATATGCAAACTATCATGCCCTAGACTATATGCAATGCATGTTTTTTTTATCTTTTAGTATTTTTATGAAATTCAAAATTACTTAATATATGAAACTATTTATCTATAGTGAAAGATGATCTAGTTTAAATTAGAAATTAACTTATCTTAATCCCCAATTTTAACTAAGATATTATCTTTACTATAGACAAAATCCTAAAATGCAAATTCTAACTAAATTATTCTATTCTTACTCAAAACTAACAAAAGAAATCTTTTGATATTTTCGAATTAGAACAAAGTTTAACTAAATGTCAACTAGCCTATCAAATCTCATGCGGACATTATCCATAATGCAAGATGTGAAATTTTTGTAACACCAAATCAATTTTTAAATCAACGAATTGTATCTCGAGCATGAGATCGGATCAGTCGATTTCTTTTCCCGTGTGGTCGCGAGTCATATCTCGAGCATGAGATCGGACCGTCGACTGGTGCACAATATGATTTTTTTTCTAATTCGAGTATATCTAAAATATTGAGAATATGCATCAATACTCGAAAAAACAAACACGATTAGATAATGAAATTCATTAATTTGAATTTGAAACATTAGAATCATTACCTAATATGTGAGTCAACCTTCAAATTCAGAACCTTGATGCATGGACTCGTGGAACGCGGACAGGATGGACAACCGTGGCAAGTGTGGCAAAGAATCCAGTCCTTGTGGCTGCAGATTTTGCAAGTAAATCTGCAAAATATTGAAAATAACCAGCTTTGTGTCGCCAAAGGAAGAAATCAGCCAAGAGAATCGTTGCAGTAGGGCAGCGAGCTCGTCGGATGAGCGGCAGAATCGTCAAAGCAGCGACAATTTTGATGAAGTGCAGAAAAGTTGCAGCAACAACCCCAAAGGAAAAAAGTCTCACGTTCTAGAGCTCACGTTCTTGCCTTGATGACTTTTCTACTACTTCCTTCTTGACTCTCACGTTCTGGAGCTCCCCTCACGCCTCTCTGATTTTTCTTTTTCACTCCGAAGAAAAGTCTCCCTCGGTCTCTCTCTTGATCTCTCTCGGTTGTACTCTTTGTGTGTGTCCCTCTCGGCCGAATGAAGCTCTCTCTGTACGTGTTTTTTTTTTCTAAATAAAGGCCCCATTTTGTACGTTCCCCACATCCATCTATTTATAGAGTGGAGGAATTTGCTTCAAAATATTTCGAAAATTGAAGAGATCGGGTTTAGGTGATATCCTTCAAAAGATTGGTGCATATCCATTAGTTTCAAATCTCTTTGCAGATCGAGTATAACTCAAACTCTATTTTTATCTATTGAATATCATGAAACTAACAAAATCTCTATCACAATTTGAATTCGACACCTTCTAGAAGCTCCTCCAATTACACGTGTGACGACACGTGGTAAGACCATTGAACCATGCAATGTAAATTCAAAATTAGGTGTCAACATCTGTTTAACCCTTTAGTTAGCAGATTCACAATATTATCAATAGAGATAATTCCAGTTGAGAGTAATTGTTTAATGGTATTATGTCTACGATGTATATGTCTCTATACTTACCATTATACATATTACTCTGTGCTCTTCCAATCACAGATTGACTATCACAATGTATACAGATTGGTGGCACATGTTTTTCCCATTTTGGAATATTCTACAAAAAAAATGGCGTAGCCATTCAGCCTCTTCAACACATTTATCCAAAGCTACAAATTTAGATTCCATTGTGGAGCTGGCTATAACAGTTTGTTGCAGGACTTTCAAGATACGGCTGCATCAGCTAATGTAAATATATATATATATATATATATATATATCCACTTATAGATTTCGAGTCTTTTTATATCAGATATCCAGTTCACGTCATTGTAATTTTTTTAGAACAGCTGAGTATCTAGTATAATGCAAGCCATAATTCTGAGTATATCGTAAGTACCTAAGTACTCTCACTATTGCTTTACAATGGTCAGCACTCAGATTGCTCGTATATCTACTCAATTTGCTAACCATATATGCAATATATGATCTAGTACAACTCATTAAGTACATTAGACTTCTAATAACTTTTGAGTACTCTACTTGAGAAATACCTTATTCATTGTTCTTGTACAGATGAAGATTATTGTCTAGAGGTGTACTAGTAACACGAGAATCATTCATGTTGAATTTTTTAAGAATTTGTCTACATAGTATGACTGGCTTAAAATAAGTCATTCTAATGTTCTTGTGATTTTAATTCCTAAAATCACATCAATATGACCCGTATCTTTCATGTCAAATTTTGAATTCAACATACTTTTGGTAGATTTGATCATTTTATCATCACTACCAACCATTAGTATGTCATTTACGTTAAGACACAAAATGACATAGCTATTTTAGGTCTCTTTGATGTAAACACATTTATCACATTCATTAATCTTTAAGCCATTGGTAATCATTGTATTATCAAACTTTTCATACCACTGATTTGGTGCTTATTTTAGGCCATACAATTATTTCGCTAATTTACAGACTTTCCCATTTTGCCCTGGAACTATAAATCCCTCAAGTTGTTCCATGTAGATTTCTTCATCCAAATCATCATTTAGGAAAGCTATTTTTACATCCATTTGATGTACTTCTAGATTTCTCAATGCGGCTATTGCAAGTATTATCTTATGGAGTTTATTCTTGTCACAGGAGAATAAGTATCAAAGTAACCTCAGCCTTCTCATTACCATCCGCGTTCATCTTCCTTTTAAAGATCCATTTATACTTAAAATGTTTACAGCCAGAAGTAAGATTTATTAGCTCCCAAATATGATTCTGCAAAATAGAATCAACTTTACTTTTTATTGCCTCTTTCCATAGAGGTCCTTCATGAGAATTCACAGTTTCTGCATAATTTAGTGGTTCTTTTTCTAACAAATAAGTTAGAAGATCATCTCCAAAAGATTTTTTCACTCTTGCTTGTTTGCTACGTCTTGGTTCTAATTCATGATCAAAGTCATGACTTTCATGATCCGACTTATTCATAATTTCATTTGAGGCATCCCTACACAGGGGCGTCGTGGATCGAATCCACGGGATATCGCTCACTTCTCCACCATTCACAGCACATGTACATGTCTAACACTCACATGCACCTTGAGAACAAGCATCCATGAATGAATGCACATTCAAGCCTTGCACATATGCACATCATATGAGCAGCAATCCAAGATCTTAGCCTTAGTCTTGAAAGGAAAAACATTCCAAACTTACTCTCAATCAGCAATCACTGAACACACAAACACCAAGCCAATGACCATGTGTTCAGCAAGCCAACAACAACAATCGCTATTTTTACAAAGAAATCATTCACTTTGTTAAATCAGAGAGAGAGAGAGAGATTTATCCATCTAAAAATTCTGATATTTCACCACAAAGTAGTTAGGACATAGTTGAACAACTTTCAAGAAGGAATTGTCCTCAAATTCATTGAGTAATGGTGTCAAAAATAGAAATTCGTTTGACCTAAAAATAGGGTCAGTTACAAAGAAAACTTGGACATAAATGCATGTCGAAAGAGTATCAATTGTCATCATATTAATCTAAAATTTTAACATGTTGTATCCCTAAATGTGAGCTACAATTCTTATCACGATCACCTATCAAAATTTGCAACGAAACAAACTCAAAACGAGACTTCTTTGAATCGGGGTAAAGAACAGTTTTTTGGAAACAGTTTGAGCATTGTTTTGGAATTTAAATGAACCATTGCTTAAGGTAATACATAAAATTTATAAATTAATTTGTGTTGTAGAAATACAAGAGAGACAACTTTCATCAAGACATCAACCTCAAATTTTCAACGTACAGCTCTAGAGAAAATCGCGAAGTAGAATGGATCTCTGCTTTCTTTAACCCAAAACAGCATCGTTGAATGTTGTTCTGCCCAGAAATACCCAAAACACATCCAAATATAACCTAAGCAGCTCAGCCAACACACATGCAAGACCATATAGAGAGAATATAAGCTTGTTGAAGGAGAATGACTGCCCACTTGCAAGGTTTCACTCAAGATCATTTTTTCAGCCTGGATTTCGTGTAGAATCAATTGAATGTCTTGCACTTGACTAATCATAATCTTGGAACCCACCATTTTATAATCAATGAATCAACTGACAACATATTTCTTTGCTCCAGCATCCTTGATTTATATTTTCAGTTCAAGTTTTCTCATAGCTCCTTCGCCGTCTGTTTTGCACAATAGACATTGTACAAGGAGCCATGTAAACCATCTATAACATAGTTCTTACACATGAAGTCTGAGTTCTTCCAAGCTTCAACAACGTTGAAAGCTTGCTTATCCGTTTTTGATCGGATAGCTTAGGAGCTTCCTCAGTCAAGTAGCAATGTTCGCTCTGGCACTGTCCCCGACAAGGAAGCACTTGGAAACGTTGGCAGTCGGAGGCATGGTAGAGCTCTCCTTAGTAAGCTGAGGACGTCGAAGCCGTAAGAGATAAAGGAGGGGTAACGAGCGGTAGTTGATGGAGACGACGACAGTGAGGAGCTTGCGGGCAAAGCGGCAGCAGACGACGTCATAGGTATAGAGGTGGCGCTGAGGAAGGAGAAGCCACCGTCGTGGAAGAAGAAGATGACAGAAAGGCGGAAGTGGAGGAGGGGTGTAGAGGTGGAACCACAAGTGGTAGGAGGGATCGACAGTGAAGTCGGAGGAGGAGACGCCATGAGAAGGGGTGGGGTTGGGAGAAGACTTGAGGTCGAGGAAGCCATGGAGACGCCGGTTGACGGTGTTGTCAGGGAAACGGCAATAGTCGGTGACGCGGAGATGAAGGCGAGGGTGATGCGGGTTTTCTCGGGGATGTCCGGGGAGGAAGAGGAGGATTTTGCTAAGGTCACCATTGGCAAGAATCGGGAGATGACGATGATTTTTGCAGAGAACGACCAAAGGAGGGAGAAAAGGTGGTCTCATTCAGGTAGGGGACAAGAAAGCCACTTAGATAGAGGGAGGGGGAGAGAGAGAAAGAGACGACCTTTAGTTCTCAGCTCTAGTTGAGTCGAGCTAGCGAGCCAACAGCTCCATCAACTCCATCTTACTTGGCAATTTTGATTGTCCGTGGCGCCACGTGGCAAGTTTTGAGTGGACTCTTGTATATATTACATGGGAGAAAATACTAGGTACCCAAGTGGTACCACGTCATCCATGCAAAAGTCCATTAATCGTGTGACACATGTCCAAAGTGAGCTCACCTATCAATCCGGTTTTCCCCCCTTCTCTCTCTTTCTAGTCTCCCCCTTCTATCTCTCCTTCTGCAATTCCTCATGTCACTCCTTGTGATCTCTCTCTCCTTCACTACACTTGCTTTTTCTTCTTCTTGTTTTTTCCCCTCGCACCCCATGGCCGCCATGACCACGAAGCCTGACCTCGAGTAACCATGGTGGCGAGCTCGAGATATGGCAACCATGGTTGCGAGCTTGTGCTTCAGCGACCATGGCTGCTTTGAACTCGAGCTTTAGGTTCAAGCGCGAGCTCCATAGCCATTGTAGTTGCAAGACTGTAGCTCATCGTCCATGGGCACGAGTCTTTGCATTTGGCAGTCATAAACAAGAGGAAAGCTATGGATGCAAAGATCTAGCATTATAGAGAAAAAAAAAACCAACCATGTATGTGTGCTCAAAACTCAAGCTGCCATGGCCACCGCAAGCTCTAGGCTTGAGGTTGAGCTCCGTGGCCATGCGGTTGCAAGCCTTAGGCTCAAGCTCCACGGCTAGGAGCTGGAGACAGAAAGTCAAGAGGGAGCGAGTGCTCGGGGGAGGCAGAAAATCGGGCCCACATTAGACACTTGGCGCCATCCGTCGGAGAGCTTGTCGCTGGAGACTCCGACCATGCTCTTCACGGCGGCTGACAATGGCAGTGGCTCGTGCATGAGATTGGAGAAGGAGTTGGGCGGAGGAGAGAGATAGAGAGAGAAAAACGGTTCCGGCGAAGGGGAGAAAGAGATAGGGGGACACTAGAAAAGAAAGAAGGGGATAAAACATAAAGAGAGAGAGATGGGGGAAAATCGGACTGACAGGTGGGCCAGCGTTGGACACGCGTCACACGATTAATGGACTTTTGCATGGATGACGTGGTACCACTTGGGTACCTAATATTTTCTCCTCAGTAATAGCTCGTGGGACCAAACCCCCCCCCCCCCCAACCATGTGGGCCTAGGTACGTGTTTCACCATCCCTACCTCGGCTGATGAGATAACTTGTTATTTTACGCAACGGTTATCGGGTGAAGAATAAAATCACCCGTGACTATTGTCACGTATAATTTTAAAATTAATTTCTCTTTTAATTTTTATGCAAAATGTTTTCTTAATGTTAAGAGATTTTTCTTTGAACTTTCACCTTTTCCTTCTTCTTTTTCTCGGAAAAGCGTCCTAAGATTTGCAATTTGATTAGGATAAAAAACTCACATTAATAAAACCTAACCGGTGGTTTACTTTTTTCTTGGTGTGGATCCTCCTCTTCCATCAAAGGGGCGGCTTGGCTCGATACTTACGTGAGATGGTGGTGGGCCCCGCAATCACCAAAAATATCATCCATCATGTGTTTTTTTCTTTCTTTTTCCTTCTCTTTTTTTTAAGGCAAGGCAAGACAATGACACGTGTCTGCTCGATGGGATGAGTTGGAAAGGTCATGGGGAGATTCATCATTAGCATCGGACGGATTTGGATCGCCCCTAGTCAGGGGTGACTAGGTTTTGATCTCAGCTGTCGGATCTGATCCGACGGCTGGGATCAGACCACGCCGTAAAAGAAAAAAAAATCATTTTTTCAATTTGAACATTACTTTTTCTCTCTCCCGCCCGCCATCGTCCATGCGTGATTCTCTCGTCTCTTCCGAGAGCTTCTCTCTCCCGCCCGCGATTTCCGATCTAAAAGAGGACGAAGAAGGAAGAAGAATCGGAAACTGAAGAAGAAGAAGAAGAAGACCAAGACGACGGAGGGAAGCAGGCAGGCAGGAGGAAGAGGTGTTTGTGTCTTCCTTCAAGGCTACTCCGCCCTCTCCCTTCCTCTTCCGCAGACCTGTCTCTCGAACCGTCTGCACGACCCTCTTTGTGCCTCCGATCCCGACCACGCCGTCGCCTCCCGGAGCCCCATCTACTTCGATTGCGTCCGACCAGCTCAGGTTAGGGCTTTTCCCCCTCTTTCGCGAAGCGAACCCCCTCTCTCTGCGTCCTTCTTCACAACCCCTTTGCCTTGATTTGTTTGCTTATTTTTGTGTTTTTCTTTTGTGCGTCTATGTGGTGATGATGTCGCAGTCGGGTGAGATTGAGACTCTAATCGATTGGTAATTTGAGTGGAGGCGACCCCCTTGTCCCTCCGACAAGGATGATGCCGTTGCCTCCACCTTCGCCGTCGCCCCCGGAGCATCATTGGCACCTTCGATTTCCGTTGGCGCTCAACCTGCTCACATTAGGATTCGTGAACCGAATTCCTCTCTCCTCTCCCTCTCCCTCTTATCTCGACATTTCTCTCTCTCTCTTCTCTCTCCTCTATCCTCTCTTTCTCCTCCCTAGTCGAACTCCTCCCTCTCTCTCCCTCTCTCTTTCTCTCTCTCTCTTCTCTCTGACATTTCTCCACTAAACAACGGAAAATATTTTCCGATCTATTTTTAAGTTTCAAGCAAATACCATAAAATATTATTATTTTCTGAGAAAATGACTTCTTGGAAAATATTTTCCAGAGATGCTATATTTTCTGTGAAACGAACGGAGCCTAAATCATAACGTTGTGAAGTACTGTAATTCTATAAATTTCAAATCCGCATTTTTTTCAAACTGTTATGGTCGGAATGTACTTATTAATAGTCTATAAAAACTATAAGGACCATCTTCAAATTTTAAATTATTGAGAGGAAAAATCGTACAAAACGGTTCCATGAATGTCGGTTTGTAGATGGATCATGAAAAATCGAGCTTCGATCGCGAGGTGGCTGTCATGTCAATTGTGATGCGGGGGAACAGCTTAAGGATGTTGGCCAATCCATTTGCATCCCCGTATTGACTTTCGATGATGAAGAGACAAGACATTGGAATAGATAAATATGGAAGTCTTCATTGAATAATACGCGTGAAACTGAGTAGACGAGGGAAGTGAGCTATCGCATCAAGTCAAGCAATAGCACCGGTCGATTCAGGCATGAAAGCAAATTTGATTGCAGAAGCAGCAAAACCCACAACCAGCGAAGGGGGAAAGGTTCCTTTTGCGTGCTCGGAACACCTTTATCTCATCGATTTTTCCCAACGAAAGAAAGTGATCTTGTTTTACTTAGAATCAAATGCGATGATTTCTTTGTCTGGACATTTATGATTGCAGCAGGGCATTTGAAAATTTGAAACATAGAAATTTGTCTCTAAAGCAGATAACTTCAAGTATTGGGGCGACGCTCAGGCAGATTATTGCCCATCTTCGATTTTTATATTTGGCGTTTGACTATTTTGCCTTCAATGATATACAAGCATATTTACCCAATTATATCCTTTGCAATCGATAGTATTGTCAAAAAAACAGTGCATATTTTGTTAATCATGCCGTGGACATATAAATTATTACAAAACTTACTAGGAGGTCCCCTTTTCAAACTCAAATTGTTTTTTTTTTTCATTCGGATAAAGTGAAGAACTGCCCTGAACTGCTTTCGATGAAGAAAATAGATAGATTGTAGGGGCAAATTCGTATTTTGATTTTGATAATGTACATTTAAGTGGCAACACAAAATATTCACTATATAAGGCATGGTATTTTGAGGCTGCACACTTTTCCTAATTAAGATTATTCACTATATAGACACAAAATGGAATTATATTACCAATGCATCTAATAATTTGTTACAAAATATATGACTCTATTTCTCGAATCTTGCACTGATCATGCTTCCACGTACTCTATAACCATATTACATTCAGTCACGATGAATCATCTTGATGTTATAAATAATTGACGACCTTCTTACATCTGATTATAATGACACATCGCAATACTATACGATATGCTCATAATACCATCAAAGCATTCGAATGTTCGTCCCGAGTCGACCCATTTTCCACGACAAGCAGCCTTTTCACATCCACCAACAACCAACTGCCCGCGTGCTCGTTCGAATGTGCAATAAATCTCA
Source organism: Melaleuca alternifolia (assembly GCA_019926035.1). NCBI lineage: Eukaryota > Viridiplantae > Streptophyta > Magnoliopsida > Myrtales > Myrtaceae > Melaleuca > Melaleuca alternifolia. The sequence goes on from JAGKPW010000366.1 coordinate 651,721, forward strand.
TAGGTCAACCTGTCTTTAAAAGGCAAAATTAGCTCAAAAAGGTCAAAAACATTCAAGTGCAAGACTAGGAATCTGAAATCACTGACTACGTCGCATTTAATTAACACAGGGGGGCGGCACCTGGAAGGTAGGTGATCGAGCGAGTTTTCTGATCAGTAAGACGAGCACCATTACGTGCCATAAACTCGGGGCTTCACGACTTCATTTGATGCATTTCCTTTTTTTTCCTTCTTCTTCTTCCAGCTGGGAATGATAATGTCCTACGACAGACGATGGAGGAGCTCCTCCTAAACTTGTTCTCGTTAGCTGCTCTTTTTTTTGTAACGTAATCACTTAATTTTATCTTAATATGTACTATGACTCGATAAGTTTTTAATTTATCAAGTGTGAGCCCATAGACTTTTGGTACATAATATGTTGCTCTTATGATAAAATGGACAAACTAAACTAAACACGGATCGTATCGAACAAGTTAGATGACATTGTACATTGAGATAAAGTTTAAAGAATATATTGAATAGATTGAAAGTCGAGAGATCACGTTGCACTGAGCAAGAGTTTAAAGAATTATTTGCGTCGTTTTCCTTATGAGAATATTATCGTCATGTTACTCTAAAAGAAGACAAATCCGAAACGAAAGGGAAAATGAATAAAAAGTCAAAGGACGAGACCAAACGGAGAACTTGTGTGGAGGTCCGTCCTCCTAATTAGCTAATCTGTCTAGACCCTCGATTGGAGGGTCGTTTCCACGGTTTTTTCCCTTTTCCTGACAAGAAAAGGAACACTAAAAAGTCATTTTATCTTTTTTGCAAATTAGATTTTCTCGAAGTTGAATTTATGAAATTTTATTTAAATTTACGTTTGTTTCGGAAAAACTTTTGGGGCTTTTCCCTTTGTAAATCGGAAGACTCATTTTCCTAATTTTGAGTATGGATATACTTTTTTTAAATCATTTCCAGCAAGATAAAGTGCATAAAAGCCTAGAAAAGTAATTCGCGGATTTTTTTTTTAATTATGAAACTCCAAATTATGATTCGGTACAACCTCGAATCCACGTAGAGCCCAAGCGTTTACGGCATTTGCCAAACGGGGAGTCATACACGAAGAGTGCCTCGACCCTGTACGTAATCATTGAATTCCCAGTGCTATTCTTTTCTGTTTTCTGCCGTCCAACTCGCCACGAGTACACGACAACGAAATGTCCGGCCATTTCGATGTTGTCCGGGCGCAACGCACTCGCAACCCATGTCATGGTTTTTGGTCGAGGATTACGAGTGCGTGGAATTAATTAACGGGAATTTGCAATGCTAATCCGAACAATATGCATGTTTAGTATAAGGAAGATCGTTTCTTTACTTTGAAAATGAGAAAAATATCTTTCACAGAATGTATTTTTTTTATCGTAAAGCTTTTGTCGAAATAAATATACCAAAAAATTCGTACCCTACTGTGAGGAGGCACGTAAGCTCGTTGACATTTCATGATCGTGTCCTCTCCTCATAAACTAGATGGTTATTGTGCAAAAGATCTTTATTGACTTCATTACAAAGACAACACCCCTCCTTATATTTAATTAGACAACACCCCTCCTTATATTTTATGTCAAAAAATCGTGTAAAAGTTTGAAAGATAATACATGACAGGTCAAGATTTATTTTTCGACTTACGGACAACATTAATTAGATATAAGGTTTAAGTTAGCCCAAGTCTTAATGTGTCAATAAGTAGAACATTAACATTATATAGAACAAATAGAACAAGGCCATTTTATGTTAGAGAGCTGTTTCGATCTGCATACCTTTTCGAAAACTAAACATCAATTTTTTTTATGTTCAATCAGCTCAAATATAATGTTACTCCTATATTTATTGTGATTTCATTGACCTGCCAAGGAGGGGGTTTGGAACTCGTACCTAACCCACTGGCAATGGAGGAAAGGATGTGGGAAGTCGGACATTGGTAATGGTCACTGTCAAGAGGAGGAACAATAAGACGATTGCTTCCTAAACTAGCAAAAGGATATCTTCTCCATTAAAGTCGTGATATACTGTTTCTAGGTTTTACTAAACTTAAAATGGCTTGAATATGGAAATGATACAAATGCACAAGTACGTACCCACATAGAGTTGGGTTTTACGTTTTCAACTCATTTCGAATGGTTTCTAAAATTTTAATTGACTCGTACGCAACTTGTTACACTAAAACTTGAAAAATGGTTTCTATATATATTGCCATCTCTAGATAAACATGTCACAAATGTGGCGTGATCTCGCCCGTTTGCTCTCTTTGTTAATTGCATTTGTTAGGTCGGTGATGAAAGAGTGTATTAAATACTTATACACGAGTACTAGTTTAGGGTGCGTTTGGTTGGGCATTTTGAAAGCTCTTTTGGGTCCCAAAATCCATTGGGAGAAAGTTAGGGTGTTTGGCAACCATTTTTTTTTATAGCTTTAAGGTGAAAGTTGGCTTTGGGAAGGCTTCTTCAAGTAATTTTCAATATTCAGCATTTTCGGAATGCTGAGAATGAGATTAATGAAATTTACTCGATTTCCCTTTTTGTCCTCAATAATTTGATAAAAGCCCAACTTTATCCCTTTCAAGAATAACGTAGTAATTGCAAGTTGCCTCTTCGCTCACCCCTTTTAAACTGTTGCATCCAGGAGCAGTCCTAAAACTGACCCAGTGAGCCATGGAAGAGGTGCCGGAGAGTGAGCAGAGAAAATGGGGGTTAACAAGAGGCCTGTTCATGCAAGAACTGAAGAAGGTCACTTGCATAGCAGCTCCAATGGTGGCGGTCTCGGTGTTGCAGTACCTCATGCAAGTTGTGTCAATGGTTGCAGTCGGACACCTTGGCCAACTCCCATTATCCAGCGTTGCCATCGCCACTTCTCTGGCCAATGTCACCGGCTTTAGTCTTCTGGTAGGCCAATGTCATTGCTTAAAAACTTGGTCGCATTCTTAAACAATAGAAATACATGGTCAGGTTGGCTATTCCTAGCAGTCAGGATTAGCTGGGGGACTTGAAACTCTATGCGGGCAAGCTTATGGCGCGGGGCAATTCCAGAAACTTGGAGTTTATTTTTTTCAGCGCAACCATGTCTCTCATTCTCGTTTGTCCTCCAATTTGCATCCTTTGGATTTTCACGGACAAGTTCCTGGAACGAATGGGCCAAGATCCCGTAATCTCGCTCGAAGCCCATATATACATGATGTGGCTCATCCCTGCGCTGCTCGGGGGCGCAATCCTCAAGCCATTTGTTCGGTTTCTGCAAACTCAAAGCCTGATACTACCCATGCTCCTCAGCTCCTTCTTGGTCCTCTGTTTCCGTATACCCCTTTGCTGGATTCTTGTGTTCAAATTGGAGCTAGGACGCACAGGCGCAGCCTTGGCCTTCGGAATATCAACTTGGTAGAAAGTGATGCTGCTCGGGTTCTACGTGGTGTTCTCTTCAGCATGGGAGAGAACCCGCTCACGGTTCACTAAGAATGCCTTTCGTGGAATCCTCGAGTTCTTCAGATATGGGATTCCTTCTGCTGTAATGATATGGTCAGTCTCTCTAGTCCAAGAAAAAATAATCTTTCTTGCTGTTTCATCCTCTCTCTAATTGTTTCTCAATGCCTATTCTTGCAACCTTAAATGGTGGTCATGCGAGCTGCTCACATTGTCATCTGGTTTTTTATCAAAGCCAAAGCTCGAGACCTCGGTTCTCTCAATATGGTATGGTATAAAAGAGTTCAACGATCCATTTTGCACAAATTGGCAATCTTTCTGACTGTTATAATGTTAATGGTTCAGTCTTGCGATCTCTACATTGCACTTCACGGTGCCGTACGGTTTTGGAGCAGCTGCAAGATAAACTCACATTTTTCTCAGTCCCTAGTAAGGTGCAGTCACAAGAACGATAGGCAAGTTCTATTTCAAGTTTTGAAAGGACATGGTTATTTTGGGTTTTTGCAGTACTCGGGTCTCAAACGAACTCGGAGCAGGGAACCCCAACCGGGCTAGGGTGGTAGTTTTGGTAACATTGTCTCTCGCTATTATTGAAGCGGTCATTGTTGGAAATGTGCTCTTCTGCTGCCGTCATGTCCTGGGTTATGCTTACAGCAATGAGAAGGAAGTGGTGCAATACATTGGAGTCATGACTCCTCTGATTTGTCTCTCCATCTTCATGGACAGTATCCAGGCAGTCCTATCTGGTCAGCTTTTACACTTTCCAAATCCTTCCATGTTCCTCCTTTTCTCTACCTAAAGTTTTAAGAAATTGCACTCGTTCCATCTCGGGAACATTCTCTTGGAAATTTGTCTTCCTTGAATGTGGTTCACTGCTCGCTACAGATTAAGAACGTCAGTTTTTTTACCACCAGTTGAAATGATTTGATCACGTTCAATGAATAATCGGGAGTAGCCAGGGGAAGCGGATGGCAGCACAAACGAGCATACGTAAACATCGGGGCGTTCTACTTGATAGGGCTCCCGATTGGACTAATTCTCGGTTTTGTCCTGCATCTACGAGCCAAGGGGCTTTGGATCGGTGTTGTATCTGGAACCGTCGTGCAATCGGCCCTCCTCTCTCTCATTACTGGAGCCACAAATTGGCGAAAGCAAGTGTTTTCTCGAAAAAAGCTCTTCCGTAGATGGCACTTTGTTAGATTTTAAAGTCCGCACATCGACATGATATTCAAACGAAATCCCACTCACACTTTTAACAATACCTTTTGAGCACCCATTTTAGGAACGGCCTACCTAACTTCGGCCGTGGATCATAACGTCTCTCGATCTAAAGTTCGAACGGGAAGTAGAAATTGTGCAGCTGCACAAGTTTAGTGTGTGTCCTCGTTTAACATGTCGTGAACTTACGTTGCAGGCCAACGAAGCTAGGAAAAGGATATCTCCACAAAATCCGGGGAAGATCACCAGAAGTGCCAAAAATTGTGTGCGGCGCACACTTTGGTGCCAAAAGTTCTAAATCGCTCATTTCAGTGCCAATTTCGGAAAAACCAGAACTTTTAAGTGCCAACTCCGGTATACCTGCCGGAAATCCGACGTGGCCTATTGTTTATTAATTTTGGACTCGCCGGAGGCACAGTCAGCATATACAAATCAAAACGACATAGTATAGTCGACTTTCCCAAAAATAATAACCCTAAATCAAAAAAGGTAAGAAAATAGAAGAAAAAAAATAGAGGGGGGAGGGCCGACGAGGTAGAGGGCGGCAATGCCCTCGCCGGCGGCCGGCCAGGGCTCGCCACCTTTTGGCCGGCGAGGGCGAGGCTTGCGCGAGGCCGGCCTCGCCCAGATCTGGGCAAGGGCTGGCCTCGCGCAGGCCTCGCCTGCCTCGGGCGAGGCCGACGGGGGCGGGGGAGGCCGCTGCCGGTCTCGCCCTGGCCGGGAACTAGCCTCGCCCTCACCCAGATCTGGGCGAGGCTGGCCTCGCCCTGGCCGGCCGTCGGCAAGGGCTTCGCCGCCCTCTGCCTCGCCGGCCCTCCCCCCTCTATTTTTTTTTCTATTTTCTTATCTTTTTTGATTTTTTGATTTAAGGTTATTATTTTTGGGAAAGTTGACTATACTATGTCGTTTTGATGTGTATATGCTGACTGTGCCTCTGGCAAGCCACATTGGACTTGAAAATTAATAAACAATAGGCCACGTCAGATTTCCGGCAGGTATGCCGGAGTTGGCACTTAAAAGCTCTGGTTTTTCCGAAATAGGCACTGAAATGAGCGATTTGGAACTTTTGGCATCAAAGTGTGCGCCATACACAACTTTTGGCATTTCTGATGATCTTCTCCCACAAAATCCTCACCAAGAGCAACGTGACCAAAGGACCAGTCATGCCAATTTGGCTTCCTGTGTTTCCCATCCATTGTTAACAGGAATTGGTTAGTATCATTAATCAGATGGGCTTAACTTTAGCTGAATACGTACAGTTGGTGTAACTTTGAGTTGATTCATAGTATAAGTGCATTAATACCATGGATGGTGTTGTCATTACATGCGACTCTACTTGTACAGTTGTGACTACTGTATGTACTTGATTCCGATTGTGTCCTTATACGTATGGGCACAGGATCAATGGATGGATTGATCAGAAAATCGATTTGCAAGAGCAGAGGGAGATCAGGGTCATGAACACGTGGGGGCAAGCTAGCACATGCAATGCCATCATAATTTCACGGAAGTTCGCATTGGGAAAGGAAAGATCGTGAAGTATTTGAACTATCAAGAGGGACAGCACCAGATTGTCCTCACTCATGAATCGTAGGATTATCAAGTTGGTTTAGTTCTTGGAATTGAAGGAAGATTTTGATTAGAAGAAAGACCTAACAAGAATCCTGTAAGATCAAGTATACTTAACAATAATAACTGTCAAGCATCAGACAGATCTCAGTGAGAAGATCTCACACAAAATTTGGTAGTAAACTATCCTAAATCTGTCATCATAACCTTGAATTTACCTAACACTAAACGAGAAGATCTCAGTAAGAATTCGTAAAGATAGAGCTTTTTCTGTTCTCTTTACATATTAAAACAAAGTTAGCTTTTATTCTAGCAAATTGTGAAAACTGATATAGCATCACATCATAATTCTTATATTTGATGCCAAATCAAACTATTTATTCAGTAACTACTAAATATCAGCAAACAAAATTCGGATCTGCTAAGGGATGCAGCTTTCACCCATAGCAAGAAGATAACAAATCAAGTTAACCACCTTTTTTAATTTTTGGTAAGGATAGTTAACCATCTATTTTATTTTTTGTTTGGTACTAACTATTCTACTCCAAGAAAGAGAAGAAACAAGAAGAAACAACTTTGAGGGCCCATAATTCACACGGAGGTCACTTTTGAGATCTTGAAAACCTTAACTCAGATGGTTCACCAAAAAAGGAGTTGTAAGTTGAAGATACAATGAAACCTTTACAAGAAAATGGAAAAGTAATACTAGCCAGTGAAGATAAGTTACCACCCTATTCAGATTTTCAAAGAGTAACTGTCATATAATTACAGTAGAAGTTAAAACTGCTCGTTTATCTAGAGTAAAACTGATTACTGAGGGAAAAGAATTTCAAAAAGAGGGAAAAGGCAATAAACAAAAAAGCAGGAAGAATTTTCAAGGTCCTGTGCTCTTTACTCATTGCAAAATCATGGTCCTGACTCCTAATTCATGCCAACAATTCCCAGATCTAAAAGTAAAATTCCACAATCACCTACAATCACACTAAAATCAGCAATCTAAGCAGATTCTTTCCCATGCAAGAAAGTCCTCTGCTGGATTATAACAACTCAACAACATTACCTCCATGCAACACAAATTCTAGGAAGCACAGAGAAATAAAAACAAAATCGAAATGCTATAGGTTGCTCTCTTGCTGTTATTACCCTCAAACAGAGCATGAAATATGTACTCCGCACAAAAATTTGCACACAACTTGTCTACAAGAAACAGTTCATTATATCGCCACCACAACTAAAAATCTCGATGACGTTCACTGCAATCGACGTTTCTTATCAAACACATCACAATTATAATAGCGACAAACACTTCCGACTCATCTCAGCAGGCATTGGTCGGTCATCCTCGCTTTCCAGCAGCCAGAAGCATCTTTGCCAAGTACAACGGAGAAGCAAGCAGCGAAGTATCCTAACTCAAAAATCAAACAGCAGCTCAACGCACCTTGTGCTGCACAACCGAAGCCCCGCCTCTTTTCGCTTGCCAAATCCAAGGAGAAGGATATATCGGGGGAAGCGATTTGTTGCTTCAAGTTAGTGGTGATCTATTCATACACCCATTTTACTAATACTCTCCTCTTTGTTGATTCTTCAGCTCTTCCAAACAGTCCAGCGGACACCCACAGAACTCCCTCCTAGTCTGCTGACTTTGACTAATGCTTGGCCTCGCATATTGGCACTGACTTTTCCAGAACCGTCTGTGACTTTTTGCAGAGATGTTAATTGAGTGCAAAGAGTCAAGTGTGGGAGTCCTGGTTTGTGGACCAAAGAAGATGAGGCACGAGGTTGCAGGCATCTGTTCATCCGGGCTGGCTGTTAACCTGCACTTCGAGTCCATCAGCTTCAGCTGGTGATCCAAGTCAAACCGTCCCCCAGTGGAAGAAGTTGATTGAATGTACTGTGATTTTCCGGCAATTGAAACCTGTAGAATACGGTTCGCCACCTTTAAGTAGTGTATGTTTGTGGTGCGTGGCTTTCCTCTTTCTCTAGTCAAACGTGATTGCAATTAAAAAAGGGTCAGCAAACAGGGGAGTAAGGGAAAAGGAACAGAGATTTGCTGGTGTGTTTCTACTGTATGTCAATACAAATGTGCATCGGTTTCTCTTTTAACTTCGTTTCCTCTAAAACATCGTATTCACACGATGGCTTTCTTGACTCGATCTCGCATTGACAACATCAACGTTTCAACCTATCCTCATTCACTGGCTGAGAACCACGATGCATCACTGGAAGCAAACTTCCTGTTTATACTTTTCCCTAATCTGGTTGCGAGGATAATTTTTTCTGGACGTGCCTAGCCTGGCTTATCTTCGAAAGCTGATGAATATGCATTCTCAGGAACCGTACACGCAAGCACACCTTCACTTGAAAATCATAATGTGCTAGAAGGAACAAACATATCGAGCACGATGACTCATCATCCCCAATCCCATAGCTGCGCTTCTAATCACATCATAAATTGCTCCACAAACCATTAGAAGTTTCCATTCAAAACCAGTCGATACCCGTGGACTTTTCAATAATGACTCATTAATGTCCCAAGATATTCAAAAGCTATCCGTATTCGCTTTTCAGCAACCCATGTTAAGGGGCTTCATCTGTTTTTTCTTTTAAAATCCAATGACCGATGGAGCTCAGGTAGAGACGATCGACTCAAATCAACCTTCTAACAGACTGGCCCCACAAAGAAAGGCAACAAAAAAAAAATTCTAACGAGGTTAAAAAAATAAGAACACGAACATTCTGCGACGGCACGAGACTTGGGATTATGTTATATGCACATTTACCAGATTGCCTATAAGATGAATAGAAAAAATAATTCCTAGAAAAGACTAGAAGGATTATTTCGAGAGCTGCCCTCAACAAAATTGTAGGCTCCTTATCAACACACACTTCCTAAAAGACTAATCCTCTTGTTATCGTACAAACTTGCTTCACCACACGTCCTTCGGTAGTGACTTTGCGCTTCACTATAGTTGGATGAATGCTCGGTCAAATGCCCAATAGAGGAATGACCCAGTCGAAAAAATTCCGTCCATGCCAGCCAAACCACACTCGAAGTTATAGTCATCAGTATTTCTCTTCAGAATTGGCATATGCTGCGAGTCTCTCCCCCAAGGCCTCCACGAGATCATGGTACTCAAAGAATGCAGGGTATGACTGTAGACCAATCGGACACATTATAAGTCCTATCACTTCCTAGAAAGTAACAAAATCCAGCTGCACAACTTATGCCTCTAAAGGATCTAATACTTAGAATGCAGAAGTTGGATTAAAATGAAAAAAGTCTACCTGCAGAGTGACGCTGTAAGCCCTCCACAAGCGCAGGTCATGCCGAAAAAGATCAAACAAGACCTTCAAAGATTTCCACGAGCAAATAGGTCAGTAAGCCATCTTCAGTAGACGAACATACATTTATACTACTAGAAACTCAAAACAATATCAGATAATCTTCTCAAATTACAGTTTCCATCAACAGAGAAGCAAGATATAGCGAAAATACTGTTATACAAATTGTATTTAATTATACCTCAGACCGTCTTAAGAGAGTAGCAAGAACAACTATCCACTCCTTGAACTTGACGGAGCACATATGAGCCAACAGAAACTCCGCATCCAACCTGCTTTGCAGCGTATTCATCTGAAGCTGAATAAAGTGAATTTCCAATCAGTTGAAGAATGTCATCAGATTCACATAATCAACAAATAAAAGGAAATTGAAGAAGACTTGGGTTCCTTCAATAATCTTAACAGTAGTTCAAATATGGACATGGAGAGTCAGGGACACAACAAAACTCATTAAAGGCATGTGGATATCTCCTCCAACAAATCTCATGCAGGAAAAGAAGCAGGTGTCATACATAGGGAACAAACGCATGAGCGCACGCGTAGAGAGAGAGAGAGAGAGAGAGAGAGAGAGAGAGAGAGATGCCTTTTGACCAATTAGTTCAAGCCCCGAGGCAAAACTCTCCAAGCGAGCGGAGCCATCTTTCTCTCGTTGGAGATACTCCTGACATATATTGCAGGCACATAAATCAACTCATTGTCAAAAGATTCATGGAAAAAAAAATCAAAGGTTTTTCTCACCACCAAATCAAACTGTGTGCCTTTCACAAAGGCAACAAGTTTCGAAAGTTCCTTCCCCGACATCAAATAACTAGCATGGTTTTCCAGAATGTTCTTGACTGAAGTGACATGAGCACTTTGCTCTTTGAACGTAGGGCTGGACAAAAGCAAAACTTCATTATGATCATTCCAATGGGCAAAGTAGTAATATAAAGTATAATGTAGAGCCAGTAGAACAGATGAATGACCTTCTGTAGTCTGTGGACTGCCTCTTGTAACTAGAACGAAATAAAAAATATCCTATGAACCGAGGGGATAATCTGTCTGAATCAGAAGATGCCTGTTCGTACTCTCTTCCAGATCTCAGCAAGAACCTCACCTACAAACCAGAGCAAAGGTTTTAGACTGAGCAAGAATTCTCTCTCCAAATAGAGAAAGCAAAGGCAACAATTTTTACCAGCTCTCCCGCGAGTTCATACAGAGATTCATCAAGTGTTGCCTGCATAAGTAAGAAAAGCGAAGTGAAAGGCTGTGTGGAGAAAACCTATATAAAGAAAGGGGCAAAAAGAAAACCCATCGAGACAAGAAACTTGCAGACAACAACTAGTCATCTACCTGCAATAAACGCAGAGGACTATACTTTTGGAGAAACCCTATATTAATAACGGGGAAAAAAGAAAATCCATTCAGACAAGAAAATTTGCAGACAACAACTAGTCATCTACCTGCAATAAACGCAGGGCACTATACTGACTGACAGCAGGGCCTTCGAGCTTTGCTATAACCTGTCCACAAAGATTTAAGGTGATGATAAAATTTGAGGTCCCAGCAGGACAGACAAATTAAGAATCTTAAAAAAAAATGCTCTGCGTGACTCCCTCATACTCTACAGGCAAATAGGAAAGAAAGGAGATCTTTCACATAGAACAAAGGAAAGGGATCCGTCCTTTTGATGATTTTTTTGGAAAAGAAGCACGAGAAAAAACAATATCCACAATCATCATATTGATGAATGAAGACCTAAGAGGCAGACCAGTATGTAGCAAGCTGCCGTCCTGTACCATCTTCTTTGGAAACATTCCTCGAACAACCTTCAAAAAGTTGATGAGTGGTGTAAACATTCTGCTATCTTCAAGAGACCAGGAGAGAGAAAATACTAAAAGGTACATCTTTAATCAATAACTTAATGAAAAAGTATATAAGATAACCCCCAAAAAATCCTAATATCTTTGTTTGCGACTTACTAATTTTTGACTAATATGCATAAATATACTTCAACAACTAGCAGCAAGAAACAATTAAGGACTTGCCCAAGACAAAATTTAGTTTTTTTCTTCCTTTGCTAATAATTAAACTCCACAGCAACGAAATCAAATCACAGGTACTTTTACTGCCTCAGGACAAACACGAACCAGCATCATGAATGGTGGCCTCAGAACAGACATGCAAGCAGACTTTATTGCAGACATTTCATTCACATTATGGAAAAGACCTATTTCATGATGTGCATTAATAGCCAGCTGACCAGGAAAAAGATTATTTCAAAAGCCAAGATAGCAGTATGCTACGCTTATCAGGTCTTCCTTGTGATGCTAGTTCCTTGATTAACAGTATGACAGCACTCCAGTACATTAAGATGGCAGCAATAGGTCAGGAAAGTACTCTGTTGATCTTCCAGCAGCAGAAAACAGATCAGCCCAATGACGACCATCAGTTTTTCTAGCAACACTGACGACCACATCAAAATACTCGGGAAAATTTCTTATCAAATCACAGGTCTTCTCCAGAAGAGTGAAACCGGTCACACTTTTGAGGCCATTATTCCGGTGCTTGTTTATGTTTTGCCTGCGATTTGCAATTTATTATAGGTTAGAAACTATGAAAAGCATAGTAAAATATAAATACATCGAAAGGAAATCTCATCATTAGTTTTCACAACTGAAACTGCAAGAGGGAAAAGCCCACTGCCAAGCAAGAGGGAGTGATAAATATAGGGTGACTCGAAGCTTTCTGGTAGGGTTTATACTAATTCAAATGGTAATAATTAAAAGAAAGACAGCGTCAAGAAATAAGACAACACTCGGGTACATCACTCTCAATAAGGTTAAAACCTAAGTACGACAGAATTACCTGGTAATTTGTGCATCAAAGACCGTAAAAAGAAGCCACTCCAGACAGTGAGAAAAATGAGGCTTCTCTGCTGATAATTCTGCAAGCCTCAAAGCTTCCTGATTTTTGTCCCTCTAGAAGTGAAGAGATAAGAGATACGATAAGAGGAAAAATCTTCTTAAACATACTGTCATCATAACATAATAAGCACTGCCATGCAAGGCCAAAGTTGGATTCACAAAAGAACAAAAATATAAACTTCATGAATCAGCTGTTATGAGCCAACTACTAGGATCATGATTCAGAAATCAAGTTCTCACCAGATTCCGATTGTTAATCTATTCTCCAGCTCCACCAAGCAATAAAACACCAAGTGCAAATAAGAGGACCGTCTGTTGCTATCAGTGTTACCTGAAGGAGGTGGCGAAGTAGACAATGCAATATAGTCTGCGCCTGAGGAGAAGGTTCAAAACATGGGAATTCCGTACATGCTGAAAAAGACAGTCGCTGAGAAACACCAACCACGACCCCTGCATTTGGTATGAGCCCAAGTGGGTACACCTCTCGATCGAATTCAAGCTCTGGATCCAACTGAAATAGGAAGAGAATACTTAATGTACTACATAAAAGAACCACAAATAAGTATAACATAAGCATAACAGATTTACTATCAGTTCCAAGACTACAGAATATAGCATGTAAAACATCAAATGATTACCAATCATGAGAACAAAGCAGACAATATTACATAATTTCGCAAACTTCAAAGTCAATATATGCCTAACAAGCAAAATAAGAAATCACAGTGAAGAATGAAGTGCGACACTTAACCGCAAATTACCTGCAAGAAATCTTCCTGCTTAAAAGATTCTACACCTGGAGATGGATACCAGACCTGGAAGAGTACATTTCCCACAAAGACCTTATCAGACATATTCAGCAACCGCCAAGCAATAGGACTATCAACCCTAAGCTAATGGAACATAATAGGTACCAAGAAGGTCGCTTTAGGCTTTAGTCCCAACAGTCCCTTACCTGCATTCCTCGATGACCATAATCTAACCAGGATATTTCTTCAATCAAATTAGTTGTATCCTCGGATTTACCACAGGTCACCCAAAATAACTCAACAGAGTCAGTAAGCTCCCTTTCACGTCCATCGTCCAAATCAAGTAATGAAAGCTCTCCATTTGCTCTCAATATCAAACATCTAGCAATTGATGAAACAATTCGGGGTGATGTTGGCATTAGAAGACCTCTACCTCTATTTGGGACTAATCAGTTGAAAAATGCACTGATGATTCAACCCAGTTTACCTGGAAGGTTCCCTAGCCAAACCATCTGAAGATGAAGAGAGATGATTGGTCAATGCACAATCTCTGGGAAGCTGGTCAGGGATGAAACGCATTGCTGCAGGATGGCTCTTTGCAGTCATGATGGAGAGTTCTCGTACTGTAGAAAGCTGTTTGTCATTTTATCACTTAAAATGTATGAAGAATAGAGCTTCAGTCAAGCACTCTCATTCAGAGTGCAATTCTGAACTTCCAACTTTAGAGCTATGTAAGGTAAACTGATAATCAACAAGTAAGACATGTCTTTACCTGCAAATCTGGGGTACTAGATGGTGTCAATTCTCCGGATAAATTTACATGGAAGATGTGAACATCAAATGGACGATAAGTGACTAGGATATAATTCTCATAAACATCCATAACCATTGGTTTGGTAAGCAGAGACTTCCGAGAAAGTAGCGAACTCTGATCAAGGTGATATCTTGGGTAGAAAAGCAACTCATACCTGTATATAGACAAGAACAAAGAAAATAAAGAAATTTTATTCCCAATATCAAACCATATAATGCCAAAATTAGGACTAATACAAGAGTCAGCTACAAATCAAGATTATACAACATGAGCAAACTCGAAAGAAAAATAATCCCCATCTGAATGCCTGCTGCTCTCTTCCTTCTCCTCCCCCCAGCCCCAAACCACCCAAAAAAAAAAAAAAGAGTTAAAAATAATAATTAAATTAAATTAAAAGGGCTAGGAAGAGAAAGGATAAGGTCCCACCCAAAAACACCTATGGAAACCAAGAGATACCTAAGCAAAAATACAAAGATCTACACAGAAAAAAAAAGCAGAAAGGTGATGTCACCATGATATGAGGGCCTCAACACTTAATTAGATGCATCTAATTAGAACAGATTTAATATGCTCTCAATATGACAAGACAACGCTAGGAAAATTATTGAGGATTTAATTGAAAAATATCTCACATGTTAGAAGAATCGTCATAGTTGCACACAACAACAATCTTTCCCAGCCATAGCAAACCTTTGCATTGTATCTTCTGTTCCTGAGAAATGTCGCCAAACACCCGCCACTTCTTCAGTCGTATATCATATAGAATTAACCCATGAAGGCCAGCAACTGCCAAGTACATTCCATCTTTGCTAGCTGCCACATGTTGAACGGGCCAATTTTGGGAGAGGTACGAAACCTGGATTGAAGCATACCAAATCAAACAGGTCCTTGGCATGTAGATATTCTCTCAACTATGGAATTTAACACTTACTGGAAGATTAAGATGCAGCATTTTAAGTTCATTCGTCTCTTCAGACTGCACAACAAGCAACCGATCCTCGCCGTAAATCACTTGGCGCACGTATGTCATACCAGAGACACCTCTATTTAGGCAACATTTCCCAAAGGAAAAGGCAAGAACTCTCTCGGAGGAACCTTCCTCAATAGCATAGAGCCTGTATCCGAATTCATCCCACTGCATCAATGAGACACCACTAACCAACGGTTCACAACGACTATCCTGAGTTGGCTTCATCAAAGGAGAAGAAACAGAACTTAAACCAATCTGACGTATTGTCGACATTAGCCGACACCCTGAAACAGACCAGACTGTAAGGCCTCTATACTTCCATCCAACAGCAAAGGCAGAATTATCTGGGGTCCAAGCAATACAGGTGACCGGACCAGTATCTTCCACAGAATACCTGGAAGAACAAGATCAACTTATTCCAATCAATCCAGTTGCAAAAGGCCTAGGAATCAACAGTACACCATTTTCAAGCAGTGAATGTCCTTATCAAGACAACCATCATAAATAAACGAAAGAAACTCCAAAACTTGCAAGACGTCAAGTAGATGGTTCTTGATATTTCTCTTACCCCCAGTCAAACAGAGACACGGAACGAATAAGTGATGCAGAGTCAGCAAGGTCATATAGCTCCACCACCCCCCTTCTGGTCCCAACTGCAAGGATTTGTTGCTCTGAAGCTACAGATGTACATACAGCATCACCAGATCCAACACGCTTTTCAGTTCTAATAGACTCGACCGGCTTTAGTCCTTTCTTACTCACCGAACATAACATCAGTTGTCCATCAGAATATAACACAAAAAGCAGCCTCATCGGAAAGCAAAGCTCCAACTGAACAATTGCAGGCCTTTTTATAGAATTCTGCTGAGCTATCGGGGCTCCTGGATTCACTATAGCAGCAATTCCATTACTTAAAGGATGTGGTAAGTCAGTAACTTTGTCACTATCATTCAGTATGGGATGATCAAGTCCAATAGCCCCACAAAACTGCACAGACATTATGATTCAAAGAGAAAATTTAATTCATAATCAACAGAAGACAACTCCCTTAAGGCTGAACATATTTAAGCATCAACGTCTTACAAAAAAACTCTGATTCTGAAAGTAAATAGCCAGTAAAAAAAATAACTCAAATTAATACTGCATTAAGCATACCTCTCCCTTCCAAGAAATACTGTACAAGGAGCCGTCAGAGAGTCCAAGCAGCATATGCCTATTATCACTTACAATATTGCTCCTGGAGAAGAGACAAAAGTTACGAAAACATTCATCAAACATGCCCAACAGGTAATTCTAAATAATAAAGAAATTGGCATATCCACAGTACGATACGACAAGAGTTTAGATTTCCAGCATATACACAACTACATTAATGTGATACTTACACAGATAAATTCATTTCCGCAAAAGGAACCCGCTCGCTGAGGAGAAGAGAAATTGTGACAAAATATAGACCAGAAGGTTGCTTCCCTCCAATCTGTACTCTTTTCTCAGAAAATTGAACCTTAAATAAGTGAAGATAGAGTGAAGTCGTCTGCAAATGATATGAAACCATGTCATAAGAAGCAACAAAGTGCCCTGAAGGGGATAATATAAGAAGCAATTGGCATTTTCTTTTACTAATCAGAGCAAGAACAAGGAAGGAGAAAAGAATGCTCGCACTCACTAACAATAGGCACAATTGACAAGCATCACCTCTCTAGCTTCTATAAGAGATGATTATCTGAAGGGTCATACTGATGCCCTGTTGTCCTAAAAAAATAACTACAAAGATCAGTCTGCAAAATGAGACTAGTCAAGTGGCAACACACAGAATTTCTTACTGGCACAGCCAAAGAAGAGATCCTCAGAAGGGCACCTAGCTCTCATTTTGAACACCATCCTTTCTAGATGCATTATAGTCAAGGTAAGTTTTGCACACGATTACATCCAAAAAATGAATATGTACCAATTTATAGTTACAGGTCGACCAGATACGAATCAAGACAAGCAACGCAAAATGCAATTGCACAACTAATATGCACGACTAATAAATCGACTGGATCATTCATTTTCATCAACCTATCTATTACATCTCAAACTCACCATGACGGCAATTAATTTGGCATCAGGACTCCACACGGCCTGCGAATTCTCTCCCTCCCTCTGCATCGAATCCGCATCCCTCTTGTACTTCCCCAATCTCACCTTATGCTGATCACACAAAAACAAAACAAGATAAGACGGATCGCTAGAAAAACCAGCGGACCACCACGGAAATACGCAGAATACCTGGGGGAAGTCAAGAAGAGTACGAGAGCGAGCTTGTTTTGTTACCTGAGAAGAGCTCCAGAGCTCGAGGTGGGACGGGGAGACGACGAGCAGGAGGCGATTGATGATTTTGAAGTAGATGATCCTCTGAGAAGACGGACACAAACCTCGCTCCAGTGGAATCACCTGTGGCCATCCGTAGGCCATATACATCTTGGCTCCTCCGATTCCGGAACTCGATGCGGCAAAACGACTGCACTGTGCTTCAGGAGGGCGAAGGAGAGAAGGGTGAGCGGTCAATTCAGAGGCGATGGAGGAGAGATCCGAAGCATTTTTTTTCTCGAGCGATGGACTCCGATCCCTCACGTGGATCTCAGAGGAGGAAGAAGAACTGAAATTCAACTATTTTCTCTTTTTCTTGGTTTTATTTTATTGTGCTCTTACTTTTTGGTGCGTTTGTTCAGAAATGTCTCTTGCATAAATTGGCGCGTCGGGTCAAGCGGGTAACTAGCTGAGCGGGCTTGGGCATAGACACTTTATCAATTGGGCTGGGCTCAAAAGATTGTGAATTAGCGCACGGGCCGGTGAACTTCGTCAAGTGAACCTTTTCGGCCCGTGGGCTCATTCAAACCCACTCAGGCCCGGATATCTCTCGCCGTGCATTCAGATCCCGGTCGACTGAAGATCTGAGCATAGTAAATCAAAAGTACACAAACTAGTCGTGAACCCGCGCCTTGCACGGATTTGAAAGATATATGTGACGATGTACATTATTCTTTTATCCATAAATGATGATTTATATCTTCTAATTGATTTGTTGATTATCGGTATCTAACTTTCTCGTTTATAGCCTTGTTAATTTGCATCGATCTCTTTTAGCTTAACATTTGATGAACGTTTTTTTAGTAATTACATGGATCTAAACTTTTGTTGGAAAGTCGTAATTTGCAAAATATTCTAGTTTTGCGGACTTCC
Organism: Melaleuca alternifolia; assembly: GCA_019926035.1. Lineage (NCBI taxonomy): Eukaryota > Viridiplantae > Streptophyta > Magnoliopsida > Myrtales > Myrtaceae > Melaleuca > Melaleuca alternifolia. The sequence continues at coordinate 669,965 of JAGKPW010000366.1, forward strand.
TTATGTTAGATTAAAGGGTTTTTTTTTTTTACTTTTTTGTTCTTCCCAGGACAAGTTAATGCACCAGCAGACATTAGCTATGAACACATGAAATGCATGCTCCTTAAATGAATATTTGAGAACCACTTTACTTCAAATGTGAGTTAGTTCGATTCTGGAGCACTCGGAGGATGGCGATGCACTACCAAAGTGGATCTGGATGGAACTCGGACCGCATGGTGCATGAACTCACTCTGTTTCCACCTCAAGGAAGTACATCCAGCTTGGGTCATAGCGGAAAGGGAGAGAGATCAGGCGCTTCCGAAGAGCCGAGAGAAGAAAATGGATGTGCCGATCAGAGACGGGTCGACATCAGAACTGAGATATCAAAGCCCAAATGGAGGGGGAAAAAGAGGAGGAAGTGGCGTGCGATGGGGACTCGAGAGGCGATAGACACCACCAAAGGCGAAAGGACCTGTCCAAAGGATCCAAATTTAGGGTCAAAAGTGGAGATGTCCACGTAAGCCTTGAGGGGATAAGCCTGTGGGCGTGTTTGTACTGAAGAGAGTTAGCGAGGAGACACGTCCCAAACAATTTGACATGGCGGGCATCAACTTTTTTCGACCTGCGATGGGGTGTAATCTCGACAAGATCGAGATCAAGGATGAGACGATCCGTTCTGTCCGGAACAAGGACGGTCATTCTCCACTGTGGATTGCTTAAGGGATCAGAAAGTAGTCAAAGACCATATTCGCCGTTGTGGTGCATATTGGAACCATGCGGTGGCAATGCATGGCCCGATAACAACAAGCATCAAGATAAGATCAACCATGCATTAGCCTTAAGTCTCGCCATTTCTCCCAATTACATTTAGATTTCATCGAGAAAGAGGGAAAATGTGCATGTGAATGTTCAACCTTCGATAGATGAAGCCATAGAAGTCCTCGCATGACGAATTTGTCAAGGCTGAAATTATCTACATAACCAAAGATCTCATCGCCGATGAAAGAAATCATATATTTTTGGGAACTCCCGCTGGATCCATCCGGTAAATGAGTACAGCTTTGTAAGGATTTATCCTCTATACGCACATTTGGTAACACGTGTTAAAGTTCACAACATCTTAAGTATGAATGATCTTTTGTTAGAATGGTTTTATCATTGCTATCGTTTTTTTTTTTTGTCATGCATGTACAATTGATAAATAACTTAAAATCGTTATGTGAAATCCGAACTTACTCGTATATTGTCAACAACTAGGCAAGGGCAGCCCTCGCTTGGCCTCGCCCGGCCAAATCTAGGTGAGGCCATCGTTGTCATGGCCAAGATTGCCTTCACCTATGGCTAGCAAGAGCCTAGCAACCCTCATCGACCACGTTAAGAAAAAAAAAAGTAAAGAATGAAAAGAGAAGGAAAAGTAAGGATAAATACATAATAATTTTCCCTTACCAAAAAAAAATACATAATAATATTTTCACCAAACGGCGGATAATTGTGTTGGTTAAAAGCTTATCCCTTATCGCTGAGATTCCAGCTACTAACGTCTTAAATGGAAAATCATGGTTTTGGGGTCCTATGCTAGTCTTCCCCGAGGTATAAGGGCTCAACCCTTTGGTGTCGTACGGGCATAGGGGGCCCGTGGTGGAATCCTCGATTATAAAAAAAAAATACGTAATAATTTTCCAAGTCAGTGCTGACCATGACATGTAGGATAACCAATATTCACGCCAACGGTTTTCAGCTAAAATTAATTGAATGGAATAAATTGACAAAATGTGAAAGATTTAAGACTTAATTGGCACAATTAATAAATTTAAGACTGAATTGATAAAAGCATAATAAGTTGCGGACTTTTTTGGTAAGTTTTATGAGAAGCGGTGCCGGTTATTTTGCTCGCACATTACGCAAAGGATTCAAATAGAAGCATTTAGATCCTTCATGTGAATATTTACAGCATAATACTATGAGAAATTCTCAGTAAACACAATTTCGAAAATAATCTAATTAATGGATAAATTTTCTATGGCCAATTCTCCCTATGAAAGAGTTATCGACACTCGAATTAAATCACGTAAATCTCCAATGCCCTTTATCGTTCCTGGTCGATTTCTAACGTGATTTCCTCCTCTCATGATTAGATTCAAATGGCAAAGTGCATCGACTTTTGCGGCACTTTACAACGGCACCTTGGTATCGATTCATCACTCTTCCGTTCTACGGCCGGACTTTGGCTTCAGGGTCTCACCCCATTTTTCATGCGCGAAATCGTATAGCGTATAGTCATGTGGTAGAGATTTCGTGAGCACCCTATTGAATTCTATTTCAGTGGTTTTGAAGAAAAAGTATATGATCACATGCACCCGAGCAAATAGAGCAAGGCACTCGTGAATATAGAAGAAAACAAATGAGTCCGTGTCATCCGGGGTTCATGCGTATGCGTCAAAACGCTTGCAGATTGAATTAATCTATTGCTGCACAGAATATAACACATTGACACGACCCATCGATCCCTCCAAAGCTTCAAGACCACAACACTAGGGCACAAACAATGCAGGGATGGCCCTCTGCCTGAGCACCATGGAGATTCTTGCTGGTCCCTCCTCTCTCATCACTCATCAGGGACTTGGACTTTTAGGATCGATTTTGCTGCGAAGCCCCACTCGAAGAGACGACGCCAATGTATATTTTAAAGTCCCGACCCGACACAAGATCCAAATCTTAGGCTCGGTCTTTGATCGAGAACCGGCAGATCCAATTGCAACACTGTTCAGTAGCCTTTGTTATATAGGTAAAGGACAGTTTTGAGCAAAATTCAACCTAATGGCGTGTCGGAATTCAAGATCCATGCAAGAAGTCTCGACTTATTATCCTGTAATTAAAAAAAGAAACAAAGAAAACATTTCGTTACTATGCAAGCATGAACTGTCGAGCTCCAATCGAATTTTGAGATATCTAGCTCCTTCCCATATAGGATAATTTCTTATACATCCATATGTATTTCCGCACGTCAGTGTTAACGATAGCACGTATAATTCGGGCTTCGATCTTGGTTAATCATTCGAAAGGTAAGGGGTCGAATAATTCTCACGACTGGACAATACAAAATGCACGAGCGAGAGAGAGAGAGAGAGAGAGTAATCATGTGACGGAAGAACGGCAGTGGCGGTGGTGGTGGTGGTGGTGGAGGCAGTTGGGCCACGGCTGTCTCGGGCATAACTCGGGCTAAACAAATTCCGCAATTCGGGTTAGCTGGGGACGACGACGGTCTCCCAATCCAACCATTAAGCCTTGCCGGTTGGCGAGGGTTCGGTCCCTACCCGAGTCGCTATTCGTGCTCCCTCTCTTCCCCGTCCTTTTGCACCTTATCATTGATTGCCACGCACGCTCTTCATCTTATGGGGCCCCCCGAGTACGTGTAAAAATTATTCCCTCTTTTGTCCCCTTTTAAAGCCTATTTCTGTCCTTCAGATAATTACCTTTTTATCCTCTCTTTTTTTTTTTTTGTGTATTCCCAGCATGACCTTTATTATTTGGGTTACCCTCTTTCTTTTGAGGGTGTTATTATAATAATTGTTAATGAAGTGGACACATGCCACGTTTTTCAGCATTACCCCATGTTAATTGAAGGTAGACAATTTTTTGGCCGGGATTAAACCATGAGATTCCCCGACTTGTCGATACCGCTACTAAACAGTATTGGCCCCATTGATCATCTTAAAAAAATATGTCTGAGATCGATCATTTTCAAGTCATTTCTCCTCAAGAGCTGTTTCCTGTCTTTGTCCGACCCGATCGTTAAATAAAAAAATTAAAATAATTGGCAACAAGGATTAAAATTATGGACTTATTATTATTGTCCATTGTCATTTGAGAGAACATATTTGGCTTCTTTAATCCTATTGCGAGGACGTTATGATTTGATTGTTTCGCTTTAAACTATTCGAAAATGATTATACCAATATCCATTATTTTTAATATACTTCTCTGCATACAATAAAAAAGAATTTAGAAAACTTAAAAATGTATATGCTTGAGTTCTCATCCAAATATAAAAAGCATGTTTGTTTCTTTAAAATTATAAATTTCGTATTTCGCTTCGACCATATTGTACATTTATGGGCAAATTTCCCGTTTCTCTCTCCCCTAATACCTCAACCATTTCTTCCATACGTTAGGCACAGTAGCCCCAAACAAAAAATATGAATAGTTGTCACCTATGCTCAGTTGCCACAAATTTCTGCTTGCCACCCGGACAATTTGAACGCTTGACCCACTAGCATGGACAACTCGAGAAGGAAGTCAATCACTATTGCAAATGGCCGTGGAGATCCCATGAAGAGAGCTCGTTTCCTTTCTGTTACTCTTCCCCCTAACTCTCTCTCTCACTCTCCGAAAAATTGCGCGCGCTGTCGCCTAATTGACCTCAATCTAAGGTTGCCTCGGCATCGCCGCCACGAATTGACACAGTATACACCATGGGTGACCTCATTGAGATTGTCACGAGGGCCAGCAGATGTGGAGAGTGGAGGCTGATGACGGCAACCGGGGGTGTTTGTCCTATAGATTGGGGATATCCAATTGAATAGGTGGGTGGATGGCTTAATTTTTTTATATGGCGTTGTAACTTGTAAGAGCATTTTGGTCATTTGAAATATGAGACTTACATTTCCAAGAGTAAATATACTTCTTTGGTAATATGGTGAAAGACTCCGACGAATTTTTGGTACTTTATTGCCGCTAAACTCTCCAAAGATGCCTTGTTTCCATAATGGGGAAAGAGGGACAAAATATCAGTGAGAACCAAAAGAGAAGCCCACAATTATGCAGCGTGATAAGAATCGGAAGCAAGACGTGGTGTCTGCCAATTACTGTCACTTCCTGTCAACTCCCTTCATCATTTCTCCCCCTCCTATCTTTATATCTTTGGCGTTTTCCCATCTCCCAATTCCTCCTTGTCTTGCACGGTGTCCCCTGGTTCAATTGTTCGTGGCGTGAAGCATCGATCCACGGTCACCATCACGCCCGAATTGCTCATCTGATGATGAGGCAATTCTTCAATTTCGGGGTCGATTAGCATGAGGGGAGTTAACTTCATTGGCTATCGTACGATAGCGATGACATTCGAGCCAATATCTTGCAGTCAATGTTGAATAAGATTTTTGACATGACCATACCTAAACGAATATACATTCATATTCATGTGCGTCGGACGTGCCAACTCAAATTATGATAGCTTTTATTGCACAATTCCTTAAAAGTTACACTAATTAGAGATGTGTGGATTCGAACTCAACAGAGTATTTTCATACGAATTCTTTGTAATACATTTGCCCATGTAAAGTATTTTGGGTTTTTTTTTTAGCACGTAAGATTTAACATTAACCCCTGATAATTAAGGGAGATGGCCGCGGTGACGTGGCGTCCACCAGGCGATGGCCTGCTCTTCACCAAATACAGCACGTGCATCATTTGGCCAACTGGTGCAGAGGCGCATCAGCCCTTCAGCCAATCGTCAAATGCATCAACACAAAAACGACCTTTCACTTTGCTCATTCGCCGCCGGCCGATCACAGCCTGGTGTTCGGCTCGTCGACACGTGGCCCCCACCCTCGAAAGATCCGCCCTTCCTCCTTTTCTATTGGCCCATCCGCAGCCTCCCCGTCACAGCCTGGGCAAAATATCAACGCCACCAACCCAAAAGGTTCGATCAAATAGAAAGGAAAGAAGCAAGGAAAATTATAATCTAGAACGAACGTTTTTTAATTAAGTAAAGAAAAACGAAAGAGAAGTGGCCGCAATAGAATTTTTTCTCTTTTACAAGGCACACGACAGCTTTCAGCGAAATCAAATGAGATAATTTTTTCTTTTCATTACATCTCACTGTCCGATCGCTTTTTTTTCTCTCTCTTTCCGTCGGAGTGTTATCTAACAAATATATACTTGATAGGGATTTAATTGTCCGAATTCGTCTCGACACGAGCTTTTGCATTCTTTTATGTTAGTCAGAATTACGAAACGTGGGTGACTTTTATATAATTAAGACTCTTTTCGATTAGTAAAAACTAAGTATTCGATATGTCCGTAGACTTGTTCTACGTAGGAAAAGAAGGAGGAGCCACGCCATACGCCATTCCGCTTTCCCAATATAAATCGGAGCCAGCTGCCGCTGCCGAGACAGAAGCTTCCTCTCTCCCTCTTCGAAGCTCCCTGCTCTCTCTCTCTCTCTCTCTCTCTCTCTCTCTCTCTCTCTCCTCCAGTCTTTATACGCTTTGATAGCCGCCGGCGAAGAAGGAGAGGAAGATTTCCATTCAACGACGCCGGAGCAAATTCATTTCCCGGAAACCCCATCATCCTTTTTTCTGCTCGGAGGAAATCTCGGAGAAAAATGGGATTCCCGCTCGGCTACACGGAGGTCTTCTTGCCGAAGCTCTTCGTCCACGTCCTCTGCCTCCTCGGCTTCATCAGGCACCTCATCTTCGCTCTCTTCCACTCCCTCGGCCTCTCCGACTTCCTCGACACCGACGCCGTCTCATTCCCTGCCGAGTCCCGGGCGCGGCCGGTGCTCGAAAGCCCCCCCTTCTCGGCCCTCCTGATCCGGGAGATGCTGCCCGTGGTCAAGTTCGAGAGCCTGGTCGACCCGCCCGAGAGCTGTGCGGTGTGCCTGTACGAGTTCGAGGGCCGGCCGGAGGAGGAGATCAGGTGGTTGAGCAACTGCCGGCACGTCTTCCACAGGGAGTGCCTGGACCGGTGGATGGACTGCGACCAGGACACATGTCCTCTATGTAGGACCCAGTTCGTGCCCGATGACATGCGGGAGGAGTTCAATCAACGGCTGCGAGCTGCTTCCGGGGTTGGCGATTTCGCCATCTCCGAGGAGTGATGACAAGCTCAGCTCTATCTTTTTCTTGAAATGGGTATGCTGACTCTGGTCTTGCGTTTGACTGTTGCTGACTACGTTTGAGACGGTGAAGAGTTAGGAAGGGTATATAGCTTATAACGGGGGAATTGTTAATTAGCCAAGAAAAATAATGGAAGTAGCAATTTTTTAGTTGGATTACTTCTTTTATTTGAATTTTCTTCTTTCTTCTATCGAAAAACAAAGATTGGGATTTATACCCAATTGTGTGACTGAATCTTGCAACTTGGGATTCAGGTTTAGTACTTTGGGTAATTCACTCTTCACTGTAGTGTGGGGTTCGAAGGATATTTCATCTTTTTCTTGTGTAAATGAGCGCATCGCGTGTATTAAATTCTTCGAGGGACAGGACATGGTTCATGTCTCTTGTGCTCTGGCCTTATATAACGTCGGCAATGTTCGGTTGGTGAGGCTCTTTAATGTGAGAGATAGAAGCCAGAAACAGAGGATCAAAAGAGGTTCTTGATGATGATGATGGTGGTGGTGGTGGTGGTGGTGGTGGGCTCAACGGAACGAGAATATAAATAAATCGACAGAAAAGCAATGGTGTCTGACGGAGTTTGTTAAGTGTAGTTAGCTGAGTGCAGGTGGCTGAACCGATTTGTTTGGATGTTGTCAGCTCTAATGATGAACTGGGTCAGCCCTTCCCCTTCTTTGTTGAAATGCTATTTTCAGGTCCGACCATCGCTTCTTGTTCTCTCTTCCTGCTTTGTACCAATGCTTGGTGAAAGTTGGGGGAAAAAAGCTAATACAAAACAGTTTTTGGTCAGAACGTCGGGTCTCCATCTACCTTGTTATGTCGCTGATCACTGATTCACAACATGTTCCGAGAGAGAGAGAGAGAGAGAGAGAACGCGCATTAAAGGGTGGCGAGTTGTGTGATCATGGACTGGGACTTTGTGCACGACCCATCTCTATCTCAGGCTCTGTGACTGAATTTTCACCTGGCCTGTATAGTGTTTTACCCACAATAAGACGAGCTCTCATGGGACCGGCTCAAATTCAATTGAGCACCCGAAGCCCTACACATCGGAGGTTGAAGAAACCTCCTCCCGTCTGACGATCTTGCTATAAATTCCAAGTTAGTTCGTGAATCCGGATCCAATATGACATTTGGGTATCATTGCGAGCAAGAGAGATGGCCCTTTAGATAAGGTAAACGAGAGAGATTGGGCCACTAGAGCCACTCCACCTACCAACCTGTCCTCGTTCTGTATCCGTGAAGATTTAAATTCTTTGTGTGAAGCGAATCCATTTGATCTTAGATAGGCGCCATTAAGTCTGAGGGAACTTGTACGCATTATTGTGTTGTTTATGCATCCACCCATCCTGCTGAATCAACAAAGTTTCCCATTGTCAAACATTGCGAGACTAAAGATCATTCGGTTATGAAAAGGAAGAAATTCTTCACCAGGCAAAGCAGCAAGCAGCACAAGTTGATCTAGATATCGTCCTTCAATATCTGGCTATTTCTCTACTTTCCATTGGGTCAGCAGTGAAAGGCAGTCGCCATCCGGGCATGATAGCAATGCGAAATACAAAGGATCGAAGAAACAGCGAAGAAGATGAAGAAATGCTCTGTATATTGAGAGAGCTTTATATCTGTTACAAGAAAGTTTAACTTTCATACTCACTTACAACTCATGCGAGTATGCTTTATACAAGATGGCATTGATCCTTCGGTTAGTAACAGATTAACCAATTGCCAGCTGGCTATACCAATATTAACAACTCAGTAACTACTCATGAACATGTATTCGTATAGTTGACTAAGTCCTTGATAGACTTGTTATACACTTGTCCTCTAAATAATCGGTACAGGAGCTTGAGTCTTCATGGCTATGAGAAGCAGAGGAACTAACAGCAACAGAGTCTTCAACAGCCCCCCTCAAATTGGGTATAGAGTGAAAACCAAAACCCAGTTTGGTCCTCAAAGAACAATGACCAAAACGAGACAATGACTTGGTGAAGATGTCAGCAAGTTGCATACAACTGGGCACATACCAGAGTTTAAGAACCCCTGTGGCAACCTTTTCTCTGACAAAATGGAAGTCTATTTCAATATGCTTTGTGCGAGCATGTAGTATGGGATTAGCAGTGAGTGCTATGGCCGACTGATTGTCGCAATAGAGCACAGTAGGTGGAGGAATACGAATGCCAAGATCACGTAATACAAAGGCTAACCAGGTGAGCTCAGCAGTGGTGGAAGCTAAAGCCCGATACTCTGCCTCAGTAGATGATCGAGAGACAGTGGTTTGACGTTCAGCAGACCAAGAGACAAGATTAGATCCGAGAAATGTACAATAACCAGTAGTGGATCGTCGAGTGGTATGGCAGCCAGCCCAATCAGCATCAGAAAATCCATATAAATGCATAGAACTAGCTGAATGGATAAACAAGCCAAGCTGAAGTGTTGACTTAACATAGCGGAGGACTCGTTTTAAAGTGTGATAGTCACCAACTGAAGGATTATGCATTTTTTGACACAAGGAATTTGTAGCAAATGCAATGTCTGGCCTTGTAATAGTCAAGTATTGAAGACCACCAACTAAGCTTTGGAATATATGAGGATCATGGCAAGGAAGATCATCACCAGTAATAGAAATACACTTGAGAGGTAAAGGAGTAGAGACAGGTTTACAATCCTTCATTTGAGCTCGATCAAGGAGATCAAGAGCATACTTAGTCTGACAAAGGAACAAGTCTGAACCTTTATAACGTGCTTCAATACCCAAGAAGTAATGCAACTGACCAAGATCCTTCATATGAAACTGAGAACTAAGTGACTGAATAAGAGCAGTAATCAAGGCAGGTGAACTACCAGTGAGAACAATGTCATCGACATACAATAAGAGAAGAAGAGTATCACAGCCAGTGTGTTGAATGAACAAGGATGGATCAGTGGAGCTACAGAAAAAACCAAGTTCCAAAAGATAATTGCTAAACTTTTCAAACCAAGCACGGGGTGCTTGTTTTAAACCATAAAGAGACTTATGTAATAAGCAGACATGAGTAGAGTCTTCAACAAAACCTGGAGGTTGGTCCATATAGACAAGCTCAGTTAAGTTTCCATGAAAAAAAGCATTCTTCACATCAAGTTGGTGAATTTGCCAATGATTAACCACAGCCACTGAAAGTACAAGACGAACAGTGGCTTGTTTCACCACTGGACTGAAGGTTTCCAGGTAATCAACTCCTTCCTCTTGATGATAACCTTTGGCAACCAAACGTGCCTTAAGCTTGTCTAAATGTCCATTAGCAGTAAGCTTAGTTTTAAAAACCCACTTGCAGCCAATCACCTTCATATGCTTCTGACGTGGTACTAGAATCCATGTCTTATTAAGAGAAAGAGCATTCATTTCTTCCTGCATAGCTTTAAACCATCCTGAATGAGCAAGGGCAGATTTGATAGATTTAGGTTCAGAAGGAACATTGTATTGAGCTAGACAAGCATACTTTGGATTTGGTTTGATGATACCACTTTTAAGACGAGTTTGCATTGTATGTGTAGAAAGAACATTTTGTGGAGGGATTGGCAGAATAGGAGAGGAAACTGAAACAGGAGTGCCTGTAGATTGTTCAAGGCCTGAAGAAAGACTAGGAGAAGGAAAAGATGGAGAATTATTAGGACTACTTGTGTGTAGGACATTTGGAACAGAAAGGGAATCATCAAGTTGTGTAGAGGAAATGATATGAGGAGCTGGAAAAGAACTAGTAGAAGGAGAAGCAGGAACTTTAGCCGAGTATGACAAAGAAGGTGAGAGAAAAGAAATAACATTCAACCACTGTTGATGAAGTGTAGTAAGTGGAGGATAGACAGAGTCTAACTTGTGAGTATAAGGAAAAACATGTTCATCAAAGGTAACATTTCGACTGATATATATCTGCCTAGTAGTAGGAAGAAGACATCTATAACCCTTTGTACCTCTCACTATAGCCAAGGAATACACAAGGCAGAGAACGAGGATCCAATTTGTGTTTCATATAGGGTCTAAGACATGGATAACAAGCACAGCCAAAAACTCGAAGGAAATCATATCTTGGCACTTTACCAAAGAGCTTCATATAGGGACTAGCAGAATTCAACAAAGGTGTAGGAAGCAAATTGATTACAAAGTTGGCAGTAAGAAAAGAGTCCACCCAGTAAACCAAAGGAAGCCTTGCGTGATATAGCATAGCTAAACCAAGTTCAATAAGATGTCGATGTTTTCTCTCTGAAATTCCATTCTGTTCAGGAGTGTGAGGGCAAGACATGTAGTGTTTAATGCCACTCTTCTGCAAGTGTGTCTGAAACTTCATACTAATAAATTCACCACCACCATCACTTTGGAATATTTTGATCTTCTGACTAAACTAATTTTCCACAAGAGACTGAAACATAAGAAATATGTCATAGAAATCTGACTTAAGTCTCATTGGATAAACCCAACTATACCTGGTGAAATCATCAACAAAGACAACATAATATCTGAACCCTTGGAGAGATTTTATTGGAGAAGGCCCCCATACATCACAATGTAATTGTTCCAATGAGAAAGATGTCTTAGTTTCAGATACAGGAAATGATAGCTTGGAACTCTTAGCTAACTGACAACTCGAACAAAGTGAAGTACTTTGTTTATTCCAGTGAATGAGCTTCTGACTATGAAGCATTTTTATTGTATTGTAGTTCGTGTGAGAAAATCTTTGGTGCCACAAATCTGCATCAACTCTTCTTTGCTTTTGAGTGAAGAAAGCTGTAGTAGTCTATTGATCAATCTTGTAGAGACCCTGATGCTTTCTTCCAATCATCAGAATGGAATTGGTATAATTGTCCTTAATGTACACACCATGTTTATCAAAGATGAATGCACAAGGATAATCATTGGTCAGCTTAGAAACTGACAACAAATTCTTCTTAATATCAGGCACTACTAAGACATTCTTGAGAGGTAATTGATTGGACTTAGTTTGCAAACAAGTATCTCCAGTGTATGTTATAGGAAGATGAGATCCATCACAATCATAACAGTATCACAACCAACATATTTAGTAAGGTTTCGAATATTACCAGAATTTGTTGTGATATGTGTTGTGGCTCCTGTATCAGGAAACCATTCACTTCCTTTAGAATCCTCAAGGTGTATTGCAGCCAGAGCCTTTGGAGTTTCTTCATGCTGGAATGAATTGTCAAATCTGTACCAGCATCTCAAAGCCTCATGTCCTGGTTTCTTACATATTTGACATATGAGTCTAACACCTTCAGTCACATTCTCTCTTCGAAAATGTTTATCCTCAGCTGATGGATACATCCTCATCTCTGAGTACTGTAGTGAAGAATTAACATATGGTCTGAATCCCTGGTTTGCACTAGATAGACTTTGTTGGCCATAAGGTCTATATCCTCCTCCTTGATTCCTTCCCTGATAATGCTGACCTTTTCCATAACCACGGCCTCGACCAAAATTATTAAAAATTGTTCCTCTTTTATATTCATATAGTCGATTACCCCCTCTCTGGTTCATAAAAGCATACTCAGATACATGATGAACATCCTTCTGACCTTTTTTAACTTGTTCATCACTAGTTGTTTTCTTTCCATAGAAAGCTAGATTTGGATTAAACTGAGTTATTGCATAGTTTTGCAACCTAGCCTCGAACCTTTCAAGCTGAGAAATTACCTCATTGTAATCAGGTTGTGGCTTAAGACAATAGATTGTAGTTCTGAATGTTTCATAATCAAAACTCAAACCCACTAAAACTCCAAAAACCTTTGTGATCTCATCTACTGGTTTTCCAATCTCACTTAGTTGATCACATATCAACTTAAACTCTCGAAGATAGTCAAACAAAGACCTCTCTCGCTTTCGACATGCTTGGAGCTTGCCTCTCAGCTCAAACTCCCTAGCAACTGATCGTTGACTGAATCGATTACACAGAGTTTTCCATACTTCGAATGAAGTTTCAAGTCCAACAATTAATCCAAGAATACTTTCTGATACAGCACCACTTATCCAAGACGAAACTAAGTGATCTGTTTTTAGCCAATCAACATACTCTTTATTCTGAGTTTCAATCTCTCTACCTTCAACCTCAACATATACAGTCTGCGATGGTGCTTTTATTTCACCATTGATAAAACCATCAAGTTCATGGCTTTTGAGGAATCTGCAAAATTGAACTTGCCAGAGGAGGAAGTTATCCTCCGTAAGCTTTATTGTAACAAAGTTACCTATATTGACGTGAATTGGATATGGAAATCTCGGTACACTCGTTGTCATCATCTCTGCAAGTGAAGATACTTTCAGATCTTCTATCGCCTTTCTTCGACGTGAAACTTCAAGAATAAACTGCTTTGACTTCTCACGAAACCTTCAGAACTGATCAAAAATGGAGTTCGTCTGGCTCTGATACCATGCGAAATACAAAGGATCTAAGAAACAGCGAAGAAGATGAAGAAATGCTCTGTATATTGAGAGAGTTTTATCTCTGTTACAAGAAAGTTTAACTCTCATACTCATTTACAATTCATGCGAGTATGCTTTATACAAGATGGCATTGATCCTTCGGTTAGTAACAGATTAACCAATTGCCAGCTGGCTATACCAATATTAACAACTCAGTAACTACTCATGAACATGTATTCGTATAGTTGACTAAGTCCTTAATAGACTTGTTATACACTTGTCCTCTAAATAATCGGTAGAGCTTGAGTCTTCATGGCTATGAGAAGCAGGGGAACTAACAGCAACAGAGTCTTCAACAAGCAAAACATGGCCGATTGAACCCAACATACAATTTGCTCTAGGTAGTGGGTACTACCGACCGACCTTCAACGAGAGAAAAAGGCTTCGCCACAAAATTTGCTCCAAGTACCATACGAGGAAAGCAGGAGCATTTCTACCAAAGCAAAAAGGTAATCTAGTTTGGCAAACACAACTATTTAGGACGTGCCTTAACATGCCGGTGATTGGTAAGAGATTTGCGGAATCAGGCTTCTTTTAGGACGAGCTCAGTAAAAGTCCATGCCGGTCCTCTTCTGAACTACGAACAGTTTGTCTCCGGCTTCTCCATCTCATCTCAACGTTTACTTACGGTCCTGGAGGCTACATCGATTGGAAAACTGACCTAATAATTCAAGAAGTGTTGTTGACAGTGTTCGTGAACAAGATAATTGAATGTGTACGGCAAGTATAACCACTCCTTGAATAGATGAAGATCAACAGCAATCAACACAAAGATAGACGAAGTAGATAAAGGAACCTGACTTTGGAAATAGAGAAAAGATCGGAAGAGCAAATTCGATTCGAGCCCGACAATCTAATGTCGCGTCCTCACGAATGAAGTGACGCCTCTTGGTAAATCGTCACCAAGTCTGAAGAGTCACTAACAAAAAAATAAGCTAAATAAAAAAAGGAATAATAATACAAATATTTTATTTTATTCGGACCCGGGCCCGCCTGGTCACCGGTGGCAAGCTTAGGTCCTCTCCCTTCCACAAAAGTGGGGTACCCCTTGGGGCCCAACCTCACTTAGAAGGCTCCCACTAATATACCCTCACTTTCCCCCACATTTATTCTATGTGGGACTCCTTTCCACACTTTTTATTCACAAAAGGACAAAACAGGGAACCCAGTCCCAACAAGAAGCATACACGTAGATTGAGGATTCCATGCTAAATTGGACTGCACAACTCATGCTTTCAACAAATTCAAAGTCGGGAAGCAGCTCACAAAGCACGAGAAGAATATCTGCAGAGCTCACGTCGGTGGCTTTCAGGCAAATAATCCGCATAAATAAAAGATGTACCGGCATAGGCTCAAAGCCGTGAGCAGAGAGGCTCGTTCCTTTAAATCTGGCTTCAGATTACCTCAATGTCAGCAATATCAAGCAATGTCTATTGCTTCTTAGGCTTCTTGATCCTTCTGTGTTATTGTTATCCCATCGACATGCTATCAACACATAGACGCGACAAGTCTAATTGGGCCTCTCTCATCTGGCCCGACCAAGCATGCGGTGCTTGAAGAACTAGTTACTTACGATAACTGGGCTCAAAGGTGCTCTTTTTTTTCCCCCCTTTTTATATATCTTTATCATCAGATAACTTTTTTTCAAAGACTCAAATTATGTAACTTTCAAAGACACAGAAATCGTCGGCTACTTACCCACCACCTAAAGAAAGGCAAATTCGCTCACTCATTTATAAAACGCAACGTGAAGCGCGATGATTCCAATATGATATTTATGCAGTTGAAACCGTTTGCTAAATTAACCAACCTGCCCTAGCTGAGTGGCCCCATGGCAATGTCGAACTTATAGAGCTGACATATCTACATAAACAACGACGATGACGAGTCTAAAAGATTGTTTTGAGAGGATATAAACCCAGCATCATACAAAAGAAGAAACAGTGAATCTTTCTCGTTGATGACTGGTCCAGATTCTTATGTTAGTAGGAGCTGAAACACTAGAAAAGAAAAATATGACAAAGCAAGAAAAGAATGGAAAAGGGGGAGATTCTTGACCTACCCCATCTAACCCGTTCCCATGCGAACAAAACAAGAAACAGTAGATTGTAAGAAAGCTTGTCTCTGCACGCACTGTGACCAATTCCCATGAGGCATGAGCCATGTCAGATGGACCAAATCTTTCTTGCTTGTAAAAGCGATTGATAGGAATCCACCTCCACAGTCCTGCAACGACACATATACACATATATACCTGCATGTCTACATTAAAAGGAGGAGGACGAAAAAACAAAGAGATTTTCTAGAGCAGTAAATCCCTCTCAAGTACCCCTACTAAATCAGTTCAATAGACTCTACGTTTAGGTAATTATTCAATATTGATCATTCCCATTAGCATGAGGAAAAAGGGGGTTATCTTAGTGATAAACAGCCTATCCCAAAAGTCCAAAGATAGCCCAGCAATGCATCTATTCAGTCTTTGCTCCGATTCTACTACGTCTTCTACGAGAGTCATGACAAAGCTTCACGTTTTGCATTTGTCAGTCAACTGAATCAACCATGAGCTCTTCACTTAGACATATTGACCTCCAAGACAGCTCGTGAAGAATACTGTGTCAATAGCAGCTCTTTTTTAGTTGCCCATCTTCGACGATAGTGATTAGCTTTGTTGCATTGTTTGTCTGCAACTGGGGTTTGGAAGAAAGAGCTCTACATCTGGAAGCACCCTGATGTGGTGGGCTTATATATCTCTTTTGCCATCAGATGAAACGAAGGCCAAATGTCATGCACAGAGTGACGTACGGAAGGGACTGAAAAGCGAAGAGCGTGCTGAGATGAGATCAGAGGTCACCTCCCAACCCAATTCGCCGGCTTATCATTAGTTCATGGACCGGTGTTCTCCCGAATAACCCCGTCTCTTGTTAGGTTTATTCTCGTTACTGACGTCGCGTTGAGCAGAAGATACGAGGTTAGATAAGCTTTACTTTCCAGTTGCCTCTGGTCAATTTCCTCACAGAGCTTAGAGGCAAACACCTTGTGACAGAGAGCATTGAGATTTTAACCATGTCTAGAGCCGAAACTCAACATAGGAAAACAATTGAATTTTAAGGGGACAACATGATGTGTCTCTCCATGAGGATATAGCATAATTTTTCTGTTCGTGCACAGGATAAAAACTACACTATTTGCAGTAAAGCAGTGATGCCCACATTAAATATATATAATTTTAAGTGTCATGATTGCTGCGCTGCTTTTGATTCTTTGGAGCATATCATAAAGTACGAGAAACTTAAAAATCGATTTTTATGGAAACATAGAAAAGCATGAACGTGAATGAAAGGGTTTTGTCCTTAGTGAGTCTTTCCAATGTAATTTAGAGTAACTTTATGCTTGAGTTTGATACAAACCCTAATAGTTTATTGAGAGGAAACTGTACTTGCCATTAGTGATGAGAAGGAAGCTTATTTCCAATGTCCAGAGGCAGAATGTGTGATGAGGAAGTTCATGTTTGTCTAATAGAGTGGAAAACTCTATTGAGCTACTTTTAGTGAATAAGAAAATATCAAGAGAAAGTGAAGGGGAAAAGATGCTTTAATCAAAATGATGACGCGGGATTATAAAATTAGCCTCGCTTTTTAAACCAGAATGGTTGCAAATCGCAGTTGGCTTGGCAAGAGATGTCCCCACAACAATGTTAAAGTCATGTAAGCAATCTTGTTCTAGGAGGATCATCTCACCGAGTATCGTGACTTTTTAATATCGCCTGATAGATGAAATCGTGATTTTACACTTATCCAATAAACATACAGTAGAGGATTTAGGAAGAGAGGGGGGGGGTCAAAGTGGCCCCCACCCCTATGGATCTAATTTCTCTTAGTGCTTTCAAGAGATAAAACTTTTTTGTTTCACAAAGAAAAGTTAAAGGACAATATGCGATCAAAGTCATTTGATCTCAGCCTACCTTATCTCGATTTGTTTGAATGAGTGACTTTGCCGGTGAACACATACCCCTTCAAATTCACCTACGTCTTCAATTCTAAATCCCTTCTGTAGATATCAAGTGTTGTTTCTCCACGCTATGTTTCTTGCTCTTTTCTTGGTCGACAACCAAAAAAACCAAAGTGAAAAACGGAAGTGGAAGATTGCAATGGAGGAGGCTATTTTCCGCTCGCGTGCTCGAGCAATAGGGAACCAATCGAGACCTCGCCACAGCCCGAACTGTTGGGCCCTTGTGCACATCTTGGACCAAAAAGCCTAGAAACAAAAGTAAGCAAAGAAGGATACAATGCGAGAGAGACTGCACCATGGTCTTCTTCTCATGGTGCAACGCGTCAAAACTCCTTACGAAGAGTCGATAGTGAATCCAACTCAAGGGCGTCCTTACACGACTACTGCCGGGCCAGACACGATGGTTTCTCTGGATTTTCTTTAAGCCGAAAAAGAGCATGATAAGTCAGTCGACATGAATCAAAATCACCTCATTAGCTGGCTCATCCACCAGTCCAACTCATGGATGTCGTTTTGCCTCTCTTTAACGTCCAGTGTGGTCACAAGCTCAGTGTTGTCGAGTTCAACAAGCCTTTGCACGGATAAGGTTTTGAGGCACGACTATGTTTCTTGCCAGATCTTGGCTATTATGTACGACAAGAATTTCTGAAGGACCTACAAACATCGGCATCACCATTTAATGCTGTAAATCGGTGTGATGAAAAGAGCATATAAATACCATAGTAAAGAGTAGATGCACACGCGAATAGAAACCTAATTACAATACCATGTTAGAAAATCCGATCTAAAATGCTTAAACCGATGGGCAGACGAAGACCTCATGTACGTAAAGAGCATATAAACTCTATAGTCAAGCGATACGAGATGTATCGATAATTTTAACATTTGAATTCCGGAGAACATGCGTGTGCTACATACATGATTGATACGAAGGAGCGTCTCGCCTTGAAAAGCAGAGACAGAGGTCGACGAACATAAGAATCTGTCCCAAAGCCATGATGTACTAGGGACAACGAGATCGTCCAGAGTCTTAACACAAAAGCGTGTGATTTTGGCATCAGATTCTATCGCACGGGCGGCGATGGTCGTCTACGCGCGACATGTACGCGCACGCGCGCACAGATCTCCTACCTCCATCGCCTTACGCAAGTACGGCCGGAAAAAGAAAGGAGGCCTTCAATCTCACCTTATGTCGTGCGGGCCCCGCGTGTACACTCATCAAGATCCCTTTCCCGCTGCGGGCCATCGTGTTCGCCACATCCCACTCGCCGAGATTGGACTGCGGCGCGTGCCCCCCACGCCTAGCCCCCTGCCCCTTCCCTCGGCTGCTCCCCCCACCAATTCATGAATCGCGGATGGTTGTTTTCCTTAATTATCAAATAATCACTTAAGTTGAAGGGACTTTTATGTCTTTTTCAATGTGTGTGGAGAGTATAAGCAGCACATTACATATTATAAACCCCCTCTCAAAATCTTTCACGAGAGCATCATCCGTTCGTTATAGCGCCAAGGTCTTTACGTAAAGACATTCGGAAGTCTCGTTCGAATTGCAGAATCCTATCTGATTCGGTTTGCATGCCTCGTGCGAAAAAGTCTCGATCGAATCGTAAACAGAGTAACGTATTACTTTGAAGACGCTTATAATTGCGGATCGCGTAACTTTAGGGAATTAGAATCCGAACCGACCTCTCGAAAGTAAGCCATCTCTTAAAAGCTCAAGCCGCTTTACTCATGACCGGACCTCCTAACTCCGCCCCATGAGAATCGCACGAGTCTCGTTACACAGATGGGGGTTCGAAAGTCGGGCAGTCATGGCAACCAAAAGCACAAGCATCGGACGCAGGCCCACGCACGCGCGGCCATCGAACTTAGGGTGGGAGTCGCCGCACGTGATTTGTCTCCATCCCCCGAAACAATTTGACAAAAAATGATCCTAAGACAAAATGAAAATGAAAAGAAGGATAAATAAATAAAGAAAAGAAAAAAAAGGCGGAGGAGGGAGGAGGAGGGGGAGGGATGACGTGTCGTGCTTCTGGGCATCCCCTCAATTATATTATGGGGGGCGTCAAAAGTGAGAGAGGGTAGGGATGAGAGGGTAAGGAAGGAGGGACAAAATGGTCCAAAGAGAGCACGACCTCCGCCCATGTTTTTAATCACCCGAACCTCACCGCACCACCAGAAACCCCTCCCTCCCTCCCTCATTATCGAGTCCTGCGTCCCCCTCTCTCTCTCTCTCTCTCTCTCTCTCTCTCTTTCGAGTTTGAGATCTGCAAAGCCACAATCCAATTTAAGGGAGAGGCAGTGCTATAGAGATTTAAAAAAAGGCCAAAAGGGAAATTACCATTTACATATATATATCGAAAACCCCTCCCTCTTCGGATCCATCCATCCATCCATCCATATCCCTCTCTCTCTTCCCTCTCTCTCTGTGTCTGTGTCTGTCCGTGTGTTGTTGTTGTTGTTGTGTATTTATCCCTCGGGGGCGCATCATCATCATCAACATCATCATCAGCATCATCATCATCATCACCATGAGGATTCGCAAGAACGCCAAGCTCTCGTCCCTCCTCCGCTCGCCGCCGGAGGCACCTCTCTCCTCGCACGTGTGCCAGCTCAACCAGTCGCCCTGGGACGTCCTCCCCTTCTCCTTCCCCGATGCTCTCCCTCCCTCCTCCTCCTCCTCCCTCCTCGCCTTCCAGGTCCGTCCTCCTCCTCCCTCTCCCCCCCTTCCCCCTCTCTCCCTCGTTCGGCTTCGTAGATCTGTGACCGCGCCTTTTCTTTACGACTGTCGTTTTGCTGTTCCGCTGCGGCCCGCATTTATTCTTTATTTTTTCGCACCGTCTCGCGATTCGTAGGGTTTTTCGATTCGGGCCCTCGCCAACTAGGGTTTCTCTGTAGCCTCGAGATTTTTCCCGTTCTCGTCGTGCATTTACCCTGGGATGAACGATTAGGTTTATCTTCTTCTCGCTCTCGACCTATTATTCATTTGCCTGCTCGTTATTTTTCTTCTGGCTCCACCATTTTCCGCAGCTCGACGGAGGAGAGGATAACTTCACCACCAATGGCAGCAGCTTCGGCAATTCCATCGGCGCCGTCGAGAGGTAAATATTAAATCCTTGTCATCTTCCTCGTTCCTGAAATTGGAAGGCCTCCGCGAATTCATGCGCATTCAATCGTCTCCCTCGAGCAAAGTAGGGTTTCCTATTATCGTCCCTAAATAGCTCGACCGTTTAGCTTCGATTGCGCGGAATTCGTTAGCGGATGCCGAGCTTTGGGACCTGCGAGGCGTTTGGGATTGAAACATTGTGGTTATTTCGCAGCAGCGTCGCCTCGATGATGGCGGTGGACGCCGAAGAGAAGACGGTTATCGTCAACAAGCGCGAAGGCCGCGCCTACAACCGCATGAATATCGAGGACGGAATGAACATCAACAGCTACGAAGCTAAAAGTGGAGGAGATTTCGATGGCGATTTCAGCTTCAAGGCGTGCTGCAACAAGACCGACGGCAAGCGGTGGCAATGCAAGAACGAAGCAGTGGACGGCCACTACCTGTGCAAGCATCACCTGTCGCAGCTCAAGTCCTACGCTACTACCGCTGCTGACGATGACGACGACCACGACGACGACGAAAACGCCGCCGCCAACGCCCACGACCCCGCCTCCAGAAAGCTGGAGAAGTCCTCCGCCTTCACTGGCCGCCGCGGTGGCCGGCCGCGGGGGGCGAAGAAGAGCTCTACCTCCTCGGCGGCTGCGAACTCGAACCAGTTCTACTACTACTCCGGCTTCGGGCCGTCCTGGGGCAAGAGGCGGAGCGGGAGGGCCGGGGACCAGCCGGGAAGGCCGGAGAGGAGGGCGGGGCAGCCGACCCAGCCGCGGATCGGCGGCGAGGGAATCGATTACGTCGATTACGACGTGGACGAGGAGGAAGAGGAGGAGGAGGAGGAGGAGGAGGACGACGACGGAGATAGCGGGAAGAAGCGGATGAGGAAGCCGGTGAAGGCGCGATCGCTGAAGTCGCTCATGTGATTCATCGTCTTGAATTTTGGATCGTGGGTTTTATGGTTATGGTGGTTGGTTGGCTCGCGTCCGCGCTGTGAGATTATCGCGAAGAAGGATTGTAGTGTGTTTCTCTGCAGTGTGTTTAGGGTTAAGGGGGATTTTTCAGCTGATTTTCTTCTTCTTTTTTCCTTTTTTTTTTTCTCTGTTAAGGAGGAAAATAAAAAATAAAATAAAAAAATAGAAAGAAAAAAAAGATGGTGGGGGGCTGTGTACTTGAGCGGGTGAGGATAGCGTTTCCTCCGCAAATGCTAATAGTAGGAGGAGGGGATATCTAAGGGTGTGAATCGGGCATACATCTCCTCGGCGACTGTTTTAGTCAATCTAAGGGCAACCTCGTAATTTCGCTTTCTCCCCCCCTTTTTTCCTTCTTCATTCTGTTGGAGTGCGTTGTTGCATTGGAGTTGAAAGTTGCCGTGACGTGGCACGGCGCGACATGAGGCGGAGCCCCCTTTTCCCCCCTAGACTTAGACGATCTTAGTTGGTTCAAAGGGAATTCCCGAATTCCGACCAAAGATCTAATTAAATTTATCGAGTCGAAAAATAATGAAAAATAAAAATAAAAAACAACAGAATAGATTCGTTCGGTGCCATGGAACATCAATGGAGGGGCATGCTTTACATGCATGTAGTTGACAAAAGAACCACTTTATGAGAAAATATCAATTAGATTCACTTTATGAATTTCATCTATCTACTATTGAGTGCAGACAAATATCAAAACCCACTTCGATGCTTGGAAGAATCATTTCGATAGAGTCGGTGGTGGTAGCAATTTCATTATTATAAAGAGTTGGATTTCTTTGAATTTGTGATATTTTGGTTAATTAGGATCTTATGGTCATCATGGTCCAGACAATCATGCCACGGTGATCACTAGAGACTTCTCGAGTGGAAGTTTGATCTACCGTCGATTTTATCTATAACGGTTGGTTGCTCGGGGATAAATATTTATACCGTTCTTATTTTTCTGATGCGGGTGGATATATGTAATTGATTGTGAGGCTCGAATTCTCAACTAATTCATATATCAAAGGCCTCTTTGCCCTTCCATCCATTGGATAGATAGAGAAGAGCAAAACTCGTGATTTTTTTTCTCTTTCCTATAATGTTAAATAGATGAACAGTAAAAATAGTTGGCGAATGTCTCATATTCGTATAAGCTTAAAGGATTGCACATAAGAAGGAATCAAATATTCTTGTTTGCTAAAATGTGAGGACCAAAGTAAATGGAGCAGGATTTTGCTCTCCTGATTTTGGTCCTATACCAAGAAAAAAAGGAAAGAAAGAAAGGACGAATTTTTTTTTAGGCGCCGTAGTTTTGATTTGTCTAAAACATGAGGGGTCGGGGCGTAGATCCGTGCGCAGGCGAAACTTTGGAGTCGTGAAATGGTGCGGTGCCACGTGGTCCACAACCTGCTCAGATGTGGGCCCACCTGGCATGCGGAGGGGAGCCCGAAAATATCCCGCGGGAGACTCTCCTCAGTCCTCCCTGGCAGCGAAGCTGTGACCCGGACGGCTGACGCGACCCGACCGAATTGGCTTCGAAACTCCCAAAGCGCAAAGTGGTGTTTGCGGCGAACTGAATACGACGCCGTTTCGAGGTTTCGTTGTAATATATATATATATATATATATATTTTCCTTTTTTCTTTGAATCATATTGGGAATGGGACCCGCACTGCTTCGCTGGAGTACGTTACCAACCTTATTAAATTATCCATTACTATTCCCCAATTTTTATAAGTCTTTTTTTTTTTTGCCCTTTCGCTGAAGGAATCTCAAGTTTCATGTCAATGCGGCTACTACTCATCCGCTACCAAATTCCAATGAACCCGGGGCATCTCATGAGATCCTCCCTCCCCTTCTCCCGTCGATAAATATCACATTCCTTCTTCTTTGTTCGTGTATTGTTTCGAATGCCGATTTTTTTTTTTTTGTCTTTGATGTTCTTATTCATCTCGAAGAGCATGCAGCTCGTGCGTCTGTACTTCTATTTGACTTTAGTCCCTTCGGTTCGAGAAAAACTTCTCTTGAGGAAAGGAGAATTGCGCGCGACTCAATTGTCCTCGGATTTGATGAACAACAAACTTAGGATTGGCGGTCTTTCTATGACAAGATTGATTGTACGATCGATACCATCTCGAGCATTTTTTAATCTCTTTGTTACCAATTACCTCATGGATTGCCAATTAGGAAGCTTCCCAATCCTCAAAAGCTCGCACTTTTCACCTGATATTGAATGGGTCCGGGGTAGACCCAATCGGGTCATGCTCGCGCCCGATCATCTCTACAAACAACCGCGAAAGATGGTGCTAGGGTTGGGGCTATCCCAAGAGGAAACAAGCTTAGCTTTACTAAGCAACGAATCCCGATTGCAAAGCAGCTTTACGCAATTGCGTTACTCTCTGCAAACCCTAATCCAATTTCCCCTTTGTTCCCCATTCCCACAATATCATCCCCATCAACAAACAACAAATGCTGGAATGTTCTTGAAATTATGAAGCATCAGCGGCTACCCGATATTCATGCATGGAGAAAACTATTTAGAAAATCCTAAAATTATTGTATGACGGTCGATTCAATCGTCCATTTTTCAATTATTCCAATTTAATCATAGACCTCCTGAAGATTAATCAATTAACTTGTAAACCTTTTAATGAGTTGCCAATATAGTCATTCGGCAATTTCTAGCCGAAATTACTTTAAAGGACTGTATTGATAAATCGTGAAAATGTTTAGAGCTAAATTGATAAATTACCAAAACATTTAAGACTTCATTGACTGTCACCACAATATGTTTAAGAATGAATTTGTACGATTCAAATGTTCAAGACCGAATTGACTGAGGGGTCTAAGATTTTTTTGGATAATATTAACCCATCATGCATGGCTTGTAACGGCTGATGATGATGAGGCTGAGGAGAGCTTGGACAGTAGAGGGCAAAGAAAAGAATATTCTGCGTAGCATCCTCCACAAGAAGAGAGAGAGAGAGAGAGTTAACCCTGGAATGACTCATCATTGCATGTGATCCATCAAATTTTGAATTTGATATAAGTAGGCTTTGGCTCTTGTGACGCAACTTTAAACCTACGCGAATGAAGCCTAAAAGAAGCAAAAGCTTGCAGTCTGACAAAACTTCATTCATTTTATTATGTATAGTTGGGCAAGGCATAAGGTCAACAAACTTTCTGATGAATGTGGTTAGCATCATCTTGTCAAAAGACTGCGGGGAGTTGCTTTCTAGAGAAGGACACTTCCCGGTCAAACTCGTGGAGTTACCACCAACCATTATCTTAATCAAAACGAAGGAAGAGACAGAAACTCCGATCGCGGTGGTTGAAATTCCATGAAGCATTGGTTCTCTTATAGCGCTTAAGAACTAACAGACCAAACAGTGGCATCGGCAGTCTTGGAACATGTCGTGCGTCGGTCCGTGCACATATTTGTCTTAATATGACCGCTTCTGGGCTCATGAAGATAGAGCTAACTGGATAATTGAAAGAAGGGAACCACTACAGATATTGCGTAAAGCCTGAAGTAGTCCGTGTCGCTTCGGTTCACTTGTTTTATTTGGACCTCTTCGCTGACGTTCCTGTGCTGTTGCTGGTTTGTCATTACCACCAAAAGAGAAGAGAAGCCACTGCGTCGCGGACACTCTCTCTGTCGAGCGTGAATAAAAAGATTTGACCGTGCGATCGGGCATTGTAGTTTAGCCGATGCACTCGGCTCAGGAACACCAACTAGTCTCTAATCTTTATATTAGGATGGGATTAGTGAAGGCCCAAAAGTCGATTTCCCAAGAGGTCATTTCTCTTGAATGGACTATAGTGTTTCGTCCTTGATGGCTAAGTAGTACCATATAAACTCAAATTGAGTTAATCGCATCAAGCGAGCGCACCAGAGATTACGCCCCTTGGCTATATAACTTGATCAATACCTATGCATCAAAACCAAATCTGATTTTTATCGATCTTTCTGCTCAGACACAGGTCATAGAGGAAGCCTGTAGTCATAAAACTGAGCTGTCCGACGTTGTGGTGAAAATTTTCTGCATGCTATCGTGCAAACTTCGTCTACTACATAAACGTAAAATCACATAATCACACGGTATCATCAAGCTTCATGGCACTGTGAATTTCGCTGTTTGTACATATCTGATTATCACCTGGATTGGATCTCCAACATCCACGACAAGCAGAAGGTCAATCCATGCCATTTCTCATCACCTTTAGGAACTAGCATCATACAAGAGAAATTATCTAGGCACCCCAGCAGTGACTAAACCGGCTCTTGAATTCACTTGAGAACACTGCACCACAGAGAAGCTAAGGTCAGAAAAGACTATTCCACAGCATCAAAGACCCTTGCCTCCTCCAAATTAACTCAGGTCGGGTAACTGCTACAAGCTTTTTTAAGGGATCAGCCTGTCCAAGACGGATTACTGCTGAATCAAGAGTGAATTGGAACAACTTACTTGTACAAATAAGCTGCTATCCCAAGAATTACACACAGAAGGATGATATCAAGGCAGAAGTTGCGACTGGACCTCAGCTGACATTTATATAAATAGAGAAATCAGGAATTTAACAACAGTAAAATTGCTGTCTTCAGCGTGTAAATAAATGAGCAACTATCTGATGCCTGCAAATATTTAAAGAGCACATTTACCTGAGTAACTGTATCCTTAAGCCTACTGTTAGTGTTCTTTAGCTCAGAGGCTGCCCTGTCAGCCTGCACCATTAGAAAAATTCATGGTGTGTCCCCAAGTTCCTTTGGCAACCATGTTGCAGATACCATAAATTGTTCCATACATAACCACCATATAAATGCTGTAAATAGTATGGCATTCATAATGCAAAGGAAAACTTCTCTGCGCCTCCCCATATTCTCATAAAACTAGATATTCCCTCTATCCAAAGACCAAACTTCTGCATCTGCGGAAAGCCCATAATCTTCCACCTTTTGGAAAGACAAATAAATCTACATGCATCTAAAAATAAATTACTATAGACTAAATTTGCATTCAGAACTCACAAAAAATGGAGTAAAAGTCATTGGGGGCACCAAAGCCCTGGTTCTTTGAAGAACAAGAATATGTGATATGGGCTTAAAAATAAAAATCCCCAAATAAGGAACAGACAAATGACCCTGTTAAAGGATATTAAACTATGGGACAAAGGACACTTCCAATTTATTGACCAATTTCTTTTACAGGGCAAAATCTATCTCTGCCTTGCTGCACAACATGGTGAAAAAGCAGTTTACCTGAAGGAATTGGAACTGCATGACTTTTGTTGAAATCCTAATTATCTAAAGTTTCCCTCATATCCTAATTAGTAGTAATCCATATCAGTCTTGAGAACAGTGGCCCCGTTCCCGTAGAACAATGCAAAGTAAGAAAAAAAGATCAAAGAAGCAAACTATGACCTTTTCATCAATTTCATCCATCAGAGGTGCCTGCCTGTCGAATTCCTGCACCAAATGGGTGGATTAGCTATAACTCTCGCAACAAGAGGTTCTTCACTTCAGTTCTGACAAAAGGCACAGACCTCATTCATGTCCCCAGCCATGTTTTTCAGTGTGTCCAATCCTTCTGCGATGACATCTAAGCCTTCGTCCTGTATGAAGCCAAAAGGATTTTTTTAGAGTCCTGCAAACTTTCCATTTAGATTACTCCTGCAGGAATTATTAAACGAGACAGAACCTAATCCATCAGAAAATAATAAGAAGCTTAAGGTCAATTAGGCACTGAACTTACTTAGAGGTGATAAAAAACAAAGATGCGACACATACACATTCATCCTCTAGTTCACTACACATGAACCATTGAAACTAAAACAGAAAATGATTTTCAGGAAGTATGTCCATAAATTTATCACTGTCTATAAGTAGATGGAGATTTCAAAAGTGAGAAATAGCTTTCAGGAACCATAGTATTATGAAAATTTCAGTGCGAAAGCATAATATGGAAATAGAGGTAATACATGATTATATTAAAGAGCCTAAACCTATCTCTACTATGATACATAAGAAGAATTATCGTATTCCCTTCAAATGAAATGGCAAAGAATTACCTGTTTCATTCTCTTCATCTCATACTCCTGCCTAAACCTGTCTGACTCTTCAGTTTGCTGATAATACTCACTACCAAATTTCCCGTCTGTTAAACATTCGTTGCACAGCAAAAAGACATATTTGTCATGAGTAAACATCAAAAAGATGATAAGAAAATGACAAGGTCTCTGCTAGTCTACACCTGAAGTTGAGTCAAATCTGATTCCTGTGCGTGAAGTCGAAGCAGCAGATCCGCCGTTTTGTCCCGATGCACCAGCAGTTCCATCTGGAATTAATTCTATCCTATCTTTCAATGCAGAGACCAGATCACTTCGAGCCTCGAGCTCTTCTTTCGAAAGCCCCTTGACCTACATATTTGACAAGTGTAAGGCCCCCTAAATTTTGGAAGACCGCCATCAACCCATGCTCAGTAGCTAGAGTCATGGACACTTTTTTCATTTTTGATCACTCCAAAATATTCCCACAGAAAGTTCGATATATAATCTCCGACTCTGTTCTGTATCGTGATTAACTTTCACCGGGCCACTGAGCTCAAGAACTTCAGACGCCAAACCACTTATTATTTACCACTCCTCGCAAGTTGACGTAGAATCGTAAGCATATCATTTATTAGACAGAGGAAAAGCAAAAAACCTTCTTGAAAGCTAGTCTCTGCAACTTCGGGAGGTCCTCAAGCAAACGCGACTTCGTTCGCCGAATCTCCGCGTTCATCGCAACCACAGTCGCTCTATTCTTCTCCGTCGCCGCCAATTCCGATTTCTACGCGCAAAATCAATAGAACAACAGAAAAAAAAAAAAAAACCGTGAATTCGCGCCACGTGATCAGAGAGGTTCCTAAATCAACCCGTGAAAATTTTCCAATTTCTACACAATCCACTGAGCAAAGACCAACCATGATGAATCCTAGATGAGGTTTTACGTAATAATAATGACCTGAACGGCGGCTTCAGCGTCGGCCTCGACGGCGGCGTACAGGCGGGCGAACGCATCGTCCCCGGCGACGTTGAGTTCCTTCTGCTTGTCGACGTCGTACTTGTCGTACTTCTTGCAAATCGCGTCGACCCTCGTGATCAACTCGATCACGCTCATTTTGAACGGAGATCAAATCCTCCCGGCGAGCTCTGATATTCCCGAGTCGGAGATGTTTTCGGTTAGGGTGGAAGGAAAGGGACGGAGAGGAGAGACGGAGAGAGCGAGAAGCAGCAGAAAGGGAGAACGATGGCAACTCTACAGTAGGGCCTATAAAAAAAATGAAACATAAATAAATTTAAAATAATAAAATACATAAATATATATGTTAAATAAATTCACAACTTATTTAAATCCAACCCGTTTATTTAAATACAACTTGCTCCGTATTATGAATTGGGTTGTGTATGTGTTGTACATTGATTTGATCGAATATAAGTAGTTAGAAATGAGTTGAAATTGATTAAATGACATTATTTTCTATTGGATTCATTAATGTATATTCTATAAAATCTATGATTAAAGTATTAAGTGACGTGTCATTTGACTTTTATGCTATTTCTGCCGCTGGATTGGCTCCATATGTGTTCTGGGTGAATTGATTGGAGGATTTAATGGTGAAGATTGCTTGAGTTCGGTGATCATGAAAATGATAATTATTCATGTACTTGTTTTGTCAAAAAAAAAATCAACATAAATAAATAAAGAAATTTAAATGTGGAAGGTTTTGTCCATTTGTGAATTGACTACAACTTATCGGTTTAGATAGTAATTGAATTTGCTTCTCTTCTTGTGATTTTGGGTTCAGGCATTAATTGGAATGCATGAGCCAAATGTGGAGGAGTGCGCTCTTAAAATTGCCTGAACCTAATTGCCACGCTATCTTTTAATTTTAACATTACATGGGTTGTTATACAATTAATAAAGCAATTCCTTTTTCGGTTTAATTTTGTAATTACAGTTGAAAACACTCTTTGATGTTTAATGCAGTTCAAATACTAAGTTTGAACTGATTGTCTTTGTTAAAAAAGGCCCCCAAGATATGAGTCCAAACAATTCACTACATTGATATGTTGAAAATGTCTAGAGTAAATTGGAAATGTTTGGGGCAGGTTGTGTTGTCATCGTCCTTTCTCCCCAATCACGAGATCTTCGATGTCTTCAGATAACTCCATTGATCTCCGCTTTGCGTTAATCACAAGAGCACGTACACGATGCTCACAGTGCAAAAGATTAAATAGAAGAAACTAAAGCCACTTGAGTGTAACATTCTTCATCACTTCAAACCTTTTCGGTTTCAAGTTGCAGTGCTGTGCAAAAACATCGAAAGCGAAAAACTTTATTCTTTCTCTTTCCAAGGAAATTTTATATCAAGATTTTAGAGGAGCGAACAATTTTGGCAGCGACTTCAAATAATCATAATTACCCATATTTTATTTTCAAAGGTTTGAGGCGTTCTTGAAATGATCCGAAGAAATTGATTCACGGGTTAGGCCCACCATGACCGGGCCGAGCTTCCCGTGGCTCTTCTGGGCCGGATTGTTGAGCCCGTCAAGCCCAAGCTCGAGCTGGGTCCACACTAGGATATCTTGATATCTAAATTAATATGTTTTTCCTTCTTCTTTTATTTACTCTTTTCCTTTTTTCTCTTTTGGGTAACAAATTATTCTCTTCAATCTGCGACGTTGGATGATCTTTACTTCCGAATGAGTGAGTGGGAAGGCATGCCGTGCCCATGGGATTTGCCTTCCATGGGCAAAAGCTGGATGACAGCAACCTCCTACCTAACTTTTTTATTTTAAAAGAAGACTTTGATATGACCCAAGGGCTCGCAAAGAGAGGCAAGATCAAAAGAAAAAAGACGATGGCGATGTGACATGGCTTCGTCGCCAGCATGCAATCTAATTAGCTTAATTAAGCATGGAGTCTTGACTCTAGGATGTAGCAAGCATGCCGACTCTCGTTTCTTTTATCTTTTATTTATTGTAGAAGGTTATGCATTAAACAATGCGACCGATGAGGCATTCGGTCGATGTCTAACCGAGCAAAATATAGTAATGTTCCAACATGAAGTTGCATTGATTCGATATCTAATCTTCACAAATGCCCGATTATTTCATCGTTTTCGCTACTTTTTTGACCTTTTTGAGTTATTATAATGTGTAAATGATGTTCCGATCTGTAATTTTGCATTTGAATGCACATATTTTGGTAAAAAGATCTAATTGCATCTCATTAGTGGGTATCAAGAAAATTCTACTTTTCACATATGGATTTCGGTCCATCCCATCCATAACCCCTTATTATTTCATCACTTTCATCGTATATTCTGTTTCCTTTTTCCTTTTTCCTTTTTTGCCGCAACATGCTGTCAATTTCGTTTGTCGCCCGACATTTTGAATTTCAAGTCCAGAGCAGCAAATCGTTGCTACATGCGCTAATTCGCAATAGTTACTACGTGCGCAATGCGCATGCACAACTACTTCTAAGATCACATTTTTATTTTTTTAATTATCGTATACATATTTAATGATATAATTTAGTAATAAGACGAGAATCCCGCGTGCACAAGTAAAGACGAAAAACTGGGCATTGACGATCGAGAAAGAATGGAATTGAAGGGTGGTTAAGGGGTGGTCGTCGGGTCAGCAGATAATTTAGTTTAATTAATCCCCCCCCAGAAATTAAAAAAAGAAGAAGAAAAAACATTCCCGGTCGGCCCGACGGAAAATTCCCCGCCATCATCCCATCCGTCTTATATTTCCCAGGAAAAAACTATGCAGGAAAAAAGCCTCTTCAGCTTTCCCAACCCTACTCTCACTTCCGTTCAGGTCTTCTCCACGCGCCAACAGTAGCTACCTTGCGAGTTTCATCGCGTGGGGACACTCTCCTGCAGCGCGTGACTCGTTGACTCCGAGAAAGAACAGCAGTCAAAGCTCACGCCAACGTTGAGTTTTTGAAAAAGAAGAAACAAAAAACTCGCTCCCTCTAAAAAAATAAATAATTAAGCGTGAATAATTAATGAGGAAATAAAATGTCCGGGGAAATTAATCAGGCAATAGTACCGAAAGCCACTGGTCGCTTCTGATTTCATTCCCGGCCTTCGCGATTCGGCGCACGGCAGCTCAGCTCTGCTCCGCGCGCCGCCGGAAATGGCTCGTCGCTCGATCGCCCCGTCGCCTTCCTCCCGCGCCCCGACTGGTCTCCTGCTCGTGCTCATCTCGTGCATGTCCGCGTGCTGCTCTTCGCTCGATCCCGGCGGGAACACCTTCCCCGTCTCGAGCTTCAGCTATCCCGAGACTAGGCTCCGGCCTTACGACCTTCGTTACATTAGAGGTGCGTCGCCGCGTGCGATTGATGGCGATGGATCTTTTTGAGGTTCAGAGCGTTCGATTGTTCGATCGGCGGCTTCTGCGGTTCGCTAGTGATCGTCGTGATGGTTTTTCTGTGCACGTTTTTTTGTTTTCCGTTGAGGAATTCTTTGAGCCGCCGCGTATATAGGAGCGGCCTCCCTATTTCGTATCATGTGATCCCGTAGATTGTAATGAGTACATAACTTCTACTATACTTTTGTAATTGTCATGGATATTCACTGTTATCTCTCCCGCTTTATAGATAGGCAAGCCTACCTCTCACAAGCTCAGCGTCTTCTGAAAAAAAAAGAAAAATTCAGACGGTCGGACTATTGGTCGTAGATCCTGTAATTTTTCTGCCTGCGTGTTTGATGTTGGTATTAACGTTATTCTTCAATTTTAGATTTTTCTTTTTCCACGAGAAGTGCTTGCCTTTCCTTCTGTTATATTCATATGCGTGGTCAATTTGAAAGTCTACACGGATGACAGAAGAAGATAAAAGTTGTGCCCAACGTTCGTATCCAATTTTAGGTCCTTAACAGGAAAATATCAAATTATTTTCTGATTGGCCTTATTGAATCTGCTCATTTCTGAGCACTTTTTTAATCAGTAAACTGTCTGTAGATAAGACAGGCATGGGCCTTTGGTTATTCAGACATCTCCGAGTGGGGTATCATACGTTACTTCATAAGCCGGAACAGAAGAGTTGGTCTCAAACACTAGCATTGCCATGTTTTTAGTACTATATCCGATGAACTAGGAGTTGAGAGTTAAGCTATAAATAGCACCGTACTCTCAACATTTTGGAGCACGCTATTGTGGCGAAATAACTATGCTCTACCAAATGTTTCCTTTTGCTTATTCACTAAAGAGCCACTCTAAAGTTGGATCATTGTGCTTTCTTGCTTTGAGATACTGACTCTGATGAAAAAGATGGCTCAAGCTTTGCTCCTTTTCTTTTCAGTTTGTCAAATGTGATTTTGAAATGTTGAAGGGAGATTGAATTAATTATTACAATGGTTTTATGTGACAATTTTATTGTTGTGTAATTGAATGTTTGCTTTCTGTAAAACATTTTTATTAGACTTCTTTATGTTTTGTATTGTTTCTTGTTTCAGTTGATTTACCACCGTGGTTCTCCTCACTGTCCATCACATTGGAATCAGATGTAGACCTCGTAAGTGTGCCAATCAAATTTGAGAAGCATGACTAGAGCAGTTAAATAAACTGGCTTGGTTTCCTTGTTTGAAGTTTGTTCCTATCATTCAAATCTCTGTGCCTGATTTGTTTTGATTTATCAGTGTACAGTCAGTCGCTCAAAGTCTCAAACTGTAAAGAAAAGGCTGCAAACTCCTTTTGATTTCCAACTATTAGTCTGTCTTCCTTTTTCAAATTCCATAATCACGTTTCAATTTCATGATTCATAATTCTTGCTCCAAGGGCAGGTTTTAGGGTGTGAGCTGGTTCGCCATATTTCAGAACATGCATTCCGCTCTTTCTTTATTTCTTCTTGTTTTCAACCACAGCTATTTCTTACCTGACCTCATTCCTGCATATATTTTATGGGCAGGGAGTAGAGAGCATAGAACAAGTCCCCAAAAGCACTCTGCCTATGATATGCTTTAGAGATGGCAGTCCTCCTCTTCCGGATGTCTCCAACACTTCAGTAAATGGATTAGGTAAATGTGAGCTCGACTGTTTGGGTGGAAAATGTCTTTTGAGCTATCTTAGATCCTCATCAATTAGATTTCATGAAACCCCGGTTCCTGCATGCTAAGTTTGTTCTTACTAATTCTTTGATCATAACTTGTTTTTGCACATGCCTTCTATAAAATTAGACTCCCAATCCTTTTTCCTTTCATGCTCGTTCTCCTTTACCTTCCTTATGGCTTATGTCTAGTTTCTCTTGTGGATTTGCTATGTTCTTCTACTTGCAGTTTTAGGTTCATTATCGAATCAATCCGTTGAAAGGATACAAGGACTGCAGAATCTGGAGCAGTGCTATCCTATGCAGAAAAACATAACCATTAGGTTGACTAATGAGCAGGTTTATTACATCTTCACATTGCATTTTTTACTTAAATTGCTGATTTTCCGTTCAATAGAAGAATAACTTATCATGTTCTGTTCAGATATCCTCAGGTGTATGGTACTTTGGTCTTTTCAATGGTGTTGGACCTACACGGACACAATCAAAGATGGTGATCCTCAACTCTGTTTTTTTTTTTTTACCTTCTGTCTCATATTATTTGTTATGGAAACAATTAGAGATGCTACTTTTTAAATGTTAGCATTTCTTCAGCTAGAAGTAGGTTTAGCAAAAAAATTACGGATTCATCTTCTGATTAAAATATATTCGTATGAGAACACCTTAAGATGCAAACTAAAATTTTAACTTGATAACTATCAGATAATGAGATCAAGTTATGGACTGTAGAAACTTAGATGCCCATTGTTCTTTACAGAGGTGGTAGATGGCCAATGCTGTTGCTGTCTCGTTGATATTTCCTGTTCTCCTCCAACATAGACATGCCCTAAAGTACTGCAAATTCGTTGGAGACTCTAATTTCTTCTGGAACAGTTGAATCTGGTACCAGGTTCCATCAGGGACCCCATAAGGAGAGAAAGGCACTTGATGGAGTGGTGTTCCCTGGTAAATAATGGACTTGTCATGTGAAATGGGACAAAAGAGTTCACCTCCATAAACATTATTTAGAGCCCTTATAGCCTACCTGAAAGCAGCATCCTATCCTTATAAGAGATAGAAACAACCCCTCTCCCCTCTCCCCGCCCCCCGCCCCCCGCCCCTCCCCCTCCCCCCCCTCCCCCCTCCCCTCAAGCAAAAGCAATAAAAGAAAAAAGAAAAAGAAAAATGGAAACAAGAGGAAAAAGAAAGAAATCCCGAAAGATTATAATGAAGTAAAATGGTAACTTGTGTATTAGCGCAGCTTCACTGATCTCTGGGAATGCATTGTTATGGTAATAGGTTTATTTTCATGATTCCTCACATTAGCTCTTAACTTTTGGAATTTTCATGCCAACGATATTGATAATTGTCATTATCAATCAATGATGTGCAATTATACCTGGTGCTGCAGATTGTCCGAGGACCAGCCTACTCATTCAGTGCCAATGTAAGCATTGAAGGTTGTAAGGCCTCTGGAATGTGGGGCCAGAATTGCAACCAGACAGTTGACTCGCTTTCCTGTTCTCCTTTGGACAGCTCCAATATCACAGCAAGTCTCACACATGTCAGTTATAACCAGACGAGGGGAAGTGTGTTGTCATGCAATAGTTCTTTTCAGACTTCTTGCTTAAGGAATGATGAGGTGAAAATTTACACAGTGGACATTGTTGAAATGCCAGAAGAATTGTCCATCATTGCGGCAAATCTCAGCTCTAGCTCTGCATTGTCAAGTAACACTGGGGATGTTGGTAATTTTAGTTTGTTGTGCTTTGCCCGTTATGGCGGTATAGCTTCAGCAGCACTTCATGATTATTCTGGTACTCTTGATGGAGAACCTGTTGTTATTCAGTCGCCCAAAGTTGGTCGTTGGTTCATAACGATTTTATTTGCTAACCTCTCGAAAGATCAAGGTGCAATCAAGGTATCGGACAGGACAGTATGTTATTCTTTGGAAGTGCAAATAACTGAATGTCCTGTAGCCAAGGCTGGACCAAACTGTGTGTGGGAGAAGTACGTGCTTCGGGTGAGGCTAATCACTCTCTCTCTCTCTCTCTCTCAAAATATAATATCCAGTTGCTAGTGGTTTATCTTGTTTTTTGAATGTGACTGTCGATGAACTTCTTCTTAGAATGATGTTGAGAATTAAAACATGATGGTATAAGCACAATCGATTTTCACTCACTCGTTTTTTGGTCGCACAAAAGTACATTAAATGGGTATCGTTATGTCACTGATTTGGGCAAGAAGAACCAGGGACATTAAAAATTCAGAAAATGTGATGGCAGTGCGATGTTATTATCTCGAAACAAAATTAAATAGTTTAACCAAAAACTAACTTTGCTGGTGCTACATTCGTTTATATCTGTTGATTTGAACAATGTACTCGCAGGATAACTTATTGAC
This sequence comes from Melaleuca alternifolia, assembly GCA_019926035.1. Taxonomy (NCBI): domain Eukaryota; kingdom Viridiplantae; phylum Streptophyta; class Magnoliopsida; order Myrtales; family Myrtaceae; genus Melaleuca; species Melaleuca alternifolia. The sequence continues at coordinate 705,860 of JAGKPW010000366.1, forward strand.
AAGGTAAGAATGGTTGTCTGCAGACATTTCTGAGGATGTCAGTCCCTTTCGAATCGTACTATTTGCCAGTCAGCGAGAAAATGTCTTCCAATTCGGCAAACTTCCTTCTTGAGCCCCTTATAAGCAATGCTTCATCTGGTGAATTCAACACTACTTGGACATACTTCCTTTTAAACATCCCTCATGGTGCAGCTGGTGGAAACATTCATTTCCGACTTTCGTCGGATACAAAGATAAATTATGAGATATATGCTAGATTTGGTGGACTACCATCTCTAAATAGCTGGGATTACTATTATGCCAACAGTACAAGCAGCAGTGATGGTTCTATGTTTTTTAAGATGTATAATTCAAGTGAAGAAAAAATTGACTTCTATATCCTATACGCAATGGAAGGGACTTGGAGTTTTGGACTGAGGCATGTCAAAAGTAGTAGTTCCAAAGATCAGACTACCATGTTGCTTTCACTAGAAAGGTGCCCAAGAAGATGTTCATCTCATGGGGATTGCAAATCTGCTCTCGAGGCTAGTGGATTGACAACTTACAGGTTTTGTTCTTTTCGTTGTACTTATAGCTTTCGGTCTGCTACTAGTAATGCTAACTTTGTTGACTTGGAGCACTTATAAGGATTCTATGCCTCCTCACCTTGGTCATTAACATTTTCTTGGGCAGTTTCTGCTCCTGTGATCGAAATCATGGTGGTTTTGATTGTAGCATCGAAATCGTCTCACATCAAGGTACATCTAGAACAAACACTCATTACTTTGGCTTCTGGTCTGTTGCATATAGTTCCAGCATCACTTAGCGATCCCTCTCCCCATCATGTATTTGAGACGTCGAGCAAACTCCGGACAGCTTAATACTTCAGAGCATGTTTATTCGGTTTAGATAAGCACAAAGCATTATAGCTTTTTTTATTCGGTTGAAAGTGCAAAAGTATTCGAATGAAAATATCAAAGTGGTCGCCATCTCAAATTAGATGAGAGGAACATCATCATTAGAAAACCTGACTCATGAGGTCACTATTGAAAGTGTCCATTTGTGATTGATGGTGCTAGTTGCACCCGAGTTAAGAATCTCATTCTGGTCTACCACCAGGATTACTAAGAATCTCAAGCATGAGTAGGTATATCACTACCAATGCAAGAAATATCTTGGCAATATATGCTGGCTGAACACCTCATTAGCTACCTTGTATCAGTATCCAATATGGAAATCCATTACGTAAATACAAATAATTTAGTTGCTTCATGTCCGACATTTGCTAGTGTGACCACAGCCTTATAGTGAAACCCAGAAGTATTGTCGTGACTGTGGTTGACAACTTCGAGCCTAAACCATGATTTCATGTTTTATATCAATGGATAGACATAGGACACATGAAAGTTGGTTATGGGTTCACCAACTTTAATCAGTATAATTGTTCTACAGCAGTTAGATTATATACGTCACGATTGATTGTTGTACTTAGTATACTGATACACCATTTGCATCTGAAATGTATGCTTTGTTTCATTTTATCATGCACTTGATCTTGTAATTTACTAGTTGACGAACCGATGTAGGACATGTTCTGCAATCTATATTTTTGATTGCATCAAATGCTGCTGCTATTCTTCCTGCCTATTGGGCACTGCGCCAGAAGGTACTCGATTGTATCCTATCTAGCCTATTTAGTTTCCTTTGGTAGCGAGTGGTTTTTGACGGACAAGTATTCAACTTCTACGAGAAAATGTTGGTAATTTTAGGTGGACATTGGAATCCGGAGAAGGTTTTGTCAGTCCTGCTCTTCTTGCCTCTTTCTCCAACGACATATTCTCTGCTTCGGCAGCCTTCCTATAATAATTCCCTTATATAGCTTTACCATACAGCTCGCTTAATTAGACTAAGCATCGAATTATTAGCTAAGATAGATGGTCAACTTCTGGGCACTTAAAAAAGTAGATTACATTGCTTCTAGAACAATGAATTGGATATAATGATGCAGGAGCCTTTCAAGCATTCTTCATTAGTCCATTATGCATGCAGGCTTTTGCAGAATGGGTGCTCTTCACATCAAGTGGAATTTCGAGTGGATTGTATCATGCCTGTGACGTTGGCACCTGGTGTGTATTATCCTTTAGTGTATTGCAGGTATAATTTTTTGTTTTGAAATTAGTCTAGCTTCAATATTCTTATGAACACAGTGCTTTCTGTTTTCTGGTACTTTTTAGATAAGAGTAGTATCTTTAAATTTTGTTGTCATATCAGGGAGGACTCTCGAATATTTTCCCGACTAACCTTTAACTTGGAATAGCAAAAATACAATCTAAAACTGAGTATGAGTTTTCCTTCCTGTTTAAAATGGTTCTCTGTGTGTAGTCTTGCCTCCATAACAAACTTATGACTGCAACATAATCTAAAGTAATTGCCCTTGTGACTGTAACTAATCACAGAATTGGATTGGTTTCAGTTCATGGACTTTTGGCTTTCTTTCATGGCTGTTGTGAGCACTTTTTTGTACCTGACTACTATTGATGAAGCGCATAAAAGGACCATTCATACTGCTGTTGCTATCCTTACAGCACTCATGGCTATAACCAAAGCAACCCGGTATGCAAAGCTATATTGTCAATTTAGTCATTTTGAACTTGTTCCAGGGTTACATTATGTAAATTGTGCAGGTCCGTGAATATTATTCTTGTGATGGCAATTGGAGCTTTGGGTCTTCTAATTGGATGGTTAATAGAGTTATCCACAAAATATAGGTCGTTTTCTTTTTCCGCCGGACTCTGTTTGAACATGCTTGACAGGTGAGTTTCAATATGGTTTGGATGTTCTCCAATAGGGATGTGGGCGCTCAAAGACATCCTGGTCTTAAGTTAATTAAGGACTACCAAAATGAAAAATACTTTTCCTGTATGTGGAATGGTAGGCAAACGGGTTCTTTGTCAGAAAATAGAAAGAAGGACGATTTTTGTAATAAATACTGGCAGTCTAAAACAGTGGTTATGCATTATCAAGTGGAATATCTGCATCTTTTAATTAATGCAATTACCTGTCATCCTGAATGCGGAAGTTAATTAAGGACTACCAAAATGAAAAATACTTTTCCTGTGGAATGGTAGGCAAACGGCTTCTTTGTCAGAAAATAGAAAGAAGGACGATTTTTGTAATAAATACTGGCAGTGTAAAACAGTGGTTATGCAGATGGTGTTTATCAAGTGGAATATCTGCATCTTTTAATTAATGCAATTACCTGTCATCCTGAATGCGGGTGTCACTAGATAAGGGCTGCTTGTGGAAATGGATGTTTCCACTACCAGTGCATGGTATAGACTACAATTCCAAATGAAAACTTTCCTTATCAACAAAAACTCGGTACTTGGATTCGTAGATCTTCACAAAAGATTAAGCAGATTTCTGTATGTCTGCCAATATTTATCCCACTAAAACTAGAGTCTGCAGTTTTTCATGATCATGGCCAAATCGTAGTTTTGATCGCCCTGCTTTTCCTAGTCCCAGCCATCATAATATAGATTGCTTTTATGAACTGTTACCTTTTTGTCACAGTTGTCATTTGTTTGCTGTCATACATTATCTCCAATATTCATAATCATATTGAGAGATTTGAGTTCAAGATTTTTGCTTGATGGAATCATCGCAATGCATTCTGTGTCCTGGGCCCAGAGATATGATCTTCGATTTGTACTTTCAAATGCTAGAGGAATTTATGTATTTCTCTCTTAAACTGATGATGGTAATTTATTACAGGTGGCAGTATATCAAGGAATGGGTGCGCAACCTAGTCAAGACATTTTTTCGGCGGTTCCGTTGGGGCTTCCTTGTAGCGGGTTTTGTAGCATTGACCATGGCTGGAATAAGCTGGAAGCTAGAAACTAGCGAAAGCTACTGGATTTGGCACAGGTATATGAAAGACCGAATCACCTCTCTCTCTCTCTCTCTCTCTCTCTCTCTCTCTCTCTCTCATTTGTGTAATTCTATTGCAGTCTTTGGCACGTGACGATATACACATCGTCTTTCTTCTTCCTTTGTTCCAAAGCAAATCCGATAAATGGGGATGATCAAAGACCACCGGATAGAAATTATGAACTAACGAGGCGGGATTCATTCTCCATAGTAGAGTAGAGACACTGAAAATCGAGTATGACGGGGGGTATAATACTTAATTGTTTTGCAATTGTCGCTGTGGGGAGTAACAATCCAGCTTTAGGATGAGGGACTCTGTAAGTCGCATCTGACCATTCTACCGACTTAGGACGACCTCTCTCTGAGCTCCTTTCTCAGAGTGACTTGTTGCAGACAGAAGAATGTAAATCATGGATCGGATGAGGATGCTCGAGTGAAGATGGATTAGATCATCCGTGGAGTTCCTTGTATAGGTAAACGATTTTATTGTTTCCTTTCTCCTCTAGTGTTCTTTCTTCTTAGAAGCTGGACAGTATATGCGTTGATTGTACTAAAACAAAGAGAAGGAATAAGGTTCTTGTGTTCGAAAATAACATATAAACCATAATTTTCCCGAGTGAAAGCTTCTTTTGAAGTTTTACTCTCTTTGCTTAGGAAGTCATATATGCTTTCACGAGGCGAATATGTCAGAGTTGTTCAGGCATCCCTTTTCTAATTGAGCCGAAATCGTCGGCTTTTGTTCTTCATCATTTTTGTGGCCACATCAATTCATATAGTGCCGGCTCGTTCCATTCTTGAACCAAAACGGTCGGTAATAGCTTCCTGTTCCGTGGCGATGCTTTGAGCCAGCAAATTGGACCTGGTTGTCATCTGTGAACCCCGATTCGCCGAATAACAGCAACAGCAGCGATGACTCCCACGCAACCACTAAGTTTACAAAAATGTTCTGAGCCCAGAGAATGAAAACGACCTATAGCCTAATTTTCGCAAGCGACCCTCCCTGCATATGGTTTCAAAGAGTAAAGAAGCATCTGAGAAGGCCCGTGTTTCCCCTTCTTCGCCCACCCCTAGTTGTTCCTGTTAAGATCAATGGAAAGCCCGGGTAGTAAATGGAGACTAAAGTTTAGATGATCATGCAGCTTTTGTCAAAGGAGATGCGGAAGTTGAGAGAGAGAGAAGAGAGAGAGATGTATCACGGCCTAAAATGCTATATTTACCCAATAAATCTCAATCACGTGTCCCTCGAAGAATCAGTAACATACACAAAAGGGGAAAGAACTGCAGCGGATTAAAACGATGAAAAGCAGTTCTCCATATAATAAGATGAAAATCGCAGAACCACAAGAGCACCTCCATACGATGCACAAGGCCTCCAAAAGCAGGTTTGAACCAGGTTCCTTCACTAGCAAACCACCTTTTTAAGCACTCAATATAATTTTGTAGAAATCAAGAACGATTGGCTTCCTTCTAACCAAGTAACTTTGCGCGACCAGTATCGATCGGTTCTTCAGAGCTTTTCCTGATCACGCGGTTATCTAGCGCCGCCATTGGATGGTATTGTAAAAACAGAAGACTACCTCCGGTTTGAGCAAAAACAGCTCTGAGCGACATGAATCGGAATGAAGAATGCGATGGTATATTGGTCTATGCCATTATTCTTCCCTCACGGAAGAGATCCTTTCAGAACGAGACGCTGAGCGGAAGTCGGGTGCCAAAAGTTCTCGGTAGTCTTTGCGTACGCCCCACAGGATCTCTGCACATCTCCTCATGCTTGGCCTACTTCGCCTGTGCGGAGCCAGGCACTGCAAAGCCAGCTCGAGAATCTTTTCCAGGGCAAAGTTAGTCGGATCGGTTCTTTCAAGCATGGGGTCCAAGGTTAATGTGGCGTCTCCCTCGGTGAATTTCTTCATGGCCTGCACCATTCCAGATCCAAAGTCAGACCAGATACAACACGAAAGCTAGTCCCTTTCATTTATTCGCAGCAAGATTACACATATCCCGAGAGGTAGTATAGACATGGGTATGTGCTTTCTCATCTTTAGGAGATAACATCTATTCTTAAGAGAGCGTAAGGAAAGAGAAACACACCCATCGTGCAGTTATCCGTTCTTTAAGTTCGCGTTTTGGCTCAATGGGACGCCTTCCAGTGACAAGCTCCACCAATAGCACTCCAAATGAGTATACATCACTCTTCTCCGTAAGCTGATAGGTTTTTAGGTACTCTGGATCTAAGTAGCCTGCCGTTCCTTTTACTTGAGTCGAAACATGAGTTTGACCAGAATCGCTGTCAGCTGCGAGTCTAGCAAAACCAAAATCTGCTACCTTTGCTCGAAAATTCTCAGTGAGAAGAATATTGGAGGACTTTATGTCCCGGTGAATGATTGGATGATCTGCATGAGAAACCAAAATCTGAATTGTACAATTTCTAACAGACAGGAAGCAAGGCAGGGGATCCAAACCAGACAGGTTATCTACCCACATGGCACCAACCTGTATACATATGAAGGTAGGTCACGGCATGAGCTACATCGATAGCAACATCTAGCCTTGCAGCGAGGTCAAGGACGCTACCATGCATACCTGCATTGATTCTTTAAACATATTTTAAGCATTCGAGCGGGTGAGTACTGAAACCATCCTCATATACAGAGATATAGGAAGGAGATATACTCACAATCCAAATGTTCCCTCAGGGTTCCATTCGGAACGTACTCCACCACAACGATTCTTTCATCTTCGTACTCCAAGTATCCATAGAACTTGACCAAGTTCAAATGTTCCACGCGTGCCAGCGTGCGAATTTCACTTTGGAACTCCACACCCAAATGCTTATCATATACACTCTGCAGATGAGAGAAATAAGCATTCTTTTCCCCACATTGGACAGCATAAGTGATAATTTCTCGACCTGGTGAAAGAAAAGACCTAGAAACTATACTCATCAACGTGAAAATCGACGGACCTTTTTAGCGCGTTTCACAGCGACGACTGTTCCGTCAGCAAGTCTGCCCTTGTAGACTGTCCCAAAGCCACCCTGCCCAATCTTGAATGAGGGGGAAAAATTCCTGGTGGCTGCGTATATTTCTTCCATTGTGAATGTCACGCTTCCAGGCTCCCTATCATGCGTCGAATTATACGGACTTGAATACATCCCTCGAATTGAACCGCGGCTTCTGTCGCTGCCACTTCTTGACGCATTTGATGCCGCTAATCATAACAGCAGTGGAAATTCGCGTTAGTATAATAACTAGGCCAGGATCTCAGGACTGTTCCCATCGTTCCTCACGAAATTGAAGTCCATACAATTAATAAGCCAGGCAAGATATTTCGGTTCCTAGAAGGATCGTTCGCTTTTGACTCTGTTTTCAGTTTCTAGAAACAAGTCCGGGACAGCATACTCTGAATCCGATGACACCATCTCAGAATCCAAACAAAGATTACATACAATTGGAAAAAAACTAGACTAGCGAGTAGAAAAAATCGTATTGTGCAACAGTGACACCGGGTCAGCGCGATAACATGTCGATTTCATTTCTGAGTGAACGAAGCGGCGGTGAATCATTTTAAGCAAAAACACTTAAGTCGTGCTACTGCCATCAGATTGAGAACAGTGCCTACGCGACGCGTTGATTCAATCTTGTCAAGCGTGCCCTTCTTCCACAAGGATGGTGATTCACAGAGCCAGCCGCATTCGACGAACTCTCCCCCTCGACCTTTCACTTGCATAAGAAACAGCTAGTCACCTGAAGGAGCTCTCGACGCATCGGAGACCCCGTAGCTCTTGGAGCCATCAGGCTCCGGCGGCACGAAGCAGCCGGAGAAGGCGCCGGCGATCGATCGGACAGCGACGGCGACGGGGTTGTTGCCGGATCTCGACTTGCTGGAGGCGGTGGAGGAGGCGGCGGCGGAGTAGGTCGAGCTCGGGGAGTTCGCGAACCGGTCGGGCGTGGACCGCGCGTCGGCGTTCGGCGTCCGGCGACCAAACATGGCGTGCGTACAGAGAGAGAGAGAGAGAGAGAGAGATGGCGCGTCCAAGTTGAAGAAGAGAAGTTAAGACGCGCGAGGGAGACGACGACGACTGCCTGTGATTATGACTTTTCAAAGGTCGGGAGGGAGAAGCTAACTTGCGCCGTTGAACTTCATATGGTTGCCACGGAGGAGTTCGTAGTTGTGCGCCTTGCGTGTTCAAACCTCTGCCTCTTTCTAATTGTTTCATTTATTCATTCATTAAATTTTGCACTATTTTCTGCTACGTTGATTACTATGGTAAAAAAATGAGTTAAGATCGTGCTAAATTTGCCAAAAAAACAAGCTATCTATTCGTGCGACATATGCCGTAGCGAATCGAACCGAAGATCTCATTTCTTCTCCGATAAAGTTAATAAGCTACGAGTCCTTTATTGCAGCTTACGTAAGTGAGTGGCAACTCATAGGGCACACACGGGTGATTAGCGTGTCCCGAAAGAATCCGACATTTTGTTAGAACCCTCGAGCATAATTAGATCACAAGTTCCCTTCTTTTATTTAGGCACGGCCGAAGACGGCGAGACTCGTTCCATTAGCATTTCCTCTTTTTATCAATTCACTTTGTTAGTACTTAGGCAGAGAAGACAAGGTCTACCGCAAGAAAAATGTTTAGTTTCGTGAGTTGTTTATTAGAGTTGGTGGCTTAAAAATAGGTGACCCTTTTCGCCCTAAGCACGGACAGATCCGAGGTATATAATTTCAATTTGTCAAAGACAAGAGAGGACGATGAGAAGCTGTAGCAGCTGAGCCCTTGAAATGGCAGCCGGAGTTGCTGGCGTCATCGTTTGACCAAGAAAAACTAATACAAATACGAGTAGTAGGCACGGACATTTTCTCCAGCTGCCCTTTTGATTTTCATGGCCAAAAAGAAGCAAGAACATAAGGTGAGACTACCTCTGTTCCTCACTCGAAAAGTCAAACCCGTGGCGCATTTTACAGTTAAGTAGATCTTTAAGCTATTTTAGGACATAATTAGCAATAATCTAATCCGTCATCCTCGGCTATGCCGTGTCCCTTCAGCAGTTTAAAGATGACAGTGTGAATGGGTGACAGACATAATTAGGTGAACTCCATCTTTAACAACGTTCCAAAGAGAACAGCTAAGACAAAAGTATCATTAATTGCATGTGTAGAAGAATCCAATGCCACCATTTGACAGACTGAAGTCGTCCTTGCGGCATGGACCCGTTATTGACAATTATCAGTGAGCGGTGGCATCGGCCCTTTCAGTTTTCGAGGACCCGCGACATAAATTGTATGACCTATCGATCATCAAATTGTGAGTGCTTATCTTTTATTTCGACGCGAATGAACTTTTTTCAGGTCTCGTCAGAGAAAGTGTATTGTAAAGATTTGTTGTAAATTAGTACGCTAACTTCCTCATTGCGATGTTGGCAAGCCATGTTAATCGAAGTATACGGAATTTAACTCATGTGCGTACAAGTACAGTTGTAGTTTACAAGAAATAGCGGCATGGTTCCTAACTTTGATGGAGGCAGGGGAGTTGATCTTAGATTAGAAGTGAATCAACCGAAGGAGGGTTAGGATAAGTGTCGGAGGGGCAATCAAGTGAAATGAAGACAAACATTTGGAAGGGGAAGTTGACAGGTTCTCGATGCCATTGATTAGACAGCAAACTTGTCAAGACAATACCATTCAATCAACATCCCCTCCAGCTAACTACCTTATGAAGAAAATCAAGCATCGGATTGTACGGGGAAAATCCCGCTTTTGGACCGGTTTTATCAGGCATTTAGTCGAAGGAAAAAAGACATTATTTTTTACAAAGAGGTTTAATTAATCGACCAAGTGTGTGTTTGGAAAAGTTGAAGAGTATTATACTTTTCATCGGATTGGGAATGTGATCTTACAACCTCACCCACTCCTTGTCGACGTGTTTGTCCGGAGACGACGTTGGCCGACTTTAAACTTGATTCTTGGGCGTTTGTACGCCTCATGTGAAGTGGAATTTTTTTTTTTTTTTTGGCATTACTCCTCGGAGACTAGTCAAAGAATCCCGGAGGATCGCTCATTAGTGTTGGTTCGAGAAAGAGACCACATTGGACCGTCAATTAACTTTGATCCGTGGACATGGATCCAACGCGGAGTCAAAAATGAACGGTCAGATCACCCAGCCCAGCTTTCCACCTTCCTAAATCCTCCTCGCATAGTTTAAGTCTCGGACCACATTGTTAAGCGAATCCCGATTAAAATCTTTCTCGCGTATGAGCTGAAGACAATGACCCCTTCACTAGTTTTTAGCGATACTTTTAAGTTTACAGGGTCTTCATCGGCCCAAATTAGGGTATTTGGCAATGAACCCATGTGGATTCAACCATTTCACACGAATGGAATCTTGACTAGTCTAATGACCGGCTTTAAGCCATAGATACCTCTAATTCATTAACACTTATGAAAAGTGGTACATAAATGGATGGAAAAAAGTATGGTCATGCCCAACACTGTCTAGCGCCGATGCTCTGCATCTCATTTCACCATTATCGATTCAGAACATGAAAAGATTGATCAAGCAATGACATCCATCAAGCAAGAACGAAAAATATACCCTAAAATTTCACGCACAAAAAAAGTTTGAAGTGGATGAAATTATTACGTACAGAGAAAGAAAGAGTGATCTGTGATCATGTAGAAGGCGGGAATATATCTCGCAAATGAATAATGTGAAATTCAATTTTGTGGGTTCTTTTTCTTTTTTAAAGAAGGATTAGGAGCGTGAGGCAACGGCTGGTTTTGGAGGGAAGAGATGTAAGCGGTTCTCTTCACGCGGGCGGTAACTGTCATTTGAAATGGACGGTCCCAATTTGATTGGGGGCCACACGTGCAACGAGCGACAATGAAGATGACGAGTAGGATCGTGCGGAGGCGAGTACGGGCCAGATCCATACAAAACGAGCTCGGAATTTGGGCTTTTCCGGAAGGTCCGAACGGCCCAAGCCCAAATTCTTGAACAACTCACGTATTTATTAATCACGAAAACAAAAACAATATAATAGAATCTTAAACCCGCTCTCCCAATCCAACGGGTAGATCCCTCGTGTCATATCCACATCGCACGTGCGTGCGTCGAGATGGAGTTTCCTCTCGCACGTGCCAAACCGCCCAACACATTTCGCCAATATCTTAGATGTTGTCAAATCAAAAAGTCCTTCAAAATATCTCTCTTCTACTTAATAAAGGATCATCCGCCATCAGATATTTTAACGTTACCACGTGAATGCTAGAAGATCAAAGAAAAATAATTTTCCCTTTTCATTGAATTTTATACTTATCCATTACACATACACACTGATAATTATTCACGATCACGTTCTTTTCACTTCTAATTATATTGGCTATTTTTCTTTTAATTTTTTATACTATAAAATAAGTGTACAATTGGATGAGACATGTATGCTTAATGAATTGGTTTATTTTTTGGTGTACATATGATGTTAACACATAACGTGACGATTTTTCACTTGTCTTAGAAAATTCATATGAAGGGTATTGTAAAAAGTGTTTAAATTAATCCTATCTATGACAATGACTAATCTCTTCGTTTGCTTGACCCATTTCTAAAGCTAGTAAAGTCAAGCAAGTCATAAAATCATGAGGAATTCTTAATTCCCAATGTATAAAGCTAACATGATTATCTGCACAAGTCAAATAGAAGCGAGCAATGAGTAAAGTGAACAAACAGTTTCTACAGAAGAAGAGTAAAATACTGAAGAAGCGCGTACTCTGCGCGAAAGTGGAAAGCCACAAAACCGAACAAAAGCAACCACCAAAAGGACAAAACCTCCTCTTCTTCTACCTCGGGAAATCGCAGCGCAGCCCCTCTCGCTCTGTCTATCTGTCTCTCGAAAAGGTGACTGCTTTTCTCTCTATCTTGGTTGATAGTGATCCTCGCGTGCAATTCATGTGCATCGGTAATTCAGAGCGTCGTCGATTGATAAAATTTCCAGGCGAATTCGCTTGGACTTTCAGCTGAACTGACGGGATGAACTGGGCTCTAGTTTTGTTTGTAATTGCTTTTAGTACCCTTTTTTAAGGTGCAGTGGGTTGATTTGGAATCATGGGTTTTGAATAAGCAGGCTACGTCTGTGGTTTCAACCGGTCTCGATTACAACTTACTTGGTAAATTTGAGCGTGTGAAGCAAAAAGGGTTGAATTTTCCGTTAGGATTACAGGGTGTTCATTGGCTCGTCATGTTGGTAAATGGTTCCATAAATCGAGTTGCTGAGCCAAACCTCAATTGGGTTTGTGCATATTTTATTCATCATGGCTCTTGAAATGTTGCTCTGATTCTTTCATCTCAGCTGAAATGGCTGATTGAGATGCTAGAATATCTCTATAGCAGCTTTTGGTGTTATCATTGTTTTTTCCCTAGCGGAAAGAGCCGTAATTGAGCTATTAAGTTTTTGGAGATTGCGAAATAGGTCGTGAAGGAAGAATCTGTGTTTTCGGTCATGCTAGTCTTTGGTGATTTCTAGGACAATCATGTTAGTCTAACTTGTTAAACACAGAACTGAAGAGATTGAGTTCTCTCTGAGTATATCCATGATGTTCGTTCAACTCCAGTTTGATCTTCCAATGTACTATGGTATTCTACTCTATTTCATTGGACACTGGATTGTTTCTGTAACGAATAGCTTTTCTCTCTTCTGGAACAATTCGGATTCTTCTTTTACGATGCTTCTGGGTTAGTAGCTGGAACAACCTTTTTTGGGATCCACTTGCTAGCAATGCACTTTGCTATTTCGATTATAATTGATGATTGTGATTATGCATACTGCTATATTTTTGCTTTGTCTCCCCAATCTGAAAGTCATTGATAGGATCATTAAACACATATTTTATGCTTGTTATCTGCATCTCTGGTTAGTGAGCTTCAGTAAGATTTTTGCGACAGTTCGTACTTCTGTTAAACTAGCGTGCAATGAATTCTATGTTGACAATTCTTTCTAGCTCATCTAATCGACTGGCATGTGTTCACCATTTTAACATATTTGACTATCCTCTCAGTCTACATACCTGAATATGCATGTGCTGGTTGTTATGATTGTATGAACAGGATACTGCTGGTAATGGGAGGCTGCTGTTGTTCGACTCGTAAAGCTCATCTGAATGGGGCACCTGTATATTATTATGTGAGTGAGAATTTTAGAAAGCAATATTTTAACACTGCTGTGCATCTGTATCTTATTTTTTGTTAGCTGTGATGCATGAAGAGTATCTTGTTAAGCAGTGGAGGTCACAGCCCATAATGAAATCATGGGCAATACTTCTGGAAAGGGGTATCTCCGGAGGCCCGTGCAAACTAGCCACTATTCTTGGGCCCTTTGACTTGTTTAACTTGTTTAAGTAGATGATATAAAATTTAAGTGAATATGACCTGGGAACTTGATGCCTATGCAGGCCATTTTGAACTTAAGATTCAAGAGATAGCAGAGTTCTTATGGCATCAAAGAATTCTACATCTGATCTACCAGTATTCTCTGCCTGCTTGACATCTTGCAATCACAATGAGTTTGAAATCTTCATGCCTGAACTTGGTTTACCATATGCTGTATCTTTTCTATAGTTTAACTCGTCACAAAAGTGTATTCTTCATGGGTCAACACATGGAAATCCATTGTTAAGGTGCGGGGTTTAGGCTAGTATTTTCTTGTCTAATGATTGGTGTGGTTGTTCGGTACTGTCTTTGAAATTGTCTGGTGCATTGAGTCATGATCGGCATTCTTGATATCTAGGTTTCTCTCTTTAAAAGATAATTTCCAAGTTTGGTGACTATTATCATCGCTAGAATTCTGGCCTTTCCGTGCAGTATCCTCCATCTTTGGAAGAGCATGAGTCCCTGACATCACACGATGCTACTGCTGCTGCCATCTCGTCAGGATTTTTAGTTGATTTGCAGTTAGAGGCATCAATACCCGATAATTTTCGTCCTCCACCACCCCCTTTACCCTATGACGCAGTTTCAAGATCCCTACCAATAGGCACCAACTCTGTAAGAGAACCAGCTTGCCTAGATCACATGGAACCAGACTATAAAGCTCAGTCCGCTGCTCCGTTAGGCTCTCTGAAAGCAATTGCGGTTTCTAAATCAAATGATGTCAATGTTTCGGTAGCAGACGAGGAGGATGTTTGTCCCATTTGTCTTGAAGGTGCTTCCCTTTCCTATTTATAATCGGAATATTGATTATTTTATATTTTCCCAGCTTTAAATGAAAATTCTTGTGAATTTTAATAGTTGCATTAGCAGCAATAGGTAATTGTGCAACTTGACTTAAAACGCAGAGTATGATGAGGATAACCCTACATTCATTACAAAATGTGAACACCATTTTCACCTCTCGTGCATCCTGGAGTGGATGGAAAGAAGTGACGTCTGTCCCATCTGTGATAAGGTTCATATTCTCCTGTCACAGCTGAATATTGTGGAGTCAAATTGTGAATATTATACTTATTGACATGATGATCTCCTATTTATATTCATTTCAAAATCATTTGCACAAGACCCACCTTGTTGCAGTATTGACTTCTCGAAACGGACCATTATTAGTACTTAGGACGTTGCTATCATCATGACTTTATGTGATATGTACATTAGAAGTCCTAAGAAAATTTTATAGCGCAATTTAGTCCTAAAGCCTTTTGAATTGAGCAATAAACTTTGTAAACTTTTGAAATTTTTGATCAAGTTCTTCTGGTTAGTTGGAGGATAACTTTGTCAGAAACCCTACATGATAGTAATGTGTGGCACCGGCACCGGCATGTGTGTAGGATTTACATCAAATTCTTGTGGGACTTGAGTGAAAAACTTGTTACAACTCAATCGATCAATGGAGAAGTTTTAGATTCAAATCACACTTTATAAATAGGTTTTAAAATTTAGTGTGTGCTTACCCAACTCATTTGTTTATGCACGAGTTACTCGATTGTCGCTTTTGTATTTGCTTACTATGGAACCATTTGCTTATATTCTGTGGCAGATCATGGAATTCGACAATTCCTTCGATTTGTAGCTCTTCTTGCAAGCCAAAGTTATGTGTGCATTTGATGGTGGTGGTTGACTTTGCATTCCGAGGCGCATTTTCTCATTTTCAATGGTTCTGTTGATGATGGCTTCTGTACATAATCTGTCTGGTTTAGCTGTTTGAAGACTGCAGGTTATACTGGAAATTCAGGGGGGGAGGGGAAAGAAAAAGCTCGGTTTCCATTGTCTCAATTCTTTGTTATTACGCCAGTCTCCTGCCTCAAATGGATCTGCATTTATGATCTTGCCCTAGTTTTTGATTGAGGCGAATAATAAATCCTGAGGAAAAGGAGACCCGGAATTGCCGGTTCAGCTGTTTTCATTGTCCTTCAGCAATCTTCATCTTGTACAGTCTCTGTTTCTTTTGCTTCTGTTTTGGCTCCTGAAGGTATCCAAGCTACTTGTATGGCGGCTCTTTCTTATTTCTTCTGGGATACTAAAGAAATTTGTAATGGTTCTGACGAATTGGGGGTTTGTAATGTATGGGGAGACAAGGATCTTCATTGAAAAGCATGTGAAATGTTCGGAAAAAAGCAGTTTCTTGTCCAATTTGCTTTGCATAGACAATTGCTCGTCCATTTTTTGTCACGATATGGCAGAAAAATAGGAGTGATCAGTTCCCCGGGCAGTCCGATTCTCCCTTAGAATCAGGAGTCGGACCGATGGGACCAATCTCCAGTTTTTAGGACCTAGGACCGGATTGAATAATCCTAGGACCGGACCGGACTAGATGGGGAGGTCCAATGGGACCGTGAAAAATACAAACAAAAATAAAGGATGGACATCAAATGGAGCAATAGACTAAAGGTGGTTCCATTACTAGAATTTTTTCATGGGGTTTGCAAGAAGCTTTTAAGACAAACGGAGGTAAGATAAAAACCGTAAAAAATAGAGAATTCTAAGATGCCTAACCAAGGGATCAACCATATGAATAATGATGGTGACTTACAATACCGAACTAGAGAGAAGAATGAAGAAAACCAACCTCCGCTTTAAATGAGAAACATGATCCAAGAACAAACCCTGATCTATTTTAGTAAGAGTAAGTCTTAGAAACATTTTGTCGAATGGATTATATATGTGTACTATAGAACAAAGGTATTCGTGAAAGTAATGTGATTTGGTCCGGGTGGTCCAGTTCGGTCCCACCCTCCCAAGAATTTAGAACTGGACCGCCTGGGAACCGGTTCTAATTTTAGGAACCATGGACCGGACCGAAACTCTAAAGAACCGGACCCACTCAGCTGGTCTCGTCCAATTCAGGCGGTTCCGATTTGGGCGGTCCATTATGGTCACCCCTACAGAAAACCCAGGACTGATATAGCATATCAAATTGTTTCAGTCCATAATTTGACTACCGGCTGCATTGACCTCCCCCAGCATTTCAGGTTGACCTAAACGAGAGATTTTCAGGAACGAACCATTGCCACCTAATGATCTCCAACAGACCAAGTCAGCACCCCTTCTCTCTCTCTCTCTAGATGGAGATATTTCAATGGCCAGGGTAATGCAAACGCAGTTGTTAGATATTGGACCACCTGGCAACTCCATCTCCTTTGTAGGTCAATTCCAACAAAACCGGGCCAAAGACATCCAAGCCGCTCTCCAGGAACTGAAAGCCATCAAATTAGTTTGTTTGATATTTCTGTCACCTGAACAACACCCTTTTGCATTTCATCTCGATTCCAACCCTGACTTCCAGCAATAATTGGCAAAAGAACCAAAATGATTAAGGGGTCCAACATTCTACAAGGCGTCGCGAAATCGGAATGATAAAGAAAATGTGTCATTGATGGCAGTTGGTGGCACTGACTCCTCTGGCGGAACGAGCCCTCCTAGAGAACCAGAGTCCCACGGCGAATCACCTTTGAATCCCAGTGCTGGCGAATCAGTGACCGAAACCGCCGACCTCCACCACGCGCCGACCACCATCCTCGGTTCCAGCGAAGGGGACTATGCGCCTGTAAAGACCTTTGAGGATGCCAAGTACGTGTGTCGCCTGGAAAGCACCAAGCTCTGGGTGATTGCGGGTCCAATTGCGTTCAACATCCTGTGTAACTATGGGATCAATTCTTTCACCAACATTTTTGTGGGTCATATTGGAAATGTGGAACTCTCGGCCGTGGCCATCTCCTTGTCCGTCATTGCCAACTTCTCTTTCGGTTTCTTAGTAAGCCGTCGCTTTTTCTTGCGTTTGTATGCATTTGCATTCTCTTCCTACATTGATCGCCACCATTTTTGGTGCGTGCCGTGAAAATGACAAGGCACTCTTTGATAATTCTAGCTTTCTGTCAATAAGCATATGCTATATAACATCAGCCTAGAATTGGAGAAAAATACATGTTGATCCATGTCTGATTTTATTGTTCGTCGCATTCTATGATGGGAGACCTTTAATCGATCTCATTTCATTTTGGTTTCCCCGTTCAAATGCGAAACCGTGCAGTTTGGCATGGGAAGCGCATTAGAGACGCTTTGCGGACAGGCGTTTGGGGCCGGACAAATCAGCATGCTCGGCGTGTACATGCAGCGGTCATGGATCATCCTGACGGCGGCATGCTTCGCTATCCTGCCCCTCTACATCTACGCGACCCCGATCCTGAAGTTCCTTGGCCAGCGGGATGACATCGCTGACCTTGCAGGCAAATTCACCCTCCAGGTCATCCCCCAGATGTTCTCTCTGGCCATCAACTTCCCCACCCAAAAGTTCCTCCAAGCACAAAGCAAGGTCAACGTGCTCGCCTGGATTGGGTTCGTGGCGCTCCTCACCCACGTGATACTCCTGTACCTGTTCATCAGGGTGTTCGGGTGGGGGCTGGCGGGGGCGGCAGTGGCCTACGACGTGTCGGCATGGGGGATTTCGGCGGCGCAGGTGGCGTACGTGGTGGGGTGGTGCCACGATGGTTGGAAAGGCTTGTCATGGTTGGCTTTCAAGGATCTGTGGGAGTTCGTGAAGCTCTCGGTAGCTTCAGCTGTGATGCTGTGCTTGGAGATTTGGTACTTCATGACCATTATCGTGCTCACTGGCCACCTTGACGATCCCGTTATAGCAGTTGGTTCACTCTCAATCTGGTGGGTCTCTTCGTTACTATTAGTTTGCAAGATTTCTTTCCTTTCACTACGCTTACTGTGTTGCGGCGTAATCCGTGACCAAGATATTACCCATTTTCAACTTAAAAAATACTTTTTAATCAAATTCAGAGGATGTGTCGGGACACAAATGATTTATACAAATGTGATAACATGACGTGAATTGCCATCCTTATAAAAATGAATCTCACAAAAGGTCGTGAACTTCACCCCACATAAACGCCACGATCCCAAAACTTTTTTTTTTCCCGTCTCACCAATAATTAGGAATTAATGACCTGAAGTCGCTTACTATGTTGCGTCCACAGCATGAACATCAACGGATGGGAAGGCATGTTGTTCATAGGAATCAATGCAGCCATAAGGTAAATTCCCGAAGTTCTGCTCAATTCTCGATACATGTTTCTAAAGCGATTCTAATCTTCCTGCAAAAAGAAAAAAAGAACCAAAAAAAAAAAGGGCTAAGCATTGACATTTACTCCACGATCAGTGTTAGAATCTCCAATGAACTTGGATCAAGGCATCCCAGAGCTGCAAAGTACTCTGTGCTTGTCACGGTCGTAGAGTCTCTCATCATAGGTCTGTTTTTCGCGGCCCTCATTTTGGCGACGAAAGATTACTTCGCCATCATCTTCACCAGCGACCGCGAGATGCAAGGGGCTGTAGCTAAGCTAGCTTACCTCCTCGGAGTCACCATGTTGCTCAACAGTGTACAGCCAGTTATATCAGGTCATTAGAATTTTTCTTTGCTTCAATTCGACCCTCAATTCTCCAATTTTCTCAGCATGATGGAGACATATCCAGTATGCACGAATTTTCTTAGTACTTAGCAAATCGATTTATTTTGCAGGCGTTGCCGTAGGAGGAGGATGGCAAGCCCTAGTGGCTTATATCAACTTATTTTGTTATTACATCGTCGGGCTCCCTCTTGGGTTTCTTCTCGGTTATAAGACAGATTTGCGAGTGCAGGTAAGCAAAAGCTTCTCTCTTCAGGATTATTTTCCTCACGAAAATCTTCCTTCTCAATGATAGTTGAATGTATACAAATTTGTATGTATACATAAATGGGGTTGCAGGGAATTTGGTTGGGAATGATATTTGGGACGCTGCTGCAGACAATCATCCTCGTCCTCATCATCTACAGGACCAACTGGAACACAGAGGTTCGTGAATGATCTATGCGTGCAGTAGGGTTTTGTTCTTTGGTGTGATTATGATCTCTTGATTGGGGCCCTTGAATTTCAGGTGGAGCAAGCATCGGAGAGGATGCGTAAATGGGCTGGCGGATCTGAGGAAGCATCTGAACTGACGTAGGCAAGAAAAAACATGGGTTGTGAGCGTTTCATTCTTAGAGGTTTAGGTAAATGCAAAACAAGTTATTGATTTATTAGAATATAATTATAATTAACCTTAGCAAACGGCCTGTTTAGTTGATTATTTAATGCGATTAGCGTGCGAATACGTCGTTTTACCGAATAGACATTTCCTATAGAACATAGTATATTATAAGGTGGAGTCATATCCAGATCCGATTTTTACCCTGATTTTCTGTTCATTATAAAGAAAATGTGATCAAAATATAAATGGCCACAATTACTAGTAAGATTGTAATAATTTGTTCTTACCAAACAGCCGAATATATGTAGTAATATGACATTGCCATATTCTTTTTTCTATTACCCTTTAAAAAGATATGTTGTCTTTTGAAGTCTCCGTCTTTAATAACGGAGAGAATTGAAGTTGCTGATCATTGGGCATTTTCACAATTCACAGTAATGTACAATTATCAATATAGCCGATAATTTACATACCGAAGCGCTTGAGGATACCATTGGCATTACTTTTGGCTAGAGGCGTTAAATGGGTGGGTCGGGCAGGGTCAAAAATGGTTCGACCCATATTGACCTATTTAACTCGTTTTCATACTATGCAATTTTAGCGACTTATATCCGATCCGACCCTAACTCAACCCATACCCGACCTGACCCATATTGTTAAAACGCTTCCATATTTAACTAAGTCCAAGAAAATTTGCTTCATGATTTTTTAAATAATATACTCTTAAAATAATTTTATGCAATACGATTTATTTGATAATTTTTCTATTTGTTTCCATTTTTCAATTATTTTTATTTTAAATATATATTTTTAATTTTTTTTCTTTTCCAATCAGTGGAGTCTAGTTGAGCTCATCCCTCGCCTCTTGATTGGCAACCAACTTGGAAAGAGGGAAAAATGAGAAAAAATGGAAAATAAAAATAATCAAAATTTTATTTAAAAAAATTAGAATATCATAATTTTCATAATCTAAAATGGATTTGTTAATAATAATTAAAAATATTTATTAATAACACTTAGATTTAATTAAGTAACACATCTATGACCCTAAGACTCATTAGGTTATCAAGTGGCATTTAAGACCCATTTAACCTTTTAAACTAACTAGTTTATGACCCATATTATCCAATACGAGTTAAAATATGGGTCTTTGACCTATTTTGCCACCTCTAGTTTTGGCTTAATGAGAAAACATTTTTATTTCTTTATCAAAACCTTTCTCACTTTTATAGAACATGCATATATGTGTGCCATTTTGCTTGGGATATGAGAAAACGGTTCATACTAGTGAAAGGTTAAATTGATTTTTCCACTGGCGATATGCCTTTTCCCATAGATATGGTCATTTTTATAGGTAGAAATCCTCAATTCGAATTGATTATTTTCTTTTTTGGCCAAATGAAATTTGTAACTGCATCAACTCAGTATAATATAAATTCAAATTTGGGATATTGAAAATCGTAGAACTCATCGTGAGCCCAATCATCTGTGGTGTTCCTATTCGATCAAACATACCAATTTGACTAGAAAAAGAAATCATCTATCCAAAACAATATAAATACATGCACACAAGGTAAGGATAAAAATTGTATTGTTGTGTGAATAAAAGAAATGCATTAATATAAATCGGTGGAGTAAAATTCATGAGATTGTGATTCTTGTTAATAAGTATAAAATATGAATAAGTATAAAGTAGAATAATTCATAATTGTTATAGCAGTTATATGCTTTTGATTTATAAATTTAACAGTATTAACGAATGCTCATGAGATTGTGATTCTTTTAATAAGTACATAACATGAATAAGTATAAAGTAGAATAATTCTTGAATGTTATTAAAAAATTTGCAATTATATTCTTGATACATAAGGGTTACCCAGTTAAAGAAAACTCATGAGATTGTGATACTTTTAATGAGTGGAGAATATAAATCAATTTAAAGTAGAATAGTTCATAATTATTATGCAAACTTTAACATTTTTTCTTTGGTAAAGATGCAAACTTCAACAATTTTATCCTTTCAATATATAATATGAAATGATTATGGTATTTTTTTCCCTGGATCGGAGGAGCGTCGGGTGCTTTTGAAGTACAATGTTTGTCTAACCTACCCCAATCAATCCTTGTGAAGCATTTTGATTTTGAAAGAAAGTGATAACATGTAATCCAAACGACTAGGAAAAAAAAACACACGCATGTAAACAAAGTTAAAAGACAATTGATAAGCGTTTGATCTAAGGAAAGAAATACTTGAAGATTCTTTTTTTGTTAGGAAGTATGTAGTATATAAAGATTTAAAACTAAACCCAAAGAGTTTGAGATGTACAGATACTATGCATTCTTTTTTATTAGCAATATAGTGTGGGAGGGGCAAGTCACTAGCAACCCATTCTGATCATGCCATAAGGTTTCCATTTCCTCCACTCGAGCCATAACTACTCTCGATCACCCACAGCTCGAAGGTTCGCGGTTGGTGAGTATGTCACTTTAGCACTATTAAGAATTTGACGGTCAAGAGGTCTCTTCATGTGGAGGTATGTCAAGGCTAAGCAACGCAAATCGAGCCATTCAAAGATTCCTAATTGAACTTGTGATTTCGCGAAAAGCGGAAGGACAAACCATCTTAATGTTTCGGTCGAGAGAATAAGCGTAATAATCTGTGAAATAAAATGCAAGCTGAGAGAATAAAAAATTACGATCCAAACCTCACGCGAATTACTCATTTGACCTGCTCATGGATTTGCGCACTTTGCGGCACCACAAATAAGAAAGTCACCAAGGGTGTGAATCTCTGCGTGGATGTCCGGCCGTGTAAGATAGACAGTGTTGATTGGACATCCACGTAGGCATTTTTCGAGACAAAGTCACTGGAAAGACCGAATTGACAAAGTTCCAAAAAATCGAGGACTGAATTGGCTAAATAAAAAAGTTTAGGATTAAAATGACAAAAATGTAATAGGTTTAGGACTTTTTGGACATTTTTTCCATGGCACCGTGAGACAATCTTTCCTAGACCACGGTGTATATGTCGGCTTGTCGTCCCATTCTGCCCTTTTTCTTCGCTGAATGCTAGCTAGGACACGCGATCGTTAGAATTCAAACCAATGGCTATGTTCTTCTGACGGATCGGATGAGCCTTTGGTTTAGAAGCAAAAGCAATGGGCATGTTTCTTAACATTGCTTGTGCAAAATTGGTGGTTACCACTTGCTCGCCATTCGTGAGGGCAAGGGCTGACAATTTTTTAACCTCATGGATCCCTCCGTGTCTTCTCAAATCATCAAGCAGGGTGCGGGTTCTTCTTTCCCGTCAACGGTTTAGATTTCTTTCTGAGATTGCTTTTTCAATGCAACTTCTTCTTCTTCTTCTTCTCTTTTAAGCTAGATTTCATCTACTTCCTTCCTCTTCGTAAGGTATGTTTCATTCTCTCTCTCACAGCATGGAGAGATGGTTCAAACTTTCGTTTTTTCTACGGGTGACATTTTCTATTCTTTAGGGAGACATGACAAAAACAAGTGAGAGAGTGTTAGATTTTATTGTGGCCCGCGTGATTAATGGCCCATATGTGGTTTAATTTTAACAATTATTATGTGTTAAATTCATATTGGTCAATATAGAGATATCCTCTAATTTAATGCACATCCTCATAAAGATGCACTGTGATTTATTGTGCATCCTGATAGAGATAGTAATCTAATTAATGTATACCAGGATTGATGGTGTGACTATAAAAGACCCTAATTAGAGACCGGTCCTCTCTCAACCCAAAAAAAGAAAAGAAAAGAACTAATGGTTTTCGTCTCCATCTCGAACGTGAGGAAGCCCAAGGGTCAAGAGAGAGAAACCTATTTCTCTACAAATTTTTTGTTTTTAATCTTCAATTGATTTCTTCACAAGGAATCATCATATAGTAAGGTATGAGTCTTATCTATCATGACATTGTGAAAATCATCTTGCTCTACAATCTTGGATATGATGTTTATAGGAATATTAGGGTTTGATTTGTATAGAAATGTTTCATCTTTACATCACATACATGATGTATGATACATCACGGGTTTTCTCTTTCCCTTCCTAATGAGGACGAAATAGCTCGCGGCCTTTCTAATGCATCTGGTTTTTTCTATGTATGGAGCTCCAAAGCCAGGTTTCGGTTGCCTTTGTGTCAATCGATAGGACTCCAACACGAAAAGTTCAACGACTATATAACTTTGACATGTATTTTTAGAAAAAAGTTAATGAAAGCTCCTAACCTTTTGATTCTTTCATAGTTTAGAATATGAATAAATGTGAAGTAGAATACTTCATAGTTATTTTTGACAATTTTATAGTTAAATTTATTTTAATGTACTACAAATAGATAATCCAAGCCCATGAATATGTGATTCCACTAATGAATATAGAATATGAATGAGTTTAAAGTAGAATAGTTAATAATTATTATGAAAAATTTAAAAATTATATACTTTTAACGTATAACACGATATACGAATTATAGGTTTTTTCCCCCCTCGTGGCATGCCGCATTCCCGCAAGCATGTGCTCTGTCCCATGCCCAGCCGTACAGATAAATTTATAGGCGATTCTGATTCCGAAGTACAATTTTCCCTAATCCAACCCAATCATCACTTGTGAAGCATTATGATTTGAAAGAAAAATGATAACGTACAATCAAACAACTAGGCAGATACAACACACTTAACGTCAATCAAACAACTAGGCAGATACAACACACTTAATCACTTACCCCGGTAGACCAAGTGGAAAATATTTGAAGATTTTGGTTCTTTACAAGGAAGTAAAAGTTTAAAAGAATGAAGGATATAGAGATCTAACACTAAACCCAAACCCGCTATAAGGATAATGTGCCTCAACTTGTCTTTATAATTTCGTAAGAGTCCCAAACCCGCTTTGGAAAATCCGCTATAAGCGATAATTATTGTGCATCATCCATGACATGAAGGTCCAAGGTGAGTGAGTCGTTCATTGCAGCCCACCAAGGAAGCAGCAACTAAAAAGTGTCTCCACACAGGAAAATTGTCCATAAAGTTCTAAAATTATTGCACTTTTGTTAAGTCATGGACATAGAAAGTCCTAAAATTACTGCGCTTTTGCATAAGAAAGTCTCAGGGGTTGAATTTTCGGGCAACTCTTTGACACCCAATGCGGTTCGACCTTTGGAGAAATAAGATTCACAAAGGAATAGCTAAATCGTCTCCTTCAATGTTCCCTTGTCCTTACCGAGGCTTGAACAGATAATTGCCGGGGTATACTCTCTTTGTTAGCGTGGGGCTGTCCAGATGATCTTTCCAGAACATTGGGGCATTCATCTTTCTGACTGTTTCAAATGAGTAGTTATCTCTTGCTTCTGCTGGTTTTTGGGCAAAACTGGTGTTGTCACTTGTTCCTTAATAAGGGTAAAGGGCTGGTAAGTTCAAACCTTGTATATCCTTCCGTGTCCTCTCAAATTAAGCAAGGTGCGGCTCTCCTTACGTGTGTGAACAGTCTAGATATCTGCCCAAGATCGCCTTTTCATCTTCATCTTTTTCTTCTCGTTTTGCATATTCATTCTCGTTCCTCGAGTTTCCTAGAGCAGCAACTCTTCTTCTCCGTTTCTTCAAGCCAGATTTCGTCTTCCTTTCCTTCCAACTTCCTTGAATTTCCCTTTGCAAGGTACGATCTCTTTCCCTTCTTCTCTCCTTTCGGAGAAATGGCTCAAACTTCTACTTTTGCTGCTTGTGATATTCCCAACTCTGTAAGGAGAGATGACATAGACAAGGATTGCATAATGCTTGAAACTTCGAACGCGGGCTTCGGTTGCCTCTTTGTCAAGCTGCCATACCTGCTTAATCCGTATGGTTTTGCTACTCCTCATCTAACTTCTGGCGTTTTCGCGTTGTTTAGCTTTTTTTTCTCTTTCTGGCTAACCTTCCTTCGTTAGCATTCCATTTGCTTACGAAAACCAATGGATTTTTTTTTGGCATTAGGTGCTCTTTGAGGCTTGGAGGAGTATGTTTTCAAACTTCGTTCAAATTTTGAAATTCGAATTTGAAAGGACGCTATTCTACTGCGATGCAACTGTATACGATTATTTAATTAGAAAAAAAGCTACAAAATATCTCAAAATATGCATACTATGATACATTTAGCTTATACTTTTGTTCCATGATATAAAATATCTCAAACATATACATAGTGACATATTTATCATTTGTCAAAATTCTATTAATAAGCATCCTAAAAGTATGTTATGTAGACATTGAAGGCAAGTGATGTTACCCAACGATGGATAAATGTGTTGGTTGAAAGCTTCTCCCTCATCGCCGAGATTAAGGGTTCGAAACCAGAAATTGCTAGCGTCTTAAGTGGGGGGTTATGATGTTGGGGTTCCATGCTAGTTTCCTTCAAGGTATAGGGGCTCAGCCTTTTGGTGTCATCCGAGCACGAGGGCCCGTGGGGGGCGTGTGGTGGATTCCTCGGTTATAAAAAAAAAATATCCACATGGGTTTAGTAAAATAAAAATAACGTTATTTTGGTTGAAAAATGAAATCTTGACGAAAGATAAATATGTCATATGGATACAAATTTAGGATTTTTTATACTACAAGAAAATATTTAGAATAAATGTGTCACAATAAGTACAATTTGAGAGTTTTGATGTTATAAAAAAGTTCAAAGTCAATATACCACAGTGGGTATAATATAGTATTTTTGGTAATTTTTCTGTACTTAATAATCTAAAGATAATATGACAACCTCTTAATGGGTATATGCTACCTTCCTCCCTAAAGTGAGAGAATTGTTATTTTAATACCTAGTTAGGAAAAGAATATGAGATCCTTAATGCTAAGTTTAGTGATTCAAATTTGAAAATGAATAAAATAACAAATTGTTATATTTAATATCTGGTGACATCTTTTAAATTGAAAAAACTGGGTAAAAAATCTAAGTCGAGTATGGATAAATCCTAATTGGACCAAAAATAGATAAATGACTTAACAAAGAAAGAAAACACAAGCAAATGATGTTATATTTCCACTAATCATTGCATGAGGACCACCACCAGAACATTTGATCAACCAATTGGATTTTCCATTTAGGCTCCATTTATTTCACGGAAAATAACTTTCAAAAAATATTTTCTAAATTTTTCGGCATTTGTTTTGCAAAAAATAGAAAGTCAAGAAAAATATTTTCTACCAATGGAAAAAAATACCTTCAAAAGTGGGGAAAATGTTTTTCCTTTTTGTGAAAGTGGAAAACATTTTCCGTTTTTTTAAAGTGGAAAATATTTTCCATCTTTTTTGTTTATCTTTAAATATCGCGACTTCTAATAGCGTGCCTCCACCTTACGCGAGGCTAAAGAGCTTGTAGTCTTCAGAGGCGAGCTTAAGGCTTGCCTTGGAATGACAAGTTTATGGCATCTAATGGTAAGCCGGGAGCTCGTGGGAGTCTGGCGAGACTTGTAGCCGGCAACATGTTAATGTATAACAAAAAATTGGAAAGAATTTTAAAAGCTACTTTTCTTTATAATTTTCCTTAAATTTCAAATAAACACCTAGAATTATTATCAATCTCCTGGAAAAATGATTTCCTAATTTTTTTTCCAGAAATGTTATATTTCCGTGAAACAAACGAACCCTTAGAATGAATTTGTTTTATGAAATATTCAAAATTTTAAAAAACGTTTTTCAAAAAGTGATCACTTGTATTACTTATAAATCAAATAAATGTATTGTCCATGAAAATAGTTGGATATAAATTATCATCAATAATGAAAGTATTTTCTAGTCGACTAATTAGTTTAAATGACATAACCAATTATTTTTTGAAAAATATTTATAAAGTTTTGAATTTTTCGTGAAATAATGTATCTACTCTCTTTTCAAATTCCTCGATGTGTTGGGATCATCATGCTTGACCTTGTCCTACGATGCAAGCAAGCAGATTAATCCTCAATCTCATGTCTTTCCTTTGCTACCGGAGCATTAAATTCCCTTTCACCTTCTTCTCTCGTCTGCGGTATCCCCTCTCATCTGAACAAGCACCAAGTACAGCCTCCATGGCCATGAGCCCCTCGTAAGAAAGCACAACCATCCATTCTCAACTGCAACTTATTTTCTTGAGCATTTCTTATTGGGGACTCTTGTTTTTGGGTCAATCTCCATCGGGTGAGTGGAAGATGCTCTTTCTTAGGTCCTCGAGTGAGTAATTTGACGACGGTCTAAGTGAATTGCTAGGTTTCGAGTCACAAGGCAATACGAATTGATACTATCGAGATCTATCTCTACATCTTTGTGGTGTGGACTGGGGTCGCTACCCTCACACGGGGACTATGTAGGCAAGAAGGCAATGGATAAGATGGTAGACTCGACGCACAATGGGGAGTGTCGGAAGTGGATGGGTGAGGCCGAAGTAGTTGGACAAAATGGAGTATTTTAAATAAAAAAAAAACTCAATCGTATTTCAGATTGTACCAAACATATGATAAGATTTTCTGCAATCCGGATGATACTTAGTGGATTCCTAATTACACTTTCTTCTGTCTTTTCCCAATTTAAATACGAACGAACAAATATAGTTTTAGTTATGCCGCTCCTTAGGTAGTGGGAATAATCTAATTACTTATGGTGATAAGAGATACATAAGCTTGTGTGCGAGATAATAAGAGTTCTATGCTTTATTAGGTATCATGATAGGTCACTGACGACCCGCGTAGTAACCGGCACATGAAATATTTTTCCATCTTTTCTGCACCATTTCTCAAAAATTGCTTTGACCTTTTAACCTACACTTACATAGATACATACATACCCTACGTAGACCAACTAGGGTTAATTATTAACCAAGGTTAGTTGATCAAAGCCCGTCGACTATAAAAGGGACCAACGCGTGCTTGCGCACGCCATGAAGCGAAGAGGAAAAATCATTTCCTGAATCGCCAAAGGGAGCAAAAAGAGGCTTTTGGGGAGAGGATTTGGGGAAGAGGCCGAACGCCGAAAGGCCCAGCGTTCTTCAAAGGAAAAAACTTCGAAGGTGACATGCCTCGCTCCTCGCCTTCTCATCATCACCTTTGGAGTTGGAGGGAGGTTTTGTTTTCGAGTTTTCGTGTCCGTTTTCGCTTTGCAATGGAGGGTCTGCATCTGTTGAAAATTGTAGTTTGAAATGACTCTTTTCGCGTTTCTTACACTCTGAGCTCCCCGCTTCTTCGCTCTCTACAGTCTCTCTCTCTCTCTCTCTCTCTCTCTCTCTCTCTCTCTCCCTCTCTGTTTTCCATTTGCTTCCTCAATATCCGCGATCAGGAGAGTAGTAGGGGGGGGGGGGGGGAGAAGGTGGGGAGGGAGGGAGAGAGAGAGAGAGATCCAAAAGCGGAAGGCTCGAAGAAGCCCTAGATCGTCCCTCTTCCCGCCAAAAAGCCGAAGCTTGAAACCTCTCGGGCCCGACCCAGTTGTCAAATCTGTACGGTTCGTTGATCTGCTCAATCCGATGAATCGTCGTCGCTCATTTTCGACCGCTGTTTCGAGCTGAATGCTTTTTCTTAGTCCGTTCGGTGCCAGTTCATGTCGAAGAGAGATAAATATGCCGTGTGCCCATGTTTTTTTTTTTTTTTGCTTGCTTATGTGTCTTGAACTTGAGGTGTTTCAAATCGCAGGAAGGCGGGTGATAGCCGGTAAAACGCACCTAAGCCTTGCGGAAGCCAAATCCGGATGCTCTGGTGCTTCGTCTGCGGGCATGCCATTTCTTGTTTGAGCTGCGAGGGTATGCTCTCTATGCAAAATTTGCTCAGCTGCCTCCACGGTTTGTGTGAGCAAATTTGTTTTTCAAGTTGATGATGTGTGTTGAGGATGAGGGGTTTATGCATATGGGCTCCAAAGAGAGTGAGGTTACTTCAGTGAACCGTGGAAAGCTGCACGACAATGGGGGTTTGAACAGTGGGAGTGACTTGTTGGTCTCAACCGGTGGTAAGCTACGGAACAGTACTAAGAAGCGAAAGCATTATGAGATTGTTGATCAAGACTCGATAAAATTGGACCAAAAGAAGAACAAGAAAACTGAAAGTTCACCCAATGATGAGAAGGGATGTGTGGTTGCTAAATTGGGTTCTCAGACATCGTTCAATGATGACAACGACAATTTAATGAATCAGGATAAAAAGGTGTTTGATAAGAAGGTGTCTTGTTCTAAGAGGAAACAGTCATCATTTTTGGGAATGTTTAAATGGTTAACTAAGATTGCTAAAGATCCATGCGCTACGGGGTTAAATACTTTGCCAGAGAAGTTAAAATGGAAGTCTTATGGGAATGAAGTATTGTGGAAGCAGGTCTTGTTGGCACGCGAAGCTATGTTCCATAGATGGGACGATGGCAAGGACATGGGACCTGTAACTTGGCAGGTAAACTATCATCACACTATATGTTTGATCTCAATAAACTATCTGACTGTAATTGTGCTCTAAAATCTTCCATTGAATGATGCGTTGGGTTTTTGTTGGCGTTTATTGCTGATTGTTTGATGCAGACTCGTAATTCAAGTCACGTTTTTGAGTTTTTTCTTTAGGGTGAATGATCATGATTCAGCTTGGTGGATTCTTCCTCAGTTTCCATAATCCTTTTTTGGTCAAAACTCCTCTAAGTGTGCTTTAGCAGATAATTTTGTCTAATGATGTTGAAAGATCACGCTTACTATTGAACTTGTGTCTGTCCTAGTGTGAGTGCTTTTTGTGAGAAATTAATTGGGTTTCTCTACAATCTAAAGTGTTGTAAGAGAATCTCTACTCATGAATAGAAGGTCAAAGAACGGCATTTTATTCAATGCTTTATCCGATGTTTTAGAGATTTGATTTTGGAAATGTACTCCGTGTCTAAATGGAGGCGCTAGACTGATGCATATGATTCAGGACTCCATCCGATATTTTGAAGGTTTTCCATTTAGTGGCTTGGCATGGAATTAAATAGGAACAGACCCTTTTTTTTTGGACGGTGCTATTTCACCTCCATTTTGACTAATATTTTTTTTTTCCAGTTAAGTTCGCATTTTCTTCAATGTGATGTTTCTTTGTTTATCGGGCTAACCAACAAAACTGACTTGTTTTACGACATAAATGCTCAGTTACTCCCAGAAAGATATCATTTAATCCTGCATCCTATTATCACTTTGCCTAGAGAAGTTTGTTAGGATTAGGATGTTCTATTTGCAACAGCCTATGAACACTGATATTTTGCCTATTTATCATTCAAATAATTTGAGCAAATCTAAATTTCAAAGTTGAAAAATTAAATTTTAATCTAATTATTAAGCCAATCTCGACAGTGGGTGTTTCTTTGGAATAAGTTTGTAGGTTTTTCTTGTTCAACATTGCTTATTTTGTGTTTTTATTTTAATTTTTTCACGTTTTAATCTGTATTGCAATATGGGGGTTGAAGACCCAGTTACAACTTGTTCATTTTCAAAGTCACATCATTTTATTTCAAAGGGAGTTTTAAGCAAATCTTAAAGTTTCGATCCACTCATTATGAGATTCAATCTACAATCAGTATAAATTACTTTTTTTCATGGTTGAAATGGAACAGCAAGAAGTTTCCTTTTTATTGCTTTTTGTGCTTATCTTTACTCATTTTGAGAATCAATCTTCAATCAGTATAATTACTTTTTCCATGGTAGAAATGGAACAGCAAGAAGTTTCCTTTTTATCGCTTTCGGTGCTTATCTTTGTTTCGACATGATCTAAATATGAACATATATCACAGTTGATCATGCTTCTAACACATCAACCTTCTCCTTATTATAATTTTTTTTCTGTATTTGATCAAGATCGAATAGATAGTAAGATCGAATAGATAGTTGGATTCAACTTTGAAATGTTGTTTCACTTAAACTATTTGATAAAAAAAATAGGCAATTAATTGTGTATTCACAAGCCATTGTAAATAGAAATTCCTTATCTTTTATGTATTTTTTTATATTAAATATATGATACTATAAACTGCAATTGATAATCTTATCTAGGCAAAGTGATAACATGATGTAGGATAAGATGATATCTTGTTGGTTGTTATTGGGCATCTATATTGCAAAAGCAATGAGAGAGATGATAGAAATAAAATTAGTTTTGTTGGTTAACTTCATAAATGAAGAAACGATTAATTGAAGAGAGAGAAGTGTACCTCGGTCATTTAACTGAAAAAAAAAGTGTCTTAGTCAAAATGGGGGTTTAGTGCCACCCATTTTTTCCGTCCAATTTTTCCAGTAAGTGCTATCAATTCTACTATGCATATCATTTACTCCATAATTTCAATAAATTAGGAATTGCTGAATATGGTTGCTGCTACAAATTCTCATGAGATGTGTTTGCTGTACTCAGTTCTCTTCCTTATTCACAGGTTACTCATAAGTGTTACCTGCGCCTTCTCTTTTACTCTCTCTAATACAATATTCTGGTATTTTTCATGTCTGTTACTAACATTCCTCGAAAACAAAATCATTATTAGCGCAACACATTCATGTTGGATATTAGATGAGGGGGATACACAAAGGGGAGCCCTAGGGGGATAGACACAAGGGTGAAAGATGCTTCTTGTGAAATGCAGAAGTTCCTTTTGGTAAATGATGATTAGGGGTAGGGCTTTCAATTCCCATTTAATTGTCAAATTTGAGAACTTGTGATTGCAACGTGTTATTATTCTTGTTGAACATGTCATTGCTTAATTTACTAACATTTGCTTTTATAAATTTGTTTAGTCGTGTCAATTCGTGTCAAAATTTGTCAGACCTAGCTATGAGTGGAGAATAAGATACTTAGCAGAAAAAGAATACAAAACTGATAAAAGAAGTTATAAATCTTTGACCATAGAATCTAACTCAGAGATTGTATCGCCTTATTAGGGGATATTGTTAGTTCGTTTCATTGAGTGGAAAGTAAATTTCTATCTAAAGCCAAGAGTTGTTTTTTCTAAGCTCTTTCCTTTGATGTAAAAACAACAAAAGCCTACTTTGTTTTAAAATTTTCTGAAACCAGAAAACAGTTTCTTGAAAACAAGAGTACTATAATGCATTCTCTCTCTCTTTCTCTCTCTCTCTCTCTCTCTCTCTTCCATAATGAAATAAGAAAATTTCTATATAAAGCATTACCATATTTCATTATTTTTAAAGGGTGATGTTCTTACCTGGTTAGTGAACTTAGCCTTGTTTCATTGAGCTCATTGAACTCCTCTTCATTGATTGGAATCGTTGAACTTTGTTATAGTGACTGCTATGAAATTTTCTTGATTTGATCCAATAATCGGATGAAAATTTTACAAAAAGTTGCAAATTCTATCCAATGGACGTAACATGTTTCTAGGAAGCTGAAATGTTTGAAAATTAAAACAGTTCTATCAAAAGGTTGTGTGAATGAAAAAATGGTAAATATTCCCCTGAGCTAAATGCACCTTTAATTTTTCCTTGGAGATTTTGTCTCAGTTTTACAACTCATGATGTTGTAGTTTAATATTTCTTTGTAATATATTTAGGACTAAGTTATAAATTAGATATGTCCATTCAAGACAATGTTTGAGAGTGAGGTTGTGACTCATCTTGTAGAGAAATCAGAGGATGGATCTACGCGTGTATGATGATAATATTGGATCCAGCTACAATCTCAGGGAGAGATCAAAAAGCAACCAGAAGGTTTCTCCTGGAGAACAGTTAACGCAAGGTCAAGTTTTTTCTGAGTCATTCTCCTCGAGTGGTCAAAGTAACCTGGACAAAAGTCCTAGTACATGCATGGCGAGGATGGAAAATAATGCTGGGGAAGATGGCACCTGTGATTCATCGACTGTTGATTCACTGTTTCAGGATTATAATTATAAAAAAGTACTATTGGGTTCTCAATATCAAGCTATAGTACCTGTCTGGAACGGGATTTCCTCGGAAAGTGACTCTAAATGGCTGGGGACCAAGGTTTGGCCACTCAATGAAGCAGAGAAAAGAACTATTATTGAAAGGGATCCTATTGGAAAGGGAAGACAGAATTCATGTGGCTGCCCGGTTCTGGGTTCGACAGAGTGCGTCAGATTTCACATTGCCGAGAAAAGGTTAAAACTGAAAATTGAACTGAGCTCAGCATTTTACAGGTGGAACTTTCATAAGATGGGAGAGGAAGTAAGACTTTCTTGGACAGAGGAAGAACGAAATAAGTTTGCAACCATTATGAAGATGAATACCCTATCACAGGATAAGTGTTTCTGGGACCAGATATTTAGGGTTTTTCCAAGAAAAAGCAGGGAGGAGTTGGTGAGCTACTACTATAATGTCTTTCTTCTGCAACGTCGAGGAAGTCAGAATAGGGTATCTCCAATTGACATTAACAGTGATGATGATGAGGCAGAAACTAATTTAGCAGTTAAGTGGGGTGGTCGTAATGAAACTAAATCGACAAGCTCCATATTCTATTCTCCCACAAAGTCACATGCTAATGGAAAAAAGTGACTCGATAGAATGCAAGTAGGTGATATGCCAAGAAATGTAAATTCTTTGGAGTGCCCTCTGTTGTGCCTTTCTCAAATTGGTTTTCCCCAAAAGAATTCTTAGCTGATCAGCGCGGAATTCACATAGAAAGTGAAATGTCTTGGTGTTCATAAGTGAGCACAGTTTTGGATGTGTGATGGATTGGATTATCGGCTATGGTCGATGTCGCCGCAAGAAGGCAGCTTGACTGTAGAAACTGCAGTACTGTCCAAGTGCTTTTGGCCCATGTACCTTCAGTTTTTGAGATACGCACCAGGTTCCTTTATGTTGACAAACATCTTAGGCAGGTATTTTGTTTTTTGGTTAGCCGTGGTACCTCAGCTTTTCCTTCCTAGTCATCTGATTTAGCCCCATGAGTTGAGGTGCCACGGTCCATAGTAAAGCCAGGCGATGAGATGCTGATTTTGCAGCACGGTTTAGGAACTAGAGAAACTTGTTGAGATTGTTTGACCATTGAAATGGCTTCATCAATTTTTGTGATATAATCTTAGGACCGTTATACATTTGTTGGTATGTTTGGGCATGTCAGTGCAAATACTCACTTGTGAAAGACAAAATTGATTGGACTATGAGAATTGAAATTACTGCAAGTTGTTGTCTTCTAATGTGGAGCCATATGTGATTTTCCTTCACAAACTTTGCCCTCAGCTCTCTTATGAATGAACAGTTGGATATTTAAATTCCTTTGTAGCTAATAAGAATATTGTATGGCTTAATAGACCATGTAATCCAAGTTCAGTTGGAACGTTGATCATCGATGTCACACGGACGAACCGACATCCTCAGTAGTTAAATTTTGGTCCATTTGATCTATAAATCATGTGGAAACTTCTTTAGTAGCCGATTCACAAAGTGCGCTATCAATTTGTGATATTCTTGTATGTGATTACCCGGATGAATGTTTTAAGTGGAAGCAATCGTTGAGCGGGTTGAGACATTTTGCCTCTTGCTATGATAACCACTACTGTAAACTTCAGAGAGATTTCGTTTTAAGCTTCAATAGAAGGGACCTTGTCTTTTGGAAATGATTTGTGAAAGAGCTCTCATTATTATGGCTTTAATGGTAGAAAGTCACAATATGCGCGATCTTGTTGTCAATAAATGGCAATTATTCTCATTATAGTGCGTCCCAACCGTCCCTGCGTGAGCTACAAGTCTTACGGAGACCTTATGGATGGGCTTTAGGGAGTGAGTGATTGGAACTGCAAAGAAGGTGAAGTTAAGAGAGATGTAGAGCCATTTCATCAACAAGCGTCAGGTTTGAAAAGCCATTTTGGCTTATTACGTTTCATTTTACCATGCGATTCTCCATGTTTTTTTCACATTCTTTCCGCATGAGTGTGAGAGAGAGAGAAATTTAGTTCGATCGATGAAGCATGCATTTGAAATATGCATCGTCCCAATACATATGCACCTTTTTAATTCTTTATAGGCATTTCGATTTTTTTTCGTTTTACATTTTTTTCTTTTATGTACCTACGTCTTCATATTTTGTTATTTTACATTTCTTAATTTGATATAATATTTTATTAGTATGGATTGTTAAAAAAATATGGATCGGGTATAAATTAGGTCAGAGTTAGGTATGGATTGTCAAAGTTATCTTGTATAAAAATGGGTTATTTTAGATTAAATTGTTAATTTAGATTAAATTATTTTTTGTCTGACCAAAAGTCGATCTGTCTTACCCATTTGACACTCCTATATGATAGTGCTTGTTGTGGAGAGGGAGATTGCTTGGGAATCATGAGGTGGTGGAAGAGAGAGAGAGAGAGAGAGAGAGAGAGAGAGAGGCTTGGTGTTTGAACTTGGGCCCTGGTACCCGTATTAAATGTGTGAATTGAATTGAGTTTGGATGGGTGAATGGGTTCAACGCAAATTCATCCATTCAACTCTCGTTTACCTTTACTTTTTCTAAACAATATATATTATCCATACCCAACTCAATTCATATCCAACCCAAACTCATCCGCAACTCACATTTTTAAATTATGTCAATTAAACAATTATCAAATCTAAAATAATAGTAAAAAACTCATAAAAAATAGACATGCAATCATACGTAGAAGCCCACGGAAGAATTATTTAAAAAGTCTTAAATTTGTAACTATATTAATTTAGTGCTAAAATTCTTCTTTTTGGACAATTGAGTCCTAACATTTTTATATTTATGCCAATCTAATCGATTCAATCATTTTTGGCTGAAAATTGTTCATGGGGATGCTTGCTGTCTTATGTGGCGTGGTTGGTGTTGACATGAATATTTTAGTATTTTAATTAAATTTTTTTTTATCTTTTTACTTTATTCATTTGTTTCTCTTTATAGCTGGCGACTGTTGTTGGAACCATTAGATAAGGCCATAGCGGTCATATACGAGGCTCACTTGCGACTATGCCTCTTGATGGTCTGGGCAAGGCGTGTGTGGCCATGCTTGAGGCAACCTTATTGGTTGCAGGTGAAGTTGGCTGTGGCCTCGCCCATAGCCAACAAGGCTACCCTTGCACAAATCTAGGTGAGATGGCCTCGCCCAAATCTAGATGAGGCGGGTCATGGCCTCAATCCTTGCTTCCAATAGACGAGGGCTTTGCGTTCTTTGTTTATTGGCCAGTGAGCTTCAATGGCCCTTGCTGGCCACATTAAGAAATAAAAAGAAAGGATAAAAGAAAAAAGAAAAAAGAAAAAAAGGGAATAAAAATAAAAACAAAATTGAAAAAAATAAATGTTCTAATAATTGTTCATATAAGTGCCAACTGTACTACATGGGATAATTAATATTTATGTTAGCGATTTTCAGCAAGAAATTGATTGGATTGATAGATTGACACACAAGTTCAAAAAGTTTAAGATTCAATTAGAATTTATATGAATGAATTAACATAATTACAATATGTTTAAGACTTTTTTGATAATTTTTGCAAGCTCATAGGATATCAACACCATGAACTTGGGTGTCGAGCGGACAAGCACGTCACCACCGCTAGCCACCTCAACCACCCTACCTCCATGACCAACCACATCGAGATCGTGCAGCTCGACAACTCCATCGTCAATACTCCAGCCAGCCCCAACCTCTCCTTCGACCACCCCTACCCCGACCAAGGTCACCTTCATCCCCGACAAAGGATTGCTACCGTGCCAATCTCCTTGCCACCTCCAACGACTTCCTCCCCATCTGGCGGATCTTCTACGACTCCTCCCGCGTCGAATTCCGCTCCTTCCTCGATGGCAGCAAAAATATCGACTTCTGCCAGCCCCTCACCTCCTTCGGTTGGAATGAGGCCGAGCCAAAGCGCATCTGCACTTGCAGCATCGACACCACCTCCACCATCTAATGGCATTGAGCACAAGATCCTGGACACCCGGCGCATCGCCCGCCCACTAGGAGGAGGCATTCAGCTGCTCCTTTGGCGTCCAAAAGAATCGAATCGGGCAAGAGGAAGAGAAGACGGCGCGAAGAGGGAGAAAGAAGAGAGTTCGAGCCCCAATCTAAGTGGGTTTGATATTGGTTCACTCGA
The DNA here is from genome assembly GCA_019926035.1 of Melaleuca alternifolia. NCBI lineage: Eukaryota > Viridiplantae > Streptophyta > Magnoliopsida > Myrtales > Myrtaceae > Melaleuca > Melaleuca alternifolia. The sequence goes on from JAGKPW010000366.1 coordinate 743,281, forward strand.
GAATCCATTTAAATCCATTAATGTTTGGCTTTTCATATTAAGATCAATATGACCACGCCCTTCAAAAATAAAATGAGCCATATATGACCAATTTAAATAAATCTGAGTTAAAACATGAGTTTAAGATGGGTCTAAACCTTGACAAAGGCAACCACCATCATCACGGACATCTTTACCATCTCGATATGTTACTGACAGTAGCGACGAGCAGTGATTATCGGGAAGGGATGGCGTATATGTGTTTCGAAGATGGAAGTTCAAAGGTCAATAGCGCATTCCTCCACTTAAATCGTGATCCCCCCAGATCGAGGCATCCTGAGGATAACGGCATTAGAAAGTTGAAACCAATCCTGATTGCTGTCATATCAACGGAATTTGACCTAACCCGAGACCGACTTCCTATCAAGGAGGTGAGATCCCAAGCATGCGACCGAACACTTTGCCAAAAAAGGAGAAGGTGACAGGGCGTAATATCGACATCGCGCTTACTATTAGAGAGGAAAATTCAACAATTTGTCCAAATATAAACATGAAATCACCAGGTATAAAAAAGGCTAGAGTGACAAGAAACCCATGTTTAGCTGCACCAACGGTGTGTTTGGCAAGCATTTCCTTCATCTTGGTTTAACCAAAATGCTGCGCGACTCTCCTAGTGAAGAAGAACCCGCCTTAGTCAACTGGAACCGGTTGCATCTTCTCTGCCTCATCCCTCAACTCCTGGAACAAGACTGACGACAAATATCTTTCCCCAAAACTTGGATGAACGGTCTGAAATAAAAAGCATCGAAGAATCTGTGATTAGAACTCGTGAGTCATGATTATGCGCAGCAAGAAAGCGGATCACAGAGGAAACAAATCTGTATTTGGCAATGGGACTGCACGTTTTGTTAAAAAATATATATATGCTTGTGCACGAATATGGGCATCATGCTTACCACAATAAGCTTGCCTTTGTTCTCTGGCCTTTGTGCAAGTCTGAGAGCAGCGACGGTGTTAGCTCCAGAAGATATTCCAACCTGCATGAGGTAGATTGCTTCCTAAGTTATCTCAGCAACCAGATAGCAATCGCCTTTACACGATGCCGCTTGAAAAAGGCAATTGCTTGTCAAAGTAAGCATGTAGCAGTTATCAGGGAAAAAAGAGTACCATCAATCCTTCCTTCAATGCCAATTGCCTCGCCATATTCACCGCGTCTTCACTTGAAACCTGCCGCCTCACATAAGAAAGAGTTAGGCGCTGTCATTTCCTCCCCTTCTCTCTTATTACGTCACTAGCAAAACAGCATATTAAGCGACAAACTCACCATGAGAACTTCCTCCATTACATCCATGTCCAAGATATCTGGCTTGAATCCGACACCATTGCCGGTGATATGATGGGGTCCTATATGACATGAGGAACTCAATGCTGAACACCTCTCTTTGTGAAAATTAATAAAGTCCAGGAAACAACCGAAATGACATATATTGTTTATGACCTCTTCCGTTTCAGAACATTTTGAATAAAAAAAGGCAATGTATCCATGAAGAGAGCGTGAGCTTCGCAGTGTTTACCTGGTTTACCGCCGTTAAGGACATTACTTTCAGTAGGCTCAAGTCCATATATCTGCCATTCCAAAGTGAAAAATAACATTAACAAAGAATATATGGTGAGAAGCTTTAGTATTGCGATCGAGAGGCAAGTTAAAATCAGATGATGGGCTACCCACCTTGACATTGGGATTTCTGGATTTGAGATATTGCCCAACACCGGACACTGTGCCGCCGCTGCCAATCCCCATCACGAAAATGTCAACTTGTCCATTCGTGTCCTCCCATATCTCAGGACCAGTGGTCTCAAAATGCACCTGTTTTTCAGATCACTTAGTTACGCCGAGTTAGGCAATTTGTATTCGTTCAACCAATTCAAAATAGCATAAAAAATGAACCTCGCCACGACCTGAGTATTGGCCGGATTCGCAAACTGTTGCAGCATATGAGCATTCGGAGTGGATTCTAAGAGTTCGTAAGCCTTCTTGACCGTCCCGCCCATCCCCTTGGCGGGATCAGTGAGGATCAACTCGGCTCCGAAGGCCCTCATCGTGACCCTCCTCTCCAAGCTTGTGTAAGAGGGCATGGTTAGGATCATCTTGTACCCTTTTATGGCCGCCATGAAAGCCATGCTAATCCCCATGTTCCCTGAAGTCGGCTCTATCAAAGTCGTCTATTTCGGCAAAAGATCACACAAGTCAGTCTGAGAAAAACCGAAATTGGCGGATCAAAACAACGAGCACATAGGAGGAGCCAATTAACCTTCCCAGGACTGATCAGGTTCTTCTTTTCGGCATCATCGATCATCGCAAACGCGGGCCTGGCAATGCAAATAGATTCACCCAATCCTCACTTTGAACGTGATAAATGTACTCACTATCGAGCGCGAAGCAATCTTTCCCTAAAGAATGACAGAGGCGATGAGGGCGAAGGACAAACCTGTCTTTGATGCTGGCCGTAGGCTGCATCATCTCTTGCTTGACTGCCACATAAGCCCCGCATCCTTCAGTGACTTTGTTCAGATACACCAGGGGAGTTCTCCCAATCAGCTGATATTAGGCATTGTGTCAGGATACTTTTGATTATGAGAAAAGAACATGTGGATATACATAAATGGTCAAGCACATCTCAGCCCAATTGCTCATGTGGCACGTGAGACATTGACTCAAGAAGCCGTACCCTTGATTCTCGATTCGATTCCCTCTATCCATTTTCAATATTCTTTTTCAGCACCGTCGTTTTTCCCCTCAACCAAACTTAATCAAGAGTCTGATTCCATGGAACGGCGAAGGGGAAAAAGCGCATAACAAAAGAGTGGAAAAAGTTCCTTAGTAAAAAAAAAAATCAACATTTTACAAAAGCTTGAAAATTTATCGACTCCATAACGAAAGTTCAAGACCGTAGGGGACCCACTAATGGTTATAATAAACCGTCGAAAGAGGAAAGGCGCCATACTTTGTCCCCATTAACACGCGGGAAGACGTAATTGGCGAGAGAGAAAAGAGACGGGCCAAAGAACTAAAATGGCAAGCGGCAGTCGGTAAAGCAAATCTCAGTCTTGAGTTTGCAAAGATCGGCCTGCTCAAGCAAAGTGAATCTGAAAAGTTGACGACCCACGACCCATCGAACTAAACTAAAGCAAAGCTAAAGGATATTAACAATTAAATTACATCCATTCAAAACGAACTTGATTTGCTGAGTTCCAGAGAGAGAGAGAGAGGACCTGAGAGACTTGGGTCTTGATTTTGGTCCCCGGGAGGTCCTTGGGGAGGTCTCGGAGACGCTGTGCGAAGGAAGGCGAGGCCGACGCGACGGCTTCGGTTGAGAAGAGGGAGCGGAGCGGCATCAGAAGCTCATGATTGTGGCGTGCCTGGGAGCTTCTCTTCAAGCAACTTCTGAGAGCAGCCATGGATTGGAAAAAAAAAAAAAACTTTTACTTCTCTCTCCGCAGGCACAGTGGTCTTTGCCTACTCTTCCGTGGATGTTAGGAGAGAGTTTTGGGAGAGAGAGGCGAAGAGGGTGAAGGTGATGCTCCCTTTTATATACTGCCTAGTGGTAGGAAATATGCTGCTCAAGGATACAGCGAAAAATGAGGTGAGATACATCCCGGATCCTACAAAAACACAAATTTATATGCACTGAATATTTTAAAGTCAGTTTTATAAATATGATGCAAAGATGATGACATTAAGACTCCGTTCATTTCACGGATTTCCAGAAATTGTGGTGTTCGATGAGCGAAAATTAACTTACTAAGAAAAATATTTTTAAATCAAAGAAAATTATCATTCTAAAAATGAATAAAATGTTTTCCTCTCTCGAAAAACAAACATTTTCCAGCTCTCATATGCTCCTTAAACTAATACAACTTCATTTTCTTCCTTTTCTCTCTCCTCTTTCCTCTCCCCCCATTCTCTCTCCTCTCTCCTCTCTTTGCCCTCTATCCATCTCCCTTTTCCCTTCCCAAATGTATTAACATTTCTCTCTCTTCCCCTCTCTTGTCTCTTCCTAATATTTTCTATACTGAACAACAAAAAATATTTTCGGGTTCATTTTTAAGTTTCAAGTGAACACTGAAAAATATTGTCATTTTCCGAGAAAATAACTTTCTGAAAAATATTTTCCGGAAATGTTGTATTTTTTGCAAAACGAACGGAGCCTAAGGGTGTGTTTGGTCAGCATTTGAAATAAGTCTTGAGACTCGAAAGTCCTTGGCCAAATGTAAATGGTATTTAGTTCATTTCTTGGAGGGTTTTGGGAAGGTACAATTGCATCTTTAAAGTTTTCTAAAAATCTTTAGGAGAATGGAGCTTTGGACGTGTTAAAAGAAGTAGCATTTTTCCCATCTCCAGCAACTCCTCCTTCGTCGCCTCCCTGCCACTGGTGACTCCCCCTTCCGCCGCTTCTGGCCTCCTGCCTCCAGTGACTCCCCCTTGCAACCACCGCCTCCCCCTTCCCCCCATTCCAACTCTGATCTGAAAGAACTTAAAAATTGATTGCAGGAAAAAAAAACTTTCTAAATATATGTTTATCAAACACTATTTCCTCAAAATTGCATCTCAAAACACATTTCAATTATTTTATCAAATAATATTTATATTTCACCAAACCCTTTTAGGCTAAAAACATTTTTTTTTCACAATAACTTTCCTTGAATACTGAAGCAAACGCACCCTAAATCTTATTACGTGTGAAGAGCCACGTACTTATTTATGAGCAAATTATCAAAAAAGTCGTGAAACTATTATAATTATACAAATTCAATATTAAAGCTTAGTAATTGTGCCAGTACCACTTAAGACGGGGCGATCGATTCATGACTTGTTCCTTGCTCAATCTGAGCGGCATTAGGAACTTCGCTCCCTAAGTTAGCCTGAATCCACTCAATCTCATCACACTTTTATAAAGAAAATCCACTGTTGTCTAAGTCAGCCTTCACCCAATCAATCTTACCACACTTTTATAAAGAGAATTTAGAGAGAGAAAAGCTCTACAAGTGTATTACTTGGGAGAATGAGATGACACAAATGGGGGAAGGGGGAGGGAGAGGAGGTGATATCGTCCGTAAATCCTTTCTCGATCTAATGGTGGAGATTCCATCTCCTGTCTACCTAATCACCTGCCATAATTATAGACACGAAAAATTCTCATATAGCACGCCCCTGAAATATTTTAGAATTCTCCAAAATTCTTCATAATTCCCTAGGGTTTTCTTTCTTGAAGAGCCATAGTCCTTGGTGCTCAAGAAATCTCTCGGTTGATCAATCTCCTGGACCGTGACATTCTCCCCCACCTAATTTGGCAACATCCAATATTTGTTTGAAATCATTAACATGGACAGTTGCCATCTTCATAGCATGGTCGCGACATGAACATTTTTAACAATGTTTTAACATTGTTTCGAAATTTTTTTTTATTATCTTTACTTTCTTCTCTCTCATTTTTTTTCTTTCTTTCTTCCCTTCTTTCCTTCTCCGGCCGGTTGCCAAACCTCATTGAGCGGCCAGAGATGAGGGCCGCTCTAGGTGAGGCTCTGTCGTTACTCGGTGGAGGGCATGAATCGTGCAAAGATTTGGTCACCATAATGATTAAACTCAAGATCGCGAGAGAGACGAGGGAGCACTTTTTATCTCTTCCATTCTTTATTGGGTGTTTCCATGAAACTATCCAAGGCAAGGTGCCGCCGGGGGATGATTGGGGAGATTGGAAGCTCGAAACTGAAGTTTGTGGCGCCATCAACCATGGCCCTAGGATTCCTTTCCATCGACAATGGCAATATGCAGTGTCCGTGAAGGCAGCGGCACAGGCTCGCGTAGGTTTCTTGGTTGAATCAATGGCCAAGTAATGCTAATAGCCATAATAATAGCGAAACGATTGTGATTGCGATAATTACTATTACCGTGATTGACCGGGAATTAGCAGCCGTCTAGATGAGATGAATGAAGACAATCCCAACAACAATTAGAATATCAACAAGTACGTCGTTTGACCCAACCAAGACATTGGTCTCTGTAGACATTGGATCTGTAGTCATTGATGGATGAATGAATCGATTTTCCGTGCAAACTAAAAGATAGCTCGGTGGTGTTCAAACATACCAATCTCAAGGTTGATAGAATAGTTAAATAATAAATCGCATATTCATTTAATAACTTAAACTTTCAAGATAGTCGACGGCGGTCTCACAAAAATCTCTCAAATATACGTATTGGAAGGGACTTTGTTGTGTCAAGGACCAATAGCGTGTGGACGGTAGTGTGTGCAATCAGCTCTTCATCGGGGGTTGTTGAGAAATGATCTTTTCAATGAGAATGAGTCAATCTCTTCGATTGAGTTGAAAGGGAATTCTGCCTAAGGAGAGAGATTCATGACCCTTTTCATCCACTCAATGAAAACAGGTTTTTATATATATATATAAATTTCTCTCGATTATTTTAATTGAAAATTGCTTGAAGAAATGATGTCATTTGAATGGTATTTTCGCATTGCATCATCTCTTACACAAGATTTCTCCAAATTTCCACTTTTCCTTTTCATGTTCTTTCAATGTTCCGGCAGCCAGGTGGAAAACTCCAAGCCAAACAAGCCATTGATGCAGTGATAAGATGCTCGGACATGTGGGCTGCATCGTAATCACTTGTCAATTCAACGTAAAATGGCAAAACCGTCCACGGCTTCTCCCTCAAAAATCCCAAAAGCAAAAATGCAAGGAGAACAGAAAGAGAGTTGGCTCTTGGCAGCGACAAAGGTCCGCAGCCAAAACGAAAAGGAAACAGGCAGATAAATTAAAACGGGGGAGTTGGGAATCTGAGGTGCGTCGATTCCCTCATGGTGTATAGGAAAGGTCATGTGAGCGGGCGTTTATGACACCAGTCGAGATCACTAAAAACCACAAATGGTGCACATCGACACGATTTACTCACCTTTACCTGAGTCCATATCTACCTTAGTTGCCCTTCGGTCAAAACCTAAATTCCACATGCAATCAAGATATTGCACTTAGTTTTTTTTTTTTTTATCTCTTATGCTCGGGAGCCTTTCATATATTGTGATACGAAAGCTCACGCTCAAGAGACTTGATTTAAAATACTCAAACAGCTCGCTTTGGAGTGATATTGAATGGATGGTCAATGGGGGCGGTTTTGGGGTTCAAGTAAAATTTGGTAATTTTTTTACCAAATTACCAAATTTAGAGTAGAATTGAAATAAATCTAAAATTAAAGATTTCTTTTTTCTATAATATTAGGTCACATAAAAAAAATAGAGCTCAAACAAAAAAGGTATCGTGAGGACCGCCGTCGGACAAAAAGTCGGCAGCTTTCATGGGTTTCATTTTCTGGTCCACGATCTTCAACCAATAATTCCATAAAGTCCCGAGGAAGGTGGGGACCAAAGGGATATTCAATGAATGGAATTGTGATATGGATGGAATATAATGAAACAGAGCCACTTTGAGGTTCCCTATGAAATGAGGCATGGAACGAAGCCACTACGAAGAAGTTCCGGGAGTTACGAAGGAAATTTCGAGCTCATATTAGTTATGAGTTGAGAACGGGAATTGAACTCAATGAGATCGAATCTCCCGTTGTTCCTCAGTAGCTCAGTGGTAGAGCGGTCGGCTGTTAACTGACTGGTCGTAGGTTCACGACGTAAAGGCGAGGCTGTCTCGATAGCAATTTGTGATGTCATGTTCCCTCTCGCTCAATGTCTGTTTCTCTTCTCTTCTATTTTTGGACCCACTTTTATTTAAACTTCATTTGTTTCATAAAGATATTTTCCGAATTTTTTAACAATAATTTTGCAGAAAATAAACTAATCAATAAAAAATTTCTGTCAATTAAAAAACATTTTCAAATGTGGGGAAAATGTATTTTTCTCTTTTCACAAAGCGGGATTTTGTTTTTCCATCATCTTTGTTTCACCTCTAGATCGATAGTTTTTTTCTTACAAAGTACATTTGCCTTTTATTTTTATTTATAACATTTGAGTTATTCATTAATTTTAAAATTTTAAAACGTCCAAGTTTTTATTTGGTTAGTTGCAACCACAAGTTAGCTCAAGTTTCGCCACGAGCCAGCGAGGCTCAAGCTCGCCAGTTTGGTGACGCTTGAGATGGCAACTGTTGAGTCTTATAGATTGGTGAAGGTTGAGCCTTGCTAAATCGGCCTTGTCGGTGATGGTCAACATTGCAAATGGTGGGGGAGGCTTGGGCCCCTAGATTAGGTGAGCTCGAGCTTCGTCGGCCTTGGTTGAGGCTTCTGGCTGATCGTCGAGAAGATGAAAAAAGAAAAGAAAAGAGAAAACAAAGACAATAACAAATTAAAAAAAATCAAAATGACAAATAACAGGAATATGATCTTTTTGGTAATTTTGTTCAAGAAAAAAATTTCTTATCAAATAGCGAGAAATATTGTCAAGTTCGTTTTCAAGTTTCAAGCGAACATTATAAAATATTATAATTTTTCTGCATTACGAGTTCATGGATAATATTTTTAAAAATTGTTGCTTTTTTCTCGAAAGTAGTGGAGCCTTTTAATTTGATTGAATTAAATAAAAGTAAAGCTGTTATTATTATTATTTATATTTCGAAGTAAAAACTCCTAAATATGGTGTTGCCATGCGATTTCTTAAATAAAACGTGAAATGCGAGTAGTAATCAATCGAACCCAACATCGATCACGAGGAGGACATAATAACCAAAAGAAGGGCGGGGGGTGCCAAAGGCTGACTCCGACTTGATAACATATGGCACAATGCAACGCACTTGGCCTGACCTGCTCAATTAGCTCTTTTCTTCCACTGTATTGTTTTATAATTTTGACCTCTGAAGCATCCCCGGGTTAGGTAGCTATAAATTAATTAAATTTCTTGGAATAGGGAGGAATTTCCGCCGCGGGCCAATTTTGACCATGCCAATAATAATAATAATTAAATATACATATTCAGTGAGAAATCCCATTTCTTTCGTCAGCAAATCCTATTAGCAATGTCGGAAGAGTAAAAAAAAATTAGGATACATGACTTTATATGGTCCGTAATTTCACTTACATGAACGTAATTTATCGTGAAAATTGACATGTACGGCTTATAAATTTGCATCTGTAAATACACATTTCAATACATATTTGTCAAGAGATACATATGTGTATAAAATGGCAGGATCGGAGGCTGTCGCCGCCGGGAGCCAATGGGAAAAGAGCGTCAGACGTTTTGTCACATGGTCAGGTCGCCCACGTGCTTGTCATGGTTCTTAATGTTCCCCTTTCCGACATTCAGCGAATGTGCCTCTTTACTTACGTGATTCGGTTGCGGACTCGTGTCGGGATTCGTAGGCTCGAGAGGACTTGGGCCAGCATCGTCTGGACTCGTGCTCGCATGAACCGATCGATCAGCGCCGTTAATGACGTGAGACCGTGGATTGCCAGAGAATCAACCGCCGTCATTTCATGAGGCCCGTCGATCATCATCATGGTCCGTACGGTATGAGTACTCTCACAAAGGAGAGGCGCGTGAACATAATGGTTCGGCTAGGTGGTGCGTGTTGGGCCCCGTTTAATCGCCATTATGCTATTCCGGCCTCAGACGAACGGGCTCGAAGTTAGATGGACCACCTTCATGTCATTGGCCCATCAAAGAACGAATGGGCCGAGCCTGCTAAATTACCCGAGTCCGTCTTCTTCAAGCTCGAGAACGCACATGTAGGGGTGTGCATGGTCCAGGGCGGTCCGGTTCCCCCCCGGAACCGGGAACTGGACCAATGAAACCGGTCCGCGATCTCTAGGACCATGGACCGGACCGCCAAAGTCATGGACCGGACCGGTTGGTCCGGTCCGGTTCTTGGGCGGTCCAATGGGACCGGAAAAATTAAAAATGAATGTTAAACTAAAGTGAAAATTATTTACTTACACCGGTAAAAATGCACGACTCTTTTAGCCTCGTTGAAGTCCCCTTGCTTTCCATAAGCAATAAGCATTAGTAGGTCCATCTCATGAAAGTCCCACCATTGTTGTATCCTTAGCCACTCAAGAATCTAAAAGGAAATAGGATCACACATGAAACACAAGCCAAACATTCAAATTATCCAACATAATACAAACGAACCACTTCACTTAACTCAGGATAAATAGTCATCACTTTATTCTCAATTTGTTCAAGGAAAAGAGACAATCTAACAACTAAACAGATTGCACATCCTCGTTCAAGAAATTCTAAACTAAACATTTAACCGTAAGCCCGTGCTGTTTGTAAAATCAACAGCTGCTCTCGAACAATGAAACCCGTGCTCTTGAACAATGAAGCCTGCACCTAAATAGTAGAGTTATCCTTCTGATGTTGATATTAACTGAAATCATCAATTCGATTCTCCTGGGCGGAGGGAAGCCTTAATCAGTTAATTGAACGGAACCTCAAGAAAGACAGAACACCCTAACAAGTTTTCTTCAGTTCAGAAAATGTCTCTCTCCCTTTCATCCAGGCTCACAAGCCCAGTCAGAGTGTCAAGATTCAACCTTCCCAGACACGACCTCAATCACTCTCGCAGTACCACCACCCATCTCCACATTCTCTTCATCCCAGACAAAACCCCACTTCCCAATCCCATTCAATCGCGGACGAAAAACCCAGTCTTTATCTCAGAAACCCAGAAACCCACTTTGGTCCCGAACTGCGTAGACCCTAGCAAGTCTCTGCATCTTTCACAGCCCTCAAAAACTCAAAAACAGACTCAGAATCTATGTACAAGATCATGGGATCCCTTAGAATCTGTGTACCGCTGTCCACTGAACATCCGAAACAATGTTGTTCCGATGTCGGAACAGATATTAGTCATTACATGTAGGACCAAGTCTCGCCCTAGAGAGAGAGAGAGAGAGAGAGAGAGAGAGAGAGAGAGAGAGAGAAAGAGCTTACCCTGTTGCGACGGAGCTTCGTGACCCCTCAGAGGAGGTCCGGCGAGGGGTGTAGAGAGAGCGAGAGAGAGCGAGTGAGAGAGAATGGGAAGGTGGAAGGAGAGGGAGTGACTGTGCGTTTCCCAGGGGAGCGTTTCCGGCGACTTGAGAATTTGAGATGGCCGAAGATGCTTCGAGACTGTCTGCTTCTTTGAAGGTGAAAGGATGAAAGTGTTTCTTTTTCCCTTGTTTGAGGCATGAGCGTATGTTATGTTTGATGGGCTGGGTAGAGTGCAAATGGGCTGGGTGTCAATAATATATAGTAAGTGGGCTCTAAAAGTTTGAAGCTTCTTGGACTGGAGTTGGGCTCCCAAATCACTCTAGTGGTCCGGTTCTAATGGTCGGTCCTAGTGGTCCGGTCCGGTCCCAACCACCCTAGAACCGGGAACCGGACCACCAGGGAACCGGTTCCATTTTTTGGAACCGTGGACCGGACCACAACTTCGAAGAATCGGACCAACCCGGCCGGTCCGGTCCGGTCCGGGCGGTTCCCGGGTTGGGCGGTACCCGATGCTCACCCCTACGCACATGCTCCCCCCCTCCGGGTCGGTTCGCAACCTGCAGTCCGAACTTCCTTGTTGTTCAATCCTTTTTTTCCGGAATAGTGACATAAACAATTTTTAAATTTTAATTTAATATGTAATGTGATTTCTGAAATTTTAATTTAATGGGAAACACCATTCTTGAAACTTTGATTTATTTGATCTGATTTTTTAATTTAAAATAAAGTTGAGAGATAATGTTAAATATTTTATATACTTTAAGCATCGAATCAAGTAAAAGTTCAAATATGGTACTATATGTCGAGTTAAAATTCAAGATTCATGTTAAACAAATGGGAAAATGATAATCCCAAATAATTCAAGATTCAGATTTGTGTCATTATCTCAAATTTTTTTTATGTTACTAGAAACCCTAAACTTGTATTCATGTAATATATTTACCTCAATTTTTGTTTTTTGTGATACCAAATACACGCTCGTGTGACAGATATTCTCTAATTATTTTTGAGACTAAAACTCCTAAATTTGTATCATTGTTATACATAATACCTAAAGTTTTATTTATTTATTTTTTCACCCAATTTGGCAAGAGGGCCAATGGCCATGCAAGGCTCTCTGCAATCGTGGGCGAGGTAGCCTTGCCAGCCATGGTGAAGGCAACCTCGCCAGTGGCTAGGGGAGGCCATTGCAAGGGCTTTGCGGCCCTTAAGCTCCAGTGATTCTCGTCGGTGTCGGCTGCAACTCGCCAATCAAAGTGGGTGAAAAAAAAAATCTGTGGTACATGTATTATAAGGTTACATTGTGTTAATAAATTTTTAGAGATAAATATATTATATAAATATAAGTTTAAATCCTTAGTGATACAATTTTTTTTTTGAGATAATTGTATTATAGAGGATGTAATTTATGATTTCTGATGGTATTTTTCTGAACAATTTAAAAGTTAAGAAGAGAGGGATTCGTGTCTATCCCTTTTCTCGCTCACGCTTTAGCTGGCTGATCAACACCTTCTAATTCCATTCATTCAGACTCTCTTCGCTGACATACGATGGGGAACCAGACCGTCCCTCTTCCACTTCCTCGCCTCTTCTTCGCCTTCTTCCTCCTCCTCATCTCTTCCCAAAGCGCGAAGTTTCTCCGACCTGTCGACGCCGTGCACCGCAGGATTCACATCGACGACGACCTCGACGACGTGGTCGACGATGAGGAGGACGAGGCCTGGAAGCAATGGGGCCAGAAGTCGATGACGCCTCCTCCGAACGACGAAGAGTTCGATCCTCCTCCGGATTTGTCGAGCGTGGATTTGGGCCAGTTTCAGGAGGAGATGATGAGGCGTCACTCCGGGCCCGCCTTCGGGTTCGTGAAGCTCCGACTGGGCGTTCCTCGGACTCGGGTAATTGCAACTTCAATTTCTGATTCTCTTGTTAAGAATTTTGTTATGCGGTATCGGTGGTCCTGTTTCTTTTTGGATGATTTGAAGCTTGTCTATCTATTCCCATGTGGCTTGCCTCTGCGTGCATTACGTTGCTATGTATTGGCCTCGATTTGCTTTGGATGTAGTTAGGTTCTTGACATTTCAAGGTGAAATTTAGCTGAGGTTTGAGTCCAGTTAGGTGTGACGTTGATTACACATTTGGAACTGCTTTAATACGCTAATCCAGTTGGAAGGCATTCATTTTCTAATTTTTGCGGTTAAATTCTATTCAACCCAGAAAGCAACTTCATAGCAGAATGATCTCTTCAGCCTGACAAGAGAGAGGCTAGACATCAACTTCCGTGGGTAGATTCATTTCTTCAGCTGAACTGAACTAGACTTTGTGATCCAGGTGCAATTTGGTTGTCGCGGATGATGAAGATTGATCTCTACTTCCAAAATATGGGCTGTGTTATCACTAATTTGGGTTTAATTTCTCCTAAGAGGACATTGCAAATGCAGATTGTCATGGTTATATGTTTTCCCCTTTTCCCTCTAGCTAGAGCACTCAGTGTGCCCTGCTGAGGAAATAATTTGCAGTTTTGGTTAAGCAAAATTGTTTTGTATTGGCAGCGATTTACCATATGTTTACTTGCAAGTAATTCAGCTGATATGCTACTTTTCTTGCGCTTGCAGTACTTGAAATATCATTGTGCTTCTGAAAGGTCCTCACTTGCAGTACTTGAAATATCATAGTGCTTTTGAAATATTCTCAAGAATTAGAAATGACTTGTCAGGATCTCGGTGAATTTTAAAAGTCCTTCCATTTCCTTCCAGGATATGGTGTCTGAGATTGCTATGAAGTGGACCAAAGTATTAAAGACAGGAGCTGTGGAGGTGAAGTTCATGGGCATTGATCTTAACACAATCATGTTCACGATGGTCAAAGGCCAAGACACACTAGAGGTACCTCTTTCTTTTTCCCTTTATAAATTAGGTTTCACCACACCAAAGAGGCTAGCCATTAATTTGATAACTAAGAGGTGGCAATTTGGTCTCAAGTCAATTTCTCTCTAGAGTGGTCCTTAGTAGATAGCTCACACTCTTGGCATGATGCATCTTGAGTTATGTTAGGTAATGCATTCTGTCAAGCCTCAGGTCATAGAACATTTTTTTAGGCTAAAAAAAATAAAAAGCTCTTGCCCCCTATTCGCTTTCTCGCCTCTGCTCTATACTCGCTTGACTTGTAGACGTAGTAGGACTGCTTGATTACTCCTTGCCTTTTCATGTCACAGCAATTAATGATGTATCTGCTCTCGTTGCAGTTAAAGGAGTTTTTGCTGGACCAACAAGAAGCATATGAGATAAAGATTGGAGATCAAGCATTCCGGCGACCCGGAGATCCACCTCTGGAAGAAGTTCTAGAGACGCTTCACAAAGAGAAGAAACCCAGTAGAATTCCAGGAGAAAGTGGAGGGTGGTCGAAAGAAGAATTATAGGTGGTAGAATTCACGCCAGTGCAGCTTCCAACAGTTGAACAGTAAGACGGCTCCGTGCTTACCAAGGGCCAGAGAAGGGAAAATAGAAATGAAAGAAAGAAAAATAAATGAGCTTTTACCTTGTTGTATAGGCAATTTATGCCTGTTGATTGATGCATACTTTGTGGTCCCTTCGATTCTTTGCGCAATATATTTGCCCATATTTCTTCACCAACAATCAATTCTTAAGGTTCCTTTCATCCGTTGGCTTGTTCTAGCATCATTCTACTCTCCATTTCCATCAATCTGATGTAAGAATTTACTGTTTTCAAAGAAATACTACCACCTGAAGCAAGAAACTTCATCTGTGACGACTGAGATCATCCATAGCAGTCTCAGCTACGAAACTGCAATCCTATATGTAGAATGAAGTCGCCATAACTGAATGGCTATTAGATCAGCTACGGGGTTAGTGTGCTAAGGAAAACACGCATCTGGTAGTCAAGATAGGTTCTACGAGTCAATAGGCAGCATCTACAGCTGTTCTTACTCTTATTGTGAGGGTGGCTTGGCTGTGTGGATGACGAACATCTGGAGACTAGAGATTCTAAGGAAACTTCACAAGAAGGAAAAGCCAGATTAGAGGCAATAAACTTCTTGATTTCTTATGGCCACTCTCTTTATGACCTGATTATTTCTCCGTCCGATTGTCTTTCAGCTATTTTTTGTTGAAGATTTGCCGGACAGAGATGTGTGCAATGTAGCAAAATATTTCTCTTAATCTCTGACTCTGAGCTCAAGTTTTCACTTTGTTCTTAAAATTGGTTCGAGTCATCTTACTAATATCCTCAGAGAAATGGCCGTTAATACAAGGTTAACAAAAAAGGTGATGAGTGATGATCCACCGTCCCTCTTCCCATTGCAGCATACGGATTTAGAGTAAAAATAGGACAGATAGAGACAACAAAAAAGAAAAAGAAAAAGAAAAAGAAAGCAAAACGAACTCTTTGTCGCAAAAACAACATTATTATTTAGAGACTAAGAAATTCAAACTTTTTGAAATTTTCCGATGCAAAGAGGAGGCGAGGCGCCGCCGGTGATTCCAAACCTGGCCAAGGCTGAATCTAGTTCGGGTCATGCGACTTTGGCCAGACGATCGTTACGGTCCCACAATTTTTATCTCCGATTGTCCGGATCGCACAATTTGTCAATTTACTGCATATTAAAGATGTTTCCGTTGATATGGCAATGTAAAATATATTTTTAAAATAATTTTAATAATTCCCATTAACAATTCCATTCAATCTAGAGGACCGGAAACTTGGTTCGGACCAATTCTGGGTAAGGGATTTTCGAGTCAAAAGTTTCTTCAGAGCTTTTCGGATTTTGATTATCTTTTGGTGTCTTTGGAGTGTCGGACATTCTTTCCTCTCCGGGGACGCAAGCATACGCGAGCAAAGTTCGTGCCAATCCCCAGTCCATCGGTGTCCACGTTGACCTGCTGTGCCCAGTCACATGCACGCTGCTCGCTAGCGATCGAAGCCATCCATCCGGCTTCAACCGGAGCTCTCGGTTCCCCATCTCCACGACTCCTTCTTGATAAAGTACAAGCATAAACTCTCTCATCTTTCCTCCTCCTGCTTTATCTTTCCCATATACCGTTCGTTCCTCGTCATCATCAACCCACCCAAGAAAATTTTCGAGAGTACGATAAGAAAAAACGGTTTCTTCCCTTCTCTTTGACACTTCTCGCGCAGCAGATACTTGTCTGATCAAACTTCTGTAAGATCCTAGCCGCCCAACTTTGTGCTTGCTTCGCGGTTCGTTTTTCCTCTTGCTACGGGTGGCGGTCTCTCGTTTTATAAGTTCCTTTTGTTTTTCTCGCTTGTTCTTGATATGAGCGGGGCATTATGGTTATCTTTTGTAGTTTTGAGTGCACGCTGATTGCTTGGTCTGACTCTCGTGCTGTTGTTATGATGATTCTTCGAATTGCGTGCGACATGAAAAAGGGTTTAGCTTTTTCTTGCTTTGATCTGCAATTGGAATATTCTTGGCTTTGCTTCGTGATGGTTATTTTGAGAGAATTGGGACTCTTGCCTCGTGCCTCGTGCCTCGTGGATAGTTTCGAGCGCTGGTTTAAAAAGAGAGTTGCTTGGGAGGAAGTACTAATGTTGTTTTGGGGTAAGATGAGCAACGAGACAATCATCGTGTAATTGGTTTGATTCCGCTACGTTTCTGCAGTTTGTGTAGTTGAGGTACCAAAAGGTGAAACCTTTTCTCTGATTTGCCCGAAAAATTACTGATATTGCTGAGATCTTTTTTGCCCCCATTTTGGGGGGCTTAGGAACGATCTTTACTTTGTGGCTGGAAGCGCTTTCTGTGCTGGTTGGGAGTAGTTGATCTGATTTGCGCTATTTGAACTTTTATTGACCGGAACGTTTTCACAATTTCAATCAGACAATTGTTTCTTTGGAATAACATGCTGGTACATAGTGGATTCTGCTTTCAGTTGATTTCATCTGTCTTTGCCTTGCTAGATTTCTCTTGCGGTAATTTTTTCACTTCAACCATTGATTTTATTGACTTAATATATAAATCCGATGTCATCGATGATGGCATGGTCATCCACCTCTGCTTCTGCATACCATGCATAATAGCTTTTCTCCGTCACATGCAGTTGCTTATTCTTGTGGTTCCAAATGTTACGTCTAGAGGCTGTAGCGAGGCTGAGGTCTTGTAAGAAGATAGGTGAATTATCTGCCAAAATTTTTACCTTGAGATCTTACGCAGAGTTTGGCTGTAGAAGTAGGACTGGCGTTTGAAATGTATGAGTTCACAGTTAAAGTTCTCTGGTACAGATTGTTACTCATTTTGCAGTTGTTAGAAAGACTGTAAATCACTCAATCTTCTTCGTTCTTTATTGACCTTTGTAGTTGGTTAATGATGTGCAAGGTTACATTACAATGGCAGACCATAAGGAGAGCGGACATGACTGGGAAGTCGTATCACTTACTGCTTCCACATATGCAGCTTCTCCGGGTCCGAAAGAAGTTGATCTGGCTGATGATGACAAAAGTATTGTTCCCAGTGAGGATGAACCAGAAACCTCTAATCCTTTATTCATGTCTCGTCACTTTGTCTTTCTACCCAATCGACAAGACAATTCTTCTCCGGAAGTTTCAAGTCTTAATGTCACTGAAAAACAGAAAGGAGAAGATGGTTTTGCTCAACTGGATGCAGAAGTAAGTCGATATACAGTAAAGAATGAAACCGACTGGGCTTTCAAGGATAAGACTCTCTCAGATGAATTTCCAGGAATGCAATTCCTTTCGGAGAAGGATAACATACTTCCCATTCACAGTACAGAATTTGAAGAAGGCAAAAGTGTACAAGATCTTGGTTTGATGGACAAAGAGCAAAACTTATATGATGCTACCTTTAGTTCTTTGCATGGAAATACAGCTCTCGGGAAGGATACAATCACTTCTGACATGGTTGGAACTTCTGAAGACCATCCAGATTCCTCATCAGATGCATTACACTCATCGAAAGCCATCAAAGATGATAATTTATGCGGGTCCACCCTTCCTTGCAATGCTTGGTGGAAGAGAAGAGCTGCTTCTTTGTATGCCCAAGCCAAAGAGGCAAATGCCTTGTGGTCCGTCTTCATTGCTGCAGCTGTGATGGGTCTTGTAATTCTTGGTCACAGGTGGCAGCATGAGAGATGGCAAGCTTTGCAACTTAAATGGCACGTAAGCATCAGCAATGAGGTATTTCATATTGCCATTGCATATGATTAAAAACTCACTTGTATACACAAACTCTGTGTGTGCATGTGTGCACATGTGTGGGTGCATGAGGAGAGAGAATCTTGAGAATCTTGTGTGTCTAATCATCTATGAGAACACTGTATTTCCACTTTGGCACGTTCTCAACTATATGTACTTAGTCGTATGGCCTTCAAAGTTTTATAGGAAACATTACATCATTCATGCTGGAATGAGATTTGCACCTTCATTGTATCACTGGATTAGGTTAATGCAAAGTAGGAGAAGTAACATGGTGAAGGTTTATATTTTCTACAATTTTCCAATCCAAAGAGGGCTAGAGAAGTTCTTATATATATATATATATATCTTGTCTGTGTGTGTATGTATGTATGTATGTGGTGGTTGCATTAGCTACTGCTTTGATTGTTTTGGTTATTAAAATACCAATGAAGCTCAAGCCTCTGTTAACGCTCTGATTATTGTTACTTTCTGTTCTCTAGTGACAGTGTTGATGATTCGGAATGATGATGACGATGGTATGTTTTGATGCTTCCACGTCGTTTAATCATGAAGTTGCTGCATTTTGTCGCTCACCACAATTAATCTCTGATCACTTTTGGCAGAAACAGAGTAGGATGTTTGGCCCTATATCTCAGGTTAAGGTTGCAAAGTCTGTAGAGGCGGACATGGTTACTCATCAAGGGTAGCTCCAGCTCCCTTAGAGAGGGAGTTGACTGTAGAATCCGTCCGGTGTCGTTCGAGTGTTACTACTCTGTAAGTACATCTGTGATGAAGCAATCTCATTGTATTAAGTAAGTTTGGTAATTTAAGACTTGGTAGTGCTAATGCTAATAAGGATTTGCACTCTACCCATCTTGAGATAGACGCCACGGGAAGGGCGTTTCCTCGTTTTCGATTTTAACCACCAATAGTACTAATTCTTCTCCGAGTAGGTGGCCAATTGTTGGAATGTTTGATCTGTGGTGGAATTAGGCTATATGACGATTTTGACGTTTAGCCAGGTCGTGTGGCCATAGCTTCGATGATCTTGCACTGTACGGTGTTGATCGGAACAAACGAAAACGTGTGGTTTGCCATTGTGTTGAAACATCTGAAGCCGTATGATAATCAGGAGAATGAAAAGTTCCAGTCTTCACTATCTTTCGTTTCTTTTTATTTTTCTTCGGGCCAATTAACGTACGCTTGGTATTTGACTGTGGCTTAAGTAGCTTACGATCGCACGTCTGAACTCACTCTTCTTTTGTTTTTAGGGACTGAATATATATCTTCTTTTGGGATAAGCGCAGTGAAAATACTAAAATTTGTCGCAAAAGTGCGATTGGGTCCAATTTTTTTAAATATAATTATCACTTTTAATATGAGTGTAATCAAGTCGTTTCGTTAATTTCGTCAAATTTAGCTAACGGAAAATATCAATGTGATTTTCTCAAATCATTTTCTTCTCTCTTATGATGTTAACTAAATTAAAGCATTAAAGATAATACTAAAATGGCATCGTTTTGGTCTGACTCTCAATTTTCTTGGTTTAAATCTTAATTAAATTATGCCAAAATAATGAAAATTAAAAATAACACCCACGAAGAACATGGCCGTAACGACACGATGATTTCTCCGTATAGGTAC
Organism: Melaleuca alternifolia; assembly: GCA_019926035.1. Lineage (NCBI taxonomy): Eukaryota > Viridiplantae > Streptophyta > Magnoliopsida > Myrtales > Myrtaceae > Melaleuca > Melaleuca alternifolia. Next base: position 763,065 of record JAGKPW010000366.1, read on the forward strand.
AGTTAGATTAAGGTATAATACACTTTTTTTTATCATTGCCGGAAGAAGAAAGGTTATCTTTTTTTTTCAAAGAAAAAACAAATCTCTTAGCTTTTTTAGTTTAAATCTAATCTAATTAACATTTGAGTTGTCTTTTTGGTCGGAACTACAAATTTGAGTTAAAAAATAGCATTTCGATTAAAATGACATTGTTTTAACATCATGCTTGATACTTTAGTAACTTTAACGCCATGTATCGTAGAGAAGATAATAATAAATTAGTTAAATTAGATGGAGTCAATGAAAGGATTTGATTGCATTAATTTCACACTTTTTAGAACATTATTGTAATTTTTTTTAATTAGAACTCAAACACACGAAAATAAGTTTTAGGACCTGCAGTATATATGTGTGTATGTATTTATACTTATCTGTATATTATATTCGTGTGTGTGTCACCAGATATGCACCACTTCCGCATGTCTCTTTCTATATTTCCTCTTCTGGTCTTCTATAGTAGCTGGAAAATTTCCTTTTTTACACATGTTTCGATTAAGCTCTTTGCTTCGGGTGTGATTTCTACAAAAAAAAGTGTCTTATTATATCCTAACGAAACCAGATCTCCAAGTCACAGTAGGATCCGACTTCCTAATTTAAACACACTATCTAAGATCTACGAACTTGCCGCTATATAAGCAAAGCCAATACTCAAGTTTCAAGACAAATTAGATGCACGAACTCGCAACAGCTCCCAGAAGCTACTGGTTAATCTCTCTGACGTTCTCCTTCTATCACCAAGAAAAAAAAGCCATGGAAGGTGATGAGGTGCCTGAACCTGTCTGCGAAACGTTTCAAATCCAAGACTTCAATCAACCCAGACTCGTGCCGGGGGGATTTCGCTCCTATCACTTGGAAGTTGAAGTCGAGTTCGTGTACTTGCTCCCTGACGCTGCGTCTCGGTTTGCCGCTCAGGCCATCGTCCATACTTCCAAGCAGGAGAAGAGGGTGTACCTTATAGATGCGGATGCTTTGCTGCATGATCCTATGGCAAAGCAAGTCGTACGTGACGTTCTTGGTGAGATGGGAGTACCTTCCCATGGAGATGACGAGTTCATGGTGGAGAAGATACTGAGCCGAGCGATAGCTATGGCGAGCGACGAAAAGAACAAGGACTTGATGGTTCTGCCTATGGGCGTCTTTATTTCGTGCGTGGATCCGCTCAATGAAGAGGAGTGGTGGGTGACGGTGGACGGATTGGAGAAGGTTGTGATCGCGGGGAAGCCGATGGGTTGTGCGATTTGCACGAGGGAGATTGGCGTACGTTCGAGAGGCGCTCGCATGCTTTGTTCCCACGTTTATCACGGAGATTGCATCGCCGAGTGGCTCGAGACCAGCACGGGTTGTCCCATATGTATGTGCGAGTTGCCTTAGGAATGTGACGTTGTGGAAAGCCCTGAACCTAAGCCATGCACAGCCCTAGTGTTCGTGTGAAGATATTGCTAGATCGTGGATTAGAGAGTTGTTGCTCATATCACTGAAGTTTTCTTTTCCCATCGTGTCTTTTTTCTTTCCATTGCAACCCATTGGAATCAATTATTTATTGAACTGAATGGTTGCTCATCATAAACGCTTTTTTGCGAGAAAGTTGTATTCTTGTTCATAGATAGATGAGCCCTCCGGATGAATTTACCTTTTTCCGAGAGCGCAGTTTTTTAAGTGAAGGAGAACAGGTGATGTGTATGAGCAACCTCAAAGGACTTAACGAAGGATATTTATTAGGTTATCTATCAATGGAAAATAAGTAGATAGGTAAAGTTTATTTTAAGAATTTAGTTAGTAGAAGAAGCTAGTGAAATAATTGCTTTTCATGAACCCATGTAAGTTAATCCCGTTGACATCTAAACAGTGGAGATTGCAAGGAGGTTATCATCTCTTTAGATGGCTCCTCTAATACCTACAGAATCTTCTCCTTTGTCATACTTTAACGTTTAATTTGACTATGGAAACAGTATAAATAAGAGAAAATGCTAAATAACCACCCCAACTTTTTCTTTCCCCAGAAATTATTGTGTATCCCCTACTTTTATAATTGAAGTACAAATGGGGATAACAAACTCAATCATAGTTACTGCGGAAACTAACCCAACTTAGAAGCTATTGTCGTTGATCCATCATCAATCAAAATACTGACCCTACCACAATCAAGACTGAATCAACCCCCCACGATAACTTAAAGTCTTCATTTTGAAGGTCCACACATTGATCCAACGCATGCAACTTCTTTTTTTTTTTTCTTCTGGAAATTAAATCTCTCTGAATAGATTCCTACCCCTGGATCGGTGACTATGAAATCCTCTAGAATGATGGAAATCACGCTTTCTTGCCATTATACATGGACTCGACCTTCCCATCGTTCCCGCCCAACAGCATGTACTTGTCCTTCCTCGTCAACCCGGTGCACTCGAACCCCAGCACATCGCCCAACACCTTCTGTACATAATTCGCCACCTCGATGGCCGACTTCCCTCCCGCCTTACATGTCATCTCCTCTGGCAACCGGTCGAGGAACGTGGCTTCGTACGTCGGCCTCGGGTTCATGAAGAAGAAGTAGGGGTCCCAGAACTTCACCCCGCGCACGGTGGTTCCGTGGAACATGTTCTGCTTGCAGTTGACTGCGACAGGTACGATCCTGTCGCTCATCTCCGCGAACAGCGCGCTGAACCGGAGCAGGAAGGGCTCGCGGCATGTGGTGCCCTCAGGGCAGACCACGAGGTCACCCTTCTGGAGGAGGGTGGAGAGCATGGCCGCGTCGGCAGCACGGTCGCGGGTCAGGGCAACGGCAGGGATCGGAGACAGGAAGCGGGAGAGCTTGCTGACGCTGTAGGTGACGCACGAGACTTTGCGCCCGAGTGCGATGGAGATGATGATGGGGTCAAGGGCGGTGCGGTGGTTGCAAACATAGAGGTTTCCGGGGTTCCCACGGGAGGGTGGGGGAGGAAGCTTGCCGCGAATCACGAGCTTGATGCCGAGCATCTCGTAGGTGTAGCGGACGATGCGCTCGGGGAGCGGGAGGTTGAAGTAGACGCGGATGATGGAGAGGATGAATCCCAAGGGAAGCCAGAGGTAAGTGACGATGGCGGTGAGTGGGGTTGGGCGTTGGACAAGGCGGCCGTCGTGGAAGATGATCCGGCTCTTCAGGCGTTCCAGTGGGACGAGAGCTGCTGATTTGCTGCGGTGCACCATGTAACCTTCCTGGTGATGTCGGGATTGCATGGTTACGAGTTAGTAGCCTATACATTCGCCTCTGGTGGGTATGTGTGCAATGCAATTCCTGTACGTATCTACTGTGGCAGTGAATCATACTTTAGCTCTCGTTACCGACAGTAATTAGATCGCTCAATTTCCCTTTTCCCTCGTAGATTTGGTGCAATCAATGCTCAGCATGAGCCTAGCCTCATTGCTAGCAGTTGAACGGTTAGAGTGTGAAATCTTTGCGTGTCTTACTAAGGAAAACTTTACCAAACATGCAAGAGTTGCTCCTTATTGACCCGACCATCCTAACATCAACTTCAGAAGAAAGAAAAAAGGCCATCCAGTGACCCCACTGCCCTTTTCTTGCACCGGATCCGATTTCACAAATCGATCGATCAACCCTAAATTATTGAAGCTCCAACGTGTCAACCTCTACTTTGGTGGGGACCCACACACAAATTGCGCCTACTTATTTAGGCGACCGCCTTTATAACCATTTAAGTGGAATAAGCACTCCACATAGTAATGCCCATGGTGCCTTAATAAGCACGACGCTTGACATTTGTTCTTTGTTTCAATTCCAAAAAGTTGTCTTAAATCATTCATTCCCTGGCATTTGTTAACAAGACCGGATTGTCAAAAGTAAATGCTTTTACGTAAAATTAGTTATATAACTGGCCTACGTACGCGTGCTATATGCGAGAAAAGACTTTTGTACACAGATTAAAACAAATAATTATTCTAGAAGTATGCTCAGTCATCCCAAGAATAAGAAATTTTGGTAATACTACTGAAATTTTGGTAAGTTCTTAGTACTACAAGTTTTGATTTTTTTTTAAAATGAACAATTTATTATGAAGATAAAAATTTTAATTAGGGGATCTCATGCTCCACTCGTATATCATTCTTCTTGATACATATCGTAATCATCTTTTAATAGATTATACTAAATACGCCCACAGTAAAGTGTGACTATCTTTCTTGTACCATAAAATATGAGAACTCAGAGAGCCTGTTGCGTCTGTATGGTAAACTGTGTTCACTCTCTTATATGTTCATGTGGCCCGCAAATATATAAGAGAAAGAACGAATATACTAGGAATTTTATAAATATAGTCTTGTTAATGAATACTCTGGCGATCGAATTTTCAAAAAAATGTGGACTCCAATCAGTGTGCTAAAATTGCAATGTTTCCTTACTTGATTAATAATTTATAGTAAAGCCATTCTGGATGATATTGCAAGAGGGAGATGTATGTATGCGTGTATGCGTGTATGTATGTATATATATACATACATACGAATTTATATCAGTTAAAACAGGACCCAAAGAAATAAAGAGCTGAATAAGCCAAAACCAAGAACAGCTGTACCCTGTGCTCGCATTAAATATTAGGGGAACTGGACCACCTCAGGTTTAGATGGTTGGTTGGCGGATGGGGATGGTTAAGACGGTGGGTCCTTCGAGATCAAAGCTCAACGTTTTGGGATGAAGAGAACTTTAGATTTCTGTGGCTCCGCAGATTCCCCCTGTAGTTTTGACTACGAAGGCCCGAATCTCTAAATCTTTCAGTCTTAATTTTGACGCTCAATTACGACGGCGATGGTGGCTATAAACTTATTTTCTAATGGGTATTGGTGGGATGTTGCCGACAAAGTGTAAATTCTTCGCTCGCCTAGTTCACCTCCTTCAATAAGTTAAGAGACCCATCGTGTTCTATCGTCCCGTCTCGCACGTTAATGTCAGCAACAAGATTAGGTTTCAAGAATTTTCACCAGCCCGACGACCCTACAACCTATTTGCCCTACCATAATAATTGAAGTCCTACAGATGTTGAGCATAATCTTAAAGATAAACTAACCACGAAATGTTTCCCGGTTGAGTCATCCCTTCAGCTATCTAGCTAACTATGACTGATGAAGCCTTGCAGGGGCTTCAAAAGATGTTGGACATCATTGATTTCAGCAAAGAGATAAATGTAAATCCCTAACAGCATCCTCTTTTCTACTTGTACTTGTTAGGGACAGTTTAATTCGATGGCGAGTCAACATGCACTAATCTCCTCGCATATAATATGATTACCTAGCAATGGAGCTGATTCATTCATTCATTCATTAATCAGGATGAGTTATTAAGGGATGGCAGAAATACTAACCTTGCAAAGGGCCATGAAATCGTGGTCGGTCTCGCGGTCTCCGATCCCGATATCCGGTGCCTCATCTCCGAACTCCTTCAAGATCGCCAGCCTCTTCAGATCCCCCACCAAGACTCCTGGTTTCTTCACGAATCCAGTAGCCTTCTTCGTCCTCGGGTCCACCTCGATCTCGGTGCCTAAAACCTTGTCTCCACCCAGATAATCCCTCACGAATGTCTCGACCATGATGGTCGGATTGGCGGTCACTACCACCTTCCTCTTGCACTTGTCAAACACTTCGTAGCTGTCTGACCGCACATCAGCCGCGTAAAACCTGATAACATTTCACACGAGTTGATCAAGTTTGGTGTCTCAATCCGAATCTTAATTTGGAACAAATACGTAAATATCATCATCATCATCATCATAAAACGTTCTGAAAAAGACACAGGTCGACCGTAATCAGCTACTCCCTGCAATCTTATATGATATAATTAAGGTAACTTCACAATTAATAGAAGATTGAGTTTCAAACGTGGCTGTTTTGGCCGTCTGATCACAAATCAGCAGCACAGAACTTGGCGACAGTTGCATAAATCGTTCAGAAGAAGCCTCGGTTTTCAATTTCACAAAAGCGTCATACAAATTGATGATGACTTCGCGGTTAATTCGGGATTCAGAGCAGCTTGAGCTTGCACTACAAACGTCTTAGCTGTCTAAACCGTCACACAAGTCCTTTGTAATCAACTCCTCGCTCTCATTCCAGATAAACGAAGCGCCAAACACCAAATGGATTCATCATCGCACGCAAGATTAAACTAAAACCATGATTAGTCCAAAGAGGAGCAGCTTCGTTTCAAGTACCTGGGCAACACGGCGCGGGAAGCGAGCTCGATGTCGCGGACCTTGAGGCCGGAAAAGGAGATGAAGATGAGGATCTGGATGCCGAGGGCCTCGGAGATGAAGAAGTAGGTGACGATGACGAGAGGGAGGGATAGGAGGAGGGCGAGGCCGCGGAGGAGGCTGCCGGCCTCGATCGCCACAAGCATGTAGTAAGGGAAGGCGCTGGACGACGAGAGGAGAGTGCCGTCGAGGTCCGCAGCGATGGACTCGTGGTCGGCGCCCCTGCACTCGCCGATCGGCGGGAACTTCCCCTGCGACTCCTTCTTCCGCGACATCCTCGAGCCTCGACGAGCTTTTCACGGGTTCTTACTCTGCTTCTCCTCTCTCTTCTCTCTCTCTCTCTCTCTCTCTCTCTCTCTCAGTGGGAGATGTTGCAGAGGATGAGCGTTCATGCAATGGAGGAGAGGGAACGTCGGTTTTTAAATGTGGAGGTTGGGAGAATTAAATGACCGTTTTGGGCTTCACCCCCTTTTTTTCTTTTTCCTTTTTTCCTTTTCTTAGTTTTTCTTTTTTCGTCCATTGATTGATTGATGGCATGGAATTCCGCCGGTGGTTATTTCAGGGCTTTTATTTTTTTTATTTTTAAACTTTCCACCTCACCAATTCTTTAAAAAAATCTTTAAGCTTAAAATGAAAAACTCATCATCCTCACGATAACTACATTTCATAATTAGCTTGGTTAATTTAAGTCTCATTTATTTTAAGAATAATAAATTATTTGAAATTATTTATTTATTTTCTAAAATTGGTCGTTTTGTAAAGTAATTAATTAATGAAAATAATTAATCATTATTTCTCGTTCATTAATTTTAATAAGAGATATAAGCGATCATATTTATGAACATATTTTTTAAATTATTAATTTTTCACAAAACAAAACAATTGAATCTTGATTAACTGTCGCTCGATCCGGTTAGGATGCATGCTCGGGGATGTGAACTCTGTAATAAAAAAGCGGCGAATTTGGCAAAAACAGGTCACGATCCAATCCGGGTGTCCTTTCGGCATCTCTCGTTCGGAGTAACATTTTCGAAATGATTTATAAAGAAAGAAGAAGAAGAGGAGAAAATATCCTTTCGCCCCCTTCCCCATAACTACACAATGCCTGAATTTTCAACTTGCGATTGGACACTGGAGTCAATTAAAACGACAGGTTGCCAAGGTGGCTTCTCTCTCTATCCACATGGTTATAAATTTGGCATAGGCAATGAATGAATGCAGCCAGCCAGCACCCCATGTTCAGAAAAGTTGAACAAGAAGAAAATCAGGGGTCCTCACCAAAACAAATGAAAATGGAAAATAAGGTCGGTCATTTATAGAAAATCAAGGTGCAGGTGCAGTAATGGTGAACCTAATCTTCCTAATGACTTTTTTGGGTCATAGGGCCCCTTTTGGAAGACGCAGTTAGAATTATTATATGTCGACTTCGCCTTCTTCTTCTTCTTCTTCTTCTTCTTGGGCTTCTTGCGGCTTTTAATAGGAGGTGGTTGGAGTGGTTGGAAGATCGGAAGCCGCTCGACGGACCATAGGATTCAAGGAGAGGTGGGGACTACGTCGTACCGCGAGTTAAGGGGACGACCATGGGGCCGGTCTGGTTAGAATTTCCATCGTGCCGGTCCTCCTACATTTTGACTTAAGGGAATGAAGGGGTTGTTTCTCGCCATTCCTTAGAGCGTGATGGCTTACGTTAAGTTCCAAGATTGGTCAGCTGCAAGATCTACCTTGTGTAGTAAACGACTCTTTGAGGATGAGGGCGTGCTGGCGTTCCCCTTCTGGTCCCGCGCTTGGTTTTGGAGAAAAAACCCACGTCTAAGTACAGACGTAAGTCCGTTCCTGCACATTCTCGCGGTTGTTTTTTAAGACGGGTTGGTAAGAATGGTGAGCGATCGACAAGGATGTTGTTCTCCAAATGATGTCGCGATGGACTCCAAAGGTAATGTCGATAAGGTTTGAATGCGGGTGCGAATTGCACTAATAATCGATACGAGGGTCTTTACTAGCGTGGGCGAACCGATTTCACCTATGCAAACTCGAGTTGATTAGCCATCTGCAAGTAGGCTGTATCCTTCATTGAAGATCGACTGGGTGCATGCATCGAATGAGTGAATGGCCGTTCCCCGAAACAAAACTGGACCGCGTGGTCGAAAGCTTATCTATTAGATATGGCTTGACCAAAGTAGGGTTTGCTGCGAGTCTTGGCATCGTAGCGCAAGGCTTAGGCCCTTTCTAAGTCACACATTTAATTAAGAGCTCAGAAATAGATAACTGGGAAATTGACGTTGGGACATTTGTTAGGTGGGGGCAAAACGCCTACCACCTTCAAGTCTCACCAACATTTATGTGCTTGTCGCGGTCCTATTTGCGTTAGCTGTCCGAATCCAGACAATCTCTTCAACCATAGGAATTGAGCTTTCGTGTCAGTATCAAAGGGAAAGTACACGGGAAGCGTTATACTTCATGCTAAAGAGTACTCAGCTGACATGCCTATCCCATGATCGAACATGGAACCGTGCTCCCCACGCGATAGACTTCGTATTTAAGAGGAAATGACCGAGGGCCGAAATGGATGCAAGATCACGAGTCATGACACTCCATGAACATATCAAATACCAAATCTTTTTGAACCATGAAAGATTTTCATAAAGAATTCTTTGTAGTACGGTAAAATCTGCAACCAGAAAGCATGAGAAGACGTCATATTGAAAGAAAAATGCAAACTGTTTTGTATCACAAAGAGTTAATGTACATGTGCTGTCTTCTGTACAAGTGTAAAAGTGATCGCTCAGATGCATGTCTGTCCTGCATTCGTTACAGGGAAACAGTAAAAGTATGCGTGAAACATCCTCCTAATACAAGCAAAAAAGGGAAAAACAAAGGAGGAATGATGAAATTGATAAGCATCTGTCAAAAATTATGAGACAAGAATTCACGAGCAAACATCAATTCTCAATGGTTCTGCATCCACTCCTGGATTGCAGAGCGGAGTGCGCGGTTAGGGACAAGATTTTTGTGTGCAAGCTGGAGGTTTGTCATTGGTGAAGTATCGTGGCCACTCTCGAGCCATCCTCGCAAAGCCTCTGCTTCGTAAGTGAATCCATCTGCCGCAACTTGTGGATCTTGCATGACTTCCTGCAAGAACAAACAATCGAGTCGCACTTAGAATTGTCCTACAGTAAAGCAGATTTTCAGATGGGACATCTCCCCGCAAATTGCGACCCGCACAAAGGAGATGGTTTGACCATAGTGGCAATTCAAAAGTTCCAGACTGGTTTGGCTATCCTCCAGTATCTACAATGCAAAGTTCTACTCGGCCAAACAAGATGGAAGTCCTTTGCAATAAGAGTATGATGACACCTGTCCAAAGCATTGAAGAAGATGGCATGGAAGCGTATCTAAGTATGTCCCACTAGCTTACCTGCAGAATTGGACAAATGAAATAAGGAGGAGGTTGGCACCGTTCTTCAGAACCCATCCTAAATGACGAGAAGCCTCCACAGGAAGCTCTCATTGGTTCAAGTACTCTCCACACATCTGACCCAAGGTCTGGTCTATTCCTTCTGTTCATCTCACAGCACCTCAGAGCTAAATGGGCCAACTGCTCAGCTTGCACATAGGGCCAATCTCCAGCCAAAGGATCCAAGAGGGATTTCAATGTTCCTGTAGTGAGCGCATATTGCACTTCCTTTGATATTCCCAAGGCAGGTCGCCCTGTCAACAATCGCAGCAGTATTATCCCAAAAGAGTACACATCAGACTTGGTAGTCAGCTCCCCTGTAGAGAGCAACTCCGGATCCATATATGCAAAAGTTCCCTTGGGATCAGTTCTATACAAAAGAGTGGCATCGTTACTGGAATTTTGATCACACGATAACAGGCGGCAGATGCCAAAATCGCTGAGTTTGCTCTCAAGGTGGGCATCCAGAAGGATATTAGCCGGCTTCACATCTCCATGCACAATGTTGTGAGGTTTGCTAGAATGAAGAAAGATGAGGACTGAGCAGAGCTCAGTGGCAATTCGTATCCTAGTCTGCCATGATAACGGTGTCGTGTTGTCACGGCAGCTGAGTCGATCTTCAAGGCTTCCATTCGGCAGATATTCGTAGACAAGAGTCCAAGCCTCTGGACAAGCTCCAATGAGTGTGACTAGATTCGGATGCCTTACTTTGCTCAAGACGTCCACCTGAGGTCAACCCCACAGTAAATTAAAATGCTGAACTCCTGAGCCGAAGCAATTTTTTGCCTATGAAATCTTAGTGCAAAAAGCATTTAACAACAAAGTAGGGAAAAATCAGCTCAAGGCCATAGTTAGCAAAATTATTTGCAGTGAGCCATGCATTCAGAACTAAGAAGAGTGATGTAACAAAATAAAATTCTCTTGTCAAAAGTGCTACCGAAGTATCCACTTATTCCTAATATTTCATTGTGCTTCCAACAAGTGTGGATGTTATTAAAATATCAAAACGACATGAAACCATTTTCTATTTCCAAATATGAGATGGCCAGTGGTAGCAGAGAGAGTCGAATTACAAGTACTGTGAACTTCAGGATGGGCACAAGTTTTTAATATTCACTAACTTGGACATGCACCCTGAAGGGAAAGACAATGAAAACAAGTAGTTTTCAGTTGCAGCAGTCAAGAAGCTGAAGAGATGTAGGTGTTGTTAAAAAAATCCAAAATGACATGGAACCACTATAAACGGCACGGCAGTGGAGAGAGTCAAGTTCCAAAAAGTGCATACTCCAGCAGACGTGATGAGGAAAAATCCATGCAGAGGGATGGAAAGAAAATGCTTTTAGTATCCAATAAGTTGGATATCCATCCCGACATCATCGTAGGCGAAATTAGTTAAATCAATAATCTTCGATAGCAGCCTTAGGTAGTCGATAGGCCCAATAGATGTGTGTTAGATAAAAGATGCCTGGGATTTTCAAGAAATTACCAATATTTGACCTACCTCTTGTTGAAATTCTTGAGGACCTTGCAAGCTATGAGAATGCAGCATTTTGATAGCCACTGGTGTGTGACGAAGGGAACCTTTATATATGCTTCCATAGCCACCTTCTCCAATTTTTAATGATGGATGAAAGTTTCGAGTTGCTTCCTCAATTTCTGGAAAAGAAAACTCAGAGAAGTACTGAGGAAAGATCGTACTCGATGTATCACCTTGTCGTCTTCTCAACTCGTCAGCTTCTCTGAGTGCATTGTCACGCTCAATCTGCAGATCATTCCGTTCTTTATGATAACTCTGCAAAAGATCAACAGCAGAAATGATCTTCTGCTCTAGCTCCTTTACAATTTGCTCTGTGTCTGAAATTTGGCTCTCTAATGATGACTTCTGATCCAAGGCAATACGAAGTTCCTCTAAGACTTCATCTCGCTGATTCTTCAACTTGCCAAGTTCTTCTTCTCCTTTAGCAAGAGCTTCCTCAATTTCTTTCCTTAGCTTATGCTCCTCAACGTACAAGTTTTCCAAAGCTTTCACCTGAATTAGTTATAAAGGATTACTACTAATGATAAGTTGTCCACTTGATTTTTTTTTCTCACTTTTACGTAAACTAAGCCATGCATGCTATTCAGCTGTTACAAGATGCAACTATGACCATTAAGATTATTAACCAAGCTTTTTACTCACCAAGATCACGATATGACTCGGGAAGACACAAGAATAGTACAACTGTAGTGATGTGACTTAAATGTTATTAGCAATTAACAGATACATATCAATATATCTACATGTCAATTAAATAAGCATATATATTTTAATTATGAAATGCATAAAGAAATCAACTATTAATAACAGATATACAAGTATGCATACAAGCACACTAGTTTGGATATGATTGACAAAAAAAAAATAAACCGAATCAGCAAAAACAAACACCAGTCAATGACATATTTATTTAAAAAACTAAGTCCATTCCTTCAACACACATACAGCATGCTCTTTTACACTTTTTTAGTCAGCAGACATGCACACCAGTCAATGACCTATTTATCAAAAAGACTAAGTCCATTCCTTCAACACGCATACAGCACACTCTTTTACACTTTTATCAGAACTTTACCTTTCTCATGCCTTCCTTGACATCCTTTTCAGCTTTTGCACGCCTCACTGCCTCTTGAAGTGCGTCTATCTTTGCATTCTCAACCTCTTTCAGGGCTTGCTCAAGTTGATCGCACAGATTGCCGTTCATATTTACATCCTGTCACATTTTATTACAGCTCCCAAACATTAGCTACTATAAAGTAATTTGCAAAGGTAAAACCTAAGGGAGTGCATTGTCCAGGGCGGTCCGGTTCCTCCCCGGAACCAGAAACCGGACTGGTGGGACTGGTCCCCAATCTCTAGGTCCGGGGACCGGACCGCATAGTCATGGACCAGACCGAACCGGACCGTCGGTCCGGTCCGGTTCCTAGGAAATTTAATGGGATTGATTGGGAATTAGGAAAATTCTAAAAAAAAATTGAGTTTCTTTAATTTTTTTTATAAATATTTTGGTAAAGTAAGGTAAAGATTAAAAATTTAGAAATTTAAATTGAGTTTACATCTTCATCTTTATTTTTACTAAAATATATAAAAAATTATCGGTCCAATCCGGCCCTCCTAGGAACCAGGAACCAAACCGCCCGGACAACAATTCCACTTTTGGGAACTAGGGACCTGACCAACACTTCCGATCCGGTCCAGTTCTCGGCCGATCCGAGCGGTTGCCGGTTCAGGCGGTCCAAGTTGCTCAACCCTAGTAAAACCCATGGCTCCTAGCAGGAATGTTTCCAAAAAGAGAAAGATGCTCTTTGCACATACCAGCATAATGGAAGGAGCTGAGGCCTCGTAATTATAGTTTGACTGAATCATCTCTACCCTCCTATCACTCATTTCTGGCTTCACAGGTGGAGAGGATACCATCTCAGTTGCACCAAAGGATGAGCATGATGAACCAATTGAACTATGAGAAGGACTCCTCCTTGATAACCTCTCAGTTTCATGGTAACTCCCTTCTGTTTCCAACATGCTTTGTGCAGTTGATGGTTCTGGAGGACTCTCTGGGGAAGAAGAAACAATTGGCCTCCCTCCACGCCTCTCATAATTTGAAGAGAACACTCTGCTAAACATATCTTGCACTGGATTTGTCAGTTTTGGTGCATCATTCCTATGCGGTGTCCCAGGTGATGACCTCCGGAGAGTTGATAGTCCAGAATCAGGAGGAGAGTTAACCGGAACCGGTGAAGAGGAAGCTTCTGTATCAGCTTGATCTGCACTAGCCTCCCTATTTTCATGAGGAATCAAGATCAGTATCACCAGAGAGGCTTTTCTTTGCCATCCCCATGAATTATAACCACCAACAGAGGAAATAGCTGGTAAACAGACCTAGCATTTCCTTATTAACCAGCAGCAGAAAATTTATTATCCATGATCATACTGTTTGTATGCTTTTCTTTTCTCGGAGTAAAATGTCAGTATGGCTGTTGAGAAGCTCTTTCTTTGTTAATTCATATATTGCTATTATGCACATGTTTGTATCAAGAGAGAAAGGCAATAAGGATTGCAGGATGACCTTGTATGAATGAGGTGACCACTGCATATAAACCAAATGTGACAGAAAAGCGGTGCCTCTTCTCGAACAGAACTGGCTTTTTTGGACTTGAGCTCCATCATTCTCCTGCATTTATAAACCAACTATTGTAAGTAATTTCAACGTAAGTGCAAGACAGATAAAAAAGATTACCAAAGAAAGTTGCTAATAGATACTCATGCATGATTAACTGCTTATGCATAATTAATCTACTTCAATCACTTGACCATCATAGAATGATTTGAATGATGACTGAACATCTGGGCTGATTTTCATGACGAGTTGTTAATGTTGATCACATTATTGGCATGAGCAGCAACATTTTTTCTGAAAGCCAGTTTTGCCAAATCCGTGAATAGAACCTAAAATCATGGCGGTAGCTGGTGCATATGGTTCTGATCATGTGAGATTTTATCTCAAGCCAGTAAATAGTTATTTGACATGGACCTATCATCCACCACACAGATAAAAAAATTTCCTTCTACCGTATCAAGTAAACTAATGCTGTTCTTGTATGTGATGCACAAAACAACTTGTATCTCATTCAATATCGTAATGAACTTGAGTAAAATCTCGCAGGAAGGAAAAGTTTCCACACAATCTAACTATAACAGTTCAAGAACAAATAAGATACATAGCATTTCACATTTTCATCATTGTCAGCTACTGCACGCCACAACATCCTTTTCCAACTTGTTTGGCCCAAAAAAAGAAAAAAATTTCCAAAATGGACATTCATAAGCAAAAGAGCAATCACACAATAGATTGATAAAAGGATAGCACGCTGTTGATAAAATCCATTAAAAGGAGGGACCTAGTCCAATTTATTCCTGTCGATTCTCATTATGGCAAGGAAGAAAAGAAAGAAAAAAGACAAAAACAAAAATAATCTCTAGATTTATACTTGGAATAGCGCTTGTCTGCTGCCGCTCCCATGACAAGTTTTCTGATACCATGCATGTGGATAAGTTCCAAAATCCCCTTCTCAATAGAGCCTGCTTCTGTAAACTGTTTCTCTGCTCGTACCTATCAATAAATTTGCTTCAGAATCCAATCAATATTCTAGCAAGAAAGCAAAATCAGCACAAAAGAAGATGGATACCCCCATTTGGCTACAAAGCCGCAGGTACTCGTCCAAAAGTTTATGCATGTTTAGCCTCTCAGTTTCCCTGTGCGCTCTCACCATCTGCTCTGTTGCTGAGCTCGCAAGAATTTCAGCACCAAGTCCCTCTGCAAACCAAAGCGGGAAACTAGTTCTGAGAAATACGAGCTTATAGAGTTTCTTTCCAGCAAAAGAAGGCTAGTAAAATACCGATAACTTCTACTTATCTCCATCCTTAAGCCAACAATTGATCGGCCCCAAAAAAGAGGGTAAAAAGAAGAACCAAGAAAAGAAGAAAAATTTGGACTTCATGTTCTTGCAAAGCCAAAGTACCACCAAATCTCAATACAGTTTCATCAGGAATCATTTCAAGACAAATTGAATTTCTATGATTAAGATTTGCACAGATGACGAAACCAGTCTTGTTGCTTTAAATCACAGGTTTTGACCAAATAGTTTCTCAGTTCTAACACCAAATCATTAACTCATCCAACGACAAATGAAACTGGAGTCACCAACATGGCCGGTCAATCTTTTCCCAGATGTCACAAGTCATTCATATTGAGGAGCAACCGAATAAATCAAGGGCCAAGAAAGAAAGCACATGAAAGACAGCTTTACAGAATCTAGCTAAGAGAAACACGTTGCACAGAAAAACATTTGCAGTTCGAATTCGACTTACCCATTCGGATCTTCTGCGAAGGGACCAAAACATAAATAACACAAATTTTCCTGCCGCCAGAGTTCTGCATAGCCCAGATAAGCGTCAATTTGCTCTCTTTCACATTATTCCCAACCGCGACATAGGTCTTTTCCTCAACCGCCGGCGTCTCCGGTTCAGTCACGATGTCCCCTCTACTCGCCATAATCGCCGAAACTCCAACTTCATGAATCCGAAGCCGATCCACGCTTGGCGTTATCACAGGCGGGCGACTCACCACAGCCATGGCAACCACACAAGCACAGGCTCGACAGCTCTAACCATCAAAATTTGACATCCGCGGATCCCAATCACAAATGCTCCGCGGCCACAAACTTCAGCAAATCAGCACCGGCTCAAACACCTAGCAGTTAAAATAGCACACCCTATCCCCTACCTTCGACCCCTTCCCTCCCTCCTGACCAGAAGCTCGGCACCGAAAATTCACGCGAGGATCGATTCAAGCGCAAGCCCACCGATCAGCATCCCCCACTCACGAACTCTCCACACTTTCACCCCCCAAAACTCTCCTTCTCTCTCTCTCTCTCTGTCTCTCGCTCCCCACCCCGATCGATGTTGCCGTCTCAGCTCACTACTCTTCCTTTTTCCTTTATGGAAAACCCCGGGGCTTCTTCAATGGAGATGATTTAGAGAGGACAACGGTGTCGGAGAGCGTACCATCCCATCGAAGTTTCCAACGTTGAACGAACCAAACACTGTTCGGGATATCGCGAGCAAAGAACGAGCCGGGCATGAATGATATGATTGGGGGGGTTGGTTTTTTTTGTAAAGAGATGTCTTGTCCTAAAGCTCTTGCTCGCCTCCGCTTATTAAAATTGAAAATCGAAACCCACGAAAGAACTCCTTATCAATCACCTACATATAATAATGACGATGAATAGATGAAGACAATCAAATACAACTCAGAAATTGCATTAACTACTTCTGCGTGGGCTCTACCCTCCCCAAAGGTCCACTTTCCCCCCACTGCTACTCTCTTTGCCCCGGTTTATGAAACCGGATCGAATCGGCCGGTTCGAAATCGATTCGATCGCGTTGTTTAGCCTGGTCCGCCGGTCAAAAATCGGGGTTGGACTGACCTCGCTTGAGAAGAAAAAAAAAAGGAATATCATCTTATTTGTATCGTGTAGATAAGAATAGAGTCGTGAAAATACGCCTCGCCAAACATGTCTTAATGACGCATTTTCACAGACGAATTGATTACGGCCATTCTAAAACAAAATCACCCGGTGAGCAAAGCCGGCGTAAAACCCTTTTGCCTGCACACAGCGGCTAATTTTGAGTGACTTCTATTTACAGCTTCTTCAAAATTAGAAATGTAAATTTTGTGCACTTAACGTTTCGGGAAAAAGAAAAGAAAAGAAGAAGCTATGGTTTGACATAGACATGGTTACGTGTCATCACTCGAATACTCCAGAAGGTTTCGAGTACTTTGTATCAAATTAAAACAAAATTCCCCCCAAAAAACTTATCAAGAGTTCCTTTTGTGGATGCCGTCTTTTTCATACGAGCATAATGGTCATAGTGATGGTCATATCGAAGGCCTATCAATCAGAGACAAAAGATAAGGTCGGGGTGAATCACGCCATCTTATCTCTTCGTTCATTAAGGCTACGACGCGAGTCGAAATTGGGGGACGCGACCACATAACGGGAAAAAATCGTTCATAACTTGGTGGTGAAGAGGATGGAACCTGAATGTTAGGGCCATTTCGCAATCACTTAGAAGGTTCTTGTTGAGCTTCCATCGAAAGGATCGGCTCTCGAGCTTCAGGAGGAAGCGTTTCACGCGACACGCACGTCGCCATACGCGACCCCCTCAAACGCATCAATTATAGTGTAGAACAGCCAAAAGGGGGAAAAGAAAGCAGTACATCAATTGGCCATTAACCCACGTCCGTACTATTATTGCACAGCTGCCTTCTCCAGGAAGGCTCCATGATGGTCAACAATGGACCCCACTTGTCATCCTCTGTTCTCTATTAGAAGATTGAGTAGCGCTCGAGTCAGCCTTAATGTAACGTACGGTTGCAATTTATGACATTCCGCGTTTCGGGATAATTGTCATAAAGAGTTATAGATATAACATCATCCATCTCACCATCAATAATATTATCCGCTTTAGGATACGGCTTTATTTTTTTTTCGAGTTCACCATCCTTACGGTTCTATGTGGCAACTCACAAGAGTGCAATTTGTAAAAATGCGTTTTATATGGGTCAAGGGCGGAGTATCACATATAAGCTCTCACATAACTTCCTCCTTAGGCAATATGGGACAGTGATCTTGCATACTTCCCCCCTCAATGGCACAACATCCCCGTTGCTCCCTCAGCAGCACCAGCAAGCGCCTACTGTGTTCACCACATATCGTCAGGAGTCGATTCTGATACCACTTTGTAATATCATTCGCCTCACCACCGACAATATTGTTAGCTTTATGCCACACTGGCCCTCATGACTTTATTTTTTCTCGGGTCCACCATCCTTACGGCCCTCTGCCACAAGTCGCAACTCACGAGGGCGTAACCTAGGGAAACCCATTGTTTAGAAGCCGTAGGCAATGTAAGATAGGGATATCACATACTCCCCCCCTCAATGGCACAGTGTCCTCATCGTGGCCTCAATGGCACCGACGAGCGCCCATTGTAGTCACCACATGCCATCCCATTGTGGTTATCACATGCCGTCGGGAGTCGGCTTTAATACCACTTTGTAACATCCTCGCTTCACCACCAACAATATTGTTCGCCGTCTCTCACGGCTTTATTTTTCCCAGCCCTAAGTTTCGGAAAAAACAAAGCCGTGAGGGCCAGTGGGGTTCAAAGTGGACAATATTGTTGATGGTGATGCGGATGATGTTACAAAGTGGTATCAGAGTTGACTCTCGACGGCATGTGGCGACCATAGTGGGTGCTCGCTAGTGAGGGGGGAGTATGTGACATCCCTATCTCACATCGACTAGGGAAGGAATCCTAGGAGAGTTTATATGTAACACTTCGCCCTTAACCCACAGACAACGTGCTTTCCTGAGTTGCGCCCTCGTGAGTTGCAGTAGAAGGGTCGCGAGGATGGTGAAACCAAGGAAAAATAAAGCCGTGAGAGCCCAAAGCGGACAATATTGTTGATGATGAGGCAGATGACGTTACAATAGATCTATTATACGGACGTGAATATGACTTGTCAATATAATCTTTTTCAAGCGATTTTAATCTAACTTGTTGATCTAGGCGATGATCATCTTATGTGGCATTACTAGTACTGGCGTGGATAATGTTTGTGGTTTTTTAATTTTTTTTTTGAATTTTTCATTTTTTTCATTTTCATCTTTTTCCTTAAAAGTTGCCAACATACCTTCATCGACCATGGGCAAGGGCCACACAACCCTCTCTGGCCACTAGCCGAGGGCTAGCTTGGCTGGCTGGCTACCCTCCTTAGACTTAGTTAGAACATTTTTTAAATGCAAAGAAATTGTCTATATTTAGAGCAGATCATGCAAGGTAAGACGGCTAGCATCAATGTTAGTGATTGCTAGCTAAAATCGAGGGAAAGAACTAGTTTGACAAATCATATTTAAAACTAAATTGATCAAATTAAAATGATAGGAACTAAATTAGCATGTTTACATTACATTTTAAGACTTTTTTTTTGTGGATAATTTCCCCTCGACATTTCGCTCCTAAAAAACTCTCAACAAGATTTGAATCTAAAAACACAAGAAAATTGAGCAAACTCTCTTGACATCTAAGCTATAAAGTCACGATTCCGCTTCCATCCCCATGCCCGGCGAAGTTGAACCGGCTCCTCCCCGATCCCGCACGCGATGCCACCCCGGGCAAAGCCGAGTCGGTTTACCATCTCTATAAGCTTTCCCGGTCAAATGTCGACGCTGCTCTCTCTCTCTCCCTCTCTCTCTTCCCGTCCAAGCTTCATCTGTTCCTCAATCAATCAACGAAGCAATCTCGTTTTTGCTTGAGGCGACGGAGAGTGGGTTTGACCAATAAATGCGATTGCAGTGCGTGTTCCAGATCACATCATATGACCATGGACTTACCCGCCTTAGTTGAACCTCATCCTATGACTCTGAGGATTCGATTTTGACATTAGTGCACGCGGGAGGCATTCACCGCATAATCCAATGCACCGTAAAGGATCCGTCCATTGTCGACTCATATTTAATTGTCTGATTGGCAGTATCTGAACCGAAATAGCCTCTCATTTCAAACGCATGTTACGTTAATCTTATTAAGACGACTCTATCGATGTTTACGACATGAATTTCAAATCCTTGATGGAGTAAAAAATGAGGGAGATGTCTATTAAATACGATTGAGAATATACTATTGTTACCGTCCTTCAGTGGCACTGCGGAAAATTCGACATTCTTTAGGTGTCGTGTCGGCATAAGGGCGAAGTTGTGTTGCTGGAATCCTTATCGCCACTCTTTGTCCTTTGCCAAGTCTAAAGAAACATGGAGCTATCATTTGTACCATTGGATGTGATAAAATAATTCGATACTGTTCAGTAAGACTGAGTATGTATTAGGAATGCCTGTTCTGACTTCATAGATATGAATTCTTGTTTAGCAAGCAATCTGCCAATTGAGAGAGAGTCCAAAGCATCCCGTTCTCCAAGTCATTGAAATATTGTGGGTTTGATCAGCAAAATCGATTAGGACTCCTGATCATCAGCCTAGTGGCATTAAGATAATTTGACCGTCACCCGTTATTTGAGTTGGAAGACTTGTAATTCCATTTATTTTTTGACCTCTTGCTCCGATTCTACACGGGGCTGAGTGGGACCATTGCTAATTGTTTTAAAAATTCAAACCGACAAGTAGAGGGAGACCGCATGTATATAAAAAATATATAAATAGCATATAAACCCACCGAAAACATCAGTTGTGTATATATATATATTTCGTTTTTGTTCGTTAGCTTTTGACCGATTAACCTATATACGACATCAAACACCTCGAATGTTTAAATTAAAAACATGTATGGACATTTAAAATCATATTCACTTAATAAATCGATTGTTGTGCATGTATTCCAAATTTGAAGATATATATAAGAAAATCAAAGTACAATGACAAGGACTAGATTAAAAGATTGTCAAGATATTGCAATGTCAAAAGCAACCATTGAAATATTTAGCTCCAACAGCTAATAAATGAAATATATAAGATTAATAAAAGAAAAGAGAGAGGATGAAATAATCAGGAAAAAATGCGAAGCGATCTTTTTTTTTTAACAAAGATGAAATGGGGCCCACGTTGCCGAGTTTCTTTAGGACATCCTTGGACTCGGAATGATCCAAGAAGAACTATGATATATATATATATATATACTTATTTATTTTCTGCAAAGATATTTATTTATTAACGGACGAAAAGCACAAGCCAACTGAAGATAAATTTGCAAAGAAAATTGATCGGAATTTTCCTTTTCACTTAAATTAATTTTTAAGGAAAAAAAAAGTCCGACTGGCCGAGTCAAAGCGTGTACGGACGATAAAGTGGGGCCAGCCCAAAATGGAATATTCCAAAGCCCCATCCCCTGATTCCTCGTGCGTTGACCCTCCGCACGTCAACACGTGTCCTGTCTGACCCCGACAAAAAAGAAAACCCGAAGGAGAATCTTCAATCTTCTTCTGCGCGCACTTTACCGCGGTAAACCCCCGCGTACCGGCGGCGACTTTGGATTTTCTTATGTCGAACGGCGAGAACCGGTCCGTCGTCAGCCGGGGAAGGCTGGATATTCAGCTGGAGAATAGTACTTTGTCTTCTCACAGCAAAACAAAGTGACCAAAGAAGAAGAAGGAGGAGGAGGGAAGACAATTTCTATGGACGACAACTCGATTTGATCGTGATTTTCTTTGTCTATTGGCCAGGGAAGAGACTATCAGATCTATCAATTTTCTCAGGTGTTTTGATAAGAATTGTTTTGTTGAAGTCAAGATCGGTCCGCTCCATCCATGATTCAGAAAGCTCGAAATTGGCAAGCCCATTGATGATCAAGCTTGTCGCAAGAGATGCTTATGGCCATGAAGTATATTCAATCGAGGTATATCGCAATTAAATAATACCGCACAGCTACTCGAGGTGAAAGTGTTGCTTTATTTTAAGAAAATGTATCTGACATCAGAAAAAAGCAATACGCTATTTTAAAACCGGTTAGTACACACGTCACAATAACAATCGGTGCATAGAAGAATTTATCATAAAAACACTCTAAATAACTTATTACTAGCTCATTTAGAAACATAGACAAGCAAACGGCTTAGACATATAATAATTCTCTACTATTTCGGTGAATAAGATTTTGAGGAGAAAATATACTGTACATTTGGATCGCTTAAAAGGCTAAACTTAGACAAGATGATCGCCTGCGAAAATATCGAGATAAATTATTGCTGGTAATGAAGGTATTTTTTTATTGATTAATTATTTTTTTATTGTGAAATTAAACGAATATGATATGAATGAGTGTGACGTGTCAACCACGCTGATGGCATGTGGTGGCAAATCATTCGTCAATTCTGACGCGGTTTTCTCGGCTCCTCCTCTGCGATACGGAGGGTCTATTCTGAGATTCCTTTTTGCGCCAATTGCCAACCACAGGACCATGACTTCGACAGCTTCATTCATTATTTCTGAAAGCTGTCGGCAAAGGGGCATCGAATTGTCCTCGGGACACAGCTCGTCCGAAGTGGGGTCGTCTTAATTTAATGTGAAGCAACCACATGCGTTGCACTCTTCAGTTGCGGGACGATTACATGGTCGCAATAACGTGAAAGTGTGATCTCCCTTCTTAAATTGGAGGAAGGAACTTTGTGTTTTTCCTCCCTTCTTCGGGGTACATCTCGCGTAGCTAGATAGCATTATCTATTTCGGTTTGCATCTCTTGGAACGTAATGTCAATGACATGTTTTCCTGAGTTTGAATAGGAGAAGGGGAAAAACAGACATCACTCGGCCGCATCCTTCACTCAAATCAGTCTTGAAGCTAAGTTCTCGATCAGGAAAAGATGCCGTGACGAGAGGGAGTACCTGTCCACGTAGCGCAGTTAAGTCAATCGCCATAGGTGCAAACGTTTCAATTGATGTATCTTTCGGCTAGTCATGTCGACTTTGAAGCTAATCTTTGGCTTTAATCTTTAAAATCTCAATTTTGCCTCCGCGTGGAGCGTGTGTAAAATAAATAACAAAGGAATGGTAACGAGGAACACGTGGTTATTGGCTTCAGAAAGGGAAAGCGCATCGAATGATTTTTGGCTGCATGTGGCGGACCTTTGGATTGACTTCGACTTCTCGACAACTTCCTATTACCATTACGGGCCGTATTTTTTTCTTTTAAATTGTAATAGTCGAGTGATGTTCAGATTAGTGATGATCAGATGTTTATTTATTTATTTATTTTTGTTAATTTCGTCAAACGGGAATTTTGTATCTATTCCAAACAAAGGGAAGTAAAAGTGGAGAGAGTAGGCACTCGACTAGTCGGGAATAGAGAGATAATTCGTGTACATATCCTAATTATCCGTCTACTGATGTTGGGATTAGACGATGTGAGTGATCTCATGCCAAATAGTATTTCAGGATGCTATTTATTTTCACATGATTTTGATCACTCGAAATTCATCAGCTTGTCTAGAGATTATATTAGTGTAAAATTGAACGCCCCTCTTGCAACTGTTAGTTAAAAAATGATTATGACGCCAATGAGTTGAGACATGATATGAAATTGACGGGTTTGGGCTGGTGAGCTCGTTATCATAGCCCCACCAAAATGTTTGTAGTGGTGGCCATGCGATCATGGCAATTCCTTTCCCATTCTCCCACTTTTTCTCCTAATTATATTTGTGTTTGTAACTATGCTAGCCAAAACTTACCTAACCTCTGGTAGATCCCCCTAATTTCAGTAGCAGATGGCTAATCTTTGATCAAACAAAAATAATATATTAATAACCATGAAAATATAAATCTTAATATTTTTCAAATATGTGGCTGATGGGATATATCAAGTCAAGAGGAACTAAAGCCAACCGCATTGGATGTAATATCTAATTAATTGATAAGGCACGGTTTTCTTATTCCCCTCCTTTGGGATTTAGAGGCTGTAATCTCGGATTCCTTTGTGGAAACTACTCACTATTTCCAAAACCTGTCGGCAAAGTTACATCGAATCCTGATAGAAACACAGCTTGTCCAACGAGGTAGATGTCGGGTTTGATGCGAGGGAAACTGGTGGGTTGCACCTCAATTGCAGGACAATCATATGTCAAGAAACACGGAAGGTAATTCCTCCTAAATTGAAGGAAGTTGGTTTCTCCCCTCCCTTCTCGTGGAAGATTTTGTGTAGCTAAATTTCATATTCTATTCCGGCTCGCATTGTTTGAAACGTAATATCAATGACACGTTTTGTGAGTTTGAATAGGAGCGGAGGAAAAACAAACATCCTTTTGCCATATTGTTCACTCAAATCAATCTTCGAAGCCAAGTTTCTGGGCAGGAAAAGATGCACCAACAAGAGAGTATCTAGTCACGCGGTTAAGTCAAATGCTATGCAATAGTGTTTTGATTGTTGTATTATATAACGCAAAGGGGGAGCTTCTTCGTTTCGTTCTACCCCGTACATTCTTTGTTACTTAGTCCGCAAATTTAATATCGAGTCCATGAACGAATGCGTAAATTCATAGCATTATTTTATTTCTCATGTTTTCCAATATTAAGAATCAGATTTTTTGTTTCCTGAAAGAACTTTCCTATAAAGATTTCAAATATGGGAATACTTTTGTCTTTTTCACAGAAATTTATGATCTAGTGGATCGGTCTTGACGAAGCGATTTTTGGCTGCATTTGGGGGTGCTCATCCAACTTGAGCATGCATTTATTACAAACGATAGGGAGAAAAAGTGGAGAGAGTGGGCACCCGACTACTTGGGAACTAGACATAATTTGTACACATCTCATTATTATACGTCTGCTTATGTCAATGTTATAAGATTGGGATTTCAAAGCAATGGTGTTGTATCACTAGTTATTTTAACATGATTTTTTTTATCACTCGAAGTCCATTAGCTTATGCTAGCAACAATAATAGTGTCTTAGTGTGTCATGTAATCATGTCGGCTTGTCAAGCCGTTATTAATTATGTGTACACTCGCTGTGAATTGTTAACTCGTTAACATTAAGTTCATGGTCGTGTTGAACTACTTGAAACATGCCCCAAAAATAAATGGGTTGACACTATTTACCTAATCAGTTTGTGTTTGGATTGACCTATTTTATGGGAGATAATTATCAATGTCTTAAACCTATTGTATTTATATCAATTAAGTCCTAAATACTTCAATTTGTCTAATTTTACTTTAAGCCTTTTAACAATGTGTCAATATAATCTATTCAATCAATTTCAGTACAAAATAACTGAAGTTGGCCTCCGTATAGTATATTTATGATTCTTTTTGGTAATTATCCTGAAAAGAAAAACACGGAATGTAATTTCTATCAAATTAAAAGAAGAAGCTCGGTTTTTTTTTGGTGGGGTACATTTTGATGAAATAAATTTCATATTCTACGCTGGCTTGCACTTTGTCAAAAAAAAAAAAGAAAAAAAGAAATTCAATGAGATGTTTCACAAGTCTGGAGAAAAAGAGGAAGAGAAACATACTTTCAGTTGACCACATGCTTCACTCAAATCGACTTTGAAGCTGTGTATATCCCTGGGTTTAGTCAAACTTATCCGCACGGTCAAGTCAAACGCCGCAGATACCAACGTTTCTATTGTCGAACTTTGTGTTGATTCGTGTCTACTTTTTACTTGATTAATATTTCATACTACATGGAGCTATAAAAAAAGAAAAAGAAAAAGCCCCATCAAATTCGAGAAATCTCAGTCTGCTTTGTCCTCCCCCAGATATTCTTAATTATATATTTCACAAGGGTCCATAGACAGATGTAGAAATTCATACCCTTATTTTATTTCTGACCTTTTTCGATGGTAGAAATTCCAAATATTTTCCTTCTTTAAAGAATTCAAATCTCGGAATATTTTTCATAGTCTTCTGTTTTCATACTTATCTACACAATTCATATGTATTGCATATTTAGATGATTTACTTTCATTTCGTGTTCATGCATATAGTTCAAAATAGGATGATTTTATCTAATTTTCTGTGGTCAATGCATGGGTACTTTTGGTAGATATAGTAGATAATATAGTGGGTATTAAGAGGGTTGAGCCCACTCTGAGAACTGCATGCACTGGACCGAATCGGTTGGGTTGGTATGGTTCTTCGGAATTTTGGTTTGGTTAATGGTTCCTAAAAATGGAATCAATTCTTGATTCTTAAGAGGGCAGGACCGGACTGGACCACCTTGATCGAAAATAAAACCAGCATAATTTCCCTTTTTTTTTTAATTCTCTCTACCTCAGTATCTCTCTCGTTTCCTTCCTCAAACCTCACTTCTCAGTCAGTCGAGAGTCGAAACTTTGCTGCTCTAAGTAAGTTATGCCGATACGCCCTTCGTCTCTCTCTCTCTCTCTCTCTCTCTCTCTCTCTCTCTCTCTCTCTCTCTCTCTCTCTCCCCTCGGTCCCATTGGACCGTACGGGTCAGGTCCTAGGATTAGTCGGTCCGATCCTCAGTCCAAAAAACCAGGGATCGGATCGTCCGGGGGGGGGGGGAATCGGACCGTTCGAGGAACTGACCCCTAAGTATTAACACCCTATGCGCCATCAATTTTGACTTAGTGAATCAATATTGTGAAGTCGCGTAGAATAGGAAAAAAGAGGAGGAAAGGACTAGTAACGAGGAACACACGATGAGCTTCAGAAAGGGGAAGTGATGCAGTGATTTTTGGTTGCAGACCGCGGACCTCTTAAAATTGACTTTGATTGCTCATTCAACTTGTCAGACCACAGCAGCTTGAATCTTGTCTCTCTTTGCGTTTTCTTTTTTGAAAATTGCGATGATTAAGTGATACGCCAACCCGTACGAATTGAATTTCGCTGGACTTTTTCGACGCGGTACAGAGGGATGCGTATTTATTCCAAACGAAAGGGATGTGCACCTTACTGCGTGGAACAAGACATTTCTCCTAATCATACGTTATGTCAGGGATACATTATTTAGTGATGTGATTTTTTGCCCAAAAGTGATGAAATATCCTTGAAGAAATTGAATAAAGGGCAGTAACTTGACACAAATTGTGAATAGTTTTTATTAATTTTGAATGGAAAACTAAATGTAAGAAATTTAAAAATTACAATACTAGGAATAACCGTTGTCAATAATGTAAAATACATGGAAGTAAAGATTAAAGATAAATTTGTGAAAACATTGAGTTCTTTGAATGGTTGGATGTCCTTCTACAATAAACACACTCGGCATATCTATTCTAAAAGATAATTTATTTAATTTCTATTTTCTACACAAGTTTCTTTGCAAAAAAAAAAACAAAAAAATCGTGTTTAGTAACTGCTACTCCAAAATAGAATAAAAATAGAAATGTGTTTAGTACAAAACTAATCTTTTGATATATTTCTAATTTTTTAATTTTTTTTCTTTTCCTTATTTTTGTTTTCTTTCGGCCAATCGTTGGCCATCGGTGATTGGTCAAAGACTTGATCGATGAGGTCAACCTCATTGGTCCCTAGTGAAGCCAAGGCCGGGCAAGGTTGGCCTCACTTAGCCATGGTGAGGCTTGACCTTTATGCAGTTGAGCAAGGTAACCTCGCCCGGTTGTTGTGAGGTTGGCCTCGCCCAACCATGGCGAGGCTCAACCTCATGGTGGCTAAGTGAGGTTGAGCCTCGTTGGTGGTTGGGTGAGGCTCGACCACCTTGCCCAATCGCCATGGAGTCATCCTCGCTTGGGCGTGGTGGAACTTGACCTTGTGGTGGCCAAGAGAGGTCGGGCCTTGCCAATGGGTTCATGAGGCTTGACCTCACCTAATCTAGGCAAGGTCGACCCTTGCTAGCCTTGGCGTGGTGGACCTTGTCTAGCCAAGGCAAGGTTGAGCTTAGCTGAGGGTCAATGAGGCAAGTTTGAGGCCAATGAGGTTGACCTTGCTAGCCCGAGTCTTAGTCAGTAGCTGGCTAGCACCGAGGCCTGGTGACCGGTTTGAGAAAGAAAGAATGAAAAAGATAAGGAAAAAAGAAAAAAAACTCATTCCAAGAAATTGTTCTCAATAATAAGAAGTAAATGTCGACTCCGGTTTCTATTCCAAATCTACTTTCTAACTATTTTTCTATTATAGGGAATAGAAAAATTAATTGATATGCCTAAATTGATTTCTATCTTTTTCTATTCTTGGGAACAAAAGAATATAAAAATGTTCTCAAGAATAGAAAAATAAATAAATGTAAATATTACCAAATGCAGCCTTCTTAGCATTTATAGACAAGTTACATATAATGGTTATATACAACGGTTGTTAAATTTCATAAAGAAGTAACTTTTTAATTCAATCGAGTGACAAGAAGTTACATAATTCCTAATTACCTAGCAATGCTTATTCACAAGAAATTATAAAAATCATATAACATAACTATCTAGCAGTTTTGTTCTTGTGTCGATATCATCACTGGCTTCGAGTTCCAACACTTAGTAAACTCTACAATAAAAGCGGTAAAGGCCTTTGTTGATAACTTCCTTGGTATGTTATTGATCTTTCGAATTGCCAACTAATATTATCAAACTTTTGTTATTGATTGCATTTGTCGATGACAATCAAAAGTTGATCATTTTTTAGTATCAACATATACCCCTTTTTAAGAAATTTGAATAATTCATCGAACATTGGATTCTTTTAAGTTATATAACCAAAAGTCATCATACGCCTCTTATCATCGACAAATTTGACTTTTCCCTACAGATTGCTTGTTAAATTGTTTTCTTAAAAACAATATAGCTAATTGTGTTATGGTCCATGAGTGGTGCCACTTACAATATCTTTTGTTTACTAGATCTTCTTTATTTGGGACAACTTAGACTTTTGTTAATTTTACCATGCCATTTCTTAAGAGTAAATTGAGATTTTGTCCAATTTATGAATGTCGAACGAGTAAACTTGAGTGTCCTTTGCCTTAGCTATTTTTGTTTCTTTCATTTTGGCATGCTTTAAGGATTGACAAATGTAAGGTTATTGAGCATCATATTTCCCACATTTATTTTAATGTTTCAGGTCATATTCATACTTCGACTCCATTGAAGTCAC
This sequence comes from Melaleuca alternifolia, assembly GCA_019926035.1. Lineage (NCBI taxonomy): Eukaryota > Viridiplantae > Streptophyta > Magnoliopsida > Myrtales > Myrtaceae > Melaleuca > Melaleuca alternifolia. The sequence goes on from JAGKPW010000366.1 coordinate 791,950, forward strand.
ATTTTGTGGAAAGCCTTAATATCTCTCTCTCTCTCTCTCTCTCTCTCTCTCTCTCTCTCTCTCTAAGTTCATACTTGGATACTATCATTGCCAAATTGAAATACTGTAGGCCTTCAAATATTTCTCGCAGGTTAAAAAATTAAAATCATTAAAAGCCAGATTCGTGAATTCTTTATATGAGGGCAAATGAAGTATCTATTTTTGGCCTTCTTAAACCTAGCAATAGACTGATTGCTGACTCAGTATTATATTAATAAAGCCTAGCTAAATCAGTGACCAATATATTGGTTATCATGATATACAATTGAGAGTGGAATTATCTTTCCATCTCCATATGATTACACGATGAATTAGATGGTAAATTAGTGTATGAAGTGAAAGTAGTTCTTGACAAAGACAATGTAACCTAAGTCTTAAAAACTCATTTGTCCATGCTTCGACACACTGAGAGATAAATTGAACAATGTGTTGTCAATTGCTCAACTTCGTTAGTAAAATTGCCAAAGTTAGGCCTTTTGAAACCACTTGGAAAAGGCCGATTATATCGACTCATTTGGAATGTGATTTCCAATAAAAAATATGATAATACCCCTATCAGATCCTAGTACCCCTTAGGCGGTGTCGTTGGTCTTGTCGGATTATTTGCATTAACCAGCATGTTAGGCCCAATAGAAATATTCACATTGTGTGATACCCAATGGAGCCATTGGTCGTTATCAACATTTGGCAGTTGACCGGTTTATCGACCTCTATAATTTTCCAAATTATTGTTACCAATTTGTTTACTTTAATCAATTTAGCCTAATTATTATCTTTATTAGATGATACGGGTCTTTGTATAATTCTTGTAAGGGATTGTCTACTCTGACCAACACTATTGGTATCAGTAAATGGAGAGAGATTAGGAACATACCCTCATGCCACTAGATTGACTTGGAATGGTGGTGGTGGATTGGATGATCCTGCCTTGACAGAGGATCATTAATGACATTAATAACATTTGACTTGATCATATCCGAGACACGTGACTCACAATGTACTTAGCCATTTCATATTGTTGTTCTTCAAGCAATCTTCTCATAGTAGATACCATGTTGGAATTTGGAGCAATATCCCTTAATTGCTCTTCAATAAGATGCCTTGGAAAATTCACCTGTCCTTTTGATTTTCTTCTACCACCCTTTCGGTGGCTGAGGATTCTAAATGTGTAGCAACATCATTTCCAATTTGTGATATTGGATTTTCGTTATTAGCAACATTGTAAGACTCTCATTCATTTCTAATCCTTGCCTTTATAGTTTCCTTGAATCAATAAAATGTGACCTATCGAGCACATCAACAAGATGTTTCACAAAAAAATAATGAAATATCGTTAAAAAAAAGGGACGGATCGATATGAATCGAACAAATGTTGTGAAGGGTCCTTTATAAATTTTGGATAGAAAAGTAAATGACAAGGAATCTAAAAGCACAACATCAAAAATAATCATTGCCAATTATGTAGATATAAGAAAGTAAAGATAGAAGATAAATCTATAAGAACTTTAAGTTCTTGATTGATTATGGGTCCTACATGAACACACTTAGGAAGTTTGTAATCCTCAGACAGGTACATACAATGGTTATTGAATTTGAATCCAGAATTAACTACTTAATTCTACTAGTGGTTGAAGAATTTACATGGTTTCCTAGCAACATTTATCCATAATAAGTTATAAAAAATCAAAAAAATTACCCAACCAATCCTAGATCTATTGTATGGATCCCGAATAAAATTAAAAATTTTCAACTTTATTAATATTTGCTTAAAATTTTCAATGTAGTTATTTCGATTAATTTTCGCTGAAAATCGTTGACGTGATGGTCTACTTATCATCGATTGTCCTAAATGGCATGTAACAATATACTGGTAGAGTTGAGATTAATCATGTTCAAGTCACTTTCATGTGAACTGCGAGACATGTATAATGATTGTATCATGGTGGTGCCTAGCCTGCCAGACACAATATTAACCCATGTAAATTAACAGGTTAATGCTGAGACGATATGTGTTATTCATTTAGGCACTATTAGCTAAATTCTCTTTTTTCCCCCTCCTTAAAAGCACATTTTTAATTGGATATGATTATATTTTCTCAACAGATTATTATAGTTTGTAAATAGATTTTATGAAAAATTGAGGATATCAATGTCAAGTTCTCATTAGTGGGTGATTTCATGTAATAAGAGTTTATCTAATCACGTTGACTCGTCAACCCATTATCTCATCATGATACATGGTCCGGACGTGTTAATCTATTAATTTTCGAGACGTGTTCGTGTCGACCTGCTTGACAAGAACACGCCCCAAAAATAAATGGACTGACACGATTAATCAATGGTGTAGGATACCCTTTTCTCAGCACAATACCATGTAACATAAATACGATCCGTGAACTTTAATTGCCACCACCGCTATTAAAGATTCAACAATCGCGTTTCTTACCGTAATTCCTTGCTTACCCTTGAAACAATAAGGTCAATTCATCATACTCAACGCTACAATCAAACCAATATACGTTGCACGAAAAATTTATCCCGCATGGTACGAGATCAGTTGGTGTTGGGTTGGAAAATAGAAGTCCTCTGTAGACGATGATCCCGTTAACAACGATTTTTAAGGAGTTAGCCACCAGTTTTAACCTCACTGTTGCGGTGTCGCCGTCGTCATCCATCCCAAGAAACATCAAGACTTACTACGTGAATCCCCCAGGGACACGAGATGAGATCATATTAATTTTTGTTTTTAGTAACCGAGAACTCAACCATGGAAGATCACACTGGTTGTTGAGCTTAATTAGAACCTTAAATCAAACATAGCGAGAGGTACATGATTGGATTTACTTGGTTATGTCAGGAAATTTATTTTAATGATTGAATACAATCATTTAGGTGCTAGATTCCCGTTTGGCAAAATAACCAAAATAGTTATGAATTTATTGTAATTGTGTCAATTTAATCATAAATATTTTTTTACCAATTCATTTTTAATTCTTTAGTATTGGTGTCAATTTAGCCCATCTGACCAATTTTGGCCAGCCTGCATTAGCATGGGTAAGTCCTAATTAATACTTTTTCAAAATTTTGAATTATTTTTTCTTTTGAATTTCTTTTCTTTCTCCCATTCCATCTTCCTTTTAGTGGTGAGGCTCGCTGGTGGCAAGGCGAGCTTGGTCTAGCTATTGTAGAGCCTTGGTGCAAGGCCAGCCTTGACCTTCAAGAGGAAGAGGGAAGGAAAAACCAAAAGAAAGAGAAAAAAGAAGGAAAGATAAACAAAATTATAAAAATATTAAAATACTATTAAAAATTAGCAACGAGTCAGTGTCGGTGGTGCCATGTTAGTACTAGCCTATCAAAACTGACCGGATACATATAATTGATATAAATAAAAAATATTTAGTATTGAATGATAAAAAAAATTATAACTTAATTGATAAAATTATAATAAACCCAAAATTATTTCGATAATATATTCATTCACATCCCCTTTCCGTCGCTCGTTACCAAATGATAACACTCAAAAGGTTACCATCATGACTTTTAACGAAAGTAAGGACCCATGGATTCCACCTATTAAAGTCAAGGAGTGTAATGACCAGTGATAGATGATGTAGGCATGGACCAATTGATTCCTCTCCTTTCTTTTTCTATTCTTTTTCCTCATGGTGTAAGCTACAAGTTTCGGCGAATGACACAAGACCAACGCAATTCGAAAATCACATCCTGTACTTTTCCAATCGCCGTCCTAATCATCCAGCACCCAATCCTTATCAGTCGATTAGATTTCTGTTTTCTGACAAGGTTGATAATAGTTGACGATCTCAGCAAGAAAAGCCAGTAGTTGGCAACAAACATACTGATGTTTACTTGTGACTTAAGGAATCAATAAGTAGAGTAAAGTTCACGAGCGACGGTCGTTTGCGGGCATTGGTAAAGAAGTTAGGCTAATTAGCCAGTGGGGCAGATTAGGAAAAGGGCTAAATTGAAATAAACTGAGAATAGCGAAGCTATATGTCGGCATATATATTTTTTCTATCAAGAGGGAGAAGACACAAGACGAAGGTGATGAACTAAGAATTTAAGCAAAAGCCCACTACATTCTTCTTTTAGGGTAGAAAAAGCCCACGACACGGCGCAAATAAGTGCTTGGATATTACATTTCATGTACCCCATTCATCATAATTAAAAGTTGCTCATGATTAAATATCTATTTTATTCAATGAATGATGAGTGCCTTGTATAAATACCAAAAGCTTTTTTTCTTTCTCTTGAATTAGCTTCTACACCAATTTTCCAGAAACTTAATGCGGAAGACACTCTATTCATAAGATCGATGGCGGGCACATGCAGGAAGGACTGGGAGGTCAATCTACTTCAAGTTCAAAATACAAATCTGCAACATGTATATCTCTCAATCCCCAGAATACTTGGAACTTAGGTTTATCCCAGGAAGCTCCGATCAATTGGAGCACCGTCCACACGTCCGACCGGAGATCCGGCCTATTCCTTCTGCTCATCTCGCGGCACCTCAAAGCCAAATGAGTCAACTCCTTGGCCATCATATAGGGCCACTCTCCAGCCAATGGATCCAACGTGGCTTCCAAAGTCCCTGAACTGATTGCCCTTTGCACATCCTTCGCTATTTTAAGGCGGACCTCCTCGTCAATAACTGCAGCAGTATGATCCCGAAAGAATAAACTGTCGGACTTCGTTGTGAGTGACAAGGGACTCCGGATCCACGTAATCAAACATCCCTTTTGGGTAGGTGGCGTGTACGACGGTGGCGTTGTTGCTTGACCGCTCACTGGAGGATAGCGGTCAGCAGATTCCGAAATCATCGAGCTTGCTCGCAAGGCGCGCGTCCAGTAGGATGCTTCCCGGTTTGACATCCCCATGTCGATGCCATGAGGCTTGTAAGAGTGGAGGAAGGTCAGACGGAGTAGAGCTCCGTGGCGATGTGTATCCAGGCTTGCCATGACATCTGCTTCGCTCTGTCGCTGCTGCCGAGCCAGTCTTCAAGGCTGCCGCTCGAAACAAATTTATAAGCAAGAGTCAAGGGCTCAGGACAAGCGCCAATCATCGTGGTGAAATTAAGATGCCTCACCTTGCTCAACACATCAACGTGTGATACATTCAATCAAGATTTCGATGATCAGCAAAGATATTCTCGATCGCTTTGACTAATGTACTCTTACTGTGAATTCTACATGTCAAAGCGACATCATTGGGAAAAACGAATTTGCGTTACGATCAACCTAGTCTTCTTACCTTCTTCTTATTCTGAGTTTTGGTTTTAGACAAAAATTCAAAACAACTAGAGAACACTCAAGAATTCTTACCTCCTGTTGAAATTCTTGTGAATCTTGCACGCTACGAAATTTCATCATCTTTATAGCCACCGGCATGAAGAAGGAAACCCTATACACGCTCTTGCAACTGCCTTCTCTAATCTTCACGGATGGTTCGAAGTTCCACGCAGCTTCTCTGTTTTCAGTCATAGGGAACTCGGAGAAGTCCTTTGTGTTTGTGTAAAAACTTGGTTTTTCTATCAAATCAAAATCACTCGCGAAAGAAATAGCGGTTTTCATATGATTTCTATCCAAAATCACATGTTTGATACCTTCCTTTGCGATCATCATTGAGTTGCTCGCCATATCCTTCATTTTAGTAGGCACAGCCTTAACGTGAAAGGCAAGGGAGCTTCAAAGATTGAAAGCACTTATGGCGGATGCTGCACTTAGGGCTATACCATCTCTATTGCTGCTAGTTAGGAGAAATTCATTAACATCCATGGAAATGATGAATTGTCCTTTCATCCAACTGGAAGAGATCCCCTTTATTTCATTCCTAGTAAACAGCATCCCATAGTTGCTGGTACCTTGCGAGCCTCCTTTTTCATTACCGAACCGGTGTTTAACGCCTTACAGTTATAGTCTTATCACATGCTTTCGAGCCAATTTATTATTCAGTAAATAAGGCCGTCGATTGTGTCTTTGATACCCTTCTGTCGACGCAGCACGAAAATGTCCCAGAAATGTTAATTGCCACCCCTGCCCTTAAGGCCTTAATAATCATGTTTCTCACCTCCATTCCTTATGAATAGGAGATGAGTTCTTAGTGAGAAATTGAGCCCAATTAAAACCGTAATTCAGACATAGCCATTCTAAATTCTCTTTGATAGATATATAATTGCATTTACTTGGCTAAGTGATGAATTTTTTTGCAGTTATTGATTAAAGTCAATAGGCACTTGGCTCACGTCCCTTTCCTTTCCTCATCACCAGAAGACAACCCTCATATGGTACATATTTGAGTGGATTGGGGCTGTAAAACGTTAATATTAATAGATCTAGCCTATTAATAATAGAGAAAATGATATAAAAGGTTCTTGAACTTTGGCTAAATGTAAAATGTGGTCCTTCAACTTTCAATTTGTTCAATTTAGTTTTGGAACATTAACCCAACGTGTAATATGATTCATGAACTTTTAATTTGTTTAATGTTATATCTAGACTTTTGGTATATATTCAAATTACTAAACAATATGGAAATATTAAATGTCATCATTCCATTAATTTAACTTCAAGAACCACATCGAATAATTTCATATAGTTCAAGGATTATTTGAACGTGTATCAACTTACCCATGGGTAGCCCAGCTGGTTAGAGCGAACTCGGGCTTCGTTGAAATCTTGGATTCGATTTCCCGAGGAAGCGTCTGTGATTTAAGTGGGGGGCCATGGCGGTAGGTTGCTGTGTTAGTCTTCCCCGAGAAATAGTAGAGGTGCGCGCAAGCTGGCCCAGACATCTCGGTTATAAAAAATAAAATAAAATTTGAACATGTATCAAAATTTTGAGAGATCACATTAAACAAATAAAAAATTCATGGATCATATTACACATTAAATTAAAACTTAGAGACAAACGTTGAATCAATTGACAGTTTAAAAATCAATTTACATTGGCTAAAGTTAGGGACTGTTTGTGTCATCATCCCTTAATATTAAGGTGTTAAGAGGTCACAACTAGTGATAAATGATGCAAGCATGCCCACTTTTTCTCTCTCTCTCTCTTTTCAAATAGTGCACATGATCACTTTTGATATGTGTACGGTCGAAAAGTGCCGATAATGCATCTTTCTAAATGTGAATTGATATGGAAAATGACAAAGCATGCGAATGGTCCTTTGTTGATTCTTGGATAGGAAGCATGGGTTGACAAGAAATTAGAAGCTAGGAACATTGAAACCAATCACAATCAGCCATGTTAAAGGGTATTGTAATGTAAATGTAACATGAAGGTATACATGAAGGCAAAATTGAACAACTGATATTCTTGATTGATCGATTATCATCTCTTCGAATTACAATCATAATACTTATAACTACTAGTGATAGTTAACAACAATTCTAAAGATATCAACTAGTAACTTGTGTGACTCTCAGAATTCAACGATATAGCAATTATGCAATTATCAATTTAATTTAAACCTTTTAACAATTGACTAATATAATCATTTTATTCAATTTTGGTCGAAAATGACTATTGAGAATGCTGGCCCATCTTTCATTGCACCGCTCCATTGATGTGGATAATTTTTTAAATAATTTTTATAGATTTTTTTAGTTATTTCTATATCTACATCCATTTCTTCTTCTTCTTCTTCTTTTTTTCTTTTTCTTTTCCTTTTTTCCTTTTCTTTCTATTTGCTCTCATGATTTGTAGGATGCCCTCGCACGACGCTCTCCTCTGGTCGATGACCTTCATTGGCCATTGCCAAGGCTCGACAAATAGAGGAGGGAAATAAGGAGAAAAGAAAAGAGAAAAAAATGAAAGAAACGGAAATTAAAAAATTTAGAAATTTTTTAAAAATGATAAATATTATTTACATCAGTGATTTTCGACCAGAATTAATGACCAGAATAATTATGTTGGAAAATCGTCAATAGCTTTAGAACTAAATTTGCTAGACTGAGAAGTTAAGAATTGAATTGACTACTATACATTAGTTTTATGATTTATTGGATAATTTTTTCACATGTTTTTGTAAATAGTTATCAAAAGACCAATTATGGCTCTATGAAGATTGAAGGATCGATAGAAAGAAGATGAAGATAGAGTTGAGAGCTTTTAGTTCTGTGTAAATTCATCTGAAAGCCATAGTATTCACTAGCTTGTCAATTGTACTTATACACTTGTAATTCTCAACAAACTCATAACAGACGCTGTTATACAACTAACAGAAAAAACTAACTCTTGAACAGATTGACAGCTCATATTGTATCTTGCTATACTCGTATGTTTATCAAGTACTCTGTATATGGAGTAAACAGAGTATATGAATCTCTTTGACTTTGACCAGCTTCGCAACGCCCATTCTGCTTGTAGATACCATAAGGCCATTGTTGCTAATAACATATCTAAGAATCTGCATTGTCCTTAGATGGATGAATCGCAGGCTCTAATGAAGTATGTTTAACAGTCCCCACATTGACTTTGTTCTGTAGCTTGCAACTTCTCTACCTGACGGTTATAACATGTCATATTTCTTGACTATTATCATTAGTGGCTTTCGAGATTTATGGTTCCACAAGCTGGTAATTATGCTAGCTTCGCGATTGAATGAGGTGTTACAATTGCCGGCTTGAACGCTTATTTTGTTTTTGATCCATCCATCTTCACCACAGTTTCGATTCACTTGTTAACTGAACGAAGTCTCATTTCCCGCCGCTTGTACTCAGTAATTTTTCCTTGTATTGTTTGTTGCAACTCCTCATCGCCTTTCTTGATTACCTATAGTTTCCGATCCGGACTTAGCAAATTTCACCTCGATCATGTCTTGCTTGGTCTTATCCAGTCCGAGTCAATGGTCAAGGGGTTGGGTAAATTTTGGTATCAAAGGTATGATATGCGACCAAAACATTTTCAGCAAGATAGTCAAGTAGTTGGCAACAAACATAGTGATGTTCATTTGTACCTCAACGAACTTGACAAGAAAATGAATTATGAGTGATGGTTGCTTGTGGGTATTGGTATATAAGTTAGGCTAATCAGCTGGGGGAGAGGGTTAAGAAATATGAATTCGACTAGTAATGGAGTCATACACCAAACCTCGACATTTTCTTTTTCTAAAGTTCGGAATGTTACTAATTAGAAAGGATAATTGACATGAAACAGACATTCGGAGATCTGTAAATTTGATCGACCTTGCCCAGTTTTCATAATTGGAGTTTAAATGCTGCCATTGCACGCAATAAAGTAGCCCGTCTGGATAGCGAAAATTGGAACTTATTAAACCTACAGGGGAAAGAGGTGAGACGGAGATATTGGAAAATAAGCTGCATAATCAGCCAATTTATTCCAAGAGAATTGTTCGTGGAAGTGAAGTGCATTTGATAGGACTCAGCAGCATTTGAAGGCACTGGATTTGCTGATCTGATTCTGCAGATAAATAACCAGTCCAACATTAATGTCCATGTACTCAGTGCGAAAGAAGATCTATTCATAAGAGCAATGGTGGGTACACGCAGGAATAACTTTCAGCCAGATAGCTTAATACATGATGTAGCAAAAAGCCTATGTATGCATGCGCACAAACTGGCTGGTACTTGCCGACAACTGCCACGCGTGATCCGCGAAGTCTATATACTTGAAGTTCAAAGTACACGTAGACAACATGTGTATCGCTCACTTCCCTGGTATTTGGGAGTCTAGGTTCATATAGAAAGCTCTGAGCCAACTTCAAAGCCAAATGAGCCAACTTCTTGGCCAGCATATAGGGCCACTCTCCAGCCAATGGATCCAAGATAGCCTTCAAACTCTCTGCGTCAATTGCCATTTGCACTTCGTTTGCTATTCCGAGGGCTGGCCGCCTTGTCAATAACTGCAGCAGTATAATACCAAAGGAGTACACGTCAAACTTTGTTGTGAGCTCTAGCGTGATGAGGAACTCAGGGTCCATGTACCCGCGCGTCCCTTTCAGGTTAGTTGGGTACAGGACTGTGGTGTTGTTGCTCGACCGCTCGCCACTGGACAGCAATCGGCTGATGCCAAAATCGCTGAGCTTGCTCCTGAGGTGTGCGTCCAGCAGGATGTTCCCCGGTTTGACATCCCCGTGGACGATGCTGTAAGGCTTGTAAGAGTGGAGGAAGGCCAGGACAGAACAGAGCTCCATGGCAATGCGTATCCGGGCTCGCCAAGACAGCTGCTCCGCCCTGTTACTACTGCTGAGCCAGTCTTCAAGGCTACCGTTTGGAATATATTCGTAAACAAGAATGCAGGGCTCGGGACAAGCGCCGATGAGTGTGATGAGATTAGGATGCCTCACCTTGCTCAACACATCCACCTGCAAGACACTCAATCAAGAGTTCAATGATCAGAAATGATATCATCGATCACTGTGAGTAATGTACTGTTACTTTGAATTCGTGATGCCATGGTGAAATATTGCGGAAGACAAATTTATTTTGTGATGATCCGAGTCTTTTTATCTTCTTGTTATTATTAATTTTGGTTCAGTGAAAACAGGAAAAGAAGTCCAGCATACTAAAGAATTCTTACCTCCTGTTGAAATTCTTGCGAACCTTGCATGCTAGGAAATTTCGTGATCTTTATAGCCACATGCGTATGCCAAAGGAAACCTCTATATACGATCCCAAAACCGCCTTCTCTGATCTTCAAGGATGGGTCGAAGTTCTGCACAGCTTCCTTGATTTCGGTCATGGAGAACTCGGAGAAGTACTTTGTGCCTGAGGAATCTCCTTTTCTTCTGCTTACCTCCTTTGCCTTTTGATATGCGTTCTCGAGGTTCATCTGCAACAGCTCTTGCTCTTCTCTTAGAGTTTGTAGCATTTCGTAGGTCGCAGAGAGTTTCGGCTCCAACTCCTTTCTGCTCTCGTCGGTCTCAGCAAATTGGCTCTCCCGCTGCAATTTCTGTATCTGGGCACTGCAATATTCTTCCATCACTTTGTCTAGCTGATCCTTCACCTTCTTAAGTTCTTCCTTCAACTGAAAATTTATCCATAATACTAACTCAATAGATCTTTTTTTTTTTTTTTTTTGCCACTAGTCAAGAAATTATCTTTCATCCTCATGTTAATTATGTTGTGCATGCTATTTATGTGACATTTTGGGATGAATTGTTTCCATGGAGTTCAGGATGATGGTCCTTAACAATCAGATTTGAGCAAAATCAGTAGATATATTCCACTTTTTAACATGGGCAGTTTACATAAATCAGGGATCTAGGTCGATATATAGCAAAGCTGTCAAGTTTCAATATCAGCAATTTTTATTTCAATGATATCTACTTCTGCTTCAGCACAAGTCGCCACTCCCTCCTTAAGCACTTCTCGCCCGTCATTTTCATCCATATCTCGTTACAATTAGCTAAACTTTGCAATATTCCTTTAAAGGAAGATTAAGATGTTCTTAGCTCTACACAGGGCAATTTAAGCTAGAGACATGGTCTCCTGACTAAAGAATATGAAAACGACAATTGCTGTTTCATCTTGCGCCTACCTGAGTTGTGATAAGTGATGAGTGGGCGGTATGATAGACCGATTGAGTCAGCTGCGGATGATTAGAAAGACTTGTTGCGGGATTTTGGATAGTGTCTTGCCTCTCCAGTCTGCTCGCCGCATTGGCCTGCTCGGAAGGAGTGCAATCTGGTGAAGGAGAAGCTATTGGCGTCACTGCACATTGGTCGACGTCATTCGAGGAGAAGGCTCTTCTCAGAATGTTCTGAACTAGACTGCTCAACTTCGTGGTACCACTCCTCTGCAGGATGGTAGATCGCGATTTCGAAAAAATCGACTTTCTAGCTCTAGGTGTCAGAGTCGTTGGCGATGGTGCATCAGTAGGAACTTCTGCAGTGACTTGAGCAGTCTGAGCTTCCCTATTTTGACAAGGAATCAAAACTTCAAAAGTGTTGCATCGCGTTATAAATTGATCGCCTGCTTTGACTCGGCCCCCTTAAGCATCCCTACTTGCACTCAATGTTACTTGGAAATTTTATTTGATGTATTATGAAGAAATTAAAAGTTTAGTGGATCTAGGGACACTGGTAGTTGCCGTGGCCCCACCACAAAATTTTCCAAGAATCTAGCCATCTAATTCAAAGAAAGAAGATATGATGGAGAACATGAATAAAATTGTATGTACCAGCCTCATCCCAACCCAGAATTCTGTGTCTGCTATGGCATTCGACTACTACAACAAGATTTTCAGCTGATTTGTTTTTCAAATTGTTTATTTTTTGTAAAACTTATTTTCACAACACCCCGTTGTGTGCATAAGATAATTCTGAAGGAGACAAATTTACAAGTAAAAAACAATCGGATTACCACCTTCTGTTAATCAGGTGCCCCTTGCAGATAAACCAGATTTGGCAAGAGATGGGCGCTTTGTTACAAACAAAGATGGTTTTTCTGGACTTGATTTCTGTCATCTTCCTGCAAATTTGAAATCAGAGAAGACAGTGAATTGATTTGGCACAGATTCAGATGATACTACAGAAAAACTTATAGACAAAACACAAACGACTTTTAGATTATTGATATGAAATGTCGCCAGTTTTTATTTTATTATTTTACTCAGTAGGAAAGGAAGATGGTTCATGATACATTATGTAGAGTGATGGACTCAGGGTGAACTATAAATCGCGTTTGAGAAGCGCCAACAAGGATTCTTCAAAGACTGGACGTTTAAAACTCATCTTTAAGGATTAACATAGAAATAAGTATCTAGTTTAATATTGTAATTAAGGATCAAAACAAACACATTCTTTTAGTTATAAAGAGTATAAACTTGAAACAAACAAGTCCATGACCCACTTGGGAGTGCCTTCTTGTTCTTGTACGTACTTGAAATGGTGCTTGTGTGCTGTTGCTCCCATCACGAGCTTTTTGATCCCATGCAAATGTATGAGCTCCACAATTCCCTTTTCAATGCTGTCCGATACTATGTACTCTTTCTCTGCCAGTACCTACTAATAAATAAACCAATTAATTTGCTTCATTATTATCCTCGTCTCTAAATGAAGGACTCTACATACACTTATGTAAGCATATGCCACCTGGGAACTGTTTATATTGAGGGTTAACAATGATTAATATTTGGGTAATTCACTACCAACTTTATTAAGAAGTCATTGACCGGGATATTAAATCATTAAGAAGAAGAAGAAAGTAAATACTTAGGCTCCATTCGTTTCACGGAAAATATTCTGAAAATATTTTCCGGAAATTGTAGTGTTCGGGAGGCGGAAAACAAGATAGTCAAGGAAAATATTTTCCACCAATGGAAGAAACACCTTCAAAAGTGGGGAAAATGTTTTCCCTTTTTTTGAGAGTGAAAAACATTTTTCCTTTTCTTTGCTTACCTTTATATATCGTAGTCTCTAATACTGTTTCTCGACCTCGCTCAAAGCCGATGAGTTAGCGACTTTTGACAAACGAACACCGAAAAATATTATCATTTTCTAGGAAAATAATTTCCTGAAAAATAATTTCCATGAAACGAACGGAGCCTTAATATACCGTCATTTTTCTACAAAGGCTGTTTATATTGAGAGTTAACGGTGATTCATACTTGGGTAATTCACCTGCACCAGGGTATCAAATCATCTAAAAGAAGAAGAAGACGAAAGTCAATACTAAGGATGTGTTTAGTAATGTTTCTATTCTTAAGAATAATTTCCTTTTAGAAATAATTTTTTTTATATCTATTATTAAGACAAGTTTCTTTACAAAAAAATATATTTAGTAACTGCTATTACAAGAATAGAAAAAGAATAAAAGTATGTTTAGTACAATAATAATTTAAAGATATATTTCTATTGTTTTAAATTTTAATTTTCTTTTCTTTTCTTTATTTTCCTTATTTCTTTTTTTTTCTTCCTTCGATTGGCGAGGTTGACCTCGTCAATCCCTAGTGACGCTGAGGCCAATCGACCTTGCTGGTCTCTAGTGATGCTGAGGCTAAGCGAGTTCAGCCTCGCCCGGTCATGGCGAGGCTCAACCTCGAGGAGGTCAGGTGAAGTCAAGCCTCACCCAATCGCCACGAGGTCGGCCTCACTCAGCCATGGTGAGGCTTGACCTTGAGAAAGGCCAACCTCGTGGCAACTAGGCAGGGTCGAGCTTGGCCAGTGGTTGGGCGAGGTCGACCCGGCCCTGTTGCAGTAAGGCTTGCAGGAGAATGGTGAGGTTGACTTCACCCTCATTGGCCTTGAACCTGGTCGATCATCGATCGGCCGATTGTCGGTCTTCTACGAGACCTAGAAGAAAAAAAATAGAAAAAATAGAGAAATAGAAATGTTAGTTATACCCCCATTTTTCTACAAATGCGCAGGTAGGTATCCAAGATTTTATGCATGCTTTTCCTCTCTTTTTCTCTGTGTTCTCTCAACATTATCTCGTTCGCCGAGCTTGCAGGTATTGCGACACCCAGCCCTCCTGCAAAACAAAGGCAAATCAACATCACAATTATTTTAATCCGTTGTTAGAAAGAACGCCGTAAAGAAAACAAGTATCGACCTAAAGAAACAAGTAAAAGCAATAGAGCTCGGTAAACGCTTATTTTGTATTATTAATACAACAAAAAAGATACCGGAAGTCTACGGCGGGGAGTAATATGCACCAAAAAAAAGTGCACAAACGTTGACTTACCCATGGGGATCGTCTGTGAAGGGACTAGAACATGAATGATACAGATCTTGACGTTGCATCCTGAATGATGCACCGTCCAAACAAGCTTCTCTTGGCCCTCTTTCACATCCTTCCCAGCTGCGACAAAAACCTTGTCTTCGAAAACTGGCATCGCCAGATGAGGAGCGAGCATGATCTCCGGGACCCCGAACTCCGGAATTGTAGTTGTACGATCAACCACGGCTCTATCGACGCCTGCTATGTACGATGACGAAGTCGACTCTTGACAAAAGATGGAAGTGAACAAATTCTGCAGCGTCTATAAGGGAAATAGATGGCAAGTGAGAGCAGACAGGAGAGAGAGAAATTAAAAGGGAGACACGGGAATTCTCTAGAAACGAAAATGAAGTGAAGCGGGGAGCGTCGCCAATGAAAGTTTTTATTAGAGGGATGGGGTATAAAGTGGTGGCTTGTTCTAAAGCTTACTTAGGCCGTGCCGTACATACTATGTGACCACTGAAGACTCTCTTTTCACGAGTAATGAGTGAGCAATTACTTGCTGGGCTCCATCAAGTTAGCCTTAGGTGCTTCGGTTTTTAGGAATGATTTGATATAGACTTGTATTTAATGAGATTCCATCCTCACCACCTTTCCCGTAGCTAAAACTTTACGTAATCTGTTATCTCCCTAATCTAATTTCTGCTCCTACCACTAGCGATAAGTGAAAGTTATGACAAAAGAGTTATTCATAGGGAAGACCTGATTTGTCACGCCCCGATTCAAGGGGGACGAAGCAATGTCTTCAGGATCCAAAATATACACTTCGCTCCATGAAACAAGATACCGGTACTTCCATAAAAATCACAAGTCGACGTCCAAATACAAAAGAGGTAAGACGAAATGGTAAATCCTAACATCAGTCTAAGGACACAACGTCGCACGGCTATACGATAAAATAAAATAAGAAAAACGCGACTAGGGGAAGGGAGGGCGAGTACTAGCCCTAAGGGGTAGTCGCCAGCTTAGGCCAAGTCCGCTCCAGCTGCAGCTCCCAGTTAGGTCCTCCAGATGCTCCAGCTCCACTGGTCCCTGAACTTCCTCCCCGTAAAGGTCCTTCTCCATAGGCTCCTCCTCCACTGACTGGTCCTCCGAGTCTGAGAGTTTTGGGTCCATGCTGGGGTCCTGGGATGGTGGGGTGGTGGGAAGAGATTCAACTATCTCAGTGAACGAACTCTAACCTTACATTAGGAATACCCCTGTCCTAGGGTCCCTGGTCGTCCCTCCCCACTCTCAAGTCTCTGTAGCCTAAGTGGAACACCTCACATACCAATCCCCGGTTATCGCAGAGAACACACAACCCATGCCAAGCCTAGGGCTCCCTACCTCTAGTTATATGCATTGAGAGTTACTAGAAGGTCCGAAGGGATCTTAGGGTTTTCAGGGGACAGGTCAGCTGACTGGTAGAGGATCTAAACAACACTATTCACGAAAATATAATAGCAGAACTAATAATTAAATGCAATTCCAAAATAATTAAATAATTAAATGCAATTTCTAAAGTAATTAAATAATTAAATGAAATTAAGATCTACAAGCTTAATAATAAATAAAGCGTAAATAAATAAACTTTACAACCTTTTGGTGTCCAACCACACCACTCTTGACCCGATGGGTCTGACCCCTCGCGGGTCCCGAGAACATACGAGGGCATTTCTCGTATCGCGTGAGATGCCAAGCCCTAATCATAACTAAACCATCGAAAGGTTTATCATCCATTGACTAACCAAATACAACTAATGGTCTAATCGATCGGCATATAAGCTATGCAATTTCAAGATTCTAGCCATTCTACTTGCTCTAGCCGTTCTACCCGATTTCTACTAAAACAGTGAATACGCCTAATAAAAAGTTAGAATCCACTCACTTGATTTCCTCGCAAATAAGCGGCTCACGGCGAACTCCGGCGAACTTCCGGCGAGACTCCGATGGCCGGGGACGTTCCTTGGTGCTGCTGGGAGGTTGAGGGACTCGCGAGTGGCTGTGGGTGGCGACGGAACGGCTCGGACATGCCTCAAAGGCGCGCGACCAGCAAGCCCTAAAATTGGGTTCGGCGAGCACTAGTTGGTTTAAGACCAAATTCGAGCAAATGGTGCCAAATTGGTGAACCAAACCTATTGGGCTTTGTAAAGGGGACTTACACGAGTCCAATGGTGGTGGCGGCGTCGCTTGAGGTGGCCGGAACGGCGAGTAATCGCCCGTTGAATGTGCTGGCCGGAATCTGGGTTCAAGAGGGAGGGGTTGTGCTTTGGAGGTTGATTTCTCTCAAATGGCTCAACACCAAAGGCCGAAATCGGTGCCATTGTGTTCATAAGACTCCCACCTATCGATTGAAGGTGGTAGGGAGGAGTGGGTGTCGCCGGAAAGGGCACGGTGGCCGGCGAACAGCAGCTCCGGCGGAAACAGGGGTACTCGGTGGTTTGGGGGTAGAATGGGTGCTTTTCAACCAAATCGATCCCAACCAAAGGCTAGATTAGGGTAAAGGAGTATCCACGAACCCATTGGAAGCAACGGAAAGGGCTTTAGATCGAAGGATTGGGAGAAAATGCGACTTGAAGCTCGGACCCAAAATCTGGAAATTCCAGGAAACAGTTCTGGGAAGGCTACTTTGGGGGCTTCCCGACAGTGAACCAGGAGGAATCACGGGAGGAGGTTGGTATCTATGGAAAGCTGGTTCTTCAAGGATTCTAACGCCACCAACGGCGTGTCAAACGGAGGTCGGAGCTGAAAGTTATGGGCTTCCAAAGTTGGGGTGTCGCTCGGGTCCGAATCTGGAAAAATCCGAACCCAGAAAAGGTGTTCCGTGAGGGCTTCTTTCGGGGCCTCTAAAATTCAATATAAATGGAGTCTTGGGGTGAGGTTGGTCTCTTTAGAAACTACATGTTACGAGGAAGACAATGGCGCAAACGGCACCCAAAACGGAGCTCAGAACAAGAAGTTACGAGGGAGAGAAGTTGGGCCAGCGAGCTGGAAAATCCGAGGAAGAAGAAGGAGACGGTCGCGGGAGAGAGAGAAAAGAGAGAGAGGATGAGCTGATGAGATGGGGGCTGACTTGTGGGTCCCTCCATGTGCTATCTACTCCATCAAATAGGTCAAGTCAAAGGGGGAGAGGAAAAAGGGGGAGGTGGCGTGTACGCATGAAGGAAAAGAAGGGAGAGAGAGAGAGAGAGAGAGAGAGAGAGTTTCGGCCAAGGGGGAGAGAGAGAGAGAGAGAAATTACTAAAAAGTCCCTAGGATAATTCAAACCCTTAGGGGCCAAAATGCAATTATCCAAAAGTTGGGGGACTAAAATGCGATTTCCGAAATTCCGAAATCGCCCGAAACGAAAACTCACGGTTTAGTCCGGAGAGTTCCCAAGGCCAACGGGCCACAAACTAAACCCGTAATTTCGCACAATTAAGTCTCGAAAAGAGGTCGGAAGCGGGTCGTTACATGATTGGAATTGTTCATACCCCACTGATCAGTTTTTTACATCGCTACTTTGCTAATTGAACAGTGTCTGAGCATAATCAAGGAAGCTAGCATTCGTGTGGAATGATTAATCACTGCTGAGTGATTACTCCTTGTATTGAGTTTAAATATCCTTCTGATAATTAAATTTGAGCGGGTTCTTTTGTTGAATTTAAAAAGTACATCGTACTCAAAGAAGCAGATATAGGTGCATCATTAACAAGGAAACTATCAACGGACATAAAGTGGATCTCCAGTGACTTGGACTTGAGACGTAAGCAAAAGAATTGCGAGCCATAGAGCCTAAGAAAGAACCGAAGAAAATTTTACAAATAGTTGCATTGTGTGTTATCAACAAGAAGAGTTTCGAGATTTCAAAATTTATGTTTTGTTTATGTTATTTACCGTAACACCTGATCATTTTTATGTAAGATGGTTAACCTACTTCTTCATGTTAGTGATACAAAGATTACATAAGACAGTACTCATTAATATTTACTCTAATTCTCCAATAAGCTTGAGCATCCTCCGGATAAGCTTGTGTCTTGTACTGCTTTTAGTGATCAAAACTGGGGGAGTGTCCATCAACGATGATGCAAGTGCTTGGATTTTATTCAAAGTTTGTGGTGGTTATCTTGAGCAGAGTTTACCCAAATTCCTTCAAGTGTCGAGCTTCTTGAAAACTGCTACCGCTAGGGTTTGCAATATTGGACTTTTCAATGTTACCTGCGATTCAATTCAAGGCTCAGTTAATGAGAGATCTCTGTGTCTCCATCCATCAGTCAATTGAAAATTTTTGAGGGGTTGATTAACTTATTTTTCACGAAGGAGAAGCATTCTACGTGTTGGACACCCGTCGTTGAAATTGAAGACGTGATAAGAGAAGAAGTATTATCGTCGTGTGGCTGTGAATCGTTCATCCAATGTCTGATCCTGCTTTTTCTTATCAGTTTCCTTTATCCAATCAAAGAATTAGCCTCATCTTATATCATTCTATCTCGCTAAACAAACGTCTGCTTGAAAATGAAGAAGTTGGCCTTATCTTCTTGGCTTTCTGCTTCTGCGAAACACTCAACTTGGAAGGAGACAAAAGGGTCAGAAGACTTGTTATAGCTTTGGGATTAAATAAATTCTACTTTCCCATCACAAAATTTACAATCGAATATATCTTGATAATTAAATAATTATGGAAAATGATAACTCAAATTTACACAAAGATATTTATTTCTTGAATTGTTTATGTAATTTGTGAGCTGCAAAACTCGTAAAGTAATCTACAGTAGGCAAATAATTTTTGTGATATTATGTTAGCGTATCGTTAATATATATGAAAAGTTATAAAAAATATATTATTCAAATATGTCCATATAAGCGCAAGTCGTGTCATGGAGGACTATCGCCATCCACGTATTTGATTTCTAGTTAAAATTGATTAGATGTACTCAATTGATAAAATGCGAAATAATTTAAGATTTGAATTGACATAATTGTAATATGTTTAGATTTTGTGTGTGTGACAATTATCCCTTAATATATAGTAATTGCCGTCTTTCTTTTTTCTGACTTATTTTCACCCCAAAGCACCATCTCATAATAGACTTCCCTGCACTTTTCTACCATACACCCCCGTCCTTAGGGGAAGGTTCCATTCCATGAGGTCTGTGTTAGTTCAGTGCGCTATCTTGACTTGACCTCTGAGGACGAGGCTGATTTCATGCAGAAGCCTCAAATCTTGGCTATCTTAATTGTGCTAATTCAGTCTCACTTTCCAGTGCGCTATCTTAATGCAGAAGCCTCAAATCTTCTCTCTCTCTCTCTCTCTCTCTCTCTCTCTCTCTCCCCCGTTGAAGCTTGACTTAGATTGAAGGGCGAGCTTGAAGGATCTATCTTGACTTGACTTCTGAGGACGAGGCTGATTTCACGTGCCCTCAAAAAAGAGAAAGCTAGGAAGCCATCCATATACTCCATGCCGGATTTCTTCCTATGACTGTAAGAAAGAGACAGAAAAATTGGAGGATAACCTCCTCCTCTCCAGCACTTATGTCGTCCTCTT
Source organism: Melaleuca alternifolia (assembly GCA_019926035.1). Lineage (NCBI taxonomy): Eukaryota > Viridiplantae > Streptophyta > Magnoliopsida > Myrtales > Myrtaceae > Melaleuca > Melaleuca alternifolia. The sequence continues at coordinate 812,194 of JAGKPW010000366.1, forward strand.
AGCCACGAGTTGGATTATACGACGGAAAATTTACGTGAATTAAGGTCAATCGTCGCATGTAATTTTCACAAATTAAGTTTCATAAGTCATTACGGAAGGACGATCGTAGTCTTCCCCAAGAACACCGCATGCCCCTACTGAATTGTGCCGACAGAAACGCAATTAAAGCCCGGGTCGACCCAACCCCATCGTTTGACTCTTTCTTCCTTCGTCGTTCGTTTCTGCCTTCACATCCGTCCACGGAGTGGGCCCACGTCTGCTGTTGCGGGTCCCGCCCCAACCGAAGATAAGGGTCTTGGTCGTTGTCCGAATCAGGTGACCCGTCATTAGAACATGTGATCCATTTCTGTGTGATCCATTTCTGTCTTGATCTGGCACAGACTTGAGTTGGTGGGAGAGGAATCATCAGGCCCCACGAGGGAATATACCGCCACCACAGCTTTTTTATTCCAACAACGTTGGTACGCATCGAAAAGATCCGGCCTGTTTCAAGATGGCTTTTTATACGTTTTTATTTAGCGCCCTACCGTTGCCAAACCCTTAAAAAGACCCCCCTCCCTTTTGGCACCCCAGATAAGTTCCAGTAACTATAGAATAAGACTGCCGATCGGATTACAAACATTAGATAGGGGGCGGTTCTCGCTGAATGGAATAAGAGTAATCGTGCTATACCAACGATTGCAGAAGCCCGTTCTCAACCCAATTGATTAGGATTTAATTTCTAGGAACCTTCCTTGGCCTGGGGGTCACACTTCTATTAAGGCAATGACTTATAGAGAAATGTTTTCTGAATTTTCCGGCGTTCGTTTCACAGAAAATGAAAATAGTCAGGAAAAATATTTTCCACAAATGGAAAAAAACACATTCAAAAGTGGGGAAAATATTTTCCGCTTTTTTGAAAGGGGAAAACATTTCTCCGTATTTTTCGTTTACCTTTAAATATCATGGCCTCTAATCGCTTGACCCCGGTGAGCAGCTAGCCAGCCGCCTTTGACAAATGAACACCGGAAAATATTATCATTTTCCAGGAAAAATTTTCTGGAAAATATTTTTCAGAAATGATATATTTTTCCTGAAACGAACGGAGTCTAAAATGAATGTGACATTCTCCGCAGCTCTTCAAGGAAGAAGCCACGTCCAACTACTTTCTATTGCGCAAGGCGTGGCATCGCCATTCTGGGCCGCCAAATTATATATACAAAAATTAGTTCCTGGAATATTATTGTTGTCTCAATTGATATAATTGGTAGATGGATTCAGGAGAGCTCCAAACAAATGTTTGCCTCTCTTGTTTTTGTCTATTTAGGTTAAAGGAGACGATAAGAGTTTGGACGGCAATTTCCTGACCGTGGGATCGTCATGCTTGGGCCACCAAAATGAGCTTACAATTGTTTTGTAGGATTTATTTTTCAGCAAACATCGGTTATTGGTGGATGGGATTAGGAAAGCTCCGAATGAATCTTCGGCTCCGTTCGTTTCATGAAAAATATTCTTCCGGAAAATATTTTTCGTAAATTGTGGTGTTCGGGGGGCGGAAAATAATTTTTTAAGGAAAATGTTTTCTAATCAATGGAAAATATCTTTTTTAAAATGAAGGAAATGTTTTCCTTCCAAAAAGAAAGAAAAATATTTTCCAAGATCTCTAACAGCTTCCCTCCTCTTTCTCTCTCCCTTTTCTCTCTCCTCTCTCCTCTCTTTCCCCACCCCAACCGAATTTCTCTCTCTCTCTCCCTCTCCCTCTTCCCTCAACATCTCTCTCTCTCTCTCTCTCTCTCTCTCTTCTCTCTGACATTTCTCCACTGAATAGCGGAAAATATTTTCGGCCCATTTTTAAGTTTCAAGCGAACACCAGAAAATATTGTCATTTTCCGGGAAAATGACTTTCTGAAAAATATTTTCCGGGAAAATGACTTCCTGGAAAATATTTTCCGGAGATGCTATGTTTTCCGTGAAACGAACGGAGCCTTCATCTCAATTTTATTTTGTGTAGGCTTGAAGAAACCACAAGACTTCATAGAGTGGTTCCCTAGTCGTGGTATCGCCATTTTTGGCCCACCAAGAGAATTTAATATTAATTTCTAGAATTTTATATACGCCAAAATCGATCATTGGTGGGTGCAATTAGGAAAGCTCCAAATAAATCTCCATCTCATTTTTTTTTTGTTCATATATGTTCAAGCTAAATGAAACAACAAGACTTCAGAGAGCGATCTAATAAGAATAAAAAAATGTTTAATATGAAATTCATTCGTCGTTGGATGGAATTAGGAAATCTCCAAATAAATTTCCATTTCATTTATTTGTATTTGTATTTGTTGAGGCTAAGAGAAGCAACAAGAGTTGAGAGGGCAATCCCCTAAGAAGCGTTGACTATTTTCCGATTTATAAATATGGACACCACATATGTGTACCTTTTTTTTTTGGGGTCGAAAATCACTCTATCATGTTCACATGTCAGTAGTAGTTTGATAAAACAAATCACTAACTTTAGTACAAAGCATTTCCAAAAAGCTAGAAGGGGGATAGGTAAGCCATGTATTCGTTAGGCTCTTCGTTTATTGGGCTTTAGTAGCCCAGTCCGCAATTTGGTTGTGTTCTCTTGGGCAATGGGTCATTTGTAAATTGGTGAACATTTTTGTACAAACTTGGGCCTAAGTGATAAGCGTGTATGCCTCCAAGCTTGCTTGATTTGCGCTTGCACTAATCATCCCCACCAAATCACTTCGATCTGTCTCCACAGTTAGCTTCATTAGATTACTTCAATTCGTGTTGGCCTTGGAATTACTTTAGGGTTTCTAAAACAGCCGCTACTTCCACCTGAATCAGTGAGGAGATGTGTAACGATTGAGCGAATCTGTTGAGGAGAAACCCTCGACTATCTCGACAAATGCATGCCATGGCCCCATTTCCTATTTCTGGGTCAAACGAGCCATCCATGTTGATTTTAAGCACTCTAGGAGGAGTAGATATCCACATTGAAGGTACTGTTTTTTGTGCAAGTGGTTTGCTAATTGCTTTCTCTGACCATCGTTTGAAGATTTTTTTCTTCTGCCTTGGCTGAGGAGATAACTTACTGGGGGTTTAATTTCTAAGCTCGGAACAAGAAGTTGTTCTTGGCCTTCCAGATCTGCATATACCACATATGCGTACCTTATCCACATTATAATATGCTTCTTTTTAATAAAAAAAAGTTTATTGCACATCAAGTAGGGTTGCTAGATCCTTTCATCATAGTTTTCCAATTCCATGATCTCTTCCACTTTCCCTCATGATTTAATCAATGGAACAATGAGCAAGACGACACCTTCGTCACCTTGCCCATTTTACCACGGCCCATCTTGGGAGTGACTGGCCAGGGGTATAAAGTAATATAAGGGCATCTAATTATCTTTTCGTTTTCAACAATAAGATTAGGTGATATTCACATCAAGTAATTTTTCTGTCCAAGACCTATTCTCTTGCCTGCTCCAATAAAAAAGTAGCACGTAACTATTGACATCACTCCTAGGTTTAGATATGGAGGAGATGGAAGAGGTTGAAGAATGGAAGAGGTAAAATTCCCCAAAGTCAAGAAGATAGAGTTAGAAGTTCAAGTGGAAATGAGAGAGAGAGAGAGAGAGAGAGAGAGAGAGAGAGAGAGAGAGTCTAGCACGCAAAGGATAAATTCGGATTTTAAATACCGAAAAACTCGAGAGATAAAATTAAACATACGAACTCACGCATTCTCTTATGAATATTATTATCAAATAATAACTTAAGACATTTGGGAAAGATTTTCCCATGGTATCAGTCGCCATCCTGTTTTATTATTAAGGTACACGAGAGAGAGAGAGAGAGAGAGAGAGAGAGAGAGAGAGAGAGAGAGAGAGGGACATGGCATGTTGCTACCTCCGACAAATAAAAGGAACAGCTACCCAAATTGACGACATTCTTCACAAAAATCAATTTCCAAGCTCAGTTCCTGGGCAGGAAAAAGATGTCCTGACGAGAGGGGATGTCTATCCTCAAGCTTAAGCCATTCGCCATGGACGTTGTTGAATATTGTGGCGATTCACGTATACTTTCTCGTTTAGTGTAACCTATATTGGTATGTGGCCAAAGACTCTCTTAACTCGAACGGATGCTGCTGGTTTTTTGGTCCTTCCCCGAAATAATCTTTATCATTTATTTAATAAATATTGATCCATGGAAGAATGTGTAAATTCATAATTATGTTCGATTTCTCACCTTTTTCCATACTGAAACTTGGATTTTTTTTAATCATATAACAACCTTTCTAAAAAGAATTCAAATCTCGACATTTTTTTTCACATTTTTTTATATGATTTCTTTGTGTTGTATATTTTTTAACAATAAATTCTTTGCATCATTTTATTATTTTAATATTTTCTAAGAGAATGATTGTGTTTAATTTTTAGAATGTCAACTTTTTTCCTATAGAAAACTCATGTGTACATTTGGTTATATATACAATATAGCTGATATATACATGTCGGCATTATGTGATTTTAGTGATTTCGTGCCCATACTATTTGATCACCATTTCTGGTCACAAGATTTTGATCACTCGAGAGTCATTAGCTTATGCTAGCAATGACAATAGTATAAACTGAAATACCTCTCTTTCAACCTTTAATAGTCATGTTTCTCGCCTTAATTCGTTGCTAACCCTTAAAACCATAAGGCCGTTTCATCATACTCAAACACTACAATCACCGGTGATACTTCGCATATAAGATCATGGCACGTGTTACGAGATCAATCAAGACCTATGTATTTACACACAAACCGACCGGTACTCACCAACCACTGCCACACATGACGCGGAAAGTCAGTTTACCTGAAGTTTATAGGACAAACCTGAACATGTATTATCGCTCAATACCTGAGTAATCAGAAGTCTAGATTTATTGATAGGAAGCTCCGACCGATTTGAGCACCTTCCACACTTCTGATCGGAGATCCGGCCTATTCCTTCTGCATATCTCGCAGCACCTCAAAGCCAAGTGAGTCAACTCCTCGGCCAGCATATAGGGCCACTCTCCAGCCAATGGATCCAAGATGGTCTCCAAAGTGCCCGCGTTAATTGCCCTTTGCACTATGTTCGCTATTCCTAAGGCGGGCTTCCTCGTCAATAACTCAAGCAGTATAATCCCAAAAGAATAAACGTCGAACTTCGTCGTGAGCTCTCGTGTCACGAGGAACTCCGGGTCCATGTACCCGAACGTTCCTTTCGGGTTGGTCGGGTACACGACAGTGGTGTTGTTGCTTGACCGCTCTCCGCTGGACAGCAGGCGGCAGATGCCAAAATCGCCAAGCTTGCTCACTAGGTGCCTGTCCAGTAGGATGTTCCCCGGTTTGACGTCCCCATGGACGATGCTGTGAGGCTTGCAAGAGTGGAGGAAGGCCAGGCCGGAGCAGAGCTCTGTCGCAATGCGTATTCGGGATCGCCATGGCAGCTGCTTTGCCTTATTGCTGCTGCGGAGCCAGTCTTCAAGGCTGCCGTTTGGTATATACTCGTAAACAAGAGTGCAGGGGTGGGGACAAGCGCCGATGAGCGTGATGAGATTAGGATGCCTTACACTGCTCAACACATCCACCTGGGAGACATTCAAGCAAGAGTTCGATGATCAACAATGATATTCTCTATCACTGTGAGGAATGTACTCTTTCAGTGTTTTCGTGATGCTATAGAGATTTTATTATGGAGAACAAATTTACTTCGCGATGGACCAAGTCTTTACATACTTCTATTATTCTTAATTTTGGTTTAGAGAAACCACGAAAACAGGTAGAGGATACTTGAGACTTCTTACCTCCTGTTGAAATTCCTGTGAGCCTTGCATGCTAGGAATATTCAAGATCTTTATAGCCACCTGCGTATGTCGAAGGAAACCTTTATACACGCTCCCGCAACCGCCTTCTCCAATCTTCAATGATGGGTGGAAGTTCTGCGCAGCTTCCTCAATTTCGATCATGGAGAACTCGGAGAAGTACTTTGTGCCCGAGGAATCTCCTTGTCTTCTGTTCACCTCCTCGGCCTTTTGAAGTGCGTTATCGAGGTCGACCTGCAACAGTTCTCGCTCTTGTCTGTAAGTCCTCAACATTTCCTCCGTCGAGATAATTTTCAGCTCCAACTCCCTTTTACTCTGGTCAGTCTCAACAAATTGGCTCTCAAGCTGCGATTTCTGATCCTGGGCAACGCGAAGTTCTTCCATCACTTTGTCTAGCTGATCCTTCACCTTCTCAAGTTCTTCCTCCAACTTCTCAGCACATAATCTCTGCAGATACTTCCGGTTAAAGTTTACCCATAACACTACAATCAATGGTTCATCCTTCATTTTTTTTCCACAAGTCAATAAATCATCTTTCATCTTCATGTAAATTATGTCATACATGGTATCTATGTGTTACACTTTAAGATGAATTGTTCCAGGGACTTCGCGATGGTCCTCTACAATCTGACTTGAGCAAAATCAGTAGGAAATTTCCATTCTAAAATGATCAATTTACAAAAGTTAGAGCGTAAATTTCCATTCTAAAATGAGCAATTTACAGAATGTTAGAGCGTCTGGGTCCATATATAGGAAAGCTTGCCCGTTAATATATTGACAATTTACCTTCCTGGGATCCTTTGGCCCGCCTTTGGTGATATCTACTTCCGCTTCAGCACAAGTCGTCACTACCTCCTCAAGCACTTCTGGCGCATCATTTTCATTCAAATCCTGTTACAATTAGCTAAAGTTAAAATATTCCTTTTTAAGTACAAAGAATAAGATATTCTTGGCTATAAAATAGGACATGCAAAGCTGCAGACATGGGCTCCTAGCTTAAGAACATGAAAACGACAATCCATTAATGTTATTGTCCCCATACCAAAGTGTTGGAAATTGATGACTGGCTGGTATGATAGACCGACTGAATTAACTGTGGAAGATGGGAAAGACTCGTTGAAACTGGTTGGAGTTCTTGGAAAGTATCTTGCCTCTCCAGCGTGCTCGCGGCATTAGGATAGTCCGGTGAGCCGTCTGAGGAAGATGAAGCTATTGGTGTCACTGCACGAAGGTCGGTGTCCATAGAGAGCGCTCTTCCCAGTATGTCTTGAAATATATTAATCAACTTAGCCGTGCCACTCCTCTGCAGTGTGGCGGATTGTGATTTCGAGAGAGGTTTTCCAGCTCGATGGCTTAAGGTTGTTGGCGACGGTGCATTAGTAGGAACTTCTACGACCGCTTGAACCGTCCGAGCTTCCCTATATTGACAAGGAATGGAAACAACTTCATGGCGAAGCCAAAATTGTCACATCACAGTAAAACTTAGTTATTCGTACCAAGACTCCGAGCCCATAAAAGTTCCTACTTGTGCTCAATTTCATTCTAAAATTTGATTTATTGTGTTATAAGCCAATTAGACATAATTAGATCTAGGGACACTGATAGTTGCCATGGGCACCCAGCCCAAAATTTTCCATGTATTTGGCCATATCATTCAAAGAAAGGAAGTCTAATGCAAAACATGAATAAAATTTTTTGTCCCAGCATCATCCCAACCTAAAATTCTAGGTTTGTTATGGCAGTGAACAATCGCAACAAGAATTATAATCATTTTTTTTCCATAATGATTATTTATGTGGAACTTGTTTTCACTAACACCCTCTTGTGGGCTTTGAAGAAGACAAATTTGAAAGTAGAAAAGGTGGAGGGTGACCTTGTGTGAATGAGATGCCTGTCACAGATAAACCAAATTTGGCAAGAATTGTGTGCTTTATCGCGAACGAAAATGGCTTTCTTGGACTTGATTTCTGTCATAGTCCTGCCAATTCGAAACCAGAGAAGATAGCGAATTAATTAGGTGTAATGCAAATAATTCCAAACATAAACTTGCAGACACAAGAGACATTTCCATCCTTGGAATGATATATCACCAATTACATTTTCTTTCACTTTGTGGAAAAATAATCCGATTCAGAATACATTGTGGAGTAGGACACTGCGATCGAGAAACACTACCAAGTTTTCCTGAAAGATCAGACATGTACAACACATTTTTAAGGATTAATAAAGGAAAAAAAATCACTGATTTTAATGTTACGATTAAGAATCCAAATAAGCATTTCCTTTTGGTTATGAAAAGGAGGATGTGAGATGAAAAATTCCACGACCCATGTAGGCATTTGTTCTCGTTCGAATACGTACAAGAAATAACGCTTGTCCGTTGCTGCACCCATTACAAGCTTTCTGATATTGCGCAAATGAATGAGTTCCACAATTCCCTTTTCAACGCTGTCCGATTCTATGTACTCTTTCTCCGCTCGTACCTATTAATCAATAAATCAATAAATTTGCTTTATTATTATCCTCCTTTTAGATGAAGAAGCATATTGTGCCACACAATAACAATATGTATCTAGGTTCAACGATGATCAACATGTGCGTGATTCACCATCACTTTGTTAAGATGTAAATTGACCAGAAATTAATCATCTAGAAGAAGAAGAAGAAGAAGAAGAAGTAGAAAAAAGCAAACGTACCCCCATTTGTTTACAAAAGAGCACGTAGTTATCCAACATTTTATGCAGGTTTATCCTCTCATTTTCTCTGTGTTCTCTCAACACCATCTCGTTAGCCGAGCTCGCGAGGATTCCAGCACCCAGGCCTCCTGCAAACCAAAGACAAATTAACAGCACAATTATTTTGATTTGTTGCAGGAAAGAACACCGCAAGAAAAGAAGGAACATCGACAATATGGTCCAACATCGCAAAGCCCTCACAGGGAAATTTGATTTATTGCAGAACCCTCGTTAATCATGGAAAATTCGTATATTATATCTGTGCGATCTTGGTAAGTTCTTATGTTTACTATCAATAGAAACTCTTTAGAGCAAAAACTGATGGCCAAGATCTATTGGATGGAAAAAAAACGTTGACTTACCCATGGGGATCCTCTTGGAAGGAACTAGAACACAAATGATACAGATCTTGAGGTTGCCTCCTAATTGATGCACCGTCCAAACAAGCTTCGATTTGCTCTCTTTCTCATCCTTCCCAACCGCAGCATAAATCTTGTCTTCGAACAGCCGCGTCGCCTGTTCAGATGTGACCCCGTGAAGGCTCGTCATGATCGCTGGGACTCCGAAATCGGGAAGTCTACGCGTGTTTAAGTACGGCGACGAGGACGGCTCCTCTTAACAAAAAACGAAAGTGAGCAAACTGAGGAGAGTCTAGAATGTAGATAGCTAGCTAGCGAGAGAAGACAAGAGAGAGAGGGCGAGAAAGAGAAAGCGAGACATGGGAACTCTCCGAGAAACGAAAACGAAGTGAAGTTGGGAGTGTCTAGTATGAGGTTTTGTGTGGAGGACGCAATTGAAGGGGATATCGCTGAAGTTATAAAGAGGTCGCTTGCCCTCATGCTTTCGTGGTCCGGACAGCATATACCGCGAGACCGGCGGAAACTACGGTGTTTCCGTTATGGACTTCTCAATGCACTCCTCGAGTCTACACATGGCCGATGGGACATCTCCGCGTGCCCCTCGATCTACCAATTAAAAAGACCTTGTGGGTGATTTGATTTGGTTGCTCTTACCAATAGCGAGGTATCAAAATCAATGTACGTAATAGCTGTCGTCGGAATTGGTTGACGTGACAGGCCCCATGAGGGAATATCCCACCGCCTCTGCTCTTTATTCCAACAACGGTGGCATGCTTCGAAAAGATCCGGCCTGTCTCTGGATGGCCTTTTATATGTTTTTTCTTTAACGTCCTTCCGTTGTCAATAACTTAATAGAACCCCCCTTTAAGTTCCATTAACTATAGAATAAGACCGCCGGTCGGTTAAAAAATATTACATAGGGGGTGGTTTGCCGAACGGAATATGAGTAATCGTGCTATATAGATGGTCAGCAAGTTCAAAATCATGGAAAACGTCTTTGTGGTTTTACTATTTAATCGGACTGGATCTAGAAACAAATTGCTCGAACACTCGTGGCACAACATAGATGAGGACATGAAATTAGCTTATAGTGCAAACCCAAGCTTACTAGCCATTGCGTAGGAAATTAACTTCATCCTTCGTCTCATCGGCAAGGGATTTTAAATTCTAGAGACATAATTTCGTATACCATGGCACGATATGCGTGACCGAGAACTTCGTTGAGACCCCCCATTCCTTCTCTCTCTTTTGGTTGGTTTTGTCCCAGGAAAAAGACGGACCGTATTAAATGCCAAGACAACTTCTCTACTTGAAAATGGAGCTCCTGAATCCCTTTAGATTCCATTGACTTTGGCTTCACTGGTCAATTAGCAATGTGTCGACAGACGATCGAGCTTGGCAGAAGCCAGTTGTCAACCCAATTGATTAGGATTTAATTTCTAAGAACCTTCCTTGTTTGGGGGGTCTCAGTTCTATTAAAATGATGGAGACAATCTCCACAGCTCTTCAAGGAAGAAGCCACCTCCAACTATTTTCTATGCGCAAGGCGTGGCACCGCCATTCTGGGGCCACCAAATTAGATAATAAAAAAATTAGTTCCTGAAATTTTATTGTTATCTCAATCGATATAATTGGTAGATGTAATTAGAACAAATGTTTGCCTCTCTTGTTTTTATTTATTTAGGCTAAAGGAGACGACAAGAGCTCGGATGGCAATTTCCCGACCGTGGGATCGTCGTGCTTGGGCCACCAAATGAGTTTACAATTGATTCATGGGATTTATTTTTCAGCTGACGTTGGTTATTGGTGGATGGGATTAGGAAAGCTTCGATATTTTTTGTAGGCTAGAAGAAACGACACGAGTTTAGCGAGCGGTTCCCTAATCGTGGTACCATCATCCTTGGTCCACCGAATGAATTTAATACTAATTACTAGAATTTTATCTTCGCCAAAATCAATCATTGGTGGATGGAATTAGGAAAGCTCCAAATAAATCTCCATCTCATATATATATATATATATGTGTGTGTTCAAGCTAAACGAAACAACAAGAGTTTAGAGAATGATCTTCTAGCCATGGCTCCACCATCCTTAGGCCAACAAAGGAATTTATATCAATTCCTGGAATTTAATATTTCACCTAAATCATCCGTCTTTCGATGGAATTAGGAAAGCTCCAAATAAATTTTCATCTCATTTTTTTATTTGTTCAAGCTAAGAGAAGCAACAAGAGCTCAGAGGACAATCGCCTAAAATGCATTGACTATTTTCCAATTTATAAATATGGGCACCACATATGCGTACCTTTTCCACATTATAATATACTTCTTTTTAATAAAAAAATGGAGGAGATGGAAGAGGTTGAAGAGTGTAAGAGGTAGTATTCCCTAAAGTCAAGAAGATAGAGGTAGGAGGGAGAGAGAGAGAGAGAGAGAGAGAGAGAGAGGAACATGGCATGTTGCTACCTCTCACAAAGCTACCCAAATTGATGACATTCTCAAAAAAAAGAAAAAACAATTTCCAAGCTCAGTTCTTGGACAGGAAAAAGATGCCCCAACGAGAAGGGATGTCTGTCCTCAAGCTTAAGCCATTCACCGTGGACGTTGTTGAATTTTGTGGTGATTCACGTAGACTTTTTCTTTTAGGCTCCGTTAGTTTTACGGAAAATAACTTTCAGGGAAATATTTTTTGAATTTTCCGGCGTTCGTTTCACGAAAACAAAACAGTCAAGGAAAATAATTCCCACCAATGAAAAGAACATTTTCAAAAGTGGAAAAATGGTTTCCGCTTTTTCAAATTGGAAAACATTTTGTTTCTTCTTAGTTACTTTTAAATATCGTGACCTCAAGTAGTGTGCCTCGATCTCGCCTGAGGCCAGCGGTTGGCGCCTTTTGACTACGAGCTCATGGCCTCTAAAGACGAGCTCGGGACTTGAGCCTCTGGTGGCTAGTCAGGAGCTCATGGGAGTATGGTGAGACCTGTGGCCGGCGATATGTCAATTTATAACAAAAAAAGGAAAAATTTAAAAATTTATTTTTTATAATTTTCCTTAAGTTTCAAACGGATCTGAAAATATTATCTTGATTTCTTGGAAAATATTTTCTAGAAATGCTATATTTTCCGTGAAACAAATGGAGTCTTAGTGTTATTTATATTAGAGTCTCTTAACTCGAAGGGATGTTGGTTTATTCGTCCTTCCCAGAAATAATCTTTATCATTTATTTTACAAATATCGATCCATGGAAGAATGTGTAGAATTATGTTCGATGTCACGCCTTTGACCCGAGCGCGCGACAGTCCCCGAAGATGGTCATCACTGGTCAATAATATCAATTAAATAAGTATCTAAATAAATATGCAGCCGATAAATAAATAAATAAACCCCGACAAATTATGGGGTGTCTGAAAACTCCTCGATTTAAACAAATTGGTTCAATGTTTACAAAAGAGCCATGAGAAGGTTAAACCCATTTACAATACAATTAAAAATCATGGGTATGGGGTAGTCACGTGTCTCTCAAAAATACCCTTGATCGGTTACAACAAAATAAACTAACTCCTTTGCATCAGTGAGTCCCTCCAGCCTCACCCAGTCCTCGAGGAGGGACTCTACGGTCTGGACTTGTAAAAAGGGGTTAACAACAATGAATGGGATAAATCTCAGTAAGTCTACGACCTAATTCCCAATTAGGAGGGCATTCACTCTAGGGTCTCTATCCAATTAGGCAACCTAATTCTCACATCACGGGCTTTTAGGATCGATTATCTCAATATCTCACTAGTCCTCATCCCACACTAGCCCCCAATTAATTAATCATCAATCAATCACAATCAATTCAACCAATTCACAACGCAGCTCAATTAATTTATCAACTACCAATTGATCATAATTTCCTATCAATCACATTAAATTGTGCAATCAAAGATATTAAATAATTAAATACTAGAGGTGAGCAAGTTGTACCGCCTGAATTAGGAACTGCCCAGACCGGCTGAGTTGGTCCAGTTCCCGGATGTGTCGGTCTGGTCCTCGGTTCCCAAAAGTGGAACCGATGTCCGGGCGGTCCGGTTCCCAGTTCCTAGGAGGACCAGATCGGACATGTTAGAGATAAAAATTTAAAAATAAAAATAAAAATAAAAAGGATTCATCCTAGTCATGACTAGTGATGGAGTCTTGTTCAAGCTTTCAGCTTGGCTGGTTGCATGGAGGCAAACTTTTTATCCTCTAAACGGACATAGCAGGTATTGTTGATACGCTCACTTTTCCACAGTATACAAATGAAGACTGCTGAAAGACATTTGGGTGTAAGTCCATTGTCATGGCGTCAACCGCTCCTCACATGATTGTCGACGACGAGGAAGACGATGTGCTTCCCTTCTTCTTCTCCTCCTCCCCGTCCTCTCCCTCGATCTTCACGAGCTCCCAGACCGTGGGCTGCATGCATTCATTCTTCTAGTTCGGCATCTAGCTGATCGATTTTCCTCCCTCATTCTCTCTCCCGTCTCTCTCCAGGTTTCGACTAGGATGCAACTGTCAGAGAAATCGATGCAGCTTGCGAGAGCTCGAGATCGTCCGCTTCTTCGGACTCTTTTAAAACCCCCGCGTCGCGCTCCCCCCCTTTCGACAGCAGAAAAGAAGACCTTTGGAAAATGGAGCAGTTTTGCAGAAAAGAACAAAGGTGCCAGTGACAACAAAGGAGCAGTTGGCGGGAGAATCGACCGAGACACTGAGGGAGTTGGAGTCGGAGGAGGGGGAGGCCTGAAAGCTGCATTAATAGAGGACGACACACTCAACAAGGGAGCGACGGAGGCATACCTCACGGCCATATTCGACGGAGGTGGTGGCGGTGTCAATCATTTCGTAGTCACTTTGGACCGCCCGGGAACCGGACCGGACCGACGGGTCCGGTCCGGTCTGTTCCGTTCCCAAGATTAATCGGTCTGGTTCCCGGTCCTATAGATAGGGAATCGGTCCCACCGATCCGATTCTAGGTTCCGAGGGGAAACCGGACCGCCCGGGGAACCGATCACCCCTACTAAATACAAGTGCACAATCAATTTTTAGAATAAATCTCCAAAATTCCTAAAAGTCAATTGCCCGAGTCCACCAATTCGGGATTCGCCTAGGTCCCTATGTTGAATCTAGAACTTCCCGTTCAATAAACTACAGGCGCTATCACCTTAATTGTTAGCCATTTGGCCAATTACTTAATTTCCACAATTTTCACTAAAATATCATAAACACCTAAAATTTGGCGATTCGCCCCTAATTAAGCAAAAAAATGAATTAATTAATCTTAATTGCGCAAATTGTCAACCCGTTCTCACCCAGCTAATTATTAAAATTAACTATAGACAATAATTTACCAAACTGCCTTGAATCCCCACATTTATTATTTTGCCCCTAAAAACCCTAATTAAGCCATAAATAGCCAAAATTAGTAATTTAACTATAATTTCTAAAAATTACTAAATCAAGTTTTAACAGCTAAATAACCAAATAACTTGAGCTAACAAATTACCACTTTGCCCTTTAGCTATCCAATTTTACCAATTTACCCTTAATTGGCCAAAATTACCAAATCGCCCATAATTCATCCTTAAATCATCAAATTGCCCCTAATCACCCAATTGACAACCAATTGCTCACAATTGTGTCAATAATTAATTACCAAAGTGGATAACCGCTATTGACACCTAATTTTTGTCGATTCGATAATTCACTTTTTGCTTAATTTTTGAAAGATTATGGTTAATTAGAAATTAGAAGTTTCTTTTACTTTCTTAAATAAACTTCTAAATTAAAATTATTTAAAAAATGAAATAAAAAATAAACACCAAAAAAGATGAAAAGAGGCAATTTAGATCGGGCATAAAAGGCCTCGCCCACTCCTTCGGTTTGCGCGGGTCTTGCGGACGCCAACCCCATCTTTTTCCAGGGCTACCGTCCCACTTCTTTTCTCCCTTGGCCCATCACACCTCAGCCCGCCTGAAAAGCCTTTCCCCTTTCTACTCCCGCGCGGTTAACTTGTCAATCTTCTTGACAGAGCCACCTGCACACACCACCGAGACAGAGGGTAGAGTGGAGCAGGGAGAACAAAAAAATGAAAAGAAAACGTGCAGAGAGAGTTGAGAGAGCAAGGGAGGCGATCTTCTCCACTTCTTCTTCTGGGTCTGCCATTTTTTTTCTCCTTCCACTGCAGAGGCTCTGAGGTATAGAGAGAAAGTAGAGAGAGAGTCAAGGTGAGTGCGCCAACGCCGTTCTGGAGGGCAGCCGGATGACCCACATAACCTACTCAAATATCTGCGCCAATTTGGTGAGGAGCTGCCTCAAAGAGCCTCACAAGTCTGAAGCCCTCAATCGTGAGAAGATCCATTTTTGCCCTTTCCACTTAGAAGGAGGGCAAGATCGAGAAGCTTGTAACTCGTTCGGATACGCCAGGAGAGTGACAATAATGACCATGGATCAATAAATACTGAAAAGAGAATGAAAAAACGCGGAGCTCTGGACGAGCAACGAAGGAGGAGGTTGGCTCGGAGAAACAGCAGGGCATAGGCCACAAAAGGAAAATAACAAAGAAGAAGGGGAGATGGAAGCGATAGAGCAGAAAGTTTTCGGTTGGAAAAAGACAAGATAGAAGGGAACGGAGAAGCAGGGGCGAAGAAAGGTTCAGGGGAAAGGAAGAAAAACACAGAAAGAAGAGAAGAGAAGGGAGAAGACAAAAGGGAGAGGGAAAAAGTTCGTGGAAGAACAGACGGGGAGAACATGAAAAGAAAACGGGTGTCGGCTCAGGTTCTTGACGAGACGACCTTGACTGAGACCCTAGTCACTGCCCTCCTTGCGTGGTCCCAGAACACTTGGCCATCGTCGTTTCCCGGTAAGGCAATTCTCCGCCCTGTTTATAGACCCCTCAGACGGACGACCGCTGGTCCGAGTGAGCCTCACCTTTCATGTTATGTATCCGTGTTTTCTTGTCCATGGTGATTCGTAGACGAAAACCCAGTTTCGTTTTAGCTTTGACCCTAGTTGATATACTTCGCGTGCCGTCTGTTTGATGATTTTGTTTGAGCGAGAGCATGTTAGCTGCTGGGGCTACCGAGCGAAACGACCTTGCTTGGAAGTCATGACGCCACGTGCATCAGCCCTGGCCTCGGGGTGTGCACGTCGCTCGAAGTCAAGCGAAGCGGAGGCAGACTTCTCCGCCGTCTTCGCTCGGATGTTCCTTGGAATTGTTTGAGTTTACTAACATCTGAGTTATTTGAGTTTTGCATTGGAATTGATGCATCATAATCAGAAGCAAAAATGCTGAATTGATTTAGATGGGAGCAAAAGTAGGTGCAAGAGATCTGAGGTTGTTAGGCGTCGGTCTTCGGAACTTTTATACCTCGTGTTAGGAAAACTCTTGTATGGGGAGGAATGGAATCAAAATAAAGTTGGACTTTGAGGCGTGTAATCACTCTCTTTTAGGATCAATTTGCCCCACTTGGTTGCTATAGGTTTCTGGCAAATTCCCTTCAGGATACAACAAAGTCTCGTGAGATTAGTGGATAACAATTCCAGATAATCTCCTTAAACTCTCTACGAAACAATTGAAGACAAGGTTGTATTTTTTGTTGTTGAAGAAAACAAAAATGGAAGTACTTAAAACAGAACAGAAAAGACCAATATATGTGTGTTGAATTGAACACATCTCTTGGTGTCTAAACTGCCAAAAACGGACACACCTCTTCGTGTTCAAGACTTGCAATTCGGACGCACCTCTTTGTGTCTTAAAATAATATGTTTTTTTTTTTCCGAACAGTCACAAGTCAAGTTATGTCCGAAAAAGCACAAGTTAAACGAGTAAAATAAAATAAAATAAAGTTGATTAAGGCTAATTTGGTCCGCGGCGCGCAAGTGTGCTAAGTGCGTCAATTAAACGCGTAAAAAACGCGCACAATCGCGCACCCGCACACGGGTATGGTGAGGGCTAGCTTACTAGCCCATTTCTCATTATTTGAAATAGTAGAGCCCACTCATATATAAAGTGACCAAAACTTTCCTTTCTTTCCAATGTGGGATAAGGAAAGTGCCTTAAAAGTTTGTTTTATAAACAAACTTATCCAACACCTCGTACGGATTTGTAATTGATAACAATCTAGATGATTACCTCATGGTCTATATCCCGCAGAGGCAATTCAAAGCATTTCCTGTTTTGATGTTAAAATGCAGCTTCTTGAGGCAACAGAAAGTAGAACTCAGGTTCCTTCTACCTAGACGTCTATTGGATCACGGCTTCTTCCCAACGAGCTCTTCTGAAAAAGAAGGGAGCAACAAATGTGAAGCAGATTGAGGAGTATGCAGCTGTAGTTGGAGCAGTCCGCGTAGGGTACCTTCATACATAAACAATTTGGTTTTTTCCTGCTAATTTTTTTGACTACCTTGAGGACCATTTTTTTTGGGTCAAATTCGGAGTTTTCATTCATTCATCGAAAATAAGAGGCCTGGTAAATAGGCATCATTACATAAGAGATCTAACAAAGTCTGAGGGGGGGACAAGGCCCAGTTTAGAGGTAAATAGTTGTCTTTGTGGGCTTTTGCTACCCAGTCCGCTACCAAGTTTGCTTCTTTAAGGCAAGTGCGTTACTTGAATATCCGAGAAAGCCCTCAAATTTTCCTTACACTCACTGACAATAGCACGTGTCTCCCAGCTTGACTCTTCAGAACTGTTGAAGTCTTTGACTACTTGTAAACTGTCTGACTCAATAATAAGTGGTTCGTGTCGTTTGGGGAAGAAGTGGTTCAGGGCTTCCAAGAAAGCTAGGGTTTCTGCCATAAGGGGTGAAGAGGCTCTCACCGAGGCTGCAGTTCCTCCAATCAATCTCCCACCTGAGTCTCTGCAGATGCAAGCCACCGAATTCCTCGTCGACCCGGGTGTGAAAGTTCCATCAATATTGATTTTACTTACTCCTTTTGTTGGTGGGATCCATCTGGAGGTTGAGTCGCTCTCCCCATTTTCGGATCTTCTATGTTGCAGGTTCCTTGAGTGACTTTCATGGAAATTTCGGAAGGGTTGTGCTCTGTTTCTCGGCCATTCCCTATTTTCTGTTCCTTTTTCTAATTCGGCTTCGCTTTCAACATTTTGCCCTCTGTGTTGCAAGTTTCGTTCGTTCATCCGTTGAAGGGCTCCATCTCCGGTCGAGTCTTCTTCTCTACCTCCTGATCTAGCTACCTCTCCCAACTCTCCATCAACAGTTCGTATCTCCTCTCTTAACTCTCTGCTTCCATGGGTATAAAGGTCTCGCCTTGATCTCTCTGCATGTTGCTCTTCAAGCCTTGGACTTGTGGCTCGATTCCCCGATGCAGTAAGTTCTCGGCTTTTGCCCTTTTGCTGCCTTGTGTTCCACCGATTATAACTTCTCAGAAGCGCTTGAGTAGAATCTATTATTGTTGACCCCTCTGGTTTTTTCTCCCGAAATATAGCTTGATTTCTCACCTTCCAAATATTCCACAAAACCGAAGCCACCAAGTCCAGCTGAGATGCGTTACCTGCTTGTTCTTTAATTTTACTAATCCATGCTTCAATTCGCGTCAAACCTTGACTTGATATTGTGATGTTTAGCGCTGGGTTGTTCCATACTTGACTTGTCCATGTACATAGCAAGAATAGATGCTCATCCGTCTCTCTCTCATTCCCGCAAAGTGGGCATACTGGATCAGGTAACACCTTTCTCTTGAATAAATTATCTTTTGTTGGGAGGGCATTCTGACACAGATTCCACATTAAAATTCTGATCTTTGTTGGAGTTTGTAACTTCCATACACTCTTCCATAGTGAGGGAGGTGGTTGAAAAGAGGTAGAGGCTTGATTTGCATCACATTCTGCCTTAGACTCTTTAATATAATTGTACCCACTTTTGACGGTGTATTTGCCTGCTTGAGTGCCTGTCCACACTAGCTGATCTGTCTCTGTTTGAGGCTTTATGGGGATTGCTAGAATTTCATCGGCTGTATGTTCATCAAAATGTGCATTTATCACTGATTCTTTCCATTTCCCTTCTCCTTTATTAATAAGGTCCGATACTAATGAGGGTTCATTTGCATTCACTGGGCCCTCAATAGTACCTCGTTTCAGCCATCTGTCTTCCCTGATTTTAATCTTTGAGCCATCTCCAACCCTCCACATTACTTGTGGTGCAATAGAATTTCTCCCTACAACCAAGCTTTGCCATCCCCATGAGGGTCTACTGCCTTTACCTACATGCCAGAAATCAGTATCAGGGTAATAGAGCCCCTTAAACAGCATGCTCCATAGGGAATCAAAATTTTGTCCGAGCCTCCAAGCCTGTTTTGCAAGCATTGCTTTATTGAAAGAAAGAAGATCCCTAAATCCCATTCCAGCTTTATCCTTTCCGTCCTTCAATACTTCCCATCTTTTCCAATGCATGCCTACTTTTTTCTCGTTTGTTTTCCACCAAAAACTAGCAATTTTCTTTTCAATAGATTTGCAAATCGAAATTGGAATCTTGAACACTGACATGACATATTGTGGAAGCGCTTGAACCACTATTTTCAACAAAATCTCTTTGCAAGCTTTGGACAATAGCTTTTCCTTCTAGCTTTCCAGTTTCGAGCTGACTCTATTGAGAACCCATGCAAACATATGTTTCTTCGAAACTCCCCAGTCTGAAACGATTCCCAAATATTTCCCAGTTTTTTCAATTACAGGGACCCTCAATTCCCTGGCCATATTGCTTTTTAAGGTTTGAGGACAGCCCTTACTAAAGAAAATCCCAGATTTGTTTAGATTTATCTCTTGTCCAGTTGCTAGACAGTATTGATTAAGAATCATTGCTAGATTTTGACATTCTAACATTGTGCCATGCATGAAAAAAATTGAGTCATCAGCAAATAAGAGGTGAGAAAGGGTAGGACATCTTCTGTTTAGCTTAATCCCAGTAATACTTCCAATTTCCACAGCTTGTTTCATCAAAGAGGCCAGAATGTTGGCCACAATAATAAAGATATAAGGAGATAAAGGGTCCCCTTGTCTGAGTCCTCTAGTGGGTTGAAAATACTGAAGAGATTCTCCGTTGAATTTTATGCTGAAAGTAACTGTAGTAACACATTGCATAATCCATTTAACCCATTTCTCATCAAACCCAGTTTTTAATAAACAGGCCTCCAAGAAATCCCATTCCACTCGATCATAGGCCTTATTCATATCTAGTTTAAGGATTGCTTGAAATTTCTTCTTTTTGTTTCTAATTCTTATTTGATGTAGCACCTCCTGAACGATTAAGATATTGTCTTGAATTTGTCTCCCCCCTACAAAGGCACTTTGTTCTGGAGCTATAATTTCTGGTAAGAGGTTTTTCAGTCTATTTGCCA
Source organism: Melaleuca alternifolia (assembly GCA_019926035.1). Taxonomy (NCBI): domain Eukaryota; kingdom Viridiplantae; phylum Streptophyta; class Magnoliopsida; order Myrtales; family Myrtaceae; genus Melaleuca; species Melaleuca alternifolia. The sequence continues at coordinate 832,493 of JAGKPW010000366.1, forward strand.
GCACTTTTGAAATAATCTTGTAGCTGAAGTTACATAGACTAATTGGACGATATTGATCCAATCTTTCAGGATTCGGAACTTTTGGGATGAGAGATATAGTTGTTTGATTCAATGCTGGTGGTAGAGAATCTTTAATCAAAAAGTTATGCACTTCCCTAAAAATATCCCCTTTAATGTCTTCCCAATGATGGTGGTAGAACATTCCACTCAGTCCATCTAGGCCGGGAGCTTTAGTAGCTCCTAGTTGAAAAGCTGCTTCTGTCACTTCTTTTAACGTTACTTCAGCAATCAACATTCTGTTCATGTCTTCTGTTACCACTGCATGTATTTGATCTACCTTGAGGACCATTACAATGCAAGAAAATAACCTTTCTCAAGTTTCGGAGTTTCTAGAAGAGCTTGTTGGATCGGAAAAATTGAAGCTTTTGAAAGATTGGATCTTTCAAGTAATGGACCTTCTGGGGAGCTTCCGATGTCATTGGGGAATTTGTAGTCATTACAGGTGGAAATTTTTTTCAAGAAGTGGATTTATAGGGATACTTCTTGAGGCTATGTCCAGTTGCAAGAATCTTCAATCTTTGGATTTAAGCAACAACCCATATTCTGGACGGATTCCTTGTTGGATTTTGGGGCCAAGCTCATTGAAAAGTTCACTGCTAGATAAAAAGTCCCTGGGAAATATTCCTTGAATTTGTCAAATGATTCTCTCATAGGTTCTGTTCCAGTGCCCATTGGAAAACTCAAGGCATTGGATGTTCTTGATTTAACCAAACAACTTGAAGGGGAATATTCCTCCTGAATTTTGTGACGCTACTTCTTTGAAGGAACGGAGGCTTGGAAGAAATAATCTCGTGGGTATTCTTTCGGATTCAATTGGAAAGTGTTCTGTTCTATTCTATGGCGGACCTGTCATTCATCAATTTCACAGGAAACCTACCCAAGCAACTAGCCAATCTCCCCCACTTCCTTTTGTCTAATATTTCTAATAACCATTTCAAAGGGGAACTCCCTCTCGGTGGCCTTTTCAACACAATATCACCATCCTATGTGTCTGGTAACCTAGCTCTCAGATGTAGACAAGTCATGCCTTGCTATCCTTCCAAAGCCCATCGTCCTCAATCCAAACTCATCTTCCGACCCCTCTTATGATTCATTGACTCCAACTCCGGGTCACAAACGAATAATCCTCAGTATTTCTGCGCTTATTGCTATCGGTGCTGCCGCAGTGATTGCTATTAGTATTATTGCTATCACTGTCCCTAATCTTCGTGTCCGAACTTCCACCTCCCGATCCGATGCGGCCCTCACATTATCTGCTGGGGATGAATTTAGCTAATTGCCCACGACCGATGCCAATTCTGTGAAGCTTGTCATGTTCTCTGGGACCCTGACTTTAGCACAGGGACACATGCCGTTCCAAGCAAGGATTGTGAACTTGGACGTGGCGGGTTTGGAGCTGTCTATGGAACCGTGCTTAGAGACGGGGGAGCGGTTGCCATTAAGAAGCTCACCATCTCGAGCCTAGTGAGATCGCAAGAGGAGTTCGAAAGGGAAGTAGTGAAGCTGGGAAAGATCAGGCACTCTAACCTCGTGGCGCTTCCGTCTTTGCAATTCCTGATATCCAAATTCATATCTGGTGAGAATTCGTACAAGCATCTCCATGAAGGGTCAGGTAATAACTTACTCTCATCCAATGTGCGTTTCAATATTATACTCGGGACGGCAAGAGGCTTGCCTTATTTACACCAAATGAACATCATTCACTATAATGTAAAATCAAGCAACATTCTGATAGAGAGTTCTGGTGAGCCAAAAGTGATAGATCTTGGGCTAGCAAGGCTTTTGCCTATGATGGACCGTTACGTCTTAAGCAGGGAGATTTAGAGGACACTCGATTACATGGCACACATAGCATTGGCGGCATAGATCGATGTCCATTCCGGTATTAATTCATGTAAGGATTTATCCTCGGTCAATTAGAATCATATTAATTTTAGCATATCCGAGTCAATCAATGGATGCTTTGTTCAATAAAATATATTTAGACTTAGCATCACTCTTTTCAAAGGATGATCGTGATAGTCTAGCTTAGACTTTGCTAAGATCAATTTATTGGATTTAGGCTGGCCTTTATGTTTTGCCAGCTTCCGAGGGATTGTGTCTCGAGGCTTACAACAAGGCCATGTATCATTAACTGCCCGACGAGTTGCGGGTTTTACTTTTTCAGTCTTTAGGTAATTGTATTTAAATTACTTGCTTTGTTTATTCGTAATCTCGTAACATAATACGTTGATGTGTTTATTTCTCGTACCGTTTTTCATTAAATTGCGTGTTAATTTCTTTTCTCGATTAAGTTAGCCTTAGTTTAGAATTGCACAAAAATGACTTCATGAAAGATAGTTGCATGAACACTTAGAAGATTTGAAAGACCTTTAGGGCTTTAAATGATGAGCAAGAACGCTTGACCGATTTAAATTAAACAACCAATTAGTTAGGTACCGAAAGGGCGCTAAGACAATTGTTAGCGTAAACAAGTCCTCGGACTTAGAATCTCTGGCTACGTAAGTCGTCTCGATTAGTTTCTAGCCGACCTCATTAGGCTAGTGGCGACTCCTAAAACATTTTAGGTTGTTAAATAACCTTAAAAATTGAAAATGCTTCAGTGTCACGTGAGGTATGGTTTCGGGAGAATCCAAGCTCGAGATTGAGGAGTCGAGAACAAATACTTCTAAACCTATCTTCTTCCTCCTAAGGAGCGGAAATTAGGTCGCGACAACCACCCTAATCGGGGATTAAGAGGTAAACTTACAATCCGATCCAAGCTTTTTAGGGTCTAATTGGCGACGACGGTCCACGGTGAACCCAATTAATCCTCGAATTTCACGTTCCAGACGTATGATTAGGCTCAAAACTCCACAACATGGCTTGGCGCAACGCGGTGGTGGCGCCGACAGCTTTTTCGTTGAAAATTGGGTGAGTCGCTAGCGAAGCTCCAACGAGAAGTCCAGCAAGACGGATTTGGCTCCGACAAGACGTTTCTAGCTCCAACGAGGGGAATGGCTGTTGGGACAGCTGGGTGGCTCGGCTCAGGGACTGGATGGGACCAATAGTGGCCAAAAACAGCAAGGGGAGCTCTGGCAGAAAGGAAAACAGACCAGGGGCATCGGCGAGCCTGAGTCTCAGCTAGTTCGAGCTAGAATGGGCTTAGCGGAGCTGGGTGTTGCTGGAGGTGACGTGGACGACGATTGGGAGGCTCCTTGAGTGATGACGAGCCACGATTTGCTTCGAGCTCTTTTGTTCGACGAATGAAAAATCAAGGGATTAGGGCTTCGGGTTTTGAGGCGTTGAAGAGCTCGACAGCTTCCACGGCGGCGATGGCAAGCTCCACCGGTCCAGGTGAGGCATCCCGATCAAGGTCGTGTGTTTTCCTAGCCAAACGGCGTCGAACGAGGCTACGGACCAGCAGCTAGGGTTTCTGCCAAGGGAGGCTTGCACAAGGAAGAAGATGATGGTTGACGTGGCGGGCTAGGCCAGCTAGCCACGGCCCCGCGTTCGTGTTCGCCGCGTGGCCTGCGTGTGCTGAGCTAGCGTCAATGTGTGCTAGGCGCGTTGATTGGCGCGGGTAGAGGAGAGAAGACAGGCTGGGTTGCGCAAAGAAGGCCAGATGGACCGGGAAAGAAAAGAAAATAAGAAGGGGAGCTAGGCTGGCCCACGTGCGCGGTAGAAAAGGGAAAATAGGAAGAAAAGAGGGAAATAGGGAAAGAGAAAGAAAATAGGGAAAGAGATATGAAAATAAGGGAAAATTCATAATTGAGGAGGAAAATGAAATACTTTGCCCAAGTCCAAATTTAATTCTTCCAAGCCAAGTTGAATACAATTTTCCCCAAATTCAATTTCCCAAAAACAGGCCGTAACATTCGATTTCTCACATTTTTCTATACCGAAACTCAATTTTTTTTTTATCTATAACAACCTTCCTAAAAAGAATTCAAATATTGAAGTATTTTTTTCCACATGTTTTTGTATGGTTCCTTCGTATTGAATATTTTTTAACAATAAATTCTTTGCATCTTTTAATTATTTGAATATTTAGTAATAGAATGATTGTGTTTGAATTTTAAAATTTTAACTTCTTGCCTATACAAAACTTGTGTGTACATTAGGTTATACAATATAGCGGATATAAACATGCTAGGGTTATATGATTTTAGTGATTTCATGCCTATAGTATTTTATCACTATTTATTGTCCCAAGATTTTGATTACTCGAGAGTCTTACCTTATGCTGGCAATGATAATAGTGTAAAATGAACTCAACGGTGGGAAGTTATGTTGGTTAGAGTTTATCCATCATCATTGAGGTTAAGGGTTCGAAATCCGCAGTTGCTAACGTCTTAAATGGGAGGCCATGGTGTTGGAGTCCTGTGCTAGTTTCCCTCGAGTATAAGGGCCAGGCCCTTTGGTGCTGTCCGAGCATGTGGGGCCCGTGATGGAGTCATCGGTTACAAAAAAAGAAGACAATAGTTTAAAAAGAAATACCTCTCTTTCAACCTTTTAATAATCATGTTTCTCACCTTAATTCCTTGCTAACCCTTAAAACTATAAAGCCGTTTCATTGTAGTACCAGAGATACTTCGCACGTAAAATCATGGCACGTGTTATGAGATGAATCAAATATTTGCCTAAGGAGTCGGCTGCTAGTTTTAACATAATTGTTGCCATTGTCATCTGTCCTAAGAAACATCAACATTACGAGATAAGATCATAGTGATAATTGAGCTCAATTAACCTTAGATCAAACATAGCCATCCTAATTACTCTTTGACAGATGTAATCATTGGATTTACTTGGCTAAGTTTGTAAATTTGTTCCATTGAGTGAATACAGTCCATAGGCACTTGGGTTCACGTCCCTTTCCTTTTCCTCTGCACCAGAGGACAACCCTCCCAACCTACCTATTTCAGTGAATTGGCCCCGCAAGACATGTCACGGCTTTGATGAAAATGAAGAATTAATGAATTCGACCTATTAAGGCGTCACTAAGCGCGATCGGTGATAGATGATGCAAACATGCATCCAATAACTTTTCATGTTTCAGGTGAAGGGGATAAACTAGAAAAGCCCACTATATTCTTCTTTTTTGTATAAACGCCCATATAAGAAAAATGAGAGGGTATGTTTACAGTTTGATACACAGACCATATAAATCACAGCCACTTGTATCATGATCGATATATGTATATGTGTGTGTGAGTGTAGTTTATAGTTGTTACAACTAACTATCTATATTATTCAATGATTGATGGGAGGCTTGTATAAACACAAAATTTTTCCTCTTTTTATATATATATATATATATATATATATATATATATATATATTTATTTCGTTACACCAAACTTCCGCAGACGATATGGTTCATCTGTTCATGTTGTGCATACACCTTTTGATGTTACTAAGAAAAACTAACCTATGAAAAGCAGGTGCGAAAAAGAAGCTCAACGCCTTTTGAAGACTACGATCATTCATTTCCAATTCTAAAAGTTTTGAAAATTATCGCATGTCATCGCAAGCACATTTGGAGATTCGTACATCCGGCCGATCTCGCACAATTTTCACACTTCGGGTTTCAATGCAGCCGGTGCATGCAAAACATGGACGGCACATATAGCGCGAATTAGAACTTGTCCAACTTTCAGGGTGAAGACGCGAGACCAGCTATGTTGGAAAATATGCTGCGTAATCGCCCAATTAATTCCACGAGAATTGTTCGTGGAAGTGAAGCGGATTTAATAGGACGAAGCAGCATAACAAGGAATTGGATTTGCTTGCCGCTATATATGTGGATCTGATTCTGCATGTTACTAGCAATCCCATCTCACTGTCCACGTACTCGATGAAACGTGCCTCTCACGTGCTCAATGAAGCGCATTTTCGTCGAAACATAAACTATTACTCGAAAATTCAAATTAGAGTTAAACCCCAGATTAGTAAAGTTTTTTTTTTTGGGAGGGAGGGTAGCGAAGGTTGGACGGCGTCGTAGGGGAGGGCCTAGTGTCCTCAATGGACATAGTTGGACATAATGCTTGTTTGTGGACATTGGAGTCTATCGGAGTCTTTACCAACGAACCCGCGAAAGAACCCGCGGATGAAAGGATATTGAAGGGCCGAGAGTTTTAAAAGGGAAGCAAGCACTTTCGAATGTGATCAATCGCTCCGAGACCTCCGAGCATGTCAAGGTGATTTGGGAAAACTCCTAGATCTATCCAAACACATCGAGGTTGAACTACGAGGTTAGATTTATAATACTAATATGGTAGGATAAATCGATTACGCGAGCACACTCTTTCCTTGTCACTCTACGTGGATCCCATGAATCAAAAAGTTTTTTGAGGCTTCAAATCCCTTCAAATGATCAAAGATTGAGACCCCGACGTGGGATAACATACCTATCATATCTCCATTAATCCTCTCCTTAGACCTTTTGATATACCCATCATAGTATCGGATGTGGCAATCTCAATAGGCGGTGATCAATGCTATAATCAAATGCCAAGTACGCAGAATTTAAAGTGTAATTCATACGTTAACAAATCCGGATATACGTGTAATTCCCGTTGGCATGCATAGAGTTTGCGATGTATAACTGCAATTCTCCAAATACACAAAAATCCAATTTATCGTTGTCAAAGGTATTTATTCCGCTCTTATGTCTGGACTGTACATATTTTTTCACAGGTGTAATGACGATTGACGGCGAAAAGAAAATGAATAGTCGATCAAGAAAAAGTGTTGAAACGCATTGTACTGTAGAAAAAGATTGACAGACATATGAAGGGATAAAATTACTAAACCTCAAGCGAAGTCCTCACTTAATATAGATGGCTTCTCAGAAAAGAAATCTATTCATAAGAACCATGGTGGGTACATAAAGGAAGAACTTTCAAAGAGATGACTCAATACATGACGTACCAAAAGACCTGTGTGTGTACACACACACAAACCGGCCGGTACTCACCGGGGACTGCCGCACATGACCCGGAAGGTCACTTTACCTGAAGTACAGAGTACAAATCCGAACATGTATATCGCACAATACCTGAATATTCAGAAGTCTAGATTTATTGATAGGAAGCTCCGACCGATTCGAGCACCTTCAACACTTCTGACCGGAGATCCGGCCTATTCCTTCTGCTCATCTTGCAGCACCTCAAAGCCAAGTGAGTCAACTCCTCGGCCAGCATATAGGGCCACTCTCCAGCCAATGGATCCAAGATGGTCTCCAAATTGCCCGCGTCAACTGCCCTTTGCACTACGTTTGCTATTCCTAAGGCGGGCTTCCTCGTCAATAACTCAAGCAGTATAATCCCAAAAGAATAAACGTCGAACTTCGTCGTGAGCTCTTGCGTCGTGGGGATCTCGGGGTCCATATACCCTCGCGTTCCTTTTAAGTCAGTCTTGTACAGGACTGTGGTGTTGTTGCTAGACCGCTCGCCGCTGGACAGCAGTTGGCAGATGCCAAAATCGCCGAGCTTGCTCACTAGGTGCCGGTCCAGTAGGATGTTCCCCCGTTTGACATCCCCGTGGACAATGCTGTGAGGCTTGCAAGAGTGGAGGAAGGCCAGGACGGAGCAGAGCTCCATCGCAATGCCTAATCGGGCTAGCCATGGCAGCTGCTCCGCCTTGTTGCTGCTGCGGAGCCAGTCTTCAAGGCTGCCGTTTGGTATATACACGTAAACAAGAGTGCAGGGTTCGGGACAAGCGCCCATGAGCGTGATGAGATTAGGATGCCTCACCTTGCTCAACACATCCACCTGGGAGACATTCAAGCAAGAGTTCGATGATCAACAATAATATTCTCTATCGCTGTGAGGAATGACTCTTACAGCGTGATGCCATAGAGATATTATTGTGGAGAACATTTACTTCGCGATGGACCAAGTCTTTACATACTCCTATTATTCTTAATTTTGGTTTAGAGAAGCCATGAAAACAAGTAGAGGATACTTGAGAATTCTTACCTCCTGTTGAAATTCCTGTAAGCTTTGCATGCCTGGGAATTTCATGATCTTTATAGCCACCGGTGTATGTCGAAGGAAACCTTTATAAACGCTCCCGCAACCGCCTTCTCCAATCTTTAGGGATGGGTTGAAGTTCTGCGCAGCTTCCTCAATTTCGGTCATGGAGAACTCGGAGAAGTACTTTGTACCCGAGGAATCTCCTTGTCTTCTGTTCACCTCCTCGGCCTTTTGAAGTGCGTTATCGAGGTCGCCCTTCAACAGTTCTCGCTCGTCTATAAGTCCTCAACATTTCCTCCTTCAAGATGATTTTCAGCTCCAACTCCCTTCTACTCTGGTCAGTCTCAACAAATTGGCTCTCAAGCTGTGACTTCTGATCCTGGGCGATGCGAAGTTCTTCCCTCAATTTGTCTAGCTGATCCTTCACCTTCTCAAGTTCTTCCTCTAACTTCTCAGTAGATAATTTCTACAGATACTTCCAGTTAAAGTTTACCCATAATACGACAATCGATGGTTCAACCTTTATTTTTTTCCACAAGTCAATAAATCATCTTTCATCTTCATGTAAATTATGTCATCCATGGTATCTATGTGTTACATTTTAAGATAAATTGTTTCGAGGGACTTCGGTATGGTGCTCAACAATCAGACTTGAGCAAAATTAGTAGGAAATTTCCATTTCTAAAATGAGCAATTTACAAATTAAAGTTAGAGCGTCTTGGTCGATATATAGCAAAGCCTGCCAGTTAACATATTGACATTTTACCTTCCTGGGATCCTTTGGCCCGCCTTTGGTCATATCTACTTTCGCTTCAGCACAAGTCGTCACTCCCTCCTCAAGCTCTGCTGGCTCATCACTTTCATTCATATCTTGTTACAATTAGCTAAAGTTGAAATATTCCTTTCAAGGACAAAGAAGAAGATATTCTTGGCTATAAAATAGGACATGCAGATATACAGACATGGCCTCATAGCTAAAGAACATGAAAACGACAATCCGTTAATGTTATTGTCCCCATACCGGAGTGTTGGAAATTGATGACTGGCTGGTATGATAGACCGACTGAATCAACTGTGGAAGATGGGAAAGACTCATCGAAAGTGGTTCTAGTTCTTGGAAAGTATCTTGTTTCTCCAGCGTGCTCGCAGCATTAGGATACTCCGGTGAGCTGTCTGAGGAAGAAGAAGCTATTGGCGACACTGCACGACGGTCGGTGTTCCAAGAGAACGCTCTACTCAGCACGTCTTGAAATGGATTACTCAACTTAGCCGTGCCACTCCTCTGCAGTGTGGCGGATTGTGATTTCGAGAGAGACTTTCCAGCTCCATGGATTAAGGTTGTCGGCGACGGTGCATTAAGAGGAACTTCTGCAACCGCTTGAACCGTCCGAGCTTTCCTATATTGACAAGGAATGGAAACAACTTCATGGCGAAGCCAAAATTGTCACATCACATTAAAATTATTTGTTCTTACCAAGACTCCGAGCCCATAAAAGTTCCTAATTGTGCTCAATTTGATTCTAAAATTTGAATTATTGTGTTGTAAGCCAATTAGACATAAGTATATCTAGGGACACTGATAGTTGCCACGGGCACCCAGCCCAAAAATTTCCCATGTATTTGGCCGTATCATTCAAAGAACGGAAGTATAATGCAAACATAAATAAAATTTCTTGTCCCAGCATCATCCCAACCTAAAATTCTAGGTTTCTTATGTTATGGCAGTGAACAATCGCAACAAGAATAATAATGCAATTTTTTTCCACAATGATTATTTATGTGGAACTTGTTTTCGCTAACACCCTCTTTTGGGCTATGAAGGAGACAAATTTGAAAGTAGAAAGGTGGAGGATGACCTTGTGTGAATGAGATGTCCGTCATAGATAAACAAAATTTGGCAAGAAATGTGTGCTTTATCGCGAACGAAAATGGCTTTCTTGGACTCGATTTCTGTTATCTTCCTGCCAATTCGAAACCAGAGAAGATAACGAATTAATTTGGTGAACGCAAATAATTCCAAACATAAACTGGCAGACACGAGACATTTCCATCCTTGGAACGATATATCACCAATTATATATTTTTTTTTTCACTTTGTGGAAAAGTAATCCGATTCATAATACATTGTGGAGTAGGACATTGCGATCGAGAAACACTACCAAGTTTTCCTAAAAGATCAGACATGTACAACACATCTTTAAGGATTAATAAAGGGAAAAAAACCACTGATTTTAATGCTGCTATTAAGAATCCGAACGAGCATTTCCTTTTGGTTATGAAAAGGATGGATGTGAGATGAAAAAGTCCACGACACATATGGGCATTTGTTCTTGTTCGAATACGTACAAGAAATAGCGCTTGGCCGCTGCTGCACACATTACAAGCTTTCTGATACTGCGCAAATGTATGAGTTCCACAATTCCCTTTTCAACGTTGTCCGATTCTATGTACTCTTTCTCCGCTCGTACCTATTAACCAATAAATCAATAAATTTGCTTTATCATTATCCTCCTTTTTAGATGAAGAAGCATATTGTGCCACACAAGAACTATATGTATCAAGGTTCAACGATGATTAACATGTGTGTGATTCACCATCACTTTGTTAAAAGGTCCATTGACCAGAAATTAATCATCAAGAAGAAGAAGAGGAGGAAGAGGAGGAAGAAGATGAAGAAAAAAGCAAACGTACCCCCATTTGTTTACAAAAGAGCACGTAGTTATCCAACATTTTATGCGTGTTTATCCTCTCATTTTCTCTGAGATCTCTCAACACCATCTCGTTATACGAGCTCGCGAGGATTCCGGCACCCAGGCCTCCTGAAAACCAAAGGCAAATTAACCGCACAATTGTTTTGACTTGTTACAGGAAAGAACACCGCAAGAAAAGAAGGAACATCGACAATATGGTCCAACATCGCAAAGCCCTCAGAGGGAAATTTGATTAATTGCAGGACCCTCGTTAATCATGGAAGATTCGTATATTATATCTATGCGATCTTGTTATGTTCTTATTTTTACTATCAATAGAAACTCTTTAGAGCAAAAACTGATAGCTAAGATCGAATGGATGGAATTATGCAAAGTAAAAGAATAAAAAACGTTGCCTTACCCATGGGGATCCTCTTGGAAGGAACAAGAACATGAATGATACAGATCTTGAAGTTGCCTCCTAATCGATGCACCGTCCAAACAAGCTTCGATTTGCTCTCTTTCACATCCTTCCCGACTGCAACAAAAATCTTGTTTTCGAACACTGGCGTCGCCTGTTCAGATGTGACCCCGTGAAGGCCCGTCATGGTAGCGGGGACTTCGAAGTCGGGAAGTCTACACGTGTTTAAGTACGGCGACGAGGACGGCTCCTCTTAACGAAAAACGAACGTGAGCAAACTGAGGAGGGTCTAGAAATGGGGATAGCTAGCTAGCGAGAGAAGACGAGAGAGAGAAAGCGAGACATGGGAACTCTCTGAGAAACGAAAACGAAGTGAAGTTGGGAGCCTCTGGTATGAGGTTTTGTGTGGAGGTCGCAGTTGAAGGGGATATCGCTGAAGTTATAAAGACGTCGCTTGTCCTCATGCTTACGTGGTCCGGGCAGCATATACTGCGAGACCGGCGGAAACTACGTTTCAAAGGGTAATAAGCGAGCAATTTCTCGGTGGTTTCCAACAGTGTCCAAAGCAGGAGTAAGGAAGCAAGCATTCATATGGCTTAGTCTTTCTTCTTCTTCTTTTTTTTTTTGGGGGGGGGGGGGGGGGTAAAAGCATTCATATGGCTTAGTCGATCACTGTTAAATAAAAAAACTCCTGCATTTATTTCAACTATTCTTCTAGTAATTAAAATCGAACCGGTTTTGTTTTCAGAATAGAAGAAAAAAGAACCGTACAGGAATCGAAAGTCGTGAAGTCTAAGAACAAAAATTTCAAAGGGTACTTTATCGAATATTAACATCCTGTGTCTCTTTTAAGTTAACTATAATAAAAAAAAACAAAGAGCTGGTATTTTTTGGAAAATAGAATCCTTCTTTACTTCTTCGTCAACGTTGACGCAATTCCCAAGATTTTGGCGGTCATCTTGAGTATATTCTTATCGGAAAAATTTTACACTGGTCCCTCTCTCTGCCGGTTCGGTCCCAATCTCTTTCTTTCTTTCTCTGCAACTCCATGGGACCACCGGTCTCTCGATCTCCACCGCTGTTCGTTCGTTCCCCGACCACCACCGAATCCCCGCCGCGATGGCCACAAGCAAAACCGTAGATAGGGACTTCCTGCTCCAGCTCCAGGTCTACCTCGCCAAGTAGACGACGTCAACAAGGCCCTCGAGATGGACGCTGGAAGGCGTTCTGGCTCGGCAAGTTCGTCCAGGACGTGAACGCTCTCCGTGCCTCACCCCTCGACTCCGTGTAGGACTTGATCCTCCGTCGGCGAGGGGGTATGCTACTTCATGGAGCAGTTCGTCAGTTCGTCTCTGTCGAAGATCAGCGCGTGGCCAGAGTTCGCAGGGTACATTGAGAGCGTGAGTTTGAAAATTAGAGATTTAAGGGGGTTGAGGGAGAATGAGGCGTGCGTGGAGTGGAGCATCGAGATCTCAACATCGAGGAGGAAGAGTTGTTGAGGAAGAGGAGAGAGAATAAGTTGATGAAGAAACAGTCCGTGGTTCAGGACTTGGCTGAACTTGCTGAGCGGGAATAGGCCATTGCTAAACTCGAAGCTCTTCAAGCAGCGGTGTCGATTTTTGCTGGTGGACTTGGCTGAACTTGGCTGAACTTGGCTGAACGCCTGTATGGTGTTTCCATGGAGTCGGAGAGATAGAGTTGCAGAGAAAGGAGGAAAGAGATGGTGTGAAGTTTTTGTAGGACCACAACCTAACTGTCCTAAAAGCTTAAGCCGTTAGGTGAAGGTGTGGATTTATATTTAAGTACTTTTACACTCCCCTCACGCTTAGTCTGGTCTAAATGTGAATTTTTTTTTTGAGACAGAATAGGGGCCTGGAAGATTTGAACTTAGGACCTCCTGCTCTGATACTATGTGAAGTTTTTGTAGGACCACAATCAACTGTCCTAAAAGTTTAAGCCATTACGGACTAAACAAAATTTTTCCGGAGAGAGGCCTTCCAATTTTTTTTATAGTGGCGCCACTGTGCCACTTGTCGTTCATTGAGTGGATTATTGCATAAATGAGGTTGCCAATCCCTCGAAAGAAGCTCCTTTTTGGCACGCCAAATAAGTTCCATTAACTGTAGAATAAGATCGCTGGTCGGGTTAAAAATATTACATCAGAGGTGGTTTGCCGAACGAAATATGAGTAATCGTGCTGCATAGATGATCGACAAGTTCAAAACCACGGAGGATGTCTTTGTGGTCTTACTCTTTAATCGGACCGAAAGTGGAAGCTGATCGATGGATCTAGAAACAAATTGCTCGAACACTTAGCGAATACCGCAAACCCAAACTTACTATTCATCGCGTAGGAAATTTGTAACAGTCCAAATATTAGTGTTATAATATAAAGCTTTCTATCTCTTATGTCTTTTATTTCTTTCACGCAAGACCCACTCCATCACTGTTCATCGTCTCCTTCCTTTGTCACACAAGAAACCCTAGCCGCCGCCATCACCAAATCAACGCGAGAAACTCGCGTTTACACCAATGGCTCGCCCCCACGATCTTCTTCCACAACAAACTCAGCAAATTTTTCGCTTAAACACAACTATAGAACCCTAGCCGCGGTTCATCATGCTGGGACGCGTTTCAATTAAAGGAAAACGTGAACCGAAGCTCCCTTGTTTTGTTCTTGCTGAAATTGTGAGTTTCGGATGAGCCGTGACCCTTGCAGAGAACTTGTTTTGCTCGGGGAACCTTGGACGTGACCTAGCTTTCTCCCGGTCACGACTGGTTGTTACTCGGTTCTTCCCCGGTTCGCCTCCTTGTTCTGTCCAGCCGTGGCCCAGCTCCCTCAGGCCACGAAAAACCGCAACCACAGGCCGAGAAGCCGCAGCAACAGATCAGGAACCACAGTCATAGGTCTGAACCGAGCTGTTCGGTCACGGACGATCCTCGCTCGGTTCCATCCCTGCTCGAAGCCGCCACTACCTTGTCTCGTCCAGGCCGTGAACCATCCTCCCCAGTCACGAGCAACTTCTACTTGCCTCAGACCCAACTTGTTCCAGCTCGAGTCACGCCGTCGATGCCAGCTCCCACGCCCAGCCACCACGCCATCGCCGTCGTCCAGCCACGCCGGTGACGCCATCCCGTCGCTTCACACCGTCCTCAGCATCGCGCCGTCTTTAAGCCGTCGTCCAGCCTTCCCTCAGCTCGAGTCGACCGAGTGTTTGATCTTCAGCTCTCAGCCGTCGCGCCGTCGCCTTGTTCCTTCCACAGCTCACGCCGGACCTTCAGCTCAGACCGCCCCTCAGCTCACACCCGCAGCTTGCTGAAGAGCTCTCAGCTTGACTGCATCTCCCTCAGCTCCAGATCGTGAGACAGAAGCTGTGAGTAGCTTCTGTGGGCTATATTTGGGCCCAGTAGCTTCTGTGGGCCGAACCAGACCACGGTGGGCCTTGATCCAGCCCAATCCGAGAAGTTGGCTCCCGATTAAGCTTGTCGGACCGTCGTCGGATATCCCGCCGTCGTCGTCAAATTAGAAGCTTGGAATTAGGTGAGTTTGCTCCCTAACTCCTAATTAGGGCTGTTAATTGCTCTAGTAGATGTAATTTGATGTGATTAGACTTGTTTGATAGTTAATTTAAAATTTAGGGCCTATTTGGAGGGAATGATTGAAATAGGGGCGATTTCGTAAAATTAGTATTTTAAGGGTATAGTTGTGAAATTGGATATTTGAAGGATTAATTAATAAATTAATATATTTAGAAATGTGGATTATTGGTTAAGGATGTGCAAATTTGTAAGTTTAGAGGAATTAGAGACAATTTATTAATTTTGGTCCAATTAGACCTAAGTTAAAGTTTTTGGGTAAATTGATAAATTTAATTAGTGGGAGGACAATTGCCAATTAAATCAGTTTTGGAAATCATTAATTAGTGGATGATAGAAAAATATGAAATTCGGAATATTTTGAGATTGATAAGTTGATTATGTCATATTGTAGTCTAATTAGGGTTTTTAGGGGTAAAAATGTAATTTTGAAAATTTTGAGGGCAAAAGTGTAAATTTGACAACTTGGAGAAAGCTTTGAGAAATGTTGGCTGCGATGGTATCAAATTATTAATAGTGATGAATTGGTTTGATATTCGGGTAATTACGATTAATTATTCTGTTTTGATTAGTTAAGGATTTATTATGTAATTTTAGGTAATTTGCAATATTTTGGAATAAATTCCAGAAATTGCGTGATTGGCTAAGTGGCTACTAATTAAGGCGATGTCACCCGTAGTTGATCGAATCGAATACTCTGGATTCGATTTAGGGACCCGGGTGAATCCCTAATTGGTAGGTCCAGGCAGTCGATATTAGTTACTTTGAGAAATGATCTCAAGTTATTTATGGCTTAGTTGTGGATGTTTGTTTAATATTTTTGATTGATCGATTGGTTGAGATTGATTTATTAATTGCTATTGGATATTGATTGTTTCATAATGTGATTTATTTATTTAATTCTTGGTACTTATTATAATTGATTTGATGTTAGATTATCTTGGAGGTTGATATTGTGACATTTATATCGAATTATTTGGAAACAATCTATGAAAAGGGTTTATTGACAGATCATGGGTTGTGAGGAGTGTGGTTTAAATTAATTATACGGTTAGGAACCCTAGAGTGAATATCAACCTAATTAAGAAGTAGGGGGCAAACTCGATGAGTTTATCTCATCTTAAAATTATTTGTTCAGGTCCTATTATTGCAGCTCCTCCACGAGGATCAGGTGATGCAGGAGGCGCAACCAGATGAGAATAGTTTGTTTGATTTGTGTTTAATTAGAAGGATTTTGGTGTTGAGGAAGTTGTTTTTCCGAACTATCTTTTAGGTTGATTAGAAAATAATGTTGACGTTTTCGAATTCTTTTTAGATATTTGATTAGTTTATTGGAGTTATTGTAATAATTAAAATACCTAAGGATTTGGTCGGGGTTTCGTTTAATGAATTTTCCGCTGCATTTCTTCATGTATTAAATCTATTGGAAGTTAATTTATTTGGTCGTCGATAACACCTGGGATTATCGAAAATTTATCGACCTTTGTGGAGTGTCTTCGAGATTGTCATGTACTCGAGTGCGGGGCGTGACAGCTCTTTCTTGATTTGGTATCAGAGCGGGGTTAAATTGGAGTGATAAGGTTAGGGTAGTTATTCCTGGGGTAAAAATTACTAATCAATATAATTATTTATAACTGATGTGCTATTTAAAATGCTTACATGTGGCATGCATGCCTTAATTGTACACGGTATGGGACGTGTATAATTAAGACATGAATGTGTATCAGAAAAATACGTAGTCCTATGTTTAGCCGAGTTGGCATGATCCGCACATGTACAGCAAGGCCGAATGTTTGACTTTGTATTTGTCTGATTGGTTGTTGTGGTCATACGTTTAGCTGCGTTGAACACGGTATGGGATGTGTGCAGCAAAGCCGGACACTTGACCCTGTTTGTAATTGGTTACATAATAGCACTAATTAATGATATTAATAGCACTGCTGTGTGATCGCGTGCTTTTTGAGGCGTTGCTGTGTTATCGCACGCTTTATCTGACATTGCTGTGTTATCGCATGTCCATGGAGGCGTCACTGTGTTATCGCACGCCAGCGTTGCTGTGTTATCGCACGCCAGCGTTGTTGTGTTATCGCACGCTTCATTATGAGATTGGTGTAATATATTTGCTAACTTAAAATTGGAATTAGGCTATAAGAATGAGCGGGGACGGAAGACCGGCAAGAAGAAAAGTGACTTTGGGTCGTTTTGGCGTAGGAGTTGAGACTCCCACTGATTCGAGGATCGATGTTCTTATGCAGTCTCTAAGTGATCTTAGGGACAGAATGGATCAGCAGGCTCAGCATCAGGAGGCTGTTAATGCAGCTGCTGCTGCCGCTGCAGCAAATGCTGCACAGAATCAGGAGGCCGCTATCGCTGCTGCTGCTGCGGTGGATGCTGCTATCGCTGCTATGCGGAATACCAATGCCGCTCCTCCTGCTGATGGTGTCGCCACTCGTGTGCGTGATGGGGAGGCGAATGTTGAAGAGGTAGCTGTTCCTGTCCCAATTGTCGTTCCCGTCGCTGAAGGCGGAAATGAAGAAAGAAGAATCCAGAAGCAAGTGGAGCAATTCCTGAAGCTGAAGCCCTCAAAATTCAATGGGGGAGGTGACTCGGAGGCCGCTACCTCGTGGCTTAGACGTATCGAGAAGGTGTTCTCGATACTGAGGTGCTCAGATGCTGATAAGGTGGTTTTAGCAGTGTATCAGCTGGAAGGCAATGCTAGCCATTGGTGGGACGCCATCAAGAATAATGTGTTCCCTGTAGGAGTAGCGCCGACCTGGGGCGCATTTGTGGAAGTTGTTAACCACAAATACTTTTCGAATGCTGCAAAGGATCAGAAGATGGCGGAATTCTTGGGACTTCGTCAAGATCGTATGGCGGTGACAGAGTACCAAATTTGCTGAGTTATCCCGATATAGTCGGAGGATTGTAGACGACCCGGAGGACAGAGCTGTCAAGTTTCGAGAAGGATTGAGGCCTGACATTAAGAGTAGCTTGGCGCCTCTAGAGTTGCGCAGTTATGATGAAGTGTTGAGTAAGGCCCTTATTGTGGAGAGGGACACAGCCGATAGAGATGCTGCATCGGGGTCACGTTTCGTCCCTAATAGAGATGACCGAAGGTCAAGGAAAAGGCCTATGACTGGAAATAAGTATCCGATACCGCCCAATAGGAGGAACTTCAAACGACCCGCACCTCCGCTAGCCAACAGGTGCTATAATTGTGGCAGGTATCATAGACCTGGTGCTTGCCCTCGCACCACCGGAGCTTGTTATGGATGTGGCCAACTTGGCCATCAGCAGAGAGATTGCCCGCGTCGCCCAGCTGGGGCGCAGCCACTGCACCGTATGGGACCGCCTGCCAGAAACATCGCTCAGGGCAACACGGAGCGACCACTAGCTCAAGGGAGGGTATATGCTGTGAATCGAGCAGAGGCTCAGAACGCGGGTGGAGTTATCACAGGTACTGTCTCCCTACACCAGCATGCAGCTTATGCTTTATTCGATACTAGAGCCACTCATTCATTTGTAGTTGCTCAGTTTGCTAAGTTAGCTGAGATGAAATTGGAACCATTAGGTGCAATCCTTAGTGTGACCACCCTATGAAAGATAGGATATTATCAGTTGAGGGGTGTAAAGGGTGTGAAATAGTGATCAGTGGAGTGAAAGGAGTTATTGATTTGGCTGTATTGGGTATGCATGATTTTGATGTAATTATTGGGATGGATTGGTTGCGAGAACAAAGAGCCACGGTGGACTGTTATAATCAAATAATTCAGTTCCAACCGTTGGACCGCCCTAGTTATGAATTCTTAGGAAGTATAGGAGGCCCTTTAGTGCCATTGATCTCGTCCCTCGAGGCAGTGAAGCTGCTCGAGGATGGGTGCCAAAGTTTCTTGGCCGCGGTAGTAGATATGTCAGTCGAAGGACCAACCACTGATGAAATCGCCGTAGTGCAAGATTTTGCGGATGTATTCCCTAAGGAACTACTGGGATTACCCCCAGAGAGGGAAATTGAGTTCGTGATCGAATTGGCTCCTGGTACTGAACCTATTTCCAAACCTCCCTATCGGATGTCGTTGTCAGAACTGAAAGAGCTGAAAGTTCAGATGCAGGAATTGCTGGACAAAGGATTCATTCGTCCTAGCGCGTCACCATGGGGTGCACCAGTACTGTTTGTGAACAAGAAGGATGGGTCAATGCGGTTGTGTATTGATTATAGGCAACTGAATCAAGTGACGATTAAGAACAAGTATCCTCTACCGAGGATTGACGACTTGTTTGATCAGCTGCAAGGAGCCTCAGTGTTCTCTAAGATTGATCTGAGGACTGGCTATCACCAACTGAGGATTAGAAAGGAGGATATTCCGAAGACCACATTTCGTACGCGGTATGGTCATTATGAGTTTACGGTGATGCCATTTGGATTGACAAACGCCCCTGCTGCATTCATGGATATGATGAATCGTACCTTTAAGGAGTATTTGGACCAGTTTGTCATAGTCTTTATCGACGACATCCTGGTATACTCGAATAGTTCAGAGGATCATGAACAACACTTGAGGATCGTATTGACGACTCTCCGACAGCACGCATTGTACGCCAAGTTTAGTAAGTGTGAATTCTGGTTAGGTCGTGTAGCTTTCTTGGGCCATGTGATCTCAGGCGAAGGAATTTTAGTGGACCCAGCTAAGATTGAAGCAGTGTCGGACTGGCCGAGACCCACGACGGTGACTGAGATAAGGAGTTTCTTAGGCTTGGCCGGATATTACCGTTGTTTCGTGGAACAGTTTTCGAGTATAGCAACACTACTGACTAACCTCTTAAAGAAGGACACCAAGTTTGAATGGACAGATAGGTGTGAAAGGAGTTTTCAAGAGCTGAAGAGGAGATTGACCACAGCTCCAGTACTAACGATTCCATCAGGTCCAGGTGGGTACGAGATTTATAGTGATGCATCTTATCAAGGGTTAGTGTGTGTTTTGATGAAGCATGGACGAGTTGTAGCGTATGCATCGAGGCAGTTGAGGCCTCATGAAAAGAATTATCCGACACATGATCTAGAGTTAGTTGCGATCATCTTCGCCCTCAAGATTTGGAGGCACTACTTATGTGGAGAAAAGTTTCTTATCTACACGGATCATCAGAGTCTTAAGTACTTGTTTTCTCATAAGGAGTTGAACATGAGACAGTGTCGCTGGATGGAGTTGCTGAAGGACTATGACTGCGACATATTGTACCATCCAGGAAGGGCCAATAGAGTAGCTGACGCCCTCAGTCGTAAGTCGTCGATAGTACACTTCATGGCGAAGGAGTGGCATCTTCTAGAAGAGGCGAGAGATCTTGACTTTAAGTTTGAGGTAAGTCACCTCACATGCTTGATGGCCACCTTGCGAGTAGAGCCGCAGATTCAATCAAGGATTAAATCCTTACAGCCATTAGACCCAGTCCTTCAGAAGATTATCCAGATGAGCGAGGATAAAAGGAAACCAGACTTCCAAATTTCTGAGGAGGGGATATTGAAGTTTAGAGGAAGATTGTGTGTGCCTGATGATGCTTCACTGAAAGAAGAGCTATTGACTGAAGCTCATAGGAGTAACTATAGCATTCATCCTGGAAGTACGAAGATGTATCAGAATCTGAGGCCACACTATTGGTGGAATGGCATGAAAGTCGATGTAGCAAGACATGTGGCTAAGTATCTAACGTGTCAGCAAGTGAAGGCACAGCACTGCAAACCAGGAGGCTTATTGAAACCATTAGAGATCCCAGAATGGAAGTGGGAGCACATCACGATGGATTTCGTGACAGGTTGACCCAGGACTCAGCGAAATCACGATGCGATTTGGGTTATAGTGGACAGACTGACTAAGTCTGCACATTTCATTGCAGTACGTAAGGATTTTGCTTTGGACCGATTGGCTGAGTTGTATGTTCGACAAATTGTTAGACTCCACGAAGTACCAGTGACAGTCACATCTGATCGTGATCCGAGATTCACAGCTGCCTTTTGTAGGAGCTTGCAGACTGCTTTAGAGACAAAGTTGCGGTATAGTACTGCTTACCATCCACAGACGGATGGACAATCAGAGAGGACCATTTAGACTCTGGAGGACATGCTACGAGCATGTGTCTTAGATTTCAAGGGCAGTTGGGATGATCAGTTGCATCTAGTGGAGTTTGCTTACAATAATAATTTCCAGCAGAGCATTGGAATGGCTCCTTATGAGGCATTATATGGTCGTCCCTGTCGAACCCCTGTATGTTGGGAGGAGGTTGGAGAACAAAAAATCACAGGTCCAGAGTTAGTACAGAAATCAATTGAAGCAGTCAAGGTCATCAAGGATATGATGAAGACGGCTCAGAGCCGCCAGAATAGCTATGCTGATAAGAGACGTATGCCTTTGGAGTTTCAAGAGGGTGATCACGTGTTCTTGAAAGTGTCACCTAAGAGAGGATTGTCACGCTTTGGCAAGAAAGGCAAGTTGAGCCCTAGATATGTGGGGCCATTTGAAGTTTTGGAGAGAATTGGAGCTGCAGCCTACCGTCTAGCCTTGCCACCGAATTTGGCTCATATTCACAATGTCTTCCATGTGTCGATGCTGAGAAAGTATGAACCTGATCCCTCCCACGTACTGAGTTTCGATGAGATAGATGTTAATGACAGGGTGTCGTATGTGGAGCGACCGATCAGGATTGAAGATTGCCGAGAACATCGCTTGAGGAACAAAGTGATTTCTTTAGTCAAGGTGGTTTGGCAACATCATGACACGGAAGGTGCGACTTAGGAAAGTGAAGAGGCTATGAGGAGCCAATATCCTTCTCTGTTCGAGGGGACTACTAACGTAAATTTCGAGGACGAAATGTCCTAAGGGGGAGAGAATTGTAACAGTCCAAATTTTAGTGTTATAATATAAAGCTTTCTATCTCTTATGTCTTTTATTTCCTTCACGCAAGGGCCAAGCCCAGCCCACGCCTTCCTTTCTTTCTCTCCTTCTCGGCCCAGTCAGGCTTTTCCTTCTCTTGGCCCACTCGAACAGCAACTTGGCCGACCCACTCCATCACTATTCATCGTCTCCTTCCTCTATCACACGAGAAGCCCTAGCCGCCGCCATCACCAAATCAACGCGAGAAACTCGCGTTTACACCAACGTCTCGCCCCCACGATCTTCTTCCACAACAAACTCAGCAAATTTTTCGCTTAAACACAACTATAGAACCCTAGCCGCAGTTCTTCATACTGGGACGCGTTTCAATTAAAGGAAAACGTGAACCGAAGCTCCCCTATTTTGTTCTTGCTGAAATTGTGAGTTTCGGACGAGCCGTGACCCTTGCAGAGAACTTGTTTTGCTCGGGGAACCTTGGACGTGACCTAGCTTTCTCCCGGTCACGACTGGTTGTTACTCGGTTCTTCCCCGGTTCGCCTCCTTGTTCTGTCCAGCCGTGGCCCAGCTCCCTCAGGCCACGAAAAACCGCAACCACAGGCCGAGAAGCCGCAGCAACAGATCAGGAACCACAGTCATAGGTCTAAACCGAGCTGTTCGGTTCAGCTGCTCGGTCACGGACGATCCTCGCTCGGTTCCATCGCTGCTCGCAGCCGCCACTGCCCTGTCTCGTCCGGGCTGTGAACCATCCTCCCCAGTCACGAGCAACTTCTACTCGCCTCAGACCCAACTTGTTCCAGCTCGAGTCACACCGTCGACGCCAGCTCCCACGCCCAGCCACCACGCCATCGCCGTCGTCCAGCCACGCCGGTGACGCCATCCCGTCGCTTCACGCCGTCTTCAAGCCGACGTCCAGCCTTCCCTTCGCTCGAGTCGACCGAGCGTCTGATCTTCAGCTCTCAGCCGCCGCGCCGTCGCCTTGTTCCTTCCACAGCTCACGCCGGACCTTCAGCTCAGACCGCCCCTCAGCTCACACCCGCAGCTTGCTGAAGAGCTCTCAGCTTGACTGCATCTCCCTCAGCTCCATATCGTGAGGCAGAAGCTGTGAGTAGCTTCTATGGGCTATATTTGGGCCCAGTAGCTTCTGTGGGCCGAACCAAACTAAGGTGGGCCTTGATCCAGCCCAATCTGAGAAGTTGGCTCACTCTCCAACAGTCCAATCAGCCCGCGATTAAGCTTGTCGGACCGTCGTCGGATATCCCGCCGTCGTCGTCAAATTAGAAGCTTGGAATTAGGTGAGTTTGCTCCCTAACTCCTAATTAGGGCTGTTAATTGCTCTAGTAGATGTAATTTGATGTGATTAGACTTGTTTGATAGTTAATTTAAAATTTAGGGCCTATTTGGAGGGAATGATTGAAATAGGGGCGATTTCGTAAAATTAGTATTTTAAGGGTATAGTTGTGAAATTGGATATTTGAAGGATTAATTAATAAATTAATATATTTAGAAATGTGGATTATTGGTTAAGGATGTGCAAATTTGTAAGTTTAGAGGAATTAGAGACAATTTATTAATTTTGGTCCAATTAGACCTAAGTTAAAGTTTTTGGGTAAATTGATAGATTTAATTAGTGGGAGGACAATTGCCAATTAAATCAGTTTTGGAAATCATTAATTAGTGGATGATAGAAAAATATGAAATTCGGAATATTTTGAGATTGATAAGTTGATTATGTCATATTGTAGTCTAATTAGGGTTTTTAGGGGTAAAAATGTAATTTTGAAAATTTTGAGGGCAAAAGTGTAAATTTGACAACTTGGAGAAAGCTTTGAGGAATGTTGGCTGCGATGGTATCAAATTATTAATAGTGATGAATTGGTTTGATATTCGGGTAAGTACGATTAATTATTCTGTTTTGATTAGTTAGGGATTTATTATGTAATTTTAGGTAATTTGCAATATTTTGGAATAAATTCCAGAAATTGCGTGATTGGCTAAGTGGCTATTAATTAAGGCGATGTCACCCGTAGATGATCGAATCGAACACTTTGGATTCGATTTAGGGACCCGGGTGAATCCCTAATTGGTAGGTCCAGGCAGTCGATATTAGTTACTTTGAGAAATTATCTCAAGTTATTTATGGCTTAGTTGTGGATGTTTGTTTAATATTTTTGATTGATCGATTGGTTGAGATTGATTTATTAATTGCTATTGGATATTGATTGTTTCATAATGTGATTTATTTATTTAATTCTTGGTACTCATTATAATTGATTTGATGTTAGATTATATTGGAGGTTGATATTGTGACATTTATATCGAATTATTTGGAGAACAATCTATGAAAAGGGTTTATTGACAGATCATGGGTTGTGAGGAGTGTGGTTTAAATTAATTATACGGTTAGGAACCCTAGAGTGAATATCAACCTAATTAAGAAGTAGGGGGCAAACTCGATGAGTTTATCTCATCTTAAAATTATTTGTTCAGGTCCTATTATTGCAGCTCCTCCACGAGGATCAGGTGATGCAGGAGGCGCAACCAGATGAGAATAGTTGTTTTGATTTGTGTTTAATTAGAAGGATTTTGGTGTTGAGGAAATTGTTTTTCCGAACTATCTTTTAGGTTGATTAGAAAATAATGTTGACGTTTTCGAATTCTTTTTAGATATTTGATTAGTTTATTGGAGTTATTGTAATAATTAAAATACCTCAGGATTTGGTCGGGGTTTCGTTTAATGAATTTTCCGCTGCATTTCTTCATGTATTAAATCTATTGGAAGTTAATTTATTTGGTCGTCGATAACACCTGGGATTATCGAAAATTTATCGATCTTTGTGGAGTGTCTTCGAGACTGTCATGTACTCGGGTGCGGGGCGTGACAAAATTAACTTCATCCTTCATCTCATCGGCATCAGATTTTGAATTCTAGAGACATAATTTCGTATACCATGGCATGATATTGCGTGACCGAGAACTTCGTTGAGACCCCAATTTCTTCTCTCCTTTGGTTGGTTTTGTCCCAGGAAAATGACGGACTGTTTTAAATGCCAAGACAACTTCTCTACTTGAAAATGGAGCTTCACTTGTCATTTAGCAATGTGTCGACAGACGATCGAGCTTGGAGAAGCCAGTTTTCAACCCAATTGATTAGGATATAATTTGTGGGAACCTTCCTTGGTCGGGGGGTCGCACTTCTATTAAAATGATGGAGACAGTCTCCGCAGCTCTTCAAGGAAGAAGCCACGTCCAACTATTTTCTATTCGCAAGGCGTGGCACCGCCATGCTGGGGCCACCAAATTAGATCTTAAAAAAAAATAGTTTCTGAAATTTTATTGTTATTACAATTGATATAATTGGTAGATGGAATTAGAAGAGCTCCGAACAAATGTTTGCCTCTCTTGTTTTTGTCTATTTAGGCTAAATGAGACGACAAGAGCTCGGATGGCAATTTCCCGACCATGGGATCATCGTGCTTGGGCCACCAAATGAGTTTACAATTGATTCATGGGATTTATTTTTCGGCAAACATCGGTTATTAGTGGATGGGATTAGGAAAGCTCCGAATGGATCTTCATCTCAATTTTATTCTGTGTAGGCTTGAAGAAATGGCAAGATTTCAACGAGCGGTCCCCTAATCGTGATATCGTCATCCTTGGCCCACTGAATGAATATAATATTAATTTCTAGAATTTTATCTTCGTCAAAATTGATTGTTGGTGGATGGAACTAGGAAAGCTCCAAATAAATCACCATCTCATTTTTTTTGTCATATATGTTCCAGCTAAACAAAACAACAAGAGTTTAGAAAGCGATCTTCTAGCTGTGGCTCCACCATCCTTGGGCCACCAAAGGAATTTAATATCAATTCCTGGAAAGTTTATTTTTCACCTAAATCATTCATCGTTGGATGGAATTAGAAAAGCTCCAAATAAATTTCCATCTCATTTATTTGTATTTGTTCAGGCTAAGAGAAGCAACAAGAGCTCAAAGGGCAATCCCCTAAAAAGCGTTGACTATTTTCCGATTTATAAATATGGACACCACATATGTGAACCCTTTTCTTTGGGTCGAAAATCACTCTATTATGTTCACGTCAGTAGTAGTTTAATAAAACAAATCACTAACTTTAGCACAAAGCATTTCCAAAAGGCTAGAAAGGGAATAGGTAACCCATGTACTCGGTAGGCTCTTCATTCGTTGGGCTTTAGCAGCCCAGTCCACAATTTGGTTGCGTTCCCTTGGGCAATAGGCTAGTTGTAAATTGGTGAACATTTTTGCACGGGCTTGGGCCTCAGTGATAAGCGCATATGCCTCCCAGCTTGCCTGATCTGCGCTTGCACTGATCATCCCCACCAAATCACTTCAATCTGTCTCCACAATCAGCTTCAGTTCGTGTTGGCCTTGGAAATACTTTAGGGTTTCCAGTATAGCCGCTGCTTCCGCCTAGGTTGGTGAGGAGACACGTAACAATCGAGCAAATCTATCGAGGAGAAACCCCTGGCTGTCTCGGCAAATGCACGCCATGGCCCCGTCCCCTATTTTTTGGGTCAAACAAGAGGAGGAGGTATCCATACCGAAGGTCCTGTTTTCTGTGCAAGTGGTTTGCTAATTGCTTTCTCCGACCATCGTTTGAAGTTTTTTTCTTCTGCCCTGGCTAAGGAGATAACTTATTAGGGGTTTACTTTCTGAGCTCGGAACACCAAGCCATTTCTGGCCTTCCAAATCTGCATATACCACATATGCATACCTTATCCACATTATAATATGCTTCTTTTTAATAAAAAAAAAGTTTATTGCACATCAAATGTAGGGTTGCTAGATCCTTTCTTCATAGTTTTCCAATTCCATGATCTCTTTCACTTCCCCTCCTGATTTAATCAATGGAATAATAAGCAACAGATGACATCTTCGTCACTTTGCCCATTTTACCATGACCTATCTTGGGAGTGACTGGCCATGGGTATTAAATAATATAAGATAAGGGCATCTAATTATGTTTTCGTTTTTAACAATAAGGTTAGGTGGTGTTCATGACATTAAGTAATTCTTCTGTCCAAGACCTAATCTTTGCCTGCTCCAATTAAAAAGTAGCATGTAACTATTGACATCACTCCTAGGTTTAATTATGGAGGAGATGGAAGAGGTTGAAGAATATAAGAGGTGATATTCCCTAAAGTCAAGAAGATAGAAGTTGAAATTCGAGTCGATGTGAGAGAGAGAGAGAGAGAGTCTAGCATGCAAAGGATCCATTCGGATTTTAAATACCGAAACACTCGACAGATAAAATTAAACATATGAATTCACGCCTTCTCTTTGGGATATTATTAAAAAAATACAAATTTAAGAAATTTGGGGAAAATTTTCCTATGGTATCAGTCGCTATCCTGTTTTATTATTAAGGTACAGAGAGAGAGA
Source organism: Melaleuca alternifolia (assembly GCA_019926035.1). NCBI lineage: Eukaryota > Viridiplantae > Streptophyta > Magnoliopsida > Myrtales > Myrtaceae > Melaleuca > Melaleuca alternifolia. The sequence continues at coordinate 859,516 of JAGKPW010000366.1, forward strand.
CAGAGACAGAGACAGAGGAAGTGGTCCAAAGAGAGGGACTTGGCATGTTGCTACCTCTGACAAGTAACAAGGACAGCTATCCAAATTGACCACATTCTTCACAAAAATCAGTTTCCAAGCTCAGTTCCTCGGCAGGAAAAGGATGCCCTGACGAGAGGGGATGTCCATCCTCAAGCTTAAGCCAATCGCCATGGACGTTGTTGAATTTTGTGGCGATTCACATAGACTTTTTCTTTTTGTGTAATCTATATGAGAGTCTCTTAACTCGAAGGGATGCACTGATTTTTTCGTCCTTCCCCGAAATAATCTTGATCGTTTATTTTACAAATACTGATCCATGGAAAAAATCTCAAAGTAGCTCTGTTTCATTATATTCCATCTATATCACAATTCCACTCATTGAATATCCCTTTGGGATCACCGCTAAAATTGGAACTGCATCTATCCCAATGAATTTTTTAGCTTGTTCCTTAGCCCTCTTCTTTAGCACCGGCTTTCTTACCTTTTTCCATACCGAAACTTGGATTTTCTTATTCTCTAACAACTTTCCTAAAAAGAATTTAAATCTCGACGTATTTTGTTTCCACATGTTTTTATATGATTCCTTTGTATTGTATATATTTTAACAGTAAATTTTTTGCATCTTTTAATTATTTGAATATTTCGTAATAGAATGATTGTGTTTAATTTTTAGAATGTCAAATTTTTGCCTATACGAAACTCGTGTGTACATTTGGTTATACAATATAGCGGATATAAACAAGCCAGGCTTCACCCAAAAAAAAAAATGCCAGGGTTATATGATTTTAGTGATTTAGTGCCCATAATATTTTATCTCTATTTATTGTCACATGATTTTGATCACTGGAGAGTCATTAGCTTATGTTGGCAATTACAATAGTGTAAAATGAAATACCTATCTTTCAACCTTTAATAGTCATGTTTCTCGCGTTAATTCCTTGCTAACCCTTAAAACCATAAGGCCGTTTCATCATACTTAACACTACAATCACCGGTGATACTTCGCATATAAAATCATGGCACCTGTTACAAGATCAATCAAATATTTGCTAAAGGAGTCAGCTGATAGTTTTAACAGCATTGTTGCCGTTGTAATCCGTCCTAAGGAACATCAAGATTACGAGATGAGATCATAGTGATAGTTGAACTAAATTAAAACCTTAGATCAAACATAGCCATTCTAATTCCTCTTTGACAGATGCAAACATTGGATTTACTTGGCTAAGTCAGAAAATTTGTTTCATTGAATGAATACAGTCCATAGGCAGTTGGGTTCACGTTCCTTTCCTTTTCCACCGCACCAGAAAACAACCCTCCCAACCTACCTATTACAGTGAATTGGCCCCACAATACAATAACTTTTATAATGTCACGGATTTGTTGTAAATAAATAATCAATGAATTCGACCTATGAAGGCGTCACTAAATGTGACCGGTGATAGATGATGCAAACTTGCATCCAATAACTTTTCATGTTTGGTACATGACCGACGAAATTGATGTCACGTTCTATAGTTTTCAAATCACTATCCTAGTCGTCCAACACATCGAGGCATTAAGAAGATGTTGAGAGAGAGAGAGAATGAATATGGGCGCGTCCAGTCCTAATCAGTCGATTAATTTTATATGTTTTTTTGACAAAGGTGAATAGTTTACGATCTCGGCAAGAAAAGCAAGTCGTTGGCAACAAACATGCCGATGTTTACTTGCAACCCAAAGAATTTGAAAGAAAACGAAAACTATGAGCGAGGGTTGGCTGTGGCCATCGGCCAGTAAGTTAGGCTAACTTATGTAGGGGGAGGAGGGGATCAACAAGGACTAATTCGAAATAAACTAAAAAATGATGGGGTAATATATTCGAACCTCCACAATTGTTTATTCTGTTAAGAAAGAGACACCTTCACTGTGAAGGTTATAAACCAGAAAAGCCCCCTTATATTCTTCTTCTTCTTTTTGTATAAACGCTCCCTCTAAGAAAAATGAGAGGGTGTGTTTACTGTTCGATACACAGACCGTATAAATCACAGCCACCTATATCATGATCGATATATAAAATTCATGCATAGTTGTTGCAACTGACTATCTACATTATTCAATGATTGATGGGAGACTTGTATAAACACAAAAGTTTTCCTCTTATTTTTTTATATATCTATTTCCTTACACTAAATTTCGTAGACGATTTGGTTCATTCGTTCGTGTTGTGTGGATACCTTTTGATGTTAACCCATGAGAAGCAGGCGCAAAGAAGAAGCTCGACGCCTTTTGAAGACTACAATAATTCACTCCCAATTCTAAAGTTTTGAAAATTATGGCATGTTATCACAAGCACATTTGGAGATTCGTAAATCCAGCCCTTCTCGAACAATTTTCACACTTCGGGTTTCAATGCAGCCGGTGCATGCAATAACATGACCGACAAATATAGCGCAAATTAGAACTTGTCCAACTTTCAGGGTGAAGACGCGAGACCGGCGATGTTGAAAAATATGCTGCATAGTCGCCCAATTAATTCCACGAGAATTGTTCGTGGAAGTGAAGCGGATTTAATAGGACGAAACAGCATAACAAGAAATTGGATTTTCTTGCCGCTATATATGTGGATCTGATTCTGCATATTACTGAGCAATCCCACCTCACTGTCCATGTACTAAATGCACACGAAGAAAAAAATCTATTCATAAGAACAACAGTGGATACATAAAGGAAGAACTTTCAAAGAGATAACTCAATATATGACGTAGCAAAAGACCTATGTATGTACACACACACAGAAACCGGCCAATGCTCACCGACGACTGTCCACACATGACCCGGAAAGTCAGTTTACCTGAAGTTCAAAGGACAAATCCTAACATGTTTATCTCCCAATACCCGAGTATTCAGAATTCTAGATTTATCAATAGCAAGCTCAGACCGATTTGAGCACCTTCCACACTTCTGACCCTAGATCCGGCCTATTCCTTCTGCTCATCTCGCAGCACCTCAAAGCCAAATGAGTCAACTCCTCGGCCATCATATAGGGCCACTCTCCAGCCAATGGATCCAAGATGGTCTCCAAAGTGCCCGCGTTAACTGCCCTTTGCACTAAGTTCGCTATTCCTAAGGCGGGCTTCCTCGTGAATAACTCAAGCAGTATAATCCCAAAAAAATAAACGTCGAACTTCGTCGTGAGCTCTCGTGTCACGAGGAACTCCGGGTCCATGTACCCAAACGTTCCTTTCGGGTCGGTTGGGTACACAACAATGGTGTTGTTGCTAGAATGCTCGCCGCTGGACAGCAGTCGGCAGATGCCAAAATCGGCGAGCTTGCTCACTAGGTGCCTGTCCAGTAGGATGTTCCCTGGTTTGACGCCCCCATGGACAATGCTGTGAGGCTTGCAAGAGTGGAGGAAGGCCAGGACGGAGCAGAGCTCCTTCGCAATGCGTATTCAAGCTCGCCATGGCAGCTGCTTCGCCTTGTTGTTGCTGCGGAGCCAGTCTTCAAGGCTGCCGTTTGGTATATTCTCGTAAACGAGAGTGCAGGGTTCAGGACAAGCGCCCATGAGCGTGATGAGATTAGGATGCCTCACCTTGCTCAACACATCCCCCTGGGAGACATTCAAGCAAGAGTTCGATGATTAACAATGAAATCCTCTATCGCTGTGAGGAATGTACTCTTACAGCGTGATGCCATAGAGAAATTATTGTGGAGAACAAATTTACTTCGCGATGCACGAAGTCTTTACAAATTTTTATTGTTCTTAATTTTGGTTCAGAGAAACCATGAAAACAAGTAGAGGATACTTGAGAATTCTTACCTCCTGTTGAAATTCCTGTGAGCTTTGCATGCCAGGGATTTTCATGATCTTTATAGCGGATTCGGTTCGCCTGCTGTGGTGGTTCCACAGCAGGGGTGCTTTTGTTTTAATACCAGCCGTCGGATCAGATCCGACAGGTGGAATTAGACCACATCATTCGGGTGCCCAAACCCTAAAAAAAAAAGTAATTTTCATTTCGAATATTAACTTTTCTCTCTCCCGCCCACTATTCCGTTCGTGCTTCGAAGCTCCTCTCCCTTATTCACTTCTCTCTCTTCCGGTTCTCTCTCTGAAATTCTCCGATTCACTTGTTTCCCAGCGTCGCCTCTTCTTCTCCTCCTCCTCCTTACGCCGTCGGCTGTACGCGCGATGGCAGCGACTGCAACTATTTCACTGCCATGCGCCCTCCTTCCTCACCAAGGTGGTTGTCCTGTTTCGTCTTCCTCTCGGTGTCCTTTCTAGAGAGTTTCGGCCGAAAGGAAAGCTTCAGACTTTGATAGCGTTGACGACCGCGACGCCACCACCCTCCGACGACCGCGACGCCACCTCCTCCCGATTTGGCATTTCGGGAGACCACTGCCCCCTTGATAGGCGAAGAAGGTAGATCTGCGACTCTCTCTCTCTCTCTTTGATTCATCGATCTAGACGGATTCAATCTTTCTTAGCTTAGAATGTTGGCTGCTCAAAGTTGAATGTTGGCTTCCACTTTACCGTTATTATGAGCAGAACATAATATTTGCTATGGTTATAAGAAAGTGATTGCCCTGTAATTTGAGCAGCCCTATTGATTACTGGACCAAATAAAGTGGGTCCTGCCAGGGAAAATTGTGCATAGCACCAGCATAAACAGCCATGATACCTTCGACTCCTTCAACCAATCAACAAAGAGTTCTAACTGTGAATTATGGAATTAGAAATGACAATGGGCGATAGAGCTCCACCATCAAGCATTTTAGAAAAAAAGTGTTTCTAGCTCACAATTCCAACGAGAATCAAGGATTACATATAGGAGTTCAACACACACACACAAAAGGACTTTCGCAGCAAGAACCTGCAAAATAGGGTTGGGGCGATCGCAGCATAATCGCTCCACCTCCAGAATCGGATTCGTCCCTCTGACTCCACACAGCAAACTGACACACATCCTTCAATAAAAGAAATAGAAAACCCATTGAGACTTTGATCCAGGACGCACAACAGAACCAGCAAAATTAGACGAAAGAGAGAGAGGGGTTACTGGAAGTAGTCGTAGGCACCGACGGTGAGGAAGTGGTGGATGGAGGCGATGGGAGTGCGGCGGAAGATGGGCCACTGGCCACACAGGAACGAGACGACCACCACCAGCGTCGCTAGCCCGTGCAGCACCAGAACCCACTGCACGGCCATCTCTCCCTCCCCCTCTTTAGCGAACGAAACTTTCAATCGAACTGGTCAGTTCGTTCATTCGAAGAAGACCCTTCTGCCGTTGTCTGATGAAGAAGATCAACTTCCTTGCGGAAATCGAAAATTGTCGAATCCGTCTAGATCGATGAATCAGAGAGAGAGAGAGAGTCGCAGATCTACCTTCTTCGCCTGTCGAGAGGGCAGTGGTCTCCCGAAATGCCAAATCGGGAGGAGGTGGCGTGGCGGTCGTCGGAGGGTGGCGGCGTCGCGGTCGTCGAAGGGTGGGTGTCACGCCCCGTACTCGAGCACATGACAATCCCCGAAGATGGTCCTCATCGGTCGATAAATTTGCGATAATCCCAGGTGTTATCGATAACCAATTATATTAACCAAGAATACCAAATTAATGCATAAAGAAATGCAACATAATGCATTAAATACAACCCCGACCAAATCCTGAGGTAATTCATTTATTACAATAACTCCAATAAACTAGTCAATTATCTAAAAGAATCTAAAAGATCAACCTTATTTATTAATGACAAACTAAAAGATAATTCAAAGAAACAATTTCTTCGTAATCAAAATCCTTCTAATCAAACATAATACAAATAAACTATTATCATCTGGCTGCACCTCATGTATCACCCGATCCTCGAGGAGGAGCTGCAATAGTAGCACCTGTACAAATAATTTTAAGATGAGATAAACTCATCGAGTTTGCCCCCTACTTCTTAATTAGGTGGATATTCACTCTAGGGTCCCTATCCTGACAATTAATTCAGTCCTCACGTCTCACAACCTGTGATATTGTCACGTCTCTAGCCCCTCATGATAGATTTATTCACTAAATGAATCAATTTAATTGACACAATATCAATCACCAAGAAAATCCAATGTAAAGTCAATTATAAGCAACACTAAGAATTAAATAAATAAATTCATTATTAAAACGATCAACATCCACTCGCAGTTAATAAATCATTCTCAATCAATCGAATAATCAACAATATTAAATAGGCATCCTCAAATAAAACATAAGCAATTTGAGGTAATTTCTCAAATTATCCGATATCAACTGCCTGAACCTACTAATTAAGCATTCACCCGGGTCCCTATATCGAATCTAGAATGTTCGATTCGAATAACTACGGGTGACATCACCTTAATTTGTAGCCATTTAGCCAATCACACAATTTCTGGAATTTATTCCAAAATATTGCAAATTACCTAAAATTATGTAATTTAACCCTAATCAAGCAAAATAGAGTATATACTCGTAATTATTCGAATATCAATCCTATCCTTCACTAACCATGATTTGATACTATCGCAGCCAATATTTCTCACATATTCCTCTAAACAGCCAAAATTACACTTTTGCCCTCAAATTTCAAAATTACATTCTTGCTCTTAAAAACTCGAATTATGCTATAATAGGACAAAATCAATATGTTACCCCTAAAATATTCCAAATTTCCAATTTCTCTACCATCCGTTAATTCAATAATTTTCTAAACTAATTAAATTGGCAATTATTTTCTCAATCAACCAAATCTATCATTTTACTCTTAAATCCCTAACTTAGGCCTAATTGGACCAAAATTAGTAATTTGTCTCTAATTCCTCAAAATTACCAACTTGCATCTCATTAACCGTTAATTTGCATATATGAATTTATCAATTTGCCATTTGATCTTGCTACTATCCAATTTCACAATTCTACCCTTCAGTAATCAAATTTATGAAATTACCCTTACCTGAATAAAAGTCTCTAATTAGGCCCTAACCACCAAATAAACCAACCAACAAGTTCAATCACCCAAAAATTATACTACTAGGGCAATTAACCGCCCTAATTAGGAGTTAGGGAGCAAACTCACCTAATTCCAAGCTTTGGCGTCTAATTTAACGACGAAGGTGAGTTGTCCCGCGAATAGTCTGGCGACGGTCCGGCAAACTAATTGGTGGGCTGACTGGAGCTGGAGTGAGTGGGTCAGACGTTCGAATGGGCTGGATAGGCTGGCCAAGGCCCACCGTAGCTTGACCCAAGCCCACAGAGGCTTCTGTTCATTGGTTCTGAAATAGGGAAGGCACAGGTGAGCTGCGGGACTCCTTTGCCGCGAGCTGAGGGCACAAGCTGAAGGGCGGTGTGAGCTGAAGGCGGTGTGGGGCGACGGCTAAGCGGCTGGACGTGATGGCTGAGCGAGTTGAAGCAGCAGGCGTCGACGGCGTGGCTGGTGGCTCGACGGAGGCAACGGGTTTAAGCCACGACGGGTCTCGGGTTCATGATGACTAACCCGAGCAAAGCTGCTGCAGATCCGAGCAATTTGAAGAACGTCCAATGAACTGGTTGACGGCAACGACGACGAGGGGAAGCGTCGTGGGTGACGGCGAGACCCACGGCCCTTCCGAGCAGGCGAGTCCAGCGACGAGGGAGCAGGGGAGCTGGCCTTGGCTCGGCGTTGGACGACACAGCGGCTGGGGTGAGCTCCAACGGCGACGATGACGACCAGACGAACCTCACGATCTTTCTCGCGCCGTTCTCCAGTCAGCAGCGTCTAAAAAATCAAAGGGAGCGGCTAACGTTTGGGTAGGAAGGGCGGTTGGAGGTTGAAGACGATGAATAGTACCAAGGAGGGATAATATCGGGGAAAGAGGAGGGGAAAAGGAAAAGAAGGGGAGAGAAGAAGAGTGAGCTGGCGAGAGGAGGGCCTTGTGGTGGGCCCCTTTTGCGCGTACGTGCGCCAGAGAGGGAAGAAAAAGCTGTGATGGAGTCAACAAAATAAAGGAGTTGACTAAGACTGGGGAGGGAGCAAAATACGAAAAAGACAAGGGAAAAGTAAGAGAAAATTTCAAGAGAAAAAAGCATAATGGCGAAGGGAGGTTGCAACATTGCAGAGAAGGTTGGAAAAATCAACAAAAGTGGGCTATTACAGTGGGGGCATCACCGTCGGGGGAAGAGCGGAGAGAGGCGAGAGACGGAAGTTCATAAACGGCGTGAGGAGGGTTTATTAAAACTCCATAACACTCAGCGCGTCAAATTTTGAAAATTGTGGGCCCGCCGGACACGTGTCGATTTGTGAATGGATCCGGTACGAATGACGTGGTACCGGTCCTGTACATAATATTTTCTCCTGCTTTTCCCTGCTTTTGTTGACTTTCTCATTCACTCTTCTTATCTCTGCAAGCGCACGGAAGGGACCCACCTGCAGGGTCCCATCCCTTCTCTTTCTGTCCCCTCTTGGCCTCGTCTTCTTCTTCCTCTCGTGGACGCCGGAGTTTTCTTCTTCTTCTTCTTTGTTTTTCTTCTTCGTCGTTCTCTCTCCTGCGCCAACGCAACTTGGTTGCTCCTCCGTGTCGCCGCGTCTGCTGCCCAAAGCTTCGCCTCAGCTCAGCCGCGATGCCGTCTTCTTCCTCTTGTCCTCGACGTTCTCCTCCTTCCATGTGCCCGCCCGAAGCCGCTTCTTCTCGAGCTCTTCCTCGCTATTCATTGTCGTCACTCCGGCTCGTGCGACACCACCGCCACGGACCTCGCCGCGATCGTCAGAGATACTCCTCAGCCCACCACGACGCCAACCCAGCTTTTATTTATCGTCAATTTGGGCCCGAACGCCTTCGATTGCAAAACCCTCTCTTGAAGCGATTTTCCGGCGACATTGAGTAGAGCTTCATCGCGCCTCGCCGCCGCTTGCCAGCTGCCATAGTAGGTCCCCACCATCGACCCATACCCCTAAGTGCCGTCCCAAGCCGTCCGGCCACCATTTCGACGCTGGAACAGTGCCGGCCAGCTCTTTTTGGCCACTGTCCAGCCCCTTTTGGTCGCGACCGGAGACCCTCCGCCGTCCATCTACCTTCAACACCTCGCCTAGGTGATCGGCCACCTCGACACTGCCAAGAGCCACCCTTGGAGTCGTCGCCGGAAGCTCGTCGGAGACTCGCCGGAACCCTCGTCGGCGCCGGCGCGGGGGCCTTGAGCGCGAGCCTCCCCTCTGATGCGTGAGCCCAAACTTGGTGGGCCCTAGTCAGCCCAACCTGGCCCAAGAAGAAAAGAATAAGGAAAAGAAGAAAAGAAAAAAAAAGAAAATGAAGAAAATGAAAGAAAAAGGAAAATAAACTAGAGAAAATTCGTGGACCGCCACCAGTCGCTTGAAGACGCAAATTGATCAGAGTAGACCTTTTAAATTTTAATTAGGGATGTTTATTGCCTTAGTAAATTTATTAGGACAATTTTGTTGATTTATGACGTGATTGGATTGGTTATCGGTGAAAAATCGGATGCGATTATAACATCAGGTTTTAGAGGAACAATGCAAGGTTAGTACGAATGGTTTTATGCACTCTTGTTGGCTGTGTATTTTATTTATTTAATTTCAGCTTTTATTTATTTAATTTCAGTATTAATTGAATTGAATTGAATTTTAATATTTAATTATTTAATTTTCCGCATTATTTAATTGTGCAATTAATTGATTGTCTGGGTCACATGATTAGTCTTAATTGTCGGGATTTGGACTTGGCTAAATTTGAGTGGCGGATTAGATGATTTAAGAGTGAGGTTGAGATCGGCCTATCATGTCTGTGTATCGGGTGTCAGGATAGTGTGGTGCGATAAAACGAGTATGATGTCATGGGGATCCATTTATAATTTGGCGAAATGGGCCGATCTTGACCGTGTACCGAGTACCAAAATTTGATAGCGACTAGATGGATCGAATATAGGGCCATTGGGCCGAGATATAAATCGAACGTTGAAGGAAGTCAAATGAGAGACTAGTGGATTAATGATTAGTGAAAGTTGAACTATGATGTGGTGATGAGACAGGAAGGTTAGTTAGGTCTTAGGCCGGTTGTGGACGGCCTTGAATTATTGATTGGGCAATTTATTTAATTATTGATTTATTTGTGTAATTTATTTAATTATTGGTAATTTATTTAATCATTGCAATAGATCTTGATTGGTGAGATGATTGAGCTTAGTGCCATGTAGCGACTAGGGTCCGGTGACCGCGGAATAGAGAGACTAGTGGAGAGTAAGTATGATAGGATAGACAGTGAGGTCGAACTATGTCCTAGGTGACTGAGGAGATGTGGGGTGCGACTAGGGACCCTAGGGCAATTAATAGACATAGTTTTGGGTTAGGAGGTTGGCTCACTGAGATATCTCTATCTCAAACCGTCGTGATAACCATTTTTCAGGTACATGATTGGAGATCGAATTTTGGAGACGAGTTCTGTGGGAGTCGACATGGCGAAGATTCGCGCTTCCGTTGGAGACTGGAAGGACGGCAACAAGTCCTGAGATGTTGCACTCTTAGACCGAAGGAAAGGAAGAAGAAATTCAAAGACCGTCGCAGGCTCGAAGAGCGGGGCGTGACAACCTTTATAAACGCTCCCGCAACCACCTTCTCCAATCTTCAATGATGGGTTGAAGTTCTGCGCAGCTTCCTCAATTTCGGTCATGGAGAACTCGGAGAAGTACTTTGTGCTCGAGGAATCTCCTTGTCTTCTGTTCACCTCCTCGGCCTTTTGAAGTGCGTTATCGAGGTCGACCTGCAACAGTTCTCGCTCTTGTCTATAAGTCCTCAACATCTCCTCTGTCGAGATGACTTTCAGCTCCAACTCCCTTCTACTCTGGTCAGTCTCAACAAATTGACTCTCAAGCTGCGATTTCTCATCCTGGGCAACGCGAAGTTCTTGCATCACTTTGTCTAGCTGATCCTTCACGTTCTCAAGTTCTTCCTCCAACTTCTCAGCACATAATCTCTGCAGATACTTCCGGTTAAAGTTTACCCATTATACGACAATCAATGGTTCATCCTTTATTTTTTTTTCCACCAGTCAATAAATCATCTTTCATCTTCATGTAAATTATGTCATACATGGCATCCATGGGTTACATTTTAGGATGAATTGTTTCCAGGGATTTCAGGATGGTCCTCAACTATCAGAGTTGAGCATAATTAGTAGGAAATTTCCATTTCTAAAATGATCAATTTACAAAAGTTAGAGCGACTGGTCGACGTGTAGCAAAGCTTGCCAGTTAATATATTGACATTTTACCTTTCTGGGATCCTTTGGCCTGCCTTTGGTGATATCTACTTCCGCTTCAGCACAAGTCGTCACTCCATCTTCAAGCACTTCTGGCTCATCATTTTCATTCATATCCTGTTACAATTTTAGAACTAAATTTGCTATATTGAAAAGTTAAGTATTGAACTGACTACTATACAATAGGTTTATGACTTGTTGGATAATTTTTAGGACTTGTTGGATAATTTTTTTACATGTTTTTGTAAAAAATTATCAAAAGACCCACTAGTCGACAATCATGGCCTTGTCACACTCCCCACATCGACAGTTGTTCTGAAGCTTGCAACTCCTCCACACGGTTATAACATCTCGTGTTTCTTGACCATTATCATTAGTGGCTTTCGAGATTTATGATTCCACAAGCTGGTGATTATGCTTGCTTCACGATTGAATGAGTTGTTACAATTGCTGGCTTGAACGCTTATTTTGTTCTTGATCCATCGATCTTCACCATAGTTTCGATTCGGTTGTTAACCGAACAAAGTCTCATTTCCTGCCGCTTGTACTTAGTAATTTTCCTTGTATTGTTTGTTTGCAACTCCTCATCGCCTTTCTTGATTACCTATAGTTTCCGATCCGGACTTAACAAATTTCACCTCGATCATGTCTTGCTTGGTCTTATCCAGTCCCAGTCAATGGTCAAGGGGTTGGGTAAATTTTTGGTATCAACAGTATGATATGCGACCAAAACATTTTCAGCAAGAAAGTCAAGTAGTTGGCAACAAGCATAGTGATGTTTAATTGTAACTCAACGAACTTGACAAGAAAACGAAAATTATGAGTGATGGTTGCTTGTGGGTATTGGTATATAAGTTATGCTAATCAGCTGGGGGAGAGGATCGAGAAATATTTATTCGACTAGTAATGGAGTCATACACCAAACCTCGACATTTTCTTTTTCTAAAACTCGGGATGTTACTAAGAAAGGATAATTGATATGAAGCAGATGAATATACGAGGCTCCGGGCCTTTTGAAGACGTGCCGCAACCATGGAAAACTGTCTCGTGTCAACATAAGCACATTTGGAGATCTGTACGCAATTAGATCGATCTTGCCCAGTTCTCATACTTCGAGTTTAAATGCTTCCATTGCACTCAATGAAGTGGCCGATCAGGATACCGAAAATTGGCACTTATAAACTTACAGAGGAAAGAGGTGAGACGGAGATATTGGAAAATATGCTGCATAATCCGCCAATTTATTCCATGAGAATTGTTCGTGGAATTGAAGTGAATTTGATAGGACTCAGCAGCATAAGATAGGACTCAGCAGCGTAAGAAGGCATTGGATTTGCTGATCTGATTCTGCAGATAAATAACCAGTCCCACATCACTGTCCATGTACTCAGTGCAAAAGAAGATCTATTCATAAGAGCAATGGTGGGTACACGCAGGAAAAACTTTCAGCCAGATAGCTTAATACATGATGTAGCAAAAAACCTATGTACGTATGCACACAAACTGGCCGGTACTTGCCGACAACTGCCACGCGTGACCTGCGAAGTCGATTTACTTGAAGTTCAAAGTACATGTAGACAACATGTATATCGCTCACTTCCCTGGTATTTAAAAGTCTAGGTTCATATAGAAAGCTCCGATAGATTGGAGCACCGGCCACACTTCCGACCGTAGATCAGGCCTATTCCTCCTGCTCATCTCACAGCACTTCAAAGCCAAATGAGCCAACTTCTTGGCCAGCATATAGGGCCACTCTCCAGCCAATGGATCCAAGATAGCCTTCAACCTCCCTGCGCTAATTGCCATTTGCACTTCCTTTGCTATTCCGAGGGCATGCCGCCTTGTCAATAATTGCAGCAGTATAATCCCAAAGGAGTAGACGTCGAACTTTGTTGTGAGCTCTTGCGTGATGAGGAACTCAGGGTCCATGTACCCCCCGCGTCCCTTTCAGGTCAGTTGGGTATAGGACTGTGGTGTTGTTGCTCGACCGCTCGCCACTGGACAGCAATCGGCTGATGCCAAAATCGCTGAGCTTGCTCCTGAGGTGTGCGTCCAGCAGGATGTTCCCCGGTTTGACATCCCCGTGGACGATGCTGTAAGGCTTGTAAGAGTGGAGGAAGGCCAGGACAGAACAGAGCTCCATGGCAATGCGTATCCGGGCTTGCCAAGACAGCTGCTCCGCTCTGTTACTGTGGCTGAGCCAGTCTTCAAGGCTACCGTTTGGAATAAATTCATAAACAATAATGCAGGGCTCGGGACAAGCGCCGATGAGTGTGATGAGATTAGGATGCCTCACCTTGCTCAACACATCCACCTGCAAGACACTCAATCAAGAGTTCAATGATCAGCAATGATATCATTGATCACTTTGAGTAATGTACTGTTACTGTGAATTCGTGATGCCATGGTGAAATATTGTGGAAGACAAATTTATTTCGTGATGAAGCAAGTCTTTATATGTTCTTGTTATTCTTTATTTAGGTTCAGTGAAAACAGGAAAAGAAGTCGAGCATACTAAAGAATTCTTACCTCCTGTTGAAATTCTTGTGAACCTTGCATGCTAGGAAATTACGTGATCTTTATAGCCACATGCGTATGTCGAAGGAAACCTCTATATACGATCCCAGAACCGCCTTCTCCAATCTTCAGGGATGGATCGAAGTTCTGCACAGCTTCCTTGATTTCGGTCATGGAGAACTCGGAGAAGTACTTTGTGCCTGAAGAATCTCCTTCTCTTCTGCTCACCTCCTTGGCCTTTTGATATGCGTTCTCGACGTTGATCTGCAACAGCTCTTGCTTTTCTCTTAGAGTTTGTAGCATTTCATAGGTCGCAATGATTTTCAGCTCCAACTTCTTTCTGCTCTCGTCGCTCTCAACAAATTGGCTCTCGAGCTGCAATTTCTGTTCCTGGGCACTGCAATATTCTTCCATCACTTTGTCTAGCTGATCCTGCACCTTCTTAAGTTCTTCCTGCAACTGAAAATTTATCCATAATACTAACTCAATAGATCTTCTCTTTTTTCCTTTTTTGGCCACAAGTCAAGAAATCATCTTTCATCCTCATGTTAATTATGTTGTGCACGCTATTTATGTGTAACATTTTGGGGTGCATTGTTTCCATGGAGTTCAGGATGATGGTCTTTAGCAATCGGATTTGAGCAAAACAGTAGATAGATAGCAAAGCTGTCAAGTTTCAATATCGACAATTTTTATTTCAATGATATCTACTTCTGCTTCAGCACAAGTCGCCACTCCCTCCTTAAGCACTTCTAGCGGGTCATTTTCATCCATATCCCGTTACAATTAGCTAAACTTTGCAATATTCCTTTAAAGGACAAAAATTAAGATGTTCTTAGCTCTATAGCAGGGCAATTTGTGCTAGAGACATGGCCTCCTGACTAGAGAATATGAAAACGACAATTGAATCGTTTCATCTTGCGCATACCTGAGTGATGGAAAGTGATGAGTGGCCGGTATAATAGACCGATTGAGTCAGCTGCAGATGATGGGAAAGACTTGTTGCGGTATCTTGGATAGTGTCTTGCCTCTCCAGTCTGCTCGCCGCATTGGGCTGCTCGGAAGGAGTGCTATCTGGTGGAGAAGCTATTGGCGTCACTGCACATCGGTTGACATTAAAGGAGAAGGCTCTTCTCAGAATGTTCTAAACTGGACTGCTCAACTTCGCGGTACCACTCCTTTGCAGGATGGCGGATCGCGATTTCGAAAAAATCAACTTCCTAGCTCCAGGTGTCAGAGTCGTTGGCGATGGTGCATCAGTAGGAACTTCTGCAGTGGCTTGAACAGTCTGAGCTTCCCTATTTTGACAAGGAATCAAATTAACTTCAAGGCGAAGCCAAAATTGTCGCATCACGATATTAATTAATCGTCTGCTATGACTCGGCCCCCTTAAGCATCCCTACTTGCACTTAATTTTACTCGGAAATTTCATTTGATGTGTTATGAACCAATTAAAAGTTAGCGGATCTAGGGACTCTGATAGTTGCCCTGGCCCCAGCAGAAAAATTTCCAAGTATTTTTAGCCATCTTATTCAAAGAAAGAAGATATGATGGAGAACATGAATAAAATTGTATGTCCCAGCCTCATCCCAACCAAGAATTCTGTGCCTGCTATGGCATTCGACTACTACAACAAGATTTTCAGCTGATTTGTTTTTCAAATTGTTTATTTGTTGTAAAACTTATTTTCACAACACCCCGTTGTGTGCATAAGATAATTCTGAAGGAGACAAATTTACAAGTAAAAAATAATCGGATTACCACCTTGTGTGAATCAGGTGCCCCTTGCAGATAAACCAGATTTGGCAAGAGATGGGCGCTTTATCACGAACGAAGATGGCTTTTCTGGACTTGATATCTGTCATCTTCCTGCCGATTTGAAATCAGAGAAGACAGTGACTTGATTTGGCATAAATTCAAATAATACTACAGAAGAACTTATAGAAAAAACACAAGCGACTCTTAGATTATTGATATGAAATGTCGCCAGTTTTTATTTTATTATTTTACTCAGTAGGAAAGGAAGATGGTTCATGATACTCGGGGCGAACTAGACATCGCGTTTGAGAAGCGCCAACAAGTGTTCCTCAAAGTCTGGACGTGTAAAACACATCTTTAAGGATTAACATCGAAATAAGTAGCTAATTTATAGTATTGTAATTAAGGATAATAACAAACACGTTCTTTCAGTTATAAAGAGTATAAACTTGAAACGAACAAGTCCACGACCCATTTGGGAGTGTCTTCTTGTTCTTGTACATACTTGAAATAGCACTTGTCTGCTGCTGTACCCATCACGAGCTTTTTGATCCCATGCAAATGTATGAGCTCCACGATTCCCTTTTCAATGCTGTCTGATACTATGTACTCTTTCTCTGCCAGTACCTACTAATTAATAAACCAATCAATTTGCTTCATTATTATCCTCGTCTCTAAATGAAGGATTCTACATATACTTATGTAAACATATGCCATATGAGAACTGTTTATATTGAGGGTTAACGATGTTTAATATTTGGGTAATTCAGTAGCAACTTCATTAAGTCATTGACCAGGATATTAAATCATCTAGAAGAAGAAGAACAAGAAGAAAGTAACTACTTAATATACCGTCATTTTTCTACAAAGGCTGTTTATATTGAGAGTTAACGATAATTCATATTTGGGTAATACACCAGCAACTTTGTTAAGAAGTCATTCACCAGTGTATTAAATCATCTAGAAGAAGAAGAAGAAGAAGAAGAAGAAAGCCAATACCAATACTAAGGGCGTGTTTAGCAATATTTTTATTCCTGAGAACAATTTCCTTTCAGAAATAAATTTTTTTATTTCTATTATTAGGACAAATTTCTTTACGAAAATATGTATTTAGTAACTACTATTATAAGAGTAGAAAA
Organism: Melaleuca alternifolia; assembly: GCA_019926035.1. Taxonomy (NCBI): domain Eukaryota; kingdom Viridiplantae; phylum Streptophyta; class Magnoliopsida; order Myrtales; family Myrtaceae; genus Melaleuca; species Melaleuca alternifolia. Next base: position 876,184 of record JAGKPW010000366.1, read on the forward strand.
AGAATAAAAGTGAATTTAGTACAAAACTAATTTAAAGATATGTTTCTAATGTTTTTTAATTTTTAATTTTCTTTCTTTTCCTTATTTCTCTTTTTTCTTCCTTCAACTGGCGAGGTTTACCTCGTTAATCCCTAATGACGCCGAGGCCAAAAGCCTTGCTGGTCTCTAGTGATGCTGAGGTTAGGCGAGTTTGGCCTCGCCTGGTCATGGCGAGGCTTAACCTCGAGAAGGTCAAGTGAGGTCAAGCCTTGCTCAATCGCCACGAGGTCGGCCTCACTCAGCCATGGTGAGGCTTGACCTTGAGCAAGGCCAATCTCATGGCAACTGGGCAAGGTCGAGCTTGACTAGTGGTTGGGCGAGGTCATCCCCGCCCAGCTACGGCAAGGCTTGTTGGAGGTTGGCGAGGTTGACTTCACCCCTGTTGGCCCTAGTCTTGGTTGATCAACCGATTGTCGCTCTTCTGTGAGACTCGGAAGAAAAAATGAAAAAAATAAAGAAATAGAAACGTTAATAAACATAGCTTAAATATACCCCCATTTTTCTACAAATGCGCAGGTAGGTATCCAAGATTTCATGCATGCTTTTCCACTCTTTTTCTCTGTGTTCTCCCAACATAATCTCGTTCGCCGAGCTTGCAGGTATTGCGGCACCCAGCCCTCCTGCAAACCAAAGGCAAATTAACATCACTTTTATTTCAATCCGTTGCTAGAAAGAACGCCGTAAAGAAAACAAGTATCGGCCTAAAGAAACAAGTAAAAGCAAGAGAGCTCGGTAAGCTCTTATTTTTACTATTAATACAACAAAAAAGACACCGGGAGTCTATGGCGGGGAGTAATATGCACACACAAAAAAGTGCATAAACGTTGACTTACCCATGGGGATCGTCTGTCTGTGAAGGAACTAGAACATGAATGATACAGATCTTGACGTTGCATCCTGATTGATGCACCGTCCAAACAAGCTTCGCTTGGCCCTCTTTCACATCCTTCCCAGCTGCGACATAAACCTTGTCTTCGAAAACCGGCATCGCCAGATGAGGCGCGAGCAAGATCGCTGGGACTCCAAACTCCAGAATTGTAATTGTACGATCAATCACGGCTATATCGACGCCTGCTAAGTACGACGATGAAGTGGACTCTTGACAAAAAGTGAAAGCGAACAAATTCTGCAGCGTCTATAAGGGAAATAGATAGCTAGTGAGAGCAGACAAGAGAGAGAGGAACAGAAAGGGAGACATGGGAATTCTCTGAGAAACGAAAATGAAGTGAAGCGGGGAGCGTCTCCAATGAAGGTTTTTGTTAAAGGGGATACGGTTGGGTTATAACGAGATGGCTTATCCATACTTAGCCCCTACCGTACATACTATGTGACCACTGAAGACTCTTTTCATGGGCAATGAGTGAGCAATTTCTCGCTGGGCTCCATCAAGTTAGGCTTAAGTGCTATATATGATATGCTTCTGTTTTCAGGAATGATTCGATATAGGCTTGTATTTAATGAGATTCAATCCTCACCCCCTTTCCCGTAGCTAAAACTTTACATAATCTGTTGTCTTATCTCCCTAATCTGATTTCTGCTCCTACCACTAGCGATAAGTGAAAGTTATGACAAAAGAGTTATTCATAGGGAAGAAAAGACTAGAATTGTTCATACCCTAATGATCAGTCATTTACATTGCTACTTTGCTAATTGAACAGTGTCCGAGCATAATCAAGGAACCAAGCATTCGTGCAGAATGATTAATCACTATTGAATGATTACTCCTTGTATTAAGTCTAAATATTCTTCTAATAAAAAAATTTGAGCAGGTTCTTTTATTGAATTACAAAAAAAAAATCGTACTCAAAGAAGCAGATATAGGTGCATCATTAATAAGGAAACTATCAACGGACATAAAGTGGATCTCCAATGACTTGGACTTGAGACGTAAGCAAAAGAATTGCTTGTCGTAGAGCCTAAGAAAAAACCGAAGAACATTTTATCAGATAGTTGCATTGCGTGTTATCAACAAGAAGAGTTTCGAGATTTCAAAATTTACGAATTGATTTTATTATTTACTGTAACACCTGATCATTTTTATTTAAGATGGTTAACCTACTTCTCTATGTTAGTGATACAAAGATTACTAAAAATGGAAAGGAAAATAAAAATAAGAAAAATAAGAAGAAAAATCAAAATATTATTAAAATATGTTCGTATTAGCGCAAGTCGTGTCATGGAGGACTATCGCCATCCATGTATTCGATATCTAGCTAAAATTGATTAGATATACTCAATTGACAAACTGCGAAATAGTTTAGGACTGAATTGATACAATTACAATATGTTTAGATTTTTTTGTGTGTGACAATGATCCCTTAATATATAGTAATTGCCATCTTTCTTTTTTCGACTTATTTTCTCCCCAAAGCACCATCTCATAATAGACTTCCCTGCACTTTTCTACCACACACCCCGTCCTTGGAGGGGAAGGCTCCATTGCAGGTCTGTGTTAGTTCAGTGCGCGCCAGTGCTAAATTGGGTGCTGTGGGACCGTCTTTCTTCCTTAATGCAGAAGCATCAAATCTTGTCTCTCTGTCTCTCTCTCTGTCTCTCTCTCTCTCTCTCTCTCTCTCTCTCTCTCTCTTGACGCGCTAAATTGGGTGCTGTGGGACCGTCTTTCTTCCTTAATGCAGAAGCATCAAATCTTCTCTCTCTCTCTCTCTCTCTCTCTCTCTCTCTCTCTCTCTCTCTCGTTGAAGCTTGACTTAGATTGAGGAGCGAGCTTGAAGCCCGAGCTTGGAGAATCTATCTTGACTTGACTTCTGAGGACGAGACTGATTTCATTTGCCCTAAAAAAAGAGAGAGCTAGGAAGCCGTCCATATACTCCATGCCGGATTTCTTCCTATGACTGTGCGAAAGAGAGAAAAAAAATGGAGGATAACCTCCTCCTCTCCAGCGCTTATGTCGTCCTCTTAGCAACGACTTGGATACACGACGGAATTTTACGTGATTAATCGTCGCATGTAATTTTAACTAAAGCTAAATTCATGTCATTGCGGAAGGACGACCCTAGTCTTCCAAGAACACCGCATGCCACTACAGAATTGTGCCGACAGAAACGCAATTAAAGCCCGAGTAGACCCAACCGGTAAATCCTCGAAGAATGTGAATCTCTTGACGTTTTCTGCCTTCGTCGTTCGTTTTTGCCTTCACATCAGTCCACGGAGTGGGCCCACTTTTGCTGTTGCGGTCCCCACCTTGACCGAAGATAGAAGTCTTGGTCGGGCGCAGAATCGACTAGTGGGGGCAATCATCAGGCCCCACGAGGGAATATCCCCACCGCCTCAGCTTTTTATTCCAACAACGTTGGCACGCAACGAAAAGATCCGGCCTGTTTCTACATGGCTTTTTATACGTTTTTCTTTAACGTCCTACCGTTGCCAAACCCTTAAAAAAGAGCCCCCCTTTTGGCACCCTAGATAAGTTCCATTAACTGTAGAATAAGACCGCCGACCAGATTAAAAATATTAGATAGGGGGTGGTTCTCGCTAAATGGAATATGAGTAATTGTGCTATACTTACGATCGATAAGTTTAAAACCCTGCAAGATACCTCCTTTGTGGTTGTATACTTTAATCGGACCAAAAGTGAAAGCCGATTGATGGAGCTAGAAACAATCGTTCGGATACTCGTGGCATGACATAGATGAGGATGTCAATCTAACGAATAGCGCAAAGCCAAACTTACTAGCCATCGTGTAGGAAATTAACTCCATCCTTCATCTCATCAGCAACGGCCTCTTTAGCTGTTACAGTTAAAGTCGCCGATTCTAAATTCTAGAGACATAATTTCGTGTACCATGGCATGGTATGCATGATCGAGAATTTTGTCGAGACTCCTATCTCCTCTCTATTTTGGTTGATTTTGTCTTAGAAAAATGACGGGCCGTATTAAATGCCAAGATAATTATTGCAGCCGCTCCTAGGGCCTAGTTGGAGTATGTCCCAGCTAATGGGTGGCCGCTGTTTTCCGCTGGTGAGCTCATTCCCTTCCCGACCACGACACCTCCCCAGCTTTTCCACTCGTGCGAGCTCCCCTCTTTCAATCGTCGTAATTTCCAGCTCCGATCTCCATTTTGCTTACCGTTGGTGTCTTTGTGTTCCTTGCAACGCCCTCTTCACGACTCAACTAGTTGCTGTGATCATCTCCGCCTTGATCACCGCCATTAGCCCTCGAAAGGAGCCCTCACGACTTGGTCTTACCCTGTTTTTCCAGAAAACTTACCAAGCTTCATCGTTAGAGTTCTTCCAATCCTTCAATCTAGAGTTTATACCACTGCTTCCAATCGACTTCTAGATACTCATTTACCCTAGATATGGCTCTTGATTTGATAGATTTGGTCTAGATTTGTTTGTTTTCCCATCAAACGCCGTTTGCCCCAAAACAAGCCACTGAAACCCTAGATCCAGCCACCACGTTGTTTCGACGACACCCAGCCTTCGCCACCATCACCAATAAACTCGTGGACGTCTCGTGAGTAGAATCTAGCCCATTAATTTGATTAATATGGTCGAGATTTGAAGAATCGAAGCTCGATTCGATTTTTTTCCTTAATCGGGCCCATGACTGACCCGACCTCACCGTCACCGTTCTAGAGCCACCTTGCCATCTCTAGCCACAGTCCAAAGGTTCGCCGGCCATTTAGCAGCATGTTGGAGCACCCTCGACCTTCGACGAGGCCAAGCTCGCCGTCCAGCCACATTTTCCCTTTCCGGCCAGCTCGACCCAGACTTGAGACCCTTGCCAGCGCCGTTTTTCTAGCCGTTTCCTTGTTGTTTGTCTCACCAGTGACCCCGCCATCTCACCCACAACCCTAACCGTCCACCCACGGCTAGGAGCCGTTTTCGGGAAGCTCGCTGGAGCCTCGCCGGAACAGTGTTGCCGAAAAATTTGACGTCGCCGCGCCGCGTTGAGTCGAGCCATGCCGCCCCGTGACGTGCCACCCGTGCCCTCATTGCACGAGATACGCAACCTTGGAGCATACCGCGAATCGTCGTTGCCCAATTTGCCGGAAAAGCAAGAAATTAAGAGGTGAGTGGACTTTTTATACCTCAATTAGGTATATCTACCGCCTTAGTAGAATTATTGATATTAATTGGATGGCTTGATTGTGTGATTGGGTGAATGGGACCGATTATGGCCATGTACCTACTGCCAAAAATATGGCGATTAGAGGGATCAATTTTATGGCCAGTGGGCCCTAATCAATAGTTGGATGTCAATGGAATCCAATGGGAGGTTGACTAGGTCGCAATTGGTGGCGACTAAACAAGGGAAGCAATGATGATTTGAGGAGACTAGTTAGGGTCTCAGACCGGTTGTGGATGTCCTTAATTGTTTGGTGTGTGCATTTTATTTAATTATTGCTTTATTTAATTATTACGATTAACTCTGCTTCTACAGGTGAATTAGCTTAGTGCCAAGTCTAGGTCATGGACCGATTGACTCATAAGTAACTGGAGTATGAGCGAGAGATTATCGAGGTGAGTAATTGCGATGGGTTGATCAGGATAAGTTAGATCCAATATATAAGCCGAGTAGTATGTGACTAGATATTGATGCTAGGGATGCGATTAGGGACCCTAGGGAGATAGTATTCCTAGTTCTGGTATAGGGGTAGGCTCACTGGGATATTCCAATATCTCATACCACCACCACAAACCCCCATTTCAGGAATTGGTTATGGACCCAGAGGAGGAGCCGATCGAGTAGGAGCAGATCGAGCCAGAACAGATGGAGGAGGTACCGGAGGAGGAAGAGCTGACGCAGGAGGCAGAATCAATGATATTGATTTGATCCAAGGCCTAGGTGATGGAGAGCCAGAAGAGCGGATACAGGCCGAGACGCCGAAAGATAGCGTTTGGGTTATAGATAGATATGAGACCGTGTTAGGAATTGTGATAGAAAAGCACGAGACTACTGTGTAGGACTGGAACCCCACACTCTGGCGTTGGGTGCCCCATTAATATTGGGAACGTTTTGTAGGAGAAGTTTGAGGCCCCTTAACTTTCCATATGGGGTATCACGAGGTGCCATCAGGAGTTTTTGATTTGTGGAACCCCAACCTTGGTTTTGGCGATCCTCCAGGGGGCAGTGTGATTGAACCCTAAGGTCATCTGGCTTAGGTTGATATTAGGTTTAGACGTCCCTTCCCTATGTGTAATGCTGCCTTTCCCTTTCCCCCACTACTTTTGATTGTATAATCTGCGGGTCGTGGTCTTCTCTCAGGCTTGTTTTGAGGTCCTTTGGATCTGATTGTATATGATTGTGCATTAACTGGTGTTGTAAAGCTGATGTATATAAGAGAAGGTTAGATGTGTATGTTATAAGATGGAGGGTTGTGATTTTATTTGTTTATCTCGCTCTCGTTCTTACTACTATGATAATTAGGAAGGCCGACGACTTACTTGGGACGTCGCACAATTATTCCATGACCAAAAAAGAAGGTAATTGGGGGCTGCCGCGTGCTCAAGAGCGGGGCGTGACAAGTTCTCAACCCAACTGATCAGGATTTAATTTTTGGGAACCTTCCTTGGTCGGGGGGTCGCACTTCTATTAAAAATGAAGGAGACATTCTCCCCAGCTCTTCAAGGAAGAAGCCACGTCTAACTATTTTCTATGCTTAAGGCGTGGCACCGCCATTCTGGGGCCACCAAATTAGATATAAAAAAAATAGTTCCTAGAATTTTATTGTTGTCTCAATCAATATAGTTGGTGGATGGATTTAGGAGAGCTCCAAACAAATGTTTGCCTCTCTTGTTTTTGTCTATTTAGGCTAAAGGAAACGACAAAAGCTCGGACGACAATTTCCTGACTGTGGGGTCGTCATGCTTGGGCCACTGAAATGAGTTTACAATTGATTCGTGGGATTTATTTTTCAGCAAACATCGGTTATTGGTGGATAGGATTAGGAAAGCTCCGAATGAATTTCATCTCAATTTTATTTTGTGTAGGCTTGAAGAAATGACAAGACTTCAGCGAGCGGTCCCTTATTCATGGTATTGCCATTTTTGGCCCACCAAATGAATCTAATATTAATTTCTAGATTTTTATCTTCGCCAAAATCAAGTTGGTGGATGGGACTAGGAAAGCTCCAAATAAATCTCCATCTTATTTTTTTTCATATATGTTCAAGCTAAACGAAACAACAACTATTAATAGAGCGATCTTCTAGCCGTGGCTCCACCATTCTTAGGCCACCAAAGGAATTTACATTACAAGAATCGAAAGTCGTGAAGAATTGAACCGTACAAGAATCGAAAAGAAATCCGAAGAACAAAAATCCAAAAGGTATCTTGTGTCTTTTTTATGTTAACTAAAAAAAAGAGCTGGTATTTTTGGAAAATAGAATCCTTCTTTACTTCTTCGTCAACGTGGACGCAATTCCCAAGATTTTGGTGGTCATCTTGAGTACATTCTTATCCGAATTTCTTCAGGCGAGGAGCTTCGTGAGAGCTGCTGCTACGGTATTTCCGTTATGGACTCTCAATGCACTCTTCGAGTCTACACATGGCCGATGGGACATCTCCGCGTCCCCCTTGATCTGCTAATTGAATGGGCCTTGGGTGATTTGATTTGCTTGCTCTTACATCAATGTACGTAACGGCTGTCATTGAAATTGGTTGACGTGATAGGCCCCATGAGGGAATATCCCACCGCCTCTGCTTTTTATTCCAAAACGGTGGCACGCATTGAAAAGATTCGGCCTGTCTCTGGATGGCTTTTTATTGTTTTTTCTTTAACGTCCTTTCGTTGTCAATCCCTTAAACGAACCCCCTTTTGGCAGGACCCGGCTCCCCTAACCAGATTTTTTATGATCAGGGGGAAATCAATGATGGAGGGGGGCTTTTCCCCCTATTATGAGGGGGGGGGGGGGGGGGGGGGGGGAGGCCCATCTTGAAGTCTCGGCAGGTGATCCTTAGGCCTTTTGGCACCCCAATTCTAGCATGGTCCGATCCGATCCGGTTCCCGGGTGGGTAATTATCAATTACCGTGTACCATCCTAATTATGAGCATGTACTCTCATCAACCCGAAATAAAGTATTTCAATCAACTAAAGGACTTTCCATTAAGCACTAACCTTATAAACATTCCATGGGAGTTATGCGAATGTCTTCTTCTAGTGGAGGTCCATGTCTACACCCTTAAAGCCCTCCTTTCGGCTGCTTCGCCACCGTCCACCACCATCTCTCTCTTGATATGGACAATCAGCAACCAAACCAAGTCTTGATTCATAGAATAGTCGAAACCATCTAAGGACAACCTAACCCACTTGACCCAAAAATAAAAATGTCAAAGGTATGCCATACCAGTCTACCACATCCAAGCCGTTGCAGCTCTGGGAGTCAGGTCAAGCCATTCGAATAAATTTCCCCAAATAGAGACAAAGCCGTTGCAGTTCTTGAATTGGTCTTTTCGGGTGGTGAGGGGGTGGTTGCTGCGTCCTTTATACCGTCGAGATTACACAGATTATTCAAATTGGGGAGGAAGAAGATGCAAACTTGTCAACTGGGAACATCAGAGGAAGGAGAGAGAGAGAGAGAGAGAGAGAGAGGGGGGGAAGACCGGAAGAGGGAAGGATCGTAGTCAGAGCGAGAAATGTAGAAGGAACCAGAGGCACATCACCCGCAGGTGAGATTTCTGTGAGCCGACTGAAAATAAAACCTAACTTCGAACAAGCAGTGGTCGTCGGTGGATTCTAGAGAGGAGAGCTCCCAGTTGAGAGACGCCGGGACGAAGGCAGAGGAAATGCGGCTCAGAGAACCAGAGTCGATCGCTCGAGGTTAGGGTTAGGTTTGGTAAATTTGGTTTTCTGGAGAGTGATAAAAAAAGAAAGAAGAAAGTCGTGCGTTGTTGACGCCTTAATTTTCGCCTTTCTAAGGGAATAGATGAGTAATTTTTTTAGTGGATCAAATAATAAAAAAAAAAGAAAAAAGAAAAAGAGAATGAAATTGAGAGGAGCTCGAGCTGGACTTGACTTGACCTGGCCCGTTTGGTCTATCGCGCGAGCTTTGCCCGCGCAACTTTTTCTTTCTTGGGCCTGACTTGGCCCGACCCCTCCTAAGCCCGCGTGACTTTTCTCCTTCCCAAGCCCGCGTCCGCACGTTTCTACTTCCCTCCCCCCACCTGCTGGCGACGTGACGGAAGAGCAGAAGATGGCCTGCACTTGCAATTTCTTGGGAAGAGGAGCATGGACTGACACACGCGAAGGGACAGAAGCGTGGCGGAGCAGAGAAAGAACACAGGGGAAATGATGAAGGGGAGGGGATTAGGTTTTAAAGGGGGGGATAAAATAAAAAAGAAAAAGGGGAAAAGGGGAACACCATCAGCATTCCTCTCTCTCGCGTGGACGATCTTGGTTTTTCGGTGGTGGGCGACGCTCGGATTTTCTTCTCCAGCAGACTCCTCTCTCCATCCTGCCTTACGATTCTTCATTTCTCTTATTTCGGTAAGTCCATGTTTCGAAGGAGTACATATTCTCACCCGAGGACACGATTGGATAAATCGTGCGAGCATTCTGAGATTTGACTCAAACCTCGCTTGGGTGCGTCTAACAGCCGCCGATTCTCCAAATCGAAGAGGGAAAGCGTCGCTTCGTGATGTTGCAGTTTACACTTGACTCTCTTCATTTGTTTATTTATTGTTTCTTATTCTCCTACTTCTTTGGTGGTGTTCCCTTCCTTGCGTTCTTGTTGGCTAAGATGTCTGTTGCCTAGTTTTAGAAATTTCGAGCCTCAAATTTTAGATTTTTGTTTGTTCCTCCTCAATCCAAGTTTGCTCCTTGCTTTTGCCTGGTCGTTGGTTCGGTTTAGCCTCACCTTCGAAGCTCATGATTTTTCGCTTGCGTGCTGCCGATTCACCGGTTCACTTTACCCGAATCTTAGTTTTTTTATTTTATTTTATTTTTATATAACGCACATTATATGTTTGTTGGTTTGCTTGGTTTGGAATCTTGTTGTATTACGGCGTTGTGTTTGAGTTTTGTTTGGTCGTTCGATACGTCGGTTTCGCGAAAGTTTTACGCGTTGCATCTTGCTCGTTGAGTCCGGATCTTCAGTATCATAGCTGTCGGCGACGACTTCAGGCGACGTTTTCAAATGAAGCAGAAACGTGTTCATCCGCAAGGAGGTGTAGGATCGGTGTTGGGGTTTCCGAATTGTCTGAGATTGGGCTGGATTTTTGGTTGTTTTGGGTTGTCTTGTGCGTGTTTTTTGAAGTCTAGGCTGGGGTTTTTATTTACTTTGGGTGTCTAGCATGCGTTTTGTTTATTTTGGGAGTGTGGGCTTAGATGGCAAGGAAGTTTGGTTTGATCTCGTGGTGGGCCAAGTTCAATGCAGGCGGACTTGGGTTTTGTTGGTCTTGCGTGTGTTGGTTTAGATTTGGGGCATGCATAGTTCAACTTGGATAATTTGTTTTGTTCTGAAGTGGGTTTGGGTCACAAGAAGAAATTGAGCCGTTTTTTTGTTGTGGGCTGAGATTGGCTTCGGATCAGTCCATTCACGCATGAAGGAAGCTAGCTAGAGCCAGCGTTAGGCCGATTTCTTTTCCTGATGTTGGGTCGTCTCGCGAAAAATGGGATGAGCTTTGTTTTTTTAATTAAAAAATGGACTTATTTTAAATAAATAAAGAAAAAGAAAAGACGGGCTCAATTTGTGCCCATCCGTATCTTTCAGGGGCCCCTGCCCCTGCCCCTGCCCCTGCCCCTACCCCTACCCCGGTTTCTTCTTTTATAATCATGCTATTATAATATTTTAATAACAAAAGTAAATATAACACTTTCTTATCGTTGAAAAAAAATTAATTAAATTTAAATAATAAAAAAGTTCAAAAAATCAAGAATTTGAAGTTTGGTTTAGAAATGTCCTCTTTTACTTGGAAAAGTAAATTTTAAACTTTAGAAATGGCCTTTATTAACCATTTAGCATCACTTTTTTTCTATAAGAAATCAAGTATTTGACTTTGTTTAGATCATCGTTTGCCTTTGCTTCCTTGGTCTATTTGCGTGTTCAATTTAGCCTTGCACGTTGGCGTTAGATGATTGATTAGACTCACACAGGCTTAATCTAATAAAATCAATTCAGACTTAGAGTTAGTTTATCTAATGAGTAATCAAAGTGACCTGAATTAATTCATTAATTTTTAATTGCTTTCACATTCAGCTTCCGAGGGATTATGTCTCGAGGCTTTATAACAAGGCCATGTATTTCTAAATACCCGACGAGTTGCGGGTTTTACTATTCCTAGTCTTTAAGTAGTTGTATTCAAATTACTTGTCTATTTATTCATAATCTCATATCATACTATGTTGATTTGTTTACTTCTCGTACTTTTTTTTCATTAAATTGCGTGTTAATTTCTTTTCTAGATCAAGTTAACCTTAGTTTAGAATTGCATGAAAATGACCTTAAAAAAAAAAATTGCATGAACACTTAGTGAATTGGAACGACCTTTAGGGCTTTAAAAGAAAAGCAATAGTGCGTGATCACTCTAGATTAAACAACTAACTAGTTAGGTACCGAAAGGGCGTTAATAGAAATGTTAGCGTAAATAAGTCCCAGTACTTGGAATCTCTGGTTACGTAGGAAGTGAAGTATTTCTCCCATGCTTTCACTTGGTTTCTAGCCGACCCCAATGGGCTAGTGGCGACTCCTAGAAATATCTTAGGTTGTTAAATAACCTTTAAAAATTGATATGATTGGATGTCACGCGAGGTATGGACTTGGGAGAGTCCGTGCTCGTGAAGATTGAACCGAATCGGATTACGATTAGACGTTGCTTTTAAGCCGTCTTTTAGGGATGTCAATTCAGATCTCTTTACGAGTAATATCTCTAAACTTACATCAGAATTTTCCCCCTCACATAGGGGGGAGGTTTGGGTAGGTCACGACAGCTTGGCGACTCCGCTGGGGATCTAGGTTTTAAAGCCTTAGTGGACTTAGGCCGTAATAACTTGTTGGTTGTTGTCTAATATGGTTTGATTGTAGATCGTCTGCGTGTCAAAGTCGCGCGAAAAATGAGGTTAGCCCGCTAATATCGTGTTAGATGTTCTCGCAGGTTGAGAGTTATAAGGAGCGGCGTGAGTGTTAACCACTTGTTTTGTAGGTGGCGTTTGGATGTATGAATTGCATATGGGGTTTTTATAGAAGTGATGGATGATTTCAAATACGAACGCATGGACATACTCGCATCATTACATATTGCACGCACAACCTGCGGCCAAAACCCAAACCGCGTTAGGAAAACATTTAGGAGATACCAAAAGGAGGAATCCGCGTGGGGAACGACCGGTGGTAATCCCCTTTTGGTCCCGCTCGTTCTTGTTAGTGATGGAGGGAACCGTCCGACGAAAGTGTGGATGGGGAAACCTTTCAAATCTAATAGGGATGAGAGCCTTGAGCCTATAGATACCTCACCTTTAAATGTCATCCCCACAAGTCCTCATGCGATTATGCTTGTGAAATCAAAATAACCGATGTCGTGTTTTCTTTCCCCGGTTTGTAAGTGTTAACATTCGCTCTCTCATTATTATTTCAAATTTCCTAAATTCTAATATTCAATAAATGATGCGTTGCGGTTTGATTCAAATGCACGTATAGGTTTAGGACTGATGGTTACTCCCGAGATTCGAATCGTCCATACTCCAAGAAAGGCCCTTATTAACATGTGGGATAGTCTCGCCAGCAGTAAGCAAGCTTATGTGGAGAGGAAGATTGGATACCTCATTTCTCTCTTACACGTGGAGCCTCAAGTAAGCAAGCTTGTTGATGGCAGGCTCATAACGGTGCATGGTGAGGCAGATTTCAAAATCTACCAAGACACCGCAATTCCGTACATCGAGCCGGACTCCAAAGAAGAATCAAGTTACCACATTTTCGAGCTTGTCTCCATGATCCATGTTCCCGTCGGGTCGAGCATTCAGCCCCCTAGAGTACCCGGACCATCCCTAATGTCTGGGAGAGTTTTGCTCGCATATGGTCACATTCCTGGTGAAGGTCTAGGCTTACATAGACAGGGCATACGAAATCCCATTAAGGCTGGCAAGAACTACAAGAAGGCAGGTTTGGGTTACAACAAAGATCAAGAGGACCTCCTCAACAATGTTAGCCGTGAAGCGCGTGGGGGTCGCGGACACCGAGGCCTTTTACGAGGCCACGCAGGTCGAGGAAATCGCCAGGGTCCCGTAAATCGAGGTGCCCGTGGAGGTCGAAGGGTCAGACGAGGAAATCAAGGAGGCCAAGGTGGGGGCGAGCTTAGCAACAAGGAAGCAACAGAATGTCAGGACCTTTTCCCTGAACTACTAAAAGAATTCTTCGTCAAAGCCAATTACTTACTACAAGATGACGACGAAGCTGTCGACGAGGTAGCCAACTTGTTCAGTGAGGGGTTCGTCTGTGCCACATCGGCGGGTGAAGCTAGCCTATTTAAAGATGCGACGAATTCCTCAGAGTAGGGTCGTTCCTCCCCTTTTTTGGTGTGGTCTCCATTTTTGTTTTTTGGAAGAATAGACACTAATCAAATTAGTGTGGTAATGGGATTTTCGATACTGCTGTTGATTTGGAGCAAGAGTTTAGATGTAATAGTGTTTGTAATTTGATGGCATTATCTTATGAGAATGTTTGCATATTTTAAAGGCCCATGGAAGTATCTCAAACTAGTCCCATGACGAACATACATATTCCCTGAAGGCTGGGCTTCCACGCGTTCTCTTTTTTTTTTTTAAACAAAGAAAAAATCTCGAAAGGATCGAAAGTATTTTATTGAATGCCAAACGTGAAAATATTTTGAAAAAAACTCATGCATCACTCACCATCACTTCATGCTAATTGATTACATTGCATCTCAGGCATGACTTTGTGCATTCCCTCGATAAGGTTGTGCGAGACTCTGGGCCTCCCGAAGAAGATCCCTTAGATTCTGATAGTGAAGAACATGACCGAGTGGGGTCGAACACGAGTGGAGTATTCATGAAGAAGCAAAGCCGTTGACAACAGAGACAGCTATTACCGTGAACCTTGGCGACTTCGACAATGTGAAGGAGGTAAAAGTTGGGGCCAGTTTGCTAGGGCCCGAAATGGAAGTAATGGTCAACTTGTTGAAAGAATATCAGGATGTATTCGCATGGACTTATGCCGACATGCCGGGGCTCGATCCGAATATCGTAGAGCATGCCTTGCCTACTGATCCGACTATCCTACCGCGGAAGCAAAAGCTTAGAAGGACAAGGCCTGAATTGTCCAAGAAAATTGAAGAAGAAGTCATGAAGTTGTTAGATGTAGGGTTCATCGAAGTCTCACCCTATCCCGATTGGATTGCGAACATCGTCCCCGTGATGAAGAAAGACGAGTGAGTCAGGGTGTGCGTGGACTATCGTGACCTAAATCGAGCCAGCCCGAAAGACGACTTCCTGCTTCCCCACATCGACGTCTTAGTCGACAGTACAGCAGGGTTTGATCTTTTCTCATTTATGGATGGATTCTCAGGGTACAACCAGATCCGAATGAAAGAGGAAGACAAGGGCAAGACTTCGTTCATAACCCCGTGGGGAACGTTCTGTTACAAGGTAATGCCGTTCGGTTTGAAGAATACTGGGGAAACATATCAAAGGGCCATGGTTGCGCTATTCCACGACATGATGCACAAAGAAATTGAGGTGTACGTGGACGACATGATAGCAAAGTCAAGACCAGGCAAAGACCATGTAGCAATTCTGAGGAAATTGTTCAATCGCCTTCGGGAATTCAAACTCCGTCTTAATCCAGCCAAATGTGTGTTCGGCGCGAAGTCCGGCAAGCTTCTAGGATTCGTAGTGAGCAACAAGGGGATTGAGATTGACCCATCAAAGGTTCAAGCCATCTGCGATTTGAAACCTCCCACCACAGTTAAAGAAGTGCGGAGTTTACTAGGAAGACTGAATTACGTGGCAAGGTTCATATCCAACTTGTCCGAAACAGCCAAACCATTTTTCAGGCTCTTGAAGAAAGAGGCAAGGATCGAGTGGGGAGATGAGTGTCGAGAGGCTTTCGAGCAAATAAAACATTACCTTACCCACTCGCCGGTATTAGTCCCTCCGATCCCGGGGTTTCCCTTGGTCCTGTACTTGACTATTCACGGTGAGTCCCTCGGGGGCATGTTGGCTCAGAAAAGCCCCGATGACGGAAAGGAACGTGCAATATACTACCTCAGCAAAAAGTTTGCCGCCCCGGAGGTGAAATATTCAGAAGTGGAGAAGGCATGCGCGGCTTTGATTTGGTTACTGCGTAGATTACGCCAATACACGCTTCACCACCAGATTTTGCTCGTAACAGAAAATGATCCCATCAGATACCTAATAGAGAAGCCGGCGTTGGTAGGGAGACTCGCTAAATGGCAAGTTTTGATCTCTGAATTCGACGTGCAAAGCCTTACCCAGAAATCTGTTAAAGGAAGGGCCATAGCTGATATGCTAGCTGAAGCACCCCAAGAGGTACAAAACTCCGATGAAAGCGGTGACATGGAGGAGCAGGTCCTCTCGATAAAGGACGACAAATGGACTATGTATTTCGACGGTGCCGTCAACTTGTCCGGGTCCGGCACCGGGGCCGTGCTTATCTCCCCAAAGGATCAACACTACCCTGTTTCTGCCAAATTGGTGTTTCCTTGCACTAACAACATCGCAGAATATGAAGCTTGCATCCTTGGCCTCCAAACCGCCATAGACATGAAAATTCGGAGGCTGCAAGTTTACGAGGACTCGGCTTTAATCATCCTACAAACCGAAGGTGAATGGCGTACTAGGGATTCGAAGTTAATCCCCTACCATAAATTCCTTGAAGAGCTAGTGAAAGAATTCGAAGAGATATCATTTGCCTACTTGCCCAGATCGCAAAATCAGTTCGCCGATGCCTTAGCCACGTTGGCATCAATGCTACATGTGACTAGCGGCTTAGACATAAGGCCTTTGAGAATTGAGATCCTGGATGGCCCGGCTTACTGCATGACAGTAGAGGAAGAACCCGACGGCAAGCCGTGGTATCACGACATTCTGACTTACCACCGAAAGGGGGAATTCCCGCCTGGGAGCGAGTCGTACGACCGAAAATATTTGGTGAAACTAGCAAATAAATTCTTTGTTGATGGTGACGTGCTTTACAAGAGGACAGTTGACTCAATTTTGTTGAGGTGCGTTAGCGCTAAGGAGGCCAACCTCCTGATGAAAGAAATGCATGAGGGGGAATGCGGTCCTCACATGAATGGACGTCTATTAGCCAAGAAAGTCATGAGGCTTGGTTATTTTTGGCTTACCATGGAGACTGATTGTGTGCGACATGCGCGTTCTTGTTACCAGTGCCAAATCTATGCAAATAGGATTAATGCTCCGCCAAATGAGCTCCATCAGATGGCCGAAGCTTGGCCGTTCTCTATGTGGGGGATTGACATCATTGGGCCAATCAATCCAAAGGCGTCTAACGGCCATCGTTTGATCTTGGTGGCAATTGACTATTTCACAAAGTGGATCGAAGCCAGCTCTTATGCTAATGTCACCGCAAAGGTGGTATCCAAATTTATCCGGCGCGATATACTCGCCCGTTACGGGATCCCTGAGGCCATCATCACAGATAATGGTACGAACCTAAACAATAAGATCATGGATGACCTACTTGGCAGGTTTAGGGTGCGTCACTTGAACTCATCTCCTTATCGACCACAAATGAACGGAGCAGTGGAGGCGGCGAACAAGAACCTGAAAAAGATCCTATCCAAAACAGCGGAGAACTATCGCGATTGGCACGAGAGGCTCCCGTACGCGTTGATGGCGTACCGCACGTCAATTCGTACATCTACAGGGGCTTCGCCTTTCTCACTGGTTTACGGCATGGAAGAAGTTTTACCTGTTGAACTAGAAGTACCTTCGTTAAGGATCCTTTCACAAGCAGATCTTCCTGAGGCTGAATGGGCTCAATAGAGGCATGAGCAATTAAACATGATTGATGAAAGGAGGCTACAAGTCATATGCCATGGCCAGTGTTATCAGAAGCGAGTAGCAAAATCTTTCCAACGAAAGGTTCGTCCCAGACTATTCGAGGTCAATGATATAGTCTTGAAGAAGACTTCATCCGTCTTGCCGGACCCTCGAGGGAAGTTTGCTCCGAACTACGAGGGACCTTATGTAGTTAGGAAGGTTTTCCCGGGAAAGGCTTTAATTTTGGCCGAAATGGATGGCCGCGAACTGTCGAAACCTGTAAATGCAGATGCTGTTAAGAAGTTTTTCCCTTGAATGAAAAATTGGCCTTAGAGCCATTTCTTCTGTGACTCAGAACATTTAGATTCCAAGCACGCATACATAACATTCATGCATTTTCATATTAAGCATGCCACTGGTTTAGATTTAGCTTGCAGGAAGCAAGGTCAGGGCAATGAACCCTCTGAGCAAATCATTGTCGCTTACCCTACGTAGGAGAAGCGTCGCCACTTTCACGACAAGCTCAAGGGTAACACTGTATTGTTCCAAATTCTTCACTCTTAAGATCAATTACTGACACTGTGTTTTTTACTATGTCACAGGGCTAATTGACAGACATTGAGGAGACAGGTAAGTGTCCTTGTCTCTAAAACTCTTTTCATAAAAGTATAGGTGAAAATCGATTGAAGAGCAAAATAGTTGTGCATCTTCTCAAGTTTATAATAAAAAGTATGAAGTGAATTAAAATTGTCTTATTTTGAAATGTGAATGTTATTTTTTTTTATTGTTAATCATTGTGTGGGACATGCATCTTCCATCAAAATTCCAATGGAGGACAATTTGAACAAGCGGTTTTGAATATATAAATGAGCATTAATTATGTTGGATTGGAGTTCTTAGGATGACGAAAGGCAAGCCCCGTCTAAACACGTCCCTTATACACTATGAGGATTGAGTGAAAAAAAAATGAAGAAAAACCTTGTCGTAAGGCGAAGGGTTTATTCGCGGTAAATACACGGATCAAAATGACGAAATTTTTTTTCTTTCTTTACCCCATACACTACATGCCCCTTTGCTAGCCAATTTGAGCCAAAAAAAAAGAAGGAGAATTCTTTCAATACCCCTATCAAGAACCACCCCACACCGGGGCAAGTTTAGGAGGTTATAGTTGAATAACTATTTGGTGAAAAGACTTAGAAAGATTTTATTGCATCCACTTGCATCAATCTTTTTGTGGTAACTTCAGGTGGATTCTCATGGAAGCTCAAAGCATCCCAAAGTGAGGAAGAACATTCAATTCTCTACCCAAACACTCATATCCATTGCTTAGCCAACTCGAGCCATAAATTCATTTTCAAAACCCAAGTTGGTGATTACCTCCCTACACTGGGGCAAGGCACATGATTTATCAAAAGAGTAATAATGCTTGGAAAATGTCTCGAGAGTCCTAAGGACACAAACAAGAGCAAAATTAGGGGGCATAAAAAAGCAATGTGCCTGGTAAAAGTAAGGCCAATGTCCATTGAAAAATGTATCCAAAGCAAAGATGCTTGTGAAAAAATAGCATACTCGTCAGAAAAATGCTATCAAGCAAATGCCAAAGAAGAGAGAGCAAAGCTCCGACATTTCAAAAATGGCTAGTTGACGGACTCTCGAGACAACTTGAATTTAAGAGTCAGGTCGCCAAAAAAATGAACGAGATGGTAATGATGCATTGGTGATCACTAACTTCTTTTTGAGCCTCTCTGATAAATACATAAGCCTTTCAAGCCTCACCTTGAACCAACATTACAACCCTTTCCCGAAGTCTCTTCTGATTGGAATGCTTGAGTTGATGTGACGATTTCACAAAGGAAGCTATTGCTTAAAGGAGTGGAAGCAATCATTTCTTATCTAATCTTCAAGGTTCTTGATTTGTAAACCCGATGGAGATAATGTTGAATTTTCTTTCTTGGCCTCAAAGTGACTATCTTTTGCGTAAGCCCACCACCTTATCCACAATACGGTCCTTATAAAGACCTTTCTGATTGATTAAAGTATATTCATCGCGAATATTTCCAGAGGCCTTTGACATAGGTTATGTGAGATGTTATTAATAATTGAGAATGATTGCCCACATCAATGGATGGGATGAAAAGCCATTTCGAGATGTCGTGAGAAGACCTTTCTGATTAGGGTACCCCAATTCGGCATCCTTGACATACTCCTTCAATTAAATCGAGATCACTTCGTTTGAAAATCTCCTCCAAAGGAATTTTGATAAATTGATGGTAGTGGCCACAAATTAATTGACCATTACTTGAATGTCATTTCATTTCTTTATATTGACTTTGAAAAAAGAAAATTCGCCTAACTTGCTTATTGTAGCCTTAGATTTTGCATTGCAATGCTAAATGCATCCAATATATCCTTTTAGGATCCAATAATAATGTCTGATTATGTCAAGTATTTTTAGTGTATCATCTTTTAGAATTTTGGGCATCGTCTAAAGATGTCAAGTACTCATAGTCTATTCCCTTTTATTAAAAAAAAAGAAAGAAAAAAGAAAAAAAGACTTTCATTTGAAAATAATGCCTAGTAATTTCAAGCATTCCCAGTACATTCTATTCAAAGTTTCTAGCATTTGAAAATGACACCCGCCTTATGTCAGGTGCTTTTGATGTATCCCCTCTCAAATTCGTCAAAACCCGTTGCTATCACGGTGAGACTCTCCAAATCAGTCGAAACCCGTTTCTATCACGGTGAGACTCAAATTCATCAAAACCCGTTGCTATTACGGTGAGACCCTCCAAATTCGTTGAAACCCGTTTCTATCACGGTGAGACTCAAATTCGTCAAAACCCGTGCTATCACGGTGAGGCCCTCCAAATAGGTCAAAACCCGTTTCTATCACGGTGAGACTCAAATTCGTCAAAACCCGTTGCTATCACGGTGAAACCCTCCAAATTCGTCGAAACCCGTTTCTATCACGGTGAGACTCAAATTCGTCAAAACCCGTTGCTATCACGGTGAGACCCTCCAAGTTAGTCGAAACTCGTTTTTATCACGGTGAGACTCAAATTCGTTAAAACCCGTTGCTATCACGGTGAGACCCTCCAAATTAGTCGAAACCCGTTTCTATCACGGTGAGACTCAAGTTCGTCAAAACTCGTTGCTATCATGGTGAGACTCAAGTGAGTTTTCCTTTAATTAGTTGAAACATGCTCTTGCGCGATGATACAGGTGAGGACTCCACCTTAATATAGAGAGACTACTATCCTTTTCTCACGATATCAAGCAAACTTGGGTCGTTTCTCTACACCAAAAGATAGGGAGGAGGCCAAGGAGATAAATGAGCTGAAATTCGACCAAGATATGTGTTACCGTCTTTTGCTGACAAAACTTAGGCGTATCTTATCTTTGAATGAAACCTCTTCGAGCTCCCCTTCAAAGAGGGGCAGCTGTTGACACCTTAATTTTCGCCTTTCTAAGGGAATAGATGAGTAATTTTTTTTAGTGGATCAAATAATAAAAAAAAGAGAAAAGAAAAAGAGAATGAAATTGAGAGGAGCTCGAGCTGGACTTGACTTGACCTGGCCCGTTTGGTCTATCGCGCGAGCTTTGCCCGCGCAACTTTTTCTTTCTTGGGCCTGACTTGGCCCGACCCCTCCTAAGCCCGCGTGACTTTTCTCCTTCCCAAGCCCGCGTCCGCACGTTTCTACTTCCCTCCCCCCACCTGCTGGCGACGTGACGGAAGAGCAGAAGATGGCCTGCACTTGCAATTTCTTGGGAAGAGGAGCATGGACTGACACACGCGAAGGGACAGAAGCGTGGCGGAGCAGAGAAAGAACACAGGGGAAATGATGAAGGGGAGGGGATTAGGTTTTAAAGGGGGGGATAAAATAAAAAAGAAAAAGGGGAAAAGGGGAACACCATCAGCATTCCTCTCTCTCGCGTGGACGATCTTGGTTTTTCGGTGGTGGGCGACGCTCGGATTTTCTTCTCCAGCAGACTCCTCTCTCCATCCTGCCTTACGATTCTTCATTTCTCTTATTTCGGTAAGTCCATGTTTCGAAGGAGTACATATTCTCACCCGAGGACACGATTGGATAAATCGTGCGAGCATTCTGAGATTTGACTCAAACCTCGCTTGGGTGCGTCTAACAGCCGCCGATTCTCCAAATCGAAGAGGGAAAGCGTCGCTTCGTGATGTTGCAGTTTACACTTGACTCTCTTCATTTGTTTATTTATTGTTTCTTATTCTCCTACTTCTTTGGTGGTATTCCCTTCCTTGCGTTCTTGTTGGCTAAGATGTCTGTTGCCTAGTTTTAGAAATTTCGAGCCTCAAATTTTAGATTTTTGTTTGTTCCTCCTCAATCCGAGTTTGCTCCTTGCTTTTGCCTGGTCGTTGGTTCGGTTTAGCCTCACCTTCGAAGCTCATGATTTTTCGCTTGCGTGCTGCCGATTCACCGGTTCACTTTACCCGAATCTTAGTTTTTTTATTTTATTTTATTTTTATATAACGCACATTATATGTTTGTTGGTTTGCTTGGTTTGGAATCTTGTTGTATTACGGCGTTGTGTTTGAGTTTTGTTTGGTCGTTCGATACGTCGGTTTCGCGAAAGTTTTACGCGTTGCATCTTGCTCGTTGAGTCCGGATCTTCAGTATCATAGCTGTCGGCGACGACTTCAGGCGACGTTTTCAAATGAAGCAGAAACGTGTTCATCCGCAAGGAGGTGTAGGATCGGTGTTGGGGTTTCCGAATTGTCTGAGATTGGGCTGGATTTTTGGTTGTTTTGGGTTGTCTTGTGCGTGTTTTTTGAAGTCTAGGCTGGGGTTTTTATTTACTTTGGGTGTCTAGCATGCGTTTTGTTTATTTTGGGAGTGTGGGCTTAGATGGCAAGGAAGTTTGGTTTGATCTCGTGGTGGGCCAAGTTCAATGCAGGCGGACTTGGGTTTTGTTGGTCTTGCGTGTGTTGGTTTAGATTTGGGGCATGCATAGTTCAACTTGGATAATTTGTTTTGTTCTGAAGTGGGTTTGGGTCACAAGAAGAAATTGAGCCGTTTTTTTGTTGTGGGCTGAGATTGGCTTCGGATCAGTCCATTCACGCATGAAGGAAGCTAGCTAGAGCCAGCGTTAGGCCGATTTCTTTTCCTGATGTTGGGTCGTCTCGCGAAAAATGGGATGAGCTTTGTTTTTTTAATTAAAAAATTGACTTATTTTAAATAAATAAAGAAAAAGAAAAGACGGGCTCAATTTGTGCCCATCCGTATCTTTCAGGGGCCCCTGCCCCTGCCCCTGCCCCTGCCCCTACCCCTACCCCGGTTTCTTCTTTTATAATCATGCTATTATAATATTTTAATAACAAAAGTAAATATAACACTTTCTTATCGTTGAAAAAAAATTAATTAAATTTAAATAATAAAAAAGTTCAAAAAATCAAGAATTTGAAGTTTGGTTTAGAAATGTCCTCTTTTACTTGGAAAAGTAAATTTTAAACTTTAGAAATGGCCTTTATTAACCATTTAGCATCACTTTTTTTCTATAAGAAATCAAGTATTTGACTTTGTTTAGATCATCGTTTGCCTTTGCTTCCTTGGTCTATTTGCGTGTTCAATTTAGCCTTGCACGTTGGCGTTAGATGATTGATTAGACTCACACAGGCTTAATCTAATAAAATCAATTCAGACTTAGAGTTAGTTTATCTAATGAGTAATCAAAGTGACCTAAATTAATTCATTAATTTTTAATTGCTTTCACATTCAGCTTTCGAGGGATTATGTCTCGAGGCTTTATAACAAGGCCATGTATTTCTAAATACCCGACGAGTTGCGGGTTTTACTATTCCTAGTCTTTAAGTAGTTGTATTCAAATTACTTGTCTATTTATTCATAATCTCATATCATACTATGTTGATTTGTTTACTTCTCGTATTTTTTTTTCATTAAATTGCGTGTTAATTTCTTTTCTAGATCAAGTTAACCTTAGTTTAGAATTGCATGAAAATGACCTTAAAAAAAAAATTGCATGAACACTTAGTGAATTGGAACGACCTTTAGGGCTTTAAAAGAAAAGCAATAGTGCGTGATCACTCTAGATTAAACAACTAACTAGTTAGGTACCGAAAGGGCGTTAATAGAAATGTTAGCGTAAATAAGTCCCAGTACTTGGAATCTCTGGTTACGTAGGAAGTGAAGTATTTCTCCCATGCTTTCACTTGGTTTCTAGCCGACCCCAATGGGCTAGTGGCGACTCCTAGAAATATCTTAGGTTGTTAAATAACCTTTAAAAATTGAAATGATTGGATGTCACGCGAGGTATGGACTTGGGAGAGTCCGTGCTCGTGAAGATTGAACCGAATCGGATTACGATTAGACGTTGCTTTTAAGCCGTCTTTTAGGGATGTCAATTCAGATCTCTTTACGAGTAATATCTCTAAACTTACATCAGAATTTTCCCCCTCACATAGGGGGGAGGTTTGGGTAGGTCACGACATGCGTGATGGTGATGGAGGGAGGAGTGTGATATATAATTTCTTACATTTTATTTTTTACTAAATAGCGTCGGTTCGGTCTAGGTGATCCGGGTGGGTGGTTCCACCCTCGGAACCGGGAACCGGACTGGTAAGTTTTAGAACTGCCCAGAATCGACCGGTCCGGGCGGTTCTCGGGCATGCGGTTTTGTTTGCTTACCCCTAGTCAACGCAGCAATTTTGCGTTGATTGGTGTGGACGTGGCTAGGGTTTCTGCAGGTCTCGCAGCGCAAGGAAGAAGACGACCTTGTGCGGGTCAGGTAGGGCCAGTTGAGCTGCTCGCGTGGGCCAGGAGGAAGAGACGTTGAACTGGGCTAGGCCTACGCAGCTGGAGTCAACGCGGGAGAAGTTTACTGATGCGGCCTGAAGAAGAAATGGGCTAGGAAAAATAAAGGGAAAAAAAGAAAGAGTTGGGTTGGTCCACATGTAGGAGAAGAAAAATAGGGAAAAATTCAAAGTTGGGAAAGGAAAATTATAATATTTTCCCCTAAGTCCAAATTTAATTCCTCAAAGTATATTTGAGTACTATTTTCCCCAAATATACCCAAAAACGGGCTGTTACAAAATTAGCGAATAATGCAAACCCAAACTTACTAGCCATCGCGTAGATAATTAACTTCATCCTTCGTCTCATCGGCAACTGATTTTGAATTTTTGTGACATAATTTCGTATACCATGGCATGATATTGCGTGACCGAGAGCTTCGTCGAGACTCCTATCTCTTCTCTCTTTTGGATGGTCCCAAGAAAATGACGGACCGTATTAAATGCCAAGACAACTTCTCTACTTGAAAATGGAGCCCCTGAATCTCTTTAGATTAAATTGACTTTGGCTTTACTTGTCATTTAGCAATGTGTCGGCAGACGATTGAGCTCGGTAGAAGCCAGTTTGCAACCCAATTGATTAGGATTTAATTTCTGGGAATCTTCCTTGGTTTGGGGGGGGGGGGGGGGGGTCGCACTTCTATTAAAATGATGGAGACAATCTCCGCAGCTCTTCAAGGAATAAGCCACGTCCAACTATTTTCTATGCGCAAGGCGGGGCACCGCCATTCTGGGGCCTCCAAATTAGATTAAAAAAAAATTAGTTCCTGAAATTTTATTGTTATTCCAATCTATATAATTGGTAGATGGAATTAGAAGAGCTCCGAACAAATGTTTGCCTCTCTTGTTTTTGTTTATTTAGGCTAAAGGAGACGACAAGAGCTCGGATGGCAAATTCCCGACCGTGGGATTGTCGTGCTTGGGCCACCAAAATGAGTTTACAATTGATTCGTGGGATTTATTTTTCAGCAAACATCGGTGATTGGTGGATGGGATTAGGAAAGCTCTGAATGAATCTTCGTCTCAATTTTATTTTGTGTTGGCTTGAAGAAACGATAGATTTTTTTGTTCTTTTTAAACAAACGTTTTTCTGTTCTTTTTTTGTTCCTCAGAACAAAAAAAAACAGAACTTTCTATTCTAGAGATCAGAAACAAAAGTCACCAAACAGGCCCTAAAGGAATTTAATATCAATTCCTGAAAAGTTTATTTTTCACCTAAATCATTCGTTCGTTGGATGGAATTAGGAAAGCTCCAACTAAATTTCCATCTCATTTTTGTATTTGTTCAGGCTAAGAGAAGCAACAAGAGCTCAGAGGGCAATCCCCTAAAAAGCATTGACTATTTTCCGATTTATTAATAGGGACACCACATATGCGTACCTTATCCACATTATAATATGCTTCTTCTTAATAAAAAATGTTTATTGCACATCGAATGTAGGGT
This sequence comes from Melaleuca alternifolia, assembly GCA_019926035.1. Classification (NCBI taxonomy): domain Eukaryota; kingdom Viridiplantae; phylum Streptophyta; class Magnoliopsida; order Myrtales; family Myrtaceae; genus Melaleuca; species Melaleuca alternifolia. The sequence continues at coordinate 901,448 of JAGKPW010000366.1, forward strand.
AGCTAGATCCTTTCATCATAGTTTTCCAATTCCATGATCTCTTCCACTTCCCCTCCTGATTTAATCAATAAAATTATGAGCAACAGATGACTTCTTCGTCACCTTGTCCATTTTACCATGACACCATGACCTATCTTGGGAGTGACTGGCCATGGGTATTATTAAGAAATAAAAGATAAGGGCATCTAATTATCTTTTCGTTTTCAACAATAAGATCAGGTGATATTCACATTAAGTGATTTTTCTGTCCAAGACCTAATCTCTTGCCTGCTCCAATAAAAAAGTAATTGACATCACTCCTAGGTTTAGATATGGAGGAGATGGAAGAGGTTGAGGAATGTAAGAGGGAGAATTCCTTAAAGTCAAGAAGATAGAGGTAGCAATTCAAGTGGAAATGAGAGAGAGAGAGAGAGAGAGAAGGATACATTCGGATTTTAAATACCGAAAAACTCGAGAGATAAAATTAAACATATGAGCTCACGCATTCTCTCATGAATATTATTATAAAATAAAAATTTAAGATATTTGGGGAAGATTTTCCCATGGTATCAGTCGCCATCGTGTTTTATCATTAAGGTACACGAGAGAGAGAGAGAGAGAGAGAGAGAGAGAGAGAGAGAGAGAGGGTAACGGGGACAGCTACCCAAATTGATCACATTCTTAAAAAAAAAAACCAATTTCCATTCGCCATGGACGTTGTTGAATTTTGTGGCTGGCGATTTACGTAGACTTTTTCTTTTAGACTTCGCTAGTTTCACGAAAAATATTTTTTGAATTTTCCGGCATTCATTTCACGGAAAACGAAACAGTCAAGGAAATTACCAATGAAAAAAATACATTCAAAAGTGGAGAAAATATTTTTCACTTTTTTAAAAGGGGAAAACATTTTACGTCTTCTTTATTTACCTTTAAATATCGTGGTCTTGAGCAGCATGCCTCGACCTCGCCTGAGGCTAGTGAGCCGGCGGTTTTTGACAGCGAGCTCGTAGCCTCTAGAGACGAGCTCGGGGCTTGCCTTGGATTGACAAGTTCATGGCATCTGGTGTTAAGTCGGGAGCTCGTGGGAGCACGTCGAATTTGTGGCCGACGACATGTTAATGCATAATAAAAAAATGGAAAAATTGAAAAATCTATTTTTTATAATTTTCCTTAAGTTTCAAACGAATACCGGAAAATATTTTCCAGAAATGCTATGTTTTTCGTAAAACGAACGGAGTCTTAGTATTATCTATATTAAAGTTTCTTAACTTGAAAGGATGCGCTAGTTTATTCGTCCTCCCGAGAAATAATCTTTATCATTTATTTTACAAATATTGATCCATGGAAGAATGTGTATAATTATGTTCGATTTCTCACCTTTTTCTATACTGAAACTTGGAATTCTTTTTTATCCTATAACAACCTTCCTAAAAAGAATTTAAATATCGATGTATATTTTTCCCAAGTTTTTATACGATTCCTTTGTATTGTGTATTTCTTAACAATAAATTCTTTGCATCTTTTAATTATTTGAATATTTCGAAATAGAATGATTGTGTTTAATTTTTCAAAATTTAAACTTTTTGCCTATACGAAACTTGTGTGTACATTTGGTTATACAATATAGCGGATATAAACATGCTAGGGTTATATGATTTTAGTGATTTCATGCCCATAGTATTTTATCACTATTTATTGTCACATGATTTTGATCACTCGAGAGTCTTAGCTTATGCTGACAATGACAATAGTGTAAAATGAATTCAACAGTGGGCAGCTGTATTTGTTAAGAGCTTATTTTTCATCGTCGATGTTAAGGGTTCGAAACCCACAGTTGCTAACGTCTTAAAGGGGGGGCATGATATTGGGGTCATATGTTAGTTTCCATCGAGGTATAGAGGCCCAGCCCTTTGGTACCGTCCGGGCATGGGGGCTCGTGGTGGAATCCTCGATTACAAAAAAAAAAAAAAAGAGTTCATAGTGTAAATAGAAATACCTCTCTTTCAACCTTTTAATAATCATGTTTCTCACCTTAATTCCTTGCTAACCCTTAAAACTATAAGGCCGTTTCATTGTAGTACTGGAGATACTTCGCACGTAAAATCATGGCACGTGTTATGAGATCAATCAAATATTTGCCTAAGGAGTCGGCTGCTAGTTTTAACATCATTGTTGCCATTGTCATTTGTCCTAAGAAACATCAAGATTACGAGATGAGATCATAGTGATAATTGAGCTAAATAAAAACCTTAGATCAAACATAGCCATTCTAATTACTCTTTGACAGATGTAAACATTGGACTTACTTGGCTGTCAGAAAATTTGTTCCATTGAATGAATACAGTCCATAGGCACTTGGGTTCACGTCCCTTTCCTTTTCCACCGCACCAGAAGACAACCCTCCCAACCTACCTATTACAGTGAATTGGCCCCGCAAGACAATAATAATTATAATGTCACGGCTTTGTTGTAAATGAAGAATCAATGAATTCGACCTATGAAGGCGTCACTAAATGTGACCGGTGATAGATGATGCAAACATGCATCCAATAATATGTTTGGTACATGACCGACGAAATTGATGTCACATTCTATAATTTTCAAATCGCTATCCTAGTCATCCAACACATCAAGGCATTAAGAAATTGTTGAGAGAGAGAGAGAGAGAGAGAGAGAGAGAGAGAGAGAGAGAGAGAGAGAGAGAGAGAGAACATGGGCGCGTCCAGTCCTAATCAGTCGATTAATTTTATATGTTTTTTTGACAAAGGTGAATAGTTTACGATCTCGGCAAGAAAAGCAAGTCGTTGGCAACAAACATACCGATGTTTACTTGCAACCCAAAGAATTTAAAAGAAAACGAAAACTATGAGCGAGGGTTGCCTGTGGCCATCGGCCAGTAAGTTAGGCTTAATTATGTAGTGGGAGGAGGGGATCAACAAGGACTAATTCGAACTAAACTAAAAAATGGTGGGGTAATATACCGAACCTCCACAATTGTTTATTCTATTAAGAAAGAGACACCTTCACCGTGAAGGTTATAAACCAGAAAAGCCCCCCTATATTCTTCTTTTTTGTGTGTAAACCCCCCATATAAGAAAAATGAGAGGGTGTGTTTACAATTCGATAGATAGATCATATATACCACAGACATTATAGTTTATAGTTGTTACAATTGACTATCTATATTATACAATGATTGATGGGTGGCTTGTATAAATACACAAAATTTCCTTATATATATTTATTTCGTCACACCAAATTTCCATATATGATTTCATTCATCCATTCATGTTGTGCAGATACCTTTTGATATTACTAAGAAAAAATAACCCATGAGAAGCAGGTGCGAAAAAGAAGCTCAATGCCTTTTGAAGACTACAATCATTCATTCCCAATCTAAAGTTTTGACTATTCTCGCATGTCATCACAATAAGCACATTTGGAGATTCGTAAATCCGGCCGATCTCGCACAAATTTCACACTTCGGGTTTCAGTGCAGCCGGTGCATGCAATAACATGGCCGACAAATATAGCGCAAATTAGAACTTGTCCAACTTTCAGGGTGAAGACGCGAGACCGGCGATGTTGGAAAATATGCTGCATAGTCGCCCAATTAATTCCACGAGAATTGTTCGTGGAAGTGAAGCGGATTTAATAGGACGAAACAGCATAACGAGAAATTGGATTTTCTTGCCGCTATATATGTGGATCTGATTCTGCAAATTACTTAGCAATCCCACCTCACTGTCCATGTACTTAATCCACACGAAGAAATAAATATATTCATAAGAACAACGGTGGATACATAAAGGAAGAACTTTCAAAGAGATAACTCAATATATGACGTAGCAAAAGACCTATGTATGTACACACACACACAAACCGGCCGGTACTCACCGACGACTGTCCACACATGACCCGGAAAGTCAGTTTTCCTGAAGTTCAAAGGACAAATCCTAACATGTATATCGCTCAATACCCGAGTATGCAGAATTCTAGATTTATCGATAGCAAGCTCAGACCGAATTGAGCACCTCCCACACTTCTGACCCTAGATCCGGCCTATTCCTTCTGCTCATCTCGCAGCACCTCAAAGCCAAGTGAGTCAACTCCTCGGCCAGCATATAGGGCCACTCTCCAGCCAATGGATCCAAGATGGTCTCCAAAGTGCCCGCCTTAACTGCCCTTTGCACTAAGTTCGCTATTCCTAAGGCGGGCTTCCTCGTCAATAACTCAAGCAGTATAATCCCAAAAGAATAAACGTCGAACTTCGTCGTGAGCTCTCGTGTCACGAGGAACTCCGGGTCCATGTACCCAAACGTTCCTTTCGGGTCGGTCGGGTACACAACAGTGGTGTTGTTGCTAGAACGCTCGCCACTGGACAGCAGTCGGCAGATGCCAAAATCGGCGAGCTTGCTCACTAGGTGCCTGTCCAGTAGGATGTTCCCTGGTTTGACGTCCCCATGGACAATGCTGTGAGGCTTGCAAGAGTGGAGGAAGGCCAGGACGGAGCAGAGCTCCTTCGCAATGCGTATACGGGCTCGCCATGGCAGCTGCTTCGCCTTGTTGTTGCTGCGGAGCCAGTCTTCAAGGCTGCCGTTTGGTATATACTCGTAAACGAGAGTGCAGGGTTCGGGACAAGCGCCCATGAGCGTGATGAGATTAGGATGCCTCACCTTGCTCAACACATCCACCTGGGAGACATTCAAGCAAGAGTTCGATGATCAACAATGAAATTCTCTATCGCTGTGAGGAATGTACTCTTACAGCGTGATGCCATAGAGATATTATCGTGGAGAACAAATTTACTTCGCCACGCACCAAGTCTTTACATACTTTTATTATTCTTAATTTTAGTTTAGAGAAACCATGAAAACAAGTAGAGGATACTTGAGAATTCTTACCTCCTGTTGAAATTCCTGTGAGCTTTGCATGCCAGGGATTTTCATGATCTTTATAGCCACCGGTGTATGTCGAAGGTTACCTTTATAAACGCTCCCGCAACCACCTTCTCCAATCTTCAATGATGGGTTGAAGTTCTCCGCAGCTTCCTCAATTTCGGTCATGGAGAACTCGGAGAAGTACTTTGTGCTCGAGGAATCTCCTTGTCTTCTATTCACCTCCTCGGCCTTTTGAAGTGCGTTATCGAGGTCGACCTGCAACACTTCTCGCTCTTGTCTATAAGTCCTCAACATCTTCTCTGTCGAGATGATTTTCAGCTCCAACTCCCTTCTACTCTGGTCAGTCTCAACAAATTGACTCTCAAGCTGCGATTTCTGATCCTGGGCAACGCGAAGTTCTTGCATCACTTTGTCTAGCTGATCCTTCACGTTCTCAAGTTCTTCCTCCAACTTCTCAGCACATAATCTCTGCAGATACTTCCGGTTAAAGTTTACCCATAATACGACAATCAATGGTTCATCCTTTATTTTTTTCCACAAGTCAAAAAATCATCTTTCATCTTCATGTAAATTATGTCATACATGGCATCCATGGGTTACATTTTAGGATGAATTGTTTCCAGGGATTTCGGGATGGTCCTCAACTATCAGAGTTGAGCATAATCAGTAGGAAATTTTCATTTCTAAAATGAGCAATATACAAAAGTTAGAGCGACTGGGTCAGTTAATTTATTGACATTTTACCTTCCTGGGATCCTTTGGCCTGCCTTTGGTGATATCTACTTCCGCTTCAGCACAAGTCGTCACTCCATCCTCAAGCACTTCTGGCTCATCATTTTCATTCATATCCTGTTACAATTAGCTAAAGTTGAAATATTCCTTTCAAGAACAAAGAATAAGATAATCTTGGCTATAAAATAGGACATGCAAAGCTAGAGACATGGCCTCCTAGCTAAAGAACATGAAAACGACAATCCGTTGATGTTATTGGCTTCATACCAGAGTGTTGGAAATTGATGACTGGCTGGTATGGTAGACCGACCGAATCAACTGTGGACGATGGGAAAGACTCGTTGAAACTGGTTCGAGATCTGGGAAAGTATCTTGCCTCTCCAGCATGCTCGCGGCATTAGGATACTCTGGTGAGCTCTCTGAGGAAGAAGAAGCTATTGGCATCACTGCACCACGGTCGGTGTTCGATGAAAATGCTCTTCTCAGAATGTCTTGAAATGGATTGCTCAACTTAGCCGTGCCACTCCTCTGCAGTGTGGCGGATTGTGATTTGAAGAGAGACTTTTTAGCTCCGTGGCTTAAGGTTGTCTGCAACGGTGCATTAGTAGGAACTTCTGCAACCGCTTGAACCGTCCGAGCTTCCCTATATTGGACAAGGTATGGAAACAACTTCATGGTGAAGCCAAAATTGTCACATCACTTTAAAAATTAATTGTCCGTACCAAAACTCCGTGCCCAAAGAAGTTCCTACTTTTGCTCAATTTCATTCTAAAATTTACTTATAGTGTTATAAGCCAATTACACGTAAGTAGATCTAGGGACATTGATAGTTGCAATCGGCCTTCAGCCCAAAATTTCCCATGTACTTAGCCATATCATTCAAAGACAGGAAGTATAATGCAAAACATGAATAAATATTTTTATTCCAGCCTCAGCCCAACCTAAAATTCTTGGTTTGTCATGGCAGTCAACAATTGCAACGAAGATTTATCAGCCAGTTGTTTTTTTTTCTTTCACAATGATTATTTAAGTGGAACTTCTTTTCGCTAACACCCTCTTGGGGGCTTTGAAGGAGACAAATTTGAAAGTAAAAAAGGTGGAGGATGACCTCATGTGAATGAGATTTCTGTCACAGATGAACCAAATTTGACAGGAAATGTGTGCTTTATCGCGAACGGAAATGGCTTTCTTGGACTTGATTTCTGTCATCTTCCTGCCAATTCGAAACCAGAGAAGATAGCGAATTAATCTGGTGTAATGCAACTAATCCCAAACATAAACTTGCAGACAAAATAGACTTTTTGATCCCCAACGATATATCACTATATGTATTCCCTTTGTGGGAAAATAAGCCGATTCATAATACCTAGCGAACTGGGATATTGCGTTCGAGAAATGCTACCAGGTTTTCCTAAAAGATCAGACATGTACAACATCTCTTTAAGGATTAATAAAGGAAAAAAAATCATCGATTTTAATATTGCGACTAAGGATCCAAATGAGCATTTCCTTTTGATTATGCAGAGGACAGATGTGAGATAAAAAAAGTCCACGACCCATGTGAGCGTTTGTTCTTGTTCGGATACGTACTTGAAATAACGCTTGTCCGCTGCTGCACCCATTACAAGCTTTCTGATACCATGCAAATGTATGAGTTTCACGATTCCCTTTTCAACGCTGTCCGATTCTATGTACTCTTTCTCCGCTTGTACCTGTTAACGAATAAATCAATAAATTTGCTTCATCATTATCCTCCTTTGTAGATGAAGAAGCATATTGTGCCACACAAGAACTATATATATATATATCAAGGTTCAACAATGATTAACATGTGTGGGATTCACCACCACTTTGTCAAGAGGTCAATTGACCAGAAATTAATCATCTAGAAGAAGAAGAGGAAGAAGATGAAGAAAAAAAGCAAACACACCCCCATTTGTTTACAAACGAGCACGTAGTTATCCAACATTTTGTGCATGTTTATCCTCTCATTTTCTCTGTGTTCTGTCAACACCATCTCGTTTGCCGAGCTCGCGAGGATTCCGGCCCCCAGGCCTCCTGCAAACCAAGGGAAATTAACAGCACAGTTATTTTAACTTGTTGCAGGAAAGAACACCGCAAGAAAAGAAGGATCTTTGACAACATGGTCCAACATCGCAACACCCGCACGGGGAAATTTGATTTATTGCAGAACCATTGTTAATCATGGAAAATTGGCATATTGTATCTATGCGATCTTGGTAAGTTCTTATTTTTACTATCACTAGGAACTCTTTATAACAAAAACCGATAGCTTGGATGGAAATATGCAAAGGAAAATAAAAAAAAACGTTGACTTACCCATGGGGATCCTCTGTGAAGGAACTAGAACATGAATGATACAGATCTTGAAGTTGCCTCCTAACTGATGCACCGTCCAAACAAGTTTCGATTTGCTCTCTTTCATATCCTTCCCGACCGCGACATAAATCTTATCTTCGAACACCGGCGTCGCCTGTTCAGATGTGACCCCGTGAAGGGTCCTCATGATCGCTGGGACTCCGAAATCGGGAAGTCTACACGTGTTTTAAGTACGGCGAAGAGGATGGCTCCTCTTAACAAAAAATGAAAGTGAGCAAACTCAGGAGGGTCTAGAATGGAGATAGCCAGCTAGCGAGAGAGAGAGAGAGAGAGAGAGAGATATGGGAGCTCTCTGTTCTACGAAAACGAAGTGAAGTTGGGAGTCTCTGGTATGAGGTTGTAGTGTGGAGGTCGCAGTTGAAGGGGATACCGCTGAAGTTATAAAGAGGCCGCTTGTCCTCATGCTTACGGAGTCCGGACAGCCGACACCGTGAGACCGACGAAAACGACCTTTCAACGAGTAATAAGCGAGCAGTTTCTCGGAAACAGATCGCCCGCTGTGCCTACGGCTCACAGCAGGGTCGTAGGCACAGCAGGGTGCTGCCTTTACTTTTCAGCCGTCCGATTCCGATCGGACGGCTGAAAAAATTTATAAAAAAAAAATATTTTGTCTGATAGTTGCATCCTGCATCTTTTTAACGTTTACTATTAAAAAATAAGAGTTAGTATTTTTTGAAAATAGAATCGTTCTTTAGTTCTTCGTCAGCGTTGACGCAAAACCCTAGCCTTTACCAAGCTGTTGGTGGTCATCTTGAGCACATTCCTATTTGATTTTCTTCAAGCGATGAGCTTCGTGAGAGCTGCTGCTACTGGGGTTGCCGTTATGGACTTCTCAACGTACTCTTCGAAGTCTACACATAGGCCGATGGGACATCTCTGCGTCCCCATCGATCAGCAATATTGAAAAGACCTCGGGGAATTGATTGCTTACGTTCACCAATGGAGAGGAAGAAAAATCATTGTACGAAAGGACCGTCGTTAAAATAGGTTGACGTGACAGCGCCCGTCCAATTTTTAATCCAAGCAAAAGAAATTGGCCTCATCTTCTTGGCTTTCTGCTTCCTGCTTTCCGCGAAGCCCTCGACTTGGAAGGAGACAAAAAGGGTCGAAGACTTGTCGCTTTGGGATAATAATAATAAAAATCCCCACTTATCTAATGAAGTTATTAACAATTAGAGACATTATATTTTGAAATGCTTATGGAAAATGATACCCAAATCCGCACGCGAGGATAATTATTGAGCTGCGAAATCCTTAAAGAGATGATTAGATGATAATTCGAACCAAACAAAAATTAATTAATTTCGCGATTCAACGTCACTGCATAGATCATTTATGCTGTAATGTTGCTTTTCATTTGAAGTCGTTCTCTCCCCCAGAGTGCCATCTCATAAACGATTTCTCTGCACTTTCCTACTTTTTACTGCAGTCTTCGGAGAAGAAGGTTCTGATCTTGTGGGTCAATTAGTCAAGTGCTCGTGTGCAATGCGTGTGTGACGTTGAGGGAAGTTGGATCATATTTCTTCCTTATTGCAGAAGCAACATATCGTGGAAATGGAGGCTGCTCTCTCCTCGAAGCTCGCCTTCGGATTTGCGGGGCGAGCTTGAAGCCCAAGTTTGAAGTCTCCATCTAGACTTTTGAGGATGAGACAGTGACCTATAGTTTTCTTTTTTCTTTATATTTGCCTTAGGAAAGGGAGAGCTGTGAAGCCGTCCATTGACGCCCTCCTCAGTTTCTTCCCCTTTCCCATTGACCCGGCCATCCGAAAGAGGCAACCCAATGGAAAATAACCTCTCCCTCTACGGTACACACATTGTCCTCTCACCAACAAGTCGTGCGTACCCCCATGGGTCTTGGGGGGAGGTTGATGCTTGGATCCGATTGGGACTGGAAATCGGCACGATTCGAATTGTTCCTCGTGTCTCAATTTAATTCAGTAAATTTATCCGGAGAAAATCTACTTAATAACTCCTCAACTTATTATACGGATACCAATGCAATTTGAAACATCCCGATTTATTAATTTAGTCCTTGGACATTTATGTAGAATTTCAATGCAATTTTCCTGGCCAATCTTTGCCGGAGATCGCTGGCATGGTCTTCTAGTCATTATTGATCGTCTTATGAAGCAAAACTCTACTTCAGCGATTTACAACATAAGTTGACTGGGATGGCCATATTAGTTTTTTGTTTGTAGGATTAGGTTTAAATTGACAAAATTGAAAAGTATATGACTGAATTGACATCCGTACACTAAGTTTAGAGATCGATTGGAGAATTTCTACAATTCGTATGTCATGGCGGAAGGACGATAATTTTTGGACAAGGCCACTACATGCCATCACATGATTCCAATGAACATGAGTTCGATACCAAACAAATTTAGATTAGGAAGCGGCACTGTTGCTTGATTCTCCCTTCGTCCCCAAAGAAGATAAACGGGGAAATTCCACCGCCTCGGCTTTTATATGCCGACGACTTTGGCATTGGATTGAGAGATCTGGCCTGTTTCTAGATGACTTGGTCGTGTGAACGTCCGAATCAAAGTTCAAACCCATCACGAGAGAAATCCAGGCTTTGGCATTGTTTCCGCACAAAAGCACATGTCCAATACCTTGTTATGCCCTCATGATTGATTCGCTAGACATGTCCTTGACCTAAACTTCCTGGGAAAGGCGAGGGAGCTTCAAATGATGGAACGATTTACGGCCGGATGCTGCACCCTGGGAGGACAACCCCTTTTTCATCACCGTATTTGGTCGCGTACAGTAATCGCCCTATCACTTGTTATGCTTTTGACCCGTCCCAGTTACAAAAATATATAATAGAGGACAGAGTATGAAGTTTATATTGAATAACCAACAAGTCTAGAAGCGGGTAAGCCATCCCAATTTGTTATTTTTGACGTAGAAATTAGATGTGCCCATTGTTTCATTGTTGCCTAACTCTTTAAAATTTCAAGATTCAAGTCGTCAATTTTGAATTCAGGAGATAATGTCTAATGTACCATGGAAAGGAATGGATAACGACGACTTCGTGGAAACCGCCATTTCCAGCTAAGAAACACCACTGGCTTCATCCCGGAGTTTCCTGGTGAAGAAAAGATCATTAGATTTATCTTCTTCTCTCTCTTTTGTTTTTTTTTTTTTCTCCCGTTTTTCTAGGGGAAGGGGCCGGTGGGTTGGTCTTGTCCCAGTGGAAAAACGACCGCATCGCATGCAAAGACATCTCCACTTGAAGCCAAGGAACCATGACTTTGACTTACAGTTGTCATTTTCCAATGTGGGGGCAGTGTATCGAGCTTAGTTCAAACTAGTTTGGTGTGAACAGCATCAACTCTTCTTTATATGTATCTTATTGGGCTCAGAAATCTCCAACCCAAATAATTAGGATTTTAATATATAGGAACCTTCCTTAATAGGGGTTATGACGTGGAAGGAAGATAAGTCCGCAGGTACTCAGAGAAGAAGCCACGACCGAACTATTCTTTAAACGCAAACCGTGGTACCCCCGTTCTCGGGCCACCAAATTAGCCAAAAATCAATTCCAGGAATTTTGTCCTCAACTAAATCGATCGTCGGTAGATGAAATTTTGACAGCTGCAAGTAATTTTTTTTTTATCTCAATCGTCTATTTATTGTAGGCTAAAAGAGACGATAAGAGTTCGAAGAGCAGTTCCTTTGCAGCAGGACCGCCATGATTGGGCCATCAAATGAAATGACATTTAATTCGGCTAATTTTATCTTCACCAAATACGATCTTGGTGGATGGAATTAGTGAAAAGAGTCCCGAATGGATCTTTCTAGAAGAAACAACAAGAAGTAACGAGGCGACCCATGTCCTTATTTTATGTCATTAAAAGAAAATCGACGAAAGTCATTCAGTGGAGGAAGAGGTTGGTACGTATGCGGACCTTATCCTTTGCCGACCTTGGTAGATATCATATCACGAGAGAATTATTATGAGCTTTTTACCTTGACTATTCACAAACAGCTATACGGTGTCGCTTTTGAATTAATTAATAAAGTAATGAGGAACTGATAACAACACCTTCATCACTTTGCCCGATTTACTCTTAACTCTGATTATTGGTGTTTTTGATAGGAAAGTGCATTATTGTTTGAACGTATATGAGAATAAACTCTTTGGGCTGCATGGACACTAGAATTTGATCATGGCCTATGTTGGAATTGACTGCTTATGGATATTAAGTCAATGTAAGATTAGAGCAATTTAGCATCTTTGTCATCTCCACGAACAACCTACACTCCTTCTAAATTTTTTTTTTCATTCGCCAATGAACAATCACAAGCAAATAAGGCAATGATGGATAATACCTCTGCATAGGTTTTAATGTTCTATTGGATCTTCTTAAAGTGGGTTCATATGTTGGTGGTTCATGACAAAAGTCCATAGCAATAGTTATAGGCTTCCTAGCCAGCACACTCTTAGAAACGCTCCAATTCAATCTCTCTATTTTCCTCTGTTTGTTTTGTCACACTAAATTACGCACAGACTTGTCCTAGTACATTATATTTTCCTTTCAAGCAAGATCATTTGTTTTTATTATCTTTCTATTTTTTAATTCCAAAGTCGATAGCTAAAATAATCAGAAACATATCCATAAAAAAACTATTTTCTACCTTTTGCATCAAGCTTAACTCTATTTTCAAATCTATATAAAACTTTTACAATTAAGAGATTCACTTTATCTCCAGTCCAGTTTTCCTTTGGTAACTTGAAATCAACTGGAATTGAAGGTTGTCTATTGATCAGCTATGCTGCTTTATTAACTATCATCTGCCCAAAACATCTTGGATAATCTTGCATTCATCCTCGTACTTCTTGCTTGCTCATTTAAAGATTTGTTCATCGTTTTAGTAATTCGGTTTTGCTGTGGTCTATTGGCAAATGTTCTTATCACCGTAATTCGATTCTTTACACAAAACTAATTAAACTCCTTGCTATCATACTCACTACCATTGTCGAATCTTAGACATCTAATCTTCAGGCCAGTCTCATCCTCCACTTCAGCTTTTCATTTTCAAAAATAAGTGGCTGTGTTGGTTAAGAACCTATCCTCATCGCCAAGGTTACGGGTTTGAAACCTGCAGTTACTAGTATCTTAAGTGATGAGCCATGGTGTTGGGATCCTGTACTAGTCTCCCACGAGGTATAGGGGCCCGGCTCTTTAGTGCCATTAGGGCACGGGGGTCTCATGGTGGAGTCCTCAGTTACAAAAAAAAAAAAAGCACCAAATTCATATTTCAGAAAAATAAACCCATACCTTGAAGGTGAAGTTGTTAATAAACATGATATAGAAGTGTGAACCTCCAAAGAAATGAATAGGGGCTGGCCCCTTGACATATATATGCACCAACTATAATTTTTCTTTCTTTGGTTCTCTCTAAATCTTCGAAAAACTGACATGCTTTTGCTTGCCTACGGCCCATCCTCACATAGAACCAATATTTATGGACTTAAGATCAGGTGGAATTCCCTTGATGCCAATACCTTCATCCTATTTTTATTTATTTCATGCGTCTGAGCTTGCAGTGCAGCAATGAAATCGATTTTCGAGTCACCAATTGCTATTATTTCTTTCAGTCTTGAATAGTGTTCCCAACTTTGTTCCCCGTCCTACAACCATTGAACCATTAACAGTCTCCCACAAGTTAACAATCTTTCATGAGAAATCCTTGAAGATTGTTTTGTATCCAGTGTTTGTCCAATTGGCCTATAGAGATTATATTTATCTATAGGCCAGAAACAGGGACAATTGCCAAATAAGTCATAAACATTTTTGTTATTTTGCCAATTCAGTTTTAAACCCTTTTTTTTATGCCAAATAAGTCTTAAATATTTTGCAACTTTGCCGAATAAGTAATTCCGACGGATTTTGGCTGGAAAATGCTTACGCGGCGACGACGTGGCGCGACCAGACCTCGCCAGCGATGACATGGCGATAAACTTTTATTCCAATTTTTTTCTTTTGTTTTCTCTTCTTTTGAATGCCAAGTAACGTGATGGGTTGGCCAGTAGCGACTTTTTGAGTAATGGATTGGCTAGTGGTGTTGATTAGGGCCAAGCAATGTGATGGGTTGACCAATAGTGACTTTTGAATGCCAAGCAACATGATGGGGTGGGTAGTCGTAAGAGTAAGTAGGCAAACAACATGATGGGTTGGCTAGTGACGTTGATTAAGGCCAAACAACGTGATGGGTTGGCAGTAGCGATTTTTGAATGCCAAGCAACGTGATGGGTTGGCTACTTGTGAGAGTTAATAATCATATAACATGAAGGATGGCTAATGGTTCTAGATATGAGCCAAACAATGTGATGAGCTGGCCAGTGGTGATAGTCATGACCAAGGAATGTGACGGTTTGGCCAATAGAGGTATCATATAGATTGCACACATGAGATGCCTTTGCAATAGGGGCCTAGCTCGTAATTAGCCTAAGTGCCAATGATTGAATTGCATATTAGTTTCGCCTGGGGGCATGTGTACTCGCCATTATGGTGAAAGTGTATTGTACCCAAATTAGTACTCATTTCATGCACCGTGATCAATAGTTTAGTATGATATCGCTGGTAGGCACATGTAAGATGTGTGAAGCACTGTGAAGGGTTGGACATTGATTAGGGACCCTAAGGCAATTGTCTTCCTAGTCTGGGTTTAGCGAGTATACTCATTAAGATTTTTATCTCATTTGTTGTTCTAACCCCTTTTCAGGTCCCGAGCATAGAAGCACCATACGATGGCTGGGTTAAGCTGGAAAGGCCAGTAGATGGCGGGTGTGTAATTAATATTGTTGTTTTGGACTAAGGGTTATGTTACTCCCGAGGGCGTTTGTATTAAATACTAGCTAGAGATATGATATGTATAGTTCCTATATATCTCGGTGTTGTCATGGGTATTTTATTATTCGTTTCCACATGCATTTTTCTCTGACTAAGTTATTAGGTTGGCAATGAGTTTTGGGATGTTGTGAGTTATCGACCAGTGAGGAAATCTTAGAGGATTGTCGCGCACTTGGGTCAGGGGCATGACAAATATTTTTAATTGATTTTCTTGAAGTGAATGAATGTTATAATGCATTATCAAGTCTATCATGAGCAAGTGGGAGATGTGGTATTTTGGCGGTTAACTAATGAAATGGTATGTACACCCATGATGGAGGTGCGATGAAGAGGCACAATTTGAAGAGGTATATTCTGATAATTCCCACCATCTTCATATGACTAGAAAAATGAAACATAAAAAGGTAGAAAGAAATGAACCTACATTTCCGTCCCTACACAATCTATCATTCATGCTTTTGAGAAAATGATTAGTATTTACATTGTGAAACAATAATATTTTGCTCGTGATTATATTCGTACCATTGTTGAGTAGAAGATTTGTCTAATACATGCTAGTGATTCAACCGTGATTCCTAAATAATTCTCTAATCATTCTGCATAAGATAAGTCAATTTCATCGTTGAAAATCATTTTCTACAAAACATGTACATCGCTCGATTCCCAAGCATTCAGAAGCCTAGGTTTATCGATAAAAAGCTCTGACCGATTGGAGCACTGTCCACACATTTGACCCAAGATCCGGCCTATCCCTTCTGCTCCTCTCGCAGCACCTCAAAGCTAAATGAGTCAACTGCTCAGCCAGCATATAGGGCCACTCTCCCGCCAATGGATCCAAGATGGCCTCCAAAGTCCCTGCGCTTATTGCCATTTGCACTTCCCTCACTATTCCGAAGGCGGGCTTCCTCGTCAATAACTGCAGCAGTATAACTCCGAAAGAATAAACGTCGAACTTCGTTGTGAGCTCTTGCGTTATGAGGATCTCGGGGTCCATATACCCTGGCGTCCCTTTCAAGTCGGTCGTGTACAGGACTGTGGTGTTGTTGCTAGAACGCTCACCGCGAGACAGCAGTCGGCAGAGGCCAAAATCAGTGAGCTTGATCCCAAGGTGTGCATCCAGTAGGATGTTCCCTGGTTTGACGTCCCCATGGACGATGCTGTGAGGCTTGCAAGAGTGAAGGAAGGCCAGGACGGAGCAGAGCTCTGTGGCTATGCGTATCCGAGCTTGCCATGACAGCTGCTTCGCTCTATTGCTGCTGCTGAGCCAGTCCTCAAGGCTTCCATTCGG
Organism: Melaleuca alternifolia; assembly: GCA_019926035.1. Classification (NCBI taxonomy): domain Eukaryota; kingdom Viridiplantae; phylum Streptophyta; class Magnoliopsida; order Myrtales; family Myrtaceae; genus Melaleuca; species Melaleuca alternifolia. The sequence goes on from JAGKPW010000366.1 coordinate 917,611, forward strand.
AAGATATTCGTAAACAAGAGTCCAGGGCTCGGGACAAGCACCGATGAGCGTGACAAGATGAGGATGCCTCACCTTGCTCAACACATCCACCTGTGATACATCCAATCAAATATTCAGAGACCGACCACCTATGATACACTCGATCGCCGTGACTAACGTCCTCTTACTATGAATTCGCGATCCCACAGTGATATTCGTGTCAAAACCAAATTTACTTCGTGATGAAGTGAGCCTTTTTATTTCCTTTTTATTCTATCTTGGTTCAGAGAAGACATGAAAAGAAGTAGAGGATACTCGAGAATTTATACCTCCTGTTGAAATTCTTGCGAACCTTGCATACTATGAAATTTCAAGATCTTTATGGCCACCGGTGTATGTCGAAGGACACCTCTATACACGTTCCCGCAACCGCCTTCTCCGATCTTCAAAGACGGGTCAAAGTTCCGTGTAGCTTCCTCAATTTCGGTCAAGGACAACTCGGAGAAGAACTTTGTGCCTATGGAATCTCCTTTTCTTGTGCTTACCTCCTCGGTCGCTTGGAGCGCATAGTCAAGTTCAATCTGCAACGGCGCTAGCTCTTGTATAAAAGTCCCCAACATTTCATTGGCTGCGATGATTTCCGACTCCTTTTTGTTCTCGTCAGTCTCAGCAGATTGGCACTCGAGCTGCAATTTTCGTTCCTGGGCACTGCGAAGTTCTTCCATCACTTTGTCTAGCTGATCCTTCACCTTCTCAAGTTCTTGCGCCAACTGAAAATTTATCCATAATATTATTCTCAATAGATCATCTCTTTTTTTTTTCTTTTTGCCAAAAGTCAATAAATCATCTTTCATCCTCATGTTAATTATGTCATGCATGCTACTTATGTGTTCCGTGTTGGATGAATCGTTTCCATGGAGTTCAGGATCGTCCTCAACAATTAATCAGACTTGAGCAAAACCAGTGGAAATATTCCATTTTTATTACCGGCAATTTACATAAGTCAGGGGACTAGGAAGATATATAGCAAAGCCATCGACATTATCCCTTCTTAGGATCCTTTCGCCCGCCGTCAATGGTATCTACTTCCACTCCGGCACAAGTCGTCAGTCCCTCCTCAAGCACTCGTCGCGTGTCATTTTCATCCCTATCCTCCGTATCCTGTTACAATTAGCTATACTTTAACAATGTTCCTTTAAAGGACAAAGATTAAGATATTCTTAGCTCTACAGCAGGGCAATCAAAGCTAGAGACATTGACTCCTAGCTAGAGAACATGAAAACGACAATTGCCGTCTTATTTTGCGCATACCAGAGTGTTGGAAAGTGTTGAGTGGCCGGTATGATAGACTGATTGAATCAACTGCAGACGATGGGAAAGACCTGTTACGAGACCTTGGATAGTGTCTTGCCTTTCCAGTATGCTCGCCGCATTAGGCTGCCTAGAAGGACTGCTATCTGGTGAAGTCTCTATAGGCATCACTGCATGTTGGTCCAAGTTCATGGAGCAGGCTCTTCTCAGAATGTCTCCAATTATATTACTCAACTTCCCCGTACCACTCCTCGACAGTGTAGCGGATGGCGATTTCAAGAGAATCGACTTTCCAACTCCGGGGATTGGACTCCTCGGTGATGGTGCATCATTAGGAACTTCTGCAGTGTCTTGAACTGTCTGACCTCCCCTATTTTGACATGGAGTCGAAACGACTTCAAGGTGAGGCCAAAATGATCGCATCACTTTATAAATTAATCGTCCCCTATGACTCCGGCCGGGTGCACATCCCTACTTGCAGTCAATTTCATTTGGAAATTTCATTTACTGAGTTATGAGCCAATAAGAAGTTAGTGGATCTTGGAGCACCGGTAGTTGCCATGGCCCCCAATGCAATATTTCCCAAGTATTTAGCCATCTTATTCGAAGAAAGAGGATAAAATGGAAAACATGAATAAAATTGCTTGTCCCAGCCTCAACCCCGCCTAAAATTCTAGGTCTTCTATGGCACTCGAATTTGCAACAAGATTTTCAGCTGATTTGTTTTTCAAATTGATTATCTATTGTAGAGCTTATTTTCTCGACACCCTCATGTGCGGATTCAATAATTTCGAAGGAGACAATTTACAAGTAAAACAGTCAGAGGACTACCTTGTGTAAATGAGGTGCCCGTTGCAGATAAACTCTATATGACAAGAGATGTGCGCTTTATCGCGAACGAAGGTGGCTTTTCTGGACTTGATTTCTGTCATCTTCCTGCCAATTCGAAACCATAATGACAAAATTAATTTGATCTAAATTCAGATAATGCTAAATATAAGCTTGTATACATGACACGAGAGACGTTTAAATTCTCGGAACGATATGTCGCCGGTTTTTGTTTTATTGTTTCACTCAGTAGGGAAGTAAGACGATTCATAGTACATTATATATATTGATGGACTCGGGGCGAACTATAGTCATGTTTGAGAAGCGCCAACAGGTACTCCTCAAAGACTGAGCGTGTACAACACATAATTTAACATAGAAATTAGTAGACGGTTAAGGATCCAAATGAATATATCCTTTTAGCTATGGAGGGGATAGATTTGGAACGAATAACTCCACAATCCATGGGGGCAATGCCTTCTTGTCATTGTACGTACTTGAAATAACGCCTGTCTGCTGCTGCACCCATTACAAGTTTTTTGATCCCATGCAAACGTATGAGCTCCACTATTCCCTTTTGAACGCTGTCCGCTTCTATGTACTCTGTCCTTGCCGGTACCTATTAACCAATAAGTAAAATAATTTGCTTAATTGTTATCCTCATCTCTAAATGAAGAACTATGTTTACAACCATGGAATCTAGTGCCACGCAAGAACATATATCGAGGGTTAACGATGATTAATATTTGTGTGAATATATCAAGGGTTAACGATGATTAATATTTGAGTGATTCACTAGCCCTTTGTTAAAAAGTCATTGACCTGGATCTTTAATCCTCTAGAAGAAGAGAAGAAACTAAATATACCCCCATTTGTCGACAAACACCCAGGTAGGTATCCAAGATTTCATGCATGTTTGTCCTCTCGTTTTCTCTGTGTTCTCTCAACATTATCTCGTTCGCTGAGTTCGCGGGCATTCCGGCACCCAGCCCCCCTGCAAACCAAAGGAAGTTTTGTAAACTTAATGCAATATAGTTTGTTATAATTACTAAAATTTAAAATGAAATAATAACTCTGTGAGAGCGATAACAAATTTAATAATAATGAAATTAATGAATAAATGTGCTGAATGAATTTTATTAACAAGTAAAGATGAAAGAATAATAAACCAAATATAAACTTGCAAAATTGCTATCGAATCATAACAGAGTTAATCAAGAGGTAATGTATGGAGTATCAAATCTTCATAAGATGATTAGTTCATGCTAACTATACTGTGTAGATTTACGAACAATGCCTCCCTAGATGCAAGACCTTGAACCTGTTTGTATTGCTACAATGCAATCATGACTCATTCGAACTTTTTCTTGAATTGGCACATTGAGGGGTTGAAACAATTTTCTAAGCACGTAAATGTTGTGCATTCTTCGTTTTTACTGAAGAAAAGTTTATTTCAATTTATAGAGTTTGAAAGGACAAGAAGTGAAGAGTCAAGAATGAAAGAACATGTCTATAAAAAAACAAAGAAAGTGCTGTAGAAAACTTAAATAATGTGAACTAAGGAGACTTGTTAGTTTTGCTCACTTTTGTTGAGCAAGCAACCCATCCTTACAAAAATCCGTTACATTAACAGATCAATTGAACATTTTTTAATCAAACAAATCTAAGTATGCCCGTGAAAGTACACTATATCAAGATTTTTATCTTTGACTTTAAACCTTCTTTATTAAAAGCTTACTGGACTTACTTAACTAGTCAATAGATTATGTCTTGAATTGCTAGTTGTTTCTGTAGGTCCAGACAATATGCATCATATATTCAAGATTGGTTTTCAATTGTGTTCATTTGTTTGGCCCTAAATCTCTTGGGACTCATGCACATATTAGAAAATATAGTCTTTAAAGATTTTCATAGAGTCGGATGGCTCCACACATATAGGTACATTCCTATCAAAAGTATCCTACCATACTCCAGAAGGATGTTGTGTTCCAAACTATAGAAATCATGAAACGCATAACATAGGCTGTAAGAAGCACCATTGCATCAGAGAAATGAAAGACAATGCTTATATTAGAGTTTCTAAAATTTTGGTTGTCATTTGGACCTTATCCATTGTCACATCCAAAATACTTAACTAAATTTAGTGTGGTCAGCTAGATGAACATCATATGCTCCACTAATTAAAGCCCTTTAATACCAGTGAATTTCTCAAGTATCTCTTTCAGCATAACTAGAGCTAGTATCATCAAAGTGGGCATAAATTTGCGGAACCATCTCCAAAAACGGAACCATACACCATTTGGCCCACACTTTAATGAAAATCAGTCCCAAGTATATTAATTGTGTGACTTGTAAGTGTACCACCATCAATGGTTTGGCCCGAAGCCCCACAACATTTGCACCCACAAAACTAGGCCTCGAATTCTGAACTTATCCAACAGGAGTGGTCAAATCGACCATAGAAATGTCTCTAGAGACGTCTTGGACGTTATTGGATACTCGATTGTTGTCGGTCATCTCCATTTTTGGATAAACCCAACAGACACAGGGAATAATCGCCTTAAGATTGTCCCGCACATAATGCAATATTATTTGTTGTAATCAATAAAATTAAACTAAAATAATAACTCTGAGAAAGCAATAACAAATATAATAATGACCAAGTCAATGAATATATGTATTAAATGAATTTCCCTAAAAAGTAAAGATGACAGAATGACAAACCAACTATAGACTTGGAAAATTGCTATAAAATCAAGTAAGATGTGAGGTATGGAGTACAAAATCTCCTTAAGCCAATTAATTCCTACTAATAGTTTTGCAAATTGACGAACTGTCTTCAAAGATAAAACGTCTTGAGCCTATTGGTGTACTATTGGTATTAGTACTATACAAATAGGTTTCAATCAAATTTTTCCTGGAACTAGCATACTTAGTAATTGAAACAATTTTTTAAGCAAGGAAGCATTGTGTATTCTTCATTTTTTTATTGAAGAATAGTTTATTTCAATATATAGAGTTTGGAAGGACGTGAACTAAGGGATCAGAAATGAAAAGACTTGAATGGACATGTCTAGTAAGGACAAAGAAATTGCTGCATAAAATTGAAAAGACAGGAACTGAAGAGTAATGATAATGAAAGGACATGTCTATTGAAGACAAAACACTTAGCCGCATAAAAATGAAAGGACACGACCCTGAAGAAATATGTCACTTTACTTATTTTTGTCGAGTCATTAACACATGATTACAATAGAAAACACAATTATGTTAATCCTTCACATGAAAGAACACTGCAAAAGAATGAATATCAGCAATAATGGAAGAAGTTAAAGGATAGGGTATCCTATCCACGAGAGCTTGGTAAGCTCTATTTTTACCATTAACAAAAACTCACACAACCAAAAAGGTTAGCGAAAATCGACGGTGGGTAACGTGAAAAGGGAAAAAACACAAAAACGTTGACTTACCCATGGGAATCGTCTGCGAAGGAACTAGAACATGAATGATACAGATGTTGACGTTGCCTCCCGATTGATGCACCGTCCAAACAATCTTGGCTTTGCCCTCTTTCACGTCCTTCCCAGCTGCAACATAAATCTTGTCCTCAAACACTGGTGATGCCAGTTCTGGTGCGATCCTGCAAAAGCTCGGCGTGATGGCCGGGACTCCGAACGCAGGCAGCGTATTTATACGATCAACCACAGCCATATCAGCAAGTGCTAAGTAACGATGACCAGGGCAGCTCTTAACCAAAAAGGAAAGTGAACAAGCTCTGCAGCGTCTATGATGGAAATAGATAGCTAGTGAGAGCAGAGAAGAGGAAGAAATAGAAAGCGAGACATGGGAATTCTCTGAAGAACGAAAACGAAGTTCTCAAGTGAAGACTCTGTTTTCACGGGTAATGAGCGACCCATTTCTCGTTGTGCTCCATAAGTTAGAGTATATATAATATGCTTCTGTTTTTAGTAATTATTTTATATAGATTTGTCATTAATGAGATTGCATTCTCAACCACTTTACAGAATCCGTTGTCTTATCTACCTAATTTAGCTGCTGCATCCACTACTAGTGATTATTGGAATTCATAAGAAAAGAATTCCTCACATGAAAGGCATGAGTGGAAATGTGCATTCTTTATAACCGTACACGCACTTTTTGGTCTCGAACTGTTCATAACAACGGTCCGTCTTTTACATTGCTATTTTGCAAATTGAATAGTGCCCGAGCTTAAACAAGGAATCAAGCACTCAAGTGAAATGATTGATCGCTGTTAAATTCAAGCACGAGCCGCAGGTGGTGTCCTTTTTTTGGATTAAAAGAAACCCATCACATTTCTAAGAAGCGCGATATTATAGAGTTAGGCAAATCATTAATAAAGAAATCGTTGGCAAACATAAAGTAGATCTCTAATGAGTCGGACCTAAAAAAGAGTCGCAAATCGTAGAGCCTAAAAAAGCATCGAAAGATATTTTATCAAATAGTTGCCTTGGGTCTCATCGATAAGAAGAGTTTAGACATTTCGGAATTCATATATAGATATTCTTATTTACTGTAATACTTGATCATTTCCAACGAAGATGGTTAACTTGCTTCTTCTTCTTTTTTTGTTACGTTTGTGATACAAAAATGACATAATCTTGTTCCTGTACTGCTTTTAGTAATCACAACTGAGGGTGTCTCCATCAACGATGACGCATGAGCTTGGCTTATTCAAAGCTTCGGGTTGTTATCTTGAGCATATTCGTTTATCCGCATTCCCTCGAGGGACGGGCTTCTCGAAAACCGCCGGTAAGGTTTGCCATTTTGGAATTTCAAACATACTCATTGATTCTAGACACAGCTAACCGGAGAAATCCGTGTCTCCATCCATTAATGCGTAAATTAATCTTGTGGGATGGATTTATTTATACCTCCCGAAGGAGAGACAGCATTATAAAATATTTAGAAGAAAAAAATATCACGTACGTAACGCTCGTCATTGAAATCGATTGATGTGATAAGAGAAAAATATGATTGTCATGTGGCATTCAATCGTTCGTGCAATGCCTTATCCCAGCTTTAGTCTCAATTTCCTTAATCCAATCAAACAACTCGGCCTCATCTTATATTATCATACGTTTCCCCCAGCAAACGTCTCCTGAAAATCAAGAAGTTGGCCTCATATTATTGGCTTTCTGCTTCCGTGTAACACTCAACTCGCATTGATGACCAAAAATAAAAAAAAACCACTCAACTCGCATCGCAAGAAGTCGACAAAAAAGTCAGAAAGATTTCATAGTTTCTTGATTAAAATTTCTAATTAAGATATTAAATATAAAGATACTTTAAGGTGGAAAATTATTCCCAAATCTACGCAGGGATATTTGCATCTTAAACGGTCTTACTTATTTTAGGAGCTGCAAAATCTTCAAAAAGAAGCATATTTAAAAACAAAATTCAAAGCTAACAAATTAATTTTCGTGATATCATGCTATCTTAACGACAACAATATATACATAGTATTTTGCGTCTTTTCTTATAGTTATTTTCTGTCCAGAACATCAATTCGTAGTGGACTTCCCTGCACTTTTCTACTATTTACTGCCATCTTTGGCGGGGGAGGCTCTATTCCACGAGGACTGTGATGCGTGTGTGATGACAAGCGTGCACGTGGTTGGATTGTTTATTTCTTGATAATGCAGAAGCATCCTATTGGGGAATTGAAAGCAAATGAATCCATTTCGTCATAGTGCATACATGGTTTTTTTACGATTTTTTTTTTTTGTTACCGTTTCGTAGTAGACTTTCCTGCACTTCTAGAGCCTGCATGGTAACAAGTCTATTTCTTTTGATTGTTTTTCTTTTGTTTCCCAGAACAAAAAAAAATTAGAAATCGGTTTAGTAACGCCAACTTATTTATCTATTCTCCGGAACAAAAAATTAGCCTGGGAATAGATTTGGAACAGAAACAAGAACAAAAGAAAGTAGCTAATTCTTCCCAGGAACAATTTTAGAAATAAGATAATTTTCTTTTTTATTTGTCCTTTTTCCTCTCTCTTACCTCCAGCCACCCAAAGCCACCGCTAGCCATAGACTAACAACACTAGTCACCGCCGACCGCGGTTCGATCGTCGCCCGTTGCCACCTATCGCCGCCTCCCCACCATTGTAGTCTGCAGTGGCAGCCGGTGGACAATGGTTGACAGCGAGTGGCGATCAGTGGCATTTGATTGCCTGTGAGCAAGAAGAAAAAAAGAAAAAATACAAAAATTTGTAGATCATAACGCTCGGAGCCACCGTCGACCACTGGCCACTGACTGATGACGTCGAGCACCGCCGTCCAACTGTCACCCGTTGCTACCTATCGCCGCCGTCCGACCATGCCACCACCCCCTTCCGTGGCCAAACGGCGGCCGGTGGGCAGTGGTCGAGCAACGACAAGCGGTGGTGACAAGCAACGGTGAGCGGCAGGACAGCCCGCGGCATTCGATCATCCATGAGCAAGAAGAAAAACAAAAATAAATAAAAAAGTTTGTAGATCATACCAAACGCATTCATATTTTTTTCTATTTCAAGAATATAAAGTTTGTGTAGTTACCAAACCATTATTTTACTCAAAAATTGTTCCAATGAGTAGAAATGGAAAAGAACTATATTGTTCCGGGGAGTAAAAATGGAAAAGAAGTATTTCTCAAAAGAAATTATTTCCCGAAACAGAATTGTTGTCATGCGCAGTCTTAGTTATTGGTCGAACTTTGACACCAATGAAACCCTCCGGTGTATTCGGGCCACTAAATGGATTTTGAAGTAATTCCTGGAATGTCATTCTCCCCAAATTGGATTGTTGGTTAATGGAATGAGGTCAGCTCCGAATAAATCTACCATCTCATTTTTCATTTGCTTAGGTTAAAAGAAATAATAAGAGTCCAGAGGGCGATCTCCTAGATGTGATATTGCCTTGCTTGGGCCACCAAATGAATTTAAAATTTAACTCATGGGATTTATTTTTTGACCCCAAAAAAATATCGTTTAGTGGTGGACGGAATGAAGAAAGCTCCAAAAAAACCTTCATCACAATTTTATTCATTTAGGCTAAAAAAAACTAGAGTTCAGAGAGAGAAAGAGCGATCTCCCAGAAAGCATTGACTTCTTCCCGATTAATTCGAAAAAATTGTGTACGTTATCCTTTGCCGGCCTTGGTAGACATCACGAGAGAACGATTACTAAGCTAAATTGTATTTTATATCTACTACATTCTTACGCAAGGGACCTCGGAGAGGTATATACGAATAGTGACGTAGGAATATTCGAGACCAAAGGTCAAACGCCATTCAAAGGACAAAAACACTATGATATACTTCTTTTCAAAGAAAAGTTAATTCCACATTAAATATCGGGTTTTACTAGATCCTCCATCGTGGTTTTCCAATTCCATGAACTCTCTCACTTTCACTCTTCACAGACACTTATATGGCGTCACTTCTAATCTAAACTAATGAAAGTGATGAGAAACAGGTGATGTTTTCATCTCTTTGCCCGATTGACTCTTGCCTCTAAATAGAGATGTTTCGGAGAGGAAAGGGAATAATTGTTTGCATGCATTTGAGAGGAAACCTTTTTTGGGTCGCATGGAACTCTAGAATTTCATCATGACCTTCGTTTGATTAGAGCCTTTAATCAAAAACATTTCAAACACAATATATACGTGGAAACCCAAAAGTAAGAAAAACGACGGAAAAAGAGAGTGAAACACTTCTCGTCAATAATAAGTACAAGAGCACAATCCAAAAGCTGAAAAACAAAATCAAACAAGAAAATAGGGAGAACAAAGAAGGAAGAGAATGTGAAGGTTAAGGTTAGAGATAATCCTTTTTACAGTCCCTCTTAAAATGCCCTAAAACAAATGTACATGGTCCAAAACTCTCTTGTCACTAAATTAAAAGTCAAAACTCAATAAATCTCCACCTTAACTTCAAATCTCTATAAGATCATTACACTAAATGCCACAAGATCTCCTGCCTTCACCACCAAGACTGACCACACAAAGCCACTTGTCAAACGGCGAAATCGACGACGTATACTTGTAAGCCTACGTGAATGTGCTCGATGTATGAAACAAGAGATGAAATGCCACCAGCTCCTCCTAGGCAGCTCAAATATTTATATATTTCTCTCTCATGATACATTACATTCTTGGTCAACTGGATTGTATTTTGGTTATCACAAAAGATATTTAAGGCTCCCTCCTGCTTCAATTCAAGTTTTGTAACCAAACGCTTCCATCGAAGAGCTTCATTTTCCATTTTCGTCATTGCCATGTACTCTACTTCAATGGTAGACAAAGCAACTATCCTGCAAGATTGCTCTCCAACTAATTGCGAAACCACAAAGCATAAAAACATAACCTATCAAAGATCTCCTTTGGTCGAGATGGCTTGCATAGTCGGAATCAACAAAGTCAACAAGCAAATGTCATATATCACAACCTTTATCAAAGACAAAATCCACATATGAGGTACCCTGGATGTACCAAAAAATCCATTTCACGGCTTATTAGTGAGCTTTACTTGGATGTGCTATATACATGCTAACTATTAGAGTGTGGTTCATACTCCCCTGGATACCAGAGGGCTTTTACTAGTTAAACCCATAATTTTCATTAGTAGTTTGGGCTTGAGCTCATGAATAGCTACTACTATACATACTCTTTTTCGCTTATAACTGAGTGATATAACGAGAGTTGTGAGATACCGATATAGTGGAATCATCTGCTAAATGTAGTCCTAGTTTAAGGTGAACTAGGATAAAATCTCGTGTCTCAATTTTCTCTTTCTCGCTCGTTTTACTTTATTGTGATTGCGCGTCGATCATAACACTAACAACACTAACTACTTGGGAAATGTCTACACTGAGTGCAAATCATAACATACACAAGACTGCCCACAATACTTGAATATGGAATTCGAGACATTTCACTTTTCTTTTCTTTAGTCTCTGGTGGCAAAGAAGCCGAAATGCTAAATGATATGCCAAATGAGTACTTACTAATTTGACATTCTTCATGCCAAAACACTTAAACATTTTTTTAACATATCTCTTCTGCGAAAGATATAACTTCCCAGCTTGTCTGTTTTTACGAATCTCCATGCCTAGAATATTCTAGCCAGCTCTAAGATCCTTCATCTCAAACTTCTTGCTAAGTTGTCTCTTTGACCATTGTATCTTTAACATGTTCTTTGTTGCAATAAGAATGTCCTCCACATCAGCAATAAATAAATAAAAGAGCCCATCATGTAATCTCTTATAGTACACACAACAGCTATACGTAATTCACGAGTGGTCATGACTCAAGATAAAGCTATCAAACTTATTATACCATTTTCGTAAAGTTTGCTTGAGATCATACAAAGAGTGTTTTGACGTAAATAATCTTTATGAGTTTTATTTTATTTTTTTAAAATTACTTTTTTTCTCTTTTTCTATGATGGCCAACGAGAGCCTTAGGAAAGACTTGAGCTCACTATCATCGGGCTAGACAAGCCCTGCTAGTTTGGAAGATAGCTTGGGCAAGGCTGCCCTCGTGGGAAACAGATCACCTGACTTTTGTGAGGGACCCACCAAAAAAAGAAAAAAAGAAATCCCTCCTCCAAAATGGGGGGCCGTCCGATCTGAAATCGAACGGCCCTCCCATGTCAAGTCACCACCAAGTCACTAATAGTGTAAGTTAGACAATTCGGGTCTACCCTCATGGCCTCAAATGAGGGCTCGAGCCTCACCTAGCAATGACGAGGCCGGCTAGGCTCCTCGAATCTCACCTCTATCTAGTCGTCGGGGTACTGCGACCAGCTACAGGAAGAACTGAAGAATTGGAAAAACAAAAACAAAAAACAGGGAAGAACTTGTAACATGGAACACATGATAGCTTCATGGCGGTACCCATTCAGAGGAAAGTAAAATAAAGCGAATCCGCAAGAAGAAAGAGAATTTGGTGAAGTGATTTCGCTGCATATGCGGCCCTTAGGATGGACTTCGAGTGCTCCTTCCATTTGTTAAACCATAACAACTTGTATTTTTCCGTCGCTTTTTTCTTAATTGGAGTTAACAAATAATATCCAAAATCAAAGGAGTATGTACCAAATTTATTAGATTTTTTCGGTCCCATCAAAGAAAAATATGAATTTACTCCAAATCAAAATAAAGAAAAAGTGGAGAGATTAGGCACTGAACTCCTTGGGAACTCAAGAGATAATTTGTACACATCTCCTGATTATACGTCGACTTAAGTCAATGTCACGTGATGTTTGTAATATCATCCAAAGAGGGTTTGATCACTATTTATTTGGGCATGATTTTATCATTTGAAATTCATTAGCTTATACAAGCAATGGCAATAATGTAAAATGAAATACCTCTCTTTCAATTTCCAGTTAATTTTTTTTTACCCCCAATAGGAAAGTTGCAATTTCTGACAAGACTCGAATTTAGGAGATTTGGATTGTGACAAATCGTGTTCGAGTCAATTTAATGTCTACCCATGAGACACGATTAATAATTATATCGGGTTCACTCCAACCTGCAAGACACGTTGTTAACTCTTATATATTAACAAGTTAGTATTGACACGACTTATATGCAATGCATTGCAACACAATTAACTGAAAGATTATGCTTTTCATGTTCTTCACTAGCAAGTTTTATAGTGATTACATTTTATACGTTTTTAATTTGATTTAATGATACTTTGTTGATTGACGATCATAATTTGTGAATGGATTTTATGAAAAACTGAGGATATTTTGAGTTGAAACTCTATTTGTTTCATGGAAAACAACTTCCAAGAAAATGTTTTCTAGTTTTTTCAGCATTTGGTTATACTAATTAAGGAGAAAAGCTTCCTTTATTGGAGAAAATACCTTTTCCCTTTTTGAAAAGAGGACATTATTTCCTTCCCCTTTCTTCCAACAGTTATTTTAATTATTTTTACCTTTATTTTCTTTTTAAAAAAATTAAAGTTTTTAATTATTTTATAATTTGTCGTTTTCTTTCTCTCTTTTCCTTTTTCTTCTTCTTTGACCAACCACCGGCCACGGTGAAGGCCAACTACCAACCGCAAGCAAGCTTGAGCCTTGCCATTGGCCGGGGAGGCACTAGCTTTCCAAATCCACAATGCTCAAGTGTCACCCAAGGGTGGCAAGGCTTGGGCCTCACTAGATCAAGTGAGCTCACACCCACCATTAGTTAGGCTCAAACTCGCTATTCCAGCAAGCTCGAGCCCTCATCGGCCTTGGTTGACGTGAGCTCACTTATAACCAGTTGCCCAGTGACCGGCCAAGGAGGAAAAAATAATTAAAATAATTAAAATTTTATTTTTCTTTGTGAGTTTACCAAGAAAATATCTTTTATAGCAAATAATAGAAGATACTTTTTGTTTATTTTTAGGTTTTAGGGAAACTTCAAAAATATTTTTTAGAAATGTTACATTTCTTACAAAATAAATGGAACCAAGTTTTCATGGATGTGTTAATTTCGTGTTATATTAAGTGATGCAATCGTATTGACTCGTCAATCAAAAATTAATCAATTGACACGACTTAATTGCTTTGTTGACCTCTTAAGTGGTATATCTTTATTTCCTCATGCAACGACACAAACACGGTATGTGAATACTAATTGCCACCCCCATCCTTAGTCTCAAAATTCATTTTTCTCACCTTATTTCATTGCTCACTCTTACAACTACAAGGTCGTTTCATCATACTCAACACTACAATCAATGCACATACTTTTAGCATGAAAGATCACCTCACATGACATGAGATTCATAATGTGTGTCTGAAACAAAACTATGCGGACGATGAATGACTTAGTAATGATTTGCATCACGCAATCGTACATCTTACTTAAGGATTTTTTTTTTTTTTTGATAATCCTAGAACCCCCCGCACAGCTGGTAGCCGGAGGGGTAAACCCGAGGTGACGCTAGCGTAGGACCCACCACCACGACGTCACACTTAAGAATCCCTAACGACAGTGCTGGGATTCGAACTCCTTCCCTTCATGAGGGGAAGAGAGCCCGAAACCAACGCAGCCGCTGCGGGCGGTGGTCATCTTACTTAAGGGGTTAGCCACTAAATTTAACAATATTGTTGTCGGATCAAAAAAGTTCTAAAATATTGTGCAAATGTTAATTTAATTATAAATTTTAATTTGGTCAATTTAATCCTAAATCTTTTTTATTATTTATTAATGTAATTCTTCTAGCTAATCTTGACAGTTAATCACTAGTGTGAATATCGACTATCCCACATGGTGTATGTGCTAATGTGAACGATTTATTGTAATCTTTAATTTTATATTCTTTTTTATAAATTCTTTGAATTTCTTTTCTCTCTTTTTTTGTTTTTCTTTTTTCTTCTTCCTCCACTGATCGCCAAATCTCGACAATGGCTAACAATCAACCACAGTTGAGGCCCAACCTTGCTGATCTTGGATGAGGGTTCCCTTCACCAAATCCAGTGAGGCCAAGTCTCATCAAAGGCCAGCGATAGTCAGCCTTGCTATCGTCAAACGAACGCAAGCCTTGCTAGATGTTGGCTAGGTTGATCCTCGTTGGCACTTGCCTATGGCTAGTTGCTGGCCATGGCAACAAGCGGAGGAAAAAGGAAAAAGAAAGAAAGAAACAAAAAAGCATAGATTCAAAGAAAATTTAAAAAAAAAAATTTGTCTATAACGGTGTTGGTCATGCCACGTTATTGATTAAAATTGGTGAAAATGACTACATTCTCGTCAAAAAGGATTTGACTAAATTAACTAAATTAAAATGTTTAGGCATAGTATTTGTACAACAAGTATGTGACATTTTTGGAAATTACTCATTTAACTGATTCAATAGATTTATGTTTTTCGCATTCTCGTCAACTCTATTTTGTTAGCCTCTTTCATCGTTTCCAACAATTGATGCTTGCCATTTAAAGCTTTACCACCTTGAATTGTTAACTTTGCACTCATTTTAATGCTCTACAATGCAAAATTGTCCCTCACATTGAACTTCTTAATCTCACTGTAACTCTAGACACAATTGCAACCATAGAGTTTCAGGCTGTGATCATACAACCAAAAACCCTAAATCCACTTTAGAAACCTTAACCTAAGCTTTGAGACAAATATTTATGTTATAAGTAGAAGCTAACCGAATCTTGCAACTAAATCAACACAAAATCAACAGAGATATAAATAAATGAAAATAAAGAACAAAAGAGATTTTCATAATTCGGCCGAAGTGTGAGTACCTAATATAAAGGAAAGACAGCGACAATCAATCAAAAAATTATAGAGATGTATTGCTCACACTCTTGAGTGTTTTTCGCATCTTAATTTTCCACAATCAAGAGTAGTTCCTCATATTAAACTTCTTATTCTCAACTTTTGCTTTAAACATAATTGCAAAAAGGGATATTCTAAATAGGGTAAGTGAGGACAATTTCTAAAAAAATGGTTTAAAGTGGACTTTATCTCAAATAAGGACTTAAAGTGGTTAACCCAATTTCAAATAAGGGTCTGAGATCACCGAGCAACATTTTGTTGGCAACCAAAATAGAGGCAAGTTTGTTTGAAATTTTCCATTGGATAAAAAATGAAGAGTTACATTCAAATTAAATTGAATTTTTCACTTTTTTTCTTCTCCTCCGGCTGTTCCTCAAACAAATTGCCTCTCGCCCGATCCTCAGCCTTTAAATGCTTGGTCACTGCCGCTCCTCAACCGACATTCCCCGCTCCTCAGGAGCTTCAGTCCGTCTTCCGCTATTAGCCATCGTCTCGACCCAGGCTCTACCCGTGAGCTTAAAAGGAAGGCGGTCTTCATCAAATGGTCCGTCGCTCTTCCTTTTAAGATTGCACTGATTGCTGGGGGCTCACTTGTCAAGTTACAAGTTGATAGGCAATGCATTTTAGAGCTGCTACTGAACATTTGTGTTTTCCTCGGTTTCCTCGGTGTTAAATATCGCTGTAAAACATTGAGCCGGCAAAGGATTGTCATGCAACTGCACCGAATCTATACTTTGGAGCTGCGTAGACAGAACATTGTGAAACATTGTTGGCACCAAATCATGCAATTGCAAGCTACTTTTTGGAACTGCTTAGACGAAACATCGTTGGCACCAAATCATGCAATTGCATCGACACCATGCTGAGTAGGTGTGCCTTTTCCACCTGGGGGGCTTCCTGCAACTAAGAGAAGGAACAGTTAAGTCATTTATGTTAAATCTTGAACAATAAAAATAGAGGCACGAAGAAGATGAGAGATGAGGCTGAAGCTCTCTATTTTTTATTCAGAACGTTGAAGCATTAAATATAGGCAAATACATAACTGAAACACCACTAAAATAGGACCCATGACAGCCCATGATTTGCACAACTCAATAACTCTACTAACTCTAAAAACAAGGGTAACTAACAGTCCATGATCTGCATAACTCAATTACTCCACTAACTCCTAAAAACAAGGGCAACTAAGAAACAACTAGACTGAACGTGCAGAAAATAAAACAACCACTACTTCAATAATCCTTCCCTTAAACTGATGTTTGCTAACATTCAGTTTAAAGCATTGACTGTCTTCAGCGTACAAACACCTAGTAGCCTTCTAAGCTTCACGAACGGCTCTATCTTGAGGGCTTTGGTGAATATATCAACAACCTAATCTTCACTTCTGCAAAAGACTAGATCAATTGTTCCATTGTCACTAAGATCTCGCAAGAAATAGAACTTCACATCAATGTGCTTGCTTCTTCCATGTAGCACAGGATTCTTGGAGAGTTTGATTGCCGAGTTGTTGTCACAAAAAATCATAGTAGCTTTTGGTTACTTGAATTGTAGTTCCTCAAGAATTCTCCTTAGCCAAATAGCTTGACAAGCGCAAGCTGTAGCAGCAACAAATTCAGCTTCTGTACTTGATAAAGTGACAATCGGTTGCTTCTTGGATGACCACGAAATAGCACATGTTCCAAACATAAAAACATAACCCAAAGTGCTCCTCCTATCATCTTGATCTCCTACATAATCACTGTCAGAAAATCCCAGCAAATTAGACTTTTCACCATTCCTGTAAAATAGCCCAAAGTCTCTAGTTCCTTACAAGTAACGAAGGATTCTCTTGGCAGCTAACAAATGCATTTCTGTAGGATTCATCATGTATCTACTGATTAAACTCACAGAATACATTATGTCTGGTCTTGTTGCGGTTAGATACATCAAACTACCCATAATTTGCTTGTAAAGTGTTTTGCAACCTTCTTCCCTTCATGATCTTTGTGAAGCTTTAAGCCAAACTCAACAGGAGTGTTCACGGGATTACAATCTTTCATCTGAAACCTGTCCAAAATTTCTCCCACATATTTCTTTTGAGAAATAAAGATCCTATCACATGATTGTACTACTTCTATGCCAAGAAAGTAATGCATCAAACCAAGATCAGACATTTCAAACTCATCCATCATGGACTTTTTGAATTCATCAAACATGACATCGCAATTTCCAGTAAATATGAGATCATCAACATATAAGCAGACAATGAGCATTTTCCCTGCATTTCCAATCTTAACAAAAAGTGTATACTCATACGGGCATTTCAAAAAACCAACTTTAAGAAAATAAGTCTCAATACGATTATACCAGGCCCGTGGAGCTTGTTTTAGCCCATAAAGGGCCTTCTTCAATTTGTAAACTTTATGCTCATTTCCAATCTTGACATAACCAGCGGGTTGTTCCACAAATACATGTTCCTCCAAGTATCCATGCAAGAATGCTGATTTGACATCTAGCTAGAAAATAGGCCAAGAATTCTGAGCCGCCAATGCAACCACCAATCTGATTGTGTCATGTCTTGCAACTGGAGAAAAAACTTCTGTATAGTCGATCCCATATTATTGCTTGTAACCCTTGGCTACCAAGCGTGCCTTGTACTTGTTAACTTCACCATTTTCTTTCACCTTTGTTTTGTAGACCCACTTTATACCAATGGTTTTGTGGTCATTTGGAAGATCAGATAGCTCCCAAGTGTCATTTCTTTCAATGGCATCAATTTCATTATCCATTGCTTTCCGCCATTTTTCTTCTTTGACAGCACTCTCAAAAGTAGTAGGGTCACAATTTGAAAACAAAGCAAAGTGAGTAATTGGATCTTCAATTCCACTTACCTCATAATCTTCCATCCAAGCAGGCCTTCTTCTAACACGGTGAAGAGATTGAGCTTCTTCTTCATTGACTTCAGCGACTGTTGGTGAAGTTTCAGCAACAGGAGTTGTATTCAATGAATTTTCGGGCAAACAAGGCGCTGAAATTTGCTCCTGTTCAGCATCATTGTCATAAAGGACTTGGGTAGGCTGCAGCCTATTCCAATCCCACATATTTTCTTCATCAAAGACAACATCCCTGCTGGTCACAATCTTCTCTGTTAGTGGATTAAATAATTTATATGCTTTGGATGCTTCACTTACACCAAGAAAGACACATTTTTCAGCCTTGTCATCAAGTTTCTTCCTTTTCTCATCCGGGACATGTGCATACGCAATGCATCCAAAGATTTTGAAGTGATCCACAGCTGGTTTTCTCCCATTCCAAGCCTCTTCCGGTGTCATGTTTTGAGCAACAAAAGTTGGACTTCTGTTCAAAACATGAATGCTCCAGTTTACTGCTTCCGGCCAAAAAGTCTTCGGAACTTTTCTTCTTGCCAACAAACTTCTCACCATGTTGAGAATAGTTCTATTTTTCCTCTCACATACACCGTTTTGTTGTGATGTATATGCAGTTGTAAGCTCTTTTCGAATGCCATGCTCTGCACAAAAAACTTCAAACTCTTTTGAGTAATATTCGCTGCCACAATCTGTTCGAAGAGTCTTAAAAGTCTTTCCTACTTCATTTTCCACGCGAACTTTGAAGCTTTTAAATGTAGAGAAAGCTTCTGATTTTTCTGCAAAAAATAAACCCAAGTTTTTCTGAAAAAATCATCAATGAAGGTAATTTAGTATCTTTTACCTCCATTAGAAAACAGGTTTATTGGACCACAAATGTCCGAATACACCAACTGCAAAACATCTTTTGCTCTCCATGACTTTCCTTTGGGAAATTGAGAACGATGTTGTTTGCAAACAACACAGTCTTCACAAACTTGGGAAGGAATAGTAATCTAAGGAAGACCTATCACCATGTTTTTCTATTGGAGGGTCTTCAATCCACCAAAACTCAAGTGGCCATAGCGAAAATGCCACAACCATGAGGAATCTTTATGTTTCACTTCAGCCATCAAACAAGATTGAGCACTTTCAATCTTTAATGGAAACAATATGTTCGAACTCATTTGAATAACTGCAACAGCACCTCTAACAGAATCATAAATTTCACATGCACCCTCCTTAATAGTGATAACATAACCTTTTTCTTGCAACTGACCCACACTCAGTAAGTTACTTTTCAGGTCAGGAACATACAACACATTAGAGATTGTTTCCACAAAACCATTCTTGGTTTTTATCTTAATATCACCTTTTCCCATCACTTTCATAGTAGAATGATCACCAAAACTCACAGTAGAACGGAAATCTTCATTTAGATAAGAAAAAAAAGACTTACTTCCACTCATATGGTTACTGCAACCCATATCCACATACCAAACATCTGACTTGGGTTTCTTTTCATCTTCAACGGCCATTAACGACGTTTCTACTTCATTCTTTTCGACAAAGTTTGAACTCTTTCCCTTTTCTTTATCACTAGGCATTCTAGTATAACATTCAGATGCATAATGACCAAATTTATGACATCTAAAGCACTCTACCTTGGTTTTTTCAAGATCCCGCGCTCTGCCTTTGCCTTGAAATTGGTCATTATCAACCTTGAAAAACCTGCCAACACCTCTAGTTCCTCGATCTCCCCTTCCTCGACCTCTACTTCTACCCCTTCCTCTGAAATTGTTGGAATGAGTATTGGTAGAAGCCTTCAACGCTTGCTCCTCTACTACGAAACTTCTGTTCATATTATGTTCATGAACCAATAAGGAGCTTTGCAATTCATCAAGAGAGAGTGCATCTATATCTTTCAACTCTTCAATTGAGCAGACGACATAATAAAACTTTGGTGTTAAGGAGTGCAAAATCTTCTCTACAATGGCGACGTCATCCATCTTCTCACCATGGAATCACATCTTGTTGCTGATCTCCATTGTTCGGGCACAGTAGGAGGTGACGGATTCTCCATCCTTCATCGCTAGTGTCTCAAAATCCTTTCTCAAGGCTTGAAGCTGTGCACGCTTCACTCTAACGGAGCCTTGATATTTCTTCTTCATAGAATCCCAAATATCCTTGGAAGTTTCTTTGCAAAGAATAGTTTCCAAGATGGGACGATCAATAGCCTGAAAGAGATAATTTTTTGCCTTCAGGTCCTTCAGCTTTCTAGCTTCCAATTCTGCTTTCTGGAAATCTGTTAGAATCGTGCCTGCTGGTGGTTGTTGAATTACAGATTCGACGACTAGACAATACTCCTTTGACCGCAAAAAATTCTCCATTAACATGCTCCAATGGTCATAATGACCATCAAAGCGAGGGATGGCTGCTTGCACAAAATTGGAATCTGTGGCCATTGGAAGAAATGTATTGTTGCCTCACGTGTTTTTTTTTTTACTCTTAGGGTCTCAAGGCTCTGATACCACTGTTAAATCTTGAACAATAAAAACAGAGGAGCGAAGAAGATGAGAGATGAGGCTGAAGCTCTCTATTTTTTATTCAGAACGTTGAAGCCTTAAATATAGGCAAATACATAACTGAAACACCACTAAAATAGGACCCATGACAGCCCATGAGCTGCACAACTCAATAACTCCACTAACTCCTAAAAACAAGGGTAACTAACAGTCCATGATCTGCATAACTCAATTACTCCACTAACTCCTAAAAACAAGGGCAACTAAGAAACAACTAGATTGAACGTGCAGAAAATAAAACAACCACTACTTCAACAATTTACGCATTGACTGATAGGAATTACATGCCTCCTGATTATCCTAGCAGGCTGGCACTTGACCTCGGCCTTCTCAAACAAATGTCATCCCAGCGATATTTTACACCAAGGAAAACACAATTGCGCAACTGCAGCTCTAAAACACAATGCCTATCAACTTGATTGGCCCATTATTTCACCGGGCAGCAGCATAACATCTTAAGATTGATCGCAATTGAGAGCTTATAGAAAATTAAAACTCACGTACGTGTGTGTAAAGGAAATAATTCACCGGCACACCCAGACTCGGGCTACATTCCTGTTCAAAGTAACTTGAAATGGGAAAGCCCACAACGATTAGTGTGAGCCTAAAAAGAGAGCAACAAACCATTTGATGAAGACCATCTTGCGCCATTGCTCCGACAAGATCAACCATTGCCATCTGTAACATCAGAAAGCCGTTTCTAGAATCGCAAAAGGAAGAAGAATCCAGCGAGGACATGATTAATGATCAGACAGATGAATAAGCATGGGCTCGCGAAGTGTCACGCCCCGAACCTCGAGCGCGCGCACATCCCACCATGGTCGAATGAAATGCGACGTTCCCAGGTGGCGCCGCCAACCCAATCTTCTATACACACGCGGAAGCGTAACTAACAATACCCGGACAACAACAAACTTGGGATAAGGAAGTAAGACAATCAAATCACACAAAATACATCTTATAAAACAATCCCGGGTTCATGTACAAATGACTAAACCCCAAAAGAAAGGTTCATCTACTCCGGGACCTACCGTCACTAACTCCATAAAATCCAAAAAGGCATCCTCCCAAAAACTATCGTCTACGGGACCCCACGACGTATGTGTCGTACCTCCATCTAGGTACCTGAAAAACAGTTCACCGAGTCAACTCTCCAAGCCCTTATTAGGAAGAAATCCACCCAAGGATAACTTATTCACACCAACAAATCAGGGTCTGGAAAACAGCAGATAGAACAACATCGGGTACCGTCAGAACATACATCGTCTAGTCGGTTAGAACATGCATCGTCTGGTACATCGTCTGGACACATAGACGATACATCGTCTAAACACACAGACGATACATCGTCTGGTCAGTCAGAACACATAGACGATACATCGTCTGGTACAGTGTCTCTACAGTTCATATACATAAACATGCAGCAAACATCTTTAATAACCAGTATGCTTCACATCAGCCATCATCAACTTATCAACAGCTCACTTCACGCTCAATCAACAAACTGATGACCGTGATCATGTCTCACACAAAATCATCTCATCATATCCGCACACAATGGTACAATGATCTAGAGGTGGCCCCCATGTGGCACTTAGGCCTTTACCAAAACTCAATGGTAATAAGGATTTAGAGGTGGCCCCCACGAAAGTATACGTTATCGTGTGGCACTTAGGCCTTATCCATACAAAACAATAGTACAAGGATCTAGAGGTGGCCCCCATGTGGCACTTAGGCCTTGACTTGCTCGCCACACATTCAGTTTGCACCACACCAGTCATCACACAATCACATACCATCAAACCAATATTAAGGAGGTCGATCATCCGGCCTTGCTGCACACGTCCCATACCGTGCCAACTCAGCTAAATGTAAAACCACCCTAACTGGCAAAACCAAGTCACTTGCGTGTTTCCACGTCTAAATCCAGAAACATAATCAAATCAGTTCGTAAAATCTTCAAATTTGAATATGTCATAAAGGACACATAAACTAACATTTTTCATGAAGACACCATGGCCCAAATCCTTCTGGATTAGAGCAGTAAATTGCTCAAACTGTTATAAAAATATGTATCAGTTTTCAGAGGTCACCTTCTCCAAAATCAGTTTAGTTCGAAATCCAAAACTCATCCATTTGGTCTGAAATTCGACTATGTTGTAGTAAAAGATGTTATAAACAAATTTTGTGAAGGAACTCTTTTGAAATTCGAACTCCAAGAGTGGGTAAAAATCCATAGAACATCAAAAGATCTCAAGTTCCAGAGAAAACAGAGGTTCTGTTCTGTTCAAAACGAAGTTGACATAAATTCCTTTTAACTCCATAAAATCCTGAGTAAAATATATGTCATAGCTGAAGATGTTTAAAACACTTTTCATGAAGGAACTAACTTCATAATCTCATCACATCTCGTTCCACAAATTCAGCAAACAACAACAGTTCAGTAAACATACACAAGAGAAATCCTCTGTTCTGAACTAAATCACCATTACTTGTGCTAATACCGTCTAACACATATCTTATCAAGCTGATCAACACTCAACTAAACCTCTAAGTGTAATCGCAACCTAAGAAAGGTTTGGAAGTTGACTCACCTGATCAACAAACAATCAAGTCCACGACAAAGATGGCGCAAAGGCGAATCCAACTCACTCTTACTTCAACTTCGAAAGAGACTCAGAAGGTGCTGTAAAAGCCTTGAAAGTTATTTTCCAAGGTGTTGGTCTGAGAGCAACGTATCTCAGCTTGAACAATGGAGGTGTCGAAAGTGAGAATGTCTAAAAGAGACTGAAGTAGAAGCAGTTGTCTTCTCACGTTCAGCTGTATACAGGGGAAAAAATAGCCTTGAAAAGTCAATCTAAAATATCTAAACACTTGAGTACTTGCCCCCAATAGTCTTCTACCTAATCCAACAGTACTTTCCCCTCTCAATCTTCTCCAACAAGCCAAGTATAAAGGCTATAATGCAGTAGCCCCTCATACCTACGAATTTGCACCCATTCACCACAAGTCACATTCAACTTCTCATTGATTCAACTTATACTCATTCTGAAAATTATTGTCTTTGAGAGGTGTTGAAATTCAGGATGTCACACGAAGGACTGAAAGCTCATGGACGATAGGACCTAGGAACAAAGAGACGACGGTGGAGAGTGGACGACAGACTGAAGCTTGAAAGGACCGGTGAGGATCAGGTGAGGAAGAAAATCTGATTCTATATAGATGGCTCTGATTTTGCATATAGGTTAACCAATCGTATCTAACTGTATATGTACTTAATGCGGAGGGAAATCTATTCATTAGAACGATGATAGATACACGCAGGAAGAAATCTCAACAAGAAAACATGATAAACGGTGTAACGAAAATCTGTATATACATACACACAAACGAGCCTGGACTCGCTGCCAACTGCCCCACACGACTTGTTGAGTCTATTTACTTAAAGATCAAGTACACATCCACGTGTATATCCCTCACTTCCTGAGTATTCGGAAGTCTAGGTTTATTGACAGTAAGCTCCGATTGATTGCAGCACCATCCACACGTCTGACCGGAGATCTGGTCTATTCCTTCTGCTCATCTCGCAGCACCTCAAAGCCAAATGAGCCAACTTCTTGGCCAGCATATAGGGCCACTCTCCAGCCAATGGATCCAAGATGGCCTTCAAAGTCCCTGCACTGATTGCCTTTTGCACTTCGTTCACTAGTCCTAGAGCGGGCCTCCTCGTCAATAACTCCAGCAGTATAACCCCGAAAGAATAAACATCAAACTTTGTTGTGAGCTCTCGTGTCACGAGGAATTCAGGATCCATGTACCCAAGTGTCCCTCTCACGTCAGTCGGGTGTAGGACTGTCGTGTTGTTGCTTGACCGCTCACCACGCGACAGCAGTCGGCAGATGCCAAAATCGCTGAGCTTGCACCCAAGGTGCGCATCTAGCAAGATGTTCCCTGGTTTGATGTCCCCATGGACGATGCTGTGAGGCTTCCAGGAGTGGAGGAAGGCTAGGACGGAGCAGAGCTCCATAGCTATGCGTATCCGGGCTTGCCAAGACAGCTGCTTCGCTCTATTGCTGCTGTGGAGCCAATCTGCGAGGCTTCCGTTTGGAAAGTATTCGTAAATGAGAGTCCAGGGCTCAGGACAAGCGCCTATGAGTGTCATGAGATTAGGATGCCTCACCTTGCTCAACACATCCACCTGTGACACATTCAATCAAGAATTCCATGATCAGAATGAAATTCTTGATCGTGGTGACTAATGTGCCCTTACTGTGAATTCGCTATAGTGTTACCGTGAAAAACAAAGCTACGATGTGATGAACTGAGTCTCTTTATCTTCTTCTTATTCTTTATTTTCGGTTCAGAGAAAACATGAGAAATAGTAGAGGATACTCAATTTTTATTACCTCCTGTTGAAATTGTCGTGAATTTTGCACGCTATGAAACTTCATCATCTTTATAGCCACTGACGTATGTCGAAGGAAACCTCTATAAACAATCCCGCAAGCACCTTCTCCAATCTTCAAGGATGGCTCGAAGTTCTGCACAGCTTCCTTGATTTCCGTCATAGAGAACTCAGAGAAGTACTTCATGCCCAAGGTTTCTCCTTGTCTTCTGCTCACCTCCTCGGCCTTTTGGAGAGCGTTGTCAAGGTTGATCTGCAACAACTCTCGCTCTTGTCTATAAGTCCTCAACAATTCCTCCGTTGAGATTATTTTCAGCTCCAACTCCCTTCTACTCTGGTCAGTCTCAACGAATTGGCTCGCAAGCTGCGATTTCTGCTCCTGGGCAATGTGAAGTTTTTCCATCACTTTGTCTAGCTGATCCTTCACCTTCTCAAGTTCTTCCTCCAACTTCTCAGCATATAATCTTTGTAGATACTTCCTCTGAAAATTTACCCATAATCCCATATTCAATCCATCATCTTTTTTTTTTTAAATCGCGAGTCAATAAATCAGCTTTCATCTTCATGTAAATTGTGTCATAGATGCTATTTATATGCATTAGAATTAATTGCTTTCGTGAGTTTGGGATGGTCCTCAACAATCAGACTTGAGTAAAGTCAGTAAAAATATTCCATTATAAAGATGAGCAATTTGTATATGTAGTGCGGCTAGGTCGATATGTAGCAAACTCGTCCAGTTATCTTATCGAAATTCTACCTTCTTGGGATCCTTTTGCCCGCCTTCGATGATATCCACTTCTGCTTTAGCACGAGTTGGCACTTCCTCAAGCCCATCTCGCCCACCGTTTTCATTCATACCCTGTTCCAATTAACTAAACTTTTCAATATTCCTTCCAAATACTCAGAATAAGATATTCTTAGCCATAAAACAGGACATGCAAAGCTAGAGAAAATGGCCTCCTGGCTGTAGAACATGAAAACGTCAATCAGTTGTCATATTTTGCACATACCAGCGTGTTAGAAAGAGAGGAGTAGCCTGTATAATAGACCGGCTCAATCCACCGAGTACGGCGCGAAGAACTCACTGAAAACGGTTCAAGTTCTTGAAAAGCGTCTTGCCTCTCCAGTATGCTCTCCTCATCAGGGTGCTCTGAAGGAGTGCTATCCGGGGAAGGAGAAGCTGTAGGCATCATCATACGTTGGTCACCGTTTGAAGAGAACGCTCTTTTCAGAATGTCTTGTACTGGATTGGTCAACTTTGCCGTGCCATTATTCTGAAGCCTGGCGGACTGCGATCTCAAGGGAATCGACCTTTCAGCTGCACGGGTAGGAGTGGTCGGCGGTGGTGCAAAGGATTGAACCTTCCGAGCTTCCCTAATTTGCCAAGGGATCAAATCAACTTCGTGGAGAAGCCAAAGCTGTCCCATCACTTTACAAATTCGTGGTCCTTACTAAGAGTTCGCCCTCATAAACGTTCCTACATGTATTCAATTTCGTTCAAGGGACACAGATAGTTGCCATCGGCCCCCAGCCCAAAATTTTCCAAGCATTTAGCTACGTTATTCGAAGAAAGAAAACAATACAGTAAACACTAATAATAATAAAATTGTCCCAGCCTCATCCAACCTAGAATTTCTGGGTCCCCTATCCATTCAACTAGTGCAACAAGAATCATCAACTGATTTTTTTTTTTTCACATTGGTTATTTGATGCAGAACTTGCTTTCGCTAACACTGGCCTCACGTGTGCATTCGATAATTTCGAAGAACGCGGTTGTGAATTTAAAAGTCGGAGGCTCACCTTGTGTGAATGAGGTGCCCGTCGCAGATGAACCTAATTTGACAAGAAATGTCTGCTTCATTGCGAACGAAAATGGCTTTCTTGGACTTAATTTCTACCATCCTCCTGCCAATTAAAACCGAAGAGGACAGTCAGTTAATTTGGTGTAAATGTAAATAATACCAAACGTAAACAGAAGACACAACACAAAAGACTTTTAGATCCTCAGAACAATATTTCGCCAAATTTGTATCTTTTTTCTTTCATTCTTTGGAAAAAGAAGACACTTCCTAATACATGATGGATAGTGATGGACTCCAATGAACTAGGACATCACGTTCAACAAGCGCTATCAAGTTTTCCTCGAAGATCAGACATGTCCAACATATTTTGAAGTATTAATAAAAGAAATAAGCAATCGGTGTAATTTGCAATCGAGGATTCAAACAAACATGTTCTTTTAGTCATAAAGAGTATAAATTTGGAAGGAACAAGTCTGTGACCCATGCGGGAGTGTCTTCTTGTTCTTTTACTTACTTGAAGTAGCGCTTGTCCGCCGCTGCGCCCATCACAAGCTTTCTTATCCCATGCAAACGTATGAGCTCCACAATTCCCTTTTCAACGCCGTCCGATTCTATGTATTCTTTTTGTGCCGATACCTATAAATCAACAAATCAATTAATTTGTCTCTATTGAAGAAGCACATAGAAAATCATATAAACTCGTGCCACGCGAGAACCTTATATTCTAAGGGTCAACAATTATTAATATATTTGCGATTCACTGGCACTTTGTGGAGAAGTCATTGACCAGGACAATTTAATCAGCTAGAAGAAGAAGAAGAAGAAGAAGAAGAAAGCAAATATACCCCCATTTCTTTACAAAGGAGGAGGCCGTTATCCAAGATTTTATGCATGTCTATCCTCTCGTTTTTTCTGTGTTCTCTCAACACTATCTCGTTCGCGGAGCTCGCAGGCATTCCGGCACCCAGGCCTCCTGCAAACCAAAGGCAAATTAGACGCGCAATCATTTGAATTTGTTGCAAGAAAGAACCCCACCAAAAGATCGAAGATCGGCAACAACAGAACAAGTAGAAGCAATAGGATATCCGATAGGTTCCAGCATCTCAAAACCCTCGAAGGGAACTTTTATTTATTTGCAACACGATTGTCCACCAGGGAAGATCCGTATATTATCTCCATGCGAGCTCGGTAAGTTCTTATTTTCACTACCATCTAAGAGCTCTTACGACAAAAAATGACAGAAAATTGATGGATGGTAATATGCAAAGAAGTAAAAAGGAAAAACGTTGACTTACCCATGGGGATCCTCTGTGAAGGAACTAGAACGTGAATGATACAGATCTTGACGTTGCCTGCCGACTGATGCACGGTCCAAATAAGCTTCGCTTTGTTCTCTCTCACATCCTTCCCGACCGCGACATAAATCTTGTCCTCGAACTCTGGCATCGCCAGTTCAGGTGCGATTCCACGGACGCCCGGCACGGCCGCCGGGATTCTGAACTCGGGAAACCTGATGATACGATCAACCATGGCCATATCGACTTTCGTTGCGTATGATGAAGACTGACTCTAAGAAAAGATGGAAGCGAAGAATCCTTCGGAGCGTCTGCAGTGGAGACCGCTAGCTAGAGGGAGAAGAAGAAGAAGAAGAAGAAGAAAAAGAAGAAGAAGAAGAGAGAGAGAGAGAGAGAGAGAGAGAGAGAGAGAGCGACATGGGAGCCTCTCGAATGAGGTTTTGCGTTTGTGGTAGCTGTTGAGGGGTCGGGTTATAAAGACATGGCTTGTCCTGAAGCTGAAGTACATGCCACGAGGGCTACGAACAACGTATCTCTTTTTTCACGGGCAATGAGCGAGCAATTTCCCGGTGGGCACCACCAAGTTAGGTGCTTTATATTATATTTGATCGCTCCTGTACTAAGTTTAAACATTATTCTAGCAATTAAATTCGCCGGTTCTGACCCTTATATATATATATATATATATATATATATATATATATATATATATATATATATAACGGGATATTGTCGAGCTAGGTGAATCGTTTACAAGGAAACTGTCAACTGGGATCTCTAATAACTAGACCTGAAATATAAGCGAAAAGATCACGAGTCATGGAGGCCTAAAAAGGAACTGAACATCAAAGAGTTGCAGCATGTGTCATCAACAAGAGTCTCGAGATTCAAAAATTCAAATGTCGATTTTTGTATTTGCCGAAGCACTCAGATCGTGGTTGACATCCTTACATAAGTGGCATCAATATAACATAACATCCCAGACAAATACTCTAGTTTTCCATTGAGCTTGAGCATCTTGCCGAGAAAGGTTGCAGGCGTTTAGCCGAATTTCTTCCAGGGAGGAGCTTCCTGAATCCTGCCATTAGGGTTGCCATTTGGGACACCTCAATATGCCCTTAGATTCTGAACATATGAAATGATGGGTCTGTGATGATATTAGATTAACTCGTTTAAAAATACCGTTTACTTTGACTCGTCTCATATCAAAACTCACGATTTTATTTTTTGACTTATAAGTGGCCACTTTCTCAAGAGGTCATCATTTCCGATAGTGCTCTCACATTAGCATACTCAATATAAGAGTCCAAATGGTAAGCATTGTAGTTTGTCAAATAACATATATTGTAAATTAATTTTAGTTATATATATATATAAGCATTATAATTTTTTTTCAAAAATAAAACTACGTACGAAACACCCGTCATTGAAATTGACTGACGTGATAAGAGAAGAATATTTTTTTTATATCAGATGGCATTCAATTGATCGTCCTACGTCTCAGCCAGTTTCTAGCATCGATTTCCATAGTTCAAACAAAAGAAATAGGCCTCGTATTATACAATTTTATTTCCCCAACCGAATGTCTAATGAAAATCAAGAAATTGGCCTCATCTTCTTGGCTTCCTGCTTCTGCGAAACAATCCATTTAGAAGAAGTCGATGGAGTAATCAGATGACTTTTGAAAATATCCTACTTTTTTTTCAAATTAAAATATTGGCATTTAAGAATATTATAAGCTTAAAATAATTACAAAAAAAATTATACCCAAAAGCTACAGCTGGACATTCATATCTTAAACGGTTCTACCTACATTGTGAGCTGCAAAATCTGCAGAGTTATACATATGTGCTAAAAGAAAATTGAAAGCAAGCAAATTGATTTCGTGATTTAATTTTACCGCAAATTTAATATATATCGCAACTTTCATTACTTTTTCAAATATTTTCTCCCAAAGGAGACTCCCTGCATTTTTCTACTGGAGTCCATGAAGTCTAGAAGTCCGGGCGTACGTGGGCGATACGTGGTGTGGCATTGAGCCTACTTGGATTGTTTCTTACTCCTCTGCAGAGAAGCTTCATATCGTGGAAAATGGAGCTCTCTCTCTCTCTCTCTCTCTCTCTCTCTCTCTCTCTCTCTCGACTCGAAGGGCAAGCTTAAGGCCCAAGTTTCAAGTCTTCAATCTTGACTCTTGACGACGAGGCGTGGAGTGGAATATTCTGTTTGCCTGAAGAAGAAAGGAAAGCTGTCTTCCCAAGTGACAAAGACGGTCGTCCAAGAACAGTACACGCCATTACAGAATCTTAAGGAACGGAAACCCGATGCCAAATGCAGTTGAATCTCAGCCGACCTTGACTCTTT
This sequence comes from Melaleuca alternifolia, assembly GCA_019926035.1. Taxonomy (NCBI): domain Eukaryota; kingdom Viridiplantae; phylum Streptophyta; class Magnoliopsida; order Myrtales; family Myrtaceae; genus Melaleuca; species Melaleuca alternifolia. The sequence continues at coordinate 948,324 of JAGKPW010000366.1, forward strand.
CCTTTGCCTACGCTGTTTGTTCCGCCATCGACACCGTTTAATGGAGTGGACCCACGTTGCAGTTGCGGGTCGCGCCGTCACTTCCAGCTGGGGCAGAGGCAACCTTGATGATGGTTCCCCCGACCTTCCTAAAGAAGATGACGGTGTAGGTCAAACCGTGGGTTAACCGAAAATGTAATATATATATATAGGATGGTTGGGCCAATGGAACAGGATTGACAAGGTTATGTTAATAAAGGTTATGTTAATAATCGGTAAGTTCAAAAACAATTAAGACACGTCGTCTATGTTCTACGTATTCTTTAACCGGTAAAATCAACCAACATATTCTAGAGATAATTGTTTGGATATTTATGGCAACACATCAATGAGGACATAAATTTAGTGAATATCACAAACAAAACTTTTAGCTATAGCGTAGAAATCAAATTTGTCTATTGATTCATTGGCACCTAACTCTTTAAATGTTACGACAATCTCTTTAGATTTCAGACCGTGACTTCATTCGTCATTAAGAAATCAGATAATTGAGCTTAGTGGAAAGATCTAGTTTGGCATAAAGAGCATTTATTACTAGTGTTATGACTTTCAAACCCAACTAAATAGGATCCGATGTCCGTTAACCTTCGTTAGCGTTGACTTTTTCCTTAATTTATGTCATCGGGAAGAACCCGCGCCGATTTCATTCTAATACACGCGTACAGTCTTGTCAAAATCAAGAAGAGGCAAAGGTTGGAACGTACCCATACCTCATCTGTGCTGGTCTTGGTAGGCATGCACGAGAGGTATATACGAATATGCTGTGGGAATATTCGAGACCAAAAGTCAAACGTTGTTGCATAAAGAAAAAGAATGTCATATTATACTTCTTTTTTCATTAAAAAAAGGGTTATTGCATATCGAGGATCGACTATATTTATACTTTATACTGTATGGAGTTACGCAAGATCTTTCGTCATAGATTTCTGCTTCCTGGAACTATTTTACTTTTACTCTCTATGTTTTCATTAGAAAAATTATCTAAAAATTCATAAATCTACTATACTTTTATCAATTAGATACCCAATCCTAGATATTTTTCTGTTTTGTCAATTGACTATATCCACCCAATTTTAAACTAAAATCGATGATGTGGAAACTAGTGATGTCATGTAGGACTACAGGCATTAAGGTAGATAATATTTTATAATATTTTAACAAAAAGAGAGAAATTTTTATTTTAAAAAATCAGCATTTTCAAAAAATTATAGAAATTATTTATGTCAACGGCAATCTTGCCATATAAAATAGTCATCGTCCACGTCAGTGATTTATAACTAAAAATTATCGGAAATTGGACTTGGATGAGGAATATTAGTCGTGATATTCCCTAAAGTCAAGAACATGGAGATTGGAATTCAAGTAGAAACAAAATAGGATAAAGTCTTACGCGTAAACAAGAGGAAAGATTCGGATTTTAACAGCGAAACACGTAAGAGATGAAACAAGAACGTTAATCATTGAACTTTTTCGAAGGAACAACGAGTAGTTGGCAACAGAATAGTGAGGGTCACTCTCACTTGTATCCATTCACTTAAATTAAAAAAAAAAAATTTGCCCAGGGCACGATAGCAAAAGCCCGATTATCAGGAGACTTTGTCTGCTCTCAATACCCTTTTCTTCTTTCATGCATTTATTTGGCAAAAAAAAATAGAAAATATTTTTTAAAATGATCACTAAAATTACTTATAAAAGTGATAAATGAAAAATACTTTCAACATCTACGAAAACTTCAAGTATAAATTACTGTCAGTAACAAAAATACTTTTCATTAAATAATTATTCCAAGTGACACGAGAGATTATTTTTAGGAAAATATTCTACAATCATTCATTTTTCGTCAAACGAACTAAACTAAGCTTAAGTCATTTGTTCTATAGAATTTGTTGTCTAACCTCCCTAAATTAACATCTACGTCCAACACCCTAGTGACAAGTGAAAATAACATGAAAAGAACTTCTTCGCCTATTCTTCCGGTAATTATTTCAAATGGGTTCTTTTTTTGGAATAAATTAAGACTGTCAAGTTCATAAAAAGCATGACACTATAGAGGTAGGTGAGCAATTAATGAGGAGAGTATCAACAGACATAAAATGGACCCCCATTGACTTTACCTGAAATGTAAGCAAAACAATCGCAAATTGTAGAGCCTAAAAAAGAACAACCAAAAAAAAAATTTCGTTCAATGGTTGCCTCACAAAAATGATTTTTACTTATTTATTGCGATACCCAATCACTTTCATTGAAAATGTTAATTTACACCTTTACGTTAGAGATACGAAAATTACATAAAATAGTAGTTTCGAAATGTTTGTTTTCTTTAAAAGAAGAAGAGGATGTTAATTTGTGCTTAGATAAGCTTGTAGTGCTTCTAGTAATCGAGTTTAGGAAGTCTCCATTGACTATTACACAATTGCTTAGCTTCTCCAAAACTTGTGGTGGTTATTTTGAGCACCTTAGTCAAGCGAGGAGCTTTCGAAAACAGCTGGTAGGTTTGCCGTCTTGGACATTGCAATGCACTTTCGGATTCCGGACACTGCCGATTAGATATCTCCGAGTCTCCATCTACTCATGAATTGAAAATTCTTGTGGAATCCATTTATTATTTTTTTCTGAAAAAAAAAGCATTATAATATCCTTTATTTTAAAAAAATCTACATGTTGCGATGTTGATTGATGTGATAAGATAAAAGTATTATCATCAAGTGGCATTCAATCGTTCGTCCGATGTCTTGTGCAGCGTCAAATCTTTTCAATGCAATCAATGAAAACTAATCTCATCTTCTTGGTTTTCTACTTCTGCGAAACGCTCAATTTGGAAGAAGGGCACAGAAAAAGTCAGAAGACATATAGCCCGAAAAATAAAATTTTCTACCTTCTAGATTAAACTATCGACAATTAAGAATATCTTAACTTTTTAAGTAATCACTCAAATTTTTACCCAAATCAGCAAAAGTATATTCATCTCCTAAATGATTTTATCTACTTCGTGAACTGTGAAATCTTAAAGGAAAATTTAAAGAAAACAAATTAAATCCATGATATTATGTCATAAGCTCGATAACGTATATAGCGGATTTTTTTTCCTTTTTCAGTAGTGATTTCGGCCCTGCACTTTCCTGCCTTCTACTGCCATTTTCAAAGGGGTAGGTGGTTATATTCCACAAGTTGGGTTAGTCCAATGTACGTGTGTGACGCGTGTCTGATACAGAGCTCATTTGGGATTATTTCTTCTTTTATTCCCTTAGTATTCTATGAAGTCACAAGGACTTAAAACTCACTCGTCGCATGTTAATGCAACTAGATTGACTTTTTCGATCCGATCAGCCCCATCCGGAAGTGGGTTTACCTCGGAGGACCTTGACCCGCCGAGGCACGAAACTCTGACGTAAGAGAAGGAATCGATCGTAGGCAAGCGACCGACTTCAGTTACCTCAAGCGAGAAAGAGGACTCGGTTTAATGTTATTGAATAGGCAGCTAAGACTTGAATTCGTCCAAGAAAGTTTCTTCTTTTTTTTTTTTTGGCTTTTCTTTTCTTGGGGAAGTGGATTATCATTGCCAAAAGGAGAACAATGGTCGTCCAAGAACAGCACATACCGCATACCGTCACATAGATTCGATGCCAAATGCAATTGAATCAAGCAAAAATGTTAAACCGCCCAAATCGGTCTCCACCCTCCTTGACTTTTTCCTTTGTCTTTCTTGTTTCATTTTGGGGACGATGACAGAAATAATCACCAAATTCTGATTCAATATACAATGTGGCTCTTGAACTTTATATTCGTTGAATCTGCTCTCTAAAATTTTGGTAAATATTCAATTTTTTTGGTAAGTGGTAAATATTCAATTTTGTCCCTAAACTATATAAAAATTTTCAATATTGACATTCCTTTAATTAAATTTAGGAATAATATCAGACATTTCATACTGTTCAGGAACTAAGTTGAACATTTGCGAAAAATCTAGGGATTATACTAAACAAAATAAAATATAAGGAACGATATTGTACATCAATGTAAAGTTGCAAGATCACGTTAAACAAATTTAAAGTTCTAAACCATTTTTGTCATTTAACCTTCGTTTTGTCATCTCACCATCCATGAATGGCCCCATGTTGCAAATTGTAGGCGCCTCCGGGAGTTCCCATGATTCCCATACAAGAAGCACATGTTCGATAGCTTCTTTCCAAACAAAGCACGTGTTTGACACTTCCTTTTGCGATCATGATCGATTTACTCGGTCCACCCTTCCTTTTAGGAGACATAGCATCGATGTGAAAGGCGAGGAGCCTTGAAGCGGTTGGATCGAAATGGTGAATTGCCTTTTGTCTTACGGAAAAGAGGACACAATTATAATATTTAACCTTCCTCTTTTCAACTATAGAATTTAACCTCCTATAGTTCCTAAAACCTTGAAGTCCCCTTTTTCATTACTGGCGTTTCACATTGTACAATTACGGTCCTGTTAGTCGTTATGCTTTTGAGCCACGTCGGTTCTATTATATATATGGAATGAGACTGCTAATCGCACAAAAATATTCAATAGAAGATGGTGTGCCCAATGGAATATTAGTAAATAACGTTGTAAACTTGATTGGGTAAACTTGAAGAGGTGCTTTTATCAAATCAAACCAGTCATAAAAGGAATGAACGACTTTCAAATGATTTCCATGCAAAAAGCACATATTTAATACCTCCTTTTGCGCTCACGATTGCTTCACTTGACATATCCTTCCTTTTAGCAGACATAGCCTCGACGTGAAAGGCAACAGAGCTCCAAACGAGGGAACGATTCGCGGTAAGTGGTTCTCTTAGGGCTATTCTATCTTTGGTGCTGCTACTTAAGAAAGATTATTGACATCCACGAAGGATCAACCAAAGATAGAGATGGTAAATTGCCCTTTCATCCCACCTCAAGTGATTCCCTTTTTTCGATTGTAAACTCCTTAATTATCAAGACCTTGATGCTTCCACAGTCGTAGTACTATCACCAGACATGCAAGAAACCTCATTTATGGTTGTACTCATCAATTGGACCAAAAATGAAAGCCGATCCATAAATCTAGATTAAATATTCATGGCACGGCATAGGAATGAATTTATTCCATATCACAAACACAACTTACTTGCTATCACATAAGAAATAAATTCGTTGGGCATCTAACTCTTTAAATGTTACAACTGACGATGTCAATTTTGAATGTAAAAGACATCTTTTCATGTACCATGGCAAGGAATATATAGTTAATAAATGTGAAAACATCCATATCTTCCAAGTAATAAGAGATTAATTGACATTTTTTTTCTCTCTTTGCTTTTATTCTTTTGGATGAGAAAAGACAACCGAATTAAGGCTTCATTTATTTTTTGGAAAAAAAACTCAAAAACAAAAATTTTCCAATTTTTCTAGCGTTCAATTCATAGAAAATAAATTAGTCAAGGAAAATACTTTCAAGTAAATGAAAAAAATACCTTTAAAGTGGGAAAATTGATTCCTTTTTTTAGAGGAAATACCAAGCACGTCTCCTCCGTGAACACCCTCTTAAGAGATTAATTGACATTTTTTTTCTCTCTTTGCTTTTATGTTTTGTCAATTGACTATATCCACCCAATTTTAAACTAAAATCGATGATGTGGAAACTAGTGATGTCATGTAGGACTACAGGCATTAAGGTAGATAATATTTTATAATATTTTAACAAAAAGAGAGAAATTTTTATTTTAAAAAATCAACATTTTCAAAAAATTATAGAAATTATTTATGTCAACGGCAATCTTGCCATATAAAATAGTCATCGTCCACGTCAGTGATTTATAACTAAAAATTATCGGAAATTGGACTTGGATGAGGAATATTAGTCGTGATATTCCCTAAAGTCAAGAACATGGAGATTGGAATTCAAGTAGAAACAAAATAGGATAAAGTCTTACGCGTAAACAAGAGGAAAGATTCGGATTTTAACAGCGAAACACGTAAGAGATGAAACAAGAACGTTAATCATTGAACTTTTTCGAAGGAACAACGAGTAGTTGGCAACAGAATAGTGAGGGTCACTCTCACTTGTATCCATTCACTTAAATTAAAAAAAAAAAATTTGCCCAGGGCACGATAGCAAAAGCCCGATTATCAGGAGACTTTGTCTGCTCTCAATACCCTTTTCTTCTTTCATGCATTTATTTGGCAAAAAAAAAATAGAAAATATTTTTTAAAATGATCACTAAAATTACTTATAAAAGTGATAAATGAAAAATACTTTCAACGTCTACGAAAACTTCAAGTATAAATTACTGTCAGTAACAAAAATACTTTTCATTAAATAATTATTCCAAGTGACACGAGAGATTATTTTTAAGAAAATATTCTACAATCATTCATTTTTCGTCAAACGAACTAAACTAAGCTTAAGTCATTTGTTCTATAGAATTTGTTGTCTAACCTCCCTAAATTAACATCTACGTCCAACACCCTAGTGACAAGTGAAAATAACATGAAAAGAACTTCTTCGCCTATTCTTCCGGTAATTATTTCAAATGGGTTCTTTTTTTGGAATAAATTAAGACTGTCAAGTTCATAAAAAGCATGACACTATAGAGGTAGGTGAGCAATTAATGAGGAGAGTATCAACAGACATAAAATGGACCCCCATTGACTTTACCTGAAATGTAAGCAAAACAATCGCAAATTGTAGAGCCTAAAAAAGAACAACCAAAAAAAAAATTTCGTTCAATGGTTGCCTCACAAAAATGATTTTTACTTATTTATTGCGATACCCAATCACTTTCATTGAAAATGTTAATTTACACCTTTACGTTAGAGATACGAAAATTACATAAAATAGTAGTTTCGAAATGTTTGTTTTCTTTAAAAGAAGAAGAGGATGTTAATTTGTGCTTAGATAAGCTTGTAGTGCTTCTAGTAATCGAGTTTAGGAAGTCTCCATTGACTATTACACAATTGCTTAGCTTCTCCAAAACTTGTGGTGGTTATTTTGAGCACCTTAGTCAAGCGAGGAGCTTTCGAAAACAGCTGGTAGGTTTGCCGTCTTGGACATTGCAATGCACTTTCGGATTCCGGACACTGCCGATTAGATATCTCCGAGTCTCCATCTACTCATGAATTGAAAATTCTTGTGGAATCCATTTATTATTTTTTTCTGAAAAAAAAAGCATTATAATATCCTTTATTTTAAAAAAATCTACATGTTGCGATGTTGATTGATGTGATAAGATAAAAGTATTATCATCAAGTGGCATTCAATCGTTCGTCCGATGTCTTGTGCAGCGTCAAATCTTTTCAATGCAATCAATGAAAACTAATCTCATCTTCTTGGTTTTCTACTTCTGCGAAACGCTCAATTTGGAAGAAGGGCACAGAAAAAGTCAGAAGACATATAGCCCGAAAAATAAAATTTTCTACCTTCTAGATTAAACTATCGACAATTAAGAATATCTTAACTTTTTAAGTAATCACTCAAATTTTTACCCAAATCAGCAAAAGTATATTCATCTCCTAAATGATTTTATCTACTTCGTGAACTGTGAAATCTTAAAGGAAAATTTAAAGAAAACAAATTAAATCCATGATATTATGTCATAAGCTCGATAACGTATATAGCGGATTTTTTTTCCTTTTTCAGTAGTGATTTCGGCCCTGCACTTTCCTGCCTTCTACTGCCATTTTCAAAGGGGTAGGTGGTTATATTCCACAAGTTGGGTTAGTCCAATGTACGTGTGTGACGCGTGTCTGATACAGAGCTCATTTGGGATTATTTCTTCTTTTATTCCCTTAGTATTCTATGAAGTCACAAGGACTTAAAACTCACTCGTCGCATGTTAATGCAACTAGATTGACTTTTTCGATCCGATCAGCCCCATCCGGAAGTGGGTTTACCTCGGAGGACCTTGACCCGCCGAGGCACGAAACTCTGACGTAAGAGAAGGAATCGATCGTAGGCAAGCGACCGACTTCAGTTACCTCAAGCGAGAAAGAGGACTCGGTTTAATGTTATTGAATAGGCAGCTAAGACTTGAATTCGTCCAAGAAAGTTTCTTCTTTTTTTTTTTTTGGCTTTTCTTTTCTTGGGGAAGTGGATTATCATTGCCAAAAGGAGAACAATGGTCGTCCAAGAACAGCACATACCGCATACCGTCACATAGATTCGATGCCAAATGCAATTGAATCAAGCAAAAATGTTAAACCGCCCAAATCGGTCTCCACCCTCCTTGACTTTTTCCTTTGTCTTTCTTGTTTCATTTTGGGGACGATGACAGAAATAATCACCAAATTCTGATTCAATATACAATGTGGCTCTTGAACTTTATATTCGTTGAATCTGCTCTCTAAAATTTTGGTAAATATTCAATTTTTTTGGTAAGTGGTAAATATTCAATTTTGTCCCTAAACTATATAAAAATTTTCAATATTGACATTCCTTTAATTAAATTTAGGAATAATATCAGACATTTTCATACTGTTCAGGAACTAAGTTGAACATTTGCGAAAAATCTAGGGATTATACTAAACAAAATAAAATATAAGGAACGATATTGTACATCAATGTAAAGTTGCAAGATCACGTTAAACAAATTTAAAGTTCTAAACCATTTTTGTCATTTAACCTTCGTTTTGTCATCTCACCATCCATGAATGGCCCCATGTTGCAAATTGTAGGCGCCTCCGGGAGTTCCCATGATTCCCATACAAGAAGCACATGTTCGATAGCTTCTTTCCAAACAAAGCACGTGTTTGACACTTCCTTTTGCGATCATGATCGATTTACTCGGTCCACCCTTCCTTTTAGGAGACATAGCATCGATGTGAAAGGCGAGGAGCCTTGAAGCGGTTGGATCGAAATGGTGAATTGCCTTTTGTCTTACGGAAAAGAGGACACAATTATAATATTTAACCTTCCTCTTTTCAACTATAGAATTTAACCTCCTATAGTTCCTAAAACCTTGAAGTCCCCTTTTTCATTACTGGCGTTTCACATTGTACAATTACGGTCCTGTTAGTCGTTATGCTTTTGAGCCACGTCGGTTCTATTATATATATGGAATGAGACTGCTAATCGCACAAAAATATTCAATAGAAGATGGTGTGCCCAATGGAATATTAGTAAATAACGTTGTAAACTTGATTGGGTAAACTTGAAGAGGTGCTTTTATCAAATCAAACCAGTCATAAAAGGAATGAACGACTTTCAAATGATTTCCATGCAAAAAGCACATATTTAATACCTCCTTTTGCGCTCACGATTGCTTCACTTGACATATCCTTCCTTTTAGCAGACATAGCCTCGACGTGAAAGGCAACAGAGCTCCAAACGAGGGAACGATTCGCGGTAAGTGGTTCTCTTAGGGCTATTCTATCTTTGGTGCTGCTACTTAAGAAAGATTATTGACATCCACGAAGGATCAACCAAAGATAGAGATGGTAAATTGCCCTTTCATCCCACCTCAAGTGATTCCCTTTTTTCGATTGTAAACTCCTTAATTATCAAGACCTTGATGCTTCCACAGTCGTAGTACTATCACCAGACATGCAAGAAACCTCATTTATGGTTGTACTCATCAATTGGACCAAAAATGAAAGCCGATCCATAAATCTAGATTAAATATTTATTGCACGGCATAGGAATGAATTTATTCCATATCACAAACACAACTTACTTGCTATCACATAAGAAATAAATTCGTTGGGCATCTAACTTTTTAAATGTTACAACTGACGATGTCAATTTTGAATGTAAAAGACATCTTTTCATGTACCATGGCAAGGAATATATCGTTAATAAATGTGAAAACATCCGTATCTTCCAAGTAATAAGAGATTAATTGACATTTTCTTTCTCTCTTTGCTTTTATTCTTTTGGATGAGAAAAGACAACCGAATTAAGGCTTCATTTATTTCTTGGAAAAAAAAACTCAAAAACAAAAATTTTCCAATTTTTCTAGCGTTCAATTCATAGAAAATAAATTAGTCAAGGAAAATACTTTCAAGTAAATGAAAAAAACACCTTTAAAGTGGGAAAATTGATTCCTTTTTTTAGAGGAAATACCAAGCACGTCTCCTCCATGAACACCCTCTCAAATGTTTTTTTAAAATTAATATTTATTTTTTTCTTCTTGATTTTTTTTCTTTCTTTTTTATTTTTCATTCTTATTTGGCCTATTGCCGGCCACATAAACTAGCCTCGAGCAAGAGACAAGCTCACAAATGCTAGCGAGGCTCAAGCTCGCTAGATTCCGGCAAGTCTCGAGCTGGCCTTCGGCCGGTCATAGATCACCACCATAGTCGGCAATCGGCTGAAGAAGAAGGGAAAAGAACAAAAAAGAAAAGAATAAATAATCAAATATAAAAATGACATAATTATAAAATAATTATTACAAAAAAACAATATGAAAAATAAAATATATATTAAAAGGAGTGTAAGGATGAAAATGAAATCTAATTTTCCATGCCAAAAAGCAAAAAATATATTTCAATTCATTTTTAGATTTCGAGCAAATACCGAAAAGTATCATTATTTTCTTGAAAAATAACTTCATGGATAACATTTTTTGGAAGCATAACATTTTCCTTACCAAACAGCATAAAATATTTTTCTCATTTTTTGGTATTTGGATCGCTCATAATAATAAGTTAATAGTCAATTGAAAACTTCTGTTTAAATCCAGGAAGATGATTTTCGCTTTTAAAAATCAGAAATCACTTTTAGAAATATAACAATATGTCAACGCTTGGACAAAAAACTTAGCACTTGGAAAGGTTAACCCTAACGCTCATTCTTAGGTCCCCATAGCCAATGCTCATGTCTTCACTACCCATGCACCCATCCATTTAGGCTTGGCTCGAAACTCTAGTGCTTATGCCCAAGTCTCTAATGCCCCACTCTGGATTTGAGGTCCCAATGCCAGTGCACCATTCCTAAGATATAAGGCCAACAACGTTCAAAAAGGCCGAGTGCAAGAACCCAATACCCATGCCCGAAAACCTAGCACCTAGGCCTAGATCCACAAAGGCAATGCTCAAACCTTGGGTTTGTGCACGGTTCCCCTACGCCTAAACCCAAGTTCATCAAGGTTGGGGCCTGACACCTCGATACCCATGCCCAAGTTCATCAAGGCCACCCAAGGTTTCCAATGCCCGTACCAAAGTCCATCGAGACCATGCCTAGTACCTCAATGGACGGGTGTAAGATCATAGAGGTAGGACCTTAGTCCATTGAGGCTAGGCTTAAGACCGCATTGCTCTTGCTTGGGCCCCCCATGCTCGAGCCCGGGTTCAGCAAGGCCAAGGCCTAAGAACTTGATGCCAATGATTAAGTCCATCAAGGACCCTACCTAATACCTCAGTTCTTTTTACTGTGTTTCTAACACCCATATCTGAGTCCTTTAATTCTAAGCCTGATAACTGCTCCCGAGTCTTCGAGCTTGGGACCCTAGTGCCAATGCTTGGATCTCCGATGCCCTAGACCAGATGCATTAAGATCGAAGCCCTAGATCCCAATGTCGTCCCTAAGTCCATTGAGGCCGAGGCTAGGACCTCAATGCTAATGCAGTCCTCATCACCTAGACTCGTGTCCATCACTGTCGGACTTAGGTCCATATGACAAGGAGTCCTTAGACTGACCTTGATGGACCTAAGCCTAGTTGTTGAGGACCCAAGCTTGGATATCAACGTCCTTAAGCCAACCTCAACGAAGAAGAGCTTGAGCATCAAGAACTCCAGCCCAAGCATCGGGGACCTAGGCTACAGAGTTCCGAGCTTAGCTCTTGTGGACCCAAGCTTGGGTGCTAAAAATTCAAGTAGGAGCAATGAGGCCTCAAGCCGAGGTGCCAAGAGGTTGTGCATGTTGGGTTTCATGGTTTCTCAAAATGCGGCGGAAGTATATTGTAAACGAAACCCCAGACAGGATCCATGTGTCTATTGAATCGAAGTTGGATTTTCGGATGTACCGTGTTCTTTGTTGGAGATAGATTGACGATCAGTTGTGTCTGGACTAGCACCCCAAGTGTTGCGCTTCTACCGATATCCACACACACGAACTGTAATATCCAGAATCATGTGCTAGCATGCAAATTTTGGAGTTCCTTCTGCTTGATCGCATGTAATCCTCGAGATTCTCTCGCGGATGTACAAATCCAGAACGCCTCTGTATATTATATCTTCTATGTGTGATTCTCACGAAAAACCTCTAGAGTTTCTACCGTAAAAGGAGTATATATATATACATATATATATATGTATATGTATACATCAAGCAAATAGTGGAACCCACTTAAGTCTTTGAATCACGATCAAATATTGTGTGCGACCCTGTAAGTTCACTAAACATTAGCAGCGTGCTCAAACTCTTTTGGAAGCAAGACATTATGACTAACTAAGTATAGTGAATGTTGATACTTCCGACACAACCTAAGCCACCACTAATTTAGAGTATCACTATTAATCGGTTCCTAGAGCAAATCACTAACAGTGCATGGATACAAAGCTCTAAGTTTTGGACGTAGAATTAGTGCCTACACTTATGCTTGAGACCCAAGTGGCCTTGCTTGGGGCCCCATTGCCCTGGTTAAGGCCCATTGAGGCTGAACCCAGGTCTTTACTGCTAGCACTTGGTTTCCCAACTATCTATGTAAAAGTCACTAACGCTTGAATAATGTATTTGTATTAAGGAATTATATTTTCAATTCCAAACAAAGGAAAATATTGTTTTAGCTATTATTTCAAGCCAAATGCTAAAACTATTGTCATTTTTCTAAAAAATAGTTTCAAGCCACCTTAGTTTAAATAATTGAAAAAAGAAGCCTTCTTGAAAATAAAACTTTTCTTTTTTATTAAAAAAACACAAACCGTTCTCTCGCTCAGTCAAAGAGCTCAGGCTGCCAACAAGCTAAATTTGGTGTCGGCAACCATCTTCTAAGGTCGAACAACCTAAAGCAAGCCTCGACTACCTCGACGATAGTTGCCCAGGCTAATAATATGGGATTGGTCAACAAAATTGCCCCTTTTTAGCTTCCGAAAGAAAAAATCAAATGCTCGCCAATGAGGGATTTAATCCCCAATTTGAGATTGATTTGGTCACATTAGGCTCTTGAAATGAGATTGGTGTTAGACCCTCTTTAAATAAATAATCCCCCTTTAAATTCTTATTTGGAATTTTCTCTATTATCTGTAATTATCACAGGTCAAGAACATAGAGACAGAAATTCAAGTGGAAATAAGAGAGGGAAAGTCTGGCTCGTAAATGATAGGAAAGATTCAGAGAATCGTATTTCTTTCGTGAGTGTTGTTGTGGAAGTGGAGTGAATTTGATAGGACCGAACAGCGTAACAAGGCATTAAAATAAGTGGATCTGATTCTGCATATAGTTAACCAATCCCATCTCATTGTCCATGCACTTAATGCAGAAGAAGATCTATTGATAAGAGGGGAACATGCTGGAAGAACTTTCAACAGGACAGCAGCAAGATAACTTAGATGAAACAAAAGATGTGAGTATATATGCACAAACCAGGCGATACACGTGGATGTCTGCCGCACGACCCAGAAAGTCAATATACTAAGTTCAAAGTACACATTCATATCATCTATATCTCTAACTTTCCGTGTATTCAGAAGCCTCGGTTTATTGACAAGAAGTTCCGATCGATTGAAGCAATGTCCACACGTCTACCCGGAGATCCGGCCTATTCCTTCTGCTCATCTCGCAGCACCTCAAAGCCAAATGAGTCAATTCCTGGGCCAGCACAAAGGGCCACTCTCCAGCCAAAGGATCCAACATGATCCCCAAAGTCCCTGCATTGATTGCCTTTTGCACTTCGTTTGCTATTCCTAAGGCGGGCCTCCTCGTCAATAACTGAAGTAGTATAATCCCGAAAGAATAAACATCAAACTTTGTCGTGAGCTCTCGGGTGACAAGGAACTCAGGGTCCATGTACCCAAACGTCCCTTTCGGATCAGTTGAGTACACGGCAGTGGTGTCGTTGCTCGACCGCTCTTCGCGGGACAACAGTCGGCAGATGCCAAAATCGCTGAGCTTGCTCACCAGGTGCACGTCCAGTAGGATGTTCCCTGGTTTGACGTCCCCATGGACGATGCTGTGAGGCTTGCAAGAGTGGAGAAAGGCCAGGACGGAGCAGACCTCCGTGGCGATTCGTATCCGGGCTTGCCATGGCAGCTGCTTTGCCCTGTTGCTGCTGCGGAGCCAGTCTTCAAGGCTACCATTTGGAATATATTCGTAAACAAGAGTGCAGGGCTCTGGACAAGCGCCGATGAGCGTGATGAGATTAGGATGCCTCACCTTGCTCAACACATCCACCTGTGATCCATGAAGAGTTTGATGATCGGCAATAATATTCTCGATCACTCCCAAGTAATAGCCACTTACTATGAATTCGCCATGCCATAGTATTAGGAAGCCAAATTTACCTTGTGATGATCCAAGTCTCCGTATGTTCTTATTATTCTTAATTTGGGTTCTATGAAAACACGCAAATAAGTGGAGGATACTCGAGAATTCTTACCTCCTGTTGAAATTCTTGTGAACCTTGCTTGCTAGGAAATTTCATGATCTTTATAGCCACAGGTGTATGTCGAAGGAACCCTCTATACACGCTCCCACAACCACCTTCTCCAATCTTCAAGGACGGGTCAAAATTCTGTGCGGCTTCCTTGATTTCAGTAATTGAGAACTCGGAGAAGTACCTTGTGCTCGAGGAATCTGCTTTCCTTCTACTCTCATCCTCGGCCTTTTGCAGTGCGTTCTCAAGGTCCATCCGCAACATCTCTCGCTCCTGTCTATAAGTCCTCAACATTTCCTCCGTCGAGATGATTTTCAGCTGCAACTCCTTTTTACTCTGGTCTGTCTCAATGAATCGGCTCTCAAGCTGCGATTTCTGATCCAGGGCAATGTGAAGTTCTTCCATCACTTTGTCTAGCTGATCCTTCACTGTCTCAAGTTCTTCCTCCAACTTCTCAGTATACAATCTATTTAGATACTTCCTCTGAAAAAATTACCCATAATACTACATTCAGGAAATTATCTTTTATGAGTCATGCGTGCTACTTATGTTGTTACATATTGGGATGAATTGCTTCCAGGGAGTTCGGGATGGTCCTCAACAGTAGATTATAGTTATGTACGATGAGCGATTTATATAAACAAGTGCATCTAGGTTGATATGTAGCAAACCGGCCCAGTTATTCCATCGAAATTCTACCTTCCCGGGATCCTTTTGCCCACCTTCGATGACATCTACTTCCGCCTCAACACAAGTCGTCACTTCCTCGTCAAGCACTTCTCGCCCGTCCTTTTCATTCATATCCTGTTCCAATTTGCTAAACTTTTCAAAATTCCTTTTAAAGAATGAGATTATCTATAGAAAGGAGAAACAAACCTAGAGACAAGCCCTCCTAGCTAAAGAACATGAAAACGACAATCATTCGCCTCATTTCGTGCATACCAGAGTGTAGGAAGGTGATGAGTGGCCGGTATGATAGACCGACTGAGTTAAGTACAGATGCTGGGAAAGACTCCTTGAAAACTGCCCGAGGTCTTCGAAAGCGCCTTGCCTCTCCAGCATGGTCGCCACAGTAGGCAGCGGTGAAGGAGTGCTACCTGGGGAAGGAGAAGCCATTGGCGTCACTGCACGTCCGTCGGCATTTGAAGGGGAAGCTCCTCTTAAAATCTCTTGAAATGAATTGCTCAACCTCGTCGTGCCATTCCACTGCGGTGTGGCAGATTGCGATATGGAGAGAATTGGCTTTTCGGCTTCAGGACTTGGAGTCATCGGAGATGGTGCATCACTAGGAACTTCTGCAACGGCTTGACCCATCTGAGCTTTCCTGTTTTAACAAGGAATCCGAATCACTTCACAAATGAATTGTTCGTATTTAGACTCCCGCTTGGACTCAAATCTCATATGAAAATTCTATCTACAGTGCCATGAGCCAAGTAGAGATTAGCGGATCTAGGGGCCCCTAGCCCAAAATTCCCAAAAGCCACATTATCCAAAGACAGTACAAAGCAAAACTCGAATAAGATTATTTGTCCCAGCCTCATCCCAACCTAAATTTCTAGACCTGTTATGGCAGTCAACTATCGGAACAAGATGTTGCAGCTGATTTTTTTTTTCTCACGTTGATTGTTTTTGTCAAACTTGTTTTCACTGACACCCTCTCGTGGGCATCGGATAGATTCGAAGCAGACAAATTCCAAAGTAAAAAAGGTTGAAAGATGACCTTGAGTGGATGAGGCGTCCATCGCAAATAAACCAAATTTGACAAGAAATGGGCGCTTTATCACGGATAAAGATGGCTTTCTTGGACTTGATTTCTGTCGTCTCCCTACAAATTTGAGACCAAAGAAGATAGTGAATTGAGTTTGCATTTGTAGATAACAACAAACATGAACTTGCAGACACAACAGGAGACTTCAAAATTCTCTAAACATATATCGCCAACTCAAAAGGAAACTAAGACCGATTCACGATACATGATGAATGGCGATTGACTCGAGGTGGACTGGGACATTGTGTTCAAGAGGCGCTACCAAGTTTTCCTCAAACATTGGACATGTACAAAGGAAATAAGTATCGAGTTTAATGTTGCAGGGTTCAGAGAAACATGTCATTTTTGTCATGAAGAGGATCGATTTGGATGAACAAGTTCCCAGCGATGTGAAATTGTCTTCTTGTTCTTATACATACCTGAAGTAACGATTGCCCGATGCTGCACCCATTACAAGTTTTCTTATCCCATGCAAAGATATGAGCTCCACAATGCCCATTTCAACACTTTTCGCTTGTATGTACTCTTTCTCTGCTCGTACCTATTAATCAATTTGCTTCATTATTATCCCTTGTGTCTAAATGAAGTATATATTTAATCATGGGAAAAATGTCAATAAAAAGTCATAAACTTATTACATTTACGCCAATTAAGTTTCAAAAATTTAAATTGTGTCAATTGAATCATAAATTTTTTCATATTTTGTCAATTAAATCCGCCAGGTCAATTTTGACCGAAAAACGTTGACTTGACAATCCAGTCATCATCCATCATTCTATGCGGCATACATGTCCATCATTTTTCTTTCTTTTTCTTTCTGAATTAGTACAATTAAAAAGTTTAGAACCAAATTAGCACTATTAGATCTAAGAATTTTATGATAATTTTCTTTAAAACCATTTAAATTTATGCCACGTGAAAACCGTAAAGATCAAGAGTCAACAATGATTAGTACTTGTGTGATTCACTGACACTTGAGGAAGCACTTAACAGGACAATGAATCATCTAGAAGAAGAAGAAGAAGAAGAAGAAGAATTACCCCCATTTGTTCACAAACGCGCAGTAAGGTATTCAACATATTATGCATGGTTATCCTCTCTTTCTCTCTGTGTTCTCTCAACATTTTCTCGTTCGCCGAGCTCGCGGGGATTCCCGCACCCATGCCTCCTGCAAACCCAAGGCAAATTAAAACAAAAACTATTGCAGTTCATAGAACAAGTAAAAGCAATAGGATATCCGATAGGGTCCAATGTCGAAAAACCCTCCAAGGGAATTTTAATTTATTCGCATATCCATTTCCCATCGTGAAACATCCGCGTATTATTGTTGAAGTTATTAAATATTAATCAATGTCTTCATATAATAGCTTAAGTTTTTAGAGCAGATGACAGTAGTTCCACAAAATCTTACATGGTATCAGAGCAGGAGGTCCTGAGTTCAAATCTTTCCAAGCTCCTATTTGCCTCTCCAATTATATATTTTTCGTGCTTAGTACTAGAAGAAAAGACCAGACTAAGCGTGTGGAGAATATTGGAGTGATTAAATATTAGTTCACGCATTCATCTAACAGCTTAAACTTTTAGAGCAGTTGGCAATAGTCTCACAAAATTTCACAATTATATCCATGAGAGCTTGATAAGCTCTCACGTTTTTACCATTCATAAAATCTCGTACAGAAAAAGAATGATAGCGAGAATGGATGGATGATGATATGCAATTAGTATAAAAAGGAGAAAGCCTTAACTTACCGATGGGGATCCTCTGTGAAGGAACTAAAACATAAATGATGCAGATCTTGACGTTGCCTCTTGATTGATGCGCCGTCCAAACAAGCTTCGCTTTGCTCTCTTTCACATCCTTGCCGACTGCGACATAGATCTTGTCTTCAGACACCGGCGATGCCATTTCAGATCGAACCACGGAAACGAACTCGGCGGCTGTAATTATTCGATCAACCACGACGAGTATTAAGTGCGACAACGAGGACCGCAAGTACAAGCTAGAAGTGAACAAACTCTCGGAGTGGCTATAGTGGAGATAGCTAGCTAGTGAGAGAATACGAAAGCGCGAGCAACAGAGAGCGAGACATGGATGTTCACTGAGGAACGAAAACGAAGAAAAGTGGGGAGTCTCTCAAACGAGGTATTGTGTGGAGGTCGCACTTAGAGGGGTGATATGGCTAGGTTATAAAGAGATCGCTTGTCTTAAAGCTCACGTAGCCCGTACGACACCATACCACGAAACCAACGAAAGCTTCTCCTTAAACGTATGACGAGCAAGCAATCTCTAGATATATTTCTTCTCCTTTTGTCTATTTGGTATAGACTTGTAGTTTAATAACGAGAGTTTCAAGGTTTGAAGATTCAAAATAATTAATTTTCCCTCTTGACCGTAATATTTACACATAACCCAAAATGTTTGACTTAATTCTTTACTTCGATAGTACGAGAATCACATAAGACGACATTTCTTAGAAAGAAATCCCATATTATTACTCTCATTTTCATCGAGCACGGGCATATTCCAAATATGATGCTACCGCTTTTGGTGATCAACCTAGGGAGTGTCCAAAAACGACGACGCAAATTGCTCGGCTTTTCCTAAGCTTTTGGCGGCTATTTGGAGCACAATCGTTTCCCGGAACTCCACGAAGCATGGAGCTTCTTGGAAACAGCTACCAGGGCTTTCCATTTTGGAACTTTTCATCATCCTGTCGGATTCTAGCACATCATCCATCCATCCATCATTTGAACAAACGTAGGTAACACAGACCATTGAGATTGATCGACGTGACAAGGGAAAAATATCATTGCGGTGTGGCGTAAATCCTCCGTCTGCTGTCTTGTGCAGCTTGGGGTATCAATTTCCTCGATCCAATCAAAGAACTTGGCCTCATCTTTTTGGCTTTCTGCTTCTTTGTGAGCTGCAACATCTTAATTAGAAATAAAAAAGTTAATTTAAAAGAATAGACAAAGCAAGCAAACTAATTTGTAATATACATAGTAATTCTCGTCTTTCTTTTTTCTCTTTATGTCCTCCCAACGTGCAATTTCTCCACTTTTTACGGCCATCTTTGGAGGGGGAGGTTCCATTCCATGAGGTCTATTGGTCCGGTGCACGTAGGTGATGCGTGTGTGACATTGAGCTTGGCTGGATTTTTTTTATCCCTTGATACAGAAGTAGAATATCATGGAAATGGAGCTTTCTCTCTCCTCGAGCTTGACTTGGATTAGATGAAGTCAGAGAATTGTGATCCTAGAAAAATTAAGTATTTTGTATATTCCCAAATGAAGAGCTTATGAGACTATCTATAGGAATGACTATCCAAAGTAGTAAGTTATCAATTACAATCAATCGGGACCTATAAAAAAAAATATACAGTATTTCCAAAATATACCTCTACCATTCCCCTCAAACTCGAGGTTGAAGACAAGATTAGGCCTAGGTAGATGCGGTTTGAAGATCTGACTGGTTTTCAAGAAGACTTGTTAGTGGAAAAAACTTGCTTTAATGGAAGAAATATCAGCATTCATACAAAGTACATGTTTTGTACCTCCTTTTGCCATCATTGTTGATATACTCGACATATCCTTCTTTTAAGAGGACAAAACTCTAGTTCTATTTCTCTTGCGAAAAATTTGATATTTTCGAAAATATTTTTCAAAAAAAGTATTTTAAAAAATACAATAAATTGTTTTATTTAGTTAAAATCTTAAAATAAATTGAAAATTATTTTCCTTCATTTTGAAAGGAAAACTTACTTTCATTTTCCTAAATAAACATGTGCTATTTAGATAAATGTGACTTGTGCACAGGCAACACGTGAACTGACAGAAGCAGCCCAAACTATAAAGGCTGACCTCAAAACCCCAGCAATCGTGTCAAGATCCAAAATACCTAGGCCCTATTCATGGAGAATGTACTCAAGTTCACAAAGGTTGGGCCCGCATCCATAGAGGCTAAGCTCAAGTCCAGGCCAAGTCAAGGACCCCATTGCAAAGGCCCAAATCCACGGATCCCTGACACTTAAACCAGGTCCATCAAGGCTAGATTGGGTCCATAGAGTCCAAACCCGAGTCCACTGAGGCCACTTGGGATCCCAAGATTGTTGTACACTCAAGCTCAATGGACACAAGCCAAAGCGCAAAAGACCTAAGCATTAGGCTCGTCTTTTGTGGACCCAAGCCCAGCCCCCAAAGATAAGGGCCCTATCTCAAAGGACTTGGGCTCGACTAGTAGAGACCCGACCACAAAGCTGGGTCTTGAGCCTAGCCTCATTGAGGCTTGAGCATCGGTAACTAGGGCATGGCCTTGATGGAGCCCATGGACTAGGAAGCCAAACACAAGTGTAATGGTCCTAAGCCCAATTTTAGTAGACCTAGGCCTGGGCGTAGGTGATACAACATGGGTATAGGGATCTTGAGCTCGGCCTCCATGAACCCATGCTCGATTGTTGAGTAATTGAGGACTCAAGTACTAGCATTTGGGTCTCGAGCTAGAGCGCTAAGGACCCAAACATGGGCACTTGGGTCATGGGCCAAGCTCGGGGATCTAGAACCTAAGCTCGAGTGTCGGGAACCATGCCACATACATTGGGATCGCAGCCGAACTTTTTTTAACTAGGTCCAACCTGAATGCCTCACTTCTTATGCAATCAAAGATCTAGGGTCGGGGGCTTTATTATCCTATAAAATTAAGTGATATCCATATATCAGTGTGCAATCAAGGAAAAGTAGACAACATAATTAATTTGACAAAAGTAAAGTATATGAACGTAAACCCAATGAATCACTCAAGTATAGAGTAGATATGGCCTTGTTATTAAGCCCCATGATAATAACCCTCATGAGTTTAGTTCAAATCAAGTCCAATCTCTTTCTAAAAGAGGAATTTATTAAGGCCAAACTATATTAAAGGTACTCACTAAAATCACTAAGCTAAATGTACATTAATTTAATAATAAAAAAACCTGCTAAAGTTTGACAAATCAATCAAGCCCTTCTTTCTAACCATTTTATAATTTAATAAAAAATTTGAAAACTTAATTTTTATAAGAAAATATTTTTTTGAAATTTTAAAAATTATAATCCCAAAAAAAGGACTCGGGCTGAGCCCTTGGTCCCAGTCCGAATAAGGACAGATCTCAGACCTATGTGATTTTGAGCCTATGACATGTTGGACTTTTATACCAAGTCCACATACTTGGCTATTTAAATCCAATTCAATGTAAATTCAGCCCAACCTATCAATGACCGAAAACTCCCATCAAAACAGATCAAGCCCAACCTGCCAATTTATACACAATCCATTGGAGCTAACTTAAGCCCAGTCTATTATCTCCTCTTTCCTTATTTCAACTATTTCTTGGTATATCCATTTCCTTCTTATCAAAAAATTGAATTTTTCTTTTGGTCTCTTTGGTTCATCCCCTCTTTATAAAAGGTTAAGATATTAGATAAA
Source organism: Melaleuca alternifolia (assembly GCA_019926035.1). Classification (NCBI taxonomy): domain Eukaryota; kingdom Viridiplantae; phylum Streptophyta; class Magnoliopsida; order Myrtales; family Myrtaceae; genus Melaleuca; species Melaleuca alternifolia. The sequence continues at coordinate 970,118 of JAGKPW010000366.1, forward strand.
GACACTGTTTAATATTTAATTATTTTGTGACTCCCTCTCACATGTAGATTAGGCTAGAAAGATCTAAATTCATGCCATCTTAATCTGATATCATATGGGATTCTACAAGATTATAGTCGACTATCTGAAAACCTTAAGCTGTTAAATAAATATGTAATTTAATGTTTAAATATTTTTTCAGTCCCCCTCATGCTTAGTCTTTTTGCCTGGTGCTCTAAGCGTGCAAATGCTTTCTTAAGGAGGTAAATAGGAGCTTGAAAAAAATTCGAACTCAAGATCATTTACTTTGATACCATACAAGATTTTATTAGGCCACTACAGACTATTCTAAAAATGTTAAGTTAAGCTTAAACTATTAGATATATTATAATAGTTAGTTATTCTATCACTCTCTCTCACACTTGGTCAATCTTTTTTATTAACACTAAACATGGACGTATTTAATTGTGGAGGGAGGCAAAATGGGGCATAAAAAGATTTTGAATTTCAGACCGCATGTTTTGATATCATGTGAAATTTTGTGAAGTTACTACAAACTGTTTTAAAAGTTTAAATTGTTAAATAAAGATGTGATGTAATATTTAGATATTCAATCATCCATCGCCTTAGAACTTAAACTTTTTCTTTCTATAGTGACCCTTGGACATTTATAAATACGAATCAATGAAGGTTCGGCGATGATATCTGCTTTTGAATCTCAGAACCATGGACCATGTTCGTTCACCTACGGTCACCGGAACACTGTCTGTTGGCCATCATGAAGCACGTCATCTTCTTGGGGCCGATCACCAATCATCATTGTCGGCCACCAAACATTTAACATTCAAAATCGCATCATGGGACTGTAAGGAGTAGAGTTTAGAGAAGCAAACCAACGTGAATGCCTCGAGAGATTGACATTTTTGGCCATGGACTTCAACCATTTCCTCATGCGCAAAACATAGAGCAAAAAAAAGTATGCTCGGATTTGGTCTCGGGAATAGTGGAATATGAAACAAACAGCAGTTAACGAACAACAAAAGGACTTAACCATGTGAAACCTGCCAATACGCACCCAGAACAGGCAGAAACTCGTGATATATTTGTACAATCGAAAGGAGCAAATTGAGAAGTTGAATTTCAATCGTTTATAGGCTATTTCGCCGAGTTCCTTAGAGAGAGTTGCCTTACAATCGAATGAGAATGGATAAGAGGCTCGTGGGATTGACGACTCTGCCGAGTCCGTGTAGAAAGTATGTTTGGCACTGTGATGAAATATGCGATGGACCGACATGCTAAACGAAGAGGCAAATCAATTCGATGGCTTGAACATCACTGTCCAATGGCCCAAAACAAAAAATTTGACATCGAAAAGGGAGAGAAAAGAAGAAAGAGACAGAAAGTGATGGGCTTGTTTCAATGGGCCTCACTCAGAGTAGCACTTTCCAACTAATCTCTTTTTCTTTTGATTTTTTCCCCTCTCTCTTTTTTTAAAAAAAATATCTTATTACCTTTTTGTTTTGATTTTTGACAAAGCGTTCTTACATGGGAAAGTCTCGATCGTCCTTTTTCTTTCCAAGGCCGACACCATTATAGATCAAAGCTCCAAAAGGCTAAAGTCCAAATGGATGATGATCAAACTCTTGTTAATTATTCTAAGCTTTTGTCTTTGCTGACTAATCTCTAGTTTGTGGGAATGTCGCTCATTGAACGATGCATTTGTTTATTTCTGATGGTTCAGCTATCTTTGTCGTGGTGGTGGGGGAGGGATCATGAAAATAAGACAAGTCCCCCAGTTTCTCATGATTTAGACTCGCCCTCCAATTACCTTGTATACTACTCCGTAGGTAATCGTCCCCCAAAAGCACCTAACTCAATGATTCAATCCCGATTTACGATCGCGATGATAACGTCGAGGAAAATCCAAGAAAGGTGCTCCTGTTTTGGGCTCATTTTCCACAACTTTAATCAACGGATAAAGGCCCTTCCAATCGAAATTTCAACGCTACAATCCAGAAAGAGTACTCGAATTTCTTTGCTACGTAGCTGGCACGATAATCAGATCGCTTGCCCTTCGAAAATCTTTTTTTTTTTATTTTTTTTGGTACATATGTCTGACGAGAAAACTTCGGTTTCTATAACGCCAATTGTGCATATGCATATTAGCAATGGGGAGGAAGTTTATTGTTCTTTGTTCTGTGTGAACTCCACGAACATGTTGGCCGTGGGGCTCGCGAATGGAACGCATGGAAAATGGGACAAATGGCGACATCCTACTCCTCCGCTCGTCCATGTGGTGGCCCAAGGCCGTGAATATCCGCCATGATTCCACTACCGACATGGCGACTGTCGGCGGAGGCGTATATCATCATTGGTCAAGAGGACTAACGAGGTTCGATTTCTGCACCGAAAACCCTCCAATTTAACCCTCTTTGCAAATTTACCCCAAACAACTTCCGCTTCTTTTGACCAGGCAATGCTCTCCAAGTCTCCATTCCCTCTTTCTTGTTCTGGTTCATGAGCCTTTGGAGTTAGAAAGGAAAGAGCATCCAATGAGGAAAAAAGAGTGGTTGAAATGGGAGTGTCCGACATATCATAAAAGAAGAGTCGGGTCGGCCATGGATGTCACCTGTCAGCTCACCAGCCAGGATAATTAGGGTTTGCAGCAATTAACAAATGATTCCCCATTAGAAACTCCTTCACCATGTCCATGACCTTCATTAACAAATCAGTAAGCAATGAACCATTGCTTCTTGGGGTTTCATTGACACGACGCCTGGTCAACTCTTTCTTTTGTTTTTGGCTCCGTTAGCTCACTTGCATTGGGTGCGACTCTTGGACATGGCTACCTGCCGAGCAACAAACCGTGACACAAGCTCCGAAGGGTTACCTCGTACCGAATGTCCCCTACATAGAAGTTTTCTGGTTCAACACGTAGAAAAAAGAATGGGTACGAAAAGAGAAAGAAGAACCCATATTCTTTCTTTCTTGATCATCAATAAACCGCGAGAGACGTGTCATATTTTTACGAAGCTTTAAGTACGAGTCACTTATATTCAATTTCTGAATATAAATTATCGCATCACTTAACATACTAATTTATCTCAATATGCATAGCATTCTTCATCTAATTGCTAACTTGAGTTCACATTAAGAAAGATTCTCTTTGACGCTTCCCCAACCGAGTTGTCAAAATTCGGAAGGCCCTACGATTATAGGCATGATATACCAATCTCCCCAACTTAGTGTGAGCCCTTAGAATGAAACTTCCTGTCGGTGTTTGGTTCCTTCACAAGTAGTGAACGGACGCCTCTCCGGAAAAGAGAGTCCTTTTCAAGTGAATTGTAGTGTTATCCATTGACAAAGCTTAGTGCATACGACATTCATTGCTCTCCTTCTCAAGTCTCCATCCGAATGCAGGGCAAGCAGGGTCGATGGAAAGCGATGACTGAAGTTGGAATATTAGTGCCCTTGTGGTCCTCCCACTACAAACTATATCTTTGCATGTCTCCGAGGCCAAGCTAGGGCCGCAACAACGATATGTACAGCATGCAAAGAGACACCCGCCACCCCAACCCACTCCGTCAACCGCGCTCGGGACAAAGACCTAAAAGAACTCGGTAGGTGAAAAAAAGTACATCTGAAAACCAATCTCTTGCCGTCGAATTTCTCGAGTAATTAAAGCACGCACTTGCAAACCCTTACGCCTCGATAAGTACTTAACTAATGATTCTAGGTGACTAAGTGTTTTTCATTTCTTATGAGAGGATAGCCGGTGGTCCTTCATTGGCAATACCTAGCTTCTCTACTATTCCCCCAACAAACCCCAAGGGGATTGGAGGTCCTACTGTTGAGCCTAATCAATCGAGTATAATAATACGTACCGACCTGTAGAATAATCTCCATTGGTTTTGTCTGGTGTATGGTCCCCAAGAAAAGAAAAATCAAGAGATAACCCTTGACTCGTTCTCTTGTAGGCCGGACCCTCCTTGTCTAACGCTTGTAACATGCGTCGTGCCGATACGGTATTAAGCTCAATCACGATTCCCAATGCATGTTGTCGGCCCTTCCATTGCGCAGTAAGTAAATGAAAAACCTTAAGAGGTTGCTCGGATAATAAGCATCCCCATCATCATTGCTCCATGTACATTGAACATTCAATTGGGGTTTGAATGTGCACTTCCAATAACTATCCAGTGTGCGTAGATAAAGGATTGTCACGTTCTATGGAGATTGAACGAGTACACAAAGAGTCAGATGTTCCTATGATAAAATATATGTATTCATTAGTAATTCTACTTTTTTTCTAATAGCTTAAGAAATTATGATTAGAGCTTGTAAAATAGTAAAGGGAAAAGTCTATAAAAATATCAAATTATACACATTGTGACACATTTACTTTGATTTCTTTGTGACATTAAACTACTAAATTATGCGTATTGTCATACATTGACCCTAAAATTTTCTTATGACATAAAAGAATCCAAACTTGTATCTATATGACACGTTTACCTCATGTCAAGATTTCGTCAAATGACTCTTCGATCAAAGCAACTTCATTTTTATTTCATTTAAATTATATGGGCACCACAATGTAGATAAACTTTAATAATTTTCATTAACATAACTGTGACGGATGGTAAATGAATTGAACATGTATGAGTTTGAGATTTTTTGCGTATGCATTATTTAGGATCTGTGGCGGCTTTTGCCCAAGAGTAAAATAGAGGGTGGGCCCAAGTGTAGTAGGGGCCGCATTCAAAACGTGGTTTAGGCCCAACTACTCCTCACGTGTATTTGGAATCCCAAGATTTCACGCATCAGAAAATTACACTAGGGTTAAAAAGAATGGCGAATGAAGTGCTTCCCCCATTCGTTTCATTTATCTATTCATCAATCGATTCCTTTATCAATGGGGTGGAATTCTGTCGAAATTGGAGATGTTGGGGCTTATTCAATTGGTGTTCCGGAGCTAGGGAACAGTAAATTCATGGGTGTTAAGAGTCTCATTTATGTCTCCAAGGCATCGACTAGTCATCACCAATAGAGAAGTGGGAATATTAATTGAGACATAAAGTAAGGAGCAGAATAATTAAACTTCAAATACCCCAAAAAAACACGAAGAGGAGCAAGTCAAATATGGTGGAAATATGAGACCATTGAATCAATGTCCTAACTCACCAGAATAACCAATGAAAAGAGTTGATGATCCGGATTTAGGATTACTCACGGCGAATCGCGAGTTAAACCTATCGATTTTGTTTTCTTCCACGAGATTTCTGTTTCAAGAAATCCGACGACGTACACGTCGATCTCGAAGAACCATTTTTATTTTACCGTGAAATGACAAAACGCATGACGATCTTTCTCCATTTCAACGCCCTTAACTTCTCTTTCCATGATCATATGAAAGCTCTCCTCCTCGATCGGATGGTGTTGACTTTCGAAGTTTTCGACTCTTTCTTTTATATCATATTAGCGGGTGTTCTCTCAATCATCTTATAATAAGAAAATCTCCTATTGCGAACAAACTTACCAACTACTAGTCTTAGGACCCAATGTCGAGCATGGTCAAAATCGAACCTTTTCTGTATTTATAGGTACTGCATGTGTACTTTGAGCTAGAGCTAGCTACAAGAACACCACTCTCTGTTCTTCTTTCAAGTTCAAGAGATTCACGATGAAAAGGGGTTGAGAACCAAGCAACGCGGTCAGAAACAAAATTTAGCTCATCCCGAGATGGCACGCGTCAAATATTCCTGGATGAATAATTGTTGACCAATTTTCCTCGGAGCTCTTCATTTCACCTTACGCTTTCCATCTCGTTGAGTATCATGAACGATGATGGAGAAGCTGGCGATGAATGATCGTTCTTAAAAGGACCTGCATCACGGACATCAAAAGCATACTATTCTCCTTAAACAAGTGGAAATCGAGGGATACATGGCTTCGTTGGTTTTAAAAAAATAACTTTTAAAAATTTTCAATAAAATAGTCAACAATATAAAACACATTTAAAAAAAAAAAAATTTATACTTTATTTTCTTTATTTATCTTTAGATATCGTAGTCTTTTACGTCATGCCTTGATGGCCGGCGACCTAAAAAATTTAAAGGAAAAAAAATGAACGGAGGGGCCCACTTACGCTACCCCAACCATCACGTACTCCTCTTCTCTACTCGAATCACCCAACGGCAAGCATCGCTTGCGAAGAGCTCTCCTCTCTCTCTCTCTCTCTCTCGTTCTAGCTTATGGAGATTGTCACACTGAGGGGATACAAGAGTCAATTTAGGAGGAGCATCAAGTCTCTCCACGTTTGGCTGTCCCAAGATTCCTCCGCTCATAGCAAACCATGATCCTCGATGTTTATTTCAGGGGGAGTGTCAGCTCTCGGTACTCGCAGGAGTTCTCCAGCTTTGGAACTCGGACTCACTCGAGGAAGGTTGCCTCGAAGAGCTCTTGGTCTGGTAAGATTCTTCACTCTTCACTTGATGCGGCAGACTCTGTCTATCAATCAACCGAGCAGCTGAAACTTCTTCGCTCTCTTTTTGGGTCTGCATGGTGAACTGAAGAGATTTTTTTTTTCTTGTTTCCTCTCACTTCGAAAGTTTTAATTTTGCATGGCGTGTATAACTTTCTGCAGAATTTGGAGGGGCCCTCTTTTTCTTCTGACTCTGTGTTTCTTTGAAGGGAAGATCAGAATGACCCGTGAAGTGATCGAGACTTGAAGGAAGAAGCACTGGGCGCTGGTTGAGGCTTAGGAGTGAAGGAAGGCAAGACTTTGACTGCTTCTTCTACCAAAAAAAAGCCAATCTTGAGCTTTACCTATTTGAGAGATTGAACGACCGGAGTACGTCTTTATTGCATTATCTCTCGATAATCATCCTTTTGCTCTATTTGATTTCATCCAATTAATTAAGGCAATCTGAGTTGGGAGGTAAGTTATTTAATGCTTTCCCTTGTATCTTTTTCCATCGTCAAATCAATCTGCATGGATGGTGATGACAGTCATCGGAAGAGAGGAGTGTTTCTTCCTGTGGTAGTAATTTGCTCGAAGCCCATCTCTTTTGTTAATTAAATTGTTTGTTTGACTCGCCTGAATTACGAGCCGCAGCTTTGTTTCTGCGACACGTTGTTGCTGTTAAGTGGGAAAAATGTTCATCAAAAGAGTTGCCGGAAATTTAGTTTTCTGTGCTGCGAATTCCTGCGTTGTCAATCGATTAATTCAGAATATTCATCTATCTAAAGCGTGTTATTAGACATCTATTTTGCTGTGACCAAATTTGATGATATTGTGATCGAGTCATCGGCCTGTTCTTGTGATTTTGCTTCTGTGTAGTTTGACACGTACATTCTTTGCCTTTAGCTCATAGACATTGATTGTCATGCGCAAATTGCCCTTAAGTGCCGCATCTTCCTTGTACAGCAACTAATATCCCGAGCAATTCTAACGATTTGTGATGGCAAAGAAGTCACAAAGGCGGCCCATGCAGCGTGAGAAAAATCAGGCAAGCTGTATGTGGGGTCTGATTAAAATATTGGATTTTCGTTCCTCTAGGAAGCTGCTAACAGATCCAAGGAGGCAAAATCGCCTAGTTGCTGGTGAGCATTTCTTTTATAGCATTCAATATTTCTTCAGTGTGGCACATATGCCGAAGATATTAGCTCTTTGTCCTGAATTTACTTGTGACAAATTTAAAGAATTTTCTATTACTCATTTGCAATGCATTATTTTTCCTTTATCAATTTTCTTCAGCAGAATGTTGCGTGTATACAGAAAGTTATGCAATTGTCCCCTCTTAATGAGCTCATACAAGCTAGTTTGATGATGGAGCAGTGTGCTCATATCCTGAATTGTACTTTCTTCCTTCTTCAGGTGATGCAAACCTGAGTAATAAACTTGAATTGTTAAAAAGTTGCAATGAAGATCTGAAAGGCATACTGGTAAGCATAGTCAGAATAGATTTGAAGATGATATCTGCAATATTCCCATGCTGCCGTAGCTCAGATGACCTTCTATTGATAATTAGTAATTTATTCATGACTGGCTGATGAACATTCCAGGATTGCAAAGAAAGAACGCAAATGATTGGTGAAGCTGAAAAGACTACTGTGAAAACACTCATAGAAAAAGAAATGGTCACTGAGGACGTGAAGACAGGAGTGAGCAAAACTGGAACTGAGCACGAAAGATCTAGTTTAGTACAGGAGAGTCAAAGGAACCATAAAAGAAGTAAGAGAAGTTCGAAGAAAAGCTGTGATTTGGATGGGGATAATTTTGGGCCCACTGAAGGCTCAGAACTTGAGTGCTCCTGTGATCAGAACATGTGTCAATTGTTAGCAGCTAATCACAATGAAAATGAAATAGTGGAGGATCTCTGCCAGTGGATTATTCAAAAAAGTAGTGGTTGCAAAAAGTGTGATTGCTATGGTCAAGTTGGTGTGCAGCTAAATCCAGAGCATTCAGACGTCAAGGAAAAACTGTTCAAATTGATAAATGAGTTTCTTAATAAACAGCTTACTAGTGTGAAGCATCTCAAAGATTGTGGAAATTTTCAGTGCTCCACAGATGTTAAGATGCTCCAATTTCTGACTTCAGCCGACTTTTCGCTTTTAGATCTTCCACAAGATCCAAACAAGGCAGTTATGCAGTATGTTCAGAGCTTGCAAGATTCTCATCTGGAGTCACTTGAGGAATTTAACTTATCAGAAGAGGAAGGTGCATTGATGCAGTACGAAGACTCTCCTCATCATGAACAATTCGACAAGTTCAGAAGAAGAGCCAACTCTCACGAAGAGAAGTCTTTGAATAGGAATGAGAAGTCTCCAGTTTCTAACAGGATCGTTATCTTGAAGCCTGGGATGACAGATCCACTGCAACTCGAAAGGGGGTGCAACCCATGCTCATCACCTCAAATCCTGTACACCGCTAAGAGGCAGAGCACAAGAGCAAGTGCCCACTATTTCATTAGTGATATGAAGAGAAAGTTGAAGAATATGGTCGCGAAGGAGCATCCGGGAAGTAGTGTACGTGGTTCCAAGAAACAGCACAGAGAGAGGCAGCAAATCTTAGAAAGTGTTGGGGAAAATGGAGGAAAATGTTCTGCAAGTAAAGATGACCTCTATGTTGAGCTTGCTGGAATCAAGAGAGAAAAGAGCAAAGATAAACCAGGAGATATTCAAGCGATCACTAAAAGTGAAGCTGCTGATGATCATGAGCATAGGTTATCAATTATTTATGCTGAGGCCAAGAAGCATCTCTTTGAGATGTTCAACCATGGGGATGCAGATGCAGTTTTTTTGAGCAGACAGTATCCAGAAACCCTTGGGAGGATTCTCTCCAATCCTGAGTTAAACTGTTTTCCGACTGAAAGTACTCAAAGGGATTCAGAGCATGGCATCCGAAACCATCCGCACAGTTCGACACAGGAAACTACAGAGTCAAGCATTTCCAAGAGTTTCACTAGAAGCGTTCAAACTCTGGAGACTGACCTAAATATCTCAGAGGTGGTTATTTCAAGTGATGAACTAGAAACCACTGATGCCGTGAGCAGAGAGGAGATGATTTCTGAAGGTACAATCCCTTTTAGAACAAATTGTGCCCAGGAAAAGTTGTTTCTTTTATCAGGGTAAGTTTTCCAGAATTATGTACTCTAAGCAAATAATGCAGATATTTGTGGAGCTCCTAGAATGGTAATCCAGGGAGATTGCGACATCTGTGGTCCTCCTTCAGAACCAGTCAAATCACTCAGCATATCTGTTGAGTCGACATCTGAAGATGAATGTTCCAAACCCAAGGAAAAGGTGAATTAATGCTGCTGGCCTGCATCACATGCCAGATATATCGCATTGGTTGCACTTCAATTATATTTAGTAATCAAAATGATGAAAAAGATCGAATATTGCCACCTCAGTGAAGCATATGCCCCACTGTTGCATCATGTTTGCAGTGTTGACATCTTCGCACTAGTGTATTTATTAATCGATTGAGATTCAAGTGTGGGGGATCACATTCTGCCACAGCAACTGAATTTTGGATAGCTGTCACTCCATTTTTTTCAACTCACTGAGGATATACTCTTCCTTGGGAAGGAACAAAAGGAAGAAGTATCCATCTGAATTAAAATTGGAATCACATCACGAACACAGTTGATATGCTTTTGCACGCGTTTGGATTGATTCTGCCTCATCATTCTCTGTGCAATTTTCTTGTTTTCTCCAGAAATCTTATGGCATGGAGCAGCAGCCACTTTCTTTGTTTTCATCTCCTCCAAGTGCTTTAACTATAGAAAAAGTTGAAGATCTAGAACTTGTCATTGATAGATCGGACCGACCTAGTCCTGTATCTGTTCTGGATCCACTATTCACTGAGGATGACATTAGTCCTGCTCCTGGTAAGCCAGCAGATTATTGAGGTTACAGTTTCTGACGTGATTGGTATATTATGAGCGAAACTTCTTCATCTAACCTGAAACTTCTAATGCTTTTCAGTTGAGCTCTCAACACAATCTCTACAAGTTGAATTTGAAGATGACTTTTCAACCACAGATGAGGAGATCTATTTAAGAAACTTTGAGGAGGAAAAGGAATTAGTTTCTGAATATATAAAGGAAGTACTAGAGGCCTCTAACCTGGACTGTGATGATCTCTACATGAAGTCGCAATCTTCAGACCAGTTAATTGAGCTGTCTGTCTTGGATAAGGTTGATTTCTTTGATGACCACCTACATTATGATCACAAGCTTCTCTTCGATTGCATCAATGAGGTTCTCTTGGAGGTTTTTGATTGCTATGACAGCTGTTACCCCTGCTTGTCTTTTGTAAAACGGAGAACTAGGCCAGTCCCAAACATGAAATATGCCATCCTCGAAGTATGCAGGGGAGTTCATTGGCATCTCCTCCCTCTTCCTCTTCCACGATCTTTGGAACAGATTGTCCAGAAGGACATGAGTAAAACAGGAACTTGGATGGACCTGCGCTTTGACGTGGAAAATGTTGGCATTGAAATGAGTGAAGCAATTGTTGCAGAATTGATGGATGAGGTCATGTCAAGCTGTGTGAATGAGAGAGTTCGGAGAGTGAATGCCCTCCAATCGGTTTCGCTGGGTCATATAAAAATGGACGCATGACCACTTGCTCATAACAAATATGAGCAGATGGTGTTCTTCTGTTGTGTCCTTTCACAGAAAGAAGGCTAACCGGTTGTGATGGCAACTGCATTCCTGCTAATGCAACATTTGGTCAAGTATCTACCTGCCGATCCCTGCACATGAGGCATTCAGGATGTTATTTGAGGCCGACAGGGCATTCTTCTGTTACAGCTTGTCCATATGACTTTGTTTTTTTGCCGTCAATTCTTCTGCTTTTTCTCTTCTGCATTGGTCGATGTGGAGTCCTGTATATTTTAGACCCTGTAGTTGTAAATATCAAAGGAAACGGCAGGAGTTGCTGAAAACAAATGCTAGCGCAAGTTGTTATCATTATACTCTCTTTAGTGCACAACTCTTGTTCACCCATACTTTGCTAGGCGCCAGGAAGGGGATTTTCTGGCTTGGACCTTACGTCCACCGGATCGAGTCCATCATATGCGAGTAATTTTGCTTTCAGAAACTCAACCTCGATATATCCCCCAATAGATTTGAGTTCAAGACAATCATGAGAGAGAGAGAGAGAGAGAGAGAGAGAGAGGGCCAATCAGTTTGCCATCTGGGAAAGCGATTCGATAGTGTATGTCTTTTTTTTTTTGGTCCGATAGTGTATGTCATTATCGCACAGAAGCATACTTTTTTTCCTTTTCTTCTCTCTTCTTCTACTGCACTATCTTTTCCCACAGAAGTTGACAAGCAATAGAACGAAAAAATCATTTTCATTTCAGACTTTCAGCAAGCCAAAAGTCGATTTGCCTCAGCAATTCTCCATTGACAGCCGACAGGGCCCTTGTTTCTCCAATTAACAACAGAGTAGCAAGCACAGCATAACATGACACATTAAACACAAGAAAAATCAAGATTTGCATTCAAGACTAGCCATGGCATCGAGCCAAACTTGGCTTACTCATGGGAAAATTATCGAATAAGTGGACCTGTCTTCCAGTGATCAGCGTTACCACCAGCATCACTCGGATATCTTGCAGCTAGGCCGCACTCAGCATCTCCGGCACCCTTCTTTGTTTTTTCCTTTTAGCTTGCAGACTGGCATATGATTTTCATTCCAGGGGACACTTGCAGGTCCCAGTCTCATTTTACATGAAAACTTTGCTCTAAGGCCAACTCCAGAGAAAGAATTGAAGTCCCTTTGAGAGTACTTTCTCTATGGAACGGAGATTTTCAATAACGGCTGATAGCGGCCGAGCAGTCGCTATGTCTGTCCGTGATTGTGGCGATGGCGGATGTCACCACCCCTGTCGGCAAAATTGCAGTAGCCGTGGCAATCGAGTCAGAAACTGAGTCCCATGATGCTACATGCAACAAAAATGTACACAAAGAAGAGGCAAGCAAAAGCTGCGAAGACAAACATACGCTTTATGAAATTGTACACATGTCATGTATTAATGTAATCTCGAGACTTCAAGTAATCTTTTTTCATCACTAATTGCAATTTATTATGAGTAATTCATCAATTCAAACAATATTTCTTGGCCTCTCAAGTGTCAAATATATTTAGAAATTTACATAACTCAACGTTTTTGGCATCCTCAAATACTTGAAATTGCTCTCTGACAACATATATGATCAAGAAATAAACTACATATAGCTCACAGAAAGCTAATTGATGATTTTAGCATGTGTTTTTCTAACTTTATATAAATTCACTACCCCTACAATGACAATTCACTATTGGTGATGGTGATGAGAGCATTGAATCTAAATGCGTGAAAGTGGAGATCTTGACCTGTGTTCATCACTGAGTATAGCGATTGTCCGCCAAAAATTTATGTTGGCATATCTGTTCTCGAGAGATAAGAATGTGCTTGCTACAAAATATGTTTTGTTATGTGTAGATTTGCTAGACTTGAAAGATTTTTGTGTATCTCTCATGTCTTATTTTGAGAAATGAATGAAATCTTTTTTTCGATAAAAAAAAAGAGACAGCTATGCCTGCATTCGGGACTACTGCAATCCGACCATAGCCCAAATTCAAAACCTTGCTATGAAAGAAAGCAAAGATTGCACTCACTGGTTTAAAAAGGTCAATACTCAAAATTATGTTCCTGCTTGCTTGTCCTTGCCGACCGCCATCTTTCAATAAAATTTCCCCTTTCCATTGCACATCGCTAGCCTTTTTCGTTAATTAAGAAAGTAAAAAAAAAAATCAAGAATTGCGACAAGCTTTTCTCTCGAGGAGAATGAGTTAGAGAACTTGAGATATGCAAATGCTAGACGTATCATTAATGAACAATCGAGTTCAATGGCATTTTATATGGTGTCTTCAAAATTATATCGAAAACCGATGGAGACCGCCGGATAGAATAATCGAATCGGCCCATATAATCCAAATTTCGGAGTTCCAACCGAAACACCAATTCTGGGAGCCATACTTTATGTTTAGTCGAACCAATCTGGATCCAACCGACTTGGTTTGATTCTTTCGGAAATGGTGATTCCGTCGTTCCGACGCTGGAAATTTAAGCTCCGGGAACTCGAACTGACGGCTGACGGAGGCCGCCCCGCCGTAACCCTGTCGGACTCAAAAACCTGACCAGCCTTTCAAAGCATTTGCGGTAGGAGGGCAACTGCTTAGATTGGGGTGTTGGCGTCTGCCGCTTTTACCATCGTGCCCTCACCCCCCGTCAAACTGCCAAGTCCGAACCGGTAGTTCCGCGCTCCTCCGCAGGTACAAATGTGGAAATTCACGCCAGATATATACGAACCCATAAATAAATAAATAAAGATATTGCGTTATTTTAATATTATCATCATGATTATTTTCGCTAGATCGAGCTTCTCTTTAGCGAAGGAAGCAACAGAGGCATCATCGCCATCATCAGCAAGAAAAAAACACGCGAGCAAAAAATTAAAGAAAAAGGAAAGCTTGCGACTTTCAAACCCCAAGACTTCTTCTTCTTCTTCATATTCTCTCTCGTCGCTCTCTCCCTCTCTCTGTTTCTCTCTCTCTAGATTGCTGCTCTGTTTCTCGCTCTTCGAATCTCACGTCTTTAGGTGAAGGTACGCTTCTCTCTCGCTCCTCTCGCATCCGATTTATCCCCCTCCCCCGCCGCCGGGGTTTCTCGTTTTGAGGAGTCCGGTTGTTTGTGGTCTTTATTCTTGTCTTTTTTTACCGAATTGCCATCGAAACCCTAGCTTCTACTTGCTTCTGGGGAATCCGATCCGTCGTGCTCCGCTTGGGCTTTCCAATCGAGTTTCGGCGCAAACCCTAGCTCGTCTCTAGCTGCCGGGGGAGTCAGATTTGACTTGTTCGGCGCCAAGGAGAGGCGCATGTGTGGAGGCTGCGGATTTTGAAGTTGGCTTCCGTATGTAGCTTGATTCAGTGTAATTTGGCGGTTTGGAGTGTGATGCTGACTGAGCATAGTGTTGGCGTTCATTTGCTCTTTTTCGTTTCTAGTATTTGAGCTTATTTTAGCTGGTTTCGAGCTCTTGTTTGGAGGGCGAGGTTTGATAGCCGAGCTCGTGGTGCGGATCGTGATCACTCTTCTTTGGTCATGGACGTTGTGGTTCTTCTGAGGAGGAAATTTTGGTGAAGCGCATTGGGTGCAAATGTGAATGTAGCAGGCCTTGGGATAGGGTGTTGTGATTGTGCTTTCTCTTAGTGAAACTTCTTGTTCTTCTGCGGTTTGGATATTGCTAGAGTGGTTACTGAGAAGTTCTAGGTATAATGATAGAAAGCGGCTTATGATGAATACGTGTTGTTTCCATTTATGGCATCAAGGAGCCTGCTCAAGCATAAGTAGCCTAAGCATGAGTCTCTCAGAATATAGCTGTAAACATGACAAGTGTACTGCTTATGATAGCTTATACAATGGGTTTTGTCGAATGGTATGGTCATGGTCTTATTAAATAGTAGAAAAAACAAAATTTTTGGTCAGCTGATCAGTACATTTCTTATACTATTCCAGTCACAGTGTTGCTTAACACTCGAGAGAAGTGCTCTCTGCTATGTTCCCTTGAGGGTAAACTATAGTAGAATTGAGGTGTGTCAACTGCATTTTGAAGGAACTTGAGGGGAAGGACGGAAGTCAAGGGAAATGGCATTTATAGTAGAAATTGCAAAGTCCTGCTGTTATATAGGTGGCTTTTTTGCTATGATGTGGGTGATTTTGTACTGATAACTCATAATCCTCTCCATATTTCTTTCGCATGTGATTTAATAATACCATTATTAGAGCTTTGTAAACCTAATTTCTTGTATTATTTTTCATGCACCGCGATTTTTGACATTCTTTTTTTTTTTTTCGCACCGTGATTTTTGACATCCTTGCTATCTACTGTTTATGGGACTTCAAATTGAGTGATCATTTGTAGAGTCGTGTAATATGGTTTTTCCATCAAAGATATTAAATATGCTGCACTATGACTAACTTTGATCTTAATAGAACTGATGAACCGAGAACTACTCTAAGCTATGGTTTTGTTTCTACCTATCATTGTGTCTTTTAGATTTTTGTGCGTACTCCTCTGTCCAACATCATGAAGTTCTGATCAAAGGCGTAGTTCTTTAAGGACATGATTAAAAATAAAAATAAGTAGGATACCTAAGTTCTCCTATAAGCAAGAAGTCCTTTGAAATCGTTGCTAGAACAGACAAAGCTAAAGACTCAGGCATGTTCATCATTTTGCATCGGGTTTTACAAATATGTATGAGCACCCTTTGGTTTATTTTTAATGACATTCTTTCTACTACTTAGTTTGCTGACTTGGGCTAGGATGTCTTTAGTTGCAGTTCAAAGCTTGCTGTGATCTATGCTAGGGGCAGTATGCTGATGGTAGTTGGGAGAGATGCAAAGGTATCATGTTGCCAACTGCAGTAGTGCAGTAAATAACAGTAGCATTGGCGGGCCGTCATCTAGAGATACTGCTCGTGCTGAATCGCCTGCTTTAGCTTCTAACTTTCCTTTAAGGTAAATATTATTATTCACCACTAGGCTCATATGATTTACTGAGAACAAAGCTTTTATTATATTGGTACATATGATTTCACGTAACACTATTCCCTTCAGTATTTTGTACAGTAATATGGTAGAAGCCTTTGCCAATTATGTCCTCTTGTTTTTACAATTTCCTTGACCTGAGCATGTGACAAGAAAATAAATTATGTGAATTGTTCTCCAGTATTCAGCTTTTTGAAAACTCATCAAAGCTCATCCCATCATCCTTTTGTTTACACAGGACCTTGATATTGTTGAGACTAGGTTTTTGTTTTGAAGAATCACTTGATTTGTTTACTTTTCGTTGTTATTTCTTATCTACTGAGGGCTTTTTCCTCTTTCTCTGGTACTTTAAAAACGATCTCAATTACACAGGCGGCAATATCAACTCTCACCTTACAAATTGAAGTGTGAAAAAGAACCTCTGAACTCCAGGTAATTTTTGCAATGAAGTAGGATGCTTTTGTTGTTCCTTTGATAATGGTCTGAGCAGGAAGTTTTCCTGTCATTGATTTCAATTAGCACATCAGTGTGGTTAAATAGATTTTGTTTCTCAGTTGAAATTTACAGCAGAATTAGATTTGGTCTGATACTTGGGTTGGTGCTGTTTGTTGGTCATTTTACAGCTTTTATGACTTCTTTTTCCTCTTATTTTAGCTTATGTTGCTGTGTCTTTTGTTTGTGTTACAATGACAGACTTGGTCCTCCCGATTACCATCCTCAGACTACTGATTGCCCTGAGGAGGCCCTCACAAAAGACTATGTTCAGACTGGATATAAGGAAACAGTTGATGGACTTGAGGTATCTTTAGAAATCAAAACTTTTACCTTTTATTTAAGTATAGATAAAGCAAGCAATTCCTGTGTAGTATTTGTACAAACTCTCAATTTCTTCTCTTTCCTTGCATTTGCTAGTTTTCCCTCATTAATTTACTAATAGTTGGCTGGGCACTTAATCTGCTTGTTATCTCAAATGCCTATATATTGGGCTATCAAGCTCTCTCTAGGGTGTTTCTACTGACTGAGTACTTTAGAGTGATTTATCCTCCTAGATATGGAAGATAACCCATTTCAATCTTGTAACTAAAATGGTACCTGACAGTGGTTTGGAAGAGCAATATGTGCTTTTTCTGTTTTATGGTATCATCTTTTCTTATTACATGCTGAATATTTAACCATTCCCAAACCAGCTATCACTAATTTTTTTTTCTAATTTTCTTTTGTGCCCCAGATTTAAGTGGCAGTATGCTTTTTAATCGAACTGTACATGAAGATTCTGATGACCTTTCGTATCATAAAATAGAACTGAAATAACTTGTTTTTTCTCTCAATCCATAGTAGAAGAGTCATAATAGTCATTTTATATTGGTTTTGGAGTTACTCTAATCAAGCAGCTTAGTATTGTGATTTTGCGACAGAAGTTCATTATTAATTTGATTATGCCAGGAAGCCAGAGAAATTTCACTAACTCAAGTTCAGGCATTTGGAAAGCCTATTGTTCTGAAGTGCAAGGAGGTTAACCTCTTTATCTCTCTAGGCTGAGAAGCTTTGTCTAATTTATTTCTGTGAAGTATCTACATATGGTGATTGCATCTTTGACTGGAGCTGATCAGTTGGTTGTTTGGTGCAATTCTTTTAGGCAATAAGAAAACGATTAAGGGCTATTAATGAGTCTCGCGCTCAGAAGAGGAAGGTATTTGTTTCCCTGTTTCTTCTTACTGGTACTGGATTTTATCTGGCAACCAGCAATAGCTAAGTAGAATTTCTTAAAATCTTTTGCATGATAGAGGGCTTTAGCTCGAGTCATTGGCTCTTTGAGGAGCCTTTTTATATTGCAATGCAAGGTAACGCTTAAATTCTGTACTTTAAACCTCTTTGTGACAGGCTGGTCAAGTATATGGTGTACCTCTGTCTGGTTCCTTACTGAGTAAGACTGCTGCTTTTCCTGAACAAAGGCCATGCGGCGAAGACTTCAGGAAAAGATGGATTGAGGTATGTTTCCTACTGTATTATCTCCTGAATATGTGTAAGTGCTTCATATTCAGCTCATGCTGTTGAGCCCTTATTCTGTCACCTTTCTTTAACAAGACTTAAGCAGAGATTAAAAACTTTGGTGGGCACCATGTCAAAACTAAAAGGCACTTTTGCCGGGGTGCTTGCAGCAATTGCTTCATTTATTTTGAACAGTGGGTACTCAAATGTGCTGAAACTGCAAATTTCTAATAGATCATTTCTCACAATTGATAACGAGCATGGAGAAATCAGACATTTAGATATATCCATGAGATAATTACAAATCTGTATCTTTATTCTTCTTCTGAACCATGGCTAGAGTTACTTGGATTTGAAATTCTGTTACTATTAAAATGTTTGGAGGCATGATGACCTACAGAAGCTAGTGGCTATCATTGTGGTGTATTTACTTGAAGTTGATTGAATTTGAGTCGCTCAGCAGGTCACTGAGTGGTGCTGGGAATGTTGATATATGTGTTCTTATAATAGTTCAGTGAGGTCCTCAGGAAGATAGAATTTAGTAATTAACAAGATATGTACTAGCTAGTAATACAATATATGATTACTTGACATGGAAAAGATCTCTCGACTGCAGTCATCCATCTAGGTTCCTCTTCCTAGTTAACCCAAATCAGAATGTGTATGCATGGTAAAAATATGCTTTATCAGAGTGGGAGTGGTCATCTTACCTGATAAGCTTGAGGGTTGAGAACAAACATTTTTCCATGTCGAGTTTGGATCTGCATGAAAACATCAAGTGAATTTTAATGACACCTGAAATGGAAATTACTGGAAAGTGGTAACAAAGATTGCTGTCTTTTGATCTGCAAGGAAATTTTGCCTTCATAATATGGTCCTTATTCGGCAGTTCCTGTTTAATCTAGCTGAATGAGCAGGTCGACATTTGAAACGGTGGTATTGTTGCAGATGAAATATAAATCGTATGTCATATCTCATAGATATGTTAACATACAGAGTGGGATGCTTAAGCTGAGTTTGCCTGAAGACCTTCCAGATGAGATTTTATGACAAATCTGGCATTTGTTGCTGTCTTTCATTTCAGGCTTTGTCACAACCTCACAAAAGACTGCGTTCTTTGGGTGAGCATGTTCCTCATGGTTATAGGAAGAAATTTCTTGTAGAAGTTCTCATCAAGAATAATGTGCCTATTCTGAGAGCTACTTGGTTCATCAAAGTAACTTACCTTAATCAGGTACAGGACACATGTACTCTACTGCTACTTATACTTATCTCAAACGCATGATATATATTTTTGTACAATCATATAATATGCAGGTCCGCCCAGGCTCTGCTGCCATTTCTTCTGGAGCTCCCGACAGAAGTCATTTATCACGTGCAGAGCTGTGGACGAAGGATGTTATTGATTACTTGCAGATCCTCTTGGATGAATTTCGCAGAAATAATTACAATTCGAATTCTCACCTTAGAGAACGATCTCCACAGATGCTTTATGCTGGGCCAACACAACAAAAAGGTGAAGCAGCATCCTCCACTCTCGATGGAGACGAGCCCTCCCTACATTTCAAGTGGTGGTATATGGTGCGATTGTTGCAGTGGCACCACACAGAAGGGCTGGTTCTTCCTTCTCCTATCATTGATTGGGTTCTTAGTCAACTACAGGTCTGCCCTTTTCTTTCTTTTCTTTTCTGCCTTTATGCTCATCTTTTTGACCTATGGACCAATATGGTTGTTCAAGCTCATAGGTTATCTTTGTGCCTTTTCAGGAAAAAGAGTTGTTCGAGACTTTACAATTGGTCCTGCCTATCATATATGCTGTCATTGAGGCTATTGTTCTGTCTCAGGCGTATGTACGGACCCTTGTTGGAGTGGCTGTTCGTTTTATCTGCGAACCTTCTCCAGGTGGATCTGATTTAGTTGATAACTCACGGCGGGAGTACACCTGCTCTGCAGTAGTTGAGATGCTCCGATATTTGATACTTGCTGTTCCGGACACGTTTGTTGCTTTGGATTGCTTTCCATTACCTCCTAATGTTGTTTCTTACACGGTGAATGATGGGGGTTATTTATCCAAGGCATCTGAAGATATAGCAAAGATGGAAATGGGTTCTGCAGAAGTAGCTTGTTTGTTCAGAAGAAAAAGTTTTGATGCCTTTTACCAGGCTGTGTCATTTGGGCATGTTGTTTCATCTATACAAAGACATGCTGACAAACTGGCCAAGGTTGTTAGTTCTGGTAACCCTTCTTGTGGTTATGCTAGAGCTGTCCAAGTCTTGGATAAAGCTCTTGTGCATGGTGACCTGAAGGGAACTTATAAGTTCCTTTTTGAAGATGTTTGTGAAGAGGCTGTTGATGGAGGCTGGATTGCAGAAGTTAGTCCATGCTTAAGGTCATCTTTGAAGTGGATTGGGAGCCTGAAGTTGTCATTCATTTACTCCGTATTCTTTCTATGTGAGTGGGCGACATGCGATTTTAGGAATTCTCGTACCGCTCCTCTGGCTGATGTGAAGTTCTCTGGTAGAAAAGACTTTTCTCAAGTGTATGTTGCAGTTTTGTTTTTGAAGCTTAAAAAAAGAGATCTGGAGAACTCATCGCGACGAAGGAATGACAATGTTGGTGGTGTCACTAGTCATAAAGGTCTAAGCCAGGAGAATAACTTTGGGAGGACTCCCATGGTAAATGTACTGGAAAATGGCAATAATACAGAAAACGTGGATAAGAAAAACAGAAGTTTCACTGGTGGCTCTTACAGTCCTGGTCCTTTGCATGATATACTGGTGTGCTGGATCGATCAACACGAGCTACCTAAAGGAGAAGGTTTTGAGCGTCTTCAACTGCTGATAGTGGAACTCACACGTTGTGGCATCTTCGACCCACCCGCCTATGTACGGCAGCTACTTATCAGTGGAATTATGGGCTTGAGTGGACATCTTGCTGACAGGGATAGACAAATGCGACATTATCGCATCTTGAAGCAGCTTCCAGGAATCTTGATTCATGATGCTCTGGAAGATGCGAGAATAGCTGATGGGAGACAGTTTCTGGAGACTATGCATGTTTATTTAAGTGAACGACGCCTAGTGCTTCAAGAACTCTGTGGTGAGCGCAGAAATTTAGACGATGCATTTATTTCAACTCACAAGAAGAAGCATTATTTTAGGAGCGGTCCGTCCCCTACATCAGTTGATCAGTGGAAAGTGGTAGAGTCACCATCCAGCTCTTTTTCTCCGAAGAAAGCTGACATTGAAGAAGTGAATACTTTAATTTCAAATCTTATGCAGTTTCCGAACTCAATTTCTGTCCCCTTATGCATGGAGACCAATGAGTCTGAATGGAGCATTAAGAGAACTGCTGGTTCAATGAGCAATAAGTTGGATTTTACAGATAGCAGTCCTGGATGTGAAGAATGCAGAAGAGTTAAAAAGCAGAAACTAACTGAGGAGAGGAGTGCATACATCCAGGTGCACTCTCCAATACCTTCAGATGATGAGGATTTATGGTGGGTGAGGAAGGGGCCAAAAGCTTCCGAGTCATTGAAAGTTGATCCTCCACTAAAATCAACCAAGCAGGCATCTAGAGGCAGACAAAAAGTTGTGCGTAAAACGCAAAGTCTTGCTCAGTTGGCAGCTGCTAGAATTGAGGGAAGCCAAGGAGCTTCTACTAGTCATGTATGTGATAGTAGAACAAGCTGCTCTCATCATGGAACTGGTGTTGATGGAGAAATTCCCAAATCAGTGGATGGGACCAGAGCTACTCATTCGTGTGATGTGGTTACTGTTGGAAAAGCTTTAAAGCAGCTGCGTATTGCAAAGAGGAGGGTTGTTACAGTTTGGTTGTTAGATGTAGTTAAGCAGCTGATAGAAGAAGCTGAAAAAACTTCAGCTCAGGCTGGGCAGTTTAATAGGACTTTTACCTCTCTTAATGATCGTAGCACGTTGAGATGGAAGCTGAGTGAGGATGACTTATCAAATATACTGTATCTATTAGATGTATCTGATGATTTAGTTTCAGCAGTCAAATTCATCCTTTGGTTATTACCAAAGACTTTTCGTACATCCAGTTTGGCAATTCATGGTGGAAGAAATGTGCCGATGCTGCAAAGGCAGGCAGAAAGCCACGTTTGTGAAATACGAGAGACGTTTCTTTTATCCATTCTTAGAAGGTGCAGTATGATAGCTAAACTCGTTGCTCTTTTGTCTGGAGATACATTTGCTTGATTGATTACATGTGGACTGCAAATCTTTTTTTATTTTTTTTCATTTCGGTCTTCTAAAATTTGTGTGAAATTTATCTTTTCATCATGACGAGCATCATGCCATACTGCTTTCTTTTTCTCTCTCTAAGGAAGGATATCAGTTAGAAATTGCTGTTACATCTTCAGTAGCAGACCGTGTTAACGAATAAATCTTTCCTCTTGATATGGATTTATGTTTTTCTTTTTGATTTCATGGTTACCCATCGCTTCGATTAGCTTTTTCGTCAAGTTGAATTTCTAAAATTTGGTACAGTTTTCACTCACCTAATCAGGTTTGATGGAGAAACAGATGAATAATTTCTCTCGAATTGTAGAGAAGAGAATGAAAGATTTATGCCTTTCACAACAAGCATTTTTTCACTGGTTTTATTTCCACTTAACCTCTCTCATCATTAGCTGCACAATTGTAAGTGTCTTACTGGCATCATTTCTTTCTTCTCATGTTTTACCATTTCCTCTTTTTGCCTGCCTGTAGGTAGCAGAATGATTAGTTCTGACAATTTTTGCTTGTGAACTGGTCAGGTATGAAAGCACACTTATTGCTGCTGATCTTATTCCACAAGCCTTATCTGCTTCAATGGATCTGGTTGCCACAGTTGTTACCTCCAATGGAAGGATGTCAGGTACATCAGCATTGGGTTATGCTCGATATTTACTGAAGAAGTATGGAAACGTGACCAGTGTTTTGGAGTGGCGCAAGACACCTAAGGCAAATCGTGACAAAAGACTCCTTGCAGAACTTGAATCTGGACGATCATCAGATGGTGAGTTTGGATTTCCTCTTGGGATTCCAACAGGAGTTGATGATCTTGATGATTTTATCCGTCAGAAAATGAGTACCGGTAGGCTATCCAGAGTTGGAATGAGTATGAGAGAGATTGTGTATAGACGTGTTGAAGAGGCTCTTCACTTTTTCTCTGGGAAGGAGAAAAAAGTGTTTGCTGCTGGTGTGCCTAAAGGGCCTTCAGTGGAGAAAGGGGAAGACGGATTTCAAATATCTGAACAGATTGTTGGGGCGCTTATGGATTGCATGAAGCAAACTGGAGGTGCTGCTCAGGAGGGTGACCCGTCGTTGGTGTCTTCTGCTATTTCCGCTATTGTTGGCAGTGTTGGGCCAGCTCTAGCCAAAATACCTGATTTTACTGCAGGTGGTAGCTATACAAACTCTCCGTCTTCCACAAGCTCATTCAATGTTGCGAGGCAAATTTTACGTATCAATATAACATGCCTATGCCTGCTGAGGGAAGTTCTTGGTGAGCGTCAGGGCAGAGTTTTTGAGATAGCTCTTGCGACAGAAGCATCTTCTGCTCTTGCTGGAGTTTTCAATCCTGGGAAGTCATCTCGAACCCAATATCAGTTGTCTCCTGAATCTCATGATTCCAATTCAAGTACTTCTGGTGTAGTTGGTAGAGCCACAAAAGTCATTGCTGCTGTATCAGCTCTTATCATTGGAGCTGTCATTCAAGGGATTACTAGCCTGGAGAGGATGGTCTCTGTCTTCAGACTGAAGGAGGGTATTGATGTGGTTCAGTTTATGAGGAGCATAAGATCAAACTCGAATGGTAGTATCCGATCACCTGGAACTTACAAAGTAGATAGTCCAATTGAAGTTCATGTTCATTGGTTCCGTCTGCTGGTTGGGAACTGCAGAACAGTTTCTGATGGATTAGTTGTTGAACTTTTAGGGGAGTCCTCTATAGTTGCTCTTTCGAGAATGCAACAGACACTCCCCATTGGCCTGGTCTTTCCACCTGCCTACTCGATAATGGCATTCCTTATGTGGAGGCCTTTCATTCTGAATTCGAATCTTCCCGTGCGTGAAGACGTACATCAGTTGTATCAATCCCTATCAGTGGCCATGAATGATGCAATAAAACACCTTCCTTTCAGGGATGTTTGTTTGCGAGATTCTGTGGGTCTGTACGATCTAGTATCTGCAGATACAGTTGATTCTGAATTTGCATCCATGCTGGAGTTGAATGGAACCGACTTACATTTGAAATCAATTGCGTTTGTCCCTCTTCGTGCTAGGCTCCTTCTTGATGCAATTATTAGTTGTCGAATACCTGCTCTTGTTACACAGGATGATAGGAGTCGGATAACTGGACATGGGGACCTGAAAGATCGGTTTGCTGAAAACAAAACCAAACTATTGGATAGGATTGTTCATGTCTTGAATACGCTGCAACCTGCCAAATTTCATTGGCAGTGGCTGGAGCTGAGGCTTCTTTTAAATGAGCAGGCTTTGATAGAAAAACTGGAGGTTGTAATAGAAAAACTGGAGGCCCATGATATGACTTTAGTGGATGCTATACGCTCTCTTGCTCCTAGCACTGAAAGAGATGCTGTCTCTGAGAATGAGAATAATTTTATCGAGATCATTCTTACAAGGTTACTTGTGAGACCGGATGCTGCTTCCCTTTTCTCTGAGGTGGTTCGTCTTTTTGGGAGATCATTGCAGGACTCCATGCTGTTGCTCACAAAGTGGTTTCTTGAGGGTCATGATGTTCTTTTTGGACGGAAGACAATTAGGCAACGCCTTATAAACATTGCTGAGAGTAAAGGTCTTTCCATGAAGCCCCAGATTTCGAAGCATTGGGGTTGGTCAACCTCTGGTGCAGTTACCAATGCCAACAATTTAGATAAGAAGAAGCATGAAGTTACCTCTATTGAGGAAGGAGAAGTTGTTGAAGAGGGTGTGGATCCAAAAAAGTTTAGTAAAGGGTCGATACAAGTGCAGCTTGATGCTGAAGGTTATAGTGCTAGGAGCATGCAGCAGTTTGCGACTGAAAAGGCTCTTATTGAACTTGTTCTCCCTTGTATTGATCAAAGTTCTGATGAATCACGAAATACTTTTGCTAGTGATTTAATCAAGCAGTTGAATGCCATTGAACAACATATAAGTTTAATTGCACGTGTGACAAGTAAGAACACTGGATTAGCTGCTTCTGGAACAGAAGGTCCTGCTCACAAGAGCAGTAACCGGAAGGTTATGAGAGGTGGTAGTCCTGGTTTGGCCAAAAGACAAGCAGCGGCAGCTGCGGCAGCAGTAGATTCTGCCCCTCCTCCTCCTGCTGCTATGCGAGCATCCATTTCTTTGCGGTTGCATTTCCTTATGAGATTGCTTCCCATTATCTGTGCAGACAGGTAATTTACCTTGACATCGCAATGCTTAGAAAACATATCTTGTCCAAGATTACCATGCATGTCTGTTGCTTTGTATAGATGGGTTGATAGTGCTATTGAGGGTGGGTTTGGTTCAACATTTGCAAAGGGCTTTGGGCAAATGGGAATGCTGAAAGTCCAAAGCCCTTTGGGAGAATGCAAAATGTGTTTGGTAAAAAACCATTTACAATGGGCTTTGAATTGAACTAGGTGTTTGGCCAACTTAAATTTCGAATGGGCTTTCAACTATTTTTTTAATTTTTTATTTAGAAAAAAATGGGCAAAGGAGGACCGGAGGAGGAGGAGGGCGAGTCCGGCCGGCGACCTCAGAAGGCGAGGTCGCCGGACCACGCGACCTCAACCGCTGAGGTCGCGCGACCAGACGGCGAGGTCGCGCGACCTTAGCCGCTGGGTCGCGCGACCCCCAGACGGCGAGGTCGCTGAGGTCACGTGACCTCAGCCGCTGGGTCGCGCGACCCCAGACGGTGAGGTCGCGTGACCCCAGCCGCGCGAGGTGGCGACCTCAGCCACTGAGGTTGCGCTACCAGACGGCGACCTCGCTGAGGTCGCGCGACCTCAGCCGCTGGGTCGCGCGACCTCAGGCGGCAAGGTCACGCGACCTCAGCCGCTGGGTCTCGCCGCCTGACCTCAGCCGCTGGGTCGCGTGACCTCAGGCGGCGAGGTTGCGGCCTCGTGAGGTCGCCGGCGGAGGTGGGAGGACCGGCGGAGAGGTGCGAGGACCGGCAAAGGTGGGAGGAGGGCTTAGGTTAGAGAAGATGAATAGTAAGGGTAAATGTGGACTTTTAACAAAATTTTGAGGGCATAATAGGAACTAATAAAAATTCATTAAAACCTAGAACTAGCATTCCGAAAAATGCTGAAAGCCCAAATCTCCTTCAACTAGCTTTGGGCTTTCAGCATTTCAAATGCTGATATTTGGTCAAAAGGGGCTTTGAAGGTTGAGCCAAACACCCCACATTTGGTCTAAGGGGCTTTGAAGGCTGAAGGGGCTTTGGGAATGCTGTACCAAACACACCCTGAGTGGTCCTCATTACTTTTCTTCTCACATATTTTTGTCGGTTTCATTTTCAATTCCAAATTCCTAAATCTACTTTCTGCACTCATATGTTTCATTTTCTGGCATCATTTGGCCATGTTCTTTTGTAATAAGACTATTTAGCTGAAGCTGCATCTTCCAGCTCTGTTCTTATTTTTTCTGGAGTAGGATTCACCTTTCTTAGTGGCTTCTAGAGCAATGTTGGACTTATAACATTCGCTGTCTCATCATTGACAAGTAAAAAATGCAAATACTTCCTCCAACTTCTTATCAAATCAATTGGTTAAGCATATACTTAAAGTTAGTTGTAAAACTTGACATCAATATGCATATAAAGCTCAAGCCCAGTGAGGTACCTATTCAAATTATTCAGTAGCTTTCACCTGCCTTTTACAGTTTAATATTACAAACTTTTTGCATCAGCAATTCGCTCTAATCACCATAGTTATTGAGGAACAATAGGCTAGTGAATAATAGTTGACATTCATGAGCGTGTTTTATTGAAATGTGGTTACATATGTCTGTAGCTTTCACCTGCCTTTTACAGTTTAATATTACAAACTTTTTGCATCAGTGATTTGCTCTTATCGCCATAGCTATTGAGGAACAATAGGCTAGTGAATGATAGTTGACATTCATGAGCGTGTTTTATTGAAATGTGGTTACATATATCTGTTATGTAGTTGTAGTGAGAGTGTATTTCTTTATTTTTTATCTTAATGATGGTAAACAACAGTTACTCCAATTGCATACAGGGAGCCATTGGGACGGAACATGAGGCACATGCTTGCCTCTGTAATACTTCGCCTCCTTGGGAATCAACTTGTTTATGATTATGAAGACTCGGCCACCCATCCTTTGCAGACTTCTCCTTGCAAAAGAGAAGGAGAGTTGCCAGTGGAAGCTCCTGGTCATAATGCTCCTTCAAACTTTTTGGGCGAAACACTTTTTGATAGATTACTGCTAGTCTTGCATGGGTTGTTGAGCAGCTCTCAGCCCAGTTGGCTGAAGCCAAAGCTCACCTCAAAGTCAGCTCCTGAATATATCAAGGACTTTGCTGGAATAGATAAGGAAGCTGCTGAAAATTTGCTGGTAGGCTTGTTGCTCCTTGGAGTGCATATGTTGCTTTCATGAGCCCTTAAAATCCTTGCTACTTATAGTGTAATGAATTCTGTAAAACCAATTGTTTGGGATGTGTCTCACGTATCGAACCTAATGCAGAATGAATTGGACAATATGCAACTTCCTGACAAAATTCGTTGGCGAATCCAAGCTGCAATGCCTTTTCTCCATCCTTCTGTTCGGTGCTCTGTCTCATGCCAACCCCCTTCTGTACCAGTTGCTGCGCTTACTACAGTGCAATCAACCATCTCACTTCCAGGAGCATCGTCAGGAAATGTGAACCCATTGCAGAGGAATTCTGTTTCTTCTGCTAGATCTTCAACTACCACTGCTGGAAAGTCCAGGCTAGTGGCACCGCAGCAGGACTATAACATAGAAGTTGATGCATGGACACTCCTTGAAGATGGTGTAGGTGGGGGCCCATCCTCAAGCAGCACGGCTGGTATAGGTGGTGCTGACAGTGCTAATCTGCGAGCTGCCAGCTGGCTGAAGGGGGCAGTGAGGGTGAGGAGGGCAGATCTCACGTATGTTGGTGCTGTGGATGACGACAGCTGATTAATCTTAAGGAGACTATTCTTGGGATGGATCTAGTCAGGGCAAGCCCCTCAGAAGGTAATCTTGCAAATGAATGGCTTCTCGTTTGATCTAAGTTGAGATCACCTTGGAAAACCAGCACCTCGGCGGTCGCGCGGAGGCTGTCGAAAGGTAAATGATTTTTTGGCGCATGCTTTGCTTGTAAAAGATGGAAGAAGTGAGGAAATCTGCACATGCAGCCCCCATCACATCGGGTCTCAGAGACTGATTTCATTCTACTAACCCTTTGATTACTTCCCGTCTGGACGGAGCACTTGCAGGTGCAGTTCAGAGGCTTGTTGTATATATAGAGATTAATTGTTTCACTTATTTTACTAGAGCAGAGTCAAAACAGTGTTTTGAGCTGCTTCATGCTCGTAGATCTCCCGTTGTATCTCCTCCTCTTGCTTTGTCTCCTCAATATTTTGTCACAAGGTCCTTGTTGCTGGAGCTGTTCTAGATCAAGCCGTCCATTGGGGGAGATTTCGAAGCTGTAAACTGTGAAATGCAGGATATTTATGTGGTAAACGATGGTGGTAGTAACTGAAATAATCTGTCTGGCCTCATGGTTTTTCCTCATTGCAAGTATGTCAGTTGACATTTTCCTCTTCATGTTAGATTATTTCGATAGCATTTTGTTAGAAGTGCCCCTTCGGCACTCGTTGACCAAATAAATAAAGCTCTAGATTTTTAATACATTGCTTTTCTTGTATCATGTGTGATTATCGTTCAGAAATGTCTCTTCATAAAAGGGTAGATTTTGGATTGATTCTTACTTTTTATTCATGATTAAACCGAAGCAAACAAGCCAAGAGCACGCTTGACGAGTGTACTTGGATCGAGTTGATAAGAACCTGATATGAGGGTTGGAATTTGTCGCTATTAATGTGGTTAAGGCCTGTAGCCTCGTTCTGGTTTATGAATTCTGCATGACGATGCGTCGACTGCTCGAATAGGCCTATTCGTCTATCCAAGAGTGATAATTTACCATGGTGCGTAGCTGATTAATCTTGTAATTTATGTATATATTATGAAAATGGAAACTTGCCATGATGATGATGATGATGATGATGATGATAGTAAACTCAGCTCTCAGGGAGCTGGTAATTGCAATTGCCTTTTGTGCAAATGTAGAATGAGAAGAAGCGAAACGCTCCTGCTGGTAACACAGTGGAGGCAACGTCAGAGTTTTAGCTCTTTATTAATGAATTCCTCCAGGGAAACGACCGAGATAATCCAAATGCAAGCACGGACGTGAAATAATGTCGTCATCCAAGAGTGCGGAAAGAAACCCTTTTACCTCTTCAAGTTTGAGGTTGATCTTCTTCTTCTACAAGCTCATGTAGTACATAATATGAACGAATGTTATGGAATTTAGTGTCCGATGTTATGTTGACATCATGTTTTCCTCTCCCTTACGAGAATGATTAATATTTCAGTCTGCAAAGTCAGTGAAAAGATGAATTTCCACATTCCATATGACATACTTGTTTTAACTTAAAAAAGGTATAAATTTAGTTCGCGGGAAATCTAAATCCATGCATTTAGCACTATATCTACAATTCGATATCTTTGTAAGTAGTGTATGATCCTTACAAAATTAAAACCGTGCAATTATCTCATATCATTCTATAATCAGGAGGTGCTTTCGTAAATGTTTTTATTTTCGTAAACGGTATCTTTACCAGGTGATTGGTGGACATAATTATCCATACAGGAACATCAGCACTGCGATTTCCGTGATTCATCTGAGCTTCTCAAAAGTAGTCCTCTTCTTCATCATTTACTGGGAAAAAGAGAATTATGCCTTCCGCAGAAAGTTGTAGAAGGGTGGCAAGGCAACAATTCACAGCTCTCAACCTTGATGTCAAACTCTTCAAGCTATCTATACTGATGACGGGTGCCAACAAAGCTCTGTATGCCACTGTGTAGGACGCTCAACAGTCAAGTACCATCTGCATTGAGTACATCTTCAATCCGAGCGACAACATTGAATGCTAGACCTTCAAGCACTCTGGAGTAACTCTCTAAAATTGCTTGCCCCACATCCTGCAAAAATAGCAGTCTGGTCTAATCTTTCTTTCTCTTGATAGATAAAAGATTTATAGTCAATGACGCCTTATAAGCTAGCGTCAACTATCTACATGAAGGAGAATGCAGCATGATTTGCCCATTTCATTCCGTAAGACATTATAATGCACTTTACCTGGTTAAATTGAATCTTCCATGTGTCCAAGCTTGTCTGGGAAAGCTCAGGGTACCTTTGCTTCAGGCAGAAGAGTAAGCTCTCAGCTCTCTCTGCTAAGGTGAGATTCTTGTCGCTCCGCTCAGTGTCAGCGATGAACTCCTTTACCATGTTCCATGATGATTTTGAATGGCTTATGCATGATTTACGCCTCCACGTGTACATGGAAGCCTCGACTCTGTTTGCAAGATCAAGCGCTTCATGTTCAGATGTTATGCTTAGGCGGTCAAGGAGATGATCAGGGGAGAATTTCTCTGTTGTGCACATAGAGCGGTAAATCGTGTCTCCAAAGCTTTCTCTGCCATTCTGCAAGTAAAAACAATTGTTTCGGCTTGAATATAGAGTTAACATGACATCACTTCAGCAGTGAAGATGAAAAAGAATGACGATACCAAAGAAATCGGGAAGCACGAAATACTAATTCACTAACTTTTGGAAGACCAGCCATGTAGCCGTCTGGAATATCCATCTCGGCGAGAATATTGCTATTGATTGCCATGGCTGCTTTATGAATCTGATTGGCGCAGTCACGCTTGTGCCTCAGGTGCGTTCTTGATTCTTCAGAGAGGCCATCGGGAGGCACACACGGAACCGGCAAGCACCATTAATCCTCGTTCAGCTGAGCAACTCTCCCGAACGACCCTGAACCGATCGAATTTGATGACATGCTTCCCCTTTCTGCGTACCAGAATTCCGTCTCCTGGAAGCTATCTAATATGTCCTGTCAAAATATGCTTTCTTTCCTGTAATTCAAGTCCGTGGACAGAGTGACACGAATTGCTCTACTGGTATCACCCAAAGTCTCGCATTCTTGCCAAAAGCATTGCGTCGAGCTTCTGCAATGCGGGGAGATTAACATAAATGTCTGATCTCGGTCTGCTTGTCATCACCTGACGGGCATTAACCATATCGTGTTGAAGAAAAAAGATAAGCAAATCGTAATCTTTCAGAGAAGGCATGTTCGGATCCGAATTTCATTCACCTGAACCGATGTCCCGTCTTGTAGTTCCTGTGTGGAAGTAGCGACTTCTACCATATAATCACAAACTGAAAGTAGAAAATCCATTTCTCTTTTCCACATTGCCGCCTTCTCTTGATTCAGAGGCTCTAATCTCAATTTCTGCCCGAATACGGTAGCTGCAGAAGGTTGCACAGTTGCACAACGCCAGCCTTCTCAGTCTCAGGCAACGCACAACAAATATCCGCTCGAAAATTGTACTTCCCATTTGGTACAAAATTCTATAATAATAAAAGATTACCGTAAAGGTTCGTGATGGCATTGGAGATTGTAACAGCGGTGCATACGCCTTTCCCTCCGCCGGACATGTCTTCGCCAAGTAAAAGCTTTGCGAACCGGTCCTTCATCATCTCAAGTTCTTGAAAAGGAAATTGTGCAATCAAGGTCAGTAAACTTCATTTGTCTCCTTAATCCGCAAAATCTCAGTTTTCTCGAGAGGATTGTACCATCTCACCTGGATCTACACACTCGAAGTCATCATAGTTTTCGTTCATGTCATTCTTGGGTTGCTTCATGCCTAGCCTGCCGAGGACGGGATTGTTTTGACGTTCGGGTTTCACGACTGGCCAGTGCAAAGGAGAAGGTTCGCTAGAGTAGCTACTCTCGTCTACAGTCTCCGAAAATGCTGAAGCTTCGGAGTTGGTACGAAAATATGCTGTGGCTGAATCAGAGCTCATAGTTGAGTACACCGGAGTTTCCGTGGTCGGTTGATCATTTTGATCCACCGAAGTATCGTCAGACTTCGACAAATGCTCCATCTCAGAATCAACTCGTGAAGCCACCTCCATTTGACCAATATATAATACCTGGGAGCAATTCAAGTCAACGTGGAGATTCTCAGGACTCCATGAATCATGATTGCGATCTACACAATCTGCAGAAAAAGGGAATTCAGGCCGAAATCAGAATGAACATTCCACTATAGTTTTACCTTTTCAGGAGTAGCGAAAAGCAAGTCGGTCTTCTCACGTCGCCGTTGATGACCGGACGAAATTTGCAGGTCCCTTTTCAAACTGCAATCAAGATCAGAATTGTGTAAGCGAAGGTCATAAGAAAACGTGGGTTCACTCCCACGAAAATGGAAAGAGCTGGACGTTCCTAAAGTTACCTTTTTTAGCGGCCATTTTCGAATTCGAAACTGTTGAGATGAAGCCTTGAGCTAGCACAAGACCGTTTGAACACAGTTCCCTGACCAGGCACTCGCTTATTGTCTGTCAAGAAGACAGACTTTCCCTTCAAGTGTTTATCACATCATCTCACTGGCTTCGACGTGATCTGGGTATTGCATTGTGGAAGGGAAACTATTAGAGAATTGAGCCATATGCAAGGCACAGTCGCAAAGACGTGCGTCCCATTTATCCTTCTCAGCCTTGACTTTGAGATAGTGGACATTGCATTGCCTGCTTAAGGACTCTGTCCTTCCAAAGATCCTCTTCGGTTTCTAAAAGAATCTGAAATTAAGAAACCAAATTTCAAGTCAAATTTCTTTTTTGTGGCGAGAGTTGACAAAGCAGTGGCTCATTGGAGATTTCTATGACCAAATTAGAATAAGGATGAGCAAGATATGAAACGATATTAAAGATGGTATTTGTGCTAGTGAATTATAAATAGGTAACTCGCCCTCGAAGGTCATCGTTGATAAATATACTTGATGAATATGTGGGCTATGTCTAATAACGGGCCTAACAATCATAACTTGTATGTATAGCGAAAAGTGTACTAAATTTTTGCAAGTCTATACCGACTCAAATTGTGCTCAAGAAAAAAAATCGCTCACTATTAACAACTCTCGTGCTGCCCGCTCAATTACATTGAGTAATGATTTTAAGCACTTGATCAGTATTTAAATCGAAGAAACACGATAAATAGAAATAAGTTTTGGAACATAACCCAATAAGTATCTTTAGTAATGTTGGAAGTAAAACATCTTCTCTCGTTAAAAACCTAATCTGGGAGTATAAAAAAAGGATTAGCTTTATTTAGATTTTACACGTGAATCTAAATCTTGGATCGAGCAGCCATTTTCTCCTGCTTCCTTTACCCGCTTCTCTCGCTCTCTCGCTCTCTCGTTGTATGTCTGCTTCCCGAGAAAGTCTGCCGTCATTCAACGATGCAGAAGCTGATCAAGCTCGATCCACATGCTTCTCCCCCGCGGCTTCTGGGATCGCTGAGTCGCTGACACGCCGCCTCGCTTTAGCTTCCGCCCTTCTCATGGTACCACAGCTCGTCTGCTCCCCTGGGAACTAAGAATCATGGCGGCGTCTTCCGTTCAGCTCGCGAAGGTCGGCGTGTCGTGCTCCGGCGCTCGGGCGTGGAGGCTTTCGCGTCTTTCGTGGGTCGATGCTGCGGACTGGCGTCGAAACTCGGTGCGGTGCTCTCCTCGTCGCTCGCGGGACGAGCGTTTGGTCGCGGGCGCGCGATTGAGGACGCGAGCCATGGTCCGCGAGCGTGAAGATGGCCACAGTGCCGGTGATTCTACGGACGCTCCCGAGGTCAAGCAGGTAATGCCGGAAGTTCGCAGAAACTTGTTCTGTTCTAGTTTACAGGAAATTGGCAAGGATGGGGAGGATTTTGTCGTCTGGAATTTCCTGCTAATTTATTGCTCAAAACGTGCTACTTCAGTGAACATGGCTACATTGAGGATAGTGTATGATTTAGTATTAGTGTGTCCTGGCCTATCAGTGTTCCGATGCCACTATCGTACTGCACAGTCCCTGCAAATTGAAGAAATGAGTTAATTTGAGTTAAGTAGGATGTTAATAGGTATATTTTGAGCTTGGATATAGAGGAAAGTGGGAAGTTTAACTGGTGGTGAAGGACGATCTGGTTGTTGACACAAGAAATGGGGGATTGAGGCCAATCAACTAACGAATAGAGTGTCGGAATCTCCGCTTAGCCTTAAAAAATAGAAAATTAGATGAAACCGGCTTTAGGGGATCTGGAGTCTTGCGACATTGTACACTATTTGAAGGAATACTGAGTTTGATGTATTTCAACAAGAGGCATGGCCATAGTCTCATTTTTCATTGAACAGGTTGCAGACTCACCTATCAAGCCTCCGGAGCGTGACTTTGCTGGCACACCATATGTTCCTGTCTATGTGATGCTGCCGGTGAGTTCTCCCATACTGTTATGCATCAATCTTGTGATGGATCGCTTCCCTTGAGACACGTTCGCAGTTTTAACTAGAGTCAAGAAGCAGTGATGTTATCCTACTGCATGTCTTGTTGCCTTTCCAGGATTCCATGTGGTGTTGTTATTCATCTGGAATAGTTAGTCTTTTTTTTTTCCTTTCTTTTTTGGGATTGCAGCTGGGTCTTGTGAACTTAGAATGCAAATTAGTTGATCCTGAAGGTCTGCTAAAGCAGTTAAAGATATTGAAGTCAGTTAATGTTGATGGCATCATGATCGACTGTTGGTGGGGAATAGTTGAGGCAGATGCTCCACAAGAATATAATTGGAGTGGCTACAAGAAGCTGTTCCAGATGGTGCATGACCTCAAGCTTAAGTTACAGGTGAGTGGAGCAGCTACCGACTATTAAGTCCTAATAACAATGCTTAGGATGAAGTCGTTGATTTTGCCCGCAAGTTTCCAAGAGGTACTCTTTTTCCCGCATTCCAAAGGAAGTTGAACCAATTATCTCCTGGCATATGAAAAGTTACATCTTAACCAATGGATCATACCTTTGCTTGCTGAAATTTTAGACATGCAGTCTCTTAGCATATATTCTGCATAATTAGGACTCCATGTGAACTAGAAATAGATTTTTTTTTCTGTTTTTGTATTATATCTAGGGGGCTCTCTCTTTTTGTTGTTAGATTGTGTGCTAAGGTAATGACTTTTTTTAGGAAATATTTTTTACTGCTGTCACATGCTCTGCTCTTTTTTATGGATTGAATTTTCAGTAACTGATTGATGGACGAGCCTATGTTATGAAGGACTTGCTGGATCTCAATGCAGATCATTCCAATTACACAGTAAAAGAATTAACATCCTTAAAGCAATCCTATTTGATTTGGCATTTCATACAGGTTGTCATGTCATTCCACGAATGTGGAGGCAATGTTGGTGATGATGTACATATTCCACTGCCGTGCTGGGTGATGAAAATTGGTCAAAAGAACCCTGATATCTATTTTACTGACAGAGAAGGGAGACACAATACAGAATGCCTCACATGGGGAATTGATAAGGAAAGAGTTCTGAGAGGCCGTACTGCTGTTGAGGTATCTGCTGGGAAATAGTTTTGTTGATTGCTATGGTAGGCTTCACATGTTGAATGTTCTTATCGAAAGAAAGCAACTGATAAATATTTCCTTCGCCTATATCATGGGCATGCTGAAGGCTACTTCTTTTGCTATTTGAGTGAATAATATCATACATGTCTTTAAAGTACACTACCTATAAGCTCTTAATTTAGATAGAACATGGATCGCATTTCTTCAAAAATTATCTGGCTGGACAAGTTTGGTCACTTAAACTTAAGGCTATTCACATAGTTTGTCATCTATCTGTGAGATTGTAGCGCTTTAATATAATAGCTTTGCAGTAACCATTCAAGTCAACCATCTTAAAAGGCATGTCCATTTGATACTGTAGATTTTACATTGAAAGTAATCTCAACTCACCAGCCTTGATTACCCACCGTGAGGAGATTTAACAAGAAACAGTGTAGTATTCCTAATTATCCAAAGTCCTCTATCCTGAGAGACAGGCATTCTGAAGGCAACAAACCATTCCTGGCCAAGTGGAATAACGTATATGATGTCATATAAGACCCCGGAAAGGAACTTACAAGACCATAAATGTTCTGATGGCTAGTTTTCTACAAGCAATCATGAAGTTTGGACCTTAAATATTGCAACATGACCTGATGCAGGTTTATTTTGACTATATGAGAAGCTTTCGTGTGGAGTTCAATGAGTTCTTTGAGGATGGAATCATCTCAGAGATTGAAATTGGACTAGGCCCATGTGGGGAGCTACGGTATCCTTCTTATCCTGCCAAACATGGTTGGGAATATCCTGGCATTGGTGAATTTCAGGTAGCCCACAGTTTCTGATCCTTTTTTTATTGTATTTGTGTCTCGTTTACATATGGGATGAGGTGGAAGATACTGATGATAAGATGTTGTTCTTTCTCCATATTGGAGGAGCCTTCGTTCTTCTTGTATGCATATAGAATAATCTACAGTTGCTAGGCCCCCATGAACCTACCATGCTAAGGAAACTTTACAATTGATATGATTTTTAAAAAGTAATAGGCACTGAATTTTTTTAGGTTCAGTACAGTGTTATGATCGATACTTGATGAAGAGTTTGAAAAAGGCAGCAGAAGTGAGAGGGCACTCCTTTTGGGGTAGAGCACCAGATAATTCGGGTTGTTATAATTCTCAGCCACATGAGACTGGCTTTTTCCGTGATGGAGGTGAGTACGACAGTTACTATGGGAGATTCTTCCTCAATTGGTATTCTCAGGTTTTAATAGACCATGGAGATCGTGTGCTTGCTTTAGCCAATTTGGCTTTTGAAGGATGTTGCATAGCTGCTAAGGTGAGCCACCATTGTGGTTATCATACATTATATTATTTTGCCGATTGAACCTCCCTGCATCCAGTGATTGCTATCTATTCTGTCTGAAGCAGTTGTCTGGAATTCACTGGTGGTACAAGACAGCCAGTCATGCTGCTGAATTGACTGCTGGGTTCTACAACTCATGCAATCGCGATGGTTATGGTGCAATTGCGTCAATGTTAAAGAAGCACGAGACAGCCATGAACTTTACATGTGTTGAACTACGCACATTGGATCAATACGAGGACTTTCCAGAAGCAATGGCAGATCCCGAGGGATTAGTTTGGCAGGTAACACCCTTTAATAATGTTGTTGATGTATATTGTCCACTTTCCTTGTTTTTAAAAAGAAAAGTCAAATTCCTTTGAAGAAAACAGGCATTACTGTTGTGTCAGTATTTTGGAGCCAACTTCAAATGACACAACATCTAGCGTATAGTTCAAACTTTTGTGACTTGCCTATTTGAGCAGCTTATCTTTCTCACCCTTCAGGTGTTGAATGCTGCATGGGATGTGCAAATACCTGTAGCAAGTGAGAATGCCTTACCTTGCTATGATAGAGAAGGCTACAACAAAATACTAGAGAATGCAAAGCCTCGTGATGATCCTGATGGAAGACATTTATCTGCTTTTACATATCTCAGGCTCAGCCCGACCTTGACTCAAGGAAATAACTTGATGGAGTTTGAGCGCTTTGTTAAGAGAATGCACGGTGAGGCCGTTCTTGATGAACTTACAAGAGATAGTAATCATCTCTAGTTTGTATATAACGCCTATCTGGGATAATCTTGTGGGATAATCTGAGCAAATTGTCAGCATGCTCCTCCACAATGCATATAACGGAAAATCATGCATGCGGATTTTGAGAACAGATTAAGGAGCAGTACTTACTACTTACCCTTTGAAAACTGGATGGTGGAATCTTGAAGAGAAAGTTTAGAATATGGGTCATTCTTGGATTATGCACTAAGCGTCCATTTAGTTTGATGCTCAAAAGCATTATGCGATGAACCACGTTAGTATAAGAAGCGATGATTGCATTATAATAAGGTAAATAATCTGAAATGGCTTTGAGTCCGTCGTACTGATAGGCTCGAACTCGCAACATCGAAAAATAAATCTTATTAACTCACAGTGAAAAAATTGTTCATTGTGCTAAAGTCAAATGGGTGGATCGGGTATTGTCAGGTTGAAAATGATCCAAACTGATCTCTTTTGACTTGTTTTCATGTTATATTGATTCATACTCGACTCATATTCAATTCTATCCATATAACTAAGTAAATTTCATGTTTGACTAAATATAGGAAAGCACATGCCCAAACTAAGAAGAGAATATATAATAAGTGAGTACGAGATCGAACGAGAGCGAGAAAAAGTGAAGCGAGAGATATAGAAGTTAGTTGGGTTTAAGTAATTTATGAATTTATGTAAACCTCATATTGTTTTTCTTTTATTTTAAATCCATTTACTCAATATAACTAAATTATAGAGCAACTCATTCCACTAAAAATATAAATTAAAAATGGATTTTTTTATCCATTTTGACATGTTTATATTTAAGGGCCAAGATGAAGTTTTGCATGTCAAAAGCACGTAAAGATAGGAGTGAATGGTTTTCGTTAAATAGGTAGATTTGGCAATGTATAGCTTGACTCATGCCCAAAACAGAACGATCGGAGTAAAATGTCATTCCATTTACTGAAATTTTCAAACATCATTAAGACTTGATGAGTGTTAGGATTTTCAAAGGACAATTGAATCTCAAATTGACAAATCGAATTCGAGCTGCTATTGTCAAACGAAAGACATCATGATTGATCATCAAATCCGATTTGATTATCAAGTTGTTTCATTTATTTCGTAGTACATATATGAGAAAATAACGATTACGAGGATGACTAACACGCATGTCATGTTCTATGAGTTTCGCCCTATTCACACGCCGGGAGCACCTTCAGAGCTGGAACTCACGCAGGCCGTGCTTGCCTCCTAACGAAGGCGGTTGATGGTGCAACCGTCCCACCATGAGTCTCGGGGTCACGTGATTCCCACCGGGACAAGGTGGACACACGCAGATCTCGTGGCCCCTTCTCGCTCGTGCCCCGCACGTGCCCTCCGTGTTAAACCACACACGCCCCGTCCGTGCCAATCCGGCTGCCTCGCACACTCGCCACTCCTCCGCACGCGTGAAGGGGAAAAAAGAAACCCTAGGCCGGCGCATCCCCACGCGCGCACGCGCCGCCCACCTCCCAGCCTCGCCGGAGCGGCTCGCCTCTCTTCCTCGTCCTCCCTCCCGGGTCGGTGCCGGGCGGAGCTCCGGTGGCTCGCTGCGGCTCTCGCCGGCGTTTTCCGGTCGCCGGAGCCTGGTCGGCTTCCGCGCGTAGGTCGATGAAACAGTCAGGTTTTGCGAAGCAGCCGGTCCGATCTGTTGCCGGAAATTTTTTCTCGTGATCGGAAGATGAAGTCGATGGACAAAATTGGAACTTGCGGGCATTTGTAGTGCTTAGCTATGACAGAGGTAAGATCAGCTCGCAAGTGGGTTTGAATTGCAATTTGAGCTCCGAGAACTATATTGTTTTTATGTTGATCCGATGAAGTGCTAGACTGCAGCTCAATATGATATGTGGGTCTGCTTTCTTCTGCTGAATTTTACCGTGATTGGTGGAAATTACATATTGGCGTGAGGAAATGATGAATGGTTAATTCCTGATTGGAGCCGTAGTATTAATGTCATTGGACATGGCTAATATTTTCTGTTGAATGGTGATATTCTGAAGAAAAAAGAGGCAGAGGCTGTCTGTGGCTGAACTGCAGGGAAACGCAATATTCACTGCTCGTCTTTGAGCTTTCCTCTGGAGTTGCGGCTCCTGAGCATCTTTTTGCTTCTGGAATTAGCTCAGCAAAAATAGTTTATGAATTGATTAGCATAAGAACTTTGTAATTTCCCGTCTTTATTTTCCGTCGTAAGACTGTTTAAGTGGTCTATATAGTGGACTTTCTGCTTCCTGGTGTTATAAATAACTAAAGCATGTTGTTTGACGTGGATATTAAGTATTCTTGGTTGCACTGACCTCAAACCTTTTTCTGATTGCTATCGTGTTCTTCAAGATGAGTGCTGCTCGGTTTGGACTTAATTATCAGAGTTAGAATCGATCATCTCAGCAGTTTTTCATTGGCCTGCCTAGCCAGAATTGTTACTGAATGAGGTTACTGAGGAATAGACACTCAAGTCGTCTCTTCATGGCATGCGAAACAAAAATATCTACTTTCATATAGTCATTGGTGTGAAGAGCTCAGAGGATTGTGATAGTTAGGTGCAGAGCCGGAATGGAAACTGATATGCAAAGATTAGTAGGAACGAGTGAAGACGATGATGAGGAAGATATGGAGATGGATGTGAAGGAAGAGGATGATGATGAAGAAGATGACATGGAGAAGCATATTGCAACTCCTCCACTAGTTGGTGTTGATGGACTGATTGGATCAAGTAGTAATAATAATAGGTTTCATCATCCCGAAATTCATGATCAAGTGAGCAACCCTGGCGGTGGAGCTCGAAGAAGTAGGCCACTTGAAGAGAAAGAGAGAACGAAGCTGAGGGAGAGGCACCGGCGAGCAATCACTGCAAGGATCTTAGCAGGACTGCGCAGGCATGGGAACTATAATCTAAGGGTTAGAGCTGATATCAATGATGTGATCGCAGCTTTAGCTAGGGAAGCAGGCTGGGTAGTTCTTCCAGATGGGACAACCTTTCCTTCAAGATCTCAGGTACTTCTACTTGACGTAATTTGTTTTTGTATTCATGGCGATGTAGAGACAACAGATGCCTTGATAGTTTTAAGTGCAATAGAGTCAAATAAAGATTTCAATCAACTATTAGAGGTCCTCTCCAATAAGGTTTTGCCTTGAAAAGTTCCCCAAGAACACAAAGTACCTGCTGAAATATTGAAATTAACACTTCCATGTTCCCTCTTCACTGAATGTACCAAGGGCTAACTGTAGTGTTATTCCTAGTTCTTATGCCAAATGACCAGCATGTTGCCCTTGCGACTGATAAATATGTCCAGTCTGTCATGCATTTATCATGCATAATATATTCCTGAAGAAGTTTGGACTGTTCGCTTTTAGGTTTTTGTATATTCTTTATGTGCTAATGTGTTGCCTAAGTAATGTAGTTGATAAGAATTATCCTGGTGCCACTGCCAATCCTTTTCTTCATGTTTAACAGGGTTCAAAACCTATTAGTGGCAATTCTGCAGCTGTTACTCCACCATCTTCCCAAATGGTTCCACAACAAGCTCCTCTGACTTCTCTTAGAGGAATCTCTCCTGGTTATCGAAGTCCAGTGGACTATAATGCATCTCGAATGAAAGGCGTCTATGTGCCTAACTCGTCTCCTTATGATTCATCTTCAAGAGGTCAATCTCAAATTTCATCTGCATTGGGGGATGGAGGGGAGCCTTTAGATACTCAAGCACTTATTGGTGGCTCTGTTGAAAGTGTTGATGCCAAGCAGGTAGTATAGTTGACATGTGACAATAATTGTTAAGAGTGAATCGACATCTATCTTTCTGTTTCTATGCCATGCTTATATTGTGCGTAAAGCATGATCGAAGATCCTTATGCATGTTACAGGATTCTTTGTTCCTTTTCTTATAAGCCAATATCCTCTATCATCCACACTAGATCTTTGTATTTCCACTGAAGTTTCATTAGTTTACTCTAATAACAAGATCTTGCACAGTTTTTCTGATTTGATGTCCTACTACTGTTGTCTCCTGTGCTTCTCAAGCTCATTTCGTCTCTTATGCAGATTGTTGATGTACCCTCAAATTTACCAGAGCGTGATTTTGCTGGCACTCCTTGCATTCCTGTTTATGTGATGCTACCAGTAAGACTACAGTATCTGCACCTAGTAGTTATCTTGAATACTTGCAGATTGTTGTATGAGCTTTATATACTTTTATGTCAGTCAGCTGCGCCTGCCTTAAGAATATATGCATATTTCCATCCTTCATTTTCAATTTTATGTGGACCGCCAGTAATTTGATTGTTTAGGTGTTCTTAGATAACTTAATTGTTGATTGGGTATCTGTCAGCTTCAACAGTGCTTTTCATTATGATCCTTTTTGACAGTTGGGAGTCATCAATGTAAAGAGTGAACTGGTTGATCCAGATGGTATACTAAAGCTGTTAAGGATTTTGAAGTCACATAATGTCGATGGTGTCACAGTGGACTGTTGGTGGGGAGTGGTAGAGGCACATGCTCCACAGGAGTACAACTGGAATGGTTACAAGAGGCTATTCCAGATGGTACATGAGCAGAAGCTTAAGTTACAGGTAACTATAACTTTTGGTGGTAGCTTGCATATTGCTGTCATTGCACGGAGTAGAGGTGGTAGTCAGTATTGCTTTTAGGGAAGATGAGGGCCTGAGGCTCTCTTTTGAGTGAAAATATTGGAGAAGCTAGTGACAAATATTTTGAGATTCATATTCACCATAATATGAATCCTATTGTCACACTTGCGCCATTCTACAATCACTTTCTATACTTGCTTTCAAGCCGTAATTATGTTAAGATGGAAGTGGAGATTGTTGCACTTCTTTGTCTTTCTCTGCTACATCTATTTGTAGTATTATATCTGCCTGAGATGGTATTGTGTCACCGTCTACACTTTTACCACATTTTACCATTGATTAAACTCATCTTGAAGCCCTGATTATGCATAGATGAATGGTCAGTTTGGCATTGATTTGCAAAGCAACTGGATCTTCAAAGTCCATTGAGCGAAAGCTTTGGTGTTTGGTAAAAAAAATATGGACACTTTCAGTCAAACTTTGCCTTGGCAAAGTCCAAAGCCCAGGGCAGGTATCCCGTGCTTTGGCTCTGGAGCATTTTCGGACAGCTCTTGCCAAGGACTAACGAATTTTTTCAATTTCCTTTCTTGCCTTCAGAAGCTTACAAACATTCTGCTTTTACCCCCAAATGGGGGGAGGGAGAGAGAG
The DNA here is from genome assembly GCA_019926035.1 of Melaleuca alternifolia. Classification (NCBI taxonomy): domain Eukaryota; kingdom Viridiplantae; phylum Streptophyta; class Magnoliopsida; order Myrtales; family Myrtaceae; genus Melaleuca; species Melaleuca alternifolia. The sequence goes on from JAGKPW010000366.1 coordinate 1,013,208, forward strand.
AGAGAGAGAGAGAGAGAGAGAGACCTGCGAGTGTCGCTGGAGTCAGACGACTAGGCAAGCTGACTCTGTGGGAGTGCGACCTAAAGTCGTCAAGCCTTCCAGGCAAGGCAGATATCGCCTCGGTCAACCCAGGCGAGATAATCAGGCAGTATCTTTCTTGCGCCATATGATGCCAGTAGTCACACTGCCATGCTGTGGCCTCAGCAAGGTCATGAGGCCCTGATGTCCTGTTGCCTGAGACAGCTCCACGGCTAACTTTTGACTCCTTTGCCCTTCCAAGTCTTCTCAAATCTCAAACCTGTTGCTTCGGTTTTGCCTTGTTATTTTTTCTTTCCTTTTTCTTCTATTGTTTCTTGTTTGGTGGGTTCAGTAGGACCTGTTATTGTTCTTTAATTCTAATGATGAAAAACTGAGACTGAAAATTCAAGTCTTTTGTCCTTTACTTGAAATAAAGTACATAAAATTTTCAACTGTATTAATTATCGTCTAAAGAATTTGAAATTTTAATATTAACAAGAATCTAAATTGATATATCGTCAAAAAACATATAAATTGACAATTGAATCAATCAAAAGACTTGTAATTGCAACTTTATTGAACAGCAGTCATGTAAAATTTGCTTTGCAAAGACCAAAGGCTCTTTGCTTTTGATGAAAACACTTTGAGTCAAGGTCCTTTATATCAATGCAAAGCCCTCAAGGCAAAGTATTCCCAAACTCACCCAAAGTGCAGTACTCCACCATGCATTACTTTTAATTGGCATGTCTATTAACTTATGCACTAATCCTGGACGATTGTGGCACTTTTAGTTTTGCTATGGTCTTGCTGCTCCCTGGGCTTCACAATTTATGCTAATATAGTTTTTAGATTATGATGTATAAGCATCAAAGTATACATGTCCTAATTATCAGTGGAGGCCATTGATTTATAAAGAGGAAAAGACACCATGATGCAGTTCTTCTTAACCAAATTGCAGGCTCAGTATTTAGCAGTGGAGCAGGTTTCTTATTTGTATGCTTTACATTTTGTGAAATAATGCAAAAGAATGTAAATGATGGGGCCCATTGACGTTTTTGCTATATTCTTGTTTAGTTTATCAAGTTTCAATAGTCTAATTGCCAGCTGATATCGCCTCAGGTTGTAATGTCATTTCATGAATGTGGAGGCAATGTTGGTGATGATGTTTGTATCCCGCTGCCCCACTGGGTGGCAGAAATTGGAAGGAGCAACCCTGACATATTTTTCACTGATAGAGAGGGAAGACGCAACTCCGAATGTCTTTCATGGGGTATTGACAAGGAGCGGGTTTTGAGAGGACGGACTGCTATAGAGGTATATTCTTAAGTCTTATAGAAGGAGTTGAATAAGCACCTCCCTCCTTTTTCTTCCATTCAAAGGGAACTTGTGAAGAGATCTCTCAGATGTTCCACCTTATTGACTGCATGTAGGTTTACTTCGATTACATGAGAAGCTTTCGTGCAGAGTTCAATGAATACTTTGAGGATGGTCTAATATCAATGATTGGGGTTGGATTGGGTCCTTGTGGGGAGTTACGGTACCCATCAAACCCTGTAAAAAATGGTTGGAGATATCCTGGAATAGGTGAATTTCAGGTAATTAATGTTTTCCTTCAGATGGAATTTGTTGGAATGAAGTCTTCTTCTTTGGCAGTTTTGAGTGGAGAATTGTAGTATAAATATTATTTTGCTCAAGAGTTTGTGATATTTTTGTAGAAAAAAAGTCCTTTCTCTTAACAAGATGAAACATCCTGTTACTTAACAGTCATTGGTTAAGTTCTTTTTTCTGAGGTCTACTGTGGAAATATATGAGCTTGTCGAGAGCAATCCTATTTCCTTTTTTAATTTATCTCTTTGAGGCTTTTTCTGGCACTGTTAAATTGGTAGGTCACTTATCTCTTTTATACTTACATAGTTTTATAGTTTGTTCAAGAGTTTTTCCTGAAAATGACTATATTTTCTCCCCCTTAAAGTGCTACGATCAGTATCTACTGAAGAATCTTAGAAAGACAGCAGAGGCAAGGGGACAGGCTTTTTGGGCTAGAGGTCCAGATAATGTGGGTTCCTATAATTCACAGCCACAAGAAACTGGTTTCTTCTGTGACGGAGGAGATTATGATGGCTATTTTGGAAGGTTCTTCCTTAAGTGGTACTCTCAAGTGTTGATTGATCATGGTGATAGAGTACTAGCCTTGGCAAAATTAGCTTTTGATGGTACTCGCGTAGCTGCTAAGGTAGGTCCACTTTTTAAATTGATATTGATAGATGCAAACACATATTTACTGTTCCAATTACGAAAGATTACCATCAATATCTGCTTCTCCTTACTCTCTCTACATTTGACTATGCATAAAAATGGCTTTACTTCAAGTAATAATAGGAATGCATTGCAAATAAGACATATGGGTGTAAAATTGTTTTGTTTGATTTTTATTCCCGATTACATTGCTATATTGGTAAAATGTTGGACAGTCAATGGAGTTAGCATGGGAAACAGGAAGACTAAATCACTTGGAATGTAGAAATGATTTCCTCAATGTTTTGTGTCATTTCATGTAATACTGGTGGAATATTCTCTCCTAGAAAAATTCATGTTAAGCAGGAATGTCATCATGAGGATATTGCAATTGTAATTGTGTTATTGAAATGCTGCGAAAGTTTATTTTGATCAACTGTGCTATTTCAACTGCTGAGCAGCTCTCAGGTATTTATTGGTGGTATAGGACAGCTAGTCATGCTGCTGAATTAACTGCTGGATTTTACAACCCATCCAATCGTGATGGTTATGCCGCAATTGCGGCAATGCTGAAGAAGCATGAAGCTGCCTTGAACTTCTCATGTGCTCAGCTGCATGTGCTGGACCATCAGGAGAATTTCTCGAGTGCACTGGCAGATCCTGATGGCTTGGCCTGGCAGGTAAGCCCTGAGATCTGTCTTCCTTTGTATAGACAGATACAGTTGGGAGGGATAACTGCAGGGACGGAGCTTAGATTTGTTTTGTGGGGCCTATAGCACCTGCTGAATTTTTAATGGTATTATTTTAACGCTATTATTTTAACACTAAAAGCTTTTTGCTACATAATGACTTTGTTTTACTATTTTGTGGGTTTTGACCTCACAATAACTCTCAACATCAGAAAGGTAACTCTCTTAAAGCTTCAAAAGGCAAAAGCTGCCAAAAGAAAAATTACTAAACATCCACAATTATGCATAAAAGTATGGGACAATTCGACAATGGTTGCACTTTTTGTGTTTCTGAGTGGTTTTCTCTATAATTTTCTTTTGTATTTACAATTTTCTGCATTATCATAAGAATAATAAAGAATCACAAATATGTGGATGCAAAGAGTAATTTGTGCTCGTACTTCATCACCTCCCCTGAAAAGAACTCCTAGCACTATTCCCAGTTAACTGATATTTCATACTAAATCTGGATTGTATATGGAACTGGAGGATAACATCATGCCCCCAGTGGCTTAGAGAACTGTGTTTTTGTGTTTTAGGTGATGAATGCTGCTTGGGATTATGACATCCCAGTTACTAGCGAGAATTTTCTTCCTTGTCACGATCGTGTAGGATACAACAAGATGCTGGATGGTGCCAAGCCATTGAATGATCCAGATGGGAGGCACTTTTTATCCTTCACCTACCTGAGGCTAAACTCCATCCTCATGGAAAGACAGAACTTATTAGAATTCGAACGATTTGTGAAGAGAATGCATGGTAAATCCCCTACCTTGACCATATAGAAGTTGCTGTTATTATGCGATGTTCTCTAAATTACAGCTGATGCAACAGAAAAGCCGATTTTTTAAGAGGGTCTATCACAGATGTCGATTAGTGGGGTAAGGCTATTGTTGTTTGTTGTAGTGGATGGCAAGGAATTGAACTCCTTTTTCTGATGGAGAACTTATAGACATCGCTGATCTCTTGATTGACTTCATGTACAACTAGCGGAAGAATGTGAAGAGTGTTAAAGCGTGATTAAACTTTGCTTTTTTTGTTGTTGTTGCTGCAGGTGAAGCAGTTCGCGATCTGCAGCAATAGCACTAGAGAAGAAAGTGTGCTTAGGGCATTTGAATGTTTATTATTCTTCTTTCCCCAGAACTACGGGGAATTACTGTCTAGCATAGTAGAAAAATAGCATTTTACTGTAGCTTAGCTATATTCATGTAAATGAAGCCGCAAATAGAAGCGGTTAGTTTATATAGTTATTGAAGAACGAGGATCAATCAGATCCCGCGAAGACATGAACATCTTACTGGCTTACAAGTCACAGCTTCAACCTTTCACAAACTTGCTAAGCTCAGGAGCCTTGCTTCTTGTCGTGACTTCCCTTCATGCGACATCTTCATTTCATATTCTTTTTATTGATAATTTAATGGTATTACCTCTCTCGTTCTTTTCAAATTATTTGGCAGCACAGAGATATAACATGCTAATTATTTAACGTATATTGAAATTTACTAGCATGAATTAACAACTGTGACGTCTTACCATCACATATTGAATATTATTTGTAAAGGATAAACCGTACGAGATTTCCTAGAATTTACTAATTTTACGCCCCCACAAAATCAGATTCAATCCTAATCTTGGGAGGAAGAAGTGTAGAGGTTGCAGCTTGCAGATCATTTCCCGTGGACCAATGCTAACTCTTCTTTCGAGAAATGAAGTCCTCTGACTTTTGCATCCGCTTGATGTAAATTGGCCAACACATGTTAGTGAACAGAGCCTTAGGTTAGTTAAGCTCGTTCGAAGAATTTTGAGTTCCGAAATTGTAATTGACCTGCTCGATTCTCATGGATGAAAAAAGTATCACTGAAGCACCTTGAAGCTGCATTTGCAATAAGCACCGGTTGTATTAAAGATTAGTGAAGGGACAATTTCATTCAAAGCCAAAACTAACCTTTTAACATACACGATATGAAGAATCCTAAATGCCTAGGAAAGGGACATCAATTTGAATGAAAGAATAGGTTTTGTCGTATGAGGGCACTTGCAAATTCAATTTACAGACTATGATATCTTAAACACCATTTGGCCAGAGTCATTTACATGAAAGAGGCGCTTTACAAAACCGTCCCAACTTTCTTTTCTTTTCCTGGACGATGACAATGGAGCTTGCTCACTGGATTCACCGGAATTCTCTGCTTCCGCTTCATCAAATGTACCGTAAGTAGGTGGGTAGGCCAAAGGAATATCCAAATCAATTGCCCTCTGAAGTGCTGCTTTATATTCCTCATCATGTTCTCGCACGATGGATACTTGCCGCTCCATTCTCTGGCTCACTGGGATGTCCATCGTCTTATCTCTCTCCAGCATTAACTGAAAAATAAGAGAAACCATTAAGTTACAGGAGCAAATTGCTTTCTCAAATCCCTTACGAGCATGATGATTTAATTACGGTCACCACAGGAGTTTCATTCACTATCGTAGTCTCGTCTGGGTTAATAAGTACATACATTAGAAGGAACGCTCTAAGGGATTGTGTCTAGTAATATAATAACAAATAATATTTAGTTCATATATAGTTCAACGTGCATTAAAAGATCAAATATTCAATTAACCATATCAAAGAATTTGAATTCACCGCAAAGCATGAAAATCTCCCCCATGTTTTCGGCCAGAAAAGACGACGAAGTAAGTTATTTCAACATCCCCTTAAATAGATTTCCCAATTGATGACTAAAGTAGTCATTTTTGCTATGATGGGTTCACATAACTCACAAATTTACATAAAGTGTAAGTGTTTTCATCAGTAAGCCGTGCTGTCAGTGGAGGCTTTTGAAATGATTTCCCAGCACTTCCCTTTTATATAGCAACCATAACGTGAAGAACATATCACCAAATTCTAAGAAGGAAATCATTGTCAGTGTGTAATTGATCTGTGTATTACTCGATAAAAAAGAAGCTGAAACATACATCAAGAGCCCTTTGAGATTCCCTTTCGATCCAAATGACAGCATGGTCAGAAATTGCATTGCAAGAAAGGACCATATGCTCAAACCTCCCATCCACAGGAACTGCTGTCCTCACAACAGGAGGAAACCTTCCCAACCTAAGATCAAGATAGAACAGGTTTGCATAATACTGAAAGAGAAACACCCACAATCAATAACCTTTTATGACTCAAGCATCACGACTAATCTTGGTAAGACACCACCTTCTATTCTTTTTCCAACAGACCACCATCAAAGACCAAGATGACAATAGTCTTGGACAGTTATCATGTACCTGATGCTCTAAAATGGATCAAAGAAAACAAGCCACATGTCTGGCACATGCACCTAAATTCAGAACCATCTACTCGGTGAACTGAATGGGGACATGGTAAAAGGACATGTGGTCGTGGATAGACCCTTCCAAATTTGAGCAGAATCCAGCAGCATGCTAAAAGTTGAAATTGTACCTCATGGGCTTTCGCTCAACAATGTGATATAATCGTCCAGGAGCATACAACCTCCTTGGATCTCTAAGCATCTTTTCTTCCAGGGTGCACGTATCCTTCAAGCACATAAGGCATAATAAGCATGGCAAACTGTCAAATGGCAAAAGCCAGCAAGGTCAGTATCTTGATTTTCTCTTTCATAGTTAGAATTTAGTTTTGTGACTAACCATGTGATCACACCTAGAACTTCAATCAAACTAGATCTGGAATTTTTCTTTTCTAGGTTACGTCCTTTTTGCTGATTGGAAATAAACTAATACTGGATCTGCATGTGCATGTCTCTAAATGACAACTTCTGGATGCAGATCTAGTACTGAAGAGGTAAACAACCATACAATCTTTTACCAGAGAACGGATTTGAAGACATCCTCCAAGGCAGTTGTTGTCCGAGGCAAAAAATCATCCTGTTCCATCGCCATAAATCAATTAATAAACATGGACATAAACTAATGCATCAGTAGACTTTACAGAGACAAAAATCTTCGTCCAGACAGAAGAGATTAATCCAACCCATAATGCTGGTCTTTCAAATAAGAAAGCATCTTTCAGATAACAAGAAGTTATGTTTTACTTGATCTAAGGCCCTATATTATTCACTTTTTTTATGCTACATTCACTTTAAGCTACTTTGTCATCATAAATCATGCATTTATCATCCTGATGCTTTCAGTAATGGCATGTATTGAGTGTAAGTCTACAAATTTCTTTTCACGATAATCACACATTTGGCCACAGATGCAATAAATATTACTGATGAGACCTGTCACTTAAGTAACTGCTGTAAAAGGAAATTTCTATCTAACTTGCATCCTGAAAAACAAAATGATATAAAGATCCGTAAAAGGTGAAGGCCCCAACTTTTAAAAGTACCAAAAATAGATAATTAGTTCATCATGATATGAAAACTGCACCTGATTACTATCTGAAACTGATGGCACTGAGTCACACTTATGACAGTCTAATCCACTTCTTTAGACAGAACATAGAACGTTAAGCAGCAGTACTATACCTGCAAAACAATCGCATTGATCACATCTGCATATCTCACAGCCAAATTCAGTGATGTGCACCTAGCAGGAGCAATAGCATAACATCTAATCCTCTTCCTGTCAAAATTTCCCAACTTCTCTCGATTCTGGACAGCCACAATAGCCAACAGGGCCACCACCCCAGCCCCCAGGGAGTGTCCAGCAAATGTCAGGGTATACTCTGGAAAACTCTCGAGTAATTCCTTTAGAACCTTGCACTCAGCATCAAATACCCACCCAGCTGCCTTTAGCAACCCATTGTGGACATATCCACCGTCTAATTTTGTCTGGCCCAGTTTATTATCCAGCAAAACTGCATAATCACTTTCCTTCGCTAAATTGAGTCCCCTAATGATCAACACAATGTCCCTGTTTTCATGATCCATATAAAGCATGTAAGGAGGAGCGCGGCCTAGCGTCTCATCATAGTCCTTACGATGTACGACCCAATCAGGATTCATTCCATAGCCGCCAGGGGGTGCCCATATTGGATTATGAAGATCATCCTCGTATTCAGCCAGAAGATAGCGACAAACACGAGGCACAGGTGCAAATTCCTCCACTGTAGCAAGACCCCAGTTCTCACTTTCGTGGCCTGCTGAGTAGAGGCATTTCTTCCACACCCACCGGGCACACGCCAGACAGTACACTGATTCGACGATGGGAAGGCAGCAGGTGATCGACATAGATGGCTATGAAGCAAGCATGACAGCGCAATGGGAGTTAACATGAATGCATGCTAAAAGGGCTTTATAAGCTTGAAGTGAGGACAAATTCAATTCACTGACAGGCTCGGGAAAGATGCAACTCTTTTAATACATGGAAGAACTGCGAATCATCTGTTTGCCCAGACGAGGCTGAGCATTGACTAGAAAGCAGGCGTCGTGAAAGGACTTCAAAGAAGTTACTTACGCCAGACGTTTAACAATTAAAGAACTCCAATTGATGAATACCCATGAAAGATAGGAGCTGAAGAGGATCGATTGACCAAGACCAGTAATCGACAGAAACTGGGATCGCTCACGGGCTCGACTTCACCAGAACACACACAACTAAACCCGATCAACAGAGAGACGCAACGCTGGCTCGAAGTTCTCAACGATTTCAAGAAGGTAATCGGCAGAAACAGTCAGGAGGATCCGACGAAGGAGAAGAAGGAGAAAGGATCGAGCATACCATAGAAAGAGAAGCGAATAAAAAGGAACAATCATAAAGAAAAGCAGAGAAGTCGCATGTTAATCATCAACGGGGAATACAGAGAGAAACTGGGGAGGGGAGAGACGGGGACCAAACAGTTCGCGTGCGCACCAGCACCTACGAGTCAAACCCATTCTCTTTCCTTCGCGAAGCGTTCGGCTTCGAGAATCTCCACGCCAAGATGCGATTTTGATTCCCAGGGGTCGACTTCACGCCATTGGCAGCTTCCCCTGGGCTTGCTACGCCACGTCGCTAGATCGCCAAATCAATGCACCAACCTAGTCAAATGTCCGATAAAAGCGCCGACAGCGGTTGGTCAAGGAATCTCTCGGCCTCGATCTGCCTCTCTCGTGAGATCACCAAGCTCGACTTCGATTCATGGCCGGATCCGAATCAACCTTGCAACTTGCAAATACCAGGTTTCCGAGGAGAATCGGCTATTTTAAGGTATGAAATTGAGAATCGGACCGAACATTCTCTTGTACATTAGTCGATATTTGGGATGAAACCGATCTAATTGTGCATCCCTAATAAAGAGAGTTACAAGCTGTTAATACTTTGGTAAGGTCTGCAATAATTCAGCTTGTCGAACGACGAGAGCTCAAGAAAGGTATAATACCAAATTCGTCGGGTTAGCATCTTTACATTTTGTCTAATATCAGCTTTTCAAATAGACGTAGCTTAAGTCGAGGATCAAATGCGAGCGCGAGGCTCTTATGATAATATTAGGCTATCGCAGCTCGTCGCCTCTCTTACATATCAAAATCTATTATGGTTAAGTGGGGTTTCTTAAGACTTCTGATTGCTCAATTATGAGGTCGGGTTTCAATATTTTTTGGGTCAAGCTATCGTTGAGCCATGCGAGACCAGCCCCATTTATGTGGGCAAAGTCAACGGGTGGGTTCATTAGATTCTGGTCCGCCCAACCTAACTAGCCAATAGGTTTGCCCGGAGGCAACTACTCCATGGATGTAACCTGACCAAATCAATACTACTAGCTCGTGATAAGCCTTCATAGAATTTATTAGTACAAAAAAAAATCCCTAAACTAGTATATTCATGTCTCGTTTTGAATTCATGTCACAAAAACTCATGAGACGATACATTCATATCAATTGTATCGTGACTAAATTTGCTCATGTCACATTCAATGCGATTTACATTTTTATGTCACAAAAGATATCAAATTGATACAATCATGTCACGCTCATGCCACGTTTGCCTTCACAAAGTCTAAGATTTACCACACGTGTATGGACTAGAGAGATTTTGATGATGCAAAAGTCAATTGAATTAGATATAATTCGAGCGTAATGGCTTTTTTGTGGTATCTGCCACGAGAATGGTCCACCCACGCTCTAAGCGCGTTTGGAATTCGATGATCGTGCGCGGTCGACGTCTCGGAAAGAAGAGAGAACCACTTCGGTCGTCCATTCCTTCCTTGCTCGTGATCGCCTTTACGGGATTATTCCCTTCCCCCGGCCGCCCTTTGGACCCCATTTACGTGTAAAGTTTGTGCTCCTTTTCAGCTTCGTCTCGATCTTTTACATCGGCTCGATTGAAACTTGTGATAATATCTCCTTAGCCTTTTTTTTATTATTATAAAAGTTTCAGACATGAAATTATAGCAAGTGAGCTTCCCAATCATCCATTCTTCATAATATAAATTTCGAATTATACGGATTCAAGACAAAAATAGTCATTTTTATATTTACTTTCTGATAAAATGAATTGTTTAAACGGTCTGAGCTACGTCCGAAAAGAGTTAATCTCGAGAGCATAATAATAAAAAGCGAATGGAAGATAAATACGTTATTTTTGTGATATACTGTAATTTTCACTTTCTCGAACATTTCCCGAATTAACTAAAACGTATCATTTATTTTACCTAAAATAATACTAATCAATCACAAGTATTGCGAAATACGATTGACATTGAAATTTTCTTTCTTAAAAAACAATTGTCTTGTAATTTACGAAAATAAAATAAAGTAAATATATTATGTATACATAAATTATTATCGATAATAAAAATATCTTTTATTTACAAAATCAAGAGCAAAATAAGTGATTTATTGCTGAAAAATTTTAAACTATTTATTTTTTCGAAATAAACGGAGTCGGGTCGCTTCTCGCCCCGAAATATGATTTAATCGCACGCCCAAGAAAACATATGATCCACGTGGATGAATCCACAACATAAAGTGATGTTGCGCGCGGCACGTGATTATTTTTACCTTCGCCTCTCTCTCTCTCTTTCTGTCCAGTGATTCTTTGCTGCTTTTCCGTTGAATTGCCCATCAATTTCAAAGTGTTCCCGGAACGAACAGCGAAGCAGCGAAGCGACATCATTGCAGCTGCGACTACCTCCCACTCGATTCGCCACTCACGTAATGGGTTCCCAGCCAGGTGATTCGTCTCCGTTCTTCGATCTTTCCGTTCTTGGCTTCCGCGCATTCATTTCCGTTGCTCGAGCTCGGGGAACTGAAGCATGAACATGGAAACGAGAGACAGAGAGAGAGAGAGAGATTTGCTCGTTTCCGTGACTTTTTTGCGCGTCCGGTCGTGACTATGTCGATTTCATCTGCCTCGCAGTGGTCGAGTTTTTGGGCTGTGTCCCCTTGCTGCAGAAGCTGCCGACCTCGTCTCTCCGGAAGATCGCCGATGCTGTGACGTTCAAGCACTATGGTAAACGTTTTCCCTCTCGCTTGCGTCGCTTCTGGTGAGCAATTGGACGTGCAATTGTTTAATTTCAGCGTCGTATGGGGTGAACGTGATTAGCGGTTGCGATACCGTTATATATTATACTTGGGTTTCTTTTTTTCTTTTCATTTTTCATTTTTTTTTGGGCCTGTGCTGATATTTGGAATGGTTAAGGAAGAGAGTGTTTTACTTGCGCCGGTGTTTTAAGAGGGCTTTGCTGACATGTGAACGTGCAGATGAAGGAGCCTATGTTGTTCACGAAGGAGATGTTGGGGATGGAGTGTACTTTATCTGGGAGGGCGAGGTGAATTTGTTTGCAACGCTTGTGTCAATCCAAGGAATATATTGTGGAGATTCAATGTCTCTCCCGCTTACTCTGTGCTGACGCAACAGGCTGAAGTCTCTGGAACGGTTGACTCAGAGGACCCTGATTTCCGCTTGAGTAAACATGATTATTTTGGCCACGGTGAGATGCTGAGTTTCTTCTCTCACGTGTATCGGGGGTGGTGGATTGTGATTAATTTTGGTGGTGTCTTTCATGCGTCCTTATTACAGCCTAGCGTTTGATCATTGTTTCAGGACGATGGCTGAAGTAATCTACAACTTCACTAGTGTTAGATTTTGTTCTAGACAGCGACATCTTTTCTTCCATCTAGAAACTTTACATTTGTTTGATGTGTGTGTGTGTATCTTATTGGATCCGGAATTTCCTATTTGTCAAAAGAAAAAAGGGTGGGTTAATTGATATCATTCCTACTACATTATATGATGTGTGTGTGTGTATCTTCATCTTTGCATTTTTATTTACCTGATTAGCTAGGGACATGAGAGTAATGTTTTTTTTTTCAGAATAAGATGGCAGGGATATGGTATGATGTGGGCTTAAATCCATCTAATCTATATGCCCTCGTTATTTGTCAACACTAGTTTTAGAAAGCCCGCTTTGGCTTCGTGAAGTGTCTATTTTGGCGGCATTAGTGAGACTGTCTTCAATTTAATCATTTCAGGTACAGCAATATCGGTTCATGCAGCTAATATAATTGCTTTGTCAAAGGTGACTGCTTATTTCCTCTTTGCATTTCTCTTCTAGTTCTATTCAAGCCTATAGTTTATAACAATGTCGGTTTAATTTTGATTGGCAGCTTACCTGCTTAGTGCTACCGCATGAGCACTGCCATTTGCTACAGCCTAAGTCAATATGGAGATCGGACGAAACAAATGGAACGTGCTGTCTTGTGGAGCGTATACTACACCTGGAACCCATAGAAGTATGTTTCAAATAGTTGTGTAAAGGTCTCTTTTCATTTCAAACCTCATTTTTGTGCTAAATTGGTCATGGATATCCTCTCACGCTTGGCTGCTGACAGTTCACGCTTGCATGTCCCACTCATCCATGATGCCATAGGCATATTTATATTGAACTTGTTTAGATCATGTTGTTCGGTACTTCTTCACTGGAATCATCGTGATGGCTGATGACTGCTGCATGACTGTTACACAGTAGCTGCTTATTGGTGCCATATGACTACAGATTTTCTTAAATAACTGTAACTTAAGAAAAATCGTTCAAGGATTAGGTGGCCTAATGATATATTGCCTCCACAACCAGTTATATTGAGAGTTGTCCTCTTTTGAAATTATCTATAGGTACCAAATTCCTGTTCTTCCCCATTTCTCATGCTTCTTGCTGTCCTTTGGTCCCTTAAGTCGAATCTAGTGAGATAGTTCCTTTTACTGTCAATGACAATACCAAATGATCTGTCTCATTGTCCATTGCTTACACATTTCTTATGCGAGGAAGTCAATGCACTACTTGATTTGCTTTATGTCCCTTGAATATGTTAAGAAACGAAAATTTCTAGCTTGCATGAACATATCTGCATGTGCATGTTATTCTTGGAAACGAGGTTTATATTGCATGCCCATATTTTCATCTTGGAGGTCTCTAACTGCTGTTTACGGTTTTGCAACAATTTCTAGGACTAAATGTGGGACTGGAGGTAGCTGTTCTTTATCCATGAATAAGTTGTCATTACATGTTTGTTTTGAAGGTTAACATATTTCAAGGGATCACTTTGCCAGAGGCACCGAGATTTGGGAAAGTCTTTGGCGGGCAGTTGGTTGCACAGGCATGATTAACCAATTAACCCCTCTTTCTGAAGTATCCAATGATTGGTAGATGCTGGTGTTGTTTTTTCCTATCGTGATAAAACAACATGCGGCAATTGATGGTTTTATGTTCTATTCCCATGTGAAAGAAATCCTTTCTGGCTTGTGGAGTTTTTACTGTCTATAATCATTGATTCATGTGCATTACATCAACATTTACCAATTTTTACTTGATTGCAATATGCAGTATGCCTAAGCTGTCAGACCATTGATTTCCTGTCTTTGCAATTCCAGATACTACAAACTTACAAAAGCATTGAGTTCCTCTGTTGATCAAGTGGCAGTTATTGTCAATCTGACTCACGATTTATTCTTTCCTTTCTCTTTTGTAGCTTTCATTTAATGTCTAGTCTTCTGCAGCGATTCCTTCCCTCCAGAAGGACATTGGAACTTCTGAAATCCTCTGTTCATAATAATTAGTTCACAGAAGATGACATATGTCTTGTCTGATGAGTCTTGTAGTTTGGCTTAGCAAGGTTGTTGTAGATTTGCATCCCATGATTAATGGTGTTAGATCTAGAAGTAGTTCGCTTGACATAAATCAATTATTGATCTTGGCTAGATTTTAGTGCTGCATCATGTAGATTTATCTCTTCATCTCACTTCAAAGCTGATTATGGTAGCATTTTCTATGTTTATTTGAAGGCAGCTATGCTGATTCTAATCAGTATGAGTACTTGATAATGCAGGCTGCAGCCGCAGCATCAAAAACTGTTGACTGTCTTAAGGTTATTCACAGTTTGCATGTCTATTTTCTTCTGGTTGGAGACCTTATTAGTAAGTATTCATTGTACATTTTTCAGTACATAGTAGTGTAGTATGCTCGTCGACTGTTTCCTGTCCTTGCTCTTTTTCATTAAACTTCTGCGTGCACAACATGTTCATTCACTTTTTGCATTTCTTTCTAAAAATCTTGTAGCAGTGTTTATGGTGTTACAGTATATCTGGACCCGTAATTGTCAGCTGCTAACAAAACTCCATGGACCTTGTCTTAGTCTTAGACCACCCATTATTGGAATTTTTGTTTTCATTGAGTTGACAAGCTAGAATGAAAAATCGATTTGAATTCCACTTTACACTCTTACTGCATTTCTATTTCCGCTTGTCCACAGAACAACAATATTTTCAGAAATTAGAGAATAAGCATTGTCAGCTCTTTTTCTGGAGATTTGTTCTGAGTTGCTTTTGCCTCATGAACATTTATGTATGATTGTGGTGCCAGTTCTATTTCTATTTGTGCACAGCACAACAACAGTTTGGAATTTAAGGAAATTAGAGAATAAGCATTGTCTACTTTTCTTAAAAAAAATTTCTGAGTTGCTTTTGCATCGTGCACATTAATGTGTCATTGCAGTGCCAATTATATACGAAGTTCACCGACTACGCGATGGTAAAAATTTTGCAACCCGCAAAGTAGATGCAATCCAAAAAGGAACTGTCATCTTCACATTGGTTGCTTCATTTCAGGTAGGTGCTGTTAACTGTGGGATTGGCTATAGTGTTTTATATTCTGTTTTGTGCCATTTCTGGACATAAAACTTTTCTAGAAGTGAATATCTGTATTTAAGTGTCAAGATATGTTATTGAGTTAAATAATCTGAGGAGTCAATGGTGAGAAACTGCTTAAAATCATTATCTTATAAGGATCTTGGGGGACCCTTGCTTGGTTTTCATCATATTTGTAGTTCTGGGGATATCTCATTGCGCTCATTGAAGTTACATCCAAATTTCATGATCAAACGTGGTAACAAGTATTTAACCTTAGGAGATAAAAGCGTGTAAGATTTAAAGATGTGAAAAAACAAACTGAAGTCCGTTTGGAGGTTTCAGATGGATCTGACGCCGTCCCTTAAAGTTTTGGCAAGTATCAAATGGAATAACAGGTGTTCTCACATGAAAGTTTAGCCATAACTCAAGCATTTAATTGATAGATGGTAATCTTTTCGATTATCTAAGAACAAAAGAAAGATGCTCTGAGTAGCATGTGATGCTTTTAACTCTGTGTAAACAATTCTACAGACAGAAGAAGAAGGATTTGAACATCAGGTCGTAATGATGCCATCAGTTCCAGCTCCAGAGACGGTAAGTGAATTAAACGCGGCCTACTGCACTAGTTTGTATTCTCCATGTGATCGCTTCTTAGATTTTTGAACCCATGCTTGTTGCAGCTTCTATCACTGGAAGATCTACGAAAAAGGCGTCTTATCGATCCTCGCCTACCCAGGTAAGCTTATGTACTGTAATAACAATTATAACCTAATGGACATGATATTGCAGTCTTTCTATTCTCATGCATTTGTTCTTGGCCATTTTATTTCCAGCATATCTGCGGGAGTGCATTTGTGCACATCCTTTACTATATCTTCAAAATTTAAATGATGATTTTCATTCTTTATGTTGTTGTTGTTGTAAAAAAAAAGTCCAGCAAACTTCCCTCATATTAGTCTCCAGATATATTCTCGACTGATTCCGCTTGATATTTGGTACCAGTTGTCTTGATAGTGCCACTTGCATATCTATCTTGAGGGAAATCACAAGCGGTTTTGTTTGTATGTTGATATCATGTGATTGTTGGCGATGTTTCAGGGGTTACCGAAACAAAGTGGCTACGGCAAACTTTATTCCATGGCCTATAGAGATACGATTTTGTGAGCCTAGCAACGCCACCAATCAGACTGAAACCCCTCCAAAGTCAGGCATAAGTTGTAGTCGTATGCACAGTTTGTTATGTACAACCAGTTATGAGGCAGTGATGCGTGTTCCTTTTAAATAGAAATGCGGCAGTTCATTCATATGCAAAATGTCTCATGCCACATCTGAATTACTTCTGATCTGATCATGTGACAGTTTGAGGTATTGGTTCAAAGCAAAAGGGAAGCTCTCAGACGACCAGGCCTTGCATAGGTAGGTATTTTCTTAAGATGCACAATTGCATGTTGTGGGGGTTCGAATACCAATCACTGGGACAGATTAGTATGACTTATATCCCGTTTTCGGTTTCAATTGTCTCCAGAAGTGCTTGTTATCTTCTTAAAGTCAATTTAGTGTGTCTTTCCATATTGTTGTGTAATGCATATAATTATGACAATGACTGAATGGATCATTGAATGTTTCTGTTGTGTTTCGGACTTTAGGTTCTTTGGTCATCAGAAGAACGACATGCCACTGGTTTATACTAGATGATGTCTTTGCAATCTTTTGCAGATGTGTGGTGGCATTCGCTTCAGATCTAATATTTGTGGGGACTAGCTTGAATCCTCACCGTAGAAAGGGTCTGAAGACATATTCCGTTAGTCTTGACCATGCGTGAGTATCATGTTTCTATTGATCGTTGGTTGGGTCTTATGATGTAGGGTTGTTGCAAGGATTGCAAGATTTCTTGAGCGGGGCATTCACTCTCCTAATTTTTTTTGTTAATTATATATTGCTAATGCGATCAAACTAGTCTACATTTATCATTATGGAATTACCTGGGCTAGAGGACGTCTCTAGACTTATGAAGTCTACTTCCAAATTATATGTTGCTGATATCTCAAGTGAACCCGAGCATACAGCTATTTTAGCTAATCTCAGAGTACATAAACTGTCCCCTCCCTCTCCATCTTCTCAGGATGTGGTTCCACCGAAATTTAAGAGCTGATGACTGGATATTATATGAGGTAAGCTCACTTAAAAGGGTTTGGTTTGTTTAGCTATGTGAAGAAGCTAATGGATATAGTGGTCTACAGATTTTGAGTCCCATCGCCCACAATGCTCGTGGCCTTGTGTCTGGTCGAATGTTTAGTAGGAGTGGGGAGGTAATCGCCAACATTGTTCCTTGGGCTGCTCTCCTCTTTCTGCTTATCCTTTTTGTCGTAAGGTTCTGTTACTTTTTCCTTTTATCTGGACTCACAGAATGTTTCTGATTATTCATGATGGCAGCTACTCGTGACGCTCATGCAAGAGGGCTTAATTAGGAAGGCTAAACCATCGGCTTCACTTCCTGCGTCGAAGCTCTGATGTCTAAGCAAGGCATTGCATAAGTACCCCGATTCCTCTTGTTTGTTGTGAGTAGTTTCAAATTTCGCTTTCTATTCCAAGTCGCGATTCTTCGAAGTGTCCAACAGAAAAAGCATATTAGATGATGCACGAGGACCGATGGTTTGGCCTTCCTGCAAACCGCATTAAGGGTGGCGAACCTTTTCTTGTGACAGGAGTTACTGTCGAAGGCTGCCAACCTCCAGACATCCCTTGAGTTCGTGGCTGAAAAACGATGAATTATTTGGTGTTCCAAATTGCTATAACTCAATAAAGACTTAGAGGGTTTATACCTACGAATATATTTATGATGATGTTCACTGAGGGTAGTTTTGTTCGCCTATCACTGTTAATGATTAAATCAGTAGCAATAAGTTATTTTTCCATTTGCTTAAAAAATATACATGATGAAAATCATGTTTCAAACTATAAGTACTTAATGACTTCTCAATCTAATTAGTAATTTCTGAAATGGAAAATTAACTCTAAATCTGCAATTAGGATAGTCCATTTGATCCATCATGGATCGAGTTGGCTATAATTTTTGGTATACGAAAAGCATATCAATATGACAAAAGTGTGTTTGGTAACATATAAGTTTCTGAAAATAATTTCTATTTATATATAGTTTAATCTATTTTATTTTGTTTTCTATACGAGTTTGGTCATTGCTATTTTAGAAATAGAAAAAAACAACAGAATTATTACGCTTGGACCAAGCTTGGTACAACCTTAATTTTTTGAGATTCGGTCATTTTTTTTCCTCCTTTCTTCTTTGTTGGCCGGCTTGCTGCGAAAGGAGGAAGAAGAAAGTGGACAAAAAAGACATTAGCTTGTGATTCCTTCTGTTGGAACAAAGTAGATATTTTTTACTTCTTATTTTTGTATGATATCTATTCTATGATTACTTGTTTATTTCAAAGAATTAGAAAATTAATTCAAATACACAAATGAATTTTTGTTTATTTTTTATTTTGAAGAATGAAAGAATGGAAAAAAGAGAGTTAGAAAAGTTACCAAATGTACCATAGATAAATGATTCAAGCGGGCTATATCCACGAACATGAAATTGTTCTTGATGGTTTCCGTATTTGCTCGGTTCATTCCATTTAGTTATTTTTCTTTTATCGGTTTCCTTGAAATTTGAATTTACTGTTGTTTTAGAAAGTGAAATGTAGCCTCTAGATCAAGATTGATCTTCTTGCAACTTATTCAAGTTTCGTCATTTCTAGCCCAAAAGCTTACTTTGCGGTGAATCTGTTATTTGATTAGTCTAAGAAAAAAATCAAGTCTCTTTATATGTCGAAGAGTTGACCTCCAAACCCCTCCCCCCAAGACAATTTACATAGATCATGAAATAAGTTAGAAGAGTATCGAAAAATACATTCAAAAAACAATGAATAAAGTAGCTGCTCAAATTGAGGCACATTGATATTGTTTTTTTAAACACCGCATGAATGATTTTACTATTTTCCAAGTCCTAATGAATGAGATGTAAGGGTTGTTTTCATTATTTTTTCGGTTTAAGTCCTCTTTTAAAAGTATATCTTTCGGGATTTTATTCATGCTCATTTTTTAAGAGAGTTCTTTACTTTATTTGGTCATTCCATTATGTGTATACAAACACAATGCATAATGACACAAATGGTGCTTGAACTTCATTAACTTTCAAATTATCCAATATAGCCCCTATAATGTGGTCCTTAAAATTTTAGTATATGTTCAAATTAGTTTTTAGACTTTTATAAAAATATTATATATTGCTATTTCATTGATTTAAGTCTATGAAATATATTGAACATTTCATCGTATTAAACAAATTGAAAATTTCGAGACCACATTATACATTGGATTAAAATTCATGGATCACATTGAATAAATTAAAAGTTCATAAAACACATTACACATTTAATCAAATTTGGGGACTATTGATGTCATTTCTCCTAAACTAATTGTAAGAAAGAGTTTGGTGGTAATATGCATAAGAAAAATAAAAAAAGCTTCTAGATATTTTTTTACATTTTTTTTGGATTTTTCTTGACAATCAATTCATAAAATTTCTTGATAAGACTAGTTTTTTTTTTGGAATGTCTTTATTTGTGAAAGCTAATACATACAGTGATGAGATCTAGAAAGAAAAAAATAGAAGAACGAAAAAGTAGTGCTTTCGACATGCAGAGTAATACTTTTTTCAAAAAAAAAAGAAAAAAAAACAAGTCTTATTCTTAATTAAAAGAAATTAGACACTATATAGAAACAGAAAGAAAAATTAAAATGAAAAAAAAAAGTGAATAAGGTTTCCAATGGATGATTAGGGCTATGTTCTCTCTCTTCAGGGGAAATAGGCGGACTTAGAAGTAAAACGGGCGGAAATAGCCCAACCAAAGACGAAAAGTTCACATTTTTATTCAAGAGCGATTGATCTCCTCAAGTTCTTCCGTACGCAACACTCCCCTGCCATTTTCCTCTTAGCTGCGTCGCTTCTTCGCAAATCGGAGGGAAATCGGAGCTCTCGTCTTCTCCGATAATCTAAGAACCCCAAGGTCTGTGCTTCCCTCCTTCGATTTGACCATTCTTCTCTTCTTAGCTTCTCCGAGTCGTGGTATCATCGGGGTGTTCTTTCTGGCTTCCTGATAGTCCGTGTCCCGTCCCTTGCGACGCCGCGCGTCCCTCATTGCAGTTCTTCTTTCGCGACTAGTTTGCTCGCGATCTGGATCAAGTTGTTCGGGTTCTTGTTTTTTCTGTTTCGGAAAACGTTGTAATTGCTAGGAATTTTTGTCTGCAATGGAGATAATTCGACGTTTAGAGGATGCGTAAGTTGAAGAAATTTCGAGTATGGTCAAGCGTATAGGCCAGCTCACGACCTAGAAGAGATTCGTGTGTTACGTTTCCCTGTGTTCGAGAGAGTGATGCTGGGCTGAATGTCGATTGAGAGAGGTCGATCTAGCAAAGAGATAAACAGTGTCGGTCTCGATCCTTTAGATTAGAAAGCTCGCACATTGGGTGTTATGTTGAAGCAACATGGTGGAATATACCCTCATCTAATCGTATGCTTTATCATGAAGTCGTGTCATTCCTTGCGCTGAAGTAATTTAGAATAAAATCCACATGGGAATCTGAAGTGATGTCTTTTTAAATGCTTTATTTCTCTCAGCTTTATTTTTTATTTGCAGGTGGCTTTCTACATTGCTTTTCTTCCAAGTGAATACCACCTGTAGGGAAAATTTACAGATGAAACTAAGCTTCTGTGCTCATTGATTCTACTTGGAGGTCTTAAGTGGATTCTCACTTTGGAGTCTGGTTTTTTTGTTGGCTTGTTGCAAGGGAAGGTGTGGGACGATTAAATATTCATTTTCAGCCAGAATTTGACTTTCCATGGAATGTCTTCTAAGCAAGCCTGAAGCGGCAGCTGGAGATGAACTCGCCCAAAAGCCTCTGATACCTGGGCTTCCTGATGATGTCGCTCTTTCTTGCTTGGCAAGACTTCCAAGGAAGTTTCATACAGTCTTGAAATGTGTGTCTAAGCGATGGAGAGACATAGTTTGTAGTGATGAGTGGTATTCCTACAGGAGAAAGCATAATCTAGATGAAGCATGGATCTATGCTTTGTGTAGAGACAAGCATGAACGTACCTTCTGTTATGTATTAGACCCCAATACCTGGGGAAGGTCTTGGAAGCACATTCAAGGCATTCCGCCTCAAATTTCAAAGCGAAAAGGAATGGGGTTTGAAACGCTGGGGAAGAAGATTTACTTTCTGGGAGGTTGTGGTTGGTTTGAAGACGCTACAAATGAAGTGTACTGCTATGATGTTTCTGCCAACACTTGGAATGAAACTACTTCATTGTCGATTGCGAGGTACTTGGTGATTTTAATGTTCTTAATTTATAAAATTGCCCCTGCGCTGTATTTGCAAGTTGAAACACCATGTTTTTCTTTTCTTTTCTTTCCTGGAATATATATATATATATATTTATATATATCATTTAGTTTAATCTTCTTTTTAGGGCTTAGAATTGAATTTCCACTCAACAAAGAGTTGGCCTTTTTTCTCCTCATTCGTCTATAAGTATAAAATTTTGCAGATAATGATTTTTTGGATGGTTCTAGGCATGTGTTAAATTCATCCTTATTAGGACACAAATTAGAATGCTAGGATAAATATTGCAGCAACAGAACTTGATAGACACAATAGAGGAGGAAGTATCAAGTGAATAACTTCTGAAGCTCTACAGGGTAGGGGGGAACTTGTGATCTCTAAGATACAGGTCAGCTTGTTACTCCTAAGGAAAAGATAATGAACCTTCATGCTTCTGATTGGTGGCAGTGCTTATTGCCTTTTACCATTTAGGGATATAAGAATGATAAATGCTGGTGATTGATTGTTTGATGGGAATTTTGCTTGGACTGCCTTCCCCTGGCCTCTTTTTTCTTTTCTCACACAACTTAAGGTTATATAGATTATTATCTGACTCAGTTGAGCTCTTCAGGTGCTATTTTGCTTGTGAAGTTTTGGATGAGAAAATTTATGCAATTGGGGGTTTAGGTACAAATCTGACCAGTCCCAATTCTTGGGACACTTTTGATCCCAGCACAAATGGTTGGATCTCTCACGTGGACCCTAACCTCGTTCCTGATGTAGAAGATTCTGTGGTATTGGATGGGCAAATATATATCCGATGCGGTGGTTCTTCACTTTCGTCTCATGTCTATGCCATTGTGTATGAACCAATGAGGGGCTCTTGGCAGCATGTGGATGCCGACATGGCATCTGGCTGGAGAGGCCCAGCGGTCGTCATAGATGGGACTCTTTATGTGTTGGATCAAAGTTCAGGACTGAGGCTGATGAAGTGGCGGAAGGAAAGCAAGGATTGGATGGTGGTGAGGAGATTGTCACTGCTATTAACTCAACCTCCGTGCCGACTTGTTGCAATTGGCAAGAGACTGTTTGTCATAGGGAAGGGGCTTAGCACGGTGATGCTTGATGTGGACCAGATTGCAAATGCAGGGGGCTTAATGGTGGGGTCTTCTATATCCAAGTTAATCTCTGATTATGATGTAATTAGCTGTAAAGTTCTAGCACTATGAGCTGCTGTTGCTCCTGAAATTCTTACCCAAAGGCCCCTCTTTTATGATGTTTGTGGTCAGTATATATCTTTAAGCGCTCTTTCTGAGAATGCACGCTGAAGTGAAAATATATAACTGTTGTAAATATGAGCAAGGTTGTTCCTGCTATTTTACTTGATACTATGGAGAAATGGACAGCGGTTTTCCTTTTCTACCCATAAGTGTGGATGGTGGTTTTTTTGTAATAGTCATGCAAACACTTACACATGCTGCATTCCCAAGATTTCGCTAGTCTTCATAGGCTTGTATTTATAACCTCACAGCAGAGAGATTCCAACTTGAAATCTCACTTGCAAAAACTATCAGGTGAACTCATTTGGTGGATGATGAGGTGGATATAGGCTAATCATGCATTAGGAATAGCGTCAGAAACTAAGTTTTTTCAGTGGTTCCGATGTTGATCTCATTGTTTTTGGATGTGTTTTGTTCTTCCTCTGTTTTAATCTTTGAAACAATTATCAATAGGGAGATGCCAACATGATATTTACATGAAGTTTTGTCGGAATGCCCTTCATCTCTTTGCGGCTCCTGGAGGTGTTGATATGTTCAGAATGAACTGAAAATTTCTATAAAATGCCTACGAAAGTACCCGTGATATGCATGCGAGCCGAACAGCTACTTTTTCTTATTCCGTTAGTGATCCCTAATCACTATATCGGGCATTTCATATGACGCAAAATTTCAATATAAGGGACATTTTGTGAAAGCAAACTTTTTTGCTTTTGGGTGCGGGGGCTGGGGGTGAAGCGGCGGCCTAACTAGAAGATTCCCAAGAAATTCGTGGTGAAGAAGAAAAACTAGGTAGAGGACTTATCAGGATGAAGAATTTACATGAAACATAATGTCGATAGAGCATAGAAATGCAGTTATTAACTTTCGAGAGATCCTAAGTTTCGTTATAAGCGTCGGCGCATGCCGAAGACTCACGCAGTTAGCTTGTCTGAGTTGACTACCCTCAGCGCACGTTCAAAAAGAGGTTGCTGGAGTTGGGGCCCGCTCCTAGCCCCCGTCCTACTTTCCCTGAGCTCGCACTCGAACTCGTCACCCTTTGATCATTCGGCATTAACGTCGAGCTCGAGAAAGAGATAAGCTCCGCGACGTCCCCGAGTTTTCCCTCGGCAGATTTTCCGGAGGTGTTGATGAATTAAGGCTTGCACCAGTTTATTTTTTTATTAAAATTATATTCTATATTTTAGGCGATAATAATTATTTAATTTTTTATTGCTTCAAGTCTATTTTTAAAATTTTAGTATGTATTTTTCAGTTATTTGCTGATCGTGCAACTGTGTGTTGTTTTTTAGTTTGCGCGAATGAAGCATGCACCTTACATTGCTCTGTTCTTGCTCTGTGTACTCTGTTTTTACTGTCAATTATTGTTCTGTTCTTCAAAGAATCAATACGAGGAACAGAGGCGGTTCCCACCTGATTTTCCCACCGTGGGTTGGCTTCAAAAGTCCTCCTTTCACTTTGGCGGATGCCTCGAAGCACGGAGACTTCATCGCGATACTCTCCGCAAGAAGACAGAGTGAGCTGTGTGTGAGGGAGGGGAAAAGTATTCATAAAGAGGCCTCGTTGAGTCCGCAGAAAGGATGAAGACTCTTTTGGATCATTGCATCGGTCGCTGCACAGTTGTTACCACTGCGATGATTGCTGCGGTTTCGCTCATCGCCACAGCGTCGATTACTCCTGAATTCGTATCGCTTCCATTTTCGCTGCATCGACCGCTTCACCGAGCATCAAACGACCTGTCGATAAGACATCGGTGTTTCCCCTGCAGCGGCTCATTGGCTCTGGGAGTCACTCCACGAAGGATTGGCGATGGAGGAGTGGGACCTCCGGTTGTCGCCTCCGCAGGTACAGGTCCTACGTTACTAATGTAACATTTCTGCCGAATTTTGCTAGTTTGCTGTTCTTTGTCATTTCGTGATTGGTTTCGCTGATGGTTTGATCTAATAACCGTCATCCAGTATCTATAAAAATGGAAACTAGTGTGTTGTGCAGTTTCCATTATAAGCTGTTGAATTTATATCAATCCTTTACTACCAATGGGTGTTTTGTTGCTCTCCATGTGGCTACAAGTTGAAGTGATTTTTTCCCCCCGAAAACACACATATATTATAGCTTATCTAACAGATGAAGTTTCAGTGATCCACAGTCTTCCATGTCGCTTGTCCACTGACCAATTTCAGTTTTCTCTCCGGAGTCATGGGGCAATTCTAATGCCGTACTTGTTCTATTAATAGAGATCAACTAACCAGTAATTTTCATCCCGATTGGTGCATGCTGAAACTTTTGGCCGGAAAGGTGCTTGTACGATTGATGATTTAATTTGTGTTGTTGAACAGAGAATGCCGCGACGCATGATCGACTCGAAAGTACCGTACAGGTTACTCTCTTGTTCAGGTAAAAATGACAAAGCAGGGGTGTTACAGGAGCTAGAGAAGGGCGTGGAACCAAATTTGGCTGACTATGATAAGAGGACAGCTCTCCATTTGGCATCATGTGAAGGTTGCACCGAGGTGGTTGTGCTACTTCTTGAAAAAGGAGCTGATGTGAACTCCATTGACCGTTGGGGTCGAACTGTAAGTTCTTCTTTCTTTCATTTGGCATCTGAACTGGTCCTTGGTGTTCATGCATACCACGTCGATTGAGAAGAGTGCATTTTTCTGTTACTTAGCTGCAGTAGAAGCTATTTTGCCTCCCCTCTTTCAAGTATATCAGCCTGTTCACATTTTCTGAAAGATACTCCTCAATCTCTTGAAGGAGTTTTCTCTGATCCTATGAGAGGGACTAGAGTATGTCAACTGCTTTTTATCACGTAACAAGCATGACTTCTTTCAGCATTTCTTCTTATGATACATATCCATGAATATGCATTCTTCTCATTATAATTGGGTTTTCTAAGGAAGTGTTTAGAGCAATCAATAGTACTTTCTGGGAGAATTTACTTCTCCAATTTGTTATTTTCCTTAGCAGAGATTTTGCTGATGTCAGTAAGCTTGCAGCCATTATCAGATGCCCGTAGCTGTGGTCACGAGGACATTTGTGAGATACTGGAGGCTCAGGGAGGAATAGATCCGGTATGATATATTCCTAAATACTGCTATGTAGTGTGACATTTCTACACTATCAATTATCTCCAAGCAAAAGTCCAACTTTTTTATGTTGATATTAGCTTAGGCTGTTTGTATGAGTTGTTGACTTTGAATTCAAGACTTCCATCATATGTGGCTGAAGAATTCTTTCCCTGGTAACTCTTCTTTATGAGATTTCTCCTACTTCCATTCGTTACAAATATTTAAACTTGGTAAAGATCAGGACATGGTATCTTCTTTGCCAAGCCTTTACCAAGGCATTCCATTCACAAGGAGCCAAACTCAAGGAAAGAGCTTTATGTATCTTCTGTACGAAAGTAAGCTTCATAATGGGACATTGATGATTAGAAGCTTCATAATGGGATGTTGATGATTAGAGTTGTTCTTAGATTCCCATTGTATAATCAAAATTTAAGAACCTGCTGGCCTATCAATTTGTCGAATATGATATACTTCAGCCAAGTTATTGTTCAATATTCTGCAGATGCTTTAGTTATATGGTTTTACATTCATCAGTAACCTAGGGCACACAAGTTTGGCAATCCAGCCACAATTTGGGTGGTGGATTGGATACTTTACAATGTATTCCTTTCATCTTAATGCTTGTAACAGGTCGGACTTGATGCACAAAATCCATGCTATGAGATCGACTTCGATGAGGTTGACATGGAGGGGGCTATTCTAATTGGAGAAGTAAGAAACTAATCGATGCTTATGGCAAATTCTTGTGAGTCAAATCTAAAAGAGACTGTTACTACCTTGCCACATTGGTGAACTAGATTTTTTATGGACGTTTTGAGAGTATCTTATGTATCATATGTAATGCCTTGCATTAATTTTACTTTGCTGGAGTCCAGGGAGCGTTTGGCGAA
This sequence comes from Melaleuca alternifolia, assembly GCA_019926035.1. Taxonomy (NCBI): domain Eukaryota; kingdom Viridiplantae; phylum Streptophyta; class Magnoliopsida; order Myrtales; family Myrtaceae; genus Melaleuca; species Melaleuca alternifolia. Next base: position 1,039,883 of record JAGKPW010000366.1, read on the forward strand.
ATATATATGGTGAAATGGCGTGGTACAGAAGTTGCAGCCAAAACAATACGTTCCTCCATTGCCTCAAATCCAAGAGTTAGGTTAGTTTATGCACATGTTTAGTGAAATCTTTATTCAAGATGTGCTTGTTTTCTTGTTCATTTCATAAAAATTTTTCTCCAGGAAAAGAATTTGTTATCTCCCATTACTCAAAGTTGATGACAGACTCTGGAAAATCTAGGATGTGATAGTAATGTTTGATAGCCACACAGGTCCATTCTCCATGGAGAATAGATTAATTGATGTGCTGTGTAACTTTATGCTTCTTAACTTAATTGAGAATCGTGGAGTCATGTTAGCAAATTTTCACTATGATGTTGCACATAAATGCTTGGACTATTTTTCTACACTCATGAGACTATAGGAATTAAGATTTTGTATACATGAAACTTGGTGCATATTTTAAACACTTGGTCTTTGAAATATGAATTGACAATTTTGTTTCTTTCCTGATGATTAGTGAGATTGGAAACTTTAAAACACAAATTACCTACTGCACACTGGCTCAGTTTTTTTTTGGGGGGGTTGGGGGGGGGGGGGGGGGGGAAGAGAGGGGATGGGATGGAGTGCAGGCACCTTCAGTTATGTTTGAATCCTGTAGTCAGCAAAAACCCGGAATCTTGAAACTTGAATGGTTTTGTATGATGCAACTGAAAATCCTATAGTTAGCTTCGGTTCTCATTTTGACATGTACTGCTTATTCACAGGAGTGACTTCATGAAGGAATTGGCTCTTTGGCAGAAGCTGCGCCACCCTAATATTGTGCAGTTTCTTGGTGTTCTAAAGCAATCTGATCGTTTAATCTTTCTCACTGAGTATCTGCGCAACGTGAGTCTCGACATTTTAATGGAGTTAAATGTAGTTTGGTTGTCTCATTTTCCCATCATTGGGGTTGCTACAGGGAAGCTTATTTGATATACTGAGGAAGAGAGGAAGACTTGATCCCCAGACTGTAGTTGCATATGCTTTGGATATTGCAAGGTATATATTGGTGGTCCTCCTTTCCTGAATGATCATGGTGAAGTGATCTTTCTCCAATGTAGCTGTCAATTTAGAGCAAGTTTTTCTTTCAGCCAATAAAATTCTTCGATGTTCTCCTTTACTTATCATTTTTCAACATTTTGATTTATGTAGCCTTTCAATGGTAAAATTATAGTTAGTTTTCCTTTATGCAATGGGTTTTACCTTGTGGATTCAACTGCTTTAACACACTTATATTACTACTTTTCCCAATTGCTGCTTCAATGATTATCAGGTCAAGAGCATTTGGATCTGCTTATGCTTGTGTTCGATCCAAGCAGCAGTTTCACTGCTTGTTTCCAGTGTCTTCCTTAGGATCTTGCATTGTGATGCAATTTTAGCATTTTCTTTTAATTTATTTTGGTTAAGTAGAGACAGCTTCTTTCAACGGAAATAAAGTTAAGGCTGGCTGAGTTTTTTGGTAGCATTATACCAACATCACAATTGAACAAGAACTGGAGTGATGTCTGAAAATTTATATGGGGAATCATGCTTGAAACCCATGGCTTATGCTATGGAAGCACGTATAGCTATTACTATTTGGCTGAATCTGTTAGTGGTCTACTCTTCACATTATGCAACTCCAGTTCAGCTGAATCCTCGCGATTTATGCAGGGGTATGAATTATCTCCATCAACATAAACCGCACGCTATAATACACCGTGATTTGACACCAAGGTATTTTACTTCAATTAAACTCTCGTGTGATATAATAGCTGGGGGCTCTTACAAAATATATCGCCACAGTGCATAGTGAGGGTGGCAATGGTTGAGTTCTTCCCTCTCATTTTTTAGTCATAGGAATAGCGCTTGCAACCATTCTGTTCCTAGAGAGCTATGGTCCACTGAGGTTTTTGTTATGAAAATAGGTCATCTTTTAGGTCTCTGCTCTTTCGACATGTTGACATAATTCATCCATGGAACAGTAATGCCACCTTCTTGGTAGTTGGCAGTGTATACCAGAATAATTCTAACAGAAGCAAACTCTAGTATCCATGCATACTAAAATTTGATTTGGCTTATACATGGTTTTGAACACGGGAGAACATTCTGCAAGGAAAGCACATGTTTGCAAGACTAGCTATTCAATCTGCTCAATTGATGTTGGTGAGTTTTTTTCTAGATACAGGCTCGGCATGTTTCGCTGCAAATAAAATCTTGTGAGTTTCTGCTAGGATGATTAGTCTTTTGCTGTTTAATTTCTAGAGGAGGCATTATCAGTGGTGGTGATAAATGTTTGGCATCTAGTGGTGCATTTTTTGCATTTAAATCAGAAAAACTAATGATTTTCTAACTTTTGGAGCTCTTGCAGGAATGTTTTGCAAGATGAATCTGGTCATCTTAAGGTGACAGACTTTGGCTTGAGCAAGATTGCAATGGCTAAAGATGTGGAGAGTTATAAAATGACTGGTTGCACTGGCTCATGTTAGATTGACTGTTCATGAACTTTTATGGTTGCTATTTTTTCTCCGTGTAGCTGAGTAAACTATATGCTGTTAATCCAGATCGTTACATGGCCCCAGAAGTTTATCGTCGAGAATCATATGGGAAGAGTGTCGATGTCTTTTCATATGCCATGATCGTCTATGAGGTACCAAGACTCTGGGTGCATCCTCTCCTCATGATTAGTTGAAGGACTATCTCTTCTGTACTTGAAAGGCTTCACACCTAAGTTGAAATTCGTTATCTGCATCAATTGTCAACTGCTTGGATATTTTGAAAGCTCAATTCCTCATTAGAGAAGCCAAATTTTCTCCAGATGTATTATGGGGGACCACCTAATAGGGCACAAATGCCCGAACAAGTTGCTGATAAAAGAGCATACGAGGATGACCGTCCAACACTCTCTTCATACGTTCACCCTGAATCAGTTAGAGCGTAAGTCATTCCTTCTGAACCTTTTTGTTGACAGAAAGCTGCATATAGCCAGACAGGTTGTACTGCATGTGTAATGTACTGTGGGACTGTCAAGAAATCCTTCAGCATTCAAAAGATACGAGATTATTGTACAGTACTTAGATACTGGAAGCCCACGGATGTCATTCATGCAAGTTTTTTTTATCAATGATTCCATGATTCAGGATGTTCTAAGTGACAAATTTGTGTAAATGCTCACTTCATTAGGCTCCTTCGAGAATGTTGGCATAAGAATCCAGATTGCAGGCCTACGTTTGAAGAGATAATCTTGCAGCTAGAGAAAATCCAAGAGAACATGAAACATGACAAGACAAGGCGTGTTTGCTGTTCCTGTGCTATCTTATGAAACGAGCCCCAGACTGCAGCGTTTATATAATACGCATCTCTTTCTTTCATTTAAAGCTCTCGATGAGAGATATGTTTGAGAACGAGCACACCTAATGCTCGGAAACCCTACATGACACTTCCTCTCTCTGCAGCCTTGAGCATGGTTGAGCATGGTTTTGTAGAGTAAAGCTAGACTCACAAAAACTCGCTTCCTTTCGATGTTGATTTGTGAAATGACGTGGCAAATTCAAGTGGTTATTTCAACAGTCAGACTACATCCAAGCGTTCTGCTGCGTTTTGTAAATCGACTGTGTAGACTAGCCTTTGTACCTCCAGCATTAGTCATCAAGATTATAAGCATCCTAGCTATTGCCATCGGAGTTGGTTCACCATGAGGTCATTTTGTTTAGCAGCTTGCAACATGTGTTCAGAGTTCCCATTTGTGAGATTCCTGTCTCACATCGCCTAGGGACCTCCAGCATTAGTCATCAAGATTATAAGCATCCTAGCTATTGCCATCGGAGTTGGTTCACCATGAGGTCATTTTGTTTAGCAGCTTGCAACATGTGTTCAGAGTTCCCATTTGTGAGATTCCTGTCTCACATCGCCTAGGGACCTCCAGCATTAGTCATCAAGATTATAAGCATCCTAGCTATTGCCATCGGAGTTGGTTCACCATGAGGTCATTTTGTTTAGCAGCTTGCAACATGTGTTCAGAGTTCCCATTTGTGAGATTCCTGTCTCACATCGCCTAGGGAGGAAGTCATAGGCTAGCTTATATGTGATACTTCGCTCTTGACCCACAGACAACGTGTTTTTCTAGATTGCGTGCTCGTGAATTGCTGTGTGTGGAGGGCTGCGAGGATGGTAGACCCGAGGAAAAACAACAAACAAGCATGAAACGTATGCTTGCATATTCGTCCATGGTGATATTGTTCCTCCATTGATCAATAATTTTGATCATGATTTTGAACCTGTTCTTTCCATGACCCCCCTTAATGGAATTGAAACATGAGTCCAATGTTTGAAGTCAGCACCGAAACAGTGCTTTATTCCTAGATGTCCAGTCAACAGCTGCGTCTCGCCGCCAGAAGCAGAACCTCATATTTCTTCTAGAGAATCTTCTAAACCAAAACCCATCTTTGTTTTCTTAAAAAGTGGAGTGGGTCTAGGTCCAATTAGTGGACCAATATAATATGGTTTTCTCTTTTCCCAAAAGATTTATATCAAAGAAAAGGGTAAAATGGAACTTATAAATAAATGACCCATTACTCTAGATGTACTAAAAAATTCCTATTTCTCAATGATATCCCACAATCGGAGTATCCTACTCTCACGCAATTCACATGATTCAACAAGCAATCGAAAGCTTTCAATGCTGCCCAATAGACCTTCTTTTTCCAAAGGGATTCGAACCCTTGGTACGAAAAACTCGTACAATGGACATTCCTACATCTTAGGAAGATTGCCCTGATACTTCGAAATGCCCGTGAGAGCCAATGGGGCTCAAAGTGGATAATATTATTGGTAGTGAGGCGGAGGAGGACGTTGTGCCATTGAGGGGGAGTATGTGAGATCCATGTCCCATTTCGCTTAATAAGAAAGTCATAGGCTAGCTTATATAAGATACCTAGCCTAAGACCCATAGACAATGCGTTTTTCCCGAGTTGCGCACTCTCGAGTTGCTGCTGAGGGCCGCGAGGATGGTGGACCCGAGGAAAAATAAAGCCGTGAGGGCCAATGAGGCCAAAAACGGATAATATTGTCGGTAGTAAGGCGGAGGATGTTACATCGCATACCTCATACAACAATCTAACCCAAGACAGCGGGTCAAACTCCAAGAGGGAAAACCTCGTGTATCATTTCATCAGTCATCTCTCACTCGATGTGAGCACCAACGTTCCTCGCCATAACCCGGGAATGCCGAGGCCATGACATGGACCGGAATGCTACAACCAAAAATCTTGAGCCACTGCTCTCCCGGATCAGTGTGGGTGCATTCTACAAGGTCTCCACAGCATAAGCCTCTGTATGATAACATTTGCGACGGGTTTGCTTGAAATGCGGGGGGACGAGTCCAAATGGACCGAGACATTCGGTATTTTGGGCGTGCCTTTTCGCTCCACAAAACTCTCTTAAAACACCCAGCATCAGAGTTTTGTGGCACCTTAACTCTCGCATAATAAAATTTCGACTAACTTATGGACAGGGGTTTGTGAGGGCCAAAGTGGAATGTTAAAGTCAAAGGCCTCGCAAAATGAACGGTTCGCTACTCTGGGTTGGCCTTGCTTCTCAGGAGAAAGACGCAAAGTCATGCATAAATAAGGGCATGCATGGCAAAGGTCGATGTCGAATACTGGAGGCGAGAATATAGCGAAGTAATGCTGAGGAAAGCTTGAACAAAGAAGTGAAAATCACTCCTCGTAGAGTTAGTTCTGGAATTTATCCCAGTTGAGTAAGACTTGAGAGAGAGAGAGAGAGAGAGCGAGGGTTTAGAGAAACATGCTGACGCGAGTCATACCTCGGAACATCCCGAGCTAGACTGTAAGAACTAGACAGATAAGAGCCCAGTGTCTCGTATGAAAATCGACCACGTTACTCATTTGGAATCTGTGACGTATTTTCTAGTAAAAGTCTTTAATTATAATTTGTAAGCAAAATGAATCAAAAATCGTCTGGGTGGTGTAGTCGGTTATCACGCTAGTCTCACACACTAGAGGTCCCCGGTTCGAACCCGGGCTCAGACATTTTTCATCCCTTCTTTTTCATGTTATTTATTTTAATTTTTCCTTTACTCTGTTCTTAGGAAAACTCTCCTTTTTATCCCGTAATTGTATCTTTCTGCGAGATTGCAACTTCAATTCCTGCTCAAAGTCAATTTTTTTTGGGGGCCATGACATGATGTTATTGTCAAGCACGAGTTGAATTTTAACCAAGTTGCAACGCCTAGGAATTTACTAGCACAAAAGCCACCTTATAACAATATTGATCACATTCGATCGCCGTATAATTTTGCAAAAGCGAATTTTTACAATGGTCCCTTAAGAGTCGCTCAACAGAAGCAGGTTTTCACGGGCTAGAGTAGAATTCCGCTTCTGATTCCCGAGCCTAAAGCACAATAGCTCCGGCCATGACAATGACTTTCATCAGGCACTGCTAAATACTAGGGGAACAGAAAGATCATCCTTTGCTGCATTTCATGCCGAATTCTTTTAGTAGCAGAAACTTTTTACTCGATGATCCTTCGCCCGATGCCGGTGACTTGGACGCTATTCATGTGGTGAATCAATGGGGGGCCAATCCAATCAGTCATGAAGAATGTGATCCCCCATCTGTGAGTGAACAGCACATGTACGACATAGCACCAAGACGGTTGACAGCTACAGTACCTGAGATTCCATCATAAGAGGTCCATGTCTTCCTTCACGGCTATAGTATAAGTGCAGATCCGGATACCGGAATCATGCTGATCGTTTATATGCAAGTGGCAAGGTAATGGCAAATTTGACAAACTATTCGTTCTTCAAAATGTCACGACCTCTTTCTCCTTTCAGTTTGGTGCTTTGGCCTACCATTAGGTGATTGCTCGTGTATGGGACTCTTCCTCTTTGCAAGAAGATGATTGCGAATGACTGTCTCGGTACGGATTGCTTCCTGAATGTTTTGGCAGACTAGACTGCAGAGCTCATCGAGCGCCAACATTGGAAATGGCTCTTCAATAAGAACACCAACCTGCAGACGTCAAGACAGAAGTCAAGTCATGTCGATATGAAAAGGATTGGCGCAAGTTGCAAGGTGATTCCCACCGTGTCAAGATTAGATTGTTCTTTATATTGACTTTTTCCCTACACATAACAACCTTCAGTACGGATTTTACAATTGAATGTAATCCCAGCATTTTTTTTTTTTTGATTGGTTGTTTATAGCCCCAGCAAAGGTTGAGAAGCAGAAACCAGCCTGAGTCAAACTCATGATTTTGAGTGGGTTTTGTCCCACATTTATGTGCAGTTAACAGCTTGCCAAGGCATTAATTAGCAGTAACCATGAAAAGTTGAACGTATGAGAGGGTGGAAGTTTTAGTACAATTTGAAAACAGCTGAAAATAGTCTGAGACAAAAAAAAGAGCAACAAATTTCCCTGAAGGAATGCATTCTGCAGTCTGAGAACAGAAAATTCTTGTATAATTACCTTTCGGTATTTTGTATATTAGATTTTCAGTAAAAAAAGATGTTCACTTGAATCAATTAAGTGACCCTGAATTAACATATGTGGGCTACCATTGCCTGCCTGACTCATCAGCGGCGCATGTTTTTTATGCCATCCAGTAAAGATTGTATCATCAAGTAATTCACAAGGAAACTTAATTAGAATGTGGGCAGAATGATTGTGCGAGTTAATAGAAAGCAATAGTGAAGCATACTTCTTCGATGCAGAACAAGGAAGCGGCACTAACGAAAGTGGCCGGAACCACAATCCAGTGGCAGTCATCCCAAAGAATGACAGGAAGAGTCAGATGCCAAAGGACCAGAAACCTCGAGGTCAAACGGGTGTAGGAGAGAGGAATTGGAATGCCTATTAGTTGCTCGCAGATGCTGATTCCTTCATGGAAGCAAGTAATTTTCGACTCCTACACGGTTAAGATTCGAAATTAAAGTGAATGCAGTCGGATCAAGTTCAATCTACTCTCCGCACAAAACAGATGGTTACCAACTGGTATTGGTAAAATAAAGAATCTTCAGATACAAGGTCCTCGTGCTTAGTCTCACTCAGAAACTTATTTTGATAGTTGAGAAATGGATTACCAGGACTTGTCTCTTCGGCTCCTCTAAATTCAACAACCTGAGGCTTTGGGAAATGAGCTCGATAATGCAGCGAGGCCGGTGCTTGGACTTGAGAATTACAGCTAGATCATCCCCTTCAATTTGGTTTCTAAGGTCTCGACCAATATCCGAGCCATAATTCACATGACACTGCATATGTAAAGTCCATTATCTCTTAGCGTTGAAAGCAGAGTCAAGCATTTTAATCGATAAAAGCCGTGAAAATTTATATACGTCATCGATAATCTCACCTCTGACTTCTAAACTAAGCGAGTTTTCTGAGCAATAATTCAACAGATAAGTCAATAGCAACCGACCTTAAGTGCAACCGGAAACGCCATGATATACTCCAGAAGCGCCTTCTTCAAGGCCGAATCTTCGTTGCTCTCCACCGTACTGATCACCTGCCTCGCAAACTCATCGACCCCTGCAATCACCTTCACCCAAGCCTGCCTCCCTTCCTGGAACCTCGAATATGAAGCCTCCGTCCTAAACACCAGCAGCAGCGCCAGCGCGGGCGCTGTTAGCTGGTACGGCAACGATGACGCCCTCAGCACGGGGAGAAACTCTGGCAACCACTCCATCACCACAGCGGTATTATAACTCGCGACCATAACCGCCACCAGAGTGAAAGCTGTCACTGGAGGTATCAGCGAGAGGATCACCCTTGAGGACAAGCTCGACAGCAAGTGCCGGATGTGGCGCTGTGAGCTCCGGTGTTGGAGCCAGCTCTCGTGGTTGTAGAGGGTGCGTTTGCGCTGCATCCCTTTCTCTTTCACGCCATCGGCCCAGTCGGGTATCATGCGGAGGATCGAGATGATTGTGAGGGGCTTCTGGGGGCTTGAATCTCCAGCTTGAGAAGAGAGAACCTTGAAGCAGATGTTGTTGCTGTGAATGGAGTGAAGAGTAGAGGGAAACTTGGGGAGGAACCTTGGAGTGAACTGGGAATGCATGGAGTGAGACTTGAGGTTGATAGGCTGTGCCATTGGAGGAATCAGAATTAGGGTTTTAGATTTGAGGACTAGAGAGAGAGGAGGACATGTTAGAGAGTAGCAGAGAGGTCAAGGAGTGAAGAGTTGAGGAAGAGAGAGAGTGGAAGGTTAGTTAAATGACAGTTAATTTTTTGTGAAGGAGGTTTTTTAACAGGTTGAAGTGAGATATGTTGGTGATAAGCCGGTGCTACAGTCACCAGCTACCTTCGTGCTCTTAGATGACAGCCAGCCTCAACAAACTTGGAATCATGTACAGTCTTTTTATACTTTCCTGAAATTTTAAAAAATATACTTTTTTTTCCTAACAAGTAAGTGGCATTAGTAGCTAGGTTTTTCGCAAAAATCAGTAACTTTTTATAGAAAGGAATAAGAAAGAGTAAGTTTCTTTTTTTGGTTAGAAGGGCCAAATAAAGAAAGAAAAAAAGAAAATAACTTAGGTGACTCAAATTAGTGAGATTCTTCGATTAAGTATGTAAGTACCATACCTTCTTTGTAGGATTAAAAGATTGAAAAGTGAGGGACCACACTGCACATTAAGCTAAAATTCAGAAATCACATTGAATAAATTAAAAGTTCAAAAACCACATTATACATTTATGTAAAAGTTGTGAATTATTTATGTCATTCTCCTTTAATAAAATGTGCATAAGGACAGGTCGTTGTTGATCCAATCGACTTTTTCAAAATCAACCTATCTATGATTAATATTTATTTTTAAAATGATAGCAAATTTCAAATATGCAAAGTGGGTTTCGAACATTTTAATCGCTAATAATATGAAAATTGACAATCTCAGTATTTTGGGCAACTTAGTCATGTGGTTGATGAGATTTCATTTTAGTAATTTGTTCACGGGAAAATTTCAAAGAATGATTTGAAATGGAGATGTTCTGTTGAATAATACTACAAAGTAAGCATTGTTTTGAATAAGCATTTGAAATTGCCCACCCAAACTCACTTCCTTTCTCATGTTGCCTTTTCAATTATAAGTGCTTGTTCACCCAACCATATTTCTCTCTTCCTCTTTGTTTCATAGACATAGGCACATTTTCATTCATTTTCACGGCACTATCGTGGCTAGAGAAGCAATTGAGCGGGAGGACAAAGTACTCGAAAAATAATCAAGCGAGAGGAAAAAAGATGAAGCAAATTAGAGAACGCTGAAATTTAGTAGAATTTATGCTTCTCCAGTGGTTCTTTAAAGTGGCGCACCACATATTTTTTAGTGAAACTAACCGCACCAAACAAATTCTTATGTTCAAGATGTTTTGGACAACAAAAGATTTCATAGAAAATAATTGATTTTGGTTCGCTTTAGACAGCAAACGAATTCCTCAATTCAAGTCATAAATTGAATTGATTCAAAGAAAATACCAATATCAATTTAACTTCTTTTGCAATTGCATTATAAAATCCCAATGTCAAACACATGCTTCGCTTTTCTTGAAAGTTTTTCATTTGAGTCTCTTTTCATCTAATTTTTTGGAGAGGCTAAAAAGAGGCTTGATAAGAAGCTCTGGAATCAAAGGGATTAATTTTTTGAAGAAATATTCAAGTAAAAAAATCTGACTTTTCTATTGGGTCAAAACGGATTTTTTGGATCATATTAATTTGGGATCTTTCTAATTTGGTTTGGAAAATTCTATAGAAAGAATTCAAAAGTGATGTGGATGCTTTTTTATTTGGTTGGGAAAAAATTATATGAAGAAAAATTAGCATCGAGAATTGATGATCTACACAAGAAAGAAAGAAAATGCATAAAAAATCATAAAATTTAATTTGGTGTCTTTCTTCTTAGGTCATGCTTTAATTGCCGAAATAAGTCGATCAATGAAAACTTACTTAGCTGACGAGTTGAGGCTCTTATTTGAGACTAAGTAAGTAATTTTGAACTCTTATTTAAGACAAATGCCACCTTGAGCCTTTAATCGAGAAAACGGCTCTACTTCAGACTCTTATTTGAAAATTTTCCTATTTTTTATTGACACTTAATCAACAATATTCAATTAACCATAAAAAATTAAAAAAATATATATAATCAAATCCTAACACTTATCAAATTTTTATAATCAATTTATTTTATTAACTTCGTTCAACTTGACAAACAAAAAACATTAATAATTTTAAAGACTTTTGAAATTTTAGGACTTAATTATATTTTTATAAATTTTTAAAGATTTTATTCTATTTTTTTAAAAGTCGTAGGACTCAATTATATTTTTGTATCAAGTCGAGGAATTTTCAGTGCTCTTGTATCAAGTCAAGGACTCAATTATATATATATATATATATGTATGTATATATATAAGTTATTATATGGGACCTGAATTTTACTCGTTCTTAGGCCCACGGTACAATGGATTAACCTTTTTTCCTTTTTTGGCAATACAATGGATACACGTTTTTACTAAAAAAAGAACACTTCTTCTTTTTTGTTTGTTTGTTCGAAAGTCAAAGAATCACTTGAAAAGGCCGCAATTCGAAATTATTCATTTTGCCTTTACCCGGAAGGAAGTCTCCATCCAAATTCTCTCCCAAAGATGGACCAATCGCAAGCCGCGCAAAGGCCGCCACCGCCCCCGCCCCCGCCCCCGCCCCCGCCCCGAGCAGCTCCGCCGCTACAACCGCCACGGTCACCCCGGTCTCAGCCACAGAAGAGGCACAAGAAGAGGCCCCTCAACCCCGATGTTTGGATTCAAGCCTCTCCTTACTGCAAGATGCGTTCTGTGCTCAGCGACCTTCGTCCTTCTTTCATCGAGGTTTGCTTTCATCTCCGCTCGTGGCGGTGTTACCTGTCGGAATGATCTCTTTACGTCTTCAATAAATGTTGGGTCCTTGATTTCTTCCTGCATACTTCGCGTTTTCTCGAGTACTCTTCCTTTCTCTTTTTAAGGAAACTTTCCCACTTCCGGAGAAACGATAGGCGAGATGCTTGCTTGGCCGGTGATTGTATGCGTTTCAGTATCTGTTGTGAATATGGCCGGAAATCACTTCTTTCTGGTTCGCTGCTTTTTAATTTCAGCAATAAATTCTTCTTGGCATCAAGTTTTCGTGATGCTTAAGAAACATGGCTTAAGTTGACGATTGTGAAATTACAAAACAGACCCTGGGTTCTAAAGCAGACGTTCAAGGGAATGTCACGGGGAAAATTTTGAAAAGTTTGGACTTAAACTAGTATGCTTGTGGTATTGGCTTGTGATGGATGTTGAGGTCTCTCTGTTTCAATACAGGAAGTGCTTTGAATTCTGGTTGGTGGTTTGTATCCTACTGCAGCATGCATGTTTGTATCTAACTTTGCAGATTAGATAGACGAGGACTAGATCCTATTGGTTGAAGGAAAAACTGAGCTCTTCACTCTCTTGCACATGTTTGATTCCGTTGCTGCATAAGCTGGTAAAGCCTAATGCCTCTCTGGTTTTATCCATTTGAAGGTGCTTGGAACCCCTGACTTTCGGAATTGCAGGGCAGCTCAAGAAATTAAAGAAAGTAAGTTCCAAATCGACTTGCAGTACTTTCATATGAGCTTTCATCTGATTTGGAAAGTTTTTCATACATTTCCTTGAATTTCTTGGTGAATCGTATGCTCAGACTCCTATGTCTCATATCGCAATGTTGGTCTAATGTTAAGTGTTTGCATGAACATGAGTGCAGCAATCTAGTGCGATCAGTAGCAATAAATTTGCTTCAGTAAAGAATAATTTGATGATAACTTGTAAATTGTAATCGATGTGTAGAACTATGCATGATTGCATGGTGAGAATATCATGCGACACATTATCTGGCCACTTCATATATCATGGTTTCAAGTCACAGCAAAATGTGTCGGTGTAGTCTCTCTATGATAGAGTGACTTTTCTCTAGGGGTGAAATAATTTTTTGTGCGCCCAAGGTTCGTGCTTCTGACTGTCTCATATTACAGAGTTGAAGCGGTTTATGGAATTATACAGACTGGTGACTACAAGCGCACAAACAATCTCTTCTACGAAATATGACAATGTGAAAGAAGGGAAGCGCGTGAAAGGAGAGAACCAGGACACTGAAAAGCGGCGACCTGAAGTGCCCGAGACTCGGGGGACGTACATTGTTGGTGGATCAGCGTTCGGCTGGAACTTTATCACCTTTCCTGGCCATAAAACGGTGTACTACGGCCCGACGAAAGAGTCGTTTCGAGCTTCACAAGTGGAGATACGAGAAAAGAGAATGCCTTCTGTTCCCCGAGTTGATTGAGAGATCACGAACCATCACACTCGATTGGTGTCGGGACTGCGAATCACCATGGATTGCTTTTTCTTTTTCGGGCTAGGCGAATCACCATAGAATTATATATTGAGTCTTGGAAGCAGTATAGTCAGTTTTTGAGGGATGTATAACTAGTCTTAGCTTCATCGACCAGTTTAGCTATCCAGTGAATCTCTTGTGAAGTGGCCTTACACGTTTTCCTTATGATCTCCAACCTTCTGTTTCCGCTTATGGAAAAAGGAGGTGACTTGATCAGCTGTAGCCAATTCTTCTTGGGATGTCGTTACCCTGCTGATCGACTGAATTCTTGATGCCATCTTGAAAATGTTTCGATTTGCATTTTGTTAATTCGCCGTGCTTAGAGTGGAAAATGCTGTTCCTGCCCCCATTTGGCGGTGAATTCATTTGGGCCATCTTGAGAATTTCGATTAAAAGCAACTGCATGTATCCTTTTCTTCGTTTTTGCCTATATTCCAAGTGGGCCATATTATTTTCCTTGTCTCGTCAGATCATCATCTCAAGCGATATGAAATTTCTACAGATCGTATCGCGGTGTTAACTATTGAGCTCATGCCTCGGTATCAAAGAGACTCTCAAGTATGAACTTGTCATTAGGGATAAGCATCAATCCAGGGTTGACTTGGATCGACTCTAGACCAGCCCAATCCAACCAATCTTGATCCGAGTCCCGAGGAGATTAGGTTGTACCTTCGTCCCGAGATCCTTGAACCTTGCATTGTGCGGATCGGTCTTTTATCATGAGACTTTAAGATTAGACTAACCTAATATTTATATATATTATGTAAATATGTATAAATAATATACTTTTGCCTTTGCCCATTTTCTTTCTTATGCAAATTAAAAAGTAGAAACTCACTTCCATCTAGCCCTGATTAGACTAGAAAAAAAATTATAAACTCTCTTCACTTACTCCTCTTTATTCGCTTGCCTCAACGTCGCTTGTCTCACGTGCGTAACTTAACTGGTGAAATTACTTGCCTTTCTTGGTGCATCTCATAAATGCGACTTACTTACTTCGCCACCCTCGCCCCACGAATACAAGCGAGTTAATAAGTTCTCATTTCATGCTTCATCAAATAGTTTCAAACTCATATGATTTGTCAAAGTGTGTTGATTATTCAATATATGCAGGTCTTAAATCAAGTCTTCATTTTGCTACATTTTTCTTCACTTTGTTAATTCATTTGTATATTTAATGAACGCATTCTCTTTTTTGATATATATATATATTTATATTGTTTTCTCGAGCGGATTATTACCATCAGTAAATAGAGTTTATATATTGAAAATGAATGAGTATAAGTGGTCAGAAGTCCTCTCAATTACGTTAAAAATAATTTCAATTTAAATCTTCCGTTAAGTATTAATTATATGTGTTGTCTATTTTGTTATTTGATGTTCAAAAGTTAAAGCAATCATTTAAGAATGAACAAGATATGAAACCATATAACTCATTGTTTATATTATGTATTTCAAACTTCTTATGATTTAATCGTATTTCTCAATTTTTTTATAGTTTATTGCTTTAAACAAATGGAGATTTCTATTATTATTATTATTATCTTATTTTAGATTTATATTTGATATGAATTGGAATTAATAATTTGGTTGCTCAAGTTGAATTGTTGATTGATATGAAATTTGAAAAAGTGTGTTTATCATTTGAAGAAATACAAAAAATGAAACAAAAAAAAACAATTGATTGGTCTTGAGTTGATCTTGAAAACAAACTGAAAAAAAGTCATTCCCTACCTAAAAATTAGAGGTGGGAAAATGGGTTAAAGACCCATATTTTAACCCATATTTGATAATATGGGTCATAAATTGGTTAGCTTAAAAAATTAGTTGGGTCTAAAATGGGTCACCTAACAACCTCATGGGTCTTAAATGGGTTCTAAAAGGGTCGTAAATGGGTTACTTAATTAATTTTAAGTATTATTAACAAATAATTTTACATATTATTAACAAGTCATTTTTTACTATGAAAATTTTGATATTTTAATTATTTTATTTTTTAAAAATAAAAATTTGATTATTTTTATATTCTTTTAACAATACGGGTCGGGTCGGCTATGAGTCGGGTCAGGGTCGGCTATGAGTCGGGTCAGGGTCGGGTCGGGTATGAGTCACTTTTTTTACACTACATGAATATGGGTCAAAACGGGTTAAATGGGTCAAATATGGTCCGACCCATATTTGACCCGACCCAAACCCGACCCGACCCACCAGTTTGACACCCCTACTAAAAATTGAGCAATGACACTGTATATGTTGGTTTTAGGATAAATACTAGACTGACCTAAGCCGAACTATGCTAACCTCTACTTGTCAAAAGGGATTAACATTGTGGACGTTAAAAAAGTCGGCATACATTGATCAGTTATAAATAATAAGATGTGAGACACTTCAACAAAGGGGTCCATAGCTCAGTGGTAGAGCATTTGACTGCAGATCAAGAGGTCACCGGTTCGAACCCGGTTGGGCCCTTTCTTTGTCCCTTTTTCTTTTTTCCCTCCTTTTTCTCACGTTTGAAATTCATGTCGCCAGAAAGGTAAAAAACTGGCCTTCCAAAGCAATTGCACCAGAGAGCTTACACGTTATCCGTGACAATCACATAGATTTTGAGGAAGCAGAGACCTTGGGAAAAATTTTGGAACCAGGGTTGAGAGAATTTAAACGAGCCATCGAAGAACAGTTGATGCTTAAACGATGGTTGAGAGTCTTGTTGTTCGAGTCAACTTTGGAAAGGGATGGAGAGCTCATCAGTAATGGGCGGCGACTGACCAGGAAAAATTTATTTGATCTAGCAGGAAAGTGGTCGAGCTTTGGAAGGCCCTGAAGACAACTTTAAGTGCTCCAGGAAACCGATAAGTAGACAAATGTGCGTTGGCTATGTTGGAGAGATTACTGATTCTTTCACCGAGTCATCCCGGACTTCACCCTCCAGTCCTTGCTAAAAGCGGGAAATAGAAAATTGACAAACAGAAAAAGAGAACTCCCTGTCTCTTTCTGGCTCGACTTGAATTTCCATATCAGGACAGAAACTGTCTTTATACAGAGAATGTAAGCTTGCAAACCTTTCCTCCAGCTAAATAGCCTTCTGTCTCATCCGTAATCAAGCCAAAAAAGAAAAGAAAATAAGCACAAAAGAACACTGATGTAACCTATACAATTGTCCGAGTAGATGGGACCAAAGTGCATGAGTACGACATTCCTCTGCATGGGGAGAAAGGACAGATTGTAGCATCAAGATTAGAACATTGCAATGCTTCAGTCATCGCGTGCTCCATAAGCAAACAAATTTCATTTTTGGCCGGTGTTTGTACTCCTCTTAGCTTCCAGAGCGGTGCCTTCCTTAAGTGTGACCTGCGCTTCGGCCTCCATCCCTAGCACTATGAGGGCTGTGGCCTGAAGGTACGTTGCGATGTGCCACACTGGGGAAACGACTTGGGCTTGCATTGCGTCGTTCAGAGCTTCCTGAGCCATGTCATTCATTAGGTAAGACAGACTGCGGCGTGCCAAAACTGTCGGAGAAACCATGGTTCCTGCGTCGATGAACTGCATGTTGGAGGCAAAAGGCTGATTTAGATCTTATTTATTGTGTAACCAAATGGTGAGGATTTTCAGAATTTCATGAACTTTCCTTCCTTGAAATTAGATTAGGGAAATTTCAAAGGGCATTATGCCCAGATGACAGATGGGACTTCCAGATCCCAGTTGCATCATAATGATCAGAATGAAGAGGAGATTGAAAACAATAATTTTTGTTTAAGGGTTGGATTATTCATCAAGACAGGAAACACAAACCTGTGTGTAGCTATCAACTGCTGCTGGGAAATCTTTCTGCCGGAAAGCAAGATCGCCCTTTTTCTTCAAGTTCAATGTTTCCTGCATTTGGTCTGTCCACATCTGAAAAGAGAGCTGCAGCATATTGAACGGAACAACATGTTAACATTCTTCACTTCCGACAAGGATTGCAAATTTAGATAAAATGCATAACTATGCTAATGAAGAGGCGCTCTATAGGATTGAATGTCTGAATGCTTTATGACAGCAAGGACATATATTAGACTGCAATAATGGATCACTCCAGATGTTCTAAACAAAGAGAATGAGCAAACCTCATTTGTTAACCCTTCATCATCTTTATATCCGAGATTTTCAAGGATTTCGTGTATTGCAGTTAAGTCCTTTCTTGAACAAGCCTCGCCAAAAGGCGATAGAGGAGATAAAGAAGCTCTGTGGGGGATTCCCATAAGTACATGAGAAGCAACCTGAAAACCAGAGAGACAAATCTCAGCAAGCAAATTTCTTTAAGTCAGCTCACAAACCCCTTCTTTCTTAAAAAAAATAAATATTTAAGGCATACCTCCACCTCCTTCTGCAATGGAGTTAACGCAGCGACTAAGGACTTTGGATTTGGACGCTCTCGAGGTTCATATTGTAAACATCGGGAAGCCAAGCGTACCAACTCAGTCCCATCATCATCAGAAAACTGTCCTTCCAAGCAAGAATCTATCATTGTCTGTAGATTCCGATCCCTTATTAAGTCGAGGGCCTAATATAGTAGAGGAGATTGAGGGTCAAAAGGGCAAAGTTTAAAGATAAAAAAAAAGAAGAAGAAGAAGGCAATACTTGTTCCATGAAGCATATCAAAAAGAGGTGGTTCGATGCAGTGTCATCATATATCAAGAGAAAATCATAATTTCATCCCAGATAATGCTTGAACATAGAAACTTACGTGATTCGGGGGTATATGTTTTCCACTTAGAAGGTCCAGCAGAAGAGTACCAAAGCTATATATAACGCTTTCTGGCGTTACGTTGCCTGTGAAAGTGGATGAACAACATATGGTGAATGAGCACTTGTACAACCAGGAGAAACAGATAAGTCGGTAAGTGCTTGTTGCATTGGAATCTGTACCCGTTCTCAGGTACTCTGGAGGTGTAAATGCCGAATTTGTGCTAAAATTCTTGCCATCCCTACTATTTTTCATGAGGCCAAAGGTTGAAAGTCTAGGATTACCATCCTGAAAAGATCTGACCATGAATATGACAAATAAAACAAGAAGGACAACGATTTTGACTACGAAATTAATCAGCATTTACCTCATCAAACAGTATCCTATATGCATTAAGATCATGATAAAGCACACGCCCTTTGCTTGTGCAGTACTCCAGTGCTTGCGCAATATGAAGGACAACTCTCATTCTCATAGGCCATTTCATGGGTTGCAAGTCCCCTGATTCAAAAGATCAAATGTAATTTGTGAGTAGAGCGCTTGAACTTGTTTTGGGGTTAGTAAAGCCATTTAGTACATACTTTCACCGAAAAAGTTCAATTAAAAAAAGATAAAAACCAGTTGTACTGAGGTTGCATGGAAATCACTTAATCAGATTACGGGAACACATGTTGACACAACTTACACACAAACTTATGCTTGTTAGTAGGACTTACAATGAAATAAGTGCTTTGCAAGCGTTTCGTTGGGCATGTATTCTGCAACAAGTAACCTCTCTTCATCTTCAGAGCAAAAACCCAGCAAATTTGCCAATCTATTATTTCGCAGCTGACCAACTGATTTTGCCTCCTCCTACACTTGCAAAAGAATGTATCGAATTGATGCGCTGTTACAGAGAAAAAGTGCAAATGCATTGTGTCCTTATTTCTTCACGATAAACATTTGCTTGCAGAAATTGATGACAAATATAGTCCCTGACTTTCATATATAGACATTTATGCAAAGGGAGAAAGAAACAAAAGGAGAAGAGAAAACACAATGTTTTTCATGAGGAAGACGAGAGAAAAACATATACTGAGTGACTTAATACCAAAAATTGCCGGGAATCAGGCCAAGCATTTCTATTGAATCGCTTGACAGCAATTCGCTTCTGGTCCTCTAACTTCCCTTTGTATACGACATTGGGAGCCTTCTCTCCATGCTCTGACAAAATATTCTCCACTGCAAAACCTGACGTCGCCTTCTTAAGCTGCTCGAACGTGAACTCTCGGAATGCGGACAAGGACTTAAGTTCGGCCAATTCATCTTTCTCTGGAAAAGCATAATGATGTAACATGAGTCACAATGCGCTCAATTTCCTTCGAGGAATAAGCGCTACATGTGATTTACACACCAACATCAGCAACTTCTAGGACCAATCCCTTGAATTGTGACTCCCAGCAACATGGTGCCAATTTGGAGAACTGACACCCCATCTCCAAGCCAAAAACTAAAATGTGGATCTTCAATACCCTCTTTGACAAGGCAGCTATCTCAGCAAATTTTACTTGCATCACACAACGAGGAGAAATCAGCAGTAGAACTATCAGGGTAGCCAAAAAATTGAGAAAATTAAAACAAAGTGTCCTTCTTGGTACTTCTTGCTTCTTTTTATACACCCGCAACGAACTCGGAAATGAAAGGAAAAAGTGTCGACATTATACACCGTACAATCCCAGGCACCACTTACAAGGAGCAACCAATGACCAGTTCAGACTTAGACACTGATTTGGCTAATACGGGCAACATTTCTTTTCCTTTACCATACAACAGCGTTCCAATTCGCAAGAAGATCGCCTGCCCAGATGGGCAGGTGGGCAGCCATCTGGGCCGTCCACTAAACTTCCCCCTCACCATTGATCTCCCCCTGCCCAGAAATAATCTGGGCAGACGATCCGGGTCCAATTCCAATTCACAGCACGAGCTGAAACAAGAGCATAAAAATCAATCCAGAAATCTCTCTCTCTCTCTCTCTCTCTCTCTCTCTCTCTCTGTCTGTCTGTCTCTCTCTCTCTCGTGTATCATCATCCACAAATTGCTCTGGACCATACCAATGTTAAGTATCCCTAGCAAAGCATTCAAAATCCAAAGTTGCTTATTTCTTTTCCTCTTCAAGCAATAACATAAAACAGAGAGAGAGAGAGAGAGAGAGAGAGAGAGAGTATCATTACCAGCTAAGAAGCTTCGAACTTCAGAGTCGACTCAGGGTCAGTGAAGCAGAAACAAAATCAATGAAACAGCAAAAGCGCAGCTTCCCGCACCTTAAACCCATTTTTTTATCTGCCATCAGGCGGCGCTTTAAACCACGAACATTGGAAAAAGAACAGAAACAGAAACTTCAATCTCCAATGAACGAACTTAGTGAAAACCAACTCATGAAATCGCTTTGAACCTTGAGCCAATGACTAACGTTAAAAATCTTCACTTTCTCGGTCCTATCAACGATTCTCCAAGCAAGATCCAAACTTTCGCTTCAGTGAAAACACTTGGAACCGCATCGAAGCACCTACGTTTCAATTTCCCATGAATCCCACCTCCTCGAACAACCAAAAGCCGATTCATTTATGAGCAAACTTCGAAGAAACTTGGTTATTTTATAGCTTTGACGAAAAGAGATCTGGTCAAGCCATGGTGGGAAGAAAGAGAGAGAATTCCGAAAGGACTGAGAATTTTAACGTCATAGCTGGATCAGCTCAGATTGGATCAAAACCATGTAAAGAAAAACAAAACTTCATAAAGAAATATACCAAATAAAAGACGTTGAGCGTACGAGGCTTGCGTGTTGCAGATGATGAATCAAAGAAAGAACAAATAATCTCTCCGACATGCCACTAACTTCTGTTCAAAACCCGCAGAATCTTCACGTTATTTTAACAAGTGGGTATTGTTGTTGTTGGTGTTGCCGGTAGTGATATAATTCAAAAAAAATGTTAATCAATGAACATTATCGTCTTCCCCCTCCCCTCCCCCCCTCTTCTCTCTCTCTCTCTCTCTCTCTCGATTAGATTAGTGCCATCCTCGAATTATTCTTGGACCGTAACGTTTCAAGAAGAAGAGGGAGAAACTTTCGAGGATTACGGAAGTCGCATGGTGTCCCAGTTGGTGAGGAGGGACCAGCGGCTCAAAAGCTCTTCAAAGTTCCGAACTTTTGTTCTGGATTTCCATCTCTTCGAGCTGCTGTTTGCCTCCATCCCTCCCGCCGTAATCATTTCATGTTTTTTGTGCCGCAACGACGACGTCTCTCTCTCTATTTGACCTTCTTTTCTTTTGGCATTAACAGGGTGGAGCTGGACCCACTCTTCTCGTGTGTACCTTATCTGTGAACTGTCAAGCAGCAACATTCTTTTTCTACTTATTTCCTGTTCCTTCAGCTTAGATCATCTGTCAAATCATATTACTCTATAATTGCTCACCATTCTTTTTTCAATGAAGCAGTTTGCCTTGTCTGTATTCTTGTTTATTTGGAATTATTAGCTAGTGAAGTATCATGTCAGTAAACTTGTTGACTATATTAGACACTATATCTATCCAGTTGACCTTTACAAAACATAATCCAAATAAGAAAATTTACTTTCGATATGTGCCAGGTTATGGACCGGGTCCTAGGTGGTCATTGCCTGATATATTGACCTATTCAGATAATGCAGCCCAAGTCCAACTAAGAAAGATTATTGATATGATATAATTAACCTGAGAATTTGATGATATTATCCAACCAAATTGGAAGTACTTTCATTTTGACAATAAAATAAACTATACTATAGACAGCCATTGTACATCACGACATAATCACACACTGATTGCATTAGTGGAAGAAAGCAAAAGCATTAGCAAGCAGACACATAACAATATAACCGGATGAACTTTCAGATTACCTCATAGGATTAATTAAACATAGGAGAATAGTTAAACAAGAAATGTTGGTAAGCAAGTCAAGTTAGAGCCGGTACTTTGAAACTAGTCAGCACGTTAATTAAAGAATGGTTGATTAGTCGCTCGAATAAAGTTTGGTAATTTCATATAATAATTGGTAAGATCAAGTTGTTAGTTAAAAATAGGTAAATAAAAGTATGTCAAAATAATTCTGACTTTGTATAGCTTGGATAACACTATGTGGCATCTAGCTCAATATGCAAACGGGTATTGTCATTCTCAATAGCCAGCCTAATTCCGTCTATCAATGCTCATAATTCAGCTGCAAGAGCTTTAGCTTTCGGGCTAAGGAGGGTAGGAAGTTCAGCATGATGCTTCACGATCAACAACTTTCTAACTAGAAGCAATTTCGAACGCAGCAGTGGATTGGGCACAGATACTGGACAGGCCACTCATCGCTGCTCTCTCCTTTTCGTTGCATACTTTTGTTTCTTTAATCAGGTGTTAATGCTAAACATCAAGGCTGAAGTATATTGGAAAATTACCAGCAACCGATCATAAAATGACTCAACATTCTGCGCGGAGAAGCTATGCTCCCAACCATAGTCCGAATTGCTCATGATCCATAAAGGAAGTTTCTTCTTATTCGATATGGGCATTTGTTACAAGCATGTCATTCGATAGGTACATATAAATATGTGATAAGCATAGCATAAAGAACTAGGCGTCAGACCATGTAATGTCGAGCCAGCCCCAATTGTCCTTGGACACACCCAGGGCCTCCCATACAGCTCTGGACGCATCGACGATGTTGTTATCGCATGGAGGTTGGTAATCATGGTCTTCATCACATCCCATGGTCGAGTCGCATTCGTCCACCACCATAGCCTGGGTGCTCCTCCCGTTGCCGTAGATCGTTATTTTCCTGAGACACCTGCTCATGTTATCAAACCACCCTGTGGATAGTGCCACGACCGGCGTGTCATCAGAATGGTAGTGGTTGTCGCACTCAGATGGGCCACCTCCATCTCCGCCCTTCTCAAAGCTGTTCAGGGTGAGGTGGGCCCTGGTGCGGCCCGACACCGGCGGAGAACACTTGTAGATCGGGTACATTTGGCCGTTTTTGCAACATTCCGAGTCGTCCCCTGTGTTGCATTGCCCAGGAGGGGGATTCTTTCCTCTGATTCTGCCGCTCGGTCTGCAAGACTGACCTTGAACTTCCATGCAGCTCATAGCCAGAAGAACAAGAAGCGATGAGGCCAAGCATTTCAAGCTGAAGCTGGTCATCTTCACTGTCTTTGTAAGATGTTCTTGCCTTTTAGCTCTCGATGCTAGAAAAAGGTTTCACGTAGAGCTATATATAAGAGATCAAAGGTTGTACTCAAAAGACGTCACAATCTGGCATGAAAGTATTTAAAGGTAATTTAAAGCTGCATAATCCAGAAGGAACTAACGATGGTTACTTCTCATCAACATAAGAGGCACGGCATTACTACGAAGAAGCAAAACAGTGGACTGTTATCTCATATATACTTCATCCATCCTCCAACGGACGAAAAGAACTTGGATTTGTCTGACCGAGACTTTGTCCGATTCTCATTAGAATCCCAGAGACATGATTAAACATTTGATTTGTAGAAGTCCAGATTGGAATCGTCTTCTAATTGCTAGCAAACAAGGTTCCATTCCCGTTACGGAATTCATTTGCCGCCTCAAGATCCTTAAATACACCCATTTAACCATTAAAGGTTTAAAACTTTGAACAAACAAAAGACACAACTAAACGTCTCCGCGAGACTGACATCTTTTCCTCTGTTTTTAGCAGAATCTCAAACTGTAAAACAAACTATCAGCCTGCTTTACTTGCTACATATATAACTACAATAAAAGTTTGATGAAGGGGTCTTGTAATGCTCAACATTCCAATTTTGGTGATCTATATGTTAAAAGAGTGGAAAAAGGAGCTACATCATCGGATTTTGAGGACAACTGCGATTCACTTGCAAGTAGGACAATCATACCGTCTCCTTTGCTTTGTCTATTCCTGCAAGTAGACAGATCGTTACAAAATCAGGAAAAAGGAACCACCGAAAATTTAATTCCGTGGCAGGGACTCAAACCCGGCAAGAACTTGGATTCCTCGCGGAACGATACTTTGTCTGATTCTCATCCAAATCCCAGAGACAAGTTTACACATTCAATCGGCAGACCCGCAGATTGGAATCGTCATTCTAATTGCCAGCAAACAAGGTTCCATTCCCGTTACGGAACTCATTTGCCGCCTTAAGATCCTAAAATGAACCATTAAAGGTTTTAAACTTGGACCAACAAAAGACATAACCAAACGTCTCCCTGATACTACTGGCATCTTTTCCCCTGTTTTTGGCAGAATCTCAAACTGTAAAAACATTTATCAGCCTGTTTTGCTCGCTACACATATAACGACAATTAAAATTTGATAATTGCGTCCTGCAACTGACCAAAATTCCAATTTCGGTGATCTACATGTCATGAGAGTAAATGATGAAAAATTGAAAAAAGAGATACATTATCGGATTTTGAGGACAACCATACGGTATCCTTTTCTTTGTCTATGCCTTGTCAGTTTCCATAATGGACCGGTGGTGACAGATCATTACTAAATGAGGAAAGAAGACGAGGAGCAAGGCAAAAATAGAAGAAGTTCCGTTGCCGGGACTTGAACCCGGGTCTCTCGGGTGAGAGCCGAGTATCCTAACCAACTAGACTACAACGGATCTTGCAAGATCAGTACAAACAAATACATAAGACACAAACAAACATTCTCTCCTAGCTTTGTTCAAACGAACATACAATTCAGCCTCCATGCATGACTAAGATGGCCAATCGTGATTAGTGCAAAGCAAACAGTCAAGCTGCGTGATCACATAAGCAAACCCTCCACATTTGATCTTTAATTTTCCAAATAATCATCAACAAGTTAGAGAACTGAGTTCATAAATATCCTTGACTTATCTGCTTTAGTTAATTTTTTTTTCTTTTATCTTCCTTTTGTATCTTGACAGTTCCTTCACATAAGAAATGGGGTAATGAAGTTTTTCACATTTGAAATTTTAACTTTTTTTTTGGGCAGAAGCCATCCAAAACTCCAAATTATGCCCACCGTGACATATTTACTCTTAACCTTTTTTTTTGGTGATATCAAAAACTCTAAATTTTTACATCTGTGACACATTTACCTCAAAATTTGTACAGTGTAATATATTTATCCCAAACATTTTTTTTAACATCAAAAACCCAAAATATATATCCGTATGATATGCTTATACCGAAATTATGATGTCACAGATTTTTTTTTGTTGATATTTTTAGTGTCAAAGTTAAGAATTTGTGATAATGAATCACATAAGTATAAGTTTGAGGTTTTTTGTGTTATAAAAAAATTGAGGTAAATGTGTCACACGGATACAAATTTAAAATTTTTTATGTCACAAAATATAGTTCATGGTAAACTGTGTCACAATGAACAAAATTGAAGATCTTTTATAACTTTTTCCTTATTTTAATTACAGTTTGTTTCTAAGTTCAAAATCACGTGCAAGCATTTCGACATGAAATTCAAATGTGGTGATTGGGAAGGGCCTTTTAGGCTAAAGGCCCAACCAGGTGGGCCTTACCTTTCCTAGTTTGCTTTTTCAAGACAGAAACAAACAAGCTGGCGAAGTACACGGAGAACCAACCTTTGGCAGCTGAATCAGATGGAGTGAGAACATGGTCATGACTCCTAATTCCTAAATTGGACACAAGCTCGAGCAGATGATCACCTGTCAGAAGCCAAGAAATGAATACTAAAATTAACCCCTTAATTTTCCCTTAAAACACTCTCTCCCAGTCACCTCCCTCCTCTTCCCCTCGCAAATTGTCCTCCTCAATATACTTCAGATTTATATAACCGGTGGTCTCTTCGTTCATTGTTCTTCAGTCTTCTCAATCTTTCACTTTTCTGCTTCTACTTCTCATCAGGGCCATCTCTCATTGGCAGGCATCAACATGGTATCGCTTTGCCCCTATCCTCCACCTTCTAGTAAAGCCCTTCTTTCATTTTTCTTCCGTTATGCACGTTTTAGTGCACATTTTTATGTTTTTCAAGGCTTTAACAAAATCGGTCTGCATAAAAATTGATGCGCAATTTCTTTTGTGACCAAGGATGTGCAAACTAGAATAATCTTTTGTGTGATGCACCGGATCAATCAGCATCGGTGAATGTCTGATCTGGAGATTGCATGTTCTAAGGACTTCAAAAGAATTAGAACCCATGTTGGTCACTTGGTATCTTATATAAGTTTTTCGACAATATTGATGTAATTCTCATGTTGAGCCATTGTATAATGACCAAATAATTGCTTTCGCCATTCAATAAATGCATGCTAATAGCATTTTAATGATTGCGAGCATGAAATGATCGTTTGGTTATTACACAATATATGTACAGGCGAATTCGTCATCTGGAATGGCAGTGGACGACGAGTGCAAGCTTAAGTTCTTGGAGCTAAAAGCCAAGAGGATTTATAGATTCATTGTGTTCAAGATTGAAGAAAAGATCCAACAGGTGACGATAGAGAAACTCGGTAGTCCAGACGAAACCTACGACGATTTCGCTGCTAGTTTGCCTGCCGATGAGTGCCGATACGCTGTGTTTGACTTTGATTTCACGACTGATGAGAATTGCCAGAAAAGCAAGATTTTCTTCATTGCATGGTGAGAAGAATATTTCTCGTTTTGCGCTATGATTAGTTGAAGCTTTGTACGGATCGTACTTTTAAAAGATATTGACAGTAACTTCATAAAGAAAATTAGTCTCTAGAATTACCTGCTTCTTGTCAGAGAAACAGAGTTAAGAGGATCCTATTGATGACATTCATCCATTCCTGGTCCAAGTTGTGGAGTCTAATGGAGTACCTGATGCATTTCATCTATTAGCTCATCATTTTCAACTTGTCTCTTAGGTCGCCTGATACATCACGGGTGAGGAGCAAGATGCTCTACGCCAGCTCCAAAGACAGATTTAAGAGAGAATTGGACGGCATTCAAGTCGAGCTGCAAGCTACTGATCCTAGTGAGATGAGCATCGACATCGTAAGAGGACGAGCGCTCTAATCAGTTGAACCTCCGATGCCTACTCTCTATGATCTTGAGCCCCTCCACATCATTTTTCTTTGTAGGGTGCTCGTTTTCTTCTTTGATGGTCCGTCACGCATGTACCATTCTACTGAACGGAAACTAGCATCCATTTGGTCATGTTCGTCCCTTCCACACATGTTGTTTCTTTCTTCTTTGTGGCTTAACAAATAACGTGTACGATGACCTGCATTAATCTTCCTCACATGAGAAATTCAACTCAGTGGAATGTATTGTGTTCTGATGCTATTAGTTTGACCAGACCAATCTTTCAGTGTTATATATATAGACCTAGATAGAGAAGACGACACAAACTCCATGTAGAGATGCAACATTTATTCGTATTTACTGCGACCTGTGTGTTACTCATGCTTCCATGTCTGATCCATAGGAAACGTTTACCAACAGCCTAGATATTTGGACATAAGAATATGAAGTTTGAAAAACCCAAAAACATTAAGGTGCTTGACTGAAAACTATCTCTGAGAATGGCGAACAAAGTTAATTAGCATTCATCGGTTCTTGTTCATTTTCTCCCAGTATTTGGCTTCCCACCGCTCCACTTGTCTTGAGACGCTCTCTTTCCTCCCAAGAAAGGCTTGAAGTTCTCCCGGCTCATAAGGCGACGGCAACGTGCACGGAAGTGAATCACTGGGGGACTTCACCCTCGTTTCGAGCATGTTCTTTCTAAAAACCCCTTTAGCAGGGCACGCCATTGTCTCTGTACAGTATTGGATCGCTCTTGAAGGTATCTCTGGCTTGTATGTAAGAAGTTTGCCGTATCCGGTCAGAAGATGAAACATGTAATCGTATACATTCTTCATCTTTAGACCCTCCTCCATGAATTTGCTTCCACTCTCCCCAATAACCTGTGCCTGTTTAATCATGCGATCCACAATCTCGTTTGCTGAGAACCAAAGGAACAGAAAACAGAGAGGGCAAAACAATGAACTCGAGAAGATTTTCCTTACCTCTTGAGGGTGATTGTTGCCCCATTCAACTGCAAACTTGATATCTCTGCACTTGTTGTCTGGCCTAATGGGCCAGTAATGCTCCAAGGGGATCATCCCTCTTGTGAAAAAATCGAGGAACTCGGGCTTTACCATCAAGGTCATTGAGTTGCAAGCCATAATGTACTTCTCGCTCACCGACCACGCCTCTCCTTCCACGTAAATCTTATACCTTTTACAAGAATTTTGTCAAAGCAGCGAGGTAAATCGGTCAGTCTTTGTGGGGAAGGACGAAGAAAAAAACTCAGGAGGGTCCATTAGCTTACCTGTGGGTGCATTGGTCTTCTAATTTTGATTGCTTGAATCCTTGACTAACTTCACGAGACCATTCCTGGTTGTGAACCAGACTGTCATTTTCACATTCTAATCATCACTATATACTTCTTTGTAACCTCCTAAAACGAGGATACATGTAATGCGACCCAGCTTAGTTAAGAAAAAGGCGCATGGGCCTTCTTGCAATTTGCATTTAGTATACTCTAGCCCCTTTCAAGCGACTCTAAATCTCCCTCAGCTTGAATTACTTTCAAGTAAACAGGCTAACTTTGGCTCAAGTACTAGCCAACTTGCCGAGTAAGTGCTGCCAATATCTTCTGCTTTATGCGGCATGCTGAAAACGATTTGCTTGCATATACTAAAGCCAGGGTGTTTCAAGAAACTCAGGGATAAATTTTCTAGTGTGACAGGACCGACTGACTGAAGTGAATTTACCTGGTGATAGAGATGAGCTTTCCAGTCCCGTCCACTGGTTGCATTGCACTTCATTAGGTCTCGCCTGGTGGCTGCAACGCCTGTGTTGCCTTTCCAGTAAGCATAAGGCACTTTATCGTTCCACTCGATTCTCTCGGAGTTCTGTCTAATGGCTCTCACAGTACTTTCCCACGGCCCTATGTTGATCTCAGCCCTATGTCAAGGCAAAATAAAACCAATAGAAAGCGAAAATTCTTGACTAGTATTCCAAAAGCAAGTCGATTTTCCAAAATATATTCAAACAACCTAAGGATCAATTTCATAACTAGATAGCGTAAGGCCTTACCATCCCCAGAATGACCAATCAGGAAAGATGATGTCAAAGGCCGACTGATTTCCACAGAAGCGGAACAGTGGTGGAGGCGACGTGGCATTCAGCCCCCGGTAATCGCTCTTCATGATCACCGGCTGGTCATTGCAAAAAAACATCAACTCAAGATCCGGTATTTTTCCTGGGTACAACCTCAGGAGCTGCACAATCCCCCATATTGTTCCCACATCTCTTGTTTGGTAGGACTTCCTGAAGTGCTCCACATAGACCCTCCCCTTGAGAATCACCAGCCTGTAGTGTGCAAAGTCTCTTGTCCTCTCCACCATTTCCTTCGTGATTCCCGTGCCTTTCCAGGCCCGGAGATCCTCGTGGATCCACCGGAAGTACTCTGGGCACTCTGTGGCATGCAAGTCCGTGGGTTGGAACGTTGTTGGATAATCCGTTGGGCATGTCTGCGGCTTGGTAGCATTGGTGCAGCTGAGAGGGTACTTGATCTTTTGGGACGACTGCGGCGAATTTTCCAGGCTTTTATTGACATTAAATACTTCCCTCAATGAGCCACCTGGAAAAATAAACTGCAATACACGAGAAACCAAGACAAAGATATAATTTGTTAGACTTGGAACGCAAGAATGTTTATTCCACATCTAATTTCTTTTGGTACTTTCAGTATCTAATAACAGAGTGCAAACTTCTGTTTTTGAGAAGTTTGCAAGCTGATCTGGATCAGCTAGTAAAGACACAGACGTGCAGCGTCTAAAGTTAGCTAATGTGCACATTTTTTTCTGGGCAACAGATTTTCCTTTGCAACCTAGTGGCTATGTGCTAACTTTATTAATGGCAATCATCCTTTGTTTCATGTCTGATTGATCAGGAAATCAGTGATTCACACGAGAAGATAATGAAAAATTAAGTAAGTGAAAGAAGGTAAGTGGTGCTGAACTTACAATATCTAGCCCAGAGATGATGCAGCCGCTGAGAACTATGATCGAGAATAAGATGAAAACAGCAGCTGAAGCCGACACCTTTAGCAACCGAGGAGTTCTTTTGGACGATGGCAAACCATGGAGCTTCTCCTCCTCCATTTGATCTTAGCTAAAGACTCGCTCAGTCCACCAACTTTACTTCATGGTCATCAAACCAAGAATGTCATGCTCCTGCTTAAGCATTCACCGTTCATTCACATATTACTACCACTAATTGAACCCGTTTGAATTGAAGGCGATCTAATCTATAATTTGTTTTGAAGCCACATGATTAGCCCATGTTGAAGCGAAATCCACCCCTTGGCAATACTGCCTTGCTTGGAGCCTACTGTTTCATTCTCTTCCTGGAAATTAGATCGGGTTCAGAGTCTAGTTTGACTGGACTAGCACGGAAGAAAAGTTGGTCTATTAGACTTTAACAAGCCCATACATGTTAATCAAATTCAATGCTTCTCCATTAAGGAAGCTCCATCACATGTGTAATGCTTTTCTTGAAAACTACTGCACAGGAGAAGACAAGTTTTGGGCTCTGCACCTAGAGAACGACACTTGCAGACTTGTCAAGTTTTTGCTCCCCATTTTTCGGGTTAATGCCCAGAGAGAAACCCATTTCCGTTTAGGTCATTTGCTAAGCAAGACCTGAGTTAAAAGTGGTTGACTTTCTGGCCACCCTCTTTTTGCCCCACGAAGGAACACAAGAAAAAGTGTAGTTTGTGCAAGTCCTTTTACGCAAGAGATAACGATGACGGTACAATTTCTCCCCAGATCTTAGGACGAAGATGGAGTGGCTATTCATCCATTAGACATGATACACGTCGCCGTGAAGACGATGCAAAGTTTTAATGCTGTGTCAGCTCGGTCGTGCTAGAAGTTTTTGAACATGGACCAAAAAAAGATTTATGAAAGGGAAAGGACACCTTTTCCATCAATGTTCGTCCCAAGTCACTGACTCTAGTCCGAATCCGTGGTCATTGATCGAGCGAATAATCAAACGAAGAACACTCAACGTCAAGAGAGTCCACAGAGAAATTGCAAGGACGGGTCCATGCGAACCAGGTTTGGGCCTAACTCTTCTTTCTTCCAAATGAACCTAAGTTAGGCCAGTCGTGCCTAACTTCTCTTACATCCGAGGGTTCTTTCTTCCGATTATGGAGTGGTAAGCAAAGAGGTACTCTCTCTCTCTCTCTCTTCTCTTACATCCGAGGGTTCTTTCTTCCGATTATGGAGTGGTAACAAATCTAAGCCTAACTTCTTTTGGCCAAGCAAAGAGGTATTCTCTCTCTCTCTCTAACAATGCAAAATTTAAAGATAGTTATAATATAATGCGGAAGCTAACCAGACCTTACAATTGAATCAATGCAAAAACACCACAGATATGAATGAAGAATTATAAAAGATACCAAATTTTTTTACATCATTCGGTTCGAGTGTCTATACTTATATCCACATAGAAGAGCCATTAATAAATATTCCATTGTCGACACACTATGAGTGTTTTAAACTCTTAGATGAAGCTCAAAATAAACTTACAAGTATTGTCTCATGGTCTCTCACAGGAAATTAATTCAGAATAACTCACAGAGAAAATCCAATATTATTCTTGTTTACTCCATTTACAACTAAAACCAAGATTGTCTGTATGTCCTTTCTCTCTGTTCTTCCGTGTCGCTGCTCGTCCGAAGGAATCCACGCCCGTCCTTGCGTGCCCTTGTTATTGCTTTTCCCTCGTGTACCACTACCACAAGTAAGGGAAATAATGAAGCAAAATCCATGCTTTCGCTTCTTTACTAACGATGACCTTTTAATTCTTGGATAAGATAGAAGAACAAACTTTCAACCGCAAAAGCGAATGATTTGATCCTCTTCTTCTTTTTTTCCTCCTTTCATATTTATCCAATCATATCGAGTTTCATGAATACCTTCAAGACAATCTAACAATTTAAACCTTGAATTTTCATGTTTTGGTTCCATTGAAAAGACCATGTCTTGATAGGGTAATTTGATTTAATTTAAAGGTGAACTAAATCTTTGATGATTTATGTGGCGACCTCTCCGAACAATACACCACTACGATTGGCTAATGAATTATTATGATTTTTTTTTATACCAAGGAATCCACCACGAACCTTCCGCACCAAAGGGGTCGAGCCCCTATACCTCGGGGGAGACTAGCACATGACCTCAACATCATGGCCTCCTACTTAAGATGCTAACAATTGCAGGTTTCGAACCCACGACCTCGGCAATGAGAGAGAAGCTCTCAACCAACACAACTATCCACCATTGAATATAGATTATTAGGATTAAACCTCTCCTAAACCCATAAAACCATAAGTAAATATTTCATGGACTAAACCTACCAGACGTTGTCAAAGTAGGAAAATTTTCCTAATTTGAAAGAATATATCTGAATTTTTCAAGTATAATATTTCATGTAATTTTTAGATATTCAAATAAGTCAATACAAATTTCAAATGAGGAAATTGTTGCAAATTATATTTGAAATCAGATAATTACCTAATTAAAAAAATTCGCACAGATATTGATTTGAACTTCAGATTGTTGGCGCGAAATCAGATGAGGTGGCCACAGCCGTGGATGTTGCGTGCACAAGGGGCTGTTGGTTGTAGGTGGACGACAAGACAGCGGCTCGGATAGGCGGAGCCGACGGCCGTGGGCAGTGTCCAAGTGCAGCCGCGGCAAGGGTGAGGTTGCAGCGACAAAGCTGCGGTGAGGGTGAGGTCGTGGCGGTGGAGCAACGACAGCGTAAATTGGATGGCCTAAAGGGGTGATCGCCAGCCACAGATCCTCTCAAGTTTCTTACATGTTTCTCTCTCAATTTTCTAAAGTGTGTTCTGAAATTCTAATCGCCGATTGGAAACCGCAATGGGGGTGAGGTCACGGCGGTAGAGCCACAACAACACGGGCGGATGGTGTCAGGGGGTGATCGCCGACCATGGATCCTTTCCTAATTCTCACATATTTCTCTCTCAGTTTTCTAGAGTGTGTTTTGAAATTCTAATTGCCAATTGGAAACTATGAGTTGGCCGTTTACAATTAAGGATGGGATAAATTCACTAAAAATTTAACACGAAAGTGCAAGTGAGTCCTAAGATTTGTAAAAAGTACAATTGAATTTTAAAACCTGTTAAGTTGATTTAGTCAAGTCCCTCCGTTAGATCCATCTAAATTAATGAATAGAAAATGTTGACGTGGATGTCAGGAAAAATGAAACGTCGGCATTTTATATTCATCAAATTAGACAGAATTAACAAAAGACTTGATTGAATCAACTTGATAAATTTTAGGGCTCGATTACACTTTCGTGCCAAGTTGTAGGACTTTTGGACTCATCCCATTAAGGATCTCAAATTTTTGGAATTTGTATAGTTGACCCTAGAATTTGGGAATCCTTTCAATTAAGTTCTCGGAGGGTCAAAATTGCAAAATTGTTCTCCAATTGGAAGATGAATTTTGGCTAGACCCTCAATTAAAGTGGATTGGCCAAAATTCCCTTACTTGTGAGTTTGGAATTTGCAAGTCTCAACTTATTTCAATGATTTATTGTAATTAATTTGAAGGCAAGACTTGTGAAAGTACTTAAATATAAATCAACACATTCACCTAACGGTTTAAACTTTTAGGACAGTTAGCAGTGGCATTACAAAAATTCACATGGTATTAGAGCCGGAGGTCCTGAGCTCAAATCTTCCCAAGTCCCTATTCTACCTCCCAAACAAAAAAATATTTCCACGCTTAGTAAAAGTACTTAAATATAAATACACGCATTCACCTAACGGCTTAAGCTTTTAGGACAGTCGGTACTGGTACTACAAAAATTTGACAATACTAATTAATAAGTTAAATTCACTTTAATTGAGGCTCAAATCATCTCAAATTAAGGACTGAAAATTCAGTCTACTTCTCCTAGGTGCTAGCCGAAAATCCTTAAGCTGTAGACCAGATCCATGCAAGAAATTTCAGTTCATGTCATTGCTAGTTCGACGCTAAATGTTATCATAAATGTTTAAGACAATATATTATGTAATGTTTTAAAATATCTTTGTTTAGAAATAAATAATTAATTCCTAAAGTTCTATGAAATGTGAACTTAAATGAGTCGTCAATTAGGTGTTGATACTTTAGATCATGTTTCCTTAAGATATCATTTCACAATTATTTTTTTATCGAAAGGTCGGTTTCAAGATCTCAGCATGTAGAAACTTTTTCATTACAAGTTCCCTAATGAGTCGGCGGATAAAATTGTTTGAGAAGTGGCCTAATCAGCGGCAGATTCTTTTTATTTAGTTCGATCCGATGGTGTATGTTAAAATTCAATTCGAATCATGATCTAAATTGCTGTGTGCTGACATTTTTCTCCTCTTCTTTTATTCATTTATTTATTTATGTACTTGTGATTGATGCTTACCTGACATAGAATTGCCACATTCACCATCTTAGCCGAAAGTGGATGAATTATTGGATTATCAACCATCAATTGAAATCAAAATAAAATAAAGTGATCGAATAAGGCAAAAAATTAGAGCTGCTTCTCAAGATTCTTCCAGTATTCAGCCTCCTGCATCTCTACTTGCCTAGTGACCCTCTCTTTTCTCTCAATGAAAGCTTTGAACTCAAGAGGGTCGTAAGGAGGCGGCAACCAGCACGGAAGCGCATCGCTAGGTGACTCCACCATCGACTCGACCATGAACTTCCTCAGAAGCCCATCGGCCGGGCACGCCATCACTTCGGAACACATCTCAGCCACTCCCGGAGGCACCTTCACCTCGAACTTCAGAAGCTTTGCGTATTCACTGAGCAGGTGAAGCATGTAATCATAGACGTACTTCAGCTTCAGACTCTCCTCGACGAACTTGGTCCCACTCTCGCCGATCCTCTGTGCCTGTTCGATTGTCAAGTTGCAACAACTTGAGAAAAGAATGTAATGAAGGCCTAGAGCAAACTACGGGACTGTTGCTAACCTCCTCAGTGTGATTGTTTCCCCACTCAACAGCAAATTTGATATCTCTGCACTTATTATTGGGCCTAATTGGCCAATAATGCGCCATTGGCATCATCCCTCTTATGAAATAATCGTAGTACTCAGGCTTTATCAGCAAGGTCATAGAATCGCATGCCAAAATGTACTTCTCACTTACCGACCAGCCGATTCCTTCTATGTAGATCTTGTACCTTCATGCAGGCAATTACAGATTTTATTTTGTAAGTGCCAAGCTATTAAAGATTATGCGTAGGTCTGACCATGTAAACCTACAAATCTGAAATTCTGTAAGAGGTAAAAGACAATGAGATCGAAGGCCCTAACACTCACCTATGTGTGCACTGGTCTTCTAGACTTGAGTGCTTGAATCCGTCCACGACTTCGTGACGCCAGTCCTGAATAATAACCAACGTTAGAATTATGTAATGACCTTTCATCTCTTGATCTCGGTCGTAGGAACCATAGTGGAAATATGTAACTCCATCAAAATCATAGTCGTGTGCAGAGAGGCAATTACTTGTGCATACACGCGAGCTTTCCAATCGATTCTCGATCGGTGGTTGCACCTGAAGAGATCGCGCCTGGTCTCAGCCAGTCCGTAGTTGCCTTTCCAGAAAGCATAGGGCTCTCTGTCCTTCCACTTGATCAGCTCCGCCTTGCCTTTTATGGCTGCTAAAATGTCTTTCCATGGCTTTATGTTCACTTCAGGCCTAACCATGCGCATAGAGAAAAATTCAATGCTATCTTCGAAAATTCATAATATAAATGATGCAGCAAATGGTGAATGATGGGTTTGTGACAGATTGGTAGGAGTTTATGAGAACTGTGAACCGATAATCTTTTTAGGCTATTACCAACCCCAGAAGGACCAATCTGGGAAAGGGACATCGAAGGTCGTGTTGTGCCCGCAATAGTGGAACAACGGCGGGACCTCCTCTGCTTTTGAGCCCTGGTAATCTTGCTTCAGGATCAGCGGCTTGTCCTCGCAGTTGAACATGAGCTCCAAGTCTGGCACCTTCCCAGGGTACAACCTCAGGAGCTGCAAAATCCCCCAGATGGTGAACACGTCTCTTGTCTGGAAGGCGGGCTTGTACTTCTCCACATAAGCCTTTCCCTTAAGTATCACGAGCCGAAACTGCGCGTGCTCTTTGCTGTTTTCCAACATTTCCCGTGTGATCCCTGTGTCCTTCCAGGGCTGAAGATCCTCGTGGATCCACCGGAAGTACTCCGGACATCCCTCAGTGTATATATTGTTAACTCGATGAGTCGAAGGATAATTCATCGGGCATGTCTGCAGCATGGTGTTGTTCATGCAGACGAGTGGGTATCCTAATTTCCCAGTGGAATTCCCGGGGCTTTCCCCAGTCGTAGTCCTGAAAAAGAAAGCGCCTGTCAAAGTAGACTGCAATACAAAATAAGGAAAATCAGTATAGATGCAATGGTTACGCGGTCACGGAACATGAGATCAGAATCTGCAGATAATTTTCGCTTTATAGCTAACAAACTTATATTTGAAGTTTAGATCGCCATACTATCCTAGTGACCCAACAGGGCGCAGGAAAAGATTGGAGAGAAAAAGGAAATAAAAATCAAGACTTCGATAATAGTGTACATGATACATCAAGAACGTGCTATTATGCTCTAGGAATACAGCAGTACTATCAAAGAAGTGATGGAAATGCGAAACAAAAAGTGGCTTTAGATCAATATGAAGCTTACAGTGTCTATCCAGGAAACGAAGAAGCCAGACAGAATAAACACGACAGACAACGTCAAGACAGTGGCCGAAGCCCATGTCTTCTTCACCGGTTGACGACTCTTGGTCCCGTAATAACATTCAGCGGACTGTTCTTCTTCCATGGATGATCGACCACCTCAACCTCGCTCTCTGTGCTCTCCGGACGATGGGAACGAAGCTAGAAGTACTTAGGAGCATTAAATTTCCTAAATCTGGAAACTCATTTCGAAAGGCTGATTAATTGATTAATACGCATTTGATCGAAGTCAACGATGCCTCTCAATGAAGGAAGCCGTCCCCACATATTGATGCCGTAGTTTTCTCGAAATCCAGTGCACGATTGCCGCAGACTTCTCTTTTGGTGTTGACGCAATTAGAGGAAGATTCGATGACCGGAAGGCCTTTTTTTCTCTGGTTCGATTTTCTGGGAAAGGGTTGTTTGACTTCATGCACAAGTGATTGACTTCCTAGTTCCCTTTATGTATTCATGAAGGAACGACTAACGAGTTTGAATAGTTCCAATGCCCGAGAGCCACGATTGATCTAATTAACTTGTTCTTCTTTTTTTTCTTTTGGGGTATGGAGGGCATTGGGTAGGATAATGGGTCAACATTCATGCATCAAGACCAAGTTAATTTCTTCGTCCGGTCCAAGGCAAACCATCCTGATCGGTTAATGATATAATCAATGGTTCGAAATATATAATTAAGGGCCACGAAGTCGAATCTAAAAGAACTTGTGCATGTCGCACCTACCGTTTAAGACAGTTTTCTGTGGATCAATCTCGATCTCCCATACTTCATGTTGTATTTATGGTGGGTTAATAGATCAATGGAAAATCGAGACACGTTATTTACATTCACGCATCTCATCGATTTCTAGAGTTCATGTATCTCTTGAATTCGTGTATCTACTTATTTCTAGAATTCATGTATTTATTGGATTCACAAATCTACTTAATTATTAATTCATGTATTTTTAGATCCTTGTATATATTTATTTCTGATTCATGAACTGTTTATGTAAATGAATTCAAGAACTCTATAAATAGACTTGAAATTATGTTCCAACAACTCAAGAAAAACACCTTCACATCGTCTCTCTTCAAGTTTCTCTAAGTGTGTTGGTGTCAAGAAGTGTTTGACAAAGTTCTGTTCGTATAGTGAGGTGTTGTATTTTGGGAGGCGAAGTTCGTGAAGCTGTTTAACGCTGTTGGCAAGAACTAATCGTCTTAAAGACATTTGGTTTGCCGTAAATCCCATCCAATTACTATTTTATTTGTTATCACTCTCTTGATTTAGTTTTCTGGTGATGACAAAACAGTTTTACAATTTTTTCCCCCAATCTTCTTCTTATTCTTTTTCTCTTTTTCCTCTATCAATCCCAACACTACAAACACCGCGTTCGGGAATAATACTCATTAGCACCAAGAATCTATCATTTACGGACAATAAAATTGACGAGAAAGAGCCTCAAATAACCAATAAAAACAGTATTAAACAATATAATTTACTTGCTTTTCGGACCTTGTCGTTGGTTAAATTCCAACGTTGTAGTTATGTTTAAATTGAAGTTGTCAATTCCCTTATTTGCTTATGACATTTCGTGTTTGGAATTGGCCCGGAACTTGTCTCCTTTAACTAAAAGCCGGATAATTACTTTCGGTGAGAGATATTTCGTCGCAGCAGAAATTTTGGAACAATTATATGAATAGGTGATTTTGAGAGAGATGTGAAAAAGAGAAGGCTAGCGATGCCTGTCCAGGATATGAAGACCACAGGGACTACAATCTTTCGAATCCATGCGGCAAGAGTCATTGCTTTCCACAATTGATGATCAATCTCTCACTTTGGTTTGAGCAAGATGTATATGAAGATTTAGATAGACACAGGGATGTAGAAAACATAGAATATATGATAATTGTATGTTTTGATTTATGAATTGTGTGTTCTACGATATGACTAATTAACTGCATACATACATACATACATGGAAAGAATCTCAAATAATAATATTGACAATAGAATTGGTAATCACCGGTAGAGATGACGTCTGAATCAATCTTGGATTGTTTATCATACGGATATTTGGACTGTGTTTTGATTCTAGTGCGAGGTGGAGATAATGTTTAAATCGATCTTTGATTGCTTAGCAAGTAAATATTCTAATTGTGCTCTGACTTTAATGCGAGCTGGAGATAACGTTTGATTCTGGTGCAAACTGGGACAACTAGTAGTGGACTGGGCTAACAGATTTCATTATGAGACATCGATATTAATCCTTGAAGCCATAATTAAGCTTAAGCACTCACTAGGGAAGCGAATGAAGAGGATGTCAGATTGTGTTAGACATTGGCGTTAGCATTTGTAATTTGGGATGTAATAATTTGTGGGGACGATTATAGGGGAGTGCAACGACAATGGGATGAGCTACATGAATTTTTCAATCGAATAACTGGGTTAATACAAGTGGTAACGGGCATGGAACTTTCGTGTTCCTAGTTGATCTCTCGTACCTGACTCAACATTACAAACCTATTTTCTAGTAGCTTTTATCCTTGGACATATTCATCGCCGCAAACTTTAATAAAATCTCAATGAGACTGAACTGATTGATATTAACACTCTTGATCAATTTTCATTATGCTTCGTAGTGCCTCGAAATAGTATGTCAGTAAACATATCTGCAACTGGATCCTTGGTTTTGCAATGATTGAGCTCGATCTCTTCGTTGTTTTGCACTATTTGTATGAAGTGATAGTTGATGGCATTACGGTTGGTTCTTTTGTGGAAAATCTTTTTCTTGAAAGGGACCGCCCACTTGTTGCAAAATATAAGAGTTGGTTCAGTTTGCACTTCTCCAATGCCTTCTAGTATTATTCGAAGCCATAATGCTTGGCTAGTAGTGGTAGAAGCTATGGTGTACTTAGGCCTATGTAGTAGATTGGAAAACTGAGTCTTGCTTTTTGGATGTCCTGGAGATCATTCCAACATCTCGTGTGAATATGTGTACGGTGCTATACCTCCTATAGTCAGCTAAGCCAGCCGGCCATTGTCGAAGTAGCCAAGCAGGCTTGCCATTGCACTTGAATCTTACCAAATATAATGATCTGTTTTTTTTTTTTTGTAACCGAAGACTCCACCAAGAGTCTTCCGTGCCCGGATGACACCAAAGAAATGTAATAATCTGTTGTTCCTCGTAAATCTTGGAAATCTTGTTGCAGTTCAAAATCTTTACCAAATGCCAAAATCTGTTCTTCCACGTAAATCTTATAACTCTTGGAGCGATTCCAAAGTGAAAGTTGCTTCTACTTTGCACAAAGCATGGTGATAGATTGGTTTTGTACATGGTGTTTACGCTTAAGCCATGAGTTATCGTAAGGACTCTTGTGGCAATTCCAAGTCCTAACCAAATATCATTATATGTTTTTATCGGTAAATCTTAGACCCTTTGCGCCGTTCCTAAGTGAAGTTGGCTTCTACTTTGCATAAAGTGTGACATTAGCGTTTATAATGAGTTATAGGCCCAACTTCAATTTAGATCATATTAAATATTTTACATCACATCAATCTTTCACTATGATACTTTTCTAACCCAACTGACACGTGAAACTTGGAGGTGACAAAATGGGCAAAAAATCTATATTTTAACTCATATTGGATAATGTGAGTCATAAATGGGTCGGCTTAAAAGATTAAATGGGTCACTTAATAATTAATGAAACTTAAATCGGTTCTAAATGAATCATAAATCTATTACCTGATCAATTTTAAATGATATTAACCAATTATTTTAAATGTTATTAATAAGTCATTTTTAGACTATGAAACTTATTTAAATATAAAAATTTGATTATTTTAAAATTGCTCTTTTTTTTCTTTTATCTTTTTCTCCTTTTTCCCTCTTCCTAATTTGGTCACCGGCCAAGAGGGGAGGGATGAACTCACTAGACTCCAACGATTGGAAGAGGAAAAATCAATATTTATATATATATATAAATTAAAATTTAGAAAAAAATTAAAAAATTAGAAAAATTATCAAATAAATCGTATCGCATAAAATTATTTTGACAATACATTTTTAAAAAAATCATGAAGAAAATTTTCTTGGACTTGATTAAATATGGCAGTATTTTCGCAATATGGATCGAGTCGAGTATGAGTCAGGTCAAGTATGTGTATGGATCGCTAAAATAGTATTGTATGAAAATGGGTCAAAATAGGTTGGTCAATATGGATTGGATTATTTTTTACCCAAATCGACCTACTCATTTGACGCCCCTAGTGAAACTTAACATTGTCGCTATCACACGTGGACTTACAATTGGGTTTGCTCCCCACCATGAACGTCACTATCAAGATCGCATCAAATCTCAAACTCCCACCTTCTTACCTAATCTCTTTCTATAAAGTGCACCATTAAGGTCCGACACTTGAACTTACCTTCAATCAAAGGCTTATGTCAATAAAATATAAGTCAATTATACAATACTAACTGCTTCATACCATATCAATTTTTCGATATGGTACTTTTTAACGCAACTCACATGTGCAACTCAACATTTTTTCAGGAGGTTGATAGGTCTCAATTCTGTTGTAACATTCATTGGAGTGTTCCTCTTCCATGGATGGTCGACCGCCTCGACCTCACCCTAGAAGAAGTTCAGGAGCATCACATCTCCTAATTCTAGACATTCATTTTGGAAGCCGATTCATTAGTCAACTAATTCGCACTTGATCAAAGTCAACGATGCCTCTCAATAAAGGAAGCCTTCTCCACATGCTGGTATTGTAGTTTTCCTGAAATCCCATGCACGTAAGGGAACTAGTCTTTTGGGTGGTGGTGCATTTACGGAAAGACTCCAAGACCCAAAGGATTTCTCTCTAGTTTTATTATGTAGGGGGGGGGGGGGGTTGCTTGACTTCATGCAGAAGTGATTGAAATCCTTATTACCTTTATGTACTCGCGAAGGAAGTGTGACGAGTACGAATGCATCAAGGCTATGATTAAACTAATGATTTAGTTTGTTCTTTTAGTTTGGGAATACAGCGGCCCTTAGGTGCATCTTGGGTCAACATTCATTTATCAGGCTAATAAGTTTACCTTCTTTGTCCAGTCATAAGCAAGTAATCCGTGTCGGCCAGTGACCTAATCATTGGTTCGAATATATAATGAAAGGGCCAAAAAAAGATATCTATTGATGTCTATCGTAAGAAAATTTTTTGCATGTTACACTTTGGCTTCGTTAGATTTACGGAAAATAACTTCCAGAAAAATATTTTCCAAATTGTCCGGCATTCGTTTCACGAAAATCAAAAAAGCTAAGAAATATATTTTCCACTAATGGGAAAACACATTCAAACGTGGAGAAAATGTTTTCCGCTTTTTTGAAAGTGGAAAATATTTTCCTTCTTTTTTGTTTATATTTAAATATCGCGGCTTCTATTAGCGTGCTTGGACCTCGCCCGAGGCCGACGGCTTTTTACATAGAGCTCGTAGCCTCTAAAGGCGAGTTCGAGGATTGTTTTAAATTGGCCAGCTCGTGGCAAGTCGGGAGTTCGTGGGAGCCTGTTGAGACTTGTGACTAGCAACATGCTAATGTATAACAAAAAAAAAATTAGATTTTATAATTTTCCTTAATATTATCTTTCCTGGAAAATATTTTCCATAAATGCCGTATTTTCGGTGAAACAAACAGAGTTTTAGTGATCAGAGACCAGCAGGTCTAGGCGGTTCCCAAGTTAGGTAGACCATTGTGCTCACTGCTTACCCCTACCTAGACATAGGGTATGGTTAAACTAATTTACCCATTTAATTAACAAATCCGTCCTAAGTCACTAAAGAAATGGATAAGATAAGGAGTTGTAGTTGATTGAATGCATGATATGACTAGTTTGCATAATACAAAGCTGGGTTCTCCTTCACTTTTCTACATGCCTGGTCCAGGTAAATTAATGCATGAACCATCGAAACGTGTGTCTACAACAATCGGTTGAAGCTGAAATATGTAATACGTCAAAAGAAGCACTTTTAAGGTTTCTTCTCGAGATACTTCTGCCAATACTCAGACTCCCACTTCTCCACTTGCCTAGTGACAGTCTCTTTTCGCTCCATGAAAGCTTTGAGTTCTGGAGCTTCATAAGGAGGTGGCAATGAGCATGGGAGTGCGTCGCTAGGGGACTCCACCGCCGATTCAATCATGAACTTTCTGATCAACCCACTGGCCGGACAAGCCATTAGTTCTGAACATGACTCAACCACTGCTGGAGGGACTTTGACGTCGAACTTCAAGAGCTTCGCATATTCATTGAGCAGATGAAACATGAAGTCATACACGTACTTCATTTTCAGACTTTCGGAGATAAATCTGCTCCCGCCCTCTCCAATTCTTTGCGCCTACTTATTTGTCAAGGTGTTAGGATATCTCAATGAAAGATCTAAAGAAATACATATGTTCGTAACATAGAAATATAGATGATATAGAGAGAGGCTCAATTAAACCGGATAGAGTAAAATGAGATCAAGACCGACCTCTTTAGTGTGATTATTTCCCCATTCAACGGCGAACTTGATATCTCTACACTTATTGTTGGGCCTAATCGGCCAATAATGCTCCATTGGTACCATTCCTCTTGTGAAGTGGTCATGGTACTCCGGAGTTATCATCAAAGTCACGGCATCGCATGCTAAAATGTACTTCTCGCTCACGGACCAAGCACTTCCTTCTACGTAAATCTTGTACCTTTCGATGTTTAATTAGTTCAGTCAATATTTCTCACATAAGTCAGATCGTGCGAGCTAAAATTGGAATTCAAAGTTAGAGAAGTAAAAATCCCTCTACATTACCTGTGGGTGCATTGATCTTCAAGATTCGAGTCTTTGAATCTCTTCACCATCGCTTGACGCCAATCCTGAATAGCAACAAGCAAGATTGTATGTGTGTCATATGCTTCACGCAATCCGATCGCTACAAGTTGCAAGTTTTAATTATTGATAAGCAAATTACCTTAACTGATGCAGACAGAAAAGAAGAAGAACCTGGGTGTATAGGCGAGCTTTCCAGTCAATTTGACTAGTGTCATTGCACTTCATGAGATTAAGCCTGGTTTGGGCCACCACAGGGTTGCCTTTCCAGTAAGCGAAGGGCTCTTTGTCCTTCCATTTGGTCACCCCTGCCTTCTCTTCTA
The DNA here is from genome assembly GCA_019926035.1 of Melaleuca alternifolia. NCBI lineage: Eukaryota > Viridiplantae > Streptophyta > Magnoliopsida > Myrtales > Myrtaceae > Melaleuca > Melaleuca alternifolia. The sequence continues at coordinate 1,084,012 of JAGKPW010000366.1, forward strand.
TGGCTCCTAAAGTTCCTTCCCATGGCCTTATATTCACTTCAGGCCTAACCATGGTGATACAAATTATACTACGAGTATATATGAATAGAATGATCTCTTAAAGATCATAGAGGATGATTCAGGAAAATTCCTCTGTGAAAACAGAACTAATCATGCAAATTATTTTGAGAAATGTTGACCAGAATGAAGAAAAAGGGAGAGTTTGACGTGCGCTATACATTATCCCTGGGAATTGTTTCCCCAGGAATGGGATCTTTGCGATAGAAGTGGCCATTCGGACATGAAAAGGAAAGAGAAACGTGAATTTTCATTAATAATACGATTTCTTTACTAAAAATTGAAAAAATAAATCTCTTTAATTTAATTCCCTTGAACTTATATCTCTAGTAGGAGTTCAATGATGTTGGAGGCATTACCAGCCCCAGAAGGACCAATCTGGAAATACGATGTCCAAGGTCGTATTAAGTCCGCAATAGTGAAATAATGGCGGGACCGTTGCGGCTTTCGAGCCCTCGTAATCTCGTTTCAGGATCACCGGATAGTCCGCACAATTGAACATAAGCTCCAGATCCGGCACCTTACCAGGGTATAACCTCAGCAGCTGCAAGATCCCCCAAATTGTGAACACTGCTCTTGTGTGATAACAATTCTTGTACTTCTCTACATAGGCCTTTCCATTAAAGATCACTAATCTGAAGTGTGCGTGCTCTTTGCTGCTTTCAAGCAATTCCCTCGTGATTCCAGCCCCCTTCCATGGCCGAAGATCCTCATGGATCCACCGAAAGTACTCTGGACATGCCTCGGCGTATGAGTTCCTGGTCCAATGTTTTGTAGGATAGTTTGCCGGACACATCTGCAGCATGGCGTCAGCGCTGCAGTTGAGTGTGTATGTGAAATTCCGGAAGGAATTTTCATTGCTTTCCATTTTAGTCTTGTAAGTCAAAAGACCTGTGGAAGTCGACTACAAGATATAGAGAGAAAAAGAAAACAAAAATGCCAGATCAGTGCAAACAAGCACGATGTTGGCCATTGGCGACTTGCCAATATATTAAAGTCGAGAGCTAAAGTTCACAAAAAGGGCCATGGTCCAGAACCACCGCAAGAACAAAAATGTGCAAAACCCCATCACTCGACCCCTTTCCCAATCCATGAGTTTGACACTTATGTGAGATCCTTAATTAATGTTCATCAAAACAATAATATATACTTAGTAGATGAAACCGATCATTTGTAGAAAAGAACATTCAATAAACAAAGAGGTGGTTTTGAGAGAGACGTGAGAAGAAGATGCTAACGATGTCATTCCAGGAGATGAGGACTGCAGAGAGAAGGAAAACGATGAAGAGTAACGAGACAGTGGATGAAGTACGCCATGTCTTCGACGATGCTCCACTACACTCGTTTGAATTTGCGCTGAGAGAGCCGTTCCTTTCCTCCATCGATGAGCAATGTCTCTCACTTTGGGTGGAGTAAGATGCGTATGGAGATTTCTCTACGAAACAATCTATATTAATTCTTGAAACATATAGTCAGCTTCAGCATGACTTTTAGATAGCGTGAATTCCTCTTGAGAACATGATACCGAGGCAAGAGAAATTCCCCTTCCTCGATTTGCGTTCTCCCAACTTCCAAGACTGGAAGTCTTTCAGTTTTTATTTCTTGACTTACTTTTCTAATTTTGGGGTGTTAAGTAGTGAAGTTTACGTATGTGAGTACGTAATTCCTAGCTAACTTTGCTTCCACATGGAGTAACATTTGAAAGATTGGCATTTCCAATGCAAGAGTTTTAATACAGAGGGAGATGTGGAGATGCAAATCTCCTCTTCTTCTTCTTCTTTTTTTTTTTGGCTTCACTGATGAAGTTCGGTAGATGAAGCCTACATATGATCTCATCGTCATATTTAGTTGGACTCACTTTCACCCAAAAATTTGAAATAATAACTTATGGATTAATTAATATATATTAACTATTTAATAACACATCAATTTTCTGATCTGAGACTTTTTTTGACATAATTCGTAGGTGTATTCTAACGATCACTACTTACATGTGAGCTCTAGTGTTATGTTCGCTTATGCTCCCGCATTACAAGTACCCAACTTCATCCATAGTCTTTTTCCCTTGGACCGAACTACAAAGTCTATCATTGGGCCCCCAAGTACCACACCACAACGCTCAGCTATATGAAAATCGCGTTAGTCACCAAACTCTTTTCTTGAGACATTCGTCCAACATCAGAATAGATTGGATGCCCATCAATATATCATTGGATTTGATACCGAATGTTGTGATATACTGGGAAAATATTAACCAAATCTTTCAATTAAGTCAATGCAAAATCACAAGAGAAACAAATGAGGAATAATAAAGGACACGGGATATTTATATAGTTCAATCCAAATATCGGTAATTAAATCCATAGGAAGGGTTGACATCAAATAATTCACTATAATCGGATAATCAGAGTTACAATCGCTTCCACGCTCCAGTATTTCCCAAACCTAAATCACACACGTGCTCAAAGTGTTAAAAAAAATAAAATTAATTGGACATAAAACCCTCGATACAAATCATCGTGCGTTCGCGCGGGTGGCTCAAGAGTGTGCTTACGTTCTTCCTCGCCCCTCGTGCAGCTAGGGTTGAGCACCGGGAACCGTCCCAGCTAGGAATCGCCTAGACCGGACCGGCTGGTTTGGTCCGGCTCTTTAGAATTTTGGTCTAGTCCACAGTTTCTAAAAATAGAACCGGTTCCCTGTTCCTAGTAGGACAGGACCGGACCGGACTATTTCTCGGTTCAAAGTGTCACACTTAGGAATTCAGAGTTCATACCACGTTTTCTCTTCAATGTTCAAAATCTTCAAATCGTCTTGACTCCTCTCACGCTCAGTACTCACCTAAGGCCAAGCTCTCTCGTTTATGTTCAGCTCCAGATCATCCCCATCTCAAGGCGCCTTGGAGAGGGAAAGCGCGGCGGAGGCCTATGTGCCTATCATCAACACCGGTTTGATATTGTCATGGTGCTTCAGTGACGAAGTAGGAAAGTTATGCTCTGTTTTTTTTTTTTTTTTTGGTAAAGTGAAAGTTATGCTCTGTTCGATCTCTTAATCTCTTGATTTTTGTTGGCCGTGTGGAAATTGCAGATTAAGTTCTGATCGCCTAGAGTACATGTCCCGTTTTGCGGCAGAAGAGAGATCTGTTTTGCACCATAGTTTAGCGGCCTTCAGTTCTAATGGCAAGCGAAGAGGGACAGACATATCAGCAGATCAAGAGGCTGAGGCTGAGGACTTGACAACGCGGTGCCAAGCGAGGACAGGGAAGTTCTCTAGGCTTTTCTTTAAATTTTCCCTCCCATTGGACCGCTCAGGAACTGCACAAGACCGATCGCTCCAGTCCAGTCTGATTCTAGAATTAATCGGTCCGGTGCTCGGTCCTAAAAATCGGGGCTGGTCCCATCGGTCCAGTTCGCAGTTTTGGGGCAAAATCGGAACCCCCTAGACCATGCACACCCCTAACCGCCCACTATTTTGAGGAACCCACTGTTCGGCTGATTCTTATGCGGCTTACGGCTTGTGCTGCTCTTTGTCCCTTGAAATTAAAGAACACATCCATGGTCTTTTTCCACGGTCAACCCTTGTGCCCTAAAGAGTCCAGTCAACAGTAACCTTTTGACCTGGAGTCACTAATATTCATTTTCATTTTCTAGTGGCTGATGACTCCCACCGGATGTCTTCTTAAGACCAACATATCTGGCCACAATTTATTCAACGGCAAAAAAGTCCGATTAAATAATCAATGATTTACATCAGCCAATTCAAAACGGATTTCACATATAGGCGCAAACTTGAGACATAATATAATGATGCTCATCCATCACCCGTCGTTACTTGTTCCTTCAACTTGTGACCCGATAGTATGTGACAAGTATTTCTAATGGGGCCCTCTTAACTAATGTTTCCTCCTAAAGTTTGTAGATTGCTCTCTTCCACTCGGTGATGCAACCACATTCTTGTTAGAGCGCAAGAAGGGAAGAACAAGAACAAGAACAAGAATGCATGAACGAAAGCGGCATTTCATTGTTTCTTGTTAAGATTGTTCCAATACTCAGCCTCCCACGTCTCCAGTAGCCTAGTGTTGTTCCTTTTCCTCTCCATGAAGACTTGAAGCTCCCTTGGGTCATAAGGAGGTGGCAGCGTGCAAGGCAGTGAATCGCTGGGGGACTTCACCATGGAATTTTCCATGTTTGTCCTAAACAGGCCTCTAATCGGGCAAGCCATCGTCTCTGCACAGTGCTCGGTCGCTCCCGCCGGCACCTTTGGCTTGAACTTGAGAAGCTTTGCATACTCGATGAGGAGGTGAAGCATGTAGTCGTACACGTACTTCATCTTCAGATTCTCCGCCATGAATTTACTCCCACTTTCTCCAATGGCTTCTGCCTGATTTGGCCATGAAATGCAACGATGTTAGTGATAACCCAGAAAAGTAGAGGGAAAATGAAGTGGGGCGGCGGTAGTGTTTGAGTTGTAACACTTTTAGTAGTTGCCCGAGTTAGCGGACCCATTTTAATATCGAACAGGAAGCTCCTCGTCGCTTTGGAAATAAATTAGTACCTCTTTGATGTGATTATTGCCCCATTCTACTGCAAACTTGATGTCTCTACACTTGTTGTTGAGCCTAATGGGCCAATAATGCTCCATTGGGATCATTCCTCTTAGGAAGAAATCTTGATAAACCGGCTCTATCATTAGAGTCATCGCATCACATGCCAGAATGTATTTGTCGCTTACGGACCATGCCTTGCCTTCCACAAAGATCTTATACCTTGAAAAGTGAACGGAAGGAGAGGAACTTGTTAATCAGATTAATCTATCCAGAATATATATAGAGGATCTTCAGAATCATAAGGAGTAACGTTGCTTAATTACCTGTGGATGCATTGATCTTCCAGTCTCGATCCCTTGAATCCTTGCCTAGATTCAGCAATCCAATTCTGATAATAAGAAAAATAACCACAGAAATTATCTGTCAGTAGCAATCTTTCTTTTTCTAATTGTTGGAGAGAGAGATCATAAAATGGTCGGTGCAGCTTATCTGACGATGAGCGAAAAAACTAGTGCATATCTGTAACCAATACCTTACCAAAATTAAGAACTATTACAAGCCAATGGCTATTCAGAATAATGGCATATTCTTGTGAGAGAATGGTTCAGCACCACCTCCTGATTTGGGCTCAAGTTTGATCAACCTAGCAACTAGCTTGACTGACAAGGTTGAGTTACCTGAACATATAGACGAGCATTCCAGTCATATTTGTCGGTGGCATTGCACTTCATCAGGTCTTGCCTATTTGGTGACACGCCCGGATTGCCTTTCCAGTATGCATAAGGTATCCGATCTTTCCATTCGATTTCGTTTGCCTTCTTTTTGATGGCTTGGTATGAATTTGCCCATGTCCTTATATTGACCTCATGCCTATAAAATACAGATGAGAACTTTAATGCACATGATCATCTCAATGTGCTAACCATAGAGGTAAACAAGATTATTACCATCCCCAGAATGTCCAATCAGGAAATAATATGTCCAATGATGTCTCGTTCCTGCAGTAGTGGAAAAGCGGTGGGGGCGACACGGCATTTGGCCCTCGGTAGTGACTTTTCCTGATCACTGGCCTGTCATTGCAATAAAACATGAGCTCCAAATCCGGCACCCTCCCGGGATACAACCTCAGGAGCTGCAAAATACCCCAAATTGTGACCACGTCCCTTGTCTGAAAGGGCTTCCTGTAGTGCTCTATATAGGCCTTGCCATTCACAATCACCAGCCTGAAGTGGGCAATGTGTTTGCTTCTCTCCATCGTCTCTCTTGTGATCCCCGTGCTCTTCCAGGGCAGTAGATCCTCATGGATCCACCGGAAGTACTCCGGGCATGCCACAGCATACGATTCCTCAGGCTTGTGTTTCCTCGGGTAGTTCATCGGGCAGGTCTGGGACATGGTTGATGAATTGGTGCAGTTGAGGGGGAATTCCGTCTTCCGGGGCTGCTCTCGGTGGCCTCCCTTAGCAGTATTCGTTTGCCTTAGTGGAATACCTGGAAATATAAACTGGATTGCAGATCCACAACGAAAAAAAGTAAGTTCATATGTAGACTTCTAAGATTTAGGTGTTTGAGGGTCTTATCCTACAGTGAAACGCATCGTAAATGCAATGGTAATTCCCGATATCTTGTACTGGTGCAAATATATCAAATCTTTCGGCATGACAATCTGTTAGGTTAACGATCTCCTGAAGTTCAATTGACTGCTTTAAATCTATTGTGGAATGTACAACCATTAGAGCTGGCAAACAAAATTCTGGAGACAGTTTCTATTTAGTAGAATCTCGATTCCATCTTTCGTTTTTCCACCTGGGCGGATCCAAGTTGAATGTATGTATTAAAATACATCATGGTGTTCTTAGGCATGGACTCATGATCAAATTGCGCTTATCATATCTGCATTCTATGACCAAATTCTGGGTCAAGCATCATCTATTTTCAAAGCAGAGCACTCTTGATCAGCCAAGATCTCCCGTTGATTAATATACGGGGTCGCGACAAAAGAACCTCTAAGCCACAGGGACAGACTCATTACAATCAAGGAGCAGAAAGTTGTCAAGACTTACAATATTTAGCCACGAGACCACGCTCCCACAAAGGATGATCACGACAAAGGACGCGAAAACAGCTACCGAAGTCCACGACTTTAGCGGACGGCTAGTATACAACGAACTGTGCAATCGGACCTCATGCAACATCAGGCCAATCTTCGGACGAAACCTTTCTTCTTCTTCATCCATTGATCTTGTGAGGCACCCAAGGTTGGGATCGAGACTAAGAGAGATCACAAACTTCTTCTTCTGCTTCTTTATTCCGTTTCCGATGGGTCTTCTGGAGGGAGATTGACGAAACTACTGCATAGTCAAATCTGAAATATCTCGATTGCTTAGAGTGCTGTACACCCTCTGGTTTTTGATCACATGAGCAAGCTCAGATGAAGTTGAGTCCTGATATTATTTGGCTTATTTTTTTCGTTCTCCAGCAAGGATCAAGAACGTCAAATTGGGTTTGTGTAATCTGTGTGATCTGATTTCAAGTCAAAAACAATCTGTCTCATCTTATCTACGCTTGTTCTTGGTTGAAGGAAAGCTCCCCGTTAAGGAAGGTCTATCACATGATAGGAGTCCAATTCTTTGGTGATGCACTTACCAAAGGAGACGCGGAAGACTTGAAGACTCAGCGCTTAAAGTTGACTTCCCACTTTTATTTATTGGTTTATTTATTTGCAAGTGAAGTAACATATCTATGACTTGATTCGTGAAAATCTACCTATGTACAGAGAAGTGGAGATATACTGACCAATCTGAATTAAATTTATCACATTGCTTTCTTACCTAATTATGTTAGAAAAGGGAAGGTGCCTTTTTTTTTTCTTTCCTAGTTTTAGATTGATACCACCGAAAATCTCAAATCCGTATATTACTGTTACTTGTCGTGTCGTGCAAAAATCTCAAATTAGCAGACTCGCGCCACATTTACTCGCAAAGCTGATACTCACGTCAGGAAAAAAAAAATCCCAAATCGATCCATCCGTGTCGCACGTACCCGCAAAAAGTCTCAACTGTATCCATATTTGGGAAGATGCTACCTCCTAGAGGAAGAGAGAGGTTTTTTTTTTTTTTTATGCAGGGTGAGGGGGAGGGGTTGGCAAATCTTGGAGATAAGAAATTTCCTCTAAGATTGGTGAGATTGCTTTCTAACTCTGGATCCTCATTGAATTGCATTTGCACCTCTTAGGCAAAAACCATACGTTTCCTTTCGTCCTAATTATAAAGACAATCTAAGAACATGCAACTTATAACCATTTCTTCGGTCCCACGTATGGTTTTTCGAGTACGACACCATTCATGTGATCATAATGTTCTATTGGATGTACACTTGGTTCCTTGTATTTCGTAACAATTGCGAAACACTGATTTTAAAAGGTTAATCTCCGCTATTTTTTTTCTATCATGAAAGATCATGGTGAGTTGAAAATTAATTTGGGATAAACATGACATGAGTTATCAGTTTGGGGTTTTTTATATTATTAACCCTTTTGGATTATTCAGGGGTAGTTAAAGTTGCCAATAGAAGCATAGAAATCTATCTACCTACAACCACACATCAAATTAAATTTTGTGATTTTGAAAAGGTTGAATGCTTTCCTGCTGTTCTAGATAAGTTTTAACTAGATCTCTTAGGATGTTGGATTGTGGATTTTTGTCAAAAGTTTGATTAGTAGAAAATAAAATGGGCTCTCACATGAAGTTTGATTGGAAAAATTGTCCAAAAAGTCTTAAATCTATTACATTTTTGCTAATTTAATACTAAATTTTTCAATTTTACTAATTGAACCTTAAATATTTTCAAGTTTTGATAATTGAATATATCTATTCAATTTAACTGAAAACATCCGAAAACATGGACGCGGTAGTGTCACGTAAAACCACCGTGGTTAACATTAACAAAATTTTATAGATGTTTTTGGAAAAAAAAAACTTGAATTACTTTCTTTTCTTTTCTTTTTCTTTCTACCAAGTTCAGCAAGGGTCGCCTCGCCTAATGCCCCTCGTGAGGTCTAGGCAAGGGCCACAACGCTTGCCGAACTTAGCAGGAAAAAAAAAAGAAAAAAGAAAGAAAAATCTAATAATTTTCTAAAAAAATCATGAAAGTTGTCAATGTCAACACCAGCCGTTCTATATGGCAATGTCGGCATCCACATCAATGATTTCCAACTAAAGTTAGCCGGATAAACTCGATTGACAAAGCTTAAAAAGATTTAATACTCAATTGATAAAATTGAAAATTTCATAACTAAATGGATAAAAGTACAATAAAATTATGAATTTTTACACAATTTTATCAACTTTGATCAATATAAATTAGTTTTTTCAAGAGATTGGTAGAATCACAAAGTTGCTTTTCTTGCAACAAAATTTCAACTCCTTAATTTTGTACTTTCCATCCTTTTAGAGGTAAAATGTATGGGTGTCAATATCACTAGCGCATTAGATGCTATCTTTATGGCCGCCACCGCCGCTCGTAAGTCATAAGTGCCACCTCTAGGAACACCTAAAGCGCCAATTCCGCCATCTTTAACCATCGATCAGTATCATTTCCACAAGCCATTTCCTTCACGATCAATATACATGCCAATTTTCATAATTTGATCGACCTGCTGGTGTACCAACGGTAGAATAATACGACACAATGGCAATTGGCCACAATAGCCATTGCCGCCATCATTTGTAACCACCTCATGCAAATATTTTCTCAAAAATAATTTTTTGAAGTATGGAAAGCATGCAATTTCTAAATTTTAAACTAAGATCCGATCAGCAAGCTTTCGAATTCGTGAGAGATGAATATAATCCTCTATGGGAACTTTAGAATGGACCGACCCTACAACCAACAGAAGAATTTCTTGAGCATGGGCCGAGTTCATCACAGGTATGGGCTCAAGGCCCAATTTGAGAAGATGACTCCATACAAGAGAGAGAGAGAGAGAGAGAGAGAGAGAGAGAGAGATCTACTTACACAAGGTCAACCTAATCTTAGCTGCTCCTTCTGTAATTCATCGTTCCAAGGTATAAGTGCAGTGACTATGGAACTAATCTGTCCAGCTTTGTAATCTAAAGATGAAATATCCGAGACCACCAAGAGGAGGGGCGTTTCTTGTATTCTTTCCAGTGTCGAGCCTCCCCCATCTCCACTTGTCTAGTCACCTTCTCTTTTCTTTCCAGGAGCGCTTTGAGTTCATGAGGTTCATAAGGAGGCGGTAATGAGCATGGAAGTGCGTCGCTAGGGGACATCGCCATGGAATCCTCCATGAACTTCCTGATCGAGCCGCCGAACGGGCACGCCATCACTTCCGAACACAGCTCGACTGCCCCCGGAGGCACCTTCGTCTCGAACTTCAGGAGTTTTGCGTACTCGCTGAGTAAGTGGAACATGTAGTCGTACACGTACTTTATTTTCACACTCTCGGCAACAAATCTGCTTCCATTCTCTCCGATGCTCTGTGCCTGCGTAGGGTGTTTGTTTCCCCATTCCACTGCAAACTTGATATCTCTACACATGCTGTTGGGCCTAATAGGCCAGTAATGGTCCATAGGGTTCAGTCCTCTCGAGAAGATATCATAGTAATCTGGCTTTATGCGCAAAGTCATGGCATCGCATGCCAGAACGTACTTCTGACTGACTGACCAAGCGATTCCTTCAATGTAGATATTATACCTGCTCCATGTTTAGTTCATGCAAGCAAATTCAGTTTATCACTAAGCCATGCAACACGATTTGGATTTTCCATTACTCATTTACAGAGAGAGAGGAAGAGATTGTCTAGACAAACAAACCGGGATTAGTAACTAGCTTACCTATGAGTGCATTGATCTTCTAAATTCGAATGCTTAAATCCTTCGGCAATTTCACGACCCCAGTCCTGGAAAACGAAATCGCAAGCACATCAAGTTTCACATTTTAGTGTCGTTACTTCACTCTGATTCAAGGAACAGTAGCTAGTAACGACCAAATCAAATAAGGATCAGTTGTCATTAATGATTCCAAGAGTTCACAAAGTGCTTTTCTTTTCCATTTTACCTGATTATACAATTGAACTTTCCAATCCATTTTTTTGCTGTCATTGCACTTGAGGAGCTCACCCCTGCCCGCAGAAGTAGTAGGGTTGCCTTTCCAATAAGCATAGGGCTCTCGGTCCTTCCATGGGATCATCTCTGCCTTCTCTTTTATGGCTGATAATGTGCTTTCCCATGGCTTTATGTTCACTTCAGGCCTACCAAATAAAACGTGCACGTATAAGACACTTCCCCCTTTGTACATGATGCTTTTCCGGAAGACAAAACACAAAAAGATGCAAAAAGATTGCTCAGTGGAACTGCTTTTGGAAATTCCCTCCGAACTGGATAGCGACTAATCATCGTTGGCTAAACAGTTGAGAATGAACCAATCTGGTGTGGTGAGTTCTATGCACCAAGTGAAATCGTGCATTTAGTGCTCATTATGCTGCATTCATCCACTGGATCTGCTAGGACACGGGCTAAATTAGCTCGAACAGCCACTGGTTTAGCGGATAAAACATGATCTCATTTCTAAGCAAAATGATTATCGATTAAAGAAGCTGCAACACTAAGAGGAGTGAGTTATTACCAACCCCAGAAGGACCAATCAGGGAACGGAATGTCGAACGCCGTATGGTGTCCACAATAATGAAATAGTGGTGGAATCTTGGTTGCTTTCGAGCCCCGGTAATCTTGCTTGTTGATTGTGGGACGGTCTTCGCATTGGAACATCAATTCCAAATCTGGCAACTTACCGGGATACAACCTCAGGAGCTGCACGATCCCCCAGAACGTGAACTCTTCTCTCGTTTGGTATGCAGGCCTGAACTTGTCCAGATAGACTTTCCCCTTGTGAACCACTATCCTAAAATGCGCAGTACTCTTAATGCTCTCCAACATCTCTCTCGTGATTCCCGCGGCCTTCCAGGGCCGGAGATCCTCATGGATCCACCGGAAGTACTCGGGACATACCTCGGCATCTGTGTTCTCAGACTCGTGTTTCAAGGGATAATCCAAGGGGCACGTTTGCTTCACGGTTGCATTCGCGCACTTGAGTGGGAACTCAATTTTCGGAGATGATCGGGACTCAATTTTCGGAGATGATTGGGCAGAGCTTTGGTTGGTGGTAGTTTTGGAAATTGAAGCACTTGGAAAAGTGAAAGTAGGCTACAAACCACCAAAAGAGAAAAAAATATATGCCAAGGTTAATTCATGGATATGAGATTAGCTGATATGTGAAATTTACAAATTCATGAAAAAGAATCTCAATATCTACGTTATGTTATACATATATATGGTCGACAAATTAAGTCGAAAGATGAAACATGAAAAAAGAAATAACCGAGATTAATGCATCGAGACGAAATGACGGATATGCAAGGAAATCATATTGTATTTTGGGCATGGGCCATCGCATCATCATCCTCTTGATCACAGCAAGGTGTGTTTATTAAGGACAAAGAGAGAAAAGTTATGCAGATGAGCAAGAAACAGAGGAGATTACGAGAATTAGCATGTGGAAGTCGAGCCATAATGAAACGGGCTCCCTGTTCCTAGCCACTTTCTAGAAACAGTTCCATTAGGTCTAGCTTTCTGCAAATTTCTTCCCTTCACATGATAACAAACTAAGATAAAATACAAATCATAACATATTAACCCGAACCCAGAAAACTAATGGTCTGCAACAATTTTAGAGATGCCACAAAACAAGAAAAGTCAAATCTTTTTTTTTCTCTCTGAGAAGCTACCAGTTACCCCCTTTAGTTTCATGATTGGATGATCGAGAACAGTTAATCCTGTTAATTTAGCGGCAAAAGCAAGACACTTGGAAAAGTAGAAAACAAGTTGCAGGGAATTAAAAGGGAAGGCACGAGATGAATAGACTCACAATATCTGCCCAAGAGATGAAGACTCCAGAGAGAACAACAACCGTGAAGAGAACGAAAACAGTGGCTGAAGCCCATGTCTTCACCGGTCTCCAAGTTTTCGTGCCATAACATCCATGAGAGTTCTCCTCTTCCATGGATGACCAGCCCACTGTTCAGCAGCAACCCGTTAAGTCTTGAATGACAGAGATATCATACCAATTGCTGTTATCATTTACACCATTATTATTATATCAGCGAAGCATGGAAGTTTCTAGTCATACCCTTTTCCCGGTTTGCCAGGTTCCACCACTGGCCTCGAGGAATTTTCCTAGAGATATAGGACAGGCGGCCCCATGAATGGAAGAAACAGAAAGAACTGGAAAATGAAAAGAGAAAAGGGATGTTGGGGGACGAATCGTGGGTATCCTCGGACTTTTCTGGAGTCTGTAGGCTCACCGGGGTCGCAGAATTTGAATAGTCTTTGGAGTTGGCAATTCAGTGAAGGCAAGATCTTTAGGAATTTTCTACTCGATTTGAAGTTGCATTATTGTTTCGAGACGACTTCACGAACCAATCCGGACCGTCCATAGAGGATGTTGATGGGTTGTGACACTAACCTACGTGCAAAAGCAGAGACTCCAACCAAGGAAGACGCGACTGGCTTGGGGCGAGTTATTGACAATTTGACATTATTATCTGCCCCTAAATTATGATCAGATCCCACATCCCCAGAGAGAGAGAGAACAATAAGGAATAACAAGCATCAGCGACGACTTTGGGGTTCGAATCGTGTGCTCCCCAACGTTCCATGCTTTTCGATTTAGACTATTTCGAGTTTGAAAGGTGAAGAGTGATAAACAAAAGGGTTAGCTCCAACAGATAGTACTGCGCAAAACGATACACTAATCATATGATTTTTAAATTCTTCTTGGTGGTTCCTAGGAATCTCATGCGGACAGGCCATACATAACATGCGCAGACAACTTATATATTCGATCGACTCGACAATTTAGATCGCGAACACTTGTAAAATGCAATTAATAAATTCATCGAACCAGTGGAAACACAAACACAAAAGTTCGGGATCTTGAATTGGAGAAACGATGCGACCCATCGGGTTCCAAGTCGGAAGAGCAAGGACTAATACCGGGACAAAATCGACGCATCAAGAAAGCGAAACGCGAGCAATAATGGCCCATCCCCAGCGTCTGACCATCGATCAGCAGCCCCAAGGTCCTTCATAGGCTAGGGGCCCAAGCCATACTCCTGCCCTCACTAAAACGTTGTTCCCACGTGGTTTTGAAAGGACCCGACGGTCAATTTTGCGGGCACCAGGGACAATGTCCGGACCTCACCGGTCAATTCGTGGCCGGCAACCTCGTTGACGAAGTCCTTTGAAAGAGTTCCCAAAGGGCAAGCGGTATCATTACCATTCACCTTTCGTTTCATTCCATTGTTTTATGGGTCTGATCTTTTTCTATCTAGAAAAAGGGTTGTCAAATCGTCTGCACAGCATACCAAATTCATCTTCCTATAAGAGGGTAAACGTCAAAATAAGGAAATCCTTTTCACACCCTCAAGTATGAATCAAAACTCAGCTATTACTTGTTAAGCAATTAGATTTTTTTCCTAATATTCTCAGATGATTAGGTGGCTAAACCGTGGCCGGCAACCACGTTGACGAAGTCCTTTGAAAGAGTTCCCAAAGGGCAAGCGGTATCATTACCATTCACCTTTCGTTTCATTCCATTGTTTTCTGGGTCTGATCTTTTTCTAACTAGAAAAAGGGTTGTCAAATCGTCTGCACAGCATACCAAATTCATCTTCCTATAAGTGGGTAACGTTAAAATAAGGAAATCCTTTTCACACCTCAAGTATGAATCAAAACTCAGCTATTACTTGTTAAGCAATTAGATTACTTTCCTAATATTCTCAGATGATAAGGTGGCTAAACAGTGGGACATCATAAGTTTATCCGGAGGAACTTCTATGGTCCTGTGGCCCCCACCTCTCTCTCTCTCTCTCTCTCTCTCTCTCTCTCTCTCTCTCTCTCTGTGGCCACCTAAACGTCTACCCCCGTGCTCGTCTACCCCTCCTTTCCTCATTAACTCCCCAGGACATGGATATGGACAAAATCGTTGACCTTATCATTATAAGTCGCAAAGTCAAAGTCTTCATATAGTTTACGCCTCACATGGCTCCGCTGGTAAAACGAAACATCTAACGAACCAGAAAGCACACGGGAAAAGGCCAAATTAGATTCTGTGGTTAAGAAAAGAAAAGGATTAACTTCAAGGAGGGAATAGCCAAACAACTCGATCAGAAATAGTGAGGAACTGTCGTCGCCATTCACCCACGTCAGGCAGGAACAAAGACGAATATTGTGAGATGGCGAAGCACTTTCCAGCTACTTTTAATGCTATCGCTTGTTAGCAGTGATGCGTGGCAAAGGAATCTATTGCCCTTCTTCACTTCTCATCGAGCATTCTGATTCTTTGGAGGACAACGACAACATCAAAGCCCAGATATTAATGAAAACAGGAAAATTAGAGAGTTATTTTATGTGTCGCACTCCACCATCAGAGCTTTCTGTTTTCTCTTTACTTTCAAAGTAGTGAAGAAAAGGACAACCGTTCATAGAGTAACAGAGAACAGACAATAAGAGACAACTCCGCTATGAGTTGATGTTTCACTACGATGACGAAAGGCAAAACATGTAATGACGTGACAAGTCCACAGAAACTCGACGGAATTGCATGTTCAGAATGGTAATATATAACTTGAACACGAGAAGAATAGCTGAGTGCAAAACATTTTCAGCAATTCTATAAGAATCCAGATTAATTAGAGAGCAAGTTAAATTCTTACCCTCTGCTTTTCAGTAAATCAGAATATTTCTGTCACTATTCTGATTAACTGGAAAGTGTTGCCAATGAGTTGGAAAAGGAAGAAAAATTCTCATACAAAAATGTATAGTAAAAGGAAAATGAGATGATAGCCAAAGGAAGGACACCACTTACGGCCACTGGAAACATACTATCTCACGATAGTAAAAGCCTCATGATTGAGTGGTTTCAACAGCCAATTGTTAAAAGGAGGTGTATCTTTAAAAGCCCTTGAAGCTAATATGTAAGTATGAGCTCCTTCCTGCAAAAGAATGAAAAGGGAAAGAAGCCACATCAATGTCAACATGAGTAAACAAACTGTCAACTTTGCTTTCCATTTCGTCGTGGACAAAATTGTTTCTTTATCATGAGAGAGTTCTACACTTAGGTTCATCATCCATTCACAGACTGAACAAGGTGAAGAAGCTGCTAAACACTGATTTACAGCTAAATGTCTACTTCCCATTCTGTTTCTTCGCTCCTCTAAACTCCTATTGACATGCATGCTATCAAATGGAGCTTTAGCAGTAAGACAAAGAGCTGGATAACTATGTGGCTAAGGAGTTTCACCTTGTAGTCTCGATAAGAAGTCTCCTTGCATGAGCCACAGTCACTGGTTGTATCCTCATGCTTGAGAGTCAAGAAAATCTCCAACAACTGCCGCCTGAGAGAAGAAGACAACCAATATTGAGACAATAACTTTCATAGTTAAAAACTGCTGCACATAGTTTGCACTTACTTGCACAGAGATGACTCAGTAGATCGATAGCGTGCCCCTTTGGCAGAGGTACCTTGTTTCCTTCCCGTGGTTCCGAGAATAACCTCATGCAACCCAGACTTGTTCCAACATAATGAATACCTGAAAATGAATGCAGATTGTGTAATAAAAAATCTAGCAGATGTAAGTCATTTCAGGTTAGAAAAGAATGGAGTTGAACTGACCCGCATGTTAGAGTTGCCGCAGCACTCTCACAATGCTGGAATTCCACTGGTGGTATTGGACCCACCAAGAACAATGGCTGCTAAGAGGAATAATAAATTTTACTCATCCCCACTCACTCAATATTAAATTGCCAATAAATGCTGAATAGGTACAAACCTTGTTCAATCGGAAGGAACCTAATTGCTCTTGTGGAAAGCATGATATTCTTTCATAAAGAGCATGTTGCAGCTTATTCTGCACCAAAATGTCTTCAGGATTATTTGGAGACCGTCCAACTATCACAGAAGACAGGTAAACTGGTCCGAGGAAGTAGGAAAGCAAAGAACCTGAAGGGAGAAAAATGAGAATGCTAACAAGTAAAAGCAGTCATTGTACCTAATGGTCAATCTATGCATAACAATGATATACGAAATCTAGGCTTACCTAAAGGAAGGGGACTGGAAAAAGACATACGGAAAATCAAGAGAAAGAGGAAAATCCAAAAAAAAAGTCGCAGGAGGTTGATTATGTTTTATTATCTACAAGCAGCCAGCTGTAGCTTCTGACTATTCATAGACAGAATGAACAAACCTTGAACACCAACAACATTCCATCTTGCTATTTTATCAGAGCAACAGACTGACAATGTAGTGTCACCACGACCAGGCTTTCTCTGAACAGAGGAAACGATTGGTGAGTCATCCCCTGGAATAGAACACAGGAACATTATGGGGGGGAGAGAGAGGGAGAGAGAGAGAGAGAGAGTAGAGAATTGATTTCCAAAGCTGCATCATTTGTCAAAGAAAAGTTACACGATAGTTTATCACAAGTTATTGCAAGATAAATCTGTAAATTGCTAAATGTAAAGTTTACTTCTCAATTCAACAGTTTGAACAACAGACACTGACTAATGATCCGTGTAGTCAACACATGAATTTGCAGAAAAAGGAAAGACTGTACTAGAATGACAACCAGAAAATCCAAAATGTAAGAATTCTAATCCTTTTTGGTCCACTCTAATATAAACCTACATGTTATCCTCCAGCTCCACATCCCACAAAAATAAAAATAAAAATCCAGCATACGCACGTTGCATTTCAACACGGGGTCATTTTGTGTTCCTTTGTAGCTAAAACATAAACTATGGCCATCTCAGCATCAAACGTTACATGAATAGAATCACAATGAACAACAATATTACTGGGGCATTAGAAAACCAGAGCAAGATGCTGCTGAGAATGAATCATCCAGATAATTCACTAACAGAAGGGACCCGGAAAGAATAGAAGATCTCAGAAATGTTAATCAATCAAGGAGCTTAATATCCCATTACCATTTTCCCTCAACATATCCTCTGAAAACCTTCCTTCTGCGTCTTTCACCATTGGTGGTACCTTGACTTCATTTTCTTGTATTGTTGCAGATATTTTATGAGGCAACAGGGAGGTAGGAGAAGTGACTCCACCTACGCATGTGATACAAAGGTTTATAAGCATATAAAACTCAACTACACGGTCAACTGTTACAAGTGTTCAATTTTCGAAAAAATTAGTCTCCCAAATGTTTCACGACAGACAGAAAAATGAAAAAAAAAAAAAAAAAAGTCTTAGCATCATAACGTAGTAGGGGCAACAACGAGCTATTTCCAGGAATTACATGGCAACTGCGATATGTACAGATGTAATTGCCAACCCACCCTCATTCTGTACTTCCCCTGGTCGTTGCCTTCTAGAATCGGCTCGAATGGGGAATTATGATTGGGCACATCACCTTCACATCGAAATCGGTTGCTCCCATACTCATTTCCATCATCATGGTAAGACATTTTAAGCCGTTGGATCTCAGCATACAAGTACCTGGTTTGAAACGACCTCACTTCTCAGAACTCACTAAAATCGTCAACAAAGGAAAATCCAAGAGAACGAGAAACATAAATACGGAAAAAAATGGAGATCAACAGTGCTTTTAGTGGCAAAAGCAAACCAGTGATGAACAACCTCATCAGAGCTCTCCGCGCGATGATTTCAGCATGGGCATCGTTCACAACGTCGCCATGGAGGCTCCGCAAAGAGCGACCGATGCATTTCGTCCCCGTTCCGAGCGAAACCACTTCCAGTTCTGCGAGAGAGACTCACGAGATAAAACAGAATCACACTCGATCCTATCAACCAACAAACGGATCGAGACAACAATCCCAAGCTCCATGAACAGGACTATGTGGCTAGAGAGAGAGAGCGGAACGGAACCTCGAGAAGGAGAGGAGAAGAAGAAGGCGGCGAGGACGGTGACCTCGCGTCCCTGCGGCTTCCCTTTCTTCGGAAGAGAGCGGTAGCGAGCTAAGACCTTCTCGGAGGCTCTCTCCGCGAAGGCGGAGCCGTCGCTCGTCGGAGCGGACGAAGCGCTCGCTTCGCCGGGCGAGCTCATCGGAAGACCTCCGCTTCAGCCTCACCGGAAGGGGACCAAACGACGAAATTGTTCGGGAGACCGTCTCCTTCTGCTCGTGCGGGACGCCTGTTTGAAGTAGTGGGCTCTCTGCTCTCCAATATGAGCCCGAAACCAATGACAGTCATGGACCATTAGACCCATAATTAGATTTAAATGGACCTACGGGATTCCACACCCTTCAAAAACTAGGACATCGTCCTAATATCTAGGGGTGAGCATTATAATCAGCCCGTCCGGGAACTGTCCGACACTGATCGAACTAGTCAATTCCGGGCGGCTCTCGAGTGGAATGGTCCAGTTCACGGTTAATATAGAATCGAGAATTTCCGATCCAGTTCCCAATTCCCGGGTGGAACCGCCCATCCGAACTGAATCAAAATAAATTTATTAAAAAATACATTAAAAATTCATATATAATATGATTATATATTCTCTCCATCTCTCTCTTTTCTCCCTTTTCACGCTAACTCCATCGCTTTTCTCCCTTCTTTGACTTTCTCGCCCTCTCTCTCACATGTCCTCTGCCACATTGAACCCCCGACACTCTCTCTACTCTGGGCGGGTTTGGTTCAACTTTGCAAATGGGCTTTGGGGGAATGCAAAGCTTGTTGACACCTAATTTTTAAATTTTAGTATATAGATTGCATAAAAATTGGATTTCATTTGAATTCCTAAAAAATATACACATTATACACATTATATTGCATTTTGCATTTTATGGAAGATTATCTGCGGTGATATTTTGGATATAGTCAGTCAAATCTTTGCAGAATTCTGTGTGGGGAAACAAAATAAAATAAGAGGGGAAGGAGAATTTCAATGAAATCCTTCGATATCAAGAAAAAGGAAAAATTATCTCAGAAGAGATCTCGGTCAAATTTTGAAGATCTGACCGAGATTGCTTTTCACCCCTTTATAAATATAGTACACGGCTGCAGTAAGGGGAAGGGGACTTTCACAGAGAAACACATACGCATACGCATATACACACGGAAGCGTGAGAGACCGAGAGTGAAGAGGGGGAAAGACCGAGAGAAAGAGGTCGACGTTCGTTCTCTTCGTAGGTGAGTGGCCGTCACCGGCATGTCTATTTGGTTCAAGCTCTCTCCCATGATCGCGGCCGGAGGGTCCTCGCGGACGAAGAAGGTTGTGGCTTGAGTCCATTTGAGCGACTTTTCTCCTCCATCCCCGAGCCGCGTAGGAGACTTCTTGTTATTGATTCTTCTTGTTTGGTTTTGTTATTTCTTGGAGATCGATTGATTTGGGTTTTAAGCCGATTGCATTATCTGGATTGATTTTTACTTGTGGCATCGATTCTACTGGGTTTTGAGTGCATTATTAAGATAGAACCCGACCCCCCGTTAATCCCGTAGGCAAATATTCTTCACTGTATAATTGGTTCAGGGGTTTTTGCTATTATGTGGGTTCTGTTTCGGAGTTTTTTTTTTTGGTGGTTGTGCTGCCGTTGAGTAAGTCGCCGGCGATTTGGTCACGCCACCGTCGAGTTGGAGCGCCGCGGAAGGAAGGAACGCTGGCGGATTCTTCTCGAGGTCTTGATGCAGGTTATCCATGGTGGAAGGACGCGAGGAAGAAGATGAACAGGAGCGTGGAGGTAGGCCCATGCGCATAAAGAAGACATGGGCCAGAGAAACAAAAAAAGAGAAGAGAATGCAGAGAGGGAGAGGGGGTTGGACTGGGCCTGTCGCGGCCCAATCCAACCTTCTTCTCTCTCGCGGGCCTCCTTTGGTTTGTTCGCGGGCCTCCTTTGGTCTGTTCGCGGGTCGGGCGGTCCGAACCGACCCGGTTCGACCGCCTGACCCGATTCTGTTGTTTTAATTCTGTTTTTATTTATTTATTTTGTTCATAGTTATTTAATAATTAAAAAAATAGAAAATTTTTGCAATAAAAAATGTCTTTTAGTATGTTAGTTTGTTTATTCCTTTCATGTTATTATTTATGTTTGATTTGTTAGCTTTGAGTCATAGGTTTATCAATTGGAATTAAATTTCCAATTCTCAACCGCAAAATAATTTTTTATTTCGTCTATAAGGCTTTAGACGAGGTAATTAATTACACGGGAGTCGACGTAATTGATATTTTGATCTTTAAGGCTTAAGATCAATTTATTGATTTTTGTTGGCGATTCTTTCATTGTTTAATTTATGTTTTGTTTCTAGAATTAGGTTTATTTGTTTAATTTGTCATGTTTTCCTTTATTATAAAAAATACCAAAAAAATGCATTTTATTTTTCTTGCATGTTAGATAGGATTACATCTTTTACGTTTAGATTATTGCATTTAGATAGTATTATGATTAGGTTGCACTTTAGAGCATAATTTGCATAGTTAAATTAGGATTTCATGTTTATTTCAAAGTAAACAAAAAAAGGGACTCATATGCACATCATAGCATTAACTTTTCTTTTCATTTTAGGTTGCATTATTAGACATTGCATGACATTTAGTTTAGGCACGTTGAATTTCATGTCAATTAGGAATCATTGCATGTTAATTAAAAATTACATTTTTAACCATGTTAGATTAATAGGTTAAATTTGCATTAGAATAATGTCATTTGATGCATGTCATATTAGATTTAGACTCATTTAATTTTTAGCAATATGTTTAATTCGAATTTTCATTAATAAAACTCAAAAGATAAAAATCATTCATGCATTATTTAGATAGTTACATGTAGTTAATTAATTTAATTAGGTGTCATTGCATGTCCATTTATACCATGATAGAATCATTCATTAGAAATATTAGGTATCATGTTAGATTAGATTTTCACATTTTGATTAGTTTAATTAATTTAGAATTTCATTAAATAAACAAAAAAATGTTTTAAAAAAAATGTCCTTTTGCATGTCTTTATTTGACTAGATTAATTTAGGATTTGCATGTTTTAAGCCATGTTAGGATTAGACTTTCATGCATTGGCATATTAGTTTAAGTTTTCATGTTTTAAGATATTATCCGTAGTTAAAATAATGCTTTAGCTTAAATTAGGGATTGACATGGTTTATTCCTAATCTAAGTTAGATATTATTTAACTATAGATAATTAGTTTCATTAGATAATTTTGGAATCCATAATTTTTGCATTTAGAATTTGCATTAGCATAGTTGCATATAGGATCATTTTTCATCACATGCATTGCATACATTATAAAATACCAAAAATAGATCATTTTGTTGATTTGCCTTTTTTTGTTTTTGCTTTGATTATTGTTATTTTCCTTTTAGTATTTGAATAATTGTTTGCGCACCCGCGTGGTCACCGTGCATGTTAGGGAATAAAATCAATTCAAGTTGCTTGCAAATTATTTTTTTTGAAAATAGAAGAAATAGGCTCTCAAGTCCCCGAATTCAAGAATCTCTGGTTCGTAGGAGTAAAATACTACTCCCAGTATTTTACATGGGTTTCTAATCAACCCACCTCAAATAGATTAGTGGCGACTCCAATTGAATTCAACTTTGCATATTAATAATTGAAACCTAAGTCGTGAATTGGTATGAGCTTGGGAGAGCTCGAGCTAAATTAGGTTTAGCAATCCATTAGCCTAACCTTAGGTGGTGCACCTTCGGGGAGGTCGCGACAAAGCTGTTTATTGTAAAGGACTTTAGGAAAATGCAAATACTATTTGGTAAATTCTGCTTTGAAAAGCAACTTTGAAAAGCAACTTTGAAAAAAATGCTGTTTGGTAGAAAACACATTTGAAAAGCTCATTTGAGGAATTAATTTATGTTTTTCATTTATTTATTGAAATATTAAAAAACAATATTTGGAACTTTTTTAATTTGGATTTTGGTAACAATGTTAAAAGACATCATGTAAAAAAATTTATTAAAAATAAAATTTATTCTATTGCTAAAAAATTCAATCTAAAATTGTTACTTTCATTACAACATAAATGTAGCAACATATGTCTTGACAAAAAAGAAATTCATCATCCTTAAAAATTACAAATATTGTTAAACATTTCCCAAATTTCTAGCAAAACACATCATAACAAAATTGAGCTACTTTTGAATGACACTCGCATAACAGTTCTAATTGGCAATGGACATTTTCTACTCCTCCAATGCTGAAAAAATATCATTAACCCTCCCCTCAGCATTCCGAAAATGCTGAAATGCTCAAAGCTACTTCAAGTAGCCTTCTGCAAATTGGCTTTCCCAAGGCCAACTTTCAACTCAAAGCTGAAAAAAATAATTGCCAAACACCCTAGCATTTGTCCAAAGGGCTTTGGGACCCTAAAGAGCTTTCTCAAAGCCCAACCAAACACACCCTCTATCCCTTTAGCGCGATGCCCACTGCATCTTCTTCCTCACAACTTCTTTGTCGACTCCCTCTGTTTTCTTCTCGTTGCATCTTCTCCCTCGCGAACTCCAGATTTCCAAGCATGTTGCTGCCTCGTCACCGAAACTTGCCTCGCCGACCACCCAGTGCGACGCGATTTCTTCTTTTGTCACTATACTCTATTTTGGTCCTGGCCAAACCTCCCCCGTTGCCCGTGATCACTGCACCTGGTTCGTCTTCATCATGGCCTCAGCATCGTGCCACTGTCTCGCCGAGCTCCTATGCTTCATCGACGCCGCACCCAACTGCGTCGCGTCGTCCTCGCGCCACGCCACGCTGTTCTCTGGCATCGTTTCTACTTGAGCCCTGGCCACGCCTTACCTTGCCTCACCGACGACATCCCTCAACCTACTTCAAGTCATCCCAGTTGCTGTTCTTGCTTATCGACGCTGTCCATGTTATTCCTCGGCCACCGTTGCCACCTCCCGACGCTGTCCCAGGGCATCTTCTCCTGATCCGGAAGTCTTCAACGAAAAAGATCAATTACCCACCCGGGAACCAGACCGAATCGGGCTAGAATAAGACGGACTGCCCAGTCTAGTCTGGTTCGGTTCCCGCCCGAAAACCAATCACCCATACTAATACCCTAAAAACATTCAACTTTAAATCCAATCTCAATTCTACCTAATTTTTTTTATCTCATAAAAAAAATTTAACTTTTGATCTAGTTCCAATTTTGATCTCAGTCTTGCGGCCGCAGTTCACGAGCATGCAAATCAACAAAAAATGTTGTCTCACGAGCATGCAAATTAAGAAAACGCGTTATTAGTAATTCAAGGGCAAAACATCATATATGACTTAACCCATGACTCCCCTCTGATGGGGATGTCACAAAAATAATCTTGCCATTTATTGATTATGAAATTGAAAATTCTGAAGATGAATATGATCGAGTAATGTTTATGAGATTTCTCATCACCAACATTAGCTAAAATTCTCGAACATCCAACTCGACATGTCACCTCAAATTAACTGCATCTGGAGCAATGAGGACTTGATTAAAACGGCTATGTAAGAGTAAAGATTTCATCAGGTAATTCAAAATTTTAAGAACCCGATTGAATAAATAGTCCTCTAGCTTAAAGCTTACAACTGGAAGTTTTAAACGAGGTGTTCTCCCTCGACAAATTCATAATGAGACCTAAGAAAAGCTGAAGAACAAAGAGGAAATGGAATCTGGAGACGGCGAAGCCAGTGGCTCCGGCAGCAGGTACGGCTATTGTGAAGAACAAGGTCGTCACTCTCCCTCTCCCTCCACCGAGGGAGAAGGTTCCCGAATCCAAGGCCGTCGTAGTTGCTGATAGCGAGTGAAAAAACACAAGTATCCTGAATTTATTGTCGAGTTCTTTTCTGAAGTTTCTGAGTGAATTCGACATTACTAAGATGGGAGTTGAACATGTCCATTGTATATGCGATGACGATGTTCATCGACCTTGATTTTCTCTACATGTGTTTGTGTTTTGTCTTTTCGCGCATCAACCAACATTTTTTTCTTTTTGGAAATTTTATGAATGCGACGTTTCATTGCCACTCAACTTTTGTCTTGGACAATGCGGATGGTTTACTTTCTTGTGGGTGTGTGATCGATTTGGATAGTAGAGTGAGATCGGATAATGACTCTTGGCTGATGAAGCGAAGTGTCTTTTGAATGTAAGAGAAAAAAGAATTAGCAAAGGATAGGATGACGGGTCATGCCTCTTGACTCTCTTCCTTGGCAATATCATGAATATGAAGATGCAGGACTGGGGTTCAACTCCTACTCCTAATAAAGTAGGATCCATAGTGATTTGCAATCTTTTCTTCTTTGGGAACGATTGTCGCAAAAACCACAAACACGAGAACCTGAGCCCAATGTCCCACATCTGGTTTGCGTTAATGAGAGCTACTTACTTACCAGAAAAGAATGACTATTGCATTCACTGTTTTGGGATGGTAATCTTTATTGGAATGAAATTGAGAAGTTCGATTCCTTGATCTTGTAATTAGATGAACGTGTTAAGGGAAAGGAGGTGAGTTGTGTTTCTATGTTCTTAGAACGTCATTATTGATTTTTGAAGAGGCTGTCTTCCTATAAATAGGGGACCTGAGCAAGTGCTATGGGATAACCCATTATGTTGATACAGGCATTAGCAAGATTGATTTCCTGTCTGAGGTACCAGTCAAACATCACAGGAGTGACTTCTATGCAGTCCTTTCCAGCATTATATCTGTAGAAAATGGTTGAAGAAGAATAAATTTGATAGAAGACATCTGCACCAAAGCAGTATTCCTTTCGCTAGCACCCAATTCTGTATTGTGTCTCCTATTTTTCATTCTTCTACTTTGTGACTTTTCCTAAGATGTACTCATGTGGATAACTGTCCTTCTTTAGCTGCTGTTTGGTTCTGTTTCCATTTGACAGAGGCTCCAGATGCTGCAGCAAAGAAAATTCCTGGGGGATCAATTGACAGAGGTGAGACTTTAAAGGTTCTTCTTGGAAGGATGTCTGTTATCCAATTCTGAAACCAGCTTCTTGCAATTGTTTGAATTCAGATGAGCCCTATAGCCTTCCTTGGTTTAAATTGCAGAATGGTGAGAGCTATTTTAATTTGCCATTGGCTGGCAACAATCTGTAGCTCAATACGAATTGTCGATGTTTATTTCACTGCTCTACGTTGTTGTTGTTGTTGTTTCAGACATCGCACTTGCTGGAGTTGAGAAAGAAAAAGAGGATGTCATTTCTCAAGGCTTGGGAAGACAGTTAAAAAACAAAAGCAGAAAACAGGTAAGCTTGTCCGGAGCCTTTTTTCTGGCCCTCCTTAGCATTGACAGAGTTAAACACGTTCTTATTTTAGTTGAAGATCATTAAGTTGCGGGGTTTACTCGTTGTACGTCCAAATCCTAAATGAACAACTATCGGCTACAGTGGGAGTGGGGTGTTTAACGGGAAAAATCGCCAACCTTACCGAGCTTTGACTTTCCTGAAAGCAAGCTTCACGGATCGATTTAATCAATTGCTTTCGGGTGTAGCATGTCCCAAGAGGAGACTATGAAATTAACGTGTCCAACCTTGTTTCAAAAGATGAAATATCCAAGACCACCAAGAGGATGAGCGTTTCTCGAAATCTTTCCAGTGTTCAGCCTCCCACGTCTCCACTTGTCTAGTGTCCTTCTCTTTCCTCTCGATGAAAACTTTGAGTTCATGAGGCTCATAACGAGGTGGCAAGGAGCATGGTGCTAACACATGGGCTAAACTAAGCTCGAACAGCCTATGGTTTGGAAGTAAAAATGCTCTGCTTCGTTAGCGCTATTTTATAATAAAAAAAATTAAAGAAGCTGCGACACGAAAGGAGTGAGTTATTACCAACCCCAAAAGGACCAATCAGGGAAGGGAATGTCGAACGCCGTGTCATGGCTACAATAATGAAATAGTGGCGGAATCTTGGTGGCATTTGAGCCCCGGTAATCTTGCTTGTTGATTGCCTATCCGTCTTCGCATTGGAATATCAGTTCCAAATCTGGCAACTTACCGGGATACATCCTCAGGAGCTACACGATCCCCCAGAATGTGAAGTCTTCTCTCGTTTGATATGCAGGCCTGAACTTATCCAGGTAAACCTTTCCCTTGTGAACCACTATCCTAAAATGCGCAGTAATCTGAATGTTCTCCAGCATCTCTCTCGTGATTCCGGCGGCCTTCCATGGCCGGAGATCCTGGTGGATCCACCGGAAGTACTCGGGACATACCTCGGAGAATGTGTTCTCGGTCTCATGTCTCAAGGGATAATCCGAGGGGCATGTTTGCTGTACGGTTGCATTCGCGCACTTGGGTGGGAACTCGGTTTTCGGGGACGATTGAGCACAGCTTTCACTGGTGGCAACCTTGAAAATTGAATCCCCTGGAAAAGTAAAAGTAGGCTGCAAACCACCCAAAAAATAAATAAAAAAGGAATACTAATGTCAATTAATGAATAAGAGATTAGCTGATATGTGAGATTATAAACTTATGAAAAAGAATTTCATTATATGCATAACACTAGCATATCTATGGCCGACAAAATTAAGACAAAAGATGGAACATGATAAAAGAAAATGAGGAGATAAATGCATCATGAGGAAACGACTGATATGAGAGGAAGCCCCATGTTATCTGGTCATGGGCCATAGCACCATCATCCTCTTGATCACGCAAACCGAGTTTATTAAGGACAAAATAATTTTGTCTTAAGTGTTATTAGAGAGGAAAGTTATGCGAAACAGATTAGATTACTAGAATTAGCATGTGGAAGTCTAACCACAATGAAACAGGATCCCCGATTCTATTTACTTTCTAGAAAGAGTTCCCAGCTCTATAGCTTTCTGCAGATTTCTTCCTTTCACATGATAACAAACTGAGATGAAATACAAATTATAATATATTAACCAGAACGTAGAAAACATGGTCTGTAACAATTTTAGAGATGTCACAGGACAAGAAAAATCAATCTTTTTTTTTTCTGAGAAGCTGCCGGTCCCTTCCCCCCTCTCTTGTTTCATGATTGCATGATTCAAAACAGTTCATGCAGTTCATTTTAGGGTCAAAGGCAATATGAGAGACATTTTTAAAAGTAAAAAACAAGTTGCAGAGAATCAAAAGGGAGGCATGAGATGAAGAGACTCACAATATCTATCCAAGAGATGAAGACTCCAGGTAGAATAAAAACTGTGAAGAGAATGAAAACAGTGGCTACTGCCTGTCTTGACCGGTCTCCCGGTTTTGGTGCCATAACATCCATGAGAGCTCTTCTCTTCCATGGAGGACCAGTTCCCTCTTCAGCAGCAGCTCGTTAAGTCTTATATGACGAGACATAGTCCAAATTACTGTTATCATTGTTATCGATATTATATCATTGAAGCATGGAATTTCCTAATACCCTTTTCTGGCTTGCTAAGTCTCACTACTGGGCCCGAGTATTTTTCCAACAGATGTACAACATGCGCATTTGAAGCCACGTGAATGGAAGAAACAAAAAGAAATGGAAATGGAAAAGAAAAGATTTTTTTTTTTTTTGGGATGGGGGTGAATCAAGAGTATGTTATAACTAGACCCATCCAGTGGATAAGTCAAATTGTGTTCAAGTTGGGTCGAAAATGAGTTGACTATAATTGAACCATTTAATCTTTTTTTTGACCCATTTACCATACAAATCTTGTAACTAGTGCTCAACTCGAATCATATCCAACTCGACTTATATTACTAAAACACTTTCATATCTAATCAATATAAGAAAACTCATACCCCATCTGAGGTGAGAGTAAAGAGTGAGCAAGCGAGTACGAAATTGAGTAAGGATGAGAGAGAGTTATAAAAATAAATTAGATGTACGTAAACTGTAAACTCATTTAATACCTATATTATTTTAGGTTTTACCATTCTAAACCCATTTTACTAAATAAACCTAATTCATATGACACCTTGGCTCATCAAATATGAGTTAAGAAATGGGTGCATGACACATTTTGATGTTCTAATTATGACTCTTAAAGAATCTATAGACTCATCCAGCTCGCAAAACTTGAATAGCCTTTGGAGTTGACAACTCAGTGGAGGCAAGATCTAAGGCTACAATTCTTTCATGGAAAACATAACATTTTTCAAAACATATGTTCCAAGAAGTCATATATTTCAGGGTGTTTAGCTAAAATATATAAAAATAATAATAAAACATTTTCCGTCATTTAAATATAGACATATAATATTCGATAGATCCAAGCTCTAAGGACTCAAGTAAGGGTGCTCTAGGGACTCAAGCAAGGGTATGGATGTCAGGGTCCATCGAGGCTCGACCTCTGTGGACCTTAGCTCGGGTGCTAAGGACCTAAGCAAGGGTATTGGGGTCCTAGGAGCCCGAGCCCGACCCCGAATGGACTTGGGAACAAGCACTAGGGTCTTGGGCCTTGCCCTGGATGGACTTGGGCTCAGGCGTGGGGAAACCAAACATAATCATAGGGATTTAGGCTTGGGTTTTGTGGACTTGGGTGCGAGCACCGAGGACTTGGGCATGAGCATGGAGGATATGGGCTTATTTATTGGAATCTCGAGCTTGCCCTTTGTGAACCCAGCTCTGCATAACGAGGACTTTGACACACACACACACACCAAGGTCCTACGCTTGACTGAGCAAGGGCATCAAGGACTCAAGCACGAAGCTAGGGGTAACAAATCCGACCTTACGGACTCAGGCCTAGGAATGAGTTTTAGGATTCCCATACTCAAGCGTAAAATTTCCAATCCAAACATCAATGTTTAGTTACATTTTGAAAAATAATTTCTAATTCTTTTAAGAGAAATATATTTTCTAATATTTAAACATATATTTTCTATTGATCAGAAAAGAATTAGCACTGCCTCATTTTTTTCCCTAAACAATTTAAACGTCGGTAAATGAAAAAAAAAAATTGTTCTTTCATTGAAGATGTTTTTCAAAACAAATGGAGCATAAGTTATTAATACAAGATGACTTCGCGCACCAATCCGGACCGACCACAGAAGATGTGGGTGGGCTGTGACTATGACCAATGCGCAATAGCGGAGGCTCCCACGGAGACGTGACTGGCCAGGCGCGATCATTGACATTGCCTTCGTCTCTGAACATTGATCAGAACACAACTACCCCAGAAGGAGACAGAGAGCTAGAGAAACCAATAAGAAACGACATGCATGAGCGACGAGGTCGGGGTTGAATCGCGCGTTCCTCGATGCTCCACGCTTCTTCGGTGTTGAAACGTTTCGAGTTTGTAAGGAAAGTGAATACAAACGATATTCTTATCAGGAAACTGTTTAATTCCTCCTGTCGGCAATTTCTAGGAATCTTGTACCGGCTTGGCCACTCTCAAGCCGCTCGTTTAACTTGTATTAAATGCATCGGGCCACTTTCATTTAGGGGTGAGCAATGGTTCAAGGCCAACCCTGGACCGACCCTAAACCGGCTTAACCCAACCGGTCCTGATCGGGTTTATAAGACAATCAGATCGGTCATTGGTTCTAAAATCTCTAACTCAATACTGTGCATGTTGGTCCTTAGTCCTATAATTTTGGGTTACTAGACAAACCCAACATATATTATACATATATATATATTTAAAATGAGATGGACTAATCGAGTTGCCATATATAATACAAGTTGTCAATACAAATAGGATTACTCGGCTGCCTACATAATACATACTATGAAGTACTGAGTCCATGAGCAAAAGAAGCCCTTTCAAAAGGGCCCCGTTCACCTCGCCATCGCCCTCATTCACTGCCTACCTTGCTCACTGCTCGCCTAGCTCGTTGCCCACCTTGCGTCGCTACTCGCCTAGCTCGTCACATGCCTTGGCCTCACTTCGCTAACTCACCTTTCGTCTTCACTTAACTCGTGTCACCCTGCTGCTCGTCTAGTTCATCGCGCCTCACTTGCCCAGTTCATCTCTCATCTCAACCTTTGCTCCTCTAGTGGTCTTGGGTTGTCCCTAGAACCAGACCGAACCCATAGGGTCGGTCTGGT
The DNA here is from genome assembly GCA_019926035.1 of Melaleuca alternifolia. Lineage (NCBI taxonomy): Eukaryota > Viridiplantae > Streptophyta > Magnoliopsida > Myrtales > Myrtaceae > Melaleuca > Melaleuca alternifolia. The sequence continues at coordinate 1,114,658 of JAGKPW010000366.1, forward strand.
CCTCGATCCATGCTCAACAGGTTGGTCCTCGGTTGAATCGACACTGTACTAGTTGGTCCTTGGGTTAGGTGTTAGACCGGACCAACCCGGCCTATGCTCACCCCTAGTGAAACAAACATGCCCTTTGGATTATCCCTTGAAACATGAGTCCAAGAACATTTATGCCGAGGTCTGTCCCGAGTACTTCCGGTGGATTTACAAGGATCTTCAGCCCTGGAAGGCCACGGGAATCACGAGAGAGATGTTGGAGAGCATTAAGAGTACTGCGCATTTTAGGATAGTGGTTCACAAGGGGAAAGTCTATCTGGACAAGTTCAGGCCTGCATTCCAAACGAGAGAAGAGTTCACATTATGGGGCATCGTGCAGCTCCTGAGGTTGTATCCCGGTAAGTTGCCAGATTTGGAATTGATGTTCCAATGCGAAGACCAACCAGCAATCAACATGCAAGATTACCAAGGCTCGAAAGCGACCAAGATTCCACCGCTATTTCATTATTGCAGACACCGCACGGCTGTCCAGATAGACTTTCCCCTTGTGAGCCACTATCCTAAAATGCACAGTACTCTTAATGCTCTCCAACATGTCTCGTAATTCTCGTGGCCTTCTAGTGTCGGAGATCCTCGTAAATCCACCGGAAGTACTCGGGACGGACCTCGGCAAAAATGTTCTCAAACTCGTGTTTCAAGGGATAATCCAAAGGGCATGCTTGCTTCACGGTTGCATTCGCGCACTTGAGTGGGAACTCAATTTTCGAAGTTGATTGGGCAGAGCTTTGGTTGGTGGTAGTTTTGAAAATTGAAGCACTTGGATAAGTAAAAGTAGGCTACAAACCACCAAAAGAAAAAAATAATGCCAAAGTTAATTCATGGATATGAGATTAGTGATATGTGAAATTTGCAAAGTCATGAAAAGAATTTTAATATCCACATCATGGTAGGCATATTTATGGTTGACAAATTAATTCAAAAGATGAAACATGAAAAAAGAAATAACCGAGATTAATACATCGAGACGAAATGACTAATATGCAAGAAACCATGTTGTATTTTGGGCATGGGCTATCGCATCATCATCCTCTTGATCACAACAAGGTGTGTTTATTCAGGAAAGAGAGAAAAGTTATGCAAAAGAGCAAGAAATAGAGGAGATTACAATAATTACCATGTGAATGTCGAGCTATAATGAAACGGGCTCCCTGTTTCTAGCTACTTTCTAAAAACAGTTCCATTAGCTCTAGCTTTTTGCAAATTTCTTCCTTTCACATGTTAACAAACTGAGATATATACAAATCATAAAATATTAACCTGAACCCAGTAAACTAGAGCTCTGCAACAATTTTAAAGATGCCACAAAACAAGAAAAATCATTTTTTTTTTTTGAGAAGCTACCAGTTCCCCCTTTTGTTTCATGATTGAATGATCAAGAACAGTTTATCCTGTTAATTTAGCGGCAAAAGCAAGACACTTGGAAAAAGTAGAAAACAAGTTGCAGAGAATTAAAAGGGAGGCACGAGATGAGAGACTCACAATATCTGCCCAAGAGATGAAAACTCAGAGAGAACAACTACTGTGAAGAGAATGAAAACAGTGGTTGAAGCCCATGTCTTCACCGGTCTCCAAGTTTTGATGCCATAACATCCATGAGAGTTCTCCTCTTCCATGGATGGCCAGCCCACAATTCAGCAGCAACCCGTTTAGTCTTGAATGACAGAGATATCATACTAATTACTGTTATCATTATACCATTATTATATCAGTGAAGCATGGAAGTTTATAGTCATACCTTTTTCCCGGTTTGCCAGGTTCCACCATTGGCCTCGAGGAATTTTCCTAGAGACGTAGGACAGGCGGCCACATGAACGGAAGAAACAAAAAAGAAATGGAAAACGAAAAGAGAAAAAAGGATGTTGGGGGAAGAATCGTGGGTATCCTCGGGTTTTTATGGAGTCTGCAGGCTCACAGGGGTCGCAGAATTTGAAAGGCCTTTGGAGTTGGCAATTCAGTGAAGGCAAGAAAGTGAAATGCGAGCAATTATGGGCCGTTCCTAGCGGTAACCATCGATCAACATCCCCGAGGTCCTCTATATGCTACGGGCCCACCCCTTACTCCCGCCCTCACAAAGACGTTCTTCCCACATGATTATGAAACGACTTGAGGGTCAATTTTGCGAGCACTAGGGGCAATGTCCGGACAAAGTCCTTTAAGGGTGCATTTGGTTCAATTTTCTGAATGGACTCTGAGGAAATGCAAATCATTTTAAGGTAAAGGAATTTAGGGAAATGCAATAACTGTTTGATAAATTCTACTTTGACAAATAACTCTAGGCCCACCCCTTACTCCCGCCCACACGAAAACGTTCTTCCCACATGATTATGAAACGACTTGAGGGTCAATTTTGCTAGCACTAGGGGCAGTGTCCAGACCTCACCGATCAATTCATGGACAGCAACCATTGACAAAGTCATTTTAAGGGTGCGTTTGGTTCAACTTTCTAAATGGACTTTAGGGAAATGCAAAGCATTTTAAGGTAAAGGAATTTAGGGAAATGCAAAAACTGTTTGATAAATTCTGCTTTGACAAATAACTTTGGGCCCACCCCTTACTCCCGCCCTCACGAAAACGTTCTTCCCACATGATTATGAAACGACTTGAGGGGTCAATTTTGCGAGCACTAGGGACAATGTCCAGACCTCATCGATCAATTCGTGGACAACAACCATTGACAAAGTCCTTTAGGGGTGCGTTTGGTTCAACTTTTGAATGGACTTTGGGAAAATGCAAAGCATTTTAGGGTAAAGGACTTTAGGAAAATGCAGAAATTGTTTGATAAATTCTACTTTGACAAATAACTCTGGGCCCACCCTTACTCTTGCCCTCATGAAAACGTACTTCCCACGTGATTTTGAAAGGACTTGAGGGTCAATTTTGCGAGCACTAGGAGCAATGTCCAGACCTCACCAATCAATTTGTGGACAGCAACCATTGACAAAGTCCTTTAAGGGTGCGTTTGGTTAAACTTTCTGAATGAACTTTGGGGAAATGCAAAGCATTTTAGGGTAATGCAAAAACTATTTTATAAATTCTGCTTTGACAAATAACTCTGGGCCCACCCCTTACTCCTACCCTCACGAAAACGTTCTTTCCAAGTGATTTTGAAAGGACTTGAGAGTCAATTTTACGGGCACCAGGGGCAATGTCTAGACCTCATTGATCAATTCGTGGACAGCAACCATTGATAAAGTCCTTTGAGGGTGTGTTTGGTTCAATTTTCTAGATGGACTTTGGGGAAATGCAAAGCATTTTAGGGTAAAGGACTTTAGGGAAATACAAAATTTTTTTGGTAAATTCTTCTTTGACAAGTAACTTTGAGGAAAATGTTGTTTGGTAGAAAACACATTTGAATAATTAACTTATGCTTTTTTATTTTTATTTGTTGAAATATTAAAAAATAATGTTTGGAACTTTCTTAATTTATATTTTGGTAACAATGTTAAAAGACATCGTGTAAACAATTTTATTAAAAAATAAATTTTATTTATTGCTAAAAAATTCAATTTAAAAATATTGCTTTCATTATAAAATAAATGTGGCAACATATGCCTTGACAAAAAAGAAATTCATCATCCTTAAAAATTACAAACATCGTTAGACATTTCCTAATTTGTAACTATTTGATCACGTAAACATGACATGGCAAATGTTATATCATCATTTGAAACACTATTATCCTCATTTAAATCATCCGAATCCATGGTGTATAAATTGGGATCCAAATCTACTCTTACAAAATGTGCATCATTCACGGCATTTCTTCGTATATAATTATGCAATTCTTTGTATATGATTATGCGAAGTCATTGCCGCTATCACAATTTTCATTTGCTTTTTGTATGTATAACTTGGCATAATTTTGAGAATCTTCCATTTTCTTTTCAATACGCCAAAGGCTCGCTCAATTTCTGATCGTAGCGAGAAGTGAACACAATTGAACACTTCTTTGTAACCTATAGGTAGGGGCGTCAAATGGGTGGGTCGGGTAAAAAATGGTCCGACCCATATTGACCCATTTAACTAGTCTTGACATATTTTCATACAATACATTTTAGTGACCCGTACCCGACCTGACCCGTATTGTTAAAACACTTCCATATTTAACCAAATCCAGAAAATTTTTCTTCATGATTTTTTAAAAAAATGATTGTTAAAATAATTTTAAGATAAATTTTCTAATTTTTTTACTTTTTTCCAAATTTTAATTATTTTATTTAAAAAATCATTTTAGTTTTTTTTAGCATTTTCCTCTTCCTCTCGCCGCAGTCTATTGAGCTCATCCCTCGTCTCTTCGCCGGCGACCAACTTAGAAAGAAGGAAAATGGAAAATAAAGGAAAAAAGGGAAAATAAAATAATTAAATAATTAGAATATCAGAATTTTCATAGTCTAAAAATGACTTGTTAATAACATTTACATGTATACACCTAAGTAAAACTCTTATTTGCATTGTACACAACATGTATTGTATAGAGCAACTTAGTCAGTCCATCTCATTTTAAATATTTATATATATTATGTATAATATATGTCGGATTTGTATGAATTGGATCAACCCAAAATTTCAGGATTAAGGACCAATTTGCACAGTACTGGGTTAGAGATTTTAGAATTAAAGACCAACCCGATTGTCTTAAAAACCGGATGAGGACCAGACAGATTGGGCCGATCCAGGGTCGGTTCAGGGTTGACCCTAGACCATTACTCACCCATACTCTCTCTCTCTCTCTCTCTCTCTCTCTCTCTCTCTCTCTCTGTGGCCACCTAAACGTCTACTCCCGTACTCGTCTACCCTCGTTGACTTCCCAGGACATGTATTCCGGACAAAATCGTTGATATTATCGAAATAAGGCGCAAAGTCAAAATCTTCAAATAGTTTACAACTCATATGGCTTCGCGGGTAAAACAAAACATCTAACAAACCAGAAAGCACTCGAACAAAGGCTAAATTAGGTTCTGTGGTTACGAAAAGAAAAGGATTATCTTCAAGGACGGAATAGCCCACCAACTCGATTAGGAATTGTGTGGAACTATCGTCGCCATTCACCCATGTCAGGCAGGAACGAAGACGAAATTGTCAGGTGGCTTAGCACTTTCCAGCTACTCTCCCTTTTAATTCCACAACCATACCTTTTCAATTCTCTCTCGTTCTGGAGAGCTCCCCTCTGCCGCAATGGCAGCTTCCCTAAGAATCCAAAAAACACCAAAAAACCCTAACCCCTCTCCCCTCTTTCGCCTGCACTGACCCTCGTTTGTCTCCATAAACAACAACTCCATGGAAACCCATATAGAGGCCTTCGCCCTTTCCACTATAGGCCAAACCCTAACCCAAAAAAGGAAAAGAAACCCTTAAACCCTTACCCCTACATTGCACTCCCAACCCCCTCGCCAAACGAACCCCAGCAGTAAACGAAGCCCCCCGCATAGATGGTGTAGCCCAAAAGATCGCCCATGGAAGACCCGGATGAAGCAACAATCCGCCTCCAAGCCCTCTGCAAAAAACTAGGGGGGTTATGGTCACATCGGCAGATTATTGCTCTGGATGCAGACATATCAGCAGAGAAGGTCAAGGAATGTAAGCTATCATTGATTGGCCAACTTTATATGAACCCTAAAGTTAATGTTCAAGCTTTTCAAAGTACTATGAAAAAGGCCTGAAACTAGAAAATGTTGAGATTGCAGTCATAGCACCGGGAATCTTTGAGTTTAAATTCTGGAACCCTGAAGATAGAGATAGAATTCTAGAACAAGGACCATGGTCTTTTGCTAGCCATTTGTTAATGCTTAAACCATGGAAACCTAATACCCCTCCAGCATGTTATGACTTTAAGATGAGTGAATTCTGGGTCCAATTCTATGGACTCCCAACTGAATGGATCACTGAGAAAGTGATTCACAAGGTGGCACAGGGAATAGGCAGCGTGTCATCAATTAAAATAGAGGCTCGAGGGTACACAGCACAAAAAGTGGGAAAGGCTAGAGTAAGTATTGATATTACAACCCCACTACTACCTGGATCCATCTATAGCAATAAGGGGAAGAATCTCTAGCTGGACTTCAGGTATGAAAGGTTACCCCACTTCTGTTATGCATGTGGGAGGCTAGGTCATTACGCTCAGCACTGCAAGGAAAACCCATGTGAGGATGAGAGTTTTGAAAATGTGAGGAACCTGCCCTATGGCTCTTGGTTGAAGGCAGAAGCAAACGAGTTCAGTCCTTACTGGGAGGTGTATTATGGTAAAAATATTGAAGAGCTGAGTGTAGAGGAGGAGACAGTACTTGAGACACCACCAATCACTAGAGAACTGGTGGTTTATACAGAACCTACAATGAAATCAGCAATGGCAAAAGGAAAGGCAGTAGTAATGAATGATACTAAGGAAGACCCTACAGACAACATGCTATTGGATCCTCTCTATGAGAATCCAGGCGAGTTAAAAAATAGTGGGAGCACATGCATTATAATCAATGAGAAAATGAGGAGTAAAAACCCCACAGAAAGGGCACCTAAAAGGAAAAAACAGTACGCACCTTATGAAACCCAGCTGATCAGGGGGGAAGATTTTGATGAGTCAATGCTGCTGGAAACACAAGTACAAACCATTGAAGAAGTGAGTGCACGGGCTTTGGTGGCTAGCCCTAATAAGCCACTAGGTTACAAATGAGAATCATATGCTGGAATTGTCAGGAATTGGGTTCTCCCCTGACATTCCAAGCACTCCGAGCCTTAGTGGCTCAGGAAAAACCCACTATCATGTGCCTTTTGGAAACTAAAAATAAAGAAGAAGCAGTAGAAAGGATGAGAAGGAGACTGAATTTTTCAGGAAAGTTCATAGTAAATACAATCGGCTTAGCGGGAGGTATGGTTGTTTTCTGGACTGAAGAGGTCAGCCTGACCATTCTGGATAGCTCTATGTCGACCATAAACGTTCTGTGTGAGAGGGAGGAAACTGGACAGAGAATGAGAATCACTTTTATTCATGCACCAACGGATTACCAGCAAAGACTACACCTATGGGAAAGTATTCAGCAGACCACGCAATCGAACCAAGACCCATGGGCGTGTATGGGAGACTTTAATGAAGTCTTATACCACTGGGAGAAAGTTGGAAAGCGTGGGGTGGAGAACTACAGAATACAAGCTTTCCAAGACTTCCTAGACAAATGTGAACTGATGGACATTGAAAGCAAAGGCTGTGCATACACATGGACAAACAACAGGGATGGAGAGGCACTGGTAAAAGAGAGATTAGACAGAGCTGTATGTACCTTGAGTTGGCGAGTTTCCTATCCAGCAGCTGAAGTCATAGCTCTACCAGCCATCGGCTCTGACCACAGTCCACTCGTACTTAACATATGTCCAGAAAACCAGAAAAGGAGAAAGGAGTTCAGGTTCGAAACTTTCTCGTTAGAGGACGAAGAATATGCAAATGTAGTGTCTGAGGCATGGAAAAATCCCCATGGCCAACCCAGTAACCTCACAAATAGGCTGGAGAAGGTTACTGAGAACCTCTGGAAATGGAGCAAAAGAAATTTTCCAACGGGGCAGTACTCATCAGTAAACTCAAAAAGGAGATGCAGGAACTAACAAATAGACAGAGCCTTAATGTAGAGAATGGCAGGGTACAAAAATTAAAAAAGGAGATTGAAAATGTCTGGAGACAAGAAGAGATGTACTGGGGGCTTAGATCTAGAATACAATGGCTGCAGGAGGGAGACAAAAATACAAAGTTTTTTCATGCAACAACAATCCAGAGAAGGCAAAGAAACAGGATTGTCATGCTGAAAAACAATAGCAATGAATGGGTAAGGGACCGAAACCAGCTGAAACAGATGGTAAATACTTTCTTCCAGGACCTCTATACAACCACGGGGGACAGAGATCACAATCCAGTCATTAACCAAATCCCATGTCAAGTTAATGAAGAGGAAAATAAAGAACTCACACGAAATGTGACAATGGAGGAGGTAAAACTTGCTACCTTTCAGATTGGAGCCCTTAAAGTCCCTGGACCAGATGGGTTAAATGGCAAATTTTTCCAATACCACTGGCAGGAAATACAGAATGAAGTCTTCCATGAAGTCCAACTTTTCTTTAAGCATGGCATCCTAAACACAAAGATGAACAGAACATACATTACTCTAGTCCCAAAAACACAACAGCCAGAAAAAATAGACCAATACCGTCCTATCAACCTTTGCAATGTCACATACAAGATTATATCCAAAGTCTTGGCAAATAGGCTAAAACAGATTCTCCCAACCCTCATAGCCGAAGAGCAGAGCGCCTTCGTTAAAGGACGCCAAATTCAAGATAATATCTTCATGGTCCAGGAAGTGCTCCACCAAATGCAAACCAGGAAGAGGAAGAAGAAATTCCAAGCAGTATTAAAGATTGATATGAAAAAAGCATACGACAGAGTAGAATGAGACTTTATCCAAGCAATCATGCTGAGAATGGGATTTCACACGACATGGGTGAACTGGATCATGAAATGCATCACTACAGTGTCATACAGCGTCAAGATGAACGGGGAATGCTTACCTCTTTTCCATCCATCTAGAGGCATTCGGCAAGGTGACCCTTTGTCCCCTTATTTATTCATCATAGTGGCTAATACCCTGTCCATATTACTGAAAAAAGAGATAGAATCAGGGGACATAAAAGGAATAAAACTCAATGACAGATGTCCAGCCCTATCACACCTGATGTTTGCAGATGATCTAGTGCTATTCCTCGATGGAAAAGTGAGGGAATGCAAAAATGTGGCAGAAGTTTTAAATCAGTATTGCTATGCATCTGGACAGACAATAAATCTCAACAAGTCAGGCATGCTATTCAGCCAAAACTGTCCAGCTGATCTGAAAAGTAATATGCCGTATGAAATGAGAGTCCCAGAGCTCAAGAAAACAGGCAAGTACCTAGGTGTGCCATCTGACTGGGGAGAATCAAAGAAACAGATGTTCTCCTGGATTATAGACAGAGTCAGTAAGAAGATAGGAGGATGGAAAGAGAAACTACTATCAAAGGCAGGGAAAGAAATCATGCTGAAAGCAGTAGTACAAGCCTTACCTCAATATGCTATGTCAATCTTCAAAATCCCACTATCTATATGCAGAGCAATAGAGCGTAAGATACAAATTTCTGGTGGAAATCGAATGAAACCCATCGAGGTATGCACTGGAAAAGCTGGGACTTGCTGAAACAAAGGAAAGATGGATGAGGGCTGGGATTCCGTGATTTAATTAGTTTCAACCAAGCAATGCTTGGAAAACAAGCAAGGAGACTATTGCAAAATCCAGGCACCCTTTGGGGTAAAATATTCAAAGGCCTATACTTTCCAAACACAAACCTACTGCATGCTGCTAAAGGGTATAGATCCTCCTGGGGTTGGCAAAGCATACTAGTAGGGAGAGATACCTTCAAAGAATCTGCCAGATGGGTGGTCGGGAATGGAGAAAAAATCAATATCAGAAATGATAACTGGTTAAACATGGGAGTGTTGGGAGGTCCAGCCAACAGAGATGAACTGGAAAAAGTTTCTGAACTCATGTTAAATGGGCAGAGTGAATGGAATGCAACTAAAATAGCTGAAATTTTTTAGGAAAGTACTGCACATGAGATCCTAGCTACCCAGCTAAACCCACAAGAGCCGGAAGACTTGTTAGTATGGGAACACTCTCCATCTGGAATCTACACAGTGAAAAGTGCATACAACATATTGAGAGAAAAGCAAAACACCCTCAAGCTAGAGCAGGCGACTACCTCCTACCAAATCCCACGGAGCTTATGGAAAAAAATCTGGAAAGCTCCTATCCCTCCAAAGACCAGATTTTTCATATGGCAGATCATACAGAATGCCATTGCGACTAAAGAAAACCTACATAGGCAAGGGATAATACCTGACAATATATGCCCCATCTGCAAGGAGAAACCGGAAACTATCGAGCATTTACTCCTCCTCTGCCCCTGGACACACGAGATTTGGTAAGACCCATCCATCAACCTGTGCATAGACAGCAATCAAACCCACTGCAGGGATAAATGGATAGACAGTATACAATCTACCCACATCTCTTTCGAACTCCTTACCTTGGTCTTGTGGCAGATTTGGAAGACTCGAAACCAATTTATCTTCCGTAACCGACCAGTCAACCCTCGGCAAGCAGTAATCCAAGCGAGAACAGAGGAAGCGAACTACAGAAGATGGGCGAAACATGAAGGAAAGACCCCCCCTTAAGAGAGATGCCTTACCTGCAACCTGGATGCCACCCCCGGAAGGTGTCCTCAAGATCAACGTCGACGGAGCTTTCGACCGAGAGACAAGTGATGCAGCCATAGCTTGTGTTGTCCACGACTACAAAGGCTTCCTCCTAGACGAAATGGCTAGATCGGTGAGAGTTAGCTCGGCGATGCAGGCAGAAGCGGAAGCAATCGCACAAACCCTAGAAGCTTTTTCCCATCTCCACGACCGGAAGCTCATCCTCGAAACTGATAACTCATACTTGGCGGAAGTGATCTGTAGACGCACAGATCAAATCATCTGGAATGCACATGCAACGACCTTGAAAGCCCAAGCCCAAGCCCAACTCTTCCAAGACCTGCAAGTAGTTTCCTGCGGAAGAGAAAGAAACCAGATTGCTGACTGGGCCGCCAAAGCCCAACGCCTGAGAACACTACCGACCACCTGGGCGAAATACCCCCCTCCATGCCTAATGAATTTACTGTGTAATGAAATTGGACAGTTATCCTTTCATCCCATTTCGGATATGAATATATGAAATGAAACACTTTCACCAAAAAAAAAAAACGCTATCGCTAGTTAGTAGTAATGCGTGGCCTTTTTCACTTGTCATCGATTCTTTGGAGGACGACAACAACATCAAAGCCCAGATATCAATGAAAACAGGTGAACTAGAGAGGTATATTATGCGTCCCACTCCACCATCAGAGCTTTCTGTATTCTCTTTACTTTCAAAGTAATTAAGAAAAGGACAACCGTTACTAGAGTAACAGGAGAACAGACAATAAGAGACAACCTCGCTATGAGTTGATGTTTCACTACAATGATGACGAAAGGCAAAACATGTAATAACGTGACAAGTCCACAGAAACTCGACGGAATTGCATATTCAGAATGGTAATAGATAACTTGAATACCATAAGAATAGCTGAGTGCAAAACTTTTTCAGCAATTCTATAAGAATCCAGATTAATTAGAGAGCAAGTTAAATTCTTACCCTCTGATTTTCAGTAAATCAAATATTTTTGTCAGTATTCTGATTAAGTGGAAAGTGTTGCTAATGAGTTGGAAACGAAAGAAAAATTCTCATACAAAAATGTATAGCGAAAGGTAATATTGTCGTGGACAAAATTGTTCTTTATCATGATAGAGTTCTACGCTTAGGTTCATCATCCATTCACAGACTGAACAAGGTGAAGAAGCTGCTAAACACTGATCAATAGCTAAATGTCTACTTACCGTCATGTTTTTTCCCATTCTGGTTGTATCAATGTGATTTTGAAACAAGTTTAGAGTAGGGTTTACTATATGATGGAGGCCTGCGATTGCATTGACACCCAATGGCCTCCTGGAGAACAACTTGGGAAGTATCAATACATATCGGACTTCTTAATTGCTTTGGCATATTTTTTTCGATTCCCCTAGAGCTCATGTACTCTGTGAAAAATCTGCGTTCTTCCCGTAAAAATGGGTGCTAATGCAATTTGGTGCTTTCATTGTTCTTTGTGGCGTAACTCACTTTATAAATTAGTGGACAATGAATATGCATTCAAAAGCTGTTGCCATGGTGATGACAATTGCGAAAGTTTCTTGTGCCTCCGTGTCATGTGCAACGGCTTTGATGCTTGTCCACATAATTCCTGACTTGTTGAGCGTAAAAACTAGGGAATTGTTTTTTTTTTTTTTTTGAAGAATAAAGCTGAAGAGCTCGACATAGAGATGGGAATCATTCTCACACAAGAGGAAACTGGTCGGCACGTTAGAATGCCGACTCATTAGTTTAGAATTACTCTCGACCGTCATACTATACTGAAAACAACTCTTGTAGAATTGGGGAGGACATTAGGGCTTGAGGAATGTGCATTGTGGATGCCGAAGATGCAATATGATCTTGGGAAGCACATGTCGTAAAGTGCTTCATATTATTTGATAAGTTTTGGGCATTAATCAAGTGGAACACTATTTACAAAATTTTGAAGTTTCATAGTGATAAAATTAGTGCATACAATCACCCACCCAAAGGGGTTATTGTGTATATTAATTTGGAAATTGCATGAAGATAATTTTTTTTTAATCTAATAGATGGGGATGCATACTTCAAGATATTTATCTGCCAAAAGGGGATGATATTCCCCTATTCATGGGATGGATCCTTGACGGTTATATGCAATTTTCCTTATTGCTGTTTTTTGTAAACTTCATGATGTGAAAAGTAATGGTACATTATAGATTCTGTCCAAAGGGGAGTTTGGAATGCTAACTGGATCAAATGGTAAGAGATTGAAGCAAGACATAGAGTTTGCCCTGGAGATTGTGGATATGGACTTAGCTTTACATGAGAATAAACCTATCAAGCCTGATGATCAAAGTACTGCTGATAAAAAAGGCTTATTATGCTAGATGGGAAAAATCCAACCGATTGAGTCTCTTGCTATGAAGAGGTCAATCGCTGAGCATTCCCTTAGTGGTATGTCTAAGAATACATATGTGAGACAGTCTCTTAAGACAATGGGAAAAAGATATAGAATCTCAGTATGATGCTGCTAAGGGTGTTAGAGAATTTATACTGAAAATGGTCAATATTCAATCCAAACTTAAGATTCATAAAATTGTTCTTGCTGAAAATTATATTATGAACATGTCCTAAATATTTTGATAGTTGAATTCAACTAGATAAAGACTGCTTATAATCCTCAGAATGAGACTTGGAGTATTAATGCCTTAATTACCAAATGCGTGACTGAGAGAGATAAATTGAAGAATGAGAAGCATGAGTCCACTCTCTTGATTACTAATGCCAAGATGAATTCCTCGATTTCAAGAAAAGTGTGAATAATGGAAGACATTGGAGATAATGATTTCAAGTGTTTCCAATGTAAGAACAACTTGTTATAAGTGTTCAATTGTCGAAAAAATTCGTCTATCAAATGTTCTACGACAGAGGGAAAAAGGAAAGAAAAAGAAAAAGTCCTAGCACCATAAAGTAGCAGGGGAAACAATGAGCTATTGCCAGGAATTACATGGCAACTGCGATACGTACAAATGTAATTGCCAACCCACCCTCATTCTGTACTTCCCCCGGTCGTTGCCTTGTAGAATTTGGCTCGAATGGGGAATTGTGATTAGGCACATCACCTTCACATCGAAATCGGTTGCTCCCATACTCATTTCCATCATCATGGTAAGACGTTTTAAGCCGTTGGATCTCAGCATACAAGTACCTGGTTCTAAACGAACTCACTAAAATCGTCAACAAAGGAAATTGCAAGAGAACGTGAAACATAAATGCAGACAAAATGGAGATCAACAGTGCTTTTAGTGGCAAAAGCAAACCAGTGATGAACAACCTCATCAGAGCTCTCCGCCTGATGATTTCAGCATGGGCATCGTTCACAACGTCGCCGTGGAGGCTCCGCAAAGAACGACCGATGCATTTCGTCCCCGTTCCGAGCGAAACCACTTCCACTTCTGCGAGAGAGACTCACGAGATAAAACAGAATCACACTCGATCCTATCAACCAACAAACGGATCGAAATAACAATCCCGAGATCCATGAACAGGACTATGCGGAGAGAGAGAGAGAGGAGTGCCTCGAGAAGGAGAGGAGAAGAGGAAGGCGGCGAGGACGGTGACCTCGCGTCCCTGAGGCTTCCCTTTCTTCGGCAGAGAGCGGTAGCGAGCTATGACCTTCTCGGAGGCTCTCTCCGCGAAGGCGGAGCCGTCGCTCGTCGGAGCGGACGAAGCGCGCTTGCTTCGCCGGGCGAGCTCATCGGAAGACCTCCGCTTCAGCCTTTCCGGACGGGGACGAAACGACGGAATTGTTCGGGAGACCCGTCTCCTTCTGCTCTTGCGGGACGCTTGTTTGAAGTAGTGGGCTCTCTGATCTCCAATATGGGCCCAAAACCAATGAAAGTCGATAATTAGATTTAAAGGATCCACACCCTTCAAAAATAGGACAACATCGGCCTAATACCCTAAAAAAACTTTCAACGTTAGATCTAATTTCAATTCTACCTTAACTTTTGATCTAATTCCAATTCTAATCGAAAATTTTTTTATCTCATAAAAAATCGTTAACTTTAGATATAATCTCAGTTCTATCCCTAAATATTTTTGTCTTATGAAAAATTACCAACTTTCACTTGCGTCTTATATCTGAATTGTTAATTCTCCCTTCCAAAATGGGCCTTAGTAATGTGTCATTTTCACATTACTGCTCTAATTTTTATTTTCCACATTTCATATCCAAGAATATGTGTTTTTTCAGAATAAATTTTCACGTTAACCCAAATGACATCTTATTAAATATATATTAAGGGAGAAGTTAAAGCAATTGAAGCTGGCTTTATTCAATTACTCCAACTCTTAAGAGAGTTTTCCTTCAATCTCCCTCAAAATATTATCGATTTTGCGCTCAATTTTCAATCTCTCGTGCTCAAGAGCGGAGAGCTCGCACTTGAGACATTGGGTTCGAGATGATCAAAGTTCTTGTTCAAGATGGTCACTGGATATGTGCGATATTATCACTTATGATGTGAATAATTTTTATGATTTCTGATTTTTTTTAATTTAATTTTTCATTTCATTCTTTTCTTTTTTCTTTTTTTTCTTCTTCCAAGCCTGAAGAGAGTTGCCGCTGGCCACGGGCGAGGTTCACGGCCCACGCCAGATCAAGTTCCTATGAACAATCAAGTTTCCTGTGGCAAGCATGGACCCCTTCCAAGATCTTCGACACCCACTGCTTGACCTCATCGACCCTCCATAACCCACCGTCCCCGTCTCTCTCCGCAATGGCGTCGCTAATCATGGGCCCGAGGTCAATCCGGAGGAACTTGAGCTCGAGGACAGCGTCCTCATCCTACCACCAAAACTACTCGTGGAGGAAGAGGAGGAGGAGCAGGACCTTGCAGGAGCCACAGAGGATTTAGAGGGCCTCGATCTCATGGAAGGCGGCTACCGGTCGTGGATCTCTATGAGGGCGACGGTGAGGTCGTCAGGACTCGGCGGCGGCCACAGTAGATGTTGGAGTAGGCGCTAAAGCCAACGTGCTCCTGGATCTTATACTTGGCGATGATCTCCTGGCGGGCGTGGATGCTCCAGCTCTTCGGTGGGTTCGGGTCTATGCGAATCGAGACTATGCGAATCGAGAGAGACGGCGGCGTGGAGGAGGCTGGTCGATTGTTACTAATGAGTCTAATCATCACTTCTAGTTTTACGAGAGCTTCCGCCGTGAAAATAATCTTGCCATTCGATTGATTAAGAAGTTGAAAATTCTGAAGATGAACGTGATCGAGTAATGTTCTGAGATTTCTTATCACCAACATTGACTAAAATTCCCGAACGTTCATGATCCTGTTGGCTCCAACTCGACATGTCACCTCAAATTAGCTGCAACTGAAGCAACGAGGACTTGAGTAAGTGGCTGTGGGAGATCAAAGAATTCATGAGGCAATTCAAATTTTTCAGAACCTGATTGAACAAATAATCCTCGGGCATAGAGCTTATAACTAGAATCTTTAAACGAGGTGTGCTCCCTCGACAAATTCATCACGAGACCTTAGAAAAGCTCAAGAACAAAGTAGAAATGGGATCTGGAGACGACGAAGCCAGTGGCGCCAACAGCGGGTACGGCTATTATGGAGAAGAAGGTCGTCACTCTCCCTCTCCCTCCACCTCCACCGAAGGAGAAGGTTCCCGAATCCAAGGCCATCGTAGTTGCCAATGGCGAGTGAAAAAACACACGCATCCTGAATTTGTTGTTAGGTTCTTTTCTGTAGTTTTTAGTGCACGTTACTAAGATGGGAGTTGAACATGTCCATCGTATATGTGATGACAATGTTCGTCGACCTTGATTTTCTCTACGTGTGTTTGTGTTTTGTCTTTTCGCGCATCAGCCAGCATTTTTTTTCTTTTTGGAAACTCTATGAATGCGATCGTTTCATTGCCACTCAACTTTTTCTTTGGACAATGCGCATGGTTTACTTTCTTGTGGGTGTGTGATCGATTTGGATAGTAGAGTGAGATCGGGCGATGACTCTTGGCCGATGAAGTGAAGTGCCTTTTGAATGTAAGAGAAAAAAGAATTAGGAAAGGATAGGATAATGGGTCATGCTTTTTTACTCCTAATCCTACTTTACCAAAGGGGGATCCATAGTGATTTGCAATGTTTTCTTCTTCAGAACAAAATGATTGTTGCAAAAACCCCAAACGCGAGAACCTGAGCCCAATGTCCCGCATCTGGTTTGCGCTAATGAAAGCTACTTACTTACCAGAAAAGAATGACTGTTGCACTCACTGTTTTGGGATGGTACTCTTTATTAGAATGAAATTGAAAAGTTCGATTCCTTGATCTCGTATTTGGATGAACATGTTAAGCGGGGGAAAACAGGTGCCTGTTGAGTAACAATCAATGTACTTTGTGAATTTTTGAAATAGATGAGTTGTGTTTCTATGTTCTTAGAACGTCATTATTGATTTTTGAAGAGGCTGTCTTACTATATATAGAGGACTTGAGCAAGTGCTCTGGGATAACCCATTATGTTGATACAGGTGTTAGCAAGATTGATTCCTATCGGAGGTACCTGTTGTTGGATCGCTACAGCCCAGTCAAACATGACACGAGTGAATTCTATGTGGTTCTTTCTGGCATTGTATCGGTAGAAAATGGTTGAAGAAGAAGAAGAAATTTGATAGAAGACTTCTGCACCGAATCAGTATTCCTTTCACTAGCATCCAATTCTGTACCGTATCTCACCTATTTTTTATTCTTCTACTTTGTGACTCTTCGTCAGATGTATTAAATGTGGATAACTGTCCGTGTTTAGCTGCTGTTTGGTTCTGTTTCCATCTGATAAGAGGCTCCGGATGCCGCAGCAAAGAAAATTCCTGGGGGGATCAATTGACAGAGGTGAGACTTCAAAGGTTCTTCTTGGAAGGATGTCTGTTATCCAATTTTGAAACCAGCTTGTCGCAATTGTTTGAATTCAGATGAGCCTACAGCCTTACTTGGTTTAAATTGCAGAATGGTGGAGATATTTTAATTGCCATTGGCTGGCAAGAATCTGAAGCACAATACGAATGTCGACATTTATTTCACTGCTCTATGTTGTTGTTGTTGTTTCAGACATTGCACTTGCCGGAGTTGAGAAAGTAAAAGAGGATGTCATTTCTCAAGGCATGGAAAGACAGTTACAAAACTAAAGGAGAAAACAGGATGTTCCAGATCCTTTTTTATGGCCCTCCTTAGCATTGACAGAGTTAAACATGATCTTATTTTAGTCGAAGATCATTGGGTCGTGGGGATTTACTCGTCATACGTCCAAATCCTAAATGAACAGCTATCAGTTACGGTGGGAGTGGGAGTGGGTTGTTTAACGGGAAAAATCGTCAAACTTACCGAGCTTTGATTTTCCTGAAACCAAGCTTCACAAATCGATGTAATCAGTTGCTTTCGAGTGGAGCATGTCCCTAGTGGAGACTATGAAATTAACGTGTCCAACCTTGTTTCAAAAGATGACATATCCAAGACCACCAAGAGGATGAGTGTTTCTCGAAATCTTTCCAGTGTTCAGCCTCCCACGTCTCCACTTGTCTAGTCTCCTCCTCTTTCATTTCGATGAAGGCTTTGAGTTCATGAGGCTCATAACGAGGTGGCAATGAGCATGGAGGCGCATCGCTAGGGGACATCACCTTGGACTCGTTCATTAACGTCCTGATCGAGCCATCGAATGGGTCTGCAATCACTTCCGAACACAACTCGACTGCCCCTGGAGGCACCTTTGTCTTGAACTTCAGAAGCTTCGCATACTCGTTAAGTAAGTGAAACATGTAGTCGTATACATACTTCATCTTCACACTCTCGGCGACAAACCTACCTCCTTTCTCTCCGATTCTCTGTGCTTGTGTAGCGTTTTTGTTTCCCCATTCGACAGCAAACTTGATGTCTCTACACATATTGTCGGGCCTAATGGGCCAATAATGCTCCATAGGGATGAGTCCTCTTGAGAAGGTGTCATAGTATTCCGGCTTTACCAGTAAAGTCATGGCATCGCATGCCAGGATGTACTTCTGACTAACGGACCAAGCGATTCCCTCAATGTAGATATTATACCTGCTCCATGATTAGTTCATGCAAGCATATTCAGCTTATGACTATGTCATGCGACGTGACCTAGAATACCGATTTACTCATTTACAACGAGAGAGAGGTGGAGAGAATTTGTAAACATACAAACTGGGAATTGTAACTGACGTACCTGTGAGTGCATTGATCTTCTAGATTCGAATGCTTAAATCCTTCAGCCATTTCACGGCCCCAATCCTGGAAAAGGAAATCGTAAGCACATCAAGTTTCGCATTTCAGTGTCCTAACTTCACAATCTGATCTAAGTAACAATAGGTGGCACTGACCAAATCAAACATCGATCAGTTACCATTAATGATCTCAAGAGTACACGAAGTGCTTTTCCTTCCGTCTTACCTGGTTATACAAGCGAGCTTTCCAATCGATTCGTTTGCTGTCATTGCACTTGAGGAGATCACCCCTGCTAGGAGAAGTAGTAGGGTTGCCTTTCCAGTAAGCACGGGGCTCTCTATCCTTCCATGGGATCTTCTCTGCCTCCTTTTTTATGGCTGACAATGTGCTTTCCCATGGCTTTATGTTCACTTCATGCCTACCACATAAAACGTGCTTGTGAGACACTTTCCACTTTGTACACGATGTTTTTTTTTTTTTCCGGAAAAGAGAGCGTTGAGAGATGCAGAAAGGTTGCTTAGTGGAGCTGCTTTCACAAATTCCCTCCGAACTAGATATCGACCCGATCATCGTTGGCTAAACAGTTGAGAATGAACCAAATTGGTGTCATAAGTTCTATGCATCAAGTGAAGTCATGTATTTAGAGCTTACTATGCTGCCCTCATCCACCGATCCAAGACGCAGACCAAACTTAGCTCAAACAGCCTATGGTTTGGCTAGTAAAAATGCTCTGATTTCCTAGCACTATGATAATAATAAAAAATTAAAGAAGCTGCGACTTGAAAGGAGTGAGTTATTACCAACCCCAAAAGGACCAATCAGGAAAGGGAATGTCAAACGCCGTGTGATGACCACAATAATGAAATAGTGGGGGAATCTTGGTGACATTCGAGCCCTGGTAATCTTGCTTGTTGATTGCAGGTCGGTCTTCGCATTGGAACATCAGTTCCAAATCTGGCAACTCACCGGGATACATCCTCAGGAGCTGCACGATCCCCCAGAAAGTGAAGTCTTCTCTCGTTTGGTATGCGGGCCTGAACTTGTCCAGGTAGACTTTCCCCTTGTGAACCACTATCCTAAAATGCGCAGTACTCTTAATGCTCTCCAGCATCTCTCTCGTGATTCCCGCAGCCTTCCAAGGCTGGAGATCCTCGTGGATCCACCGGAAGTACTCGGGACATACCTCGGCGTATATGTTCTTGGTCTCGTGTTTCAAGGGATAATCCGAGGGGCATGTTTGCTTTACAGTTGCATTCGCGCAGTCGGGTGGGAACTCGGTATTCGGGTATGATTTAACACAGCTTTCATTGGTGGTATCTTTGAAAATTGAAGCACCTGGAAAAGTAAAAGTAGGCTACAAACCACCCAAAAAGTAAATAAAAAAAGGATTACCGAGGTCAATTAATGAATAAAAGATTAGCTGATATGTGAGATTTATAAAGTTACGAAAAAGAATTTCAGTACATGCGTAACATCTATGGCCAATGAAATTAAGACAAAAGATGAAACATGAAAAAAGAAAATGTCAAGATAAATGCATCATGAGGAAACAACTTATATGAGAGGAAGCCCTATGTTATTTGGTCATGGGCACCATCATCCTCTTGCTCAAGGCAAACCGTGTTTATTAAGGACGAAATAATTATGTCTTAATTGTTATTAGAGAGGAAAGTTATGCAAAACAGAGTAGATTACTAGAATTAGCATGTGGAAGTCTTAACCATAATGAAACAGGCTCCCCGTTTCTATTTACTTTGAAGAAAGAGTTCCCTTTGCTCTAGCTTTCAGCATATTTCTTCCTTTCATGATAACAAACTGAGATGAAATACAAATTATGACATATTTACCAGAACTTAGAAAACTAATGGTCTGTAACAATTTTAGAGATGTCACTAAACAAGATAAATCAATCTTTTTTTTCTGAGAAGCGTACCATTTCCTTCCTCCCTCTTTTGTTTCACGATTGGATGATTTCAAAACAGTTCATGCTGTTCATTTTAGTGTCAAAGGCAATATGCAAGACACTTTTAAAAGTACAAAACAAGTTACAGAGAATCAAAAGGAAGGCATGAGATGAAGAGACTCACAATATGTATCCAAGAGATGAAGACTCCAGGTAGAATAAAAACTGTGAAGAGAATGAAAACAGTGGTTACTGCCCGTGTCTTCACCGATCTCCAAGTTTTGGTACCATAACTTCCATGAGAGCTCTTCTCTTCCATGGAGGACCAGCTCCTCTTCAGCAGCAGCAGCTTATTAAGTCTTATATGGCAGAGATATCGTCCAAATTACTGTTATCATTATTATCATTATTTTATCATTGAAGCATGGAATTTCCTAATTATACCCTTTTTTCTGGTTTGCTAAGTCTCACCGCTGGGCCCGAGTATTTCACCAACAGATGTACAACAGGCGTATGTTCTAGGTAGACCCGTCCAACAGGTGAGTCAAGTTGGGTCAAAGTGATTTGATTAAAATTGATCAATTTAATCCGTTTTGACAAATCTTGTAACTTATACTCGACCTAAATCATATTTAAGTCGACTTATATTGCCAAAGTACTTTCATATCTAACTCAATATAAGTAAACACATACCTCAACTGAGGTGAGCGTAAAGAGTGAGCGAGCGAGCGCAAAATTGAGCAAGGATGAGAGGAGTGATAAAAATGAGTTGGGTCTAAGTAAATTGTGAATCTATTTAATACTTATATTATTTTGGATTTTTCCATTCTAAACCTATTTAGTAAATAAAACTAATTCATATAATAACTTGACTCATCAAAGTGGGTAAAGGAACGGGGTATATGACCCATTTTGATGCTATAATTCTAACTCTTATGGAGTTTATAAACTCATCAAGCTCGCAAAACTTGAATAGCCTTTGGAGTTGGCAACTCAGTGGAGGCAAGATTTGAGGCTCCAATTTTTTCGAAAAAAAATGTAAAATTTTTGGTAAATATGTTCCAAGAAGTCATATATTTTCACGGTGTTTAGCTAAAATATAAAAAAACAATAAAATATTTTTCGTCGTTTAACATGGATAATATGATCTAATTATCTTACATATACATATAAGATCGGATGGACCCAAGCTCCAAGGACTTGAGCAACAATACAGACATCAGGGTCCATCGAGGCTCGGCCTCTGTAGACCTTGGCTCGGGTTCCGAGGACCTAGGCAAGGGTATTGGGGCCCTAGGGATCACCCGAGCCCGGCCTCAAATGGACCCGAGCACAAGCACTGGGGTCTTGGGCCTTGCCCTCAATGGACTTGGGTGCAAGCACCAAGGACTTGGGCGAGCATGGAGGATATGGGCTCATGTATTAGAATCTCGAGCTTGACCTTTGTGAACCAGCCCTAGGAACCGAGGACTTTGACACACTCGCCAAGGTCCTAGGCTCGACCGAGCAAGGGCATCGGGGACTCGAGCATGGAAACCAAGGGTCGCAGACCCAACCTTAATGGACTCAGGCTCGTACGTCAAGCCGTGGATGTTAGAGCCTAGGAATGAGTTTTAAGATTTTCCATGGTCAACCGTAAAATTTCAAATCCAATCATTGATATTTAGTTATATTTTGAAAATTAATTTTTAATTATTTTAAGAGAAATATATCTTCTACGATCAGAAAAAAAAATTCACCAAATCATTTTTTCCCTAATCGATTCAAACGTCGGAAAATGAAAAAATTATTCTTTCATTGAAGATGTTTTACAAAACAAATAGAGTATAAATTATCAATCCAAGATGACTCCGCCCACCAATCTGGACCGACCACGGAAGACGTGGATGGGCTGTAACAATGACCAATTCGCAACAGCGGAGGCTCCAAGGGAGACGTGACTGGCGAGGCGCGAGTCATCGACATTGCCTTCGTCTCTGAACAATGATCAGAACACACCCTCCCCAGAAAGAGACAGAGAGCTAGAGAGACCAATAAGAAACGACGTGCATGAGCGACGAGGTCGGGGCTGAATCGCGCGTTCCTCGGTGCTCCACGCTTCTTCGGTGTTGAAACGTTTAGGAAAGTGAAAAACAGAGGCTTAGTTCCAACAGATGATGCTGCAACAAACGATATCCTTATCAGGAAACTTTCTAAATTCCTGCTGTCGGCAACTTCTAGGAATCATGTACAGGCTTGGCCACTCTTAATCCCATCGTTTAACTTGTATTGAATGCATCGGGCCACTTCATTTGCCGTGCGTAACTTTTAAAATACGAGTTGTACTTTCTGCGAACTAGGGAAACATACAAAAGTTTCTCGATTCGACCTTTTTCCGAATTGTAGTAATGATGAGACCTGATGGGTTCAAGGTCAGGACCAGCAATTGCAGTAAGGACGAATGCTCCAACCAAGCCGGCAGATCAAGAAAGGGAAATGCGGCCAATTATTAAGGATGAATATAGTTTCAAAATAAAATCGAGTTCTATGTTCCAAGATATATATAGTATAATGTTTCAAATTTCAAAATTTGATAAATTTGTTAATGTTTGAAATTTCAAAATTTGATAAATCTATTTTGACGGATAAGTTTTAGGACCCTGTAACTTGAAATCTAGAACTTACCTAGAAGTTAAAATAAATTTTTCTTGTTGTGCTATACTGCAGTATTCCATGATATTTGATAACAAGTAATCATCTAAAACTACCAGTCTGAACTTTCATTGTCGACGATATCTGTGACTGAAATTTTTCTTTGTTAATGTTTCACATACTCTATTATTAAATGCAGATTGCGATCAATATATTATAACATCAAATTGTGGCCATTCGAGGAAATGATTCACTGCAGTCTTTCAATTAAGAATACAGGTGGAACTTACTAGACTCTGGAACCGACCCTAGAGAAGCACTACACACTTCTTATGCGTTGCCTTGCCCATGGGAACGGGGTAGCCCTGACTTCCATAGGTCCTTGGTTCGACCTCCTAATGGGAATTGAGGTTCTTGCACGAGCGCCGCGCGTACGACTATGGTGCAATAAGGCACCACCTAGTTGTGTCAGCAACCAACTCTCTCCCTTTGATTAGATGGACCTGCTTCGGGCTATCTCATGTTTCAAATGCTCAACTCGTTCCCAAATCAACTACTGAAGGGATAAAGAAATCCATAGAAAGAAAAGATCGCATGCTTCAAAGATTTCCGGATAAGATTCAGGACTTGGCGGTATTTCGAAAACATCCAACTTTGCCCCAGGACTAGGAGCCCGAATTTTTTGGCCCGGTGTGTTCCCCGAGCTTGATGGGCCTTACGTCTCTTTTCTCTTACCTCAGTTATTTATTTTTTTCATTCTAACTAGTACTAAGGTGAAGGTCACTGCGTCTTTTTATGATAACCTTGTAAACAGAGATTAGCATATAATGAATTAGTTGTACGGTGAAATCGGTATCCCAACTGTTAAGTCAACCATAAAGAAATCAATCGGTATACATGAATGGACTTCATTCACTACTTCCTTAAGAAACTCTACAATAATAAATTGAATCGATCGGTCTGTTGTCTGCGCTCTTCCTACTTTCCTGATCCATGAACATATAGGACTCTTTCTTTTGACTTTCTTCCATCGCTTTGGTCTCTGCCAAAGGAGCTGGAAGTCTTTGAAAGAAGATCCGTTGGAACTAGTGAGCCTTGCCCGTTATCTCCTCATCTTCCTATTTAAAAGTCTATCGCCCAAAAAGCAGAGCAGACCCCTACTTTTAAGTGAGTGTGAGAGGAAGGCTTGAAGTTAGGAAGACCTCCTCTTCTTAGCGTGGGAAGACATTTCAGAGTCGATGCCCCCCTTTTCTGATAGAGGGGAATGAGAAAAAGATTGATTTACAGATCGTAAAAAAACATGATGCGAATGACTTCTATGTAATTCTTTCTAGCATTGATCTGTAGAAAATGATTGAAGAAAAGGAAACTTGATAGAAGAGAACTGCACCGAAGCAGTATTTCTTTCGCTAGGATCCGACTCTATACTGTCTCTGCTATCTTTCATCCTTCTGCTTTGTGATTTCTTGTAAGATGTATTCATGTGGATAACTGCCCATGCTTAGCTGCTGCTTGGTTCTGTTTCCATTTTAGTTTGCCATCGGCTGGCAACAATCTGTAGTTCAATACGAACGTCGACATTATTTCCCTGCCCCACGTTGTTGCTGTTTCAGACGCTGCACTTGCCGAAATTGAGGAAGAAAAGAGGGTGTCGTTCATCAAGGCACGGGAAGACAGTGAATGAACAAAAGCAGAGAACAAGTAAAGCTTGTCCAGAGCTTTTCTCAGGCCCTCCCTAGCATTGACACAGGTGAACATGATCAGATTTTAGTCGAAGATCATTGGGTTGCCGGGATTTACTCGTAATACGTCCAAATCCTAAATGAAAAACCATCAGCTACGGTGGAAGTGGGATGTTTAAAGAGAAAAATCGTCATCCTTATCCAGCTTTGAGATCGATATCATACAGCGAGGGAAAGTTCGTAGTTTTCTTCGTTTAAAATCCCTCAACGACCACCAACCATGAAACCCAAACGGTGAATCGACAACTTCACTGATCAAAAACGCGAAAATGCTCAATTACTTTAAATTAAATATGTCAAGCCTCTATCATATCTGCAAACATAGAATTCAGCCCCCAAAAAAAGGGGAATAAAGCAAAACTGGAGTCAATCCCGTATCAGTTAAACATTAGATGATATATTATCGCGCTCTTCAAAGACCAAGCTTACCGCACAGCACAATAACATCTCCAACTCCACTTGAGGCATTGGACGCTTTATATAATACTGTCGATCCACTGAAAAGTTGGTATATTTTTTCATATGGATTTGAAATGGGTTAGTTCTCAACCTATTTAACCGACTTAAGCCTGTTTTTTAAAAATTTAAGGCAACCCATTTATGACCTGCGCCATTAAATATGAGTTTAAGACGTATTTTGTCGACTACAGGTATAAGCAGGCACTATGAAACTAATGTGTCTAACCTTGTATCTAAGGATGAAATATCCAGGACCACCAAGAGGATGAGCGTTTCTTGAATTCTCTCCAGTGTTCAGACTCCCACGTCTCCACTTGTCTAGTCACCTTCTTTTCCCTTTCAATTAAAGCTTTGAGTTCGAGAGGTTCATAAGGAGGCGGCAATGAGCATGGAAGTGCATCGCTAGGGGACATCACCATGGACTCCTCCATGAACTTCCTGATCGAGCCGCCGAAGGGGCCTACAACCAATTCTGGACACAGCTCGACTGCTCCCGAAGGCACCTTCGTCTCGAACTTCAAGAGCTTCGCGTACTCGCTGAGTAAGTGGAACATGTAGTCGTATACGTACTTCATTTTCACGCTCTCGGCAACGAATCTGCTACCGTTCTCTCCAATGCTCTGTGCCTGTGTAGTGTGATTGTTTCCCCATTCCACGGCAAACTCTATGTCTCTGCACTTCTTGTGGGGCCTAATGGGCCAGTAATGGTCCATGGGAATCAGTCCTCTTGAGAAGATATCATAGTAGTCCGGCTTTATCCTCAAAGTCATGGCATCACATGCGAGAACGTACTTCTGACTAACTGACCAAGCAATTCCTTCAATGTAGATATTGTACCTGCTCCATGTTTATTTCATGCAAGGAAATTCAGTTTATGACGAAGCCATGCAACACGATTTGGATTTTCGACTACTAATTTACAAAGAGAGAGGGAGAGATTTTCTAGACAAACAAACCCGGATTTGTAACTAGCTCACCTATGTGTGCATTGATCTTCTAAATTCGAATGCTTAAATCCTTCAGCAATTTCGTGACCCCAGTCCTGGAAAAGGATTAGTAACGACCAAATCAAATAAGGATCAGTTGTCATTAATGATTTCCAGAGTTCAGCAGTGCTTTTCTTTTTCATTTTACCTGGTCATACAAATGAGTTCTCCAATCGATCTTTTTGCTGTCATTGCACTTGAGGAGCTCACCCCTGCTCCGCGAAGTAGTAGGGTTGCCTTTCCAATAAGCATAGGGCTCTCTGTCCTTCCATGGGATCATCTCTGTCTTCTCTTTTATGGCTGATAACGTGCTTTCCCATGGCTTTACGTTCACTTCAGGCCTACCATATAAGACGTGCTTGGATGAGACACTTCCCACTTTCTACATAGTGCTTTTCCGGAACACAGAGCATTAAAAGATGCCAAAAAGATTGCTAAGTGGAAGTGCTTTCGCAAATTCGATACTCATCTTAGCTAGCTAGTAGGGCTATGCAACCAGATCGATTCTACTAAATTGATCTAGTTCTCAATTTTGAGTGAAGAACAACCCGGGAACTCGACAGATCAGGCCAAATTTGGAATTGGTTTCATAAAGTACATCTTTTTCTTTTCCTCCCTCTCTCTCTCGACTCACCCTCCTGCTTGCTTGTTTCTGACTAGCCTTCAATCACTCACCCTCATTTATCTTTTATTTTGAATCTTTGTATTGCTCCTATTATTTTGCTATAAAAAATGAATAACAGAAAAACATATTCTTGAGTAGACCTTGAAATTGGAAACAAGGTAGGATTCAAATTTCAAAAATTGACAATCCATCCTAACAACATAAGTTCCGAGTTCTAAGTTTAGAATTTACCCATTCTAAAACCACTCACCCTACTAGATATCAACCCAATCGTCCTTGGCTAAACAGTAGAGAATGAACCAATTTGGTGTGGTGAGTTCTATGCAGTGAGTGAAATCGTGCATTCAGAGCTTATTATGCTGCACACATGCACCGAATCTGCTAAGACATGGGCTAAACTTAGCTCGAACAGCCGATGGTTTAGCTGGTAAAAATTGCTCCCATTTCTAAGCACTATGATAAAGATTAAAGATACTGCAATGCAAAAGGAGTGAGTTATTACCAACCCCAGAAGGACCAATCAGGGAATGGAATGTCGAATGCCGAGTGGTGTCCACAATAATG
Organism: Melaleuca alternifolia; assembly: GCA_019926035.1. NCBI lineage: Eukaryota > Viridiplantae > Streptophyta > Magnoliopsida > Myrtales > Myrtaceae > Melaleuca > Melaleuca alternifolia. The sequence continues at coordinate 1,142,117 of JAGKPW010000366.1, forward strand.
AAACAATGGCGGAATCTTGGTGGCTTTCGAGCCCCGGTAATCTCGCTTCTTGATCGCCGGTCGATCTTCGCATTGGAACATCAATTCCAAATCTGGCAACTTACCGGGATACAACCTCAGGAGTTGGATGATCCCCCAGAATGTGAAGTCTTCTCTCGTCTGGTATGCAGGCCCGAACTTGTCCAGATAGACTCTCCCCTTGTGAACCACTATCCTAAAATGCGCAGTGCTCTTAATGCTCTCCAACATCTCTCTCGTGATTCCCGTGGCCTTCCAAGGCCGGAGATCCTCGTGGATCCACCGGAAGTACTCGGGACATACCTCGGCGTATGTGTTCTTGGTCTCGTGTTTCAAGGGATACTCCGTGGAGCACCTCTGCTTCCCGGTCGCATCCGCGCCCTCGGGTGGTAACTCGGTTCTCGGAGATGATTGGGCAGAGCTTTCGTTGGTGGTAGTTTTGGAAATTGAAGCACCTGTAAAAGTAAAAGTAGGCTACAAGCCACCAAAAATTTAATTCATGGATATGAGATTAGCTGATATGAGGAATACACAAAGTCATGGAAAGGAATCTCAGAAGAACAAGAAACAGAGTAGATTACTATAATTAGCATTTGGAAGTCAAGCCATAATGAAACGGGCTCCCTGTTTCTAGCTACTTTCTGAAATCAGTTTCATTAGCTCTACCTTTCGGCAATTTTCTTCCTTTCACATGATAAAAGGCTGAGATTAAATACAAATTATAACATGTTGACCTGAACCAAGAAAACTAATGATCTGCAACGATTCTAGAGATGCCACAGAATAAGAGAAATCGATCTTCTTCTTTTTTTCTGAGAATCTACCGCTCACCCCCTTTTTTTTCATGATTCGATGATTCACAACAGTTTATGCTGTTCAATTAGAGGCAAAGACAATATGCGAGACACTCGTAAAAGCGAAAAACAAGTTGCAGAGATTCGAAAGGGAGGCACGAGATGAAGAGACTCACAATATCTGTCCAAGAGATGAAGACTCCAGAGAGAATAAAAACCGCGCAGAGAGTGAAGACAGTGGCTGGAGCCCATATCTTGACCGGCATCTGAGTTTTGGCGCCGCAACATCCATGAGAGCTCTCCTCTCCCATGGAGATCAGCTCACTGTTCAGCAGCAACAAGTTGGATCTTGAACGACAGGTATCATACAACTTACTGTCTTCGTTATCATCAATATTATATCAGTGAAGCACGGAAAACTCTAATTATACCCTTTTCTGGTTTGCTCAGTGTCGCCACCGGGCTCGGAGCAATTCCCCAAGAGATGTACAACAGGCGTTGAATTGCAGCCCACATGAATGGAGAGAACAAAAGAAATGGAAATTGAAGGTGAAAAACCAAAAAAAAAAAAAAAAAAAGGATGCTCGGGAAGTCTCTTGGGTATATTCCGACTCTTCTGGAGTCTATAGAGTCACCGGGCACGCGGGACATGAGCAGTCTTTGGAGTTGGCAATTCAATGGAGGCAAGATCTCTCGGAATCCAGACCAATCTGGACCGTCCACGGAGGATGTGAGTGGGCTGCGACAATAAACCATGTGCAGTAGCGGAGACTCCTAAGAGGACGTGACTGGCTGGGAGCGAATCATTGACCTTATCTTCGTCCCTAAATTATGATCTAAGCACATCTCCCCAGAAAGGAGAGAGAGAGAGAGAGAGACAGCAGACAAGACAGCAATAAGAAACGACATGCATCAGCGACAAGTTGGGCATTGAATCGCGTGTCCCTCGGCGCTCCATGCTTTTCGATTAGAATATTTCAAGTTTGAAGGGAAAGTGCAAAGCAGTTGGCCAGTTCCAATAGAAAATACTGTACAAAACTCCATCCTTATCGTGAAGTTTTTCTAATTTCCCCTTGGCGGTTTTCTAGAAATCTTGTGCGAGCCCGGCCTCACCCGATCCGCTCGTTTAATTTTATGTCGAATGCATTGGACCACTTCAATTGGTGCGCCCAACTTTTGAAATTCAATTAGTATTTTCATGGAACCAATGAAACAAACAAAAGGAGCCGAACATTTTGAATTGGAGAAATGATGCGATCTGATGGGTTCAAAGTCGGACAAGGAATTGTAGTAAGGACGAACGCCCGAACCATGTTGGCACATCAAGAAGAGTAATGCTTTTCTTTGAATTTTTTATTTTTTTTTATTTACTTTTTATTGAGCCAACAGGGCTGCCAGCCATTGACAAAGGCTCGGCGACCCCCATCAACGCTTGAGCGAGGGTCGCGAAACTCTTGACGGCCATAGGCAAGGGCGCCCTTGCTAACGGATCGGGAAGGGCTGGTGACACCCTCATTGACCACATCGAGAGCTCGCAAGCACTCACCAATGGGTCGACAGCCCTACGAGCTTAAGAAGAAAAATAATTCACATCGGTAATAACTCACCAGAGAGGTTTCATTAGTGGAGTGAGAAATATCAATTGGGGGTTTGTGGCATCTAGAGAACCCATTTATATTTGACCCAAAATCAAAGCTCTAATCAGTTTCATAATTTGTAGTGGCCCAAGCCAGACTTTCACCACCACCTTCACATTGCTGCCCATTCCCCGATCCCCGTGCTCCTTCGCTAAGTCAATGAGCCAATCCATGGAACCATTAATTTTTCAAAGACAACAACATAGAGAGGAAAATGCTAAAAATGAATCTCAAGACGGGTTGAGTATGGGTCGAGAAAATTACACTGTAAATAATTTGATCAAAGCAAGCTTAATGTATCAATTTAGGTCGAACTATTTATAATCCAATCCAAACCCCATCCGACTTGCCCTATGAAGAGACCTATTTACAATTCATATTACTCCACGTGTAAAGCAAAATATCTAACAAATTATTAGGCAATCGAAAAAGGCTAAATCATATTTTATGGTTATGAAAAAGTTGTATTATCTTCAAACAAGAAATAACTCATTAACTCTATAACACCAAATTAGGAAACCATTGTCTCTGTTCGCCACGTCAGGCAACACTAAAGACGAATATTATCAAGTGCTGATACACTAATCAGTTTTCAGCTACTTTTTAATGTTACTACTAATTTCAGTAATGCGGAGCAAAGTTTATACATAACCTAAGTTTCAGCTACTTTTTAACTTGATGAGCCTTTGGCCATTGCTTGTATAAAAGAGAAAATTATTGCTCAATCAAGTTTTTTGTGCATTCCCTTGATATTTTCCCACATGGTTTTCGAGTCCTTCGTTGGAGGAAGTCCAACTGCAATTTTTGAAGAAATCCAATTTCCCATCCATGTTTGGACAAGTTGATTGCATTTCTTCCAATGTCGCACCAAACGCTCGTCAAAGGGAACAAGGACGGTTTCGTCTTTCGTCAGCAAAGCTCGCCAAAACTCACTATCTAGAGTAATTTTCAAGGCCGGATAGTTGCTTGATGATGAGCAGCAATTCTGGGCCATCAACTATGGAGGTGTATACAGGGTCACCGAGCTCTGGGCAACCATTTGTGGTAGGTATAAAGAATGGGATGAAACCGGATTGAGGCATCGGGTAGGGATTCGCACTCATACCCGATATACCCAGTTCGGGCGCTTGGCCTCGATAATGCATTTCATGCCCAAGATTTGAGCTTGTTCCCATGTTGATAGGTGGGCTCCCTCCAATTTAGATGTGTTCTCCATAGCCTTGATTCGCAGGGCTCTCGAGATTGTACCATGGATTTGGTTGGATTGGCCTGTACCAAAAAGGGTTAAATGTACTCTGTACAGGTAGCCATTGGATAGGTTGGCCTAAAATGGGTTGCCCTTGAATGGGCTGAAGCTGCACAACAGTTTCATGACTTGGTATTGATTCAATCGGATTCTATAATGTTGGCTTCACACGTGGGGCTGAATGGGGTGTGCCCTGACTATCTTCTGGAATTTGGTTCTTCGTCATAGTATTGGTTAGAACGTATTGTTTCCGTTTATCTAAATTACTTAAGTACTGATTCCTACACCAGAGTGCTAACCTTGTTTTGCAGATTAGTTTTTTCCACAACAATAAGGATAGAAGAGACGGGAGGCAATCAAAGAAGAAAATTTCTTGTAGAAGCTGTACTAGGGATGAATGTTATGATACCATGACAGAAATATAGAATGAGAGAGTTTGGGAGAAGAATATCTTTTTATTCCTTCTTCTTGTGTATGCATTTATAGTATAATGTATGGACAATAAAAAGGAAATGATAAAACAATTAAATTACAATATCGGTTGGAATCACAATTTGATTTACTCAACCGATCAATCTAAACCCTAAATTGATTTGATTGTATCTTTGACACAATATGTATCTCCAACAATAAACATTGGAGAACTATATGGGTATTTTATGCATCCCCCTTCAACAACAGTATTTTTCTGTATTCTCTTTATTTTCAAAATAGCGAGAAAAAGAATAGCTATTCGTGGAGTTACTGGAGAACGGAAGATAAGAAATATATTAGAGACAACTTTGCTACAAGTTGATGATGTCTCGCTATGATGGCAAAATGTGAAACATGTAATAACATAACAAGTCTAACGAAACTTCGCCGGATGCATGCTCAGAAGGCAAACGGGCATTGCGCATATAAGAAGAATAGCTGAGTGCATAACTTTGTCAGCAGTTCTATGGGAGTCCAGGTTATTTAGGAAGCAAGTTAAATGCTTAACCTCTACTGTTCACTAAATTAGAGCATCTTTGTCACAATTCTGATTATCTGGTTAGTGTTGAAAATGAGTTGGAAACTAAAGAAAAGTTCTCTTACAAAAATGTATAGTGAAAGGAAAATGAGATGATGAGCAAAGGAAGGATACCAACTCCTTGGGAGAACCCGAAGGTGAGTCAAAGCATCTTACACCAACTCAACAAGAGATGCCGATTCGTGAGCTCTTTTTGGAAGTGAAGAACTTGCAAGACAACATGGAGATAGCCAAACCGAAGAAGGAGTTCCTCCTGGTGGAACAAGTTGGGATTCAGGAGCCGTATGGCCAACAAGTTGAGAAGCTAAAGACAAAGTGACATCGGAAACGGAAGAATTGCTAACGTCCAAAAGAAACTGACGATCCAAGAGAAGGATGTTGTTGGGCAATCCAAACGCACCGAGTAGAGGGTGCCGAGGATGTCGCTTGAATGGGTGGGGGAGAATGTCATGGTCCCAAGTTTTTCCATGAACAAAGGATCGTGTACGATCCAGAAAACTACACACATCTCCTAGAATTTCCGGAATCCTCTATAATATTCTTAGCAAGGGGCAATATAGGATATGTACCTTATTTAAAGCATTCTTGTTATAAATACCCATAGTTGGTAGATGGGGACATGCAATCTCTATCGTTAAATTTAAAGGAAATCTACTGATGTAATAAGGTGAATGTTATAGAGAAGAGTGTCCCTTATTAGTATCTATTCAACACTTGAGTGATAAATGACATTCTTTCTCAGGATCTAAACACTTTCACTCTGTATGACCTAGGTGAGCGGGCAATCATACTCAGGAGAAGGCTTAGCTTGGGTGCTCGCACAATCCAAGGAAGCATAAGTTGTTGCACGGTCTCGATCTCAACTTTTAGCCTGTGACAATTGAGCAACAAGAAAATCCCCAATAAGCGCGGCCCGAGAGAAGAAGATGACCAATATTGACAATAATTCACAAAGTCTGCCCTTGCTTGCATATCAGATGACTCGGGTAGATGGATAAAGTGCCCCTTTGACAGAGGTCTCTCGTTTCCTTCCCGTGGTGCCCAGAATAACCTCATGCAGACCGGACTTTTTCCGACATAATGAATAACCCGAAAATGATTGCATATTATGAAATCAAAAATCTAGCAGATGTGAATTATTGTAGCTTAACAACGAAGGGAGTTGGACGGACCCGCATGTCAAGAGTTGCCCCGGCGCTCTCACAGTGCTGGAATTCTACCGGATGTATTGGGCCTACCAAGAACAATGGCTTCTTCTTTGTAATAAATTCAGTCGTCCCATCAATTTGCCGAAACATTCTAAATTTCTTCAGACCGCGTTCAAGCCCCCATTATCCTCTTTTGCATGTTTGTTTTGAAGCCATCTAGATCGTACTACTACTTTATCTGCATAAAATGAGATGAGCCTTTATGACCAAAAAGAACAATGATACCAATAAATTTATCCTTATCTAAAGGAAGAGCACTGGAAAAGACGTATGGAAGCCCAACAAAAGAGGAAAATTCAAGAAAGCAGCAGGAGAGCGTTTCTGTTTCCTTATGCTACAAGAGGCCAGCCGTAGCTTCCGACGATTCCTCGTGTCTTCCAGCCTTATTGGGTCCTCGACTTCATTTTCTATAGTTTCAGATACTTTATGAGGCAACAGAGAGTGGGCACAAGCAGCTCCAGCTACGTATGCGACAGAAAGATTCGTAAGCATATAAAACTCAACCGCATTCTTGGCTGTTCAATTGTGGAGAAGAAACAGTCAATGAATTGTTTCACGAGGGCAAATGAAGGGTCCTAGCGCCATAACATAGTAGGGGAGGCCACGATCCATTTCCAGGAATCACATGGCAACTGTGATGTCTACAGATATGATAGTCAACCCACCCTCATTCTGTAGGGAACTACGATCACGAGCATTGCCGTCGCATCGAAATCGGTCGCACCCGTAGTCATCTCCATCGTTGCTGCATGACATTTTGAGTCGGTCGGATCTCAGTGTCCAAAGTGCCTGATTCGAAACAGACTCACTTTCTTAGCAGTCATCAGTAATCGCCAACAAAATGCAATGCAAAAGAGCTTTAAGTAGCAAAAGCAAACTAGCGACGATAACCCTTATCAGAGCTCTCCGCACGATGATTCCAGAATGAGAATCGTTCCCAACATCGCCATGAAGGCTCGGCAAAGAACCCCTGATGCATTTCGTCCCCGTCCCAAGCGAAAACAAAATCCTACTTGTCCGCACCTTTGATCAACGGGTTACAATTTATGACCACGATCTTCGCGCAAACTTAAAGAAAATTTAAATGTGCAGTATCCATACTTGGAACTCGCCTATTAAAGATATGACATAGCCCAACAAGTTAGGTCCAATTCGTGTGTTTCGTAAAAAGTTGCAAAACCCAAGTGACTGTAGTAGGTCCAAGTCAAGGCAAATCTCTTTCTTTCTAAACTCGACTCAATTCAAACTTCAAGAGGTAACAACTCAATTGAGCTCGGGTTGACGGTGGATTTGACATACTCGATCTTAAGTCTGATGTCATTAATTAAGATACCGAAGATAAAATGACATCTCTAATTGATGGTTTTGTTTATGCTTTCTAATCTTTCTCGATAAGAAAATCCAAATCGGGTCCTTTAGTGGGCAAGCAATCACGTTAGAGACAAACGATCATTGACGTGGACGCCTAGCATCAATCAAAGCTTGGCAAACGGGCAATCGCCATGCCTAATTGTAAAGCACGTCCGACCTCCTTATTCCAAAAGAAAGAAACCTCACAAACATTAGAAAGATTAAATAATAGAAAAGAGGACAAAGATCAAAGATCCTTTCAATTTTTTGGCCGTGGGAGAAAAATCAAAGAAATGGGCAAAGGCGCCGGCGGTATCTCCCTCCAGCTAAGAAAAAGGCTGTTATTTGTATTTTTGTTTAATCTATCTACTTAATTCTTTTTTGCCAGCTCAGGCCACCACGTCGGGCGGGATGACGTGGACAACCACCGAATACGACGTGGGCCCAACCCCCCACGCGGCTCAACTGTCGTGTCGTCAGTCTGTCCCGGATGCTCGTCTTCAAACGCAGGCCACGAATGGTGCCGACTCATTTGCCCTCAACGTCGATCGTTGTTGAAGACTTTTTACTTCGGGGAAGACTTTTTGGCTTGTGATGGACTTAAAAATAGTTAAGCCCGCCTATTTCGATCTAAACAAGGAAATTAAAATAAGATAATTCTTAAATTTTGCTCGATATGCAACATTCTTTTTTCGTGTGTTAAGTCAGATGTGCTTTGAATCTTTTTTTTTTGTCGATCCAAGTGAAGTTGTTATCACTCATTCACCTCATAAAATTAGTAAAGTAGCTTTGCTCCTCGCTTTTGTTCAATTATAAAAAAGAATCACTTTGATGGAGGTTTATAGCATCATTCAAGTAAATAGATATTGAGATAGTAGAAACATGAGCTTGTGATATAGCTACACCTAACTCTGGACCGGTTAATGCAAGAACTATAAATAAAGGACCAAGATCCCCTATGAAAAATTTCCCAATTATTCCTTAAATGTTAAATCTAATCTGTAAACTTTCAATTTTTTCAGTCTAATCTCATCAATTGTCCATAAGAAAATCAAATCGATATTTCGATACTATTTGTAAGTTTTCATAATTACGCTATTACCTTGATCTTACAATGTCTTTATTTCGATTAGATTTCTTAATGGATAGTATTGCATATGGGGTTCAAAATTCAATGGCTAATTATGTTATTTTTATCTACACAAATGGAATAATATTTTTTTGTGAAATTTTAATTTGCTCGATATAATCCGTAAACTTTAACTCATATGTAATATTATCCTTAAAATTTTCATTCATTCAATGTCAATAATAATATATTGAATAAATAATAATTTTAATAATCGCATTCCATATTGAGTTAACGTGTAAGAATCATATTTATTAAATATTGAATCAAATTTTAAAAACCACTTGTTTGATTTTTCTGAACGGTAATTACGAAAGAAAACCTTGTGGGGCAAAGAAAAATTCTTGAGTGCACTGTTGTAATTTGTTGGAGGGCAAGGGACGGTCCCGCCACGCGCCACGGAAGAGCGTGGGAGATGAATCCCATTTTCCCTTGGGCCTCAGCCAAATCTTCAAAGCACATTCAATGCATTTGAAAATGCAATTAATGGCGAAGTGGGCCAGGGGGAGCTACCGTGTCCTTCATCGTTCGCATCTCCAGCGAACGACGTCGCTTTGCCCACGGACGTGCCGACACAAATTACCCGTTTTACCTGTCGGCACCCGCGGCAAATAATGAACCCACATCGACAGCCACTCACCGTCGGATCGCGAGCCCCCCATCCGATCCGACGGCCTCCGTGCGCATTTCCATTTTAATCTGAAAAACAGTTGCATGGGATCCTCCCACAGTGACACACGGTATGTGGTTTACTATAAAAAGGACGCTTTGAACACGGACAAATCCTCATCAACTGGCGAGCTAAACTTAGAGCGCGCGAGAGAGAGAGAGAGAGAGAGAGAGAGAGAGATGGCAGAGGTGGCGGTGAAGAATCTGGAGACGGATAAGCCGGTGGCTCCGGCGGCAGAAACCGCTGTCGTGGAGGAGAAGGTCACTGCTCCTCCTCCGCCGGAGGAGAAGGTTCCCGAGTCCAAAGCCGTTGTAGTTGCCGCTGGTGAGTGAAAACAAACGCACGCACAATCTGAATTTGTTCAGTACCTTTTTGTAGTTTCTGCGTGCCTTCAAGATTGCGACAGATGGGAGTTGAACGTGTCTGTTGTATATGCGATGGCGATGGTCGTCGATCTTGGTTTTCTGTAGGTGTGTTTCGCGTTTTTGTTTTTTGGCGCATCAACCTCCATGTGTTTTCGTGGGAACTTTATGAACGCGACCGTTTTATTTCCGCTCAATTTTTCTTGAACAATGCGGATCGGTCCGATTTGTGTGCAGCTCGGCTCGATGAGTTTCGTGGGTTCTTGGTGCGAGATTGATTTGTTCAGTAGAGTGAGTTTAGGCAATGATTCTTGGTTGATGAAGTGAAGGTGAAGGGTCTTTTGAGTTCAGAGAAAAAGAATCGAAAAAGAGGATAGATAAGGATAATTGGTGATGCTTTTGGACTTTTGTCTTTGGCAATCTTATGGATAAGAAAAAAAATAGGACAGGGGTCCAACTCCTACTCCTGCTTTACCAAAAGTTGGATACATAGTGATTTGCATTCAGTCATGCTTGCTTTCTTTTCTCTTTCTCTGTCTTTTCTTTTCTTCTTTGGGAATAAAATGATTGTTGCAAAAACCCCAAACATAAGAATCCGAGCCCGATGTCCCACAATTGGTTTGCCTTAATGAAGTTATTTACTTACCAGAAAAGAACGATTATTTCATTCACTGTTTTGGGATAATAGTCTCTACTCCGGATATGGGACCTGATTAATTCGAATGGGGTTGAAGAGTTCGATTCCGCGATATAGTATTTAGGTGACACTATTTAGGGAAAAAAGGGGGCTTGTTAAGTAACAATAAATGCAAGTTTTGAATTTTTGAATAGGTAAGGTGTGTTTCTATGTTCTTATGACATCATTCTGTTTTGATTTTGGCAGAGGGTCCAGAAGCCAAGGCAAAGAAAATATCTGGGGGATCAATTGACAGAGGTGAGCCTTTGAAGGTTCTTCTTGGAAGGACTTTTCGGTAATCAGGGTGATGGATGACCATCTTAAATGTTATCTGATTTTCAAACCATCTTTTTCCGATTGTTTGAATTTGAATGAGGCTATAGCCTTCTTTCATTTAAATTGAAGAATGGTGAAAGCTATTTTAGTTTGCCATTGGCTGGCAACATTCTGTAGTACAGTACATATGTTGACAATTGTTTCACTTCTCTATACTGTTGTTGTTACAGACGTTGCACTTGCTGAAGTTGAGAAAACGAAGAGGATATCATTTATCAAAGCATGGGAAGACAGTGAAAAAACAAAAGCAGAGAACAAGTAAGCTTGTCCAGAGTTTTTATCTGGGCCTTATTAGGATTGACAGAGTTGTAGAGTATGTTACTTTAAAAAAGAAACAGAAATTACAGATCATTAACAATTATCAGCTACAGTGGGAGTGCGGTAGTTAAAGAGGATAATTATCACCCTTGCCAGCTTTGATTTTCCTGAATCTCAGGATCAATGTAATCAATAGCTTTCCTGTGTAGCGTGTCCTAACTTCCAAGTGCATGACAAGTGGACATGAAAGAGAGAAGCTGTTTGAGATGTGAAATGCAACCATGTGTTGCTAACTTATGCCTGCGTCGTACTGCGCGACCATGAATATTCTCAGTAACTGTAATTTTCATGCACTGGACACTAACACACAATCGGGAGAATCTAAAGTGACCTTCTGAGCTTTATTTGATGGTAATTATACTGGTTTTAACACTTATATGGAAATTTTCTTAAAATGTTGAACAGAGCCCAGAAAAAATTGTCAGCTGTTGTTTCCTGGGAAAACAGCAAGAAGGCAGCTGCTGAAGCAAAACTGAGGAAAATGGAGGTATTTCATATCCTAATGTCTTAAGTTTCACCATGGCCAAATTTTCCCATGTTATCTATGGCCTTTTCTCTCGAAATTTCTGTAACTAAATGGAGTTCTCAAATTTCTATTTGGTATTACATGCAAAAATTGCCATCACCAGCTGAGCAATAAATATCACTAATGTTTTTCCCGCTCCACATGCATGAGATGGATGGACAATTTGGCAGTCTAGCAGATGCGATGCCTGACAAGTTTAATGCCTTGCAGGAACAACTAGAGAAGAAAAAGGCTGAATATGCGGAGAAAATGAAGAACAAGATAGGTCTAATCCACAAGGAAGCGGAAGAAAAGAAGGCAATGGTTGAAGCTAGACGAAAGGAAGAGATACTGAAGGCCGAAGAAATGGCTGCAAAGCACCGTGCTACTGGGAATGTCCCCAAGAAGCTTATCGGGTGCTTTGGAGGGTAATTTTGAACCGAAGCAAGAGGCAAGGGTGAAACGATTTTTTAGTTCGTGTGTCCATTCACAGTTGGTTCAGTGTGTATAGTAGAAAAATCAAAATGTTCATTTTCCACCTGTTGTAGCAGTCATGTTTTGGTAAGGAAAGAATCTAATAGGACCACTTGGGAATTGTTTGAGAAATCTTGATCCTGAATTAGATAATCAAAAATCTCCTTTTGTTTGGATGTCAGAGATTCAGGGGAATGAGGGGCAAGAGCTCGAATCGTCACATGCTTGCACAAGTATGCTAATCTTGCGAGAGGCTTCCCATGGTAAATCGCATGATTGAGGCTTAGTCTGATGGTTGATTCTACCATCATCTGAAACGAGTCCTAGCAAGAGCATATTGCATGAGAGTAATAGATGGACCGAGGGCATCAGAAAGGTTAAGCTTTAAGGATAAATCATCATTGTAGGCAGAAAAAATTTGAAATATCATACGAAGGTTCTCGATTTCCCGGAAGAGGCAATCGGCTATCAGATACTGGGCAAATTGAACCAACTTTAACGAGGCTTTAATCTGTCAGGCTCAAAAAAAAAAAAAAACACACACACACACACAAACACATCATATCGAGACTTTAATCTGTAGTAAACTAGAATTGTGCAAGCAAGCTCACATCTGCAATATAATGAACGATAAGGGCTTCCATTGCAACTTGCATAAAAAACCAGCAGGTCAGCTCTTCGATAAGAGGCTTACTACATTAAATATACTTAATATGGGATTCTTTGGTTTCCTAATTTGGATGCAAAAATCAGAAAAAGTTTTCAGAGTCAGAATATATAGAATGAATTCGGACATGCTACACATGGGGACGATCGTGGAGGTTTGGTCCATGTGAAATCAAATGAGACACGGGATCTATAAAGGGCTTCCTTCTAAGAAGCTCATGTCATTGTTGATTGGGAAATCGAACAGCATCTCCAGTGCAGTGACTGACAAACTGTCGAACTTGCTAGATCCAGACAATTCGGACGTGGCCAGGGCTTCAGACTCTGCCTTGCTGCTCTTTCCATCAACATTATTGTCAGGATCATTTGGTGTTGAATCTGCATCTTCTCTGAGATATGTGGCACCAATCTCAGTGGTGGCAAATGAGCTTGTTTCCCATTTAGCACAGGAAGAAGTTTGAGAAACTGGGCTGAGGCTTGCGCTTTTGCTTCCACTGTTGATGCTTCGAAATGACTCTCCTACTTCAGAATTCCAAATACGCAAGAAATAGTCCAGTTCGGTTTTTTGTCGCCGTGGCAATGGATTAAGAAGCAAAGTCTCCCTGGAGAGCCTAGCCTCGGCTTCAAGCCTCGCACTCTCCCACTGAGCCATGTGTCGGGTAATAGACGATGCAGGCAACTTTGTAAAGGCCCCTTGACGGGTGAAGGGTGCCTGGGTTAGCGGGTCGAGACCCATGGAGAGCAGACGCTTCTTCAGGTGGGTGTTCCACAAGTTCTTGATCTCATTGTCGGTTCGTCCGGGTAATTGAGCTGCAATTGCTGCCCACCTGAAGATCATAGACGATGACCGTACATATTATGGATGAAAAACAGCAATATGCCAAAGAGCACGCCAGCACAACTAGGAAAGAGAAAAATCGCTGGCCATGAACATACGTACTACAAGCTCTTGGCATGAAAACATTGGTTCCTACTTTTCATAGGAGGTTGGCATGATGCCAGTGATCACAAAATTACCTATTTCCGAGAATCCCGTGGAGCTGTATAACAAGCTTTTCCTCCTGCAGAGAAAAGGGGCCGTGCTTAATGTCCGGCCTCAGATAGTTTGTCCACCTGAGCCTGCAACTCTTTCCACACCGAAGGAGACCTAGTAAACGCAGAGCTTTAGTGTGTATGCGTAAAAGGTTTCGTATGTCACATGCTCATTCTTGCATCTGGTGGATTTTCTTAGCCCTACAGCAGATAAACATGAGCCAAATCAAGCAGAACATGGACTGGACCGATCTTAGAATGCAATGACTTGCTTATGGTTCGAAAACTAAAGTACAAGATCGAAAGCTTGCCCTAAACTTTACTTGAGATTCATGTCTAGGCAGAGAGTGAGTACAATATCATCAACCTCAGCAAGAATATAAGTGGCATTTCATCGTTTTGTTAGCTTCCAAAATAGGTTTTTTCCATGTACGGGCCAACGCCCAACAGGACACAAATGTCCATGGACAGGTATGAGCATTTGGTTCTTGGAAGCGATAAAAAAAAAAAAACAAATGATTTGTGATTCCCACTACTATAACATCTCCATTGTATCGTCTGGAAATATTTTGCTTAGAAGTAAACAATGTTCGTAATAGCAATAAAGTAAAGGGGCCATAAAAATTTTATTTACCTGCAAGCTTAGGAAGAGCACGCCAACTTCCATGGCCATTCTTGCGGATGTAATCAATTAGAATCTGATCTTCTTCAGGAGTCCATGGCCCTTTCTTCAAATCCTTTTTCTCGCAGCATGGACTCCTACCCATCTCTCAAAATGCTTTATGAAACTAGAGGGATTGTCCAGGAAGCGAGCAAGTAATGCAGCAGGTGCCAAGACTCGACTTCATTTATTCTAACTAGAGAGAATTAAACAGCAAAAAAAACACAGAAGGCTATGTAACTTGTGGAGGTGGAGGGACTGTCAGCGGTTTTCAAGCCGTGCATGCATTGAATGCAACTTGTGTGTGGACCTGTCGCGTCTGCAGGAAATTGTGATAAATTGGATCATCATTTCACAAAAGAAGATATCAGAGAGAGAGAGAGAGAGAGAGGAGCAATGAATGTTTTTCTTTGCGTTTGAAGCTCTGAGAAACACAAAAGAGGCATGAGAGAGAAGCTAAAGAAAGTGGAGAGGAAAAGATGCAGCGGAGATGATACTGAATGCATTAATGGGTGATTCTTACAGAGATGAAGGACAAAGCGGGACGCTTTGGATGGAGAAAGGGAGAGATTTGGTGTCATGAGTCATGACAAGGGCTTTGCACTAAAGTTTTCTTTTAATGCTGGACAGAGAATAATTTCAAATTTTGGCATGTACAGCTTTCCGTGATCATCTGCCATTTTTGGTGATCATACTTGTTTTTTTGGCTATAACTTAAACTCATGAAATATCAAAGTATCACTTGATCAATTCATCCGCCAAGTCTTGTTAATAATTTTTCCTTAGCCCTATTCAACAATTACAATCTGTCTATGATCAAGCAGCCAAATAGCCATACCTATTGCATCTCTCCAATATAGATTGGATTAGTTCACGTCTAACTGAAAATAAAAAATAGACATTGTCGATTGCACATATTCATTATATGAAAATATAGAGGAAATCAGGCAATGCTCACCCCACAATCCGAAGTTTGTACCCGTCTGCCCCTTAAGCTTTCATTTTCTTAAAGATAACATCCATTATGTTTCCCGTTAATATGTGTAATGTACATGATTCGTTAGGAAAAAAAAATTAAAAAATGAGAAATGGAGAAGAATAAATTAATTAAAACATTAACCAGAAAAAATAAACGTCAATAGTAAAATTATAAATAAAAATTGCTAGAATTTGATTAAAATGTTAATAGAAATAATCAGATATTTCAAGAAAAAGAAACGTGATTAAGTAAAAAAGATAAGTCTCCAAAACAAAGGAGCCAAATAACAAAAATTGGATGCTCATCATGTATTTTTTTTATAATCCATAAATGATTTGATCAATTGAAAATTTAAGAAATCACTCTAGGTCATGGGCAATCCTTTCCTTCTATGAGTTGAAAACATCATTTCCCGTTATAAATCTTTGAAAATATTTATGTTACTCGATAATTTATAACATTTGAGTGCTTTTTTATTAAGGCCGTTTCTGTTTTTCACTTAGTCTTTATTTATCCTTTTTTCTCAGAAAATCTTGTTTATTGCTATTATAGAGGCTATATTTATCATTTTTTAAATTTTGATATTCCAATATTTTAGTTAATTATTTTTCTACAATTTTTCATATTCTTGAAATTTTAGAGCGATTAAGAGTCAAAGTTTCGGAGTAACTGTGTTGGTTGAGAGCTTTTCCCTCATCACCGAGGTTGGGGGTTTGAAACCCACAGTTGCTAGCATCTTAAATGAGAGGACTATCGTGTTGGGGTCCTATGCTAGTCTCCCCCGAGGTATAGCCTATAGGGGTCCGGCCCTTTGGTATCATCCGGGCACGGGGGCATGTGGTGGAGTCTTCAGTTAAAAAAAAAATAAAGAGTCAAAGTTTCCTTAAATAAATTGAAATGAAAGCACATGTTTGCCCTTTAAGATTCACATGCAACACACAAGCTAACCAATAATAATAATAACGACGACAACGAAGAGTTAATTGGATGTAACAAAGTAAAAGGTAATCGGAGTATTGTTGTAAGAATTGATTACTCTAAAATTTGTAAAGCTTTGTGTGATTTCCCCAAAATAACAGTATAAGGAGTACGGATGGGCATGCTGTTTTACAAGACCTCCAAATCGCCCTTCACTCCTTCACTTATTTTCGGGACAATTGTCAAATAAGTCCTAAACTTTTTTCTACTTTGTCGATTCAATCATAAACCTTTTTTTATGCCAAATCAGTCTTAAACCTTTTGCAACTTTGCCATTTAAGTTCTTCCGGCGGATTTTGACCAGAAAATGCATACGTGGCGACGACGTGGCGGACCGGACCTCGCCGGCGACGACGTGGCGGCGACGTGGCACAAAAAAAATTTAAAAAAATTCCAAAAATTTCAAAAATTCGAAAAAAAATTTAAAAATAAAAGGGGGAGGCCGGAGCCCTCCACCTGTGGCTACCGCCCCATCACCGGTGGGGCGACGGCCATGCCACCAGTCCCGCCGGAGTCCAGATCTGGACGCCGGCGAGGCTTGGTGAGGCTGTAGATCTGCAGCTGGGCGAGCTCGCCTGGCCCTCGCCAGCCAGTGGCGAGGGTGGCCCCCGGCCGGCGAGGGCCGAGCGAGCTCGCCTAGCCCTGCCGGCATCCAGATCTGGATGCCGGCGAAGCTGGGGGCATGGCCGCCGCCCCACCGGTGATGGGGCGGCGGCCACAAGTGGAGGGCTCTAGCCCTCCCCAATTTTTTTTCGAATTTTTGGAATTTTTTATTTTTTTGTGCCACGTCGCCGCCACGTCGTCGCCGGCGAGGTTCGGTCCTCCACGTCGTCGCCACGTATGCATTTTCCGGCCAAAATTCACCGGAATGACTTAAATGACAAAGTTGCAAAATGTTTAGGACTGATTTGGCATAAAAAAAAGGTTTAGGATTGAATCGGCAAAATAGCAAAATGTTTAGGACTTATTTGGCAATTGTCCCACTTATTTTCTTTTAAACCTTCTCCATCACCAAGGAAGGTGTTGGCCGTTAGGTTGAATGTTCCAAAATCGACAGATGGATTGATCCAAGCCAAGTCAAAAGTTCCGTAACCAAGTCCAGTCGGGTAAAAAGCAAAAATTACTCACTTTCATTACATTGATGTTCTTAATTTTTTATTTCGATGTTTAGTTCTTCACTACGAATAAAACCAATCGCAATCTCATAAACAACTCGAATAAACCAGAATTAGCATGGCAAGAAACATTGAAAAGTATTGACCATCAGATTTTGACTCAAAAGAGAGTTCCCCACTTCCGCTCACTATGGCCAATCATGGACTGCGTTCTGCCCCAAGTTAGAGCCCCCCAACAAGGTCGCAATCTTTCGCGCAAGTGGACTCCGAGATATGCAGCTGCAAAGTGCAAATCTGATTACTAGATGGAATCCGATAGACAATTGAAGGGAAAGCTCGGGTTTTTTTAGATGATTAATCCCCTAACCCGAGGTTAGAACATAAGATGGACGCGTCAGTAGGCTCAAAAGGAGAATTGGCCAATAAACAGAGCAAGGGAGACCCATTATCCCCAGATTTGGAGGAAGAAAAGAAACCTGAAATAGTCATGGAGCTGGTACAATCAAGACACAACTCCATCAAAATCCTCTTCGATGAACAATCAGCATCTAGTATTAGTAGGACTGGTTAAAGCTCGCTTTCATCTAACAGAAGGACACATCCCAAGAGTAATCTCGACAACCCGGCAACTTCGAACTCCCGTTTTAGAGGACTGAAGCCACTGATTAGGGCAGGCATATAAATAATCGAGACGGGCAAGAAAACCAACAATTACAACATGGTCAAGTTGGATACATAATAAGTACAGAGAAAGGGGACAACTACTCTAAAAGACAGAGTGCACCTACAAATCATTGTAACAGAAGAAAGTGTTGGTAGGACTTTTACAACACTAGCTAAGTTCTTGAGGTCCATTTGCTACCTAGTGACCCCGATAAATGTTAGAAACCATTAATCAAGAGGTTCTTTCTCCCTCCACGCTTTCATGTGGTCATCATGTTGAACTGAAACCTTGAGAGCTGCTGCGGTATGGTGGAGATAACTGGTCCATATCTCTGCCAACAAAAAGTGCGTGAGCCTCCATGAAGCACGTACTAGATGTGTAAACATTAAGGTACTTGGTAAAGAGGACGACAAAAAAAGCAGCTGTCTGCCCTGCTGCTCATCATATTTGGCAATTCCAGTTGAGTTCTTTCAGGTCTGGGGACAAATTCAGAGAATTTTATTGTGCTCCGGGAATCTAGACAATTTCAAACCAAGCTACCAAAATGACCAGATGGACAACTAAAAAAGTAAACTAACTAGCACTCAACAATAATTTGTGTACTTTGTGTACTTTGTCTTTTTCCCTAAATTCCATAGGCTCTCTAACTCATCACCGCTCCCCCTCAAGGTCTCACTCACCTCTTCATATCCTGGGACAGTCTCAGCACCAACCACACCGGAAACACTTATAATGGTAGCTACCACCTACAGCAGGCACAGATGGCTGCCACTAAAATCTATCTTAAACCCTTGATGTTTCTATTTCTCCTCTAACCTGTAGACTTGCTCTACAAGGAACCTATTAACTTTTAGAATTGCATTTTATTGTTGTGAAAATGTACATAATCAAGAATAAATGAATAAAATAATGGAGGTTAGAAGCTTGGATGTCACCATACATGCACATTGTCATAGAGCTCAAACAACGGAACGGCTAGCAATTTCAAGTTCTTTGGTACAGCAAAATATTCTCTTTCAGACAAATGGACGATGAAAAGCTTCTTGCACTCCTGTATCAAAGAGCTCTTTATTCAGTGCTCATCGGGTTAGAATACTTATTTTAAGAAAAAGACTTGGCTTTTCAACAAAGTATGTACAATTTGGCTTTTAAACAGTGTTTATTTACCTTCGGCTTCGTTATGTGGGGAGGGCAGTATGGATACATGACAGTTTCAAAGTTTGGTCTCCACCAGATAGCAACACACTCACCAATCTGCAAGGAAAGACAACTGACAATAAAATAATCTTCTTCCAGAAGGGCAATTGTGTTCACAATTGAGTTCATGTAGATAAGCAGGCTCTTCTACAAGTTTTTTATTCTTCACACTTATCAACATGAATCCACTCTATACGCTTTCCATTTAGGCGTTTCTGAAATTAGTTAAGAAAGACAGTAAAGCAAGAAAATGAGATTATGCTCTTTAAGTGCCGGGTGATATTTTGTAACGATATAATACACAGAGGAAATTATATTTATTAAAGAAGCTAAGTACTTGTTGAAACACATAATCATGACAGATGATAACTCAATCTTCCCACTAATTATTTTACTTTGATTATCCTTGTATATACTCCGCTTATAGTGTCAAGCTTATTCAAATAAATCTCCAAATTTTTTTAGGTATGGTAGAGCACCTGCCAATCAGGTTGCAGTGATAGTGAATTTGCACCTAATTTGCTTGATAGTTTCCTTTTTAAACCTTGAATCTCTGCAAAAAGATAGACAGACAGATGAGAGAGAGAGAGAGAGAGAGAAGGGAGGGGGGAGGTTGTAAGATGAATCAGTCTACCATTTTCTCCGGGTTTCAAACGTCCTCCTGGAAGTTTACAAAACGTGTTCCCAATTTGCAGGAGGAGAATATGGGGATGCCTGTGCTCCTGCACCTGCTCAATTAAAAAGAAGTATTTGAAAATGAAAGGCTGAAGCATCACAACTTCTTTTCACCATACTTAAACCATTACCACCACCAAGAACCAGATGCTTAGAAAAAGCATAAAGCACCACTGTATAGCATCTAAATAGCCAAATGAGATGTTCAAAATTGTGTAGTTGTGCCTGGTGCAAGAGAACTTAAAGCCCTTACAAAAAAATACAAAGGGGATTAGAACTCTGAGATGCTGGTTGGTTTCCCAGTTCATTAAAACCCTTGAATTTGAACCACGTACGGTGACATACAGTCAAAGATCTTCACCCACATCAAAAACATGTTGTTATATCAACTAATAAAGATGCTACTTGAAATTTAGGGAAGACCAACTCCTTGCCTTTTGTCAAGGATATGCTAAAAGAAAAAAAGGAATAATAATTTACATGAAAGAATAATATTTTTAGGTGTTTTTTTGGCCACTGATCAAGCAGATTCCAGAAATTTCCAATGCATGCAAATTCACAATCAAAATAGCATTTTTAAGATAAGCTAATGGTCTGAGAATGTGAAGCATGGTAATTAACCAACATTCCCGCCAACTGAAAAGCGGATGCATGCACACATGTGAAGGCACGCACATCCTTGTACACGCATACACAGATATTGCCCACATGCGCAGGCACACACCCACACAAATAGCGTGCACAAACATATGCATATGAGAAAGAGTGAGAGAACAAGCACTAAGCAAGGGACTGTCGTAGTTAAAAGTTTCAAAGACTAACCAGCAGAATGCCTTCGACACTGGTCCTCATTCCCTCTTTCATGTAGCTGCAGACTAGAAATAATTAGCTAATATGCTGGCCCATGCAATCAACAAATGGGAAAAAGAAAAGAGACATCACATTCGTCAAACAAAATCAACCAGGATGCCAGGCCAATTATAAAGATCGTGGTTCATGGTACTTTGAAACAAATCATAATCACCACAT
The DNA here is from genome assembly GCA_019926035.1 of Melaleuca alternifolia. NCBI lineage: Eukaryota > Viridiplantae > Streptophyta > Magnoliopsida > Myrtales > Myrtaceae > Melaleuca > Melaleuca alternifolia. Next base: position 1,162,848 of record JAGKPW010000366.1, read on the forward strand.
AACTAGACTTATGGCCTAAAATTCAGCTCGCAAGGCGGTGCCCAAAGCTGCTCCGTGGCTTCAGCATTTGATACGAGCACATTATTAAACTCTACCGCAAGCAGGTACAAGCATCACGAACCAAGGCAAGGAAAACCACGAACAAGAGATCATAATGAAGAAGAATCGGCGGACTCGACACTTAAGGGCACGTGAGATTACAAATAAGCATCACGATCAAGAGCTCTCGCCTCTAATTGAGCCGGACCGAGCTAGCCCAAACGACTTAGAAGTCAAAACTAGGAACTTATTATTCCCTCTCGCGACAGACTATCACCCGCAGGTAAAGCTCAAAGTGCGAAATAGCACGCCAGGCAGGTTCAATCTCGCTAAAACGAAAGCCTCAGTCGTAGAAAACAAGTTCATTCGAGCGAGTCCAGAGTCGCAGAGCTTTTCATATTCCTAGCGATGTTTCAGAAATCAAACCGAGGACCAAGAAGCTCGTGCCAAAAAAGGGCTGCACAGAAGGGCCTATTGTGAAGAACATCAGTGAAGTGCGACGGAGAGGTTGAGACTGGAGTACGTACTTGACTTTCATGCGAGCGAGGCGATCAGCGACGGAGGTGTCCTTCTCCATCTTCGGCTCTTTCGTACCGAAGGTGTAGCTGGAGAGCGGGTACATGTTGACCACTGGTGAACTCACCATCTTCTTCTCCTTCTTCTCCTCCTCCTCCTTCTTCCTCCTCCTCCCTGTGATCGATGCTCCCTCACCCAGAAGTTGCTAGTGCAAATCATGGAGAAAGCTCTGAAGAGTTCAGCATAGAACTTCTAATCACCTGGTGGACGAAAATGCCCCCGATGGTGATTGGCCCGCCCTTCGGAACAATCATGTGTCATGTCATAGCAATTGCGAAGAAAGCTGAACAGTCTCTTTCTAAATTTTCACTCAATTTATAATTAATCCTTAAAACTTTAATTTATTCAATATAATTCTTAAATATTTAATTTATTTAATATAATTTAGTAATTTGATGTATATTCAATTTAATCATTATTTTATACAAAAATATATGATGTTGTCCCTAATTTTAAAATAATAAAAAGATAGTATTGAACATTTTCATGTGGTTCAAAAATAAAATTAAATATGTTACAAAAATTTAAAATTTAAAAATTACATCATACATTGAGTTAAGTTTTAGGGGCTACTTTGAATATATTAAAATTTTATGTATTACATTGCATAGCGGGCTTAATTTCAATGATCATTTGTCTTATTATCCCCGTTTAAATTTGAGATACAGCCCATTTTGAAGAAAATACCCATGTCATTAAAATTGCCATGCTTGCTGGCATCCGTGTGCCCTCCACATCACATGTCTCTCTTAATTTATGCCCAAATATAAAAGAAGATAGATTTGCTAATTTGAAAAAAAAAATCATGTGGCAATCCATGTCTATCATTGATGTGACAATCCACGTTAGAAAACGCATGTCATTGTGGCGATACACTTTATGCAAAGATTACATTCAATGAATTTTGAAAGTTCAAAGATAATTATTTTCTTGAGGAAAAAATATGAACTATATTGAATATTGAAGAATAAGAATCCCTGTTATTATTTTCTTGAGAAAGAAATTGAAGCTAAACGAAGGCCAGTGTAACAAAAATCAGAAAATCCATTAAATTTGATAAAAGAACAATATCAAATTTTAAGATTAGTGATTGCTAAAGAGACACGGGTGTTTCTTTTCTTTAAGAGTACTTTTCTAGAGAATATGTGAGAATAGTAATTCAAAATTAAATCTTAAATAATGGAGATAAACGATCTTATCATTCAAGCAATTCCTTACAATTTATCGTATCATGACTTGTCAAATGATAGAACCATCCATTCGACCAAGTAGATTTAAAATTTATTTGATATATATATATATAGATATATTAAAAAAAAAGAACAAGGGTAATCAATTATAGGGGAGGTAGTTTTTCACCTAAGATCAGAAACCATCCCGGTTTTGTAAAATCAAGATCGAAAATTCAACCGCTCTATCTTAATCAAGAACTAGCCGATATTTCTGTTTATCGTTTAAAGGAAAAGTGCACTATGGAATACAAAATATCTATTAAACACATAATTCAAGACCATGCTTCGTGTTCAAACAGCTTCAAAATGAGTCCAACCAGCGTAATTTCAATTCCTTACGAATTGAGCGGAAACCCAATAATTCCCCCATGTTATGGTTGGTTCAATCTCGATAGCTCGCATGACGAATTCAATTTCTCCAAATCATGGTCGGCCTTGGAACAAGGTTTTGGGCCTGACAACAAGATCACCCTAGGCCCACTTGTTACCTGGGCAAGGAAGAAAGCCCATAAATATGGCCCGGCCTGCCAGCCCGCCCCATGATAGCTTCTTCTCCGCTCAACCATGTATGCGGTAAGGGTGTGCATGGTCCAGGGTGGTCTAGCTCTCCTCCTCTCCTCGCAAATCGAGAACAAAACTGATAAGACTGGTCCTTCATCTCTAGGACAGTGAACCAAACTAGATTGTCTAGTCCGGTCCGATCTGGTCTCTAAAAAATCTAATTGACCGGTTGGGAACATGAAAATTTCTTTAAAAAAATTGAATTTCTTTACTTATTTTTAAGAATAAAATTATTTTGATAAAGTTGAGATAATATTAAAACTTTAAAAATTTAAATTGAGTTCTTTTTACTTTTTTACATCTTTATTTTTTATAAAATATAAAAAATTTAACTGATTTGGTCCGATCTTTATAGGAACTAATAGCCGGATCACCCAGACACCAATTCACCTGGTCGGTCCAGGCCAGTCCACGCGGGAGATGGGCATGAATGTAAATCGAAATTTATAGAAATTGTGGAATAATAAAAAATTATCTTTGTCTGTCTTCGCGTTTCTTTCTTACTGCAACTCCGTCCACTCAGTTCCGTGCCTCAGTTTGATCCTTCGTGCTTGCGTCCGTCAACTAATCTCCTTTTGCGATTTCTCTCTGGCAGCTTCAAGTTCAATTACGATTACAGTTCAAAGCTACTGGAACGAACTGAGGCTTTGAAGGATTTGATCACTGATCTTTTGTTGGTATTGCACCGTGTTCGTGCCCTGCGTGTAGTGTTCTCGGGTTCTTGGTGGATCATCTGACGTCTGATTGGCAATTCTTATTACGCCTGCAGTTGTTTGTGTGAAGCCGTTAATCGGTCTCTGCCTTCTTGTTTGCTCAGAGTAACTTGATATCGAGTGTCCGGCACGGTTGATGGAGAGAAGTGCTGAACGTGACATTCGCAACTCCGTGATCAAGCAGGTCGTTGCGGCGTTTACTTGGGTGTTGTTCTGTTTCGTGTCCCTGAAAGTAATGAGCAATTTTGAATGGTACATGTTGAATTGCAGAGGGTGAATCCCAAGAGGCTGAGGGATGAGGTTTATATTGGCTGTGGGGCTGGATTCGGAGGCGACAGGCCGCTTGCAGCGCTCAAGCTGCTGCAGAGGGTGGAGCAGCTAAATTACCTTGTTCTCGAATGCTTAGCGGAACGAACTCTCGCTGACCGCTACCAAGAGATGATGTCTGGTGGCGATGGATTTGATCCTCGAAGTATGTCATGAATTGCCTTTTGGCAATGTGGTTTCTATTTTATAGGTGCTGTTATAACTGTACATGTGATGATGCTGTTGAGTGTGAACCGGGGTGTTTTATTTGTTGTCTATGTCGGTAATTTGAAATTTTGAAATGATATGCAGTTTCAGAATGGATGGCTTTGCTGTTGCCTTTGGCTGTGGAAAGAGGAACTTGCATTATCACCAATATGGGTGCAGGTGAGGGGCATAGAGCACACGATTTTGTTTTTAACTTTGATGGAAGTGATCTAATTTATCTGTTGTGTGTTTTTATTGAAAGTCGATCCAATTGGTGCGCAAGCGAAAGTACTAGAAGTGGCTGGCGGGCTAGGCCTTCAATTGAAAGTTGCTGTGGCTCATGAGGTTTCATTTGCAGAGACAGGTAATCAAGGTTAATCGGGATCATCTGGTTTTGATGTTTAATAAGTGCTATAGGGTAACTAAAGCTTAATGTGATTTTAGTGGCATAGCGAATAGCATTGATGAAGTTGTATAGTATAAAGGAACAAATTTTGACCTTTTCAAAGATTGTAATTGCCCTTTTTTCCTTGTCCAGGCTCTGGAATCTTGCATGAGAAATCAAATACTGTGGAAGGTGTAAGCGGCTGATATTCTGATTGTGTTTTTTCATTGGTTCTTTTATCATACATAATTATTTGGTGTACTTTTACTGCCCTTTAGAATATAAATATTTCTTAATGACACAATAGTGGATTTTTTTGCTAGCAAAGTAAATGCGGACAAAACAGAAACACTTGTTGATAATTTTAATTTTTTATGCTTTAGTTTCTTGCTGAAGGGAAATTTTTTATCATTGGCTTATCTTCCTTTTTTGTTCTTTAATGGGGTCAAATAGTCTCAGCTTTCTTTCCCATTCTCTGAAGGGTATTAGCACGTATCTTGGAGCTGCCCCTATTGTTGAGTGTCTTGAGAACTACCAACCAGATGTAGTTATTACTTCCAGAGTTGCAGATGCTGCCTTATTTTTGGCTCCAATGGTAAGAAATCATGCTATTCTTTTCTCTTTTTGCCTTTGGTGAATGAGATGTTTTTCTTTTCTGTGTTACATGTCTTTTGTTTCTTATTCTTTTTCCTTCTAATGTTTTTTCGAGTAGTTTCTGAACTCTTTTCTTCCCTACTTTTATTGTTATAAAGGTCTTACGCTACTTGCATTAACATTTGAACAAAACAACCAATTGACTATGGAAATACCTCGGGATGACTATTGTTGAATCTCTCACAATTAGAACCTGAAGTGATTCCAATTACTCCTCCAAATACCATATTGATGCTACCTTTTACCACTTCTTTGGGTTAATGGAATTCCTTAATAAATCTTAAATCAATTAATACAACCTTGACCTTCTAATGATGGATTTGGTGTTAAATTAGAGTTTGAGTCACTCAAGAAACACTTGAGCTTATTCACTTCTTTTGGATCAAGAGACCATTATTAGGACAAAATCTTCACACTGATTTACTGTGGAAGAATTTGAGATTTTGAAGGCAGAAATATGTAGATGAGAGTGCAGCCTGACCCTCTTTACACAGTAAAAAGCTCATGGGTGCTGAGCCCCTTTATTCTGTCTAATAAGCTTTTCCTCCTCATCCTCTAGTTTTTCTTTTTAAGGAAAGAAATGTCTCAACTTATAAACAGGTGTATGAATTGGGTTGGAACTGGGATGATCTAAATTTATTAGCACAAGGATCTCTGGCTGGTCACCTTTTAGAGTGCGGCTGTCAACTAACTGGAGGATACTTCATGCATCCAGGTATCAGCTGTTTAAACTTCATGTTTAGCATGCCAATGAACATGGACTCTCAAAATATAGAATATAAAAACAAAATGGCATTTTTAAGATATTGCATGTGATTTTTCTGTTGTCGGATGCAGGTGACAGATATCGCAACATCTCTGTTCCATGTCTTTTAGACTTGTCACTCCCTTATGCCAAAGTAAGTTATGATGGAGAAGTCTGTGTAGCAAAGGCAGATGGCAGTGGAGGAGTTTTAAACTTCAGTACTTGTGCCCAGCAACTTCTTTATGAGATTGGTGATCCAGCAGCATATGTTACCCCTGATGTTGTAGGTTCTGACTTTTGTCATTGTGGAAGATTTGTGGACATTCATCATGGACCAAAAGAAACAACACATGTTGACATGTTTATTTTGATTTTGATTTTAATCAGGTAATAGATCTTCGAGATGTTACATTTCAGCCATTATCCACCAATGAAATGAGGTGTCTTGGAGCAAAACCATCTGCGAGATCAGTACCTGATCAGCTCCTGCGGTTGCTTCCAAAGGTTCAGTCAGCATCTTGGTAGATAACTCGCTGAAATTTAAACAGTCTATGATGGTTGTTCTTCTCCTACCATTTCAGTAGCCTTTTCCATTCAATTCGTGCCCTCTCATTCTGAAGATTCTAGTTAATCTGTATCTTTATCATGTCCAGTAATGTGATTCAATTTAATCAGTATCTTTATCATGTCCAATAACGTAATAGTATGTCTTGGATCACTGTATTGGCTCTCATGTTTATGTTTGAGTATTTTATTGAACTTGGAATCCTCTAAATATTGATTCCTTTCCCGACTGTTGATTCCTTTGTCTTTCGAAGCAAATTACCTTTGATCCTCTGATGTCGTTTGAGTCTCCGAGGCCTTCTCACTGTCACTACTTCTAATGTTCTTCCAGGATTCTGGGTGGAAAGGATGGGGAGAGATATCCTATGGTGGTTTTGAATGTATCAATCGTGCTAAGGCTGCTGAAATATTGGTATGTGAGATCTAACCAGTTCCACTTTTCTAATGAACATGAACATGCTAGTGCTTATTTCAAACAGCCTGTCATCATTATCTTTCCTATGGAAAGTAGACAATTGCATAGATACTGTCATATGAAGCAATTCTTGATGTAGTGAAATGTTTGACTTCACCATTTTATCCTCAAAGCTCCTTAGATTTACATTATCAGGTCAGATCGTGGTTTGAGGAAGTGATTCCTGGCCTTAATGACCACATTGTTTCTTGTATCATTGGAATGGATAGCCTAAAGGCAACTAGCTTGGTCACTGGGTCTTCTGCTTATGAGGCAGTTACAGATATTAGATTAAGAATGGATGGATTATTTGGACAGAAGGAACATGCACTTCAGTTTGTGAGGGAGTTCACTGCATTATACACTAATGGACCAGCTGGGGGTGGTGGTATCTGGTAATTTCTTTCCATCTTTATGTTGTATCAGTGCTGGATCAAAACATATTTCCACTTAGGGATTTTGCTTGAATTTAACCAATTACAAACACATTAAAGCTTTTCTTTTGAGGTGATAATTTCATCCACACAGCTAGTTATCAGAAAAAAAGATTAACAGATGCCAAAAATGGCTGTAGTTTTGTTCTTACTGGCTTTAGTATGTCTAGACCATACAATTATGAGAAAGTAGGTTTGTGGTTCTGTTGCTCAATGCACATGATCCACGAGAATGTTGAGGATTGATGTTGTATGGTACAATATAAAATTTTAATAAATGCTTGAAGTTGGCTTTGCTAATACATCCGCAATAAATGTTGGTGTCTAATCAATGGGGTGGGGATCACACAAAGTCGTGCATTTCTTTTAGTGAAATGTATCTATTACTTGTCTGTTGCTGAGCTAAATAAGTTGATTATGTGGACTGTGGGTACTGTTAGAAAGTATACTAAGACTTTCGGCATCCAGTCTTAAAAGAGTTATCGCTGCCTGGCATCTCCTTATGTTGACTACTTGTGTTGTTGGCAAATCTTCCACTGAGACAGGAACCTTAAAAGAATCGGAAAAAGATAAATAACTCTAGGAATGTCGAGAATTCAGGTGCTGGACAGTGAAAAGGTCGCAAAGAATGCTCTGCAAACTGCTTATCTTATTATTTGCATGGGTTGCTGCAAAACCAAAAGCAAGACTGTTGTTTCTGCCACTTAGTTTTTCGACATGCTCACTCTGTTCTGTCTGCTTCTATTCCAGCACTGGACACAGGAAAGAGATTTACCTTGGGAAGGAACTGGTATGGACCTGGACTCCCCAACACCCGCACAAGCCTTTCATTGGGTCCCTAAGATTGAAATTAGTTACATTCCTGGAGAAGTGAACTTTTACCAAGTGCCAAATGACTTGAAAAATTAAAAAGTACTAATTGAAGTGGTTTGCCATTTTAGGTTGGCCGTGAATATGTGTATTGGAAAGTTGGAGCAAAGCAAAGCAAGGCAACGGACTCAAATTTTCGAGTTGGTTGCCTCAATGACACAATCAGAAACCATGCTGTTCACAGGCCAATTAATCCACGAATGACAGAGGGAAATGACGATGGTGGCTTTATGCCAAAATCTGATGCTTCTCCTGCCCCTGCCGGAGAGGAGATTCAGCTGTACAAAATAGCACATAGTAGAGCTGGAGACAAGGGAAATGACTTGAATTTCTCCATCATCCCACATTGCCCTACAGATATCGAGAGGTTAAAGATGATCATAACACCAGTGTGGGTAAGAGGCGTTGTCTCTTTGCTTCTGAATTCCTCTTCATTTCCAGATTCAGATGCCATAATGAAGAGAGACAAGTGGGTGAATGAGCACGTAAGTGTGGAAATTTATGAAGTGAGGGGGATTCATTCATTGAACATCGTGGTCCGGAACATCCTAGATGGTGGCGTCAATTGTTCTCGAAGGATTGACCGCCATGGAAAGACCATATCGGATCTCATATTGTGCCAGAGAGTCGTGTTGCCTCCTTTATCAAGTTTTTGAATGGCTCAGTTATACTTAAAACTAATCCTATATGGCGAGTTACCATTGGAACTACAATTGTATGCAGATCTTCGAATTTCAAGACATCTTCTAATTACATCAACGTTTTTCAGTATCATAACAAAAGATTATTCCTCCCTAGAAAAGTGTTTTAAGTATATCACTGTGATAGGTTTCTACGTTTTTTAATACGAATAGTGATTTTATTCACTTACATTTTTGTTCATGACATGTGCTCAAATCACCCGAGACCTTCTCAATTGGCTTACATTTGGGTAATTTCTAATTCTTCTTTCGAAGTTAAAATTATGTTGATATTTATTAATATATTGAACTATTAATTTGCGTATACATTGGTAACCATTGGAGTTCTCTGAGGATAATTCTTCCCGTGATGGGCACTGAGTCTCACCAGTAAACTTTTTATTGTTCAAGCGCTAGTAATTTGAGTTTAGATTATTATTTCCTTCACTAATTTTTTGCCGTGAAAAAATTATTAGAATCATCAAAGGTGGTCCACCCAAACAACTACTTCAATAGTTGCTCACCCCATTAGATCTCATTCAATGCAGAGTCACACAATGACAACTTCAGCCACTCTAAGTCCCAGGATGTTTGATGAGGTTCAAAGGTTTTGAACAGGTGCATTAACGCACGTATCGTGTGGTTCGACACCTGGCGTTCTTGAATTGTATCGTTGGTCTTACTTGTCACCTTGTCACCTGAAAAGGCCGTACTATTTCAGATCACCGTAACAAACAAAGCCCCAAAATTAGCAAATAAAAGATCTGTAGCACTTCATTTTCATGCCAAAGGTACGCTTGGAGACATCACCCATCAACCTTCTTTTCCTCCACTTAAAACGCAAGTCCATTTTTAGCTCATAATATTGGGATCTCCATCCATTTTGACACCCTCGGAGGAGAAGAGTTGGAAGCGAAGATCCATTTGTGGGGCAGTGATATAAATGGGCTTTCATCACACAAATCATTTTCTTTGTTCAATCTCGTTTTTTTCCGGGGTACCGATTAGAGGGCTGCTGCTTTTGAGACAGCCCCAGTCAAGGTGATTCAGAAAGCTCTTTGAAACTTTTAGCTTTCGTGAGAAACAAGAATGGCATTTACGGGAACTCTGGACAAATGCAAGGCTTGCGATAAGACTGTTTACGTGGTCGACATGTTGTCCCTCGAGGGCATGCCTTACCATAAGACCTGCTTCAGATGCAGCCATTGCAATGGATATCTTGTGGTACGTGAATTGTATTTGAGTTGGTTATGTTGCTCTTGTGACTATTTAGATAGTCTCCAATCTGGTGAAGAAGAAGGGGTTTTCTTTTCATGTTATAGATCGTGCCCGTGACTTCTCATTTTGTAATCTTAGTTTAAATGGTGAAATGAAACCAGGAAGCTAAATCAAACAAAAAATGAATGAGAACAACCTGAGAAAGCAGACATAGCATCACCTTGCGATGGCAGCAGGTCAATATGACAGAAAAACTGTGATAAGCCTGATTGACCTGACACAAGCATGATTAGAGATCTAAATCCACACGGTATACCTTGTTCTAAGGAACAAACTGGTTAATTACACTTCAAATGCTTCAATGAAAATAGAAAGCCATGCGAATATGATATTAGCAAGGCATTGTGATACGAAATGCTACCGTGCAATCAGCAATTTTCTCTCTGAAGTGGGTTGTTGTGATAAATGTAGTACACTGTCTATACAACAAAGTCCATCAATATGTAACTGTGAAAAAAATGTGCAATGTGTTGACCAAGGTGAACTTTCCATATGTTATTGATATGCATCAAAGACTTATTTAAACCTAGTAACATAAAGCGAGAATGGCATTTAATCCGGTGACAACGACAGATGAGCAACTACTCCTCTATGGATGGTGTCCTCTATTGCAAGACTCACTTCGAGCAACTTTTCAAGGAATCTGGCAATTTCAGCAAAAACTTTCAGACTGGTAACTTCTTCTTGGCCTCATCATCGGCTTGTCTTAATGCTCCACTAAATTTTCAGATAATTTCTCGGCTAATGTCATATCATTACCGTGGCAGCCAAGTCTTCTGAGAGGCAACATGAACTGGTATGTACACTGCAACCGCTAATTCTGTCAGCTTCATTTGCCTCTTAATTTTATGGGTCTTTAGTAATGCTTCATAAACATTTTCAATCTCAATTGCCTGGCTTATCATTGTTCTCTTCTTCACTATCAGCTCCAAATGATGAGACCAACTGCTAGCCAGCGATGATAACTCCATCCACATTTTATCTTTCATCTAATTCTTTGGCTTTTGTGTTGCGTCGTCAACCGACTCAATGATTTCACGTCATCTCTATCTGCAGAACCGGACCCCGAGCAGGCTATCTTCTTTGTTCTCCGGAACCTTAGACAAATGCACCACTTGTGGCAAGACAGTTTACCCCTTGGAAAAGGTATGCAATTCTTAAGCCCCAGCCAACTTCAAGATCCGTAACGAAGTTAGAAATAAATCCTCCTCCTCTTTCCAATCAAATTTCCGCGACGCATTGCATGTGTCTGTTTTGAAACACAGGTGACTCTGGAGGGAGAGTGTTTCCACAAGAACTGTTTCCGATGCGCTCATGGTGGATGCCCATTGACGCACTCGTCTTATGCTGCTCTGGACGGAGTCCTCTACTGCAAGCACCACTTCGCCCGCCTCTTCATGGAGAAAGGCAACTACAACCACGTCCTGGAGGGTGCTGTGCACAAGCGGAACGCATCCTCCACACCCCCGTCAACCCCGCCTGAGCCTGCACCCGCTGAGCCAAAGCCCGAGCCAGACAATAAGCCTGCGGAGGATCAATCTTAAAACACCTGATCTCCCAACTCGGACCTTATTTCAATGCCATCATCTTCAAGAGCCAACATTACGTGCTTCGATTGTAGTTCTTCACAAATGTATGCATGTTATCGCTATTTTTTCTTTTTATTTTCCTAACAGCATTTTGTGAAGTTTAATGACCTGATATGACATGTTTCTCTTTTTGGGTCCATCATGAACAGGAAGATATACCATTTGATCTGACATCTGCTTCGTTCTTGATATGTACTGTCAATTCCAAAAGTTACACATTGATTCGTTTAAATTTTCTGAACTATATGTTGCGCACATTGGGTGACTAGAAAAGTTCAGAAAGTTTTTTTTCCCCTGCCCCTTACAATTTAGCTAATTTTCGAGTTTCTAGTGCAAAAGGATGATTTATTGGCAAAGGTAGCCCCTGTACTTTTGTTCTTTCAGAAATGCAATTCGCTTTAACACAGATTTGGGACTTCAGTTTAGTGTTACCTCGTATAAGGAAAATGAGGGCACTTGTTCCAATTAATAAGCTAGGTTCTCACATTTTGGCTACTTTTTTCTGCACACGAACTTACTTCCATTGAATATGCATTAAACCTTTTGTAATTGAATTTAGCGGATCTCGGGCTTGAATCGATTATATGTTTAGATTTGATTATATACACAGCTAATGAAAGTTGAACTGTATATCCAGTATTCGATTGAATCCCTTGACCTCAACTGGTGTGAAATATTTGGTAAGGTGATCAAGTGCAGATACTAGTTCACTGATCTTCAAAAAAGAGATCATAGTTTTGGATGGCACTCATCCAGCGATATAACTACCTTCATCGCTACTGAAGCTCAACAATCGCTTAAAGAGCAAGTGCATTCGTGCCCGGTCTGAATTACCACAAATGCATGTCGTTTTGGGCCACCCCACAGAAGCATGGACCAGTATTTCTGCGCACGGGATTGTTGATTGCCATAATCAGTCGACTACAGAACACTCCAAAGTATATAAATAATGAGAAAAAATAAGAGAGACAAAGGAATCATGTTTGACGTTGAAAAACAAAAACCTTTAAAAAAATTGAGGCATAAAGATAGCATCAGAAGACACTTCATTTGCCACCTTCTGTCGCTTTCGCTCGTTCACTCTCGCTGCAATGGCAGAATTCAATTTTTACAATGGCCTACTGCTAAATAATGCTCTGAAGGTGCTCGGTCTCATGGCTAATGTGAACATCCTAGTCATGCCCGGCGATGGAGTCTTGTTCAAGCTTTCAGCTTGGTTGGCTGCGAGGAAGCGAGCTTTTTCTCCTTCAAAGTCTCTTTGCGTTTTCTGATGCCAAAGGACGTGCTCTCCAAGCGTAGAAGGCAGAACAATCAATGCGGCTCTTAAGAGTGTTTTTGGAGGATGATTCAGTCAATGTCTATATCCATCCTCTGGGAGTTCTGATGAGTATTTGCAGTCATCCTTCAGGTAAATCATCTCGCTCGGCAATGAGGTTTTTGAGAATGCATGCCCTTCATTTGACACGGTTGCCAAATTCAAGTGTTATGGTAATTACGTTTAACGACCTCCTGCGGGTTCAACAGAAATCAATCTTGATACAACCGTCCCTAGAGGCTTTTGTTCTGCGGTTGCTGTAGCTCGAAAACGAAAAACAAGTCCAGGCCGCAACAAACTCATCGAATGAGATGGTCTGTTATCAAACTAGGCGAAGCACCAGCAGCAAAGCATGCGGCTTCTCTGGCACGCACACAAAGATGGAAATGAACTTTCTTGATTTCTCTACCGAGTCCCCTAATGCTGGGTTTCGTCAGAAGTGTAGAAGCTGCATAATGAATCTTAGAAGTGGTGAGAAAAATTCAGGGGGTTGGTACATTACTATCAGAAAATTTGCTGTGGCTCTTCCTTTGTTAGAACTCCTAAAGAGATATCTAGAAGAGAGGTAAGAGACGATACTGAGCAGGACTTTGCTGCATGGTAATCCATGGGAGTTAGAAACGTAGAATGTGTCACGTATTAAAAGGACTAATGCTAGGGTTAGGTGGCCAATGTTAATATGACATGACATAGCCCACGAAGGATGATTAGAGGATAGAATATTTTCGGCTCTTTCTAACTAGTCCTGCTCCGAGTTCACCACACCAAGTCTCTATAAAACATCCCAATAAGAATAAATTTAGGATCAGGATTTCACTTGTACAGAATGGAAAATGTTAGGGCAGCTGGGCTCGCTTTGAAAATTGGGCCGCCATGCACGATTGCTGGTCATTAACTCAAAGTGTTACAAAGATAGAAACTGGGATTAACCCATCAAAACTCAAATCACTACTTCTTTAGCTTGAGTCAGAGTCCCATCTATGCATAGCGGGTGAGTGAAATATTTTTCCGCGAGTCTATGTTGAGAGCTTCAATAGTAGAACTCATTCACTAAGGTTTGGTGGTCTTAAGAATGGTTTGGGTTGGGGGAGGGTGTTTTATTAAGAATAAAGAAGATGCCGCATCGGTAGAAGTAGATGAATGAGAATTAATTATAATTCTCACATGATGAAAAAAAGTAAAAGATCTCAGGAAGAAAAAGTGATCTTATTTGACTGCTGTACATTGCTAACATTAAAAATAGAGTAAGTGGAAATTTTAGATAACTGGTCGAGCTACTACTAAAGCAGTTAAACTTGTGATAAATCGGAGGAGCATAACTTATCCTCCTAGTTCATGAGTTGGGTCTTTGATCGATCACCTCACTGCGTTTCCACCAGATGGATTTGTTGATAGATATGATGAAAATTTATCTAGTGGCTTTTTTCCCCTAGTGTCATAAGTTGGTAGAGAAGAGAGGTCCCTAGAAGGATCGCTTTCATTAGCAGGAGGGTGCTTCACAAACCGTAGCTGCACCTGACATAACAATCAAGCTCCTATTTGTCTGATTTAGCCTCTATAAGTATTCATCTTTTCGTGCTACGTTCTAGTTATGTCATGAGATTCTTTGAGATCCTCTCGCTAATCCAGAGTAAAGCCTCTAGTGATTGCAAGTTGGCCGCACATGACCTCCTTGCAGGAGCCTGGTGCGCTTGGAAAGACATTGATTAATAGATACATCTTTATGATGCACATACATGAGACATATCATTGAGCAGGCGCACGGTTGATGTAGCTGAACTGTTAAGCTGAAAATGGAAGACGAATTACAACACCGTATCCATTCTATTTTGGGAAAGGCAGCACAAAAGAAGAACTGCTTGAATGCAGCAGAACTGCTGAGCTGAAAACGGAAGGCACGCTAGTTACTGCTTGTCTTAGCATACTGTGCTTCTAAGAGTATGAATGTTGCAGACTTTGCGATCCGAAATATGTGCGTCAAGTATCATAAGCCCTTCAACTTTTGTGCTTTTGTCACACAGAATACTTTAGATTTTCTCAGCTTCAAATTGCATTCTCAAGGAAGCAGGGCTCAATCAGATTAAAGCGGCACTCGTCTCATTTCATGAGAAGAAATCCTCTATTGGGTTCTCGTTCCAATTCCAAGTAATCTCCTCCCATGAAAGGAGATTCCTCCGCAATTCATTGGATTGCAAAGCATTATGGTCTTCAAACAGAAAGCATTTCCCGTTGGCGATGGCAAAGTCTGGCGAAATAGCAACCAGTGGCGGATGATCAGCGGTGGTGTCCGAGGTCAACGATCGGGGGTGGTATGGAGCTTTTTCTTATGGTGGGAATTGGAATGCCATTCTTGGATGAATCCAATTTGCATGGAATTAAACAAGGCCTAACTTCTATGTTTCCAACAACAACTGTAAGATCTAAATTATGGTAGAGTGAAAGAATGACCGACAATTAGAACTCTATGCATAACGGAAATTTCAAATTATGCTCATTATGACACATCTACTCTAAATTATAAATAAATAAAATCCAAATTAATGAATTGTGACATATTTATCATTAGTTTTTTATTGTGACACAATAAACCCTACATTTGTATCTATATGACATATGTACCTTCTGGCAAGATTATATTTCAATCAAAACAACATCATTTTTATTTCACTTAAGTTCCATGTCAATGATGTTTCCTATTTTGGAATTCGCATAGGCTAAATTTTAATGACTCTCATTGAAATAACTTTAATGGAGAATAAATGGGTTATAAAAACATAAGTTTAAGGATTTTTTACATTACAGAAAAAAAAAAGTTTAGAATTAATAAACATGTCGCGGTGAATATAATTTATAATTTTTGGTGATTTTTGCCTTACAAAATATGATTATATGTGGTCAAGAGCTAATTCCTATGTCAAGCGACTCTTCATTGCCAATTTGGGCCAATTAGATCCATGGACAAATGTCCTTTTTGTATATCTCATGTTACCTTTGGATGAGTTCATTAGCCACAGACTGAGCACCTTGTACGGCCCAGTGACTTATTTAAAAATCTATGTGCACCTGTTGCTTTCAACTAGCTCGTCACCATAACATGCCTCATCAATCATTCAGCACACGCCAAGACTATTTTTAATTAGGCAGTATTGGCTCTCGTAATCTTCTCGTATCATGCACGATTTCTAAAAAAGCCTCGCATATAGTTTTGAGCTCGATCTAGTTTGGCATCGCGAGCACACGTCGGAGTAAAACTCGCAGTTATTGAAGCTCAACTAGTGTAACTCAATGAATTGTATTACTCACTTGCCTTAGCTCGAGAGATATCAAAATCGACTGTTAATTGAACTTGGTGACAGCATTCTCAGAGATTGAGCAAGATGATTCGACAATGGTTCCGTTTATCTAGCAAAAATTGAATGATTTGAAAATCATTTTCTAAAGAACGATCAAGTATAACTCTTGAAATAATTTGTAAATGAAAAATATTTCGATAATAGATAATAATTTATGTCTATATTTTTTATACAATCTAGTATTTTTGTAAGTAATACTAGCGATAATTTTTAAAGAATTTTATTATTATTATTCATTTCATGAAAAAATGTATTTAAATATCGGGCAATTTTCCGAAGATTAGTAAATAAAATACGAATTTTTATAAATTTTTATAAATTTTTGTGGAAGAAGGATTCGTCATGTACATACAGAAGATACGAGCAAGGGGATATACTGAACGCCTGCCTTTATTTTTCATCACTATTTCGTTAAATATCTGCTCCTCCGAAAAAGATAGAAAAAGAAAAGGAAAAGGAATATCTCAACACGAGGAGAATAATCTCTCGATTTTTTGTAACAAACACGAAAACTCGCGTGATATCAATTTTTTGTTCACTTTCCCACCAATCGACCATTTTCTCGTCCTCCGGATTTTTCTTTCCTTCAAGTTTCCCTCTTTCCAAACACCCCCAAGAGAGAGAGAGAGAGAGGGAGAGGGGGGCGTCAACTGTCTCGACGTGCTTCAAATCACTTCTGGTTGGACTGTCTCTTGTACGACGGAAGAAGAAGAAGAAGAAGAAGAATCTGAGAGCTCAGGCACCAATCGTTATCACTCGTGTTGTTCTCCGGGCGACGCATTCTTTGCGGCAAGCCGCCATTGATTTCATCGCTTTTGAACTCCGAGGTGGAGCCTCCCTCTTGCTCCGGGCAATCGGTTCGTCCCCTCTCATCTCCGTTTTCCGATTGGAAATAGCAAGCAACGGATTGTCGCTGTGCATGTCTGTGTTAATTTGCGAAATGACTGTTTCTTTTTCTTCTTTGTTTTTTGGCTTCGGTTTGATTCGATTGGGATTGTTGCATGAAACTTTGGAAGATATTCATGCGTATCGATGAACCGTGTGCTTGAGTGTTCGAGCCCGCGCATGTACGATGGAGATGAACGTATCCTTGCCTTTTTAGCTGTAGGACCTGGTTGTGGAGCTGTTTCGGTGATTTTTCTGTGTCGCAATTCAATTGTTTATCCAGGTGTTTTATGGAAGGCAATGAGAGGACGTGAAATGAGCTGCTGAGATTGCTCGTGCTTGCCTATTGTTATGTGAAGAGTGCCGTTGCCGAAGGACCTGAGGAAGATGGATATTGGATGTAGTCTGCAGCAGTCGAATGCTTTTGCCTGTGGAGATGGCATGGGTTGCAAGGTTATGGAACTTGCTAATCCTAATCCGAGATTTAGATGTAGAAGTTTTGGTTGTAGTCAGTTTAGGAGTGTGAATAGCTACAGACAGATGTGCACTAACAGGAGCGTGAAAAAAATGGTTGTTCGCAATGGCCGTTATAATTTGGCTGGGGAATATAAGCCAGAGTTTGACAACTATCTGTTTGGTTCATATGTCAACAGGTTTCCTGTTTTTAAGGTCGGTAATGCTTTCAAGTTGTCTAGAAGGCTTATATTGCAATGTCAGAATAATGATTCCTTAGCATGTGTTAATGGGAATGGCCGAAATGTAGAGTTCATAGAGAGTAATGAAATCTCAGAACTAGTTGCTGTTTCCGATACTGATGATTCAAGAGAAGAGGGAGGAAGAGAAGAAAAGGATGATGGGGAGCCACCTGGTCTCGAGGAACTGAGGGAATTGTTGCAAAAGGCATTGAAAGAATTGGAGGTGGCTAGGATTAACAGCACTATGTTTGAAGAAAAGGCTCAGCGGATATCGGAAACTGCCATAGCTTTGAGGGATGAAGCTCAGAAAGCTCGGAACAATGTCAATAGTACGGCAAATACCATACAAGATGCCATAGATGAAGAATGTATTGCCAAAGAGGCTGTTCAAAAGGCAACAATGGCTCTCTCACTGGCCGAAGCAAGGCTGCAGGTGGCACTGGAATCACTAGAACTTGCAAAAGAAGAGACTGGTACTCTTGGTTCCGCAAGTGATGCAGATAAAATCTCTGACGAAGGGGAAGAAGCATTATCGATTGCTCAAGAAGACGTAAGAGGATGTCAGGCAAATTTAGCCGATTGCGAGGCTGAGTTGAAGCGACTGCAAAACAAGAAGGAAGAACTGCAGAAGGAAGTGGACAGACTGAATGAGGCTGCAGAGAAAGCTCAGATGGATGCTTTGAAGGCAGAGGAGGATGTGACCAACATAATGCTTTTAGCAGAGCAAGCTGTTGCTTTTGAACTTGAAGCTACACAACGTGTAAATGATGCTGAGATTGCTTTAAAAAGGGCAGAGAAGTCTATATCTAGTACTTATGTTGATATTCCAGAGATAACTGTTGGGAAAATGACTGATGATAAGGTGCTTGAGGAAGATAATGCGATTCAAGCCATTGGTAGCACTGTTAGTTCTGAACGAGAGAGAGATGTTATCGTTGGTGGTGATCGCTTAGCTGGTGCGCCTTTACTGGATCACCAGTCTGATAGAATTGAGATGTATGAAGAGCCTGTGGATTTGGATGATCAAGAAAATGGTAAGCTAGTATTAGATTCTGCGAAAGAAGCTGAAGTAGATGCAGATAAATCGAAGGTTCCACTTCAAGCAAAGAAGCAAGATGCACAAGACTTGAGGGAGAGCTCTCCCTTAGGAGCTCCAAAGGCACTATTGAAGAAATCCTCTCGTTTCTTTTCTGCATCATTCTTCTCTTTTACTGTAGATGGGACTGAAATCACACCAGCATCAGTTTTCCAGGGACTCTTGCAGACTGTAAAGAAGCAATGGCCGAAGCTGGTATTGGGGCTAATTCTTTTTGGGGCAGGGTATGCATTAGTATTACTTCTTGACTCATCTCATTAATCAATGCTCTTTAACTCTGGCAAACTTATTTATAGTTTTTGCATTAAATGTCATCTGGTTGTTGAGATGTAAGAGACTGCTATAGACTGTGTTTTGAAAGTGATGGTTTATTGTTTGAAGTTGTCCTTTCAAGTTGGATCTAGAGTTTTAGGATGATGCGGCTCAAGACCATTTGCTTTTTTATCTTGTAACTTCTTCCAAGAAGTTTGTACGACTTTTTGTCTAGATATTTCAATCACGTTTCAGACATATAAATTGGTGCACATCGTTATCTTGATGCTGTGATTGGTACAGGGCCGCTATTATAGCTCGGCGAGCTGAGAGAGCTGATCAAATGCTTCAACAGTCACAAGTCATTACTGCCAGTACAGAAGAAGTTTCCTCTAATGCCAGGCCTCTGGTCCGCCAATTGAGGAAAATTCCTAAAAGAGTTAAAAAGCTAATGGCCATGCTTCCTCAGCAAGAGGTTTGCATTAAGTTTTTAATTCATTAGTTTACTTTTTCCTTCCTAATTTAACAATTTCTGAACATATGATCATGTGCTCAACTTGCAGGTGAATGAGGAGGAAGCTTCACTCTGTGATATGCTGTGGTTGCTTCTAGCAAGTGTTATTTTTGTTCCTGCTTTCCAAAAGATTCCTGGAGGTAACAACTCCATCAATTTTTCCTTCCTTTCCTCAAACATGTATTTATATACGAGTACAGTACCAAAAATGATGTCTGTTTTTTTTTGTATTTTGTAAATGTTATAAGAAGTTGTCTTCTGTTTCCCTACAGTGTTTCAGCATGCTATTTCTTCCACATGTTGGGCCCTTTTTTCTCAGCTTTCAGTTTCCTTGTTGGCAATCATTTGTATTGGGTGGTTCAATCAAATTAGTATATAATACTGTAGATAGAGCTGCACTAAACTTTCTAGCAACATAAATGTGCTTCCCAGGCTAAAGGCATATGCAAATATTTTACTGTGTGTCAACATCCTTCCATGTTACTTCTAGTTCCTCATTTTGTTTGTTACTCCTTAAATTCCCTGTTTTGATGCACAAAATCTCACAATCATGTGTTTATGCTATCTGTTGGTCTTCTGTTGTGTTTAGGCAGTCCTGTTCTGGGGTACTTGGCTGCTGGTATTCTGATCGGACCTTATGGACTCTCTATTATTCGGCATGTACACGGAACAAAGGCAATTGCTGAATTTGGAGTGGTTTTCTTGTTATTCAACATTGGCCTTGAGGTGAAAATGATGATTGCTGTTTGATTTTTCCTTTCTTTTTTTTGTCTTGCCTCAGTGTACTTAAGCTTTGATCTGCATTTCAGCTTTCTGTTGAAAGACTTAGTTCTATGAAGAAGTATGTCTTTGGATTAGGAACTGCTCAGGTGATTGGATACCTCATATCATTCCATCCTTTTTGAATTTGCTGGCATTGTCTTGTGCCATTAGATCTATAATTTTCTAATCCTACATGCAAATGCACCTGATGACCACAGGTTTTAGCGACAGCTGTGGCTGTTGGCTTGGTTACTCATTATGTCTGTGGGCAGCCTGGTCCTGCTGCTATCGTTATCGGGAATGGCCTCGCTTTATCTTCCACAGCTGTTGTTCTGCAGGTACATAGCAAATCTTACTATACCATACTTACAGTGTCAGTGCTTCCTTCTTAACATATAAGAATAAGAAAGCAGCAAAATAACTGGTACATTTAGTTTCTTGGGATTACCTATGTGGTGTCGGGTCATTGTCTTCTGAGGAAACTTAAATAGCGAGCTCATATGGATACTCAAATCTTCCATCTCCTGTGATAATGTACATTGGACTTGTGAGATGATGGTTTGGAATAGAAGTGCTGGCACCATCTTCCTTCTTGTTGTGACAACAATTTTCTCTAGAGCTTAACCTCTATTCATTCGACCTTTTAAACACAACAAGAGGTTAAACTTTGATTTCTTCTTGATGGATATTGTCATTGAAATTATACACAGGTCCTGCAGGAACGAGGTGAGAGCACATCACGTCATGGACGTGCAACATTCTCTGTTCTACTTTTCCAGGTTTGCAATCTTCTTGGTAAATATTTCTCCAGTAGATTCAGAACCTAAGGCTTTCTCAATCATCGCTGTCACACCTTTCAAGAACTGTGACGATAGAGATTCTGGAGGGAGAATTGTCTTAACATAAAGATAGGTATATCACACAAAGTAGATTGTATTTCTGTATGCATCTGACTAGATTGACAAGTTTTCCTTGTACACATATCCTCATTAGTTGCCATAATGTGGTGATATTTTTCCAGTGTCATGGTTAGTTTGAGATGCACTGATAAATTCCATAGTTACCCTACAAGTTCAATGGAACTATGTGGCTTGTAAATGAAAACACTCCTGGAACATGTCAAATTTCATGGCCAGTGCCTTTAGATAATTTTAAGAGGTTCTGCATGTCAGTAAAAAACACCATGCATATTTCAAAGTATCCTATTTGAACATCAACAAGCCTTGATACAGTTAAACACAAACTGATTCATTGTGAACTTCTTGCTATTTTCTTTTTTTGTTCTTGAAGGCCATTCCCGTTATGAGTCATTTCTTGACATTGGTTTTTCATTTGCTTCCAGGATTTGGCTGTGGTGGTATTGCTCATACTCATACCTCTTATCTCACCGAATTCATCCAAAGGAGGGGTAAATTGTTCTATATTTTCCCGTGCTCCTCATCTTTGGTTTTTCTTTATCATATAATGCAGGTCATGCACCTCTCCCAGAAGTACTTTTAAACTTTGAACTCGCCCAGTATTTTGTTTTCACTGGTGTCTGTAGTCATTCTTAGTCACTAAGAGTCAAGTTTCATGCCAAATTTAGGTCGGCGTCCAAGCCATTGCCGAGGCCCTGGGTCTTGCTGCAGTTAAGGCTATTGTTGCCATTACTGCTATTATTGCTGGTGGACGCCTGGTAAGTTCTCATAACCTTCGGATAAATCAGTCGAATGATATTGACTGACTAACTGTTGGACATCTGGTAAAATGCATATTATCTGCTTAGGGAGCAAGGTCAGTCTGAGTGGTAAAGATCCAACTTCTATTTATTGTACAATTTTTTCATTCAACTGCATGAAGCTTTTTAAGGCTTCTCAGATGTCATCTATATTTTTTACTCGCATCCATAGCTGCAGGAATTCTGTGATCATGACCTTGCCAATTAAAAGGATTTTGGCGCATTATAATCAAGCTTATAGTTATAGTTGTCCTGGATGCTCAGACTGAGATATTACGTTAGAGATATTGTTTGCTTAATGTAATGTCATGAGGAATCTGAACTAGTTGATATATCTTGGTGAATGTTGCTCCAGTTCTGGTTCAGACAGTGTCATGCTTAATTGTTCTAGTCACAATTGTAGTTGAGGCATGTGGTTTTTACTTGTTTATATGAGTTGTCTCTTTTAAGTACATGTAAATAATATCGTGTACAACTAGCAGAAAGAGAACTAATCATTATTGGCCTGGGGGCACGAGTGTACTGAGTGTTCTTATGTGCTTCTGCTTTTCATAATTGTTGACTTGTGCTCAGACTTAGCTTCACTTATTTCTGCAGCTTCTGCGACCAATTTATAAGCAAATTGCAGAAAATCAAAATGCAGAGATATTCTCAGCCAACACCCTCCTTGTTATTTTGGGAACTAGTCTTCTTACTGCCAGAGTATTGTCTTTTTCTATATCCAGTGGACTTTTAATATTTCATTTGATACTTAAAACAGTTCTGGAGCTTGTACATCGCAGTAGTGATTCTTTCTGTATAAAATTTGCAACAGGCTGGTCTTTCCATGGCACTGGGTGCCTTTTTAGCGGGCTTGTTGCTTGCAGAAACTGAATTTTCTCTCCAGGTTGAATCAGATATTGCTCCATATCGCGGCTTGCTGTTAGGCCTCTTCTTCATGACGGTATTCTCTCTGTCGTCTGTCAATTCTTGTTTCCATTTTTTTCATGAACCTCATCTCTGTTGCCACAAAATAGCTGATGCCTAACATTGAAGCGATAAGCAATTAAATTTTCCTTGCATGAAAAGCTAATTGCTCATTCTTGTTGTTTTTCTTCTCTGTATAATTGCTTCGTGACATTGTGTAACATCTGAACTGGAGAAGTAATGATAAAAAAGTTGCTTGGCTCTTCAAAAGGGATTTTTTTATTCTAGTGCGACCATCACCTATTACTGGAACTTGCTTGTAATGATGATGCTTTGGTGGGAATCCAGGTTGGAATGTCAATCGATCCAAAGCTTCTAGTTTCAAACTTTCCAGTCATAACAGGGGCACTGGCACTCTTAATTGTCGGCAAGACTATTTTAGTTGCGTTGGTTGGCCGGCTTTTTGGGATCTCGATGATCTCTGCCGTAAGAGTAGGCTTTCTTCTTGCACCTGGTGGGGAATTTGCATTTGTGGCTTTTGGTGAAGCGGTTAATCAGGTTTGTCATCCTATTAGTCAGTAACTTTTTGCAAGTATTCTTGGCATTGATTATTGGACAAGAAAACTTCACTGAATTTCCATTCTGCGTTTTTGGGAACTTTAGGAGTTAACAGTTGGCATCTTCATAATTTCATGTTGCTTTTAAAGCATTAGAGTTGGTTTTAATGTTTCCAACATTTGTCAGTGGTTTTACTCTGAATTTTGTTCAGGCAATTATGTCTCCTCAGTTGTCATCTCTGTTGTTTCTTGTGGTGGGAATTTCAATGGCCCTTACTCCATGGCTAGCTGCTGGAGGCCAGTTACTTGCCTCTCGTTTTGAGCAGCATGATGTCCGAAGTCTATTACCTGTCGAGAGTGAGGTAACGTGCTTTGAATTCAGTGTCTAGTTCCAATCTACTCAGTGTAATAAACATCGTATTTGTAGCACAGTCATTTCTACTGTCTGTCTGCGATAACTTACTCTCAATTGACGAGAAAGAGGCCTGTAAGTCCTGTGGGTTTGGGTGCCATAGTTGAAAGGTTTAATAAAAAAAGTCTTGGGTATGAAAGAGTTGGTGAAAGTTTGGGTGTCCTTGTTCGATCCTAGGTCTAGGTTTAGCAGTCCCAGCCACTGAGAAAATGATTGATAAATGGTATACTTGGAGAAGGTGCAAGTCTAGGTGTTGAAGATAAAACCAAACTTCTTGCGAGAGAAACAAGCTGTGGTAGTTCAGGATGAATAATTTACTGACATTAGATCCTCAGGGAGTTTAAAAGTAGATTCCATGCCATCATCTGGTGATGTCATAGACATGGGCCGAGTTGGAATAGCACAGTATGAGATGAATACATCATTTAGTAATGTTGGTTTTTCTAGTTTCCAAATGATGGATCTGTATACTATATTCATGGTCGCCTATATAAGCTTAAATTGCATTTTCTTTGTAAGAGTGATTCATACTAACAAATCTACATTTGCTTTGGCACTGTCATAACAGACGGATGATTTGCAAGATCACATAATCATTTGTGGATTTGGACGTGTGGGCCAGGTATTGCAGTTTCAAATTAGAAGAAAGTCCGCAGTAGGATAATTTGGAAATCGTCAATGTTCATATGTTCATAACTTTTTGTATTGCTCCCAGATTATTGCTCAGCTTCTTTCAGAACGACTAATCCCATTTGTTGCACTTGACGTAAGGAGGTAAAGAAATTGACAATTCTTCTTAAGTTGACTGATTTTAACGTTCAGTTCAGTTTTTTGGCATTAGGCAGCTTCAGAGTTTTCCTTGTGCAAGAACTGAGAGACCGAGTCATAATACCTTTTTGATCTAGTAATATATGTGTGACCAACTGAACTTGTCAGTATTGACATAATTATGATTACAGCGACAGAGTAGCGGTTGGTCGTGCCCTGGACCTTCCTGTGTTCTTTGGTGATGCGGGCAGCCGAGAGGTGATAAGTGACATTGCTAGAGGTGTGTTCAATTTTGTATTTATTAATCCTCACAAGCTATCCCCGGTTCCCTAGGTCCTTCATAAAGTTGGGGCCGAAAGAGCATGTGCTGCAGCAATTACCTTGGATACTCCTGGTGCAAATTATAGGACTGTTTGGGCTCTGAGCAAGTACTTCCCCAACGTAAAGACTTTTGTCCGTGCTCACGATGTGGATCATGGCATCAATTTGGAGAAAGCTGGGGCTACGGCAGTTAATATTCCGCTACCCAATTGTCCCACTTTTGTTTTCATATTTTTATTTAAGTCAAATTGGTAATCGGTCACATTAATGTTGTGCTCCGATAGATATTCAGTCTTCCATTACCAAAGTGCCTGTGCCTTCATTTTTTTTTTTTTTTTTGCTGATTGACATATACGCCTTGATGTTTTACTGCCAAAAACTTGCAGGTTGTTCCAGAGACCCTGGAACCCAGTCTACAATTGGCTGCTGCTGTTCTTGCACAGGTAACCATGACGATATTGCTTGACAAATTAACTGTTTCTGGAGATTGTACCATGCGATGGTACTTAGCATGTGGTACAGAGCTACTTTTATCTGATCATGGATCTCCCAAGTCCCAATCCAATAGTACCTGACAGAAAAAAAGCATTCATGCACTATATTCAATTCATCAAAAAATATTTTCAGCTTGTTTCACATGCGGTGATTGTTCCTAACTAACATAAAGTACCACTAATCGTTCACATTGTTCATTTAGTTCGCAGGTAATCTGAATTGAGTAAGAGACCTTTGTTGCATACCTGTGTTTTCTAGCTCAAGTTCAGTTGTGCCTTGAAATTGATTATTTGTTGATAAGAAAGCTATCTCGTTAACCACGTGTTGCCTATCTATCTCATAGTAAATTGGGAAGTGGAACCGCTAGAACCCTGTACGGTCATATCAATTGAAATGGCCTACTAGTAATGCATTTTGGCTGCAGCGCCTGCCGATTCCAGCCATTAGGAAAGGCGCTCGCTTGGTGGTGCAAACCATATTATAACATCAAGCAAAGACCGCCGAAAGACTTTATTTTGCTTGTTGCGTCTCTTTCATTTCCTTAACTTTTCTTGTTCAACGTTAGGCTAAACTGCCGACTTCAGAGATAGCAGCAACAATAAACGAATTCAGATCCCGCCATTTGTCCGAGCTTACTGAGGTACTTGGATACTTTCTCCATCTTCAGATACATATACAGTCTCAGGAGGTGCATGACAGAATTTTGGTGGCGAATGATGAAAATATCCACTGTTATATATGCAGCTATGCGAAGCCAGTGGAAGTTCACTGGGTTATGGATTCTCTCGAATCATGAGCCGACCCAAACCTCTTCCCTCGGATTCATCGGATGAGAATGAAGCCACTGAAGGAACGATACCCATATAACTATCTACTGGTACAGGCCAAGCCAACAGAATGGGAGAGGTCGGACCGAATGAATGTAAAGCAAACAGCATTGGTTTAAGTTGTACAGGGTTATACCGAGTCTTGAACCGGACATTTGACACTGCAATCATTCATTGATTCCACAAATTTTGCTAGACGCTCTCTACAATCGCCTACGTCACTGCTGCTTTTGTCTTGTGGATCGAAGGCGACGCTGGATTCCCATGCGGAAAGAAACAGAGAGCCTGTAACCTTTTTATGCAGGAAATTATTGATTCACTTGCGTATTCTGTTTGTGATCGAGGAAGAGGAACGATTAGCTGATGATTTCTTGAGAAAGCCACAATTTTAACTTTTGAAGCCAGAAGCAATTACGCCCCGTGTCTCTGAAGAAAAGGACAATTGAATCGGACATCATCTCCCTCGAGTGATGTCTTTGTCCGTTGAGGTAAATTCTGGAGTTGCCGTAGATTCTACACGGATTTCCATCCTTGCTCGTGGAATTTGGTTACTAGTTTTTTACATGGCCACGGGTCCTCCTGAAACTTACGTCATCATATGTAGAAAGTTGCTGATTGAGGGATCTTTAAAATGTCTTTGGCCAAAACCAAGAAAAGAAAATAACTTATAATGCATAAACATTAGTGCATGAAAAAAGTCAAATTAGAAATTGACTCCGAGCACGCGTCACTCGTCCGACGATGTTTCTGTTTTTTTCGCCGGCGGATTCAAATAACAATCGGCCAAGAGGTAATATTCGTGCTTTACGTGTGTCCCTTCAGGCTATAAAATCTTATCATGCCCCGACCAAATTAGACGAGATTTCCATCATACGTTGCCGAACTCATTCTATTCGGTCCCAACGAAAGTGAAACGAGAACTTCTACGATCCTATGAATCTGGTCCGGGGGTCCAAACCACAGTTATAACCATTGAGAAATTGTCATATTCTAGTCTAAGCTACTAATTTCAGTTATGTTTAAGTTAATGTCCATCATTAATAATCACTTGCTCTTCAAATGAAATTTAACTATTTTACACAAGTAAATTACTAACCATTATGTAGAGTTCTACTAATCTATTTTAAAAGCTATTAACTAGTGAGAGCAATTCACTATTTATCCATATGCTTAAGATTTTATTCTATCAAGAGTTGCTGCGCACACAATTAATAATCATAAATAGGTAAAAAGTCTTCTCCTTCTTTTTCTTTTTCCGGCTTTTTTCCAAAAGTTACCCTTTATTCTTCATTTCACGACGAGAAGGAAAAAGAAAAGGCGGAACACTTGCGAGTCTGCAAACCCTCTCGCCGCCGGCTACTTCAACGGTAGAATATCTCGACGACGGCGTACGGCGAAATCGAACGACGTATCGTCGTGACCTTCTTTAGCTGAAAAGTCTCGAGCTCCGAAGCGAGGCCAAGTAGCGGCGGACGATATTCAACGACGCAGTTCGATTTTCTGAGAATGACTTCCATGGTGTTCGGCGAGTGTTCGACTTCAACCGCGTCTCGCTTGTTCCCCATGAGCCTCCGCAAGGACGCCGTCGTTTTGCTCCGCAGATTGTCGCTGCCGCACCATTCTCGCGCCTCGATGGTCCCTCTCTCTATCAGGAATCTCACCGTCGGCGCTTCTAGTCCGACTTCACCACCACCTTCTGGTTGGTCGCCATTTCCATCCCCCTTTTTCTTTTCGCGCCCTCTGTTTGATTTGTGATGGATGTTATGCTCGAGCTCAATTAGGCTTTTCTCGGGTGCTCATGAAGTTGCGAATGTTAGGATTCGTTTTGGTGATGGGTTTCTGTTTTCGGGTTCGCTGATAACTGGAAACGGCGAAGAAGCTTATTTAGCAGCGTCCAAGCTGTTGCGGTCGTTTTCGACTGGAATAAGAAGATGAAAGTTAAAGCATTTCATCAGTGTAGAAAGACTCGAAATGTAGCTTGAATAGAGGATTTTGCACGGATGAAAAAAGTTTTTATGTGATGTCACTTGGATCGAATGAATGGAAGAACTTTGCGTTTTGAGCATACTGTATACATATAGATTGGAATTTGTTTCCCCAAGGATGTAAAGTGTGTTTTCTTTCTGTTTAATGATGCTTCTGTTCTGTGCATTGTTATGGACTGCAAATTGAGCTCTTTTGGAGGGGGAGGGGGGGGGGGGGTTATGCATGTGGAAGATGCATGTTTGAAGCTCGTCTTAATTTTTTGAAGTTGATTGACTAAGTGTGCTTGCAAAGCTTCAGTGGCGATTGAGGCTTGTGCCAAAGTGATTGATGGAAAATATGTCGCAAAGCAAATCAGAGATGAGATTTCAGCTGAAGTATCTAGAATGAAGGAGGCAATTGGGGTTGTACCAGGGCTAGCGGTGATTCTTGTCGGCGACAGGAAAGATTCTGCCACATATGTGCGCAACAAGAAAAAGGCTTGTGATTCTGTGGGGATTAACTCCTTTGAAGCGCATTTGCCCGCAGACTCAAAAGAAGAAGATGTGCTCAAGTTTATCTCAGGATTCAATGATGATCCTTCAGTTCACGGCATTCTTGTTCAGTTGCCGCTGCCTTCAGTATGTATCTGAATGCTCTTTCTTCCCCAATTAATCGATGTAGACTTTTCGAATTGAGTTTCTTTGGTTCAATCTTTAATCTCATGACGGGAGGATTCAATAAAAAGGTGATTTTTGACATGTAGGAGTTATGGCGACCTTTGTACTTGGATTTGTTATACTTCATAATTAATCTTGTTGAAAACCAACTTCATGTCGGCGGTCATTGGGCTCCGTGGAAGAGAGCCCCTCGGCCCTATCTGCCTGCATATGAACTAAATGGCATCTTTTTTTTTTCTTTTTTTTTTTTGTAGAATTTTAACAACTAATTCTTCTTCTGCCAGCATATGAATGAACAGAGTATCCTAAACGCAGTAACTATTGAGAAAGATGTGGACGGATTTCACCCATTGAACATTGGTCGACTTGCTATGAGAGGCCGAGAGCCCTTGTTTGTTCCCTGCACTCCTAAAGGTTGCATAGAGCTGTTGCATAGATATAATATCGGTATTAAGGGAAAGAGAGCTGTCGTGATTGGCCGGAGCAATATTGTTGGGATGCCTGCTGCTTTGCTACTTCAAGTACACTTCTATCTTGTTGAACGATGCCATCTTCCTCGCATTTATCTTTCGTCATCCGCTATAATATTTCGATGTTCTTTTAGAGGGAAGATGCAACTATCAGTATTGTCCATTCAAGGACACAAAATCCTGAGGAGGTCACAAGAGAGGCAGATATCATAATTGCAGCTGTTGGGCAAGCGAACATGGTGAGAGGAACGTGGATCAAACCTGGTGCAGTGGTTATCGATGTTGGAATCAACCCGGTTGAGGTAACTTGAATTCTGTCATGCTTTACAAAAGCTGTGTTGTCTATGTCTTGTCAATTGTACAGGGACAGTTAGCCTGAGAAACTGTTGTTGGCTTGGTCAATCTACACTGATAACTAGATAGTAAAAGTAATTGTGAAAAATACGATGGAATGATTCTTATTACAATGGATTTGGCACCTTGGTCATCATACCAGAAGAGGGGAGCTTATTATGGAAATGACCTACAACATACCATTATCCTTTTACTGTTTGTGACCTTTGTCTTTGGTGCTTTAACAGGATTCAAAAAGTTCTCGGGGTTACAAGCTAGTTGGAGATGTCTGCTACGAGGAGGCTTGTAAAGTTGCATCAGCCATCACTCCTGTTCCTGGAGGAGTTGGTCCAATGACCATAGCAATGCTTCTCTCTAATACTCTTATGTCAGCAAAGCGGGCACACAACTTCCAATGAGTGTAAGAGATTCAAGACATGACTTCACGATTTGGGAGACAATTGTAGAAACCGTGCAATGTAAGGCTGCCGTTTCCAGCGGGTGTCCTGACTCTACCGTTCCTTGGGTGCTCATTTATCACTCTATTTTCAGTTGATCTAGTAGATAGCGAAATCAATTTTTCCTTGCCGGAGGTAAGTTCTCTAAAGAGGATTCTGTCATCTGGAAATCTTGCAAATGTTGTAGTGGCGGCAGTCATGCAGTGAATTCTTCATGAGAGAGAGAGAGAGAGAGAGAGAGAGAGCCTGAAAGTGTACTTGGTGAGTTCATCACAGGAAACCTATTGTAGTGTTCTAACCATCGCTAAGTGCTTTTGCTCTCCAAGTCCATGGAAGGACGACTTATTCTTGTCTCCGTTTTTGGCATTCTGCAGTAGTTCTGGTTGAAAAGATACAAAAATCATATGAACGCCTGACTTCTCAACCGTGATCTTAATGTCTAAAATAGACTTTACATAGACCGATGATCTTGTGGGTTTTGCATTTAGCTCTCTTGTTGCTCAGGATGATAACAGATGAGGAAGGTGAGTGAGTAAATTGCTTTCAAAAAGTTAGGGAGAGTTTCAATACTCATTCGATTTCTATAGTAGGTTCAACTTCAGCTGCTACTGCCAGCATATGAAATTGAAACATCCGTTAATTTCATGAACTAAGATGCTGGGAAATTAATGGACAGATACACGAAATGCAACAATCTGTGATTTGAGCCATTGCCAAAAGAAATGAGTCGTACATCAGGATTCCATGTTCCCTTATACAGCAGTATAAGTTACGCATACCAATTATTCTCATACAGATGAATCGGGGTACAAATGGATAGTGCCAAAAAGAAAACTGTTACAGGACGCTGAGCTCAAGGTTCAGCAAGGAATAGGGCCTTGCACTGCTCCACTGTATCATCAGGACTAGTGACTGCCAAAGAAAATGGAACAACTGTCTAAACAACAGGATTTTGCAAATAAGTAAATAGATGAATGCGTGTACCACGAAAAGGAATTTGAAGTTTCGAAGGGCTTAAGCCACACAGTGACTACAGACATTTTAAGAAATGAAACTAATCCCAGGTCTATTATGAAATTTAAATGGCAGCAAGATCAAAGTGTTTCCTGCATGTAAAAATTTGTTACCATTCTGGAGATTTAACACTACCACATTTCAGAAATTTTTGAATCTGGGTATTAGAAGTTTAGAACCATCCATCTACATCCTGCTGGATGAAACTCAATGAAATTCAGGTGTCAAAATTCCCATCATTACACAAAGCTGACCTGTATGGCCCACGGTCCGCTCAGACTCGAATATCTCATGGTCGTTTCCCCCCTGTTTAAGTGAAGGAAACAGTAACTGTCAAATAGAATGATCAAAACGATGTACCATGAAAAGGACATTTTATACAGTAAACCATGACATTGCAGGATAATGTAAACTCGTGCTTTCTTTGGATATACTAGTAAACTCATCGGATAAGTCAAATTGAAAGAATTGAAACACTCAAGAGCTGTTCTGAAAGAAGTCTCCAATTAACACACTTGAAGCTATTTAACGTGCAGTGTTCTTCCCAACTTTATGTATATGAGAACTTATATCTCCTCGTAATTCAAGAGCTAGGCACTTTTGAAGGAACACGGCTTTTTGAGTTTTATACACTTGAATACCATGTTTATTCTGTCCAAGGAATAATGTGAATCAATGATCTGTCTTACTGACCAATGGCCCCACTTTAGGGGGCCAGTGAAAATAGAGATGCAATGACAGTTATGATGTTCAATAGCCTCAAATCCACGACCATGCCCATAAAGATTGCACAGAGAATATGCCATCCAGGAATTAAAGACTCTTGAATAGCACAAAAAAGTACTTCAAGCACATAAGTAATGGGTTCAAGTAAAGCATAGTAACTGTTAATTCCCAATTCTAGTTGTCATATACTTGGCATCAGCTAAACAGAATCTTGCAATTGCTAAACCAGAATTAGCAGTGTCATCAAGCAGCCCTTCACACCTCTACAGTTCCAAGGACATTGATTTCCTTATGGAGTCAGAAGAACTAGCTCATTGCAAGCAGGGCAATGATACTCTCGTCGACATAAATCATCAAAAAGATTAATCCTACGTAGTCTGACACCATCAAGCATGTAAGATTCAAAAAGGACAGCGACACATGAGATATTAATTAGCATACAGAGAGATTGTTTACATTTTCCCTAATATGAAAATACAAGGCATACCTTGTAAGTTTTGTCCCCAAAGAAGTGGATTTCTGGGAAGTCATCAAGGTATCTCAAGCAGTATGTCTTATCCCAACCTCGAGGGAAAACCTGACACAAGCATTATTTAGCCCCACAGATTGAAAAGAGTTTTTTGTCTTGTTCACCGTTAACAAGTTCAAATTTCACCCAAAAGAATCAACAAGTGGTATATTTACTTACATCAAAACTTATTTGTCCTCCAATTGAAAATGTCAGATTAAGGTGAGCAAACTTTTCGCGCAAGACGGACACCATTTTTGGACGTATGTTATGAACCTGAAACAGTACTACATGAGAGATCCGATGTCGTATGGCATTATCAGAATATCCAATATAGAGTTAGAATGTCTCACCTTGTCGTACCTCTCAAATTCTTCCCTTTCTTCTTGGCTACAGTTTCTCCCAATTGGGGAGACATTAAGCATCCCATTTCGGAATTCTATAAATGTGCCCCTGAGGAAGCATTGCAGTATGAGAGTTCTGCTATGACAGTTCTGTTGGACTTTGAGCTTAGTAATAGTGAAGAACTCGTAACAAGGCTCACCTTTTTATTGGGATATCCAAGTCAGCAATGTAGTGAAGAGTAAAATTAATGAACTCCTGCAAGACAATTATCAAACCAGTTTATAGCATTTGTCACCATGTAGCTTTTTTTTTTTTTGGGTAAGGAAAGAAGAAAAGTGTCACCATGTAGTTGTTCTGTTCCCCCTAATCTATTAAAGGATATAGACATCCAGAATTGACCTAAATAATAATCTTGCACTTAGTCACTTTAACCTTTATGTAGTAAAACATTAGAGCAAACAGAAGATCTAACCTTGAGCTTCTCTTCTCCTACAAACGATTTCAAGCTCTGTAAGGAAGAAAAATCATGGAACTAATCAAGGCAGTACACTGGAGCTGAGGAATCAATCACGAACAAATACAAATTGCAATAACAATTGTGGATGGTGACATAAGTAGAAAATTGGCTACCAAATGGTGCAAATAAAATTTTTCATCACCTCCTGGTCCTTCATATATTATTCATATGAATAGAATGTGGAGCTGAGCTTTTCACTTATCTTGAGTGGTTAAAAGCAATCACATACCTGCACATCAATAAGCTTCCCATCTTTGTGTGCCATAAGGCCATTCTCCGAGAACACGTAATCATAGTCATTCATAACTGTATAATAGACATGACAGTAGAGATCAAGTCAATAAAACGATGCAGATTCAGCATAAGAATTAAAAACTGGTTTCATCAAGTAATATTGAGAGATGTGACCATGTCTGCAGTTTCAGGAAACGGGGTTATAAAGTAAAACCCTGAAATTCAAAGCACAAGAAGTTTTGAATTATTAGATAACTCCTGCAATTGACCTTACTCGTCAGGAGATACTGTTTGTATTACCATAGACCTTATCCTCACATATTAAGTGACATTTGTCACATGATCGAAGCTCACTGTTCCCAGAAAATCAAATAAATGCTTATCCAAGATTGTGGTTGTTTTTTTACCATTTTAAGCCTATTCATCTACTAAAAACTCAGGCTAGATAGAGCTCAAAATCATTCAGCATTTTAAGGATGCGAACAATGATTCAGATCTGTGACAGTTCAGTGAGAAAAATCTTTAATAGTATCACAGCATCAAGCTAGCCAGAATGCGAGCACTTATTCATGTATTCCAATCATGAATCCGAAGATGACTTATCTACACTACTAAGATCATAACTAAAGCAACTTAATGTAACTCACTATTTAATGAGTCAAAAAGATGAACAGAAGGCCTGTCAAGTGAAATGCATCAGATGTATTGTCTAAGAGAAATAGCTACCAGCTAGCTATGCATCCCCATGTGTAACCAACCTGTGTTTCCAAGCTGTTCCGTTATCTTGGACAGGTCAGATCCCCCAACAACTCCAACTGTGACAACCTGCATTGAAATGTGTTGCGAAGACAAGCGCAAGAAGAGCTTGTGAGGCATTATCTTCAAGTAGGAAGACAAACAGGACATTAGCTGCAGAATTAGTTAGTCAACAAAGTCATGTACCTTTCGAAGTTCTCGCATAAACTCTAACATCTTTGGAGTAACCACCTGAAATATAAGAGCAAGATAGAGGTTATTCTGACATTAATTAACCCAGTTTATTCCACTCTGGAAACGCAACAGCAACCATTGACATGCTCATTAAGAATAGTAAACCAAATTACATAGCTGCAACTTATACTCCACACAAACACACACATACACACAGATGGACAAAGAAGGAACTAGCACCTTTCTTGGAGCTGTGAGAGTTCCATCAACATCAAACAAAGCAATTAAACCAGGCTTTTTCGCTGCCATTCTATTTGAGATCTCTTTCTGCCATCACATGAAGCAAAATAGAAGAGGTTAGATATGATGTGAATCCCCTGTGACAAACTAAATCCACAAAATCATTCAAACAACGTGAATGAGCTCTAGATCAAAAAGTGCATTTGGCTGGAACCAATTTCTAATGCAAATTGACATTATTAGAACGCCATCATCTAGACAATGACTTAAGCAATTGCCGACCCAATTCTAGAACAGACTCCGAACAGACTCAAAACCCAAACATGTCAACTAAAACGCAAGTTCGCCTCAAAATTTCGAAGTTCATGTACGGTTCGCCTTCAAATGCAAGGTCGGCCTAAAAAGAAAAGCTCGAGGTTCATACGCAAATTCGTCACTCCGAGCTCTCGAACGTGAAGATCTACCTCTAACTTCCCGGAGAAGGCGCGAGATGGAGATCAGAAGGTCGAACTCCGAGGAGCGAAGTGCGATGGCAGAGACGACACGAGCCAAGCTATTGACTCTTATTCTCAGACGCTAGAGAGAGAGAGAGAGCGCTCCTTGGATCTCGAGATTTGTACGGAAAGTGAAGCGGAAGGGAAGGAGAGGTTCGGTTGTCTGCTTCTGCACCCCGGAGGGTTCGTGTGAACTGCGAGATACCGGACGAAACAGTCACGTCACGCCAATTCGACGATACCCGTAACATCTCTTTTTTCCTCCAAAAGACATGCACCATTGGCCAGGTGACACGAACTTTAGACCTACGAGAATTAGAATTTTCAAATACTTTAAAAAAGATTACTTCCTTTAAATAGTTTAATAATTAAGCAAATATTAAAAAATTTCAAATTTTTTCTATATATCTGATTATGCTGAGAATGAGTATAGTACAATCTTTTCGGTTAAATTGAGTCGATCGTATTGTCGACATGGAAAATACATTTTTCTAAATGAAACGGTAGTAACCTCCGTATATACACATTATTGCAAGAGCATGTTGGTCCAAACTTTAAAAGTTTGAAAGTTTAAGAAGTAACTTTTCTTCCCCATAGTTAAAAAGAAAAAAAGAAAAGAAAATGAACATGCAGTTGATCATCTTATAATTTGTCAGGAATTAAATTATGTGCACATGTTGAGAACATTTAAGTTCACATCCAATCTGGAAAAAAAGAAATTTAGACACGAACAATTTCTTGTAAATTTCCTCATGCCAATAATACAAATGACCCATGTCTAATTATATCGAATCGTAAAAACACCGTTTATCGATGTAGAAGAACTCAGTTCAAAGTCCATTGGACAGACGAGAGAAAAAATCCATGGGAGACTTCTCCTCTTCTTGCGGAAAATAAAGAAGGAAAATCGTCGTCTGTGGATTGTGGGATGAATGAATGAAGCTTCGTCCCAATGTCGCTCCGATGTCATCCGTCATTCTACCTGGTCCAAAAAGGCAACAAACCAGCCATGTGTTCGTCGCCATCGACTTGTTTTCATGTGAAAACGAAATTTCTCAGCTGCTCACCCCATGGTCCTTGTGGGGCCTCTCTTACAGTCCGATTCTTAACTTCTAAGGTTCGGGTGCCAGATTTGGGCATATTCCATATGAGAAAAGTAGAGTTACGAAATCGTCGATAATTGGGCCGGAATCACCAGCTTTGAAATGTCATTTGACAATCTTCAAAAGACTCGTTCTTTCCCAGAGGGCTACAGACCCCCCGCGAGTAAGAACGTCAAAGTCCTTAACTTCCTGGATGCTTTCTCAAGCTACACAGAGCGCACAACCATCTACACACACGATCCATTACAGGTACAGGACTAATTTCATCATCATGAAATGCTGTCTAGTCTTCTCGTTGCTATCGTCGCATTGGGACATTTGAATGGCGCAGAGGCTTATATTGAATGATACTGGTTGTTCAGCTGGAAAGAGTAGCTTCAGATATGTCTTAATAGAAGCAAACCAGATTATCATCCGCTGCTTATTGGATGCTGAATGACAAAAAAAAAGGAAAAAAAAAAAAGACAACTGTCATCGGTTCAAACACGTGATCCAAAACCTCAACTGGACGCTTCAAATCCTTAGAAGAAGAGTACATACAAGCCACTTCAATCTGCTGTGGGACTTAGCACCTCAGTTATTCGCTAGTGCACACTTCTTCAGTACTCCTTATTACCAAAGTTCTTGCACCAGAGTTGCGAAGGAATGGGGCGAACGGGCTGATGAGGCCGTTGCTACAAGAAAGCAGAGTTCTGTCAACCACTATTGGGGATCCAAATACAACATTATAGTGATCCAAATAAAAGGTCATTGGATCCAAATGACTCATCAAGCTAGTGATCCAAATACAACATTATAGAAAAAAATCTAGTTCCAGCTGGAATTTATTTAGAGAAGGCTGTCAACAATGAGTCACAGGCATACGTACCTTTGAGTTTATTCACATAAACACATACATGCAAGAACTATGTGAGTGGAAAATCTCAGATGAACAAAAAAAAAAAAGATAATTAGAACAGGATTTTCAGATGCATCAGGTAATTATTCATAAAGACAGCAAACAAATTATCAATTGCTATTAGTTTTTAGTAGGTACGAGTTTTCCAAACTCTCATCAGTCTGAATATGATCAAAGCTTTTCCACTTTCAGGGATGGGGTTCATGGATACTCTTCAGCACTCGACCCCATTTTCATGAAGTTGCATTTCACAACACTTCTTTTCTAACTATATGACATGAATGTCTATAAGCAACCAATCTCGTTCTTCCAATTAATCAAGACAGCAACATTCCAACGAAAAAATAAAATAGCTTGGGGAAACTCTCAGGCGCAGCTTGCCTTTAGCATACCTAGTAGCATGTTAATAATTGAAGTACTTTACTATAATAAGGATCAGTGTTTATCTTCCATTGATGATTGAACAGCAAGGTGCAGTATCTTTTCTAACTGTTTGACCAGAATATCTTGGCTAGCAACACTTTCGGCCCTCAAGTTCTGATCGTGACCTCTGATTCTAAGACTGCAATTAAAACCACAACTTCCCATAAAACGTTCCTCTAGTTCTTTGACAAGGATTAGCCCCCAAGTGGGCTTAAGAATGTTGAAGATCGATACAGATATATTTATGACTATCTTTCTAGGAGTAAATTATTATAGCAAAGTGGGACTTTAGTAATACGTGAGGGGCTTAGACTTCAAAGACAATACTAGGGATGAACTTCTGCAGCACTCCACTCACAAGACATAGCAAGCACCTTACCCCGGCGTTGCTATCTTTTAAAAATGAAGAAATTCGCTGCTTAAGATTTCAAATACACTTTGAATTCCCCAATGTGCAAAGAGAATGAGGACACTAATTTATATTTTACAAGCGAAAATTAGTACCTATGTACTTTGCCATATTTGCGCCCTTTGACGACTTTCGAAAGATTACCAATGCATTCATCTTGCTTAGTTATTCTCACAAGAGAACTTCCAATAAATCTTGCACAGACTGATTTTTCTCATCGGCAAACTTATGACAGACAACCTAAGCACCAGAACCCAAATTCAGAAGACTCTTCCCAGCAAGAAACACGATGAACCTTTCTCTCCAGACAAGAATACAGACAACATTGACAAGTAAGCAGCTAAAAAATGAATCTCCAAAAATATATTGAAATAATTCGTATAGAATAGAGGATGACCTCAAGCTTGGCAGAGGTCATCGCGATGGGGATGCAGACAAGGAAGACGCCGAACATGGCAATGGCGGTGTTGCGCTTCCAGTGCTTGGGCCTGCAGTAAGGCCCTCCGCTCATGCTCCATACCTTGCTCCTGAAATCGCCGTGGACCTCCCCATGCCCGTGCCCGTGATCTGCTCCGCCCATTGTCGACCTCTTAAGCTTCTTCCTCTCTCTACTCTGACTCACCAACGATTCAATCGAATGGAAACCAAATCAGCGGAGTAGCACATAACCACAAAACCTAAGCCTCTCAATGAATCGATCATTCGACCGTAACGAATCAATCGCTAATCAGTAGCTACCGCCGCATTCTATGACGGTTGAAATCGAACATCTGAGAAGCATCGAAGAAAAGAGACTGGTCGGAATTACCTGAGAAATCGGAGAAGTTGAGCTTCTTCGGTCTGCTTGAGTGCGTTGCTGAGTCGGAGGACTCGACGGTGGTGGTAATCTGCGGGTTTTGCGAGTGAAGGCGAGGGCTCTTTAGTCTTTCCGCCGTATCGTGACGAGTGAGATGTTCATGGGCCTCCGTTGACGGCCCAATAATGTAGATTCGTCCCTTGTCATTCGATGGATTGTCAATTTTTTGTTTCACAACGCCTGCAAATGGTGTTAACTTACCAGGAGAGATCTAAATCTGGGAATCCATTAACCCTACTACCTTGAAAATGACATATCTTTGCAAGTTCCCATTCATTTTTATTGAATAAAAAAACAATTCGTCATCATTTAGATCATGACTATAGTAAATTGGATGTTTCAAGAAATTATTTGAATGACCGACACGGGTACAACGAATCGTATCCTCCGAGTGAATGCTCACTTGGAGCTTAATTCTTTTACTCTAATTTCAAGTAATTTTGATAATTGACAATCATTTAATTGCTTAGACATGTTCGCTGTTTTGTTGGCGCAAAGTTTCGTCTCTCTTTCAGAGGCACACGCATATGGTTGAATCTGCGGGCAGCAGAATGCTTTGGCAGGAAGAATAGGAGAGAGCTGCTCAATCACGAGATCCACAATGCAAGGGTTTTGATACTCCGTTTATTTTTTGCAGCAAGGAAAGTAGCATGAAGTTAAGTGAGACTTCATTTCCTCTTCTTGTTAGGAGAGATTTCTCTTGCTTCACTTGACAAGAGTTACATTGGAACCTCAAGAAGGGTAACTGTAACTTCCATGGCTTCTCTGACGTCATATGTCACTGACAGCCTTTAAAGCATCAAAGTTGCATCTCTGATCTGCACCTTAGCTTTCTATTTACCTTGTGTATGAGAAAAAGACAATGTGGGCGACCAAGAAAAAATACTCTTCCTGTTTTTTTATTATTATCCAGAAACTAGACATCGCAGCTGAACAAGTGAACAATGAACTTTTATTCAACATATGTGAATCATCCCAGGATTACTGTTACACAACACAGGCAAAATGATGAAATTATACACCAGGGCTTCCAGCCAACAAAACCTAGCAGAACCAATGTTCAATGGATCCTCTGCTCTTCAATGGCCCGTGATCATCAAGAACGGCTTATAAAACCAATTTTAACTAAAAAACAGAAGCAACATTTTCAGTGTCAAATAGCATCAACCACTGCCATTAGCTTCAAGCGTCAATCTGACACCTTCTTTGAATGGAGTAGGTGAAATTCTTAGTGTCTGAACCAGTCTAGTGATATCCATGGAGATGTCAGCTGGGGATCTCACACCACGGTCAACCTGTTGAAAATCATCCATATCAACAATCGGACAAGTTGGTATGGAAGAAACAGGTCATCTATAGATAAGATTCAAAATATCTCAGGCACGGAGTGCAAGATGAATATTAGTGCTTCTCTACTCTCGTCTGAATGATAATAATAATTGACAGAATAATTAGATAGGATAATGTTAAGCAAAATCATTAAGGACAGAACAGCAAATCAGAGTCATCACCATCCACCAAATGGGTTTTTGGAGTAGTAAACACGAAAATAAATAGAAAAAGAGTCTCATGAATATACATACCGATGAAGCAGACACTAGTGTGATTAAAGAGGTTCTGTATCCTCTAATATGCGCCACAGTCTCTGCCATTTGAGCACGAGAGACTCTGTCTGGTCCTCCAACGTTTAGGAGCAATTGCATGCGCTCCCCAACTGGACCAATTATCAAATATTATAGCAACTACAGAAATGGACAGAACAGATGACATTTGTGATAATAGTCACCACAACATTCTCAGTTCCTTGGACAAAATGCAGATGATTATCTATTTCAATTCCCCAACAAGTGTGTGAATATTGCTCAATGCAGAGCTAAGTAAAGCAACTCACCAAATAAAAGCCAACCTGTTCTAAATCACAAGGATATGATTCTTTTATTAACATCTACATGCATAATCTAATGATTTGACTATCATACAATGATCTGTAGTAACCAACATTATGCAGCATGACAGATCAAAAGTGGTCACTACAAACGCTAGAGATTTGTTACCTGATACCCATCTACTTGTCAGAGCTTGTATTATTGTTACAACATCCTTGACATACACTGGACAGCGAAACTCATCATGGAAGAACTCTGCTTTATCTCCTCTGGAGAGAACGCCATCAATCCACTGCATCACAATTATGGGTGGGCACCAGTTAGACACGGAAAATTCCATTTCTTGACCTCTGCTTATGCCTTTATAGCACTCACTGCCTGGCTGGTGCGCTTACTAAGTTTTCTAGTTTGCATCATTGAACATTTGACTTATCATACAGAGATAACTCCTTTAAAAAGATCTTAAACTTCTGATTTGTATCTCAAACAGCAAAAAGAAAAAAAAGCATCCCTGTCGTACAGGAATTCATCTAAGATTATATGTGAAATACAGTTGCGCACTTTGGAAGAAATAATCTAATATCACTCATTCTGATGTTCAATCGCTTCAAGTTTCCATCAGACTCTTTTACCTGAATGGGAAGAGACTTTGGAACCGGTGAAATGGTCTGAGGGCCAAAGATGATGCTGCTTCTCAAGATAGCAAAATTTGACCAGTTCTTGCTGATAAACTGCTCTGCTGCCACTTTAGACTTTCCATAAACATTCACAGGAATAGTTTCATCCTCTTCCTTGTAAAAGGATTTCACCCCTTCATAAACTGATATTAAATGCATGAAATCTGAGGAGATCAGTCTCGGCA
This sequence comes from Melaleuca alternifolia, assembly GCA_019926035.1. NCBI lineage: Eukaryota > Viridiplantae > Streptophyta > Magnoliopsida > Myrtales > Myrtaceae > Melaleuca > Melaleuca alternifolia. The sequence goes on from JAGKPW010000366.1 coordinate 1,204,358, forward strand.
AGATTTGACAACAAGAGCACATTCAATACAGGCTGAATCCCACAGAACTTGCATGTTTGCTAAAATGATCCCCATACCAGAAGTTCATTTACCTCAAGGGCCAACAAGTTGACAATGATCCAAATTGAGAATGAACTCTGAAATATGATAACCATGGTCAAGACTGAGTAGTTTTACCTTGATCAGTTGAGAGATGTATAAGAAGAGTGTTAGCCTCCTTAAAGGTCGATAGCCATTCTAAAAGAGTAGAAGGCACATTAATGGACATAGCGGCAGCTGGATCTGCTTCGCAGGCACGAGGTACAGAGAGTGCAGCACAGTTAACGACCACATCAGGCTGCCATTTAGACATGGTATTTCTCTTCAGTGTGAATAAATCCAGATCATTTTTTGTGCTTAGAGTGGAAACTAGTAGAATGTCACGCGATCTAGGAAGATCCAAACCATCTTGATTATCAGGCGTCAATGGAACAATCAACAAAGACTCCAAAACTAGCAGCACGGTGTTTACAAAGCTAGTCACCGAATAATAACAACATCCCAAGTAAAAAGAAGAAACATGCGCCATTATGGCTGGAGGTGCGGAAAAAAACTACAATGTGAATCAGCTCAGATCCAAAACTTGCCCACAAATTTGCTGCCTGACTAAGCTTTAAACACATCGCAACCTGGACATCATCACGTAAGGTCCTTATCCAGCATCAGATAGTCGAAGCAATGTTTTCTTTGCAACAAAGAATCGCATTTCCAAAGCCAAAGTTTGACAGCATGCAGCTTGAGTTTAATTTAGCACGTTCTGTCTCGTGGATTCATAGCTCATCATTGTCAATCCTCAAGACAGACTAGAGCAAAGCTTTATTTCATTTGAATTGCGAGCTCAACTCGAACATTTGGCGAGAAAAAAAAGACAGACGAACTTCTCGGTGACCACCAATCAGCGACAGCTAAACTTCCGGCTTTGTGAAAGAGAATGTGTCAAATTTAGCAAAATGACCGCAACAAAACCTGACCGAACGCTTGTGAAACCGCATCGAGTCCTCCTCCAGATTGCAAATCGACATGAAAGGCCAGAGAACGAGGAAAGGCATCGAGCAAAGCCCGAGGGAGATTGGAGCGGTACGTGAACGCGAGGTCGTACGGAGAATCTGGAACCCCCGAATATGCTCTCAGGAGGTGCTGGCCCAAGTAGCCAGTGCCACCGACGACCAAGATTCGCTTCCTGGTCATCTTCTTCCTCGCCGCCCTCTGCTTCTTCTTCTTCTTCTGGGACTTGCTCGTGTTGGGGCTGAGCAAGGGAAAACAAGCAAATGCAGGTGAATAAACGTGTAGAGATAACGGATTCTTGTAGCGGATGGACAATTTGAGTGAGGATCTTCGATGGAGGGAAGCTTCTGTCGTCGCGTCGCCTGCAACTTCACCAGGACATCGTTCACGCTTTGCTTGTCCAGATTAGAACTGTTATAACGGAGACGCACGGGCCTCCCTGGCTAGCCCGAAGCCCGATTCGGGTACTGTTACGCCCCTTCTTCATGAAGTCCAATATCCACGTAGTCTAGTGGAAAAGGCGCAACGACATCGTATGGTAGCTCTCTATTATCGTTGGAGTTCATGGACCTGTCAAACGGATGAGTCAAATCGGATTTGAATTTGATTAAAAATATCCGACTAAAATGTATCCATTTAACGCGTTGCTCCATTCTTATACAATGCAAATTTAGTGATTTATACCTAACATAAATTCGATTCAATCCATATTACTAAAATACTTACATAGTTAATCAAATCTTGAATAACTTAGGGGCGATTGAGCACGAGATTGAGTGAAGGTAAGAGAGAATGAAAAGAAATTCATATGGATGAATTGTAAATCATTAATAATACAAAAAATGTTTAAACCCATTTATAACCTATTTACTAAATAGAATTAATCCATATAGTAACTCATTCCAACATATATATAAGTTTAAAAAATGGGTGTATGACCCATTTTGACAAGTCCATACGTGCATAAAGCTTCTAGCTCGCCTTCCGAGTATTCGCTGAATTCGCACTCAAGTCTTTGTTTGCATGGCTATATAGAGATACTTTCTGGTCTTTCCGAACTCTATGCTTGAAAGTAAGCCGGGCCATCTGATGTGAAGGAAGAAATTGCAACGAAACGATCGGTTAAGTCGTCATTACTTGGAATTGAAGTCTCTGATGGCTGCGCCCTCTCCCCCTGATGCTTCATTTTCGTGTGTCTAAATCTCTCGTCTTCTCCAACCTCATTAACACGTTAGCGGTGAAGCTATAGCCCCGCCGTCTCGAATTCGGGTTCGGTTGTTCTTTTGGGGATCGTGGTGATTGTTTTTCAAAGACAAGAAAATGTAGTTTTCAACCTTGTATTTTCTCTCTTTCGGTTTGTTTTCCTGATTCCCTGTCTTTCGCATTGATTTTTGCTGCAACACAGATGGACTTCACATTGCCACGATCATAAGAATTTAGTTCACTACGGGAGCTCAAATTCCAGTAGATTACGAGATCTAATATCGTTTTTCCTTTTCAAGCTAGCCATTTTGTGAAAGGAGAAATTATATTAGTGACAAATATGCAAGAAGAGGACATTCAAAAACATTATGCGGTATCCCGAAGCATTTGAGATTAACAAGACATGAAATCCACATAATCCAATAGTAAATGTAGAGTGGGCTCCTTGGCACCAAAATCATGCTATTGAGTAGGCGTCGTCGAAGTACAATGATCAATGCTACTTTGCTGCTTTTGTTGCCATTTTCATTTGGCATTGAATTCGGATGTCATCAGGCGTATATAGTGTAACAATCGGAATCTAACTGTGAAGTAAAGTAAACAACCATTTTGCATGTGTACACCGTCATCAACGTGTGGCATTGCTCCATGATGAAAGGAATTAGAAGCAATTGACACCCGTCCTGCAGGTTCAGAAAGGGGGAGGGGGTGTTGACGAATTTTAAAAAAATAAACATTCATCGTTATGTTATGTACAACTCGAAATTCCCAAACAGGCGGGAGCCTCACGAGGAAAACCAGAAAACTCCCTCTGCAAGTTCTCTTGAGATTCTAAAGCTAATTTCTATACAGCAAAGAGCAAACCTCAAAAGGCAATCATCAACTGATGGACCAGAAGCTGATTTGTGATTGCGTGGATAGAACAACAAATGAACGGGAGATGGCAAAACTGTGGCAATGGTGACCCCCTTTCTATCTGTCAATTTGCCTGATTCAGACAACAGCAGGGCACCAGCTCTGGAAATGTAGAAGACTAATCAAGAGGCTTCCTTTCAGTTGATGCGCGGGATCCCTTGAGACTTCTCAAGAAGTGATTCGATTTTCTGGTGGGGACATTGAACACACATATAATCAAAATAAGAAAAAGATCTGATAGAGTTAATTTCTCTTAGAGAAAAGGCAGATAAGCTCCCAAGCGGATATATCTTCCCAATGAACTTTCAATGTTCTTGAAATCCTTTTGACAGTCAAGGATGGAGACACGCTTTATTTCCTCCGGTTAAAGACTTGCATAAGCCTTCTAAAATGTTAACTTTACAGAAAGCAACTCCATACCTTCACTGACTTGTTGACTTCTTCAACTTTATTTAGCAGCAGTTCACCAGGCACTACGCCTCTACGCTCAGTGGAAAGATAACGTGGAGAACCAGTCATCTGCATCTTAGAATTAATGAGAACATCATCATTAGGAACGAACTCAAACATAAAGTCAGCTCCATAGAAACAAAAACAACAGCAGAAACTGTATTTTGATTTATCTTTTTCTAATGTTTCCGACAAAAAAATGGAGGCCTGAACTATGTTTTTGCTGTAAGATTATGTGGACTTCATTAGCAGCAGAACCTCAATCACTGACAGACCCAACAAATCTTTAGAATAGACTCTAAACATTAGTCGTGCCCTATGAGAAGACCATATCCTTTGGTCATAAAATCACTGATTACTGACAAATAGAATTCTTGGCTCATGTTACTGCAGTAGTCTACAATCACTAGGCAAATCCCAGTCACAGTAGCTGAGTTTACTGTTATTGAAGTTTGCAAGGCATGCTTGTATCTACAGTGTATATAAAAGTTGGCAGATGTGCATTGAAAAAGAATCTACAAGTTTCTGAAAAAGCTTCTACCAAATAGTCAACTACATTATGAATATAAGCTTGCCTGTTGTTCCTGATCTTTTACGAAGATCGATCATTGTTGTTAATTTATGCCAACAAGTAATGGGCAGGCTTATTGCAATATATCATCTTCTTCCCTTTGTAGTTTGATCTGGTTGCTGCTATTATCAAAGTATACTATGTTTTTCTAGCCAGGTCTTTGTTAACAAGAAAAAAATTTAGCTTGTAGAGCGTTGTTATAAAGTACCTTCCGACTTTTGGAAGGTGACTTCAGAAAAGTGGATCCCTCAGTGACCGATGCCATACGAGCCATACTGTCTCCTTCAACAACAGATGGAGTAGGCTTCCAACTTCTGCCAGCATCTTGTATGACTTTGGAAGCTTCTGTGATAATAACCTGCAAGACGTGCAAGGACTCTATAGGTACGTCATCTCTTCCATGTTGTCCAATGACTGACAAGACATAGTTTGAGAAGATTGAAAGATGGAAGTGCAGATGTTCTTGAATCTTTAAGAAAGAAAGAGCTATCAATAATGGCCAACCTTCCTCAGTATACCAGGGTTTGAAACCCCTTGAACCTGCAGCTCATCTACTGGTGCAGCTTTTCCATGCGCCACGCTTTCAACTCTGAAGGTGTGAATTCCATAGATCGACTGCAGCCAACCTGGCAAAATAAAAACACACACTATTAACTCAAAAAGTCAAGCATTAGATTAGTGCAACGATATTTTGTCCTTTTCCCAGAAAAAACCTATTTTGTGTATACATAATACACTACAGCCATCAGGTGACGTGACATTTGAGCTCAGTTTCCTAAGCATCTTAGGCCAGAGAGGAAAGGTACAGCAGCTGACATTATAGAGAAAGATCACAGGAGTGAGCTTCCAATAAAGCAAGCATGATTACCTTGTTCAATTATTATATCAATCACCAAGGAAAGAGGTACATGCTTCTCAATCACTGCGGGATGCCAGAAGGGTATGAATGATGGCCTTGAAACCTTCAAAAAGAAGAAAATTTAGAATTGCAGAGGTGCCTTTTTTTTCCCTTTCATAAACAGATTTATGAAAAGAAGGGTAACAAACCTTGTAAACAATTTTTGTAGGCGTGACATATAACTTTCGTGACTGAATATCATTTCGAATCACATATCTTCTGATGGGAAGATATATCAACATAAAGATGCCAACTCCCCATGCTAGAACAAGAAGCAGGGATATAGACAGCCATATGATGGTATCATACTTGAGGTGATTGCTTGCAAGCTCCTCAAATGAAGCCATATAAAGTATCTCCTCAGAAGAATCTGACGCTTCTTCATTGTCTAACTCAGATTCGGGATCAGGGAGCAGCTGGTCCTTCGATGAACTGCGCTCCGACAGACCATCAGTATGACCCATCAACATTTTCGTGATCTAGAAAAAACAAAGGATTACAAATTCAAATCATAGTGTAAGTCACTTAAAGCAGTGTTAATTTAGGTAGTTAATAGATATTTCTCTACCAGTTGAAGTTCAATAAAATAACTCAAGAATGCTGAAAGGATCAATTAATGTATTGGCTCCTCACAGTTCCTTGAAAAATTTCTAATATGCATAGAGAACAACCCTAATACAAGCAAAGTTCAATCTTACTCTCCCTGGTTCTCTTGCCAATTACAAAAGTTTCTGGACTGAAAAACAGAATTACTGCAATAGGCACTCATCTGAGATAAAGATGTTACTGTTGGTGCACTAAGCTTTTTAGTTTCAGCTTTTTATTACTCAACTCCGCTATTTAATAACGATTCTCATCTCCAATGGCTAAGCAAAGCAAGTAAACTTCCCACAAATTTGGCCAAAAAAGGAAGACCCTTCCACATATCAATTCAAACTGGCAGATTATTCCCAAATCTCTTTCTTTCAAGTTTAAGATCAGAACATCCAGACATGCATAGACCCATTTTCTTCTTCGGATCAGTCTTTTCTCGCTTTCCTCAGCGCTATTACGAGCCTTACCAAAAGCTTCTTAGCTGGCCTTACCATAAGAAATTACTGATCTGACGTCAAGAGCGTGGTCTGGCTAAGAGATGGCATTAGTTATGTGATTATCAATTAGCCTAGCTAGGTTAGCAATCCAATAGAAGAGTAACCCATTCATCACATACAGGTTAAGAGCTACATCCTCCTATGGTTCTCCATCAGATACAGGTCAGGAGCTACATTCCACTATGGTTCACAACTCAATGTCGGCCAACCACACTCCAGTATACATCTCTCAGATGTATAGATGCCTGTAGAAATATGAATCGGGATCTCGGTATATGAGAATCTCATTATAAGTATAGTGGACTCAGCCGGAGAAAAAATGAGGGAAAATGCACTCCATTTTCCCAAATAGAGTAAGAGCAATGCCCAATTAGCATGCTAAATCATGAATCAGTCATATCATGTGATTCTAACCCCTATTTTCATGCTGCCGCGAAGGTAAAATCAGTTTTTCAAGAGATTGTCTGAGCCAGAGAGGCTTCTTCCAACTTCAGAGAGAGAATACAACGACAGTGATTTAGATACAGCAAAATTTGCTTCAATTCTGCAGTTTCATCTGCTCCTACAACAAAAGTAAAGCGACAGAATGCATCTGTGACCTCCGACCAGACCCACTGATTCATCATATCACTCCAAAACTAAAGCAGGCCGGCATTGCAAATTGAGTCGTTGTTTTTGGACAACAAAGATTAAAACCGAGGATGCGTAGCATCTCTGGGATGGAGATGAGATTAGGGATCTTCCCATACACGTTCGATGATCGCAGATTTTGTTCGAATTCAAAAATTCACGAGCTGAATGAGAACCGAGCGATTGGTAAGCGCAAATCGCAGAGAATGTCGCGGAGCTGGACTTCACCTGTCAACCCTTGAAATGCCGGACGAACAGAATCGGCGGCGGAGGAGCTCAGGGTCGCGTGATCGATGGCGATGGCTGCTGGAGTTGCTGTAGCGGAGATGGTTCAAGAGCTTCGAGCTGTTGGATTTCTGAAACTACCAGTCTTCGCTCTCTGGTCTCGCCTAGCTTAGGGCCCCTGTAGAATTTTAAATTGAACTCGAAAGATTCCTTCTTCTACTTTTTTCATATCACTCCTCGCGGCTTTTCTCTCTTTTTAAGGATTAGCCCTTGCAGTGCTTGATTTTCTATCTTCCGCTATTCTACTTGCCTGTGAAAATGTAAAGTTGCTGCAATTATAATGACTCCATAACATTATTTTTATGCAGAAATAAATTAATAATAATAATAACTTTTTCCCTCAAATTTTAAATTGAATAACATCAAACATTCATTAAGTATGCTTTATAATGTAGCTTTTCCCGTATTCTTTCTCATATAAAATGTAATGCAATTGCAGTTATCAAGATCATTTATTACGGTGAATAATTTGTTATAGCTCTGTCTCGTCTATATATCTATAAGAAGTCATCCAGCATGCATAACCTTATGTGACTAATTTTCACCGGCTAATTATTTTTAAAATTATTTTTCGTATAGAATAATTCGCATGAATAATATATCAAAAAAGAAATCATTTAGTGAAATGGGGGGTTTCTATTGTGTCTATGCAAATAGATTACCTATCACTGGAAGTACTAAGTTTAAAAAGTTCATATCCTAATAAAAAAGCACATTGTTAACAAATTTTCAACGTACAATCAAAGTGAAAAACACAATAAATCGAATAGCCATCCTTGAAAAAAGTTGTAAGATCCTTTGTAAGGATAGAAATTTCGAAGATTATGGAAGACAGTGTCAAATAAAGAGTAGCCTCAATCAATGACAGAGAATTCTCCAATTAAATTCCTCAACTATATTTGTTTGAATATTTTGTACCAACATATTGAAATAGTTAATTAATTGAAACTCGTAACTAAAGAAGGTTAAAAAAATTATTGATTATATACAATTCCATTATATTAGTATGAAGCGCTCGAATGTAAAATTAAAAACAGAAACTAGTTGTAGAATTGAAAATATGGGAGGGTAAAAAATGTAATTTATGTAAATCTGGCTTCTTTTCATCTTATGATTTTTTATGCAAAGGAATTTTGCAAACTTTAACTTTTTTGAGCATTGCAATGAATATAATTGGAGTTTTAATATTTGAAAATACATATAATCTTGTTATACCATTTATATTGTACTCTATTTATTTCGCAAAAAATGAAAGATTAAATGATATTTTTCAATAAAATAACGACTTGCATTGTTTAGAAATGTTCACATAATGCTTAATTATATATTGTATTCGATAAGGAAAATATCTTCAAATTATTAATTATTTCAAGTATAAAAAATTATTTTTAGAAAAATGTTATCCAAATTATTTATTTTTTGGGAAATAAATCAATCACTGACATATTGTGTTTTGATGGGTAGTCAAGTCAATGAGCAAATGTTGTTGAAGAAGGTCAAAAGGAATGAGGAAAAAATTGCTGGTCGGTTAGAAAATGATTAAACCAAAAAACTTAGTATTTTTTCAAACGTAGAAAGAAAAATGTTTCACGTGCCGATTATTTGGATGACTTGTCATCTGGTCATTCGCTGGTAAGAGCCGGACACGGTGGCAGAGGCTCTCAGACCAATGACGAATCCGTTGGCCGTGCATTCGCTAAACTAATCAAACGACGTCGCGCGACTGTCGCGCTACTGTCGCGCGACCCTCACTTCTCCAATCGCCCTCCCAGACAAGCGAAGCGCAGGAGGAGGAGGCGAAATTTCAAAGGGGATATTCGACGTCTTACTTAATGCATTAAACCACCACATTTTCTCTTCTCTCCTCTTTCCCTCTCTCTCTAGCTCTCTCTCTCTCTCCCCCCGTGAACTTCACGCAAATCCTTGTATCCTGATTCTCTCACGCTCAATCGACGTTCCAATCGAAGGTAAAAGCATCTTGCGGTCTCTTGCTTAATTCGACGACGCCCGATCTTGCCGTTGCTTCCTCGCGTTGTTGCGTTTCCCGATTTCCTGGAGCTTCCGTGTTAGGTTTCATGTCCGTTCCGTCGTTGGAGTTGTTGATGTGACGATCTCCGCGAGGCTCCATATGTATCGGCGTTCGAGTTTCCGTGCGCGCGCTGGTCGTGTTTCGTTTTGCGGAGGGTCGTTACATGCTTGTTAGTGCTCCATGATTGTTACGTGTGCATGTAATCTGTCTTCTTCAGGCCTGACGATTCTAAACATGGACATGCTTGTTTTCTTACCATGCAGAGATTTTTAAGTTCAACCTTGGTTTCTATCATTTTTAGATAAGTGTTTTAGTCTAATCGAATTCCTTAGCTTTCTTGATAGTAGCTGGGCGCTGGACGTGTAGAGGTACTGGATGCATGAACCCAGTTTGTTGCACGAGGTATCTACTGCAGTTAAGAGTTAGGAGGACAGGACAATTTTTATTTTGTGGTTAAGCAGTTTTAAATAACCATTCTTTAGAAGGTAGAATAGAACTAGCAAATGGAATCATGCTGTTCAGTGTGAACGTTGTTCTTTCTAATGCTGTTTTAGATAGATGAATCATTATGTTAATTGCGCTCTCTTGGCCTTATGGGAGATAGGTGATTAAAGCTCTAGATTTTTCTGGTTTATGATTATCCTAAAATAGAAGTATCTTAGATGTTTCTTTATTTAGGTTGCTGTGGTTTCTTTGCTTGTGTATATCTTTGATGGTGAACTCAGAATAAACTCTCACATTCTAGGTCACGAGCTCGATGGATCACTATTGTTTGCTTTAAATGGGAAAGAGATTAAGATGAGATTGTCAGTATTTTGGAGCTTCAATAGTTGGTTTTTATCTAAGAAAGGGCTAAGTTGATCTAGGGATCCATTGTTTAGTTAAATTAGTTTTGTTGATGACTTGTAGCAGGATTAGTCTCCCTGTATTTGTCCCATTTAAGCGAGAGAAAAAAAACAGGTGAAAAATACTAAAACACAGAAAGGACATGTTCATCAATTATGGAGTTGAGAGACTGGCAACTTCTATTGCAGTGTTGACTTTTCTTCAATGTTTTCTTCAGCCATTTGTTTCAGTTATGCAAGTTCCTCATCCTTAATGCAAGTGAAGATATTCATTTGTACTATTATTGAAGGTGATAGGCGTATGGCAAGTCTAACTAGTTGTTAAAAGAGGTGGCCCGTGATTGGAAACAATGGATAGAAGACAACACATTGCAATTTTCACAACTGCAAGCTTACCATGGATGACTGGTACAGCTGTCAACCCTCTTTTCCGTGCTGCATATCTCTCAAAAGATGAAGAGAGAAATGTCACTTTGGTGATTCCTTGGTTATCATCAAATGATCAAGGATTGGTGTATCCCAGCAACATCACTTTCAGGTCTCCTTCAGAACAGGAAATGTATGTCCGCCAGTGGCTTGAAGAAAGAACGGGCTTCAAAGCTGCTTTCAGCATACGTTTTTATCCTGGAAAGGTACTCATGGGTTCTAAATTAGATGTGCTATTCATTATGCATTGTGTTAACATTTTTTTTACAATAAGGAAAATAGTGGCTTCATCTAGAGTCAGAAGAACAGTTAAATTCAATAACTGTGCCACTGAATGGTCAGTCTTCAACTCTTCCTCTTCTGGAAGAGGGTATATTCTTACAACAGAAGCGGGATCAGTGAGAATTGTCATTCTTGCAACTGTAGTCAGATCGTTGAGAATTGCCATTCTCAGCCAGTAGTAAATGCATGCATCTTTTACTGTTTTTTTTTTTCCCCGACCACTTAGTGGCCTGTGGCATGATCGTTCTACTAATTTTATGCTTACTTCTTCCTCTGTAGCTATAAATCTGGTATTTGTTCCTTCAGTATAGGTATAACCTAGGTTCGCATGAGCTTTAACATATTCATGTGACGGATGGTCCATTGGCTCTTCTACATGAAAGGGGATAGGCATACTGTGGAAGCTTCTCTTTTTTTGGCATTTGGTTACTGATAATTTCTTCTATATGTAAGAAAATATCATCTACAACTATCTCAAGGATAAATGTGAATGCACAGTTATTATTACAATGCAGTTTTCCAGAGATAAAAGGAGCATTCTTCCTGTTGGAGATATTGCAGAACTCATCTCCGATGAAGAGGCAGATGTTGCTGTCCTGGAGGAACCAGAGCACCTAACATGGTATCATCATGGGAAAAGATGGAAAACTAAGTTCCGCCTTGTTATTGGGGTTATTCACACAAATTACTTGGAATATGTGAAGAGAGAGAAGAATGGTCGCGTGCAAGCATTTCTTCTTAAACATGTAAATAGCTGGGTTGTCAACATATACTGTCATAAGGTACTGTCCTCAAGTTTTTTCCTTTCTCATTTTTTGTTAAGAGAAATGGTTACTGCAATAACACTGATCGAATCTCTGTACCTAGCCTTTCACAGAAACATACTCTTGATGGTTTGCATTTTTTATGGAGTGTGATACAGGTCAATATTAGAACTACCCATGCACTGTTTGGTTTGATGACCTTGGAGGCTGTGAAATGAAAAATCGGTCGGTAGTTCTTTAGGCTATCTGGGTTTAAGCTCATGACATTGAGAATTGAGTTCATATTACATTTCCTGTTTGTCCAGTGCGGTGCTTCTGGAATGTGATTTTATGCAATCAGGTGATCTCACATTGTCATGCCAATAGTTATGTAGGCAAAAGGTTAACTGTCCAAGTGGTATATGTGAACTCTTAATAAATAATAAGCCTTTGACTCAGTCTTCTGACCTAGAGCTGGTAAGGGATGGGTCAGAGAAGAACATTTTTCTTTGTAGAAGCATGTGGAGATTCTTTGGTCTTTAGAAATGCCGAGCACAATCTCATACTAAAAAGTTTGAAGGGTTGAGTGCCTTTAGGGCGATTTCTAAGCAAACTTTAATGAAGTGTTCGATTTGCAATGTGTCGATCGCATGGACTGTAGAGAAAGTTAATGCATTTCAATTTGCAAGTTACCTTGTTTGATTGCTTGATAAGTGCCTGAAGAGCCCTCTTTGACAAACTGCATATTTTAACAGTTATCGCTTGGCTTGTGCTTGTTGTGATTATAAGATACGAAAGAGTGTTGGTCCCTTTTGTGTCAATAATTTAGAGGTCACCCCTTTTTGTGTAAACAAATCGTGGATGACCCACTCTCTCATGGGTTGCAGAGGAGGTTTCAAAAAGGAGAGGATCAACCATCAAATTTCACTTGAGGGTACGGGGGCATTGCTGAAATTTTCTTGAGAAAGATATACTTTGCGGATGCTATCGGCCTTTTCTAGGGCTTATGAAAGCAATGATCAACACCTTTGTTCAGTTCTTACCTGTTAGCAGATTCTTTTTTGTTGAGCCTTTGTTTTCATCACTTCCCATGCATTCTCGAGGTGTGTACATCTGAATCTTTGAATGATGTCCGTTTGGTGCTGGCTTTGATCTCGATTGTCAAATGGATCAGGACTAATCAATATGAACATGAAGATGCTGTTTTGCTGTATTCATAGCCATTAATCTTCATATTTCTCTCTTTATTAATGTCCGTTGATCCTGAAATTTCCGGATAGAAGTGGCTGTTAGTAGTTTATGAGTGTGAATATAGGTGTTTGCTTCTCCTCCTCCTTTGGTTGGCACTTGATGTTTGGATGGATGTTCTAACATGTTGGTGTTGGGATGCACAGCAAAAGATGAAGTCAAATACAATAGATTTATAGAGCCTCGCCTGAGCGATATGTCAACCTTTACTTGATGTTGTTGAATTACAGATTTACTGGTTTGCTTTTAGTTTTAAGTTGAGAGAGCAGTGTCTTCTTATTTTTATATTTAATGCCACTCGTCGTTCTAATCTAAAGTAAGTTGTTTACGAAGAACCATGGTGGAAACCTGCTGATAGTGGAACTGTGGCTATTGTCGAGCACTTGCACTTAACGAGGTTTCACTTGGGGAATTGGATGGCAGGTTATCAGATTATCCGCTGCCACTCAGGATTATCCCAATTCTATCATCTGCAATGTCCATGGAGTTAATCCCAAGTTCCTTGAGATTGGCCAGAAAAAGATGGAGCAGCAACAAAATGAAGGCAAAGCCTTTAGCAAAGGTGCTTACTATATTGGTAAGATGGTTTGGAGTAAAGGCTACAAGGAGCTCCTTAAACTCCTTGGTGATCACCAGAAAGAATTGGCTGGGTTTGAGATTGACTTGTATGGGAATGGAGAGGATTCTGATCAAGTTAGGAAAGCTGCAGAGAAGTTGGAACTAGCAGTTAGAGTTAACCCGGGGCGTGACCATGCTGATCCCTTGTTCCATGAGTAAGTTTTCACAATTTTGCAGCTTTAAATACCTGGAAAGCAGCTGTTAGACATCCACAATCGGAGGTTTCTTTTGTAAGGCTCCCTATAAACCAAAATGCTGGTGAAACTAATAACGATACAAAACACTGAATGCATCATATGAAACAATGAATTCACAGAATATCGGTCTTATAAAGTAACATAATTCCTTGTAAATCCTTACAATACACTGAATGCATCTTATTACAGTTTGTTTTTACAGAATATCGGTCTTATCTCATAATACAGTCTTTGTAAATCCATAATGTGGGGACAATTATGGGAAACCGGATTTTCCATCATGCTTTCTTTTACTTTACTGTTTTTTCTTCTCTTTCACGCATGTGTGATGATTGACTCACTTCTGTCTTGAAAGAAATTAGTTTTGAGTGATACTCTTTTCCTATTCAATATGTACAACGGAGTGTGATTGTTTTCAAAGGACTATTTCAAATATAATGGCTAAATTATCTTTCAGTGAAAAGTTTCTTGTCTTTGGTAAGGAAAATTGAGTCTAGCTATTGAAAGGAACTCTTTTACATCTACTCGTTATACTGATTGTTCTAGAAACCTAAGAAATGCACGGTCATGTTCAAACTTACGCAGTTCCTTTTCTATCGTCCAGTTATAAGGTGTTCCTGAATCCAAGCACCACCGATGTTGTCTGTACAACGACAGCTGAAGCGCTCGCAATGGGGAAATTGGTTGTCTGTGCCAATCATCCATCAAATGACTTCTTCAAGCAGTTTCCAAATTGCTGGACATATGACGACAACAAAGGATTCGTGGATGCCACTCTAAAGGCACTGAGTGAAGAGCCTGCCCAGATGACAGATGATCTAAGGTACAGGCTATCGTGGGAGGCTGCCACGGAACGGTTTCTGAAGGCTGCTCAGTTGGATCAAGCATCTACAACTAAATTGTCCAGAACTCCTTCCAACAACTTCATGTCCACTTCACTGAACCTCAAGAGGAGAATGGAAGACGCATCTGCATATATGCACTTCGTGGCTTCTGGCTACGAAATGTCACGACGAGCATTTGGTGCTATTCCTGGTAGCCTGCAACCAGATGAAGAGTTGCGTAAGGATCTTGGGTTGCCTACTCCACCTGGAAAGAGAGGCTCGAGAAGTTAATATGATGAATACTACGATGAAATTCAGGGATGTTTCTCTGTATTGACTACTTTTGAAATTCTTTACCATCAATAATATTGGTTTAGGGTTGTAAATAATACCAAAAGCATGTAAGAGCTATCCATTCTACCCGAATCCTTATCAAATTTCTGTATTCCATTTGCAATCGATACGGATGGATGGCCATAGACCTGTTTAGTGTTGCTTCTGCACAGCCACTGTTGTCATTCTGAGCAAAACTTGCATCCAGTCCTAGTCATGGGACGCACGATGCTTCTGTCTTGCATTTGCCATGACCCCAAGTCTCTTTTTCTCGGCTGATAAGAAGCCAAACTGTTATACGACTGGCGACCTAGATATAAAAACTTCCCCTGCCTTTCTATCCTTCCTTTCTTTTGGATATCAAGAGGTTTGCTTCATACAGCTTTTTCGCGACAACTCTAGTTGTAAGTAGGAGCGCTACGACTTTAATAATGCAGCCGATAGATACTTGTTAACTGCCCAATCATCTTTATAAAGCACACAATAATTGTTGGAGCTTGAGGATTTTCATGTCAGGGGTGTACTGATTGCAATGCTCAACTTATTGTTACTAGTAATTCGAGAGATTCGCAAACTAGGTGCACAAAAAGATGAGAAGTAAAAACTGAAATAATTTAAAATGAAGTAAAAGATGAACAAAGGTTTATTGCCTATTTGATTGCATTGAAGATTGTAATTAAAGCCATCATTAAACCGATCACCTATATATTCCAATACATTATTGAAGATAGTAAGTAATCAGTTAATCACTGTGGTTTCTGAGGACCGGTTTCTTCCGAGTCAATAACGACCGTAAGTTGCAGGCACGCGCCATTCCTTCATGTTTCCATTGTTTCTTATAGGAACGCTGCTATGGACTCTCCCACGGCAACCGCTGCAATTGGGAAAGAAGAAGGAAGGCCGCCAGAGACGGGGAGAAGATCACCAGCTAGCTTTAGCCCGTATCTCTATGATTGCGGTCGCCGGCCGCGCGCCCTGCGTCGTCGTAGACGTTTCGATGAATCTGATCGAGCGAGCGGAGTTCGTGAGCGCAGTGGAATTTCGATGTCTGCTCTCCAATGCTCGAGCTCTTCGTTCCCGCCGCCAGTTTGGACCTTGAAGACGAGAATGAGGTCTCCATTGCGAGTGTGCGTCTCTCGAAACTTTGTTTTCTCGTTCTGTCGATGGGTTTCATGCTTGGGATTGTCATTCACGGGGGTTATCATGGTTTCATCTGCTTATTGGTACATATATTGCCTGCTTGATGCGTCTCATTGTAACCAGATACTCTAGTTTAAGTTATAGAGATCTTTGGATGAGGTTTTCGCTGCTGTGCGTGTTTATGTGCGTGCGTGTGCGTGTTTTTTTTCCCTTTCCCCCATCATTGCTTTGGCTTGCGCAATCTCTGTGTGCTTTGATTTATCAATCGTTGGGAGAAGGGGGAGGTTTTTGCCCTATTCACGATTGAGAAATTGGAAAAGTTGTGTGGGCAAAGATGCTTCCGGTGTTAGAAACGTAGTTGCAGTATCAAAGGTAAAGCCCACAAAAGGTCGATGGGGACTATTTGATTTAGAAGGCAGATTTCTCAAGAAACATTGTACTGGAAGCTATGGTTCTCACGTGAAGCAGAACTAGGATATGATCTGTAAATCCTTCCTTAACTCAACTCACACATTCAGAAATCGCTCCTGATTGGAGTCCTTCTCTTCCTGAAGATCTGATGAGCGTGGGATATAGATTCAAAAAAGATGTGTGTGCTCTTCATGTGCCTCCACCTAAGGGAAGCTCATGCGTCCTTCTCAAAAGAATATTAGCAGTTATGATTTGCAATAGCTTGTTGTGATTATTGATCTGTTCATGTGGTCGTCCAAGTTTATGCGCTGGAAAATTGTTCTGCAACTTGAATAATGTGCAGTTTCTTTAAGCTTACTCTCATGATCTTGCTTGTCAAAAGAAAAATTACAATCTCTTTTCTGTGACCAGCATTTTGTGTTTGTTATATAAGTTTTTCTAATATTTGTTGCAGTGAGGTACTGAGTTCATCCAGTGGAGATTAAACAAGTATGCTGGGAGACATCCTTTCCCTTCCTCTGGAAAAATAGTGTCAAGAGGAGAAGACAATGCCGCTATTACAGCTACAAATGGAATCTTGTTTCCCCCTGTGCTTCTTTGTTCTTCAACTAGGCAAGCCTGAGTTCTCCAGTCTTATAGACTCTAGACTACATGTTAACCTGTGCAGTCTCCAAAGACAACGACATATCTCTCTACCCGGAGTCCAGATGGTTCTGATTCTGGCTGGTTTCACGAACTTTAATGAGGTAAGGAAAGGATCATGCTTTAATTACCTTTGGAGATGAAATGATGGTTCGATAAAATCAATATCTAATCCTCAGATTGTAGTTGTAGTTATTTTTTTTCCTGATCCATTCCTTATGATAACTCTTCAGTAGTCAGCTCTATCGCTACTTCGTATGGAAGACCTTCTCAGTTCTCACTGCTTGGGTTTAGAATTCTCCTCTTGGTGGTGACAGGATTTAAGTTGACTTGAACTTCAATTTGCAAATAAATATATTAATGAAGAAAAGTTCCTTAAAACAGGGCCTAATTCCCTTAAAAAAACCCTCAAATTTAAGTCTAGTGCCAATTATACCCCAAACCTTTATTTGTCTCATAAAAAACCCTTAACTTTAGGTTTAGTCCCAAATCTACCATGAATTTTATTTTGTCTAAATTTTTTTTATCGATTTCCAATCTATTTTCAAGTCTACCCCCGTGGTTCAATCCCAACTTGATGTGGCATTTCCACATTGATAATAAATCTACATCACTAAGGTAACATGAAAAATTATCTCTAAAATGAGACCGTTCTAGGATATAAAAGTGAGTGACGACTAGTGATGCTTTTTGAATGAATGGTTAATGTGGATAAACTTCGGACTAAAGTACAAATCAATGATTTTTCTCTTAGATAAAAAAAAAAGTTTGGGCAGATTTGGGACTAGACCTACAGTTTGTGGTTTTCTATAAGACAGAAACAGGTACTGGGTAGATTTGGGACTACAACTAAAGTTTAAAGTTTTTTCTGAGACAGAAAAAAGTTTGGGATCTAATTGGGACTAACCCTAAAGTTTCGGGTTGTTTAGGGAATTAGGCCCTTAAAACAGTGATGAAAGGCTTGTTTATGCTCTCACTGTATGCAAAATTGATGGACAAGGGTTAACTGGAGTGAAAAATCAGACAATTACTACCTTTGATTTGAGTCGGTCTCTTGAATCTTTGAAGCAGATCACAAATGAATTTGTTTATAAAGAACTTGGTCATGAGAATCATTGACTGGAATCTTCCATACTTTTTGCTATGGCTTGAAGGCCCATCACATGTTGAGTGTTGATAGTCATCTGTTTTAATGCTTGAGGGGTTTAACAATACTTAGGGACTTGGAATAAGTTGAGATAGTACTCATAATGAAGATTGATATGTGATCCATGACTTTGGTTTCACAAGTAATTTTGGTTCGTTTCTTGTTGCTCCTAGTAAAAACAGATGGACATGCAATTAAGGTGCTGATTTTAAGTCCTTTTAGGTGTGGAATAGTGAATTTGGTATTGCCTAAGATCTTTGGCCAGCCAAAAACCTGGAACTAAGTTTTTTCAGTTTTTTTTTTAAAGCAAGATGAATCAGGAGCTCTTGATTGTTCTAGGAATGGCTGAAGCAGTGGAATTTCTATCTGGAGTACATATCATAAGTTTGGAGTACTTATCTGGCATAGTGAGAGGCCTACTTATGCTGTCTTCATGGGCAACTCAAACATATTGGAGCTTTCTATCAGGACCTTCATCTCAAGCAAAGTCGGTATTGAAGCTTTTCATCCCTCTTTTGGTCGGTCCATTGGATAACTGGTCTTACATGATCTGAAGCATAAAATACTCTGTGAGGTTGAAAATTTATTGGGAAGCTCTTACATGGTTGTTACTTCATGGGCTTTTGTTATCATTATCAAGTTTGATGAGTTATTTTGATTTAAATGTTCGGCTAGTAGTAGATTGTAAAATAACCTTGGTAAAATTATCATGCCAAAATGGAATGTCTTGGATAAAGTTTTATTTTTTTGTCAGGTTGCATTTTTTCTGACTGTTGGTATGCATGGCTGCCACTTGTTTGGTTTGAAATTGGCAGCTTGTGTTGGATATCCGCATTTTCGCTTGTTTTTGCTTGGGCTTTTCTAGTTGCCACCGTCAAACCTCTTAATTAATCAAGGTTGTTCTAATTCTCAATTATTGTTCGCTGATCTTTTTCTTTTGGGAAAGTTAATTATGAACTTGGCCCCTTGTCTGTCCATTTTCTCCCGATTTTGCCATATAAAATCCAATGAGAATCTAATTAATATTGGGGATAAAATGGAAAATACGATGGATAAATTTTTTCTTCCTTTATAGGCATGTTTTGGGTTACCATTCACGACAGATGGAGAAAGAGGGAACACGTGGTTGCGAGGCATATATGATATTTAAAGTGTTCCTCTAAGAGTGCCTCGATATTTTCGAGAGAGGGGTGAAAATTCATCACAGAGGAAGTAGCGAAGAAGAAAGCTAGGGCTGGTGGTAAAGGAAATCTGCTTGTTGCTTGGTATGGCTGATCCTAATAGATCTAGAATCATCCCCGATGGCTGGATTTTTAAGCCCAAGGTCCGGCGTGGATCTGATGCTTCGGTAAACCTGTACCCTAATTCTATGCTTTTTAATCTAGTTGTTCTCAGCGGTACCTTATCAACCATGAATGTTCCTGATTGACAGCCATGTTTATTCATTAATTTATTTTGCTTGCATGGATTGGCATGAAAAGGTCCCTCCTGGATTAATATGTTTTTCGGTGAATGATGTGTTCGGTCAGATCCGTTGCTTTGTAGAGCATGTTTATGCTTGAATCACCTTTTTCATGTAATACATTCAGTTTGGTTTTCCGATTAATGAAGCTTGAATTTATGCAGTTTACGGAGGATTATTTCTGTAAACCTAGATTTGTGTGTACAATTCTTAGTTAAGCAAATTCTGTTGTAAAAGAAATATTTCCCTTGAAAGTGTTAAGGTCGTAAATTTTTTAGTTGTTTAGGCTTTACAAGAAAAAGGAATAATAAAAATAGGTTAGATTTTGGTCAATTTTGGACCCACATTCAATTTTTGTGCAGAATGTGCTGGTGATGTGATTGCCTGATGGCTGTTGAGTAGCGTGGGCCATACTTCCACTATAAAGTCAGTTGATCTTTTGCAAATCTAAGTCTCCTGAACACATTAGAATTTACATCCAAAATGTTTATTCAGTCATCGGCCTACTGTTGAATTACATTTATTGAGACCTCAAATTTTCAAGTTACTCGATTCTGTCATGCTTTATTTGGTGCCAGTTAAAGATGCGGTTACCTTGTGAGTTTGAGTTTGAACTGCTGCCATGCAATATCACAGTTTATAACGGGTGCCTTTTTGTGATTTATTACACTGTACTAATTGTATGCAGTTTTGTTGATGTAAATGAAACTATAAATGGGAATATGTAATGCAGATATCCTAACGAGATCCTTCTAAATTCTAGTCATGGTAGATCATTGATCCAGTAATGTGAGTATTAAATTTTAACATTCTTTGGAGTCAATCATTTACTTTCCTATATAAGAATGAGTATGATGATGCGCACGTTAACATACTGAAGACAGCAACTTCTTAGGAGTTTTGCCCTGGTTGCGGCTAATTTATCAGAATGTAGGTGATGGCATCTTATTTGAATATACCGTGGTCTAGTGGCAAAAGGTGCCATGGAAAGTTAATACTCAAGATATGCATTTGGATGAATCAAGACAATGTCAAAGACATTAATGGAGGGAGCTTTCTGAAGTATCAGCTCCCATGACCTAGCTTGAAATGAAGAGCAGAAAGTAGGAGTGTATGCTTTAACTTTTATTTTCAGTAAGATTGCATTTGTGTCACAGAAGATTCTGCTCCAGTCAATTGTGAATATCCATCAGAACTGTGCTTCTTGCACAGCAATGATGGATGCAATTCTCCACTCAAGCTCACATCAGTCATTTTTGTCCTCGCATAGTTCAAACCTCAAAGTCACTTAAGAAGCTACTTTCACAGCTCTCCATTGTTATTTTCATAACCAAGGGGTGTGGCCGCAGGAGCAAGGCTATCTAGAGGCCCATTGAACACCTCATAAGCCCCACGAAGTTAAGTCTAGCCTGGCCTGTTGAGGTGATAATTTGCACACAGTTGTTGGATTTGAATGGGTGGCTCACAGAGTTGGAATAGTTGAATCAACTGGCATAATTGGTTGAATGGACTTCACCCAGCATGCAATTGGGCTAGTCAAAATGATCGTAGATTTATTGTAGTTAAACTCCAACAAGTTGGCCTTAGGAACGTATTAGGGCAAGTCATAATGCACAGTTTTTACTGCCCTCACTATTGAGTATAGACAATCCCATAATTGGGCTATTAATCTACACGTCCTACTTTGTCCATGTAGTGGGGTATTTCATGGGTTCAAAATTTTCTAATCTTATGTACATTTCCTTTCCTTGTCATGAAAGTAAAGATCTTGTAATTATGTTGTTATTTCTATTTTTTGGATAGGACGGCTGTGGATGTACACAGCATATTACTTCTAACCGGTAGTTTGATGCATGTGAATATTGTATGGAATTAGTCAACTACACACTCAAGAAAGAAGCTTGTCAAGTTAGCTTCCTGTACCAATGTCCATATTGTGTTTCTTTAGCTCTTGGTGCTGCAATCACTATTTTGCAATGCAATATTCTGTTGTAATTGTGATTACTGTAGGCTTTTCCTAAACAATTTTGAGTATTCTTTTGGGTTTTTGAGAAATTGCAGTGTGTTTTCAGTATTGAAGTTAAATGAAATGACTCATAGAATTTGACTTAGCAATAATTAATTGCTTCTGTAATGGAGGTAAACTCTGTTGAATGACTTTTGTGTTATACAATTGTAAAGTTGGAAAATTTTTGTACATGTAAGCTAGAATGGTAGAAGTTGCAGAAGTGAGGTTGCAACTTGGGGATCAGCTTTCCACTACTTTCGCTTCTTGTGGTTCTGTTTTTGCTTCTGAAGATTTGCCCCCTGGAGTGAATGGAATGTGTGGGCATCAAATGTCTCTAAACCTCATTTGATACATTTTGGAGGCAAATGCCTCATCCATTAGTCATTCAGTTGTTAACTTTTAGCTGTTTTTCACTCATTATCTTTTGCAGTTTATTTGGCTTGTTTTAGTGAAACTACTTTTAATGAAAGAAAGTTCTATATCTATGTCTCATCTGGTATTAATGAAACTAGCTAATCTGCTTAATATTTCCTCTGTGACAGCATTACTTCTGTCCTGCCACAGGCCAAATCTTTTCAACCTATAAAGCCCTTATGCACTATGTGGAATATGCTAAAAAAGCAAAAGTTTCCATTTACGCACCGGTGAGTATGGGTTCTTATGCTACTCTCCCCCTTTCCTTTTTTTTGTTTTTTAATTTGGGTTGCTTTAATCTGTGAGATGAGATGTTGCCTATCTGTAATGTGGTGGAGCACAGGCCTCATCCATAAACATTCTTCTGTAGTTAAGGGGAAAGAGTACGAACAACAAGAACTCATACTCTCTGAGACCATTCGGGTTACTGCGTCCTTGCTTTACTTCTCTTTTATATCAGGCCTTTTAAATGCATAAGCTAGGAGAATTGGGCGACTCAGATAAATTTAAATATTAAAGGAGTTTCTCTATTTGGTATATGTGTTGGTGAATGGTCTTGTAGATATGACTTTTTGGTAAATACACATTATAGATTCTGAATTTTGATACATCATGGATCATGGATCCAGTATGGTTGCTTTGGAGACCCAATCAGCTGTTGAACGTTGCACTAATTGGACTCTCCTTTCTGCAAGTTTGTCTGTGAAATAAATGTGAAGCAATTTACGGGGGTGAATATGATCCTTTTAATTCTCAGTGTATTTTCGGACTGGATGACCAGTTTGCTTTCTTTATCCTCACTTGGCTATGTGATTTGGGAACACAGATGGGAAGAATTTAACAGAGAGGTTGTAGTCCTCCTCTTAGACTACCACAGCTTCACACAAGCTATTCATCTCAATGTACCTCCATTTTTTTATCGCTTATATCATTTTCTTCTCAATTTTTTCATCTGCAATTACTTATCTCAGCACCATCAACTTAGAGCCACTTCGCAAGGCTTCTTTCCTATAGGAACTCTCCTATTACTAGCTTTGCATCTGATCTGACTGCCATCTCCTTACAAAAGCTCTGTTCAACAATCAATGAAAGTTACCTCCATTAGAAACCTCACCTTGGTTAAAGGCTTCCTTTGTGACAAGAGATGGCCTTGCCAAATGGAGGTAGCCTTTGAGTGCTAGAACATCTGTTTAACATTTGTTTCCAAACAAACTCGAGACTTTCTTTTCTTTTTATTTTCCTGAAGACATACATTTTTTTTTTATGCAAAAGTTTGTAGAACCGATGACATGGAGATAAGGTCAAAATGTTGCAGGACTTTGATGCTGGTGAATCATCAGGCAAGAGAAGAGGTCGCCCGCGTACTAAGACCAAAGTTTGTGAGCCAGCGACCAGAGGAGAAGTTCCTAGCGAGGGGACAAAGGCTGCATCAGCAGCTCTTGAGCAGCTTCCCTCAGGTCAGAGCTCAAAAACCATTTGCTTTCTTGTAGTGTAGATTTCTGATTTCAAAGATTCTGAAAAGATGTCTTGTGAACTTTATCAGATGATGGTCAGATCACCGTTCTGAAGTCTGCAATAAGTGGAAAGGTTTCTTCTAAAAGTTGGGAGGAGTCGGATTCAAAGGAGGTTTTCCCAGGTTAGAATTTAGAATTTATACTTGTCAATAAGATTGAAATCTCTGACCCAGAAAGTGACTTAAGAAAGATTCTATTGAACTGATCAGCCATAGGTCAGGTCAAAGGTCCTTGCCAAAGGAAAGAAGCTGGCTCAGCAGCTCTCAAGCAGCTTCCCTCAGGTTAGAGCACAGGACCCATTTGCTGTCTCGAATAGTGGATCTCTCAACTCAACGTTTCTGAAAAAATGTCACATCAAACTTATCAGATGTTGGCCAGAACAAGGTTTTGAAGTTTAGAATAGGTGGAGAATTTCTAAAGGAGGTTTCCCCAGGTTAGAATATAGTCTTTAAGGTCGTCAATAAGATTGATTTTTTTTTTTTGGACCTAAAAAGTGACTTAAAAAGATTGTATGGAACTGATCAGCCATGGGTCAGAACAAATTTCCTCGCCAAAGGACACCAGCTGGCTCAGCAGGTCTCAAGCAGCTTCGCTCAGGTTAGAGCTTAAGACCCAGTTGCTGTCTCAAACAGTAGCTCTCTTATCTCAATGTACTTTTGCAGATGTTACACTAAATTTATCAGGTGTTGGCCAGAACAAGGTTCTGAAGTTTGGAATAGGTGGAGAATTGCCAAAGGAGGCTTCCCCAGGTTAGTATTTAGTATTTATGGGTGTCAATAAGATTGAAAATTCTGACCAAAAGAGTGACTTAAAAAGATCGTATGAAACTGATAGCCGTGGGTCAGACCAAAGTTGCTCACCAAAGGAAAGAAGCTAGCCCAGCAGCTCTCAAGCAGCGTCCCTCAGGTTAGAGCTCGAGAACCAATTGCTGTCTCAAATAGTAGATCTCTAATCTTAACATTTCTGAAAAAATGTCGTATGAAATTTATCAGATGTTGGCCAGAACAAGGTTCTGAAGTCTGAAACAGGTGAAGAATTTCCAAAGGAGGTTTCCCCAGGTTACACTTTAGTATTTTTGGGTGTCAATAAGATTGAAATTTCTGACCAAAAAAGTGACTTTAAAAGATTTTATGGAACTGATCAGCTGTAGGTCAGACCAACGTTCCTTGCCAAAGGACACAAGATGGCTCAGCAGCTCTCAAGCTGCTTCCCTCAGGTTAGAGCTCAAGACTCAATTGCTGTCTTGAATAGTAGATTTCAAACCTCAATTTTTCTGAAAAAATGTCACATGAAATTTATCAGATGTTGGCCAGAAGAAGGTTCTGAAGTTTAAAATAGGTGGAGCATTCCCTCCTAAAGGATCAAAGGACACATGCCTGGCAGATGTGAAGGAAGTTTTCCCAGGTTAGAAAATTGCTACTGATGTGTGTCAATAAGATTGAAATTTTTTACCAAAAAAGTGATTGAGAAAAATTGCCCAAAATTGATCAGCTGTCCATCAGACCAGAGTTACTCGCAAAAGAACACAGGCTGGCTCAGCAGCTGTCAAGCAGCTTCCCTCAGGTTAGAGCTCAAAAACCACTTGCTGTCTTAAATAGTAGATCTCTTATCTTGAAGTTTAAGAAAAGATAACACATCAAATTTATCAGCTGCTGGTCAGAACAAGGTTCAGTTTGGAATTAGTGAAAACATTCCTTGTAAAAGGTGGAAGGAAGCATGCCCGCTGGATGCAAAGGAGATCTCCCCAGGTCAGAAGTTAATAATAACTGATGTCAATGAGATCAAGTATTCAACCAAAAACGTGACAGAATATGATTGTATGAAACTTTCAGGCATTAATCATGCCAAAATCCCAATGGTAGCGACAAGAGCAGAACCGGAAAGGAGGGAGGAATCTTGCCTGCCTGATCTGAAGGAGCTTTCCCCAGGTTAGAGATTAAGACTTATTTTTGCAGGTAAGATCAAAAAGTTGACTTAAAAAGTGACCGACGAAGGTTGTATAACATCCATCAGGGGATGATCACTCCAGAGACCTGAAGTCAGCATTGGGAGTAGAATATCCTCCGAAAAAGCTGAGGGAAGGTTATCTGCACATTTCCCCAGGTTAGAGATTAAAGTTGATGGTTGTTAGTGCGAAGAAAATCCTCATTCTAAAATTGATGCATGAACTTTTTCAGCAGTAGATCAGACCAGCATTCGGAGTACACCAATGAGAGAGAAAATTCCTCCTAGAAGGAAGAACTACTGCCCACCAGCTATAGAGCAGCTTTCCTTAGGCCAGAGCTCCAAATTAGGGGGGGCCATCGATGAGGGTAAGAGTCTGACCCAATAAGTAGTTGAAATTCAAAAATATCATGTAAGATTTAGGAAGCTGTTATGAAGCAACCTCACTTGGCTTAACCCAACTTAGATCTTATGATCTCACTTTCACTGAAACTGTAAGTTCATTGCTGGTTTTCGGTCTTATTGTATTAAGGACTTGGATTGTGGCAGTGATGAAGTAATACTCTTAATTAGTAGAATGCACGGTGACTAGCCATGTGCACCATGTGGCAATTGCAGGTTCAAGGATTATGTAAATGGAATCACACCTAATCTCATTTGCAGCATCCAACTTTATAATGACAATTGGGAAAAGGAGCTGCATTAGAATATATGTGTTGACAATGCCTTCGCAATTATATATTTTCACCATACCAATTGATTGATTCTATTTCCTATGTGATTAACCACCTCTGCAGGTATGGTAAACATCGGCCCGATGGGCATGACTCCAATGGGGGATTTTGGTGGTGTTCAACAGTATACTCCACTTAAAGGGGGATCAAGGGAGACAAATTATGACTGGGCTTTTGAAGCAAATATTTTCCCTTTCCATGCTGGGTCTGAATCAGGTGAGGAACTTACCATTTCTGCCCTAGACAGTGCTTTCCAATATTACATGGAGCCGAGCAGGCCACGCATAGAGCATCAATATCGCAGGAGAAATGAGAGAAATAAGAGCACTCGTCCAACTGTTGGGCAACTCAGGAAAAAGGGGACCTGAAGTTAGCATGTCTTTGCCGAGACTTTCAACCGCCCATCTCTTGGAATTATTCATAAATAAGAGAAGAAACTCTATTAATGGGGACCATGTCATTTACCCTACCTGCTTTTGAACTTCTTCTATCAGAGATAAGATATCTCTGGTAAACTTTATGCCGTTCCATAGCATGGTTTGCTACAGGAAGACTTATTTGACTACTTTGAATCCTCACTTCCAATTAGCTTGAAATGTCTGCATGCTGCAAATGGAGAATGATTCCGTGGTATTCCGGTTCTGCTGGTGAGAAATTTAGTTTCAATCTTGGGTAGCTTCATCGGTACCTCATGCTATATCATACCTTTTTGTGGATCAACATTTTCCTCTTTCGAGCTTCTATATCTTCTCTGTTTAATGCATGGCTGATGATTAGTAACTTCGAGTTGCTTCTTCTCTGGCTTGTTTCGGCGATCTATTCTAGTGTAGACTCGATCGACGAGTGGCTTTAGATTGGTCTCGGCTCATAGAAAAAGCGCGGTCTCAACATTGAACCGTCTGCACCCAGGAACAGGCTCTTGGTGAACTTGTTCATCATGCCAAAACGCATCCTCCAATCCCTCCTAAACTACGAGCGGGCTTCTAGGGCTCATCATTCATCGGTCCCTCTGGCCTGTGACCACCTCTCAAACTTGCTAGTCGCAGCTTCATGTTTTGTTCACGCATTCTTGGAGTGGAACCGAGCAGATGTGACAGATGTTTATGGACTAATCCATCCTACCCTTCATACTTCAACCATCCAAATTCGTTTTTCTCTGATCACGCTCTGAATATCAAAATACAGTTGTTTCAGAATAAGCCAAGGGATTCCTAAAGCTCTGTTAGTTTTGTAGAAAATGATGGCATTTTCCTCAAAATAATCGCGTATATAGTTTGAAATAATTAGTCAATGGGAATATTTTCACTTTCAATAATAATTCATATTTAAGTATTTCGGGACAATTGCCAATTTGGTCCTAAACCTTTTGCTACTTTGCCGAATAAGTCTTAAACCTTTTTTTTGTGCCAAATAAGTCCTAAACCTTTTGCAACTTTGCCGAATAAGTCCTTCAGGTGGATTTTGGCCGGAAAATGCTGACGTGGCGATGACGTGGAGGATCGGACCTCGCCGGAGACTCGCCGGCGACGACGTGGCGGTGACATGGCATAAAAAAAATTCAAAAAATTTTCAAAAATTCCAAAAATTCAAAAAATTCAAAAAAAATTCAAAAAAAATAAAAAAACTTACTTGGCCGGCGAGGGTGGAACAGATTTGCAGCGAGGGAGGTCCTTCGCTGCTGCAGATCTGCAGCGAGGGAGGAACTCCCTCGCCGGCCGCGGGCGAGGGGGGCGGTGGCCACTAGAGTGGCCGGCGAGCTCCGCCGGCCAAGTAGGTTTTTTTAATTTTTTGAATTTTTTGAATTTTTGGAATTTTTTTTAATTTTTTATGCCACATCGCCGCCACGTCGTCGCCGGCGAGTCTCCGGCGAGGTCCGGTCCTCCACGTCGTCGCCACGTCAGCATTTTCCGGCCAAAATCCGTCGGAAGGACTTATTCGGTAAAGTTGCAAAAGGTTTAGGACTTATTTGGCACACTAAAAAGGTTTAGGACTTATTTGGCAAAGTAGCAAAATGTTTAGGACCAAATTGGCAATTGTCCCAAGTATTTCCGTGGATGATTAAAATATTTTTTGTTAATTTATTTTTGTAGACGATAGAAATAATGACATTTAGCGAAATGTTTTTTGAACTATTTATATTTTTGTGGAATAAAAGCAGCCTAAAGTTGATGTTAGATACTGTCAAATTAATATTTGAAATCAAATAGAGAAGGTCGATACTCAATTGTCGGGGTAGGAGTATAAAACTACGATCCATTGCGCAATATCTTGTTCAATCATTATTATTGTGGAACGGAGATAACGGAAATACTCGAACATGCAGAAAAATCAAGTTGTGGATAATTTTATTTTCCATAAACAACTGTCTATTCAGAAATGAAAAACCAAAAGAACCATTTAATTTCAGACTTTCCAGAGCTACAACTCCTTCTTAAGCCCATGCATGCTATGGATTGAGTGATAATAGTGCAATACTATAAGACAGAGAAAATTAATTTAAAAAAAGAAAGATATAATCTTATCCCATAAATATCTCACGAATTCTAAATCTGAAGAAGTATCGTCGTCCCATAACAATATAAATCTATTTGTCGAGATATTACAAATCACACTTTTTTTCTCCTTTATCTGGTATTTTATCCATACAAATGCTCATATCCACCCCTCGAAATTTAACAAATCACGTAACTTGTTAAAAATATCACACGACGAAATGAGAAGAGCAATCTCGGCACCCAAATGAGACGCAAAGTGAGGAGTGCTGTCGTTTCATCACTCCCGGCATTTTTTACCCAATTTTTTTAAAAAATAAAATATCAACTTTAGCTCTCATTTAAATTTTGTCATGAACAATTTTTTTTTGTCTAAAAAAAAAGATCCCAACTTATATTCTCCTCTCAAATTTATCCACATCTTCAACATTTGCCTTGCCAACATTGAGGCGGTTCGAGATTTATCATCAGAATCCGCATCTTCATCAAACACTCAACACTCTTGCAATCGTTTGGAAAAAACAACAATATCCGGATGTCGACAATCTCGAGATAAGCGGGCAACAATTTCTAGGTGAGACATAAAAACGAAATTGAGCCTAAAGTTCGGAGGTGTTTTTGGTATAAAAAAAAATTCGAAAAGAATTATCCATTTATTTTTTTATTTATTAAAATCACTTGAGGAAAAGGGCGGTATTTTTTACTTTTATTTCACCCTCTCACAAAACTCTCGTACAACTTCAGTTCCCGCTAACTCTTCCTCTCTCCTCCTTCCTCCTTCCTCCTTAACAGAGAAGAAGCCTGACTGACTGACTGACCCTTCACGTCAACTGCTCCTTCTTCCACTCCATCACTCCCATCTCTCGAACCGTTACGCCATTCTCCACCCTGCAAAAGCGATTGAATTGATTAACGTTTCCCCATTCAGAGGAAATCTGCAGTAACTCTCTCTCTCTCTCTCTCTCTCTCTCTCTCTCTCTCTCTCTCATGCACTCTCTAACGTATCCGTTGATTTTGCTCTCTTCTCCTGTTCTCTTTATAAGTTGGATGGGCATGCTTTACGGCCGAGCTCCGCATTGATGGACGATAAAGATCCGATTTTTAATTCATCCTGCGGAGTGAGAGAGACGCTGGAGTTATTGGGTAGCATTAAGGCTGCTTCATTCAGTTTCTCTCGGTCTCTCGTTTAATAATTTTGATCCAAAGGGGAGATCGGAACAGTTCTGGGTCTCGAGTTCCTTTTAATTCTGGAACCGTCTTTAATTGCCATTGTTTCTATGAGATGATGGAGATGGCCTGCAGCTAATGATCATGGTGGAGATCAAAGAGTGTAGCCCTGACATTAGCTGCGTCCGCGGAATTCTCGATTCGGTCGCTCTTCCGCGGTTAGCAACTCCTCTTTCCTCACCCTCCTCCGTTTTACAACTTTAGAATCATCCGGTAATGATTTATATGCAAGTATCGCGGATGAATATGGTGTGCGCATTTGACGTCACGCGATCTGATCTCCGTGTGCTACGATCATCATCTCAGGCATTGCTTAGCTTAGTTAGCTCCACCCTTTCGTTATGCCTGAAATTCGATCAGATAAGATTTTAGAAAGCTGACGATCTTGATTTTATGGAATGGTATGTTCTGATAAAGTGGAAAATTATGTTCTTTTGCTACATGATCTTCTTTTCCATACTAGAGGCAAAATTCGATGCTGATTCTATTTATGTTGCAGGAGAATTCATGATAGTGATTTTCTCGTGTTCCTTTAATTGATCAATCATTGTAACTGCTTCTAGCTTGAATGTTCGCCGTTTCTGGTTTGGGTTCGAGGGTAAGATTAATGATAGACGAGATAGGATTTGCGAGCATAATATGTTATGTTTATATTCTTATCAACAGTATTTTAGTTTCTTTGCTTAAAATAGTTTTAGGCCTAGCCATTGCGAGTTTCTCTTCTATGGCGTTACCAATGATGATTAGAGAGAATAGTACTGCCTATACTTTCAACATCAAATTGTACGTGATGATATCACAATTTTTTGGTCCAAGCTCAAGATTATATGACCTTGCTTAGTGTCTGATAAAACTTTCTTTTTTTGTTTCTGCCCTTTTTCTTATATTGTTTCTTATAGTTTAGGAGGTAAAACATATGAAAGAACAGTTTAGGAAAGAGGACTTGTTTTCTTGACCTCATCTTTTTGCATCTTGAGTCAAAGACTTTGTTTTTCATTCAACATGGATGATAACTAGCGATTTTGCTTGATATAATTCTTTACATGTTACATGGATCATTCGACATAATTACTCGATCGGTTCTCTATCTTTAGGAGGGAAACAGGACCCAGAAGGCGATCGACAATAGGAGGTTGGACAGAAGAGGAGGTTAGTACTTAAGACATTACCTTGTTCTTTTTTTCTTTCAGTGGCTTCTTTATTGCATATGGGGATGCATAATAAATTGATTCTCCGCAAGAATCGCTTAGATCTTTAACTGCAGGGATGGCAATGCAAAGTTGAGCTTTGATACTCAAGCAGTTTTTTTAGGGTCACATGCTTCTTATTTTTTCTTCTCTCTGCATCTTTTGCTGGGCCCATAGTGAACTAATGAAAAAGAGAAGGCTTGAATTGATAATTTCTTTCGGTGTCATGTTGAAACCTCATCTCTCATGTTGATGGTGGATTCGGCAAATTGCATCCTTAACGGATTGGCATGCCTTTTCTTTTATCTGCCAGGATAAAGTTTTGATAGCTGCCGTCCAGGAGTATAATGGCAAGAGTTGGAAAAAGATTGGTGAGCTTATCCTCTTATTTCTGTCTAGTGATCTCCCAAGCACTCTTCTTTTGCCCCTCTGTATTCTTAATGATTGGCTGCAAGTCAAAATATTTTTCCCCATATTCTCTCTCTCTCTCTCACTAAGCATTTGATGGAATGTATCCTCCACAGCTGAAAGGGTACCGCATCGCAATGATGTTCAGTGCCTACATCGATGGAAGAAGGTCCTTGATCCCGATCTTGTAAAAGGACCTTGGAGCAAGGAGGTGCAAGTAGACATTTTTCTTCATTTAGGATACAGTTTCCCCCTCAATTTCATAGAGATTTTCAAAGACGTATCTATTGCTATTGACAGGAAGATGATCTTATTGTTGCACTAGTTTCAAAGAAGGGTGCTAGTAATTGGTCTGAAATTGCCAAACAGTTGCCCGGTCGCATAGGCAAGCAATGCAGAGAAAGGTATTCGACAACTATGGCTAACTCTTCAGAAACACAAACTTGTTTACATTCAATTGATGGCCTCACTCTTAATAACTTCACATGATACTGTTAGCTAAACTTTGTTCTATTGGGAGCTAAATTAGATTGTCCTTTCAGGTGGCATAACCATCTAAAGCCTGATATCAGGAGAACTGCATGGACCAAAGAAGAGGAACTGATACTCATTGAGGCTCACAAGTTTTATGGCAACAAGTGGGCTGAAATAGCCAAGCTATTAAAAGGAAGGTATGGCTTCAAATCCTTTAAGTGATAATGATACTAAGGTGTAGAAAATCAAGAGACAGCGTAATTAGTTTCTAAGACTAGATTAGGCATTTCATTGTTTGATTTACAATGAATAGTTCAAATGAGGCCATATAAATAGCCAGCAAGCTTCTTTCAAAGCGACTTACCTAGTAGACACTAGACAACTGTACTTCATGTGCTAGACATAATCACAACTTTTGTTCTAGGGATTGGTCTGAATCGGCATTTGTGTCATGCAACGAGGGTCTCAGTCGCGTTTTCTCTTATTTGACTGCTGCACCTTCGTGATGGCAGAGAACCTCATTTTTGCTGTTAACGAGGTTCATATCCTTCGCGTGGTATATTAAAATCTGTACATACAAATATTTGTCATTTTATTTGTTGTATGCTTTGTTCACTTAAGAGTCTTTCTATTTGCTTAATTGCAGGACAGAAAATATGATAAAAAATCACTGGAACTGTTCATTAAGAAAGAGAGTTGAACATCTACTCAGAAATCAGCACATGGAAAAGCAGATTGATTTAAATTCTACGGTAGATGAAACTTACGAATCTCCCAGAAATCAAGGAGTCGATGTTCTGCATCTTCCATTGAGGGAAGTGCCCGAAAAAAGAGGCATTGGTACACATGAATCAACTCACAAAAGGTAAAAGAGTTCATTGATCATATTTTTACTTGAAACCTCCAGATAATGTCAATCTTAAGGGTCACTGACGCGTTAAACAGATCTTCTGTGGATCTTGCAAAGTTGTCATATTCCCAGGAGCAGCGCAACTCTAGTAATCCCATGCACACAATTACAGGAGTTTTTCTATCCATCTCTAGAACTCCTCCCAACAATTTCGAGTCTCTGGATTGCAGCGTAAAACATTGTAAATTCCTAGATCTCAACAAATGCTCAACTGCTTGGAGTTTTCCAAGTAGTCATGTTGGAAAAATGAAGGGTCCATATTCCTTATGGACTCCACCAAGACAAGCCCAAGAATCATCTTTGAAAAGCTGCGTTTCTGATCCTCCAAGACGAGGGCAAGAATCGTCTTTTGTAAGCTGTATTTCCGAATTAAAGAGTGCAGCAAAGAGTTTCAAAAACATCCCATCTATCATAAGGAAACGGAAATCTCAAACAACCAATGGCGGAGAACATGCGAGCGAGACAGTCAGCACCCTGGCAATTGGTGAAAACGAGGATGGTTTTAACATGCGCCAAGTGGTTCGTGATACTGATGTTGCCAACAGCACTGAACGGTACATTCCTGAGCAACTTTTCCTGTCTCCTCTAAAGTTGAGAAAGCTTGGAACTTCAGCTATAGAATCGGTTGGAAAGAACCTAGAGAATGCATTCAATGCTGCTGCTGAAGCCACTGCCTCTGGTAGCAGATGAAACCCATATCTTGATCGGCGGACACTGTAAATTCTGTATAGGTAAGTGATCTCTAACACCCTAATTTCTTTGATCTGATATTGCACTCTTGCCGTAGATGTAAGAGAGCACAAGAGTACCTACCTTCTATTGTTATCACATGATCTGTACATTTTGATGTCACCGTAGATCAAATAAGCAAACTTAAGCTGATCATGATTTGTCCTATCGACTCAACGCATGTTTAGTGGAATAATTTCCATGCATAGTCTCATGTGTATCTTGTCTGTTAATAATCTACATGCCATATAAGTGGCTGCTTAATGACTTTGTATTTACCTACTGAATTTTCTCCTCTCTTGCAGATTCGTTTTATTGACAGCACGAAGTCGCAAATCTCTCTGGTCTGGACTGCCAATGGATTGACTGTTGCTTTCGCGCTCAATTTTGGGAATAGATCAGATAATTTATGGATTTCTTTAGCCCCTTGTGCAGAAACTCAAGTGTTTGCTAGCATGCATAAAGATTTTTGTATCTGGATGTTGAAATCTGTTCTGATGATTTTGAAATTTGTTCTGATTTTGTGCATTAGCATTCACATTGCTGTCATGATTCTCGTGTCCCTTTTGTTTGTTCGTTATGTTTCCCATTTGTTATATGAACAGCCCATTAATTTTCAATTGGGAATCAGATAGGAGGTCGAAATCATGAGCCTTGCAATCATTGGGTTCTTCTATCATATCGCTCGGGGTAAGTATGAAAAGTTCTTTTGACTCGCATGCTAACTGCATCGACGATTTTGGCCACCTTGGAAATCGGCATGGTGCAAGTTGGATTGGCTCCGGCGACAGTAACCATCATCGTAAGCATTAGAGGTGTCCAAACCGAATAATATACCCAACCCCATCCGAAATTACCGGTATCTTCGAATTAAGTACTCAATTAATTAATTTGGCACTATAACGTTTCAAGTCGGGTCAAATTGTGTTTTATATTTACCCGAAAAGTACACGTATCCATTTTAATCTCCGTCAAAAAACCAATACACAAATCCAATCTGACCTGAATGTTTAGGCTCCATTCTTATAATACTTTTGAGTCGGGTCGGGTCGGGTTGGGTCAAATCAATTGTATATTTATAATGTTTCGAATCGAGTATCATAGCAACCCGATCTAATCCAACCCATTAACACTCCTAGCTAGCATCATTCCGACTATCGGTCACATTACAAGAAGCATCATCATCTCAACCGTTGAGGGGATTGGAAGGAACTAACTGGTGGATCCTAGTTTAATAATTTGCTTTACTCAATGACGTTCGAGGAGTTTCCATTGCTGTATTTGAGATAATTTGTATATGTCTGTCTAAATCATACTCCAATAAGTTATCTATTAAAATGGAATGAGTCAACTATGCCGATTTATTTTTTCCGATTCTTCGTATGATTTAGGGAAAATGATATAAATTGTTGTTAAACTTTAATTTAATGTACAAGGTGATTCTTGAACTGTAAATTTACTCTACATGGTCCTTGAACTTAGCTTAATCACTGAACTTTTGACTAGTTTAATATGATCTCGAACTTTTAATACGTATTTAATTTTATTCTTAGATTCATACTAAAATGTTTGATATTGTCCTTGAATTTTGAATTAATGGAAGAACTATATTAAATATGTCCATATAATATATGAACTAATTTGAACATATATCAAAATTTTAGAGATCGTATTAGATATACTAAAAGTTGAAATACGGCATGGATTAATATATATAATTGCATCCTCTTTGTTTTGCTTTTCCGCATATGCCACAATTCATTAGAACTGAAGCATAGAAAGTTAACTCAGCAAAATTAATTCACGAAATCCAGGCGGCTCGTGCAACTATTTATGACGTCGTTTCGTCAAGAACCTCCGATCAAAAGGGGACCGCAAAGCTCTTGTTTCCATTTTCGTTCCTCTCTTCGTTTTATCACCAATGGCGACCGAGACTCCGGTGAAGATCTCGCCGGACGTCCCTCGCAAGTACGTGGATGCGATGTCCGTCTTCTTGGAGAGGACCGGAGCCTCCGACTCCATCCCGCCTCCGTACGCGGCTCCCGACGGCTACTCCGACCTCCTCTGCAGCTCCCTCAGAGCCGGTCGAGTCCGGCGGGGCGAGGTCTCTTGCCTCCTCTCCGTCAGACCTCCTCTCTTGGTACTCTTCCTTCACTTTTAGTCTGTTCCGTCGTTTGATTGGATTCTCCTCGGGTCGGTCGTCGATTGTGATTGGCTTGTGTTTTGTTATGCGTTGTCGCCTGGTCAAATGCCTCGAGGATTACGAATTTTATCGTATACGGACGATGAAATTGCTGGCACGGGAGTTTATGAGATTCGATAGCATCAGTTAGACGCTATATTCGCGCGTTTTTCTCCACGATTGGAAAGGAGATGCTATCTCTACCGTTCTGCAGCAGCAGTTCTGTGTATTCGATGAGCTGGACTTATTTGGTTGCTTGCTATATTGTCTGTCCTGCTTGACTGATTTTTTTTTTCTTGTGGAAATGAACTTTAATTCATCGCTGTTGATTTAAGAGATGACCGGCCTGGTGGAGTTCCGTTACTTGGAGTTTAAAGAGATTTGAGGAAATGGACAGCTTGTCATTCGTTCTTGGGTTGAAATGATTGAGAGACTGAGATTCATTCTATGATTTGCCATGTTTCTTCCCCTGGTGTAGGATTTTAGATGAATTGAACCGATTAATGCTACGGCATTTGACACTAGTTAATGCTACAATTCCTCATTTTGCTCAACGACTGAAAAGAAGCTACTAGCTTAACTGGTCGTGGAGCAGGATAATAAACTGATTAGCTGCGACTCTATATCCATATTATTGTCAAATGCACTGGTGGATCGCTTTCAATGCTTCGCCATCATTACAACAGTTTTATTGGTTCTCATGGTTGTGTTGCAGAATGCTTATGGCGGACTGCACGGAGGAGCTGTTGCTGCTGTTGCAGAGAGAGTGGCAATTGGTTGTGCTAGAACAGTTATGCGCGAGGATAAAGAACTGTTTCTTGGCGAATTGAGCATTTCTTACCTCTCGGCTGCACCTCAAAATGTATGTATCTTTGCCCTTCCATCAGTGATTTTCAATTGTTTTTTGATACTGATCAGCAACGTTGAATTTCTCCACTGTTGATCGCGGACAAGCTTATAGAATTGATGCTTATAGCACTTGCAACTTTTCTATTTTGTGTAGTCCGAGTTGATCATTGATGCTTTGGTGGTGAGGACTGGAAGAAATGTGACTGTAGTTGAGGTTAAATTCAAATTGAAAAAGTCAGAAAAGCTTGCCTTCGCTGCTCGAGCTACCTTTTTCCATATGCCCCTTGCCAAGTTATGAGAATCTGAAGCAAAATTGCAGGCAAAATCCTTGTATGTTACAGTAATAATGATTATTTGTCCTGCTGCTGCATCAAGCATCAATGGTATGCCATTGTGGCGTGTTGACAAACTACAACTCTGCTAGTGCCATATTTCGGTATATGCTCTGCCATTTGACATTGCAGGTAAATTGTGCATTTTTTTAGTGTCATGTCTTCCTGCAGAATATATTGGTGGACTCTGCGATACTTTGCTTGAATATCCTCGATTCACTTGAGAATGTAGAACCAACCTAAGAAGATGCATTTTATGTGGTTCGATGTGTCAACCTCTTCTGATGAAAAATAAAGGCTCATAGAATTTCATGAATGAACAGGATCATCATAGTTGATTTTAATAAATATTTGGAAGAGGTTTCTCCAAGTATCACTGCATGATTGTACAGTGTGGATTATGGAGTAAAAGCATTATCATCGGAACTTTTGATTTTTAGTTTGCAGTGCCCCCTTAATCTTTGTACTCGGCAACGCCAAGTGGTGTAGGAAGTAAACCATGTTTTTACCATTAGAGGAGTATCTTGAGATGCATTTTATTATTCTTGTACACCTTGCAAGAGTGAGAGGATATACTTTTTATGTTATTATTGCTGTATATACGTAAAGAAGAACAATATGGAGTGCAAGCCAATAGATTACTTTTACTGTCATGGCATCAGGGCATCTGACAGGCTTGAAGTCTGTCTTTATTTAAGATTTCTTCATTGGCCCTCGCCATGTAAATCCTTCAGGCGGTGCAGCTTGTTTGTGGTTTCAGTGCTTATGGCTCAGCAGTCTTCTAGTCTACTTCTACTTTTAATGGCTTTGCTGTTGTCCATGGAAACTTGATATGAACAATTATTTGACTTGATCTTACCTTTCTTATACTATTTTAGAGATATTTGATGTACAAAGTCATGTTGATCGCACTGCTCCTCCTCCACCCAACACCATTACTATATAGTTGGCATTGAGACGATTCTGAATCCCAACTGTGTTTTTTTGTTTTTTTTTAGCATCGACCTTTCAGTGTTACTTTTAATTTTTCAGCTTCATTAACTTTTGTATCTGTAAGTTTGCTTCGAACTTCTTGAAGTAGTGAAATTCTGGAGATTTGTTAGTGCCGATTACTTTCCCTTTGTTACAGAATTGGAAATTTAGGGATTATGCCAACAATCGAGTCATTCTCAATGGATTATGCTGAGATTTATTCATCTTCAAACTTAGGCAATTCTAAGGAAATGTCATTGTGAGTGGCTAGTTGCATGAGATTATGCTTATGAAGATTGGTTTAGTAGATTGATTTGCGTCATGTGCCTAAGTGGATATTCAAATTTGTAGTCCTTACCTAGGATTAAACAAGAGTATTCTTAGCTTTGTTCCAAAGGTACCCTTTCGATGCTTTGGAAAGCAATATGCCTTCTCTTCAGGTGGGCTTAGCGCAGCTTGTCAGATATATCGTGTCTCATAGAGTTTGCGCATCCTCTCCCCTGATCAACATATCCTTTCCTTTGCCCAAAAAAGATTTTGAATTATCAAAACTTTGGATCGTGAAAGTGAAATTATATCTTCTTCTTTTTTGTCAAATTGGGATGGTCAATGAAGTAATTCATGGTTAAAAAATGAAGTAGTCAAATTCCGTTGGGAAAAGAAAAGAAAAAACAATTGGTGGCATACTCATGTTTAGTGCTACTTATACTGCAGATCATATGTATATTTTCTGTAATACTTGGGTCACGTGAGGATTGAATATGATGAATATTCAGCTATAAAGTGGATTGATTGAAAGATAAAAGTAATTTGTAAGATGAAGATGTAAGGCACGTCTATTTTGCAGAAAATAAACAATTTAGAAAACGTTTGTTAAAAACTAATCCCGATGAACGAATAGAGAAAAAAAATTATTGGTGATGATGAAAACATTTCTCAATGACATTCGATCCCGCAATTGCGAAAGTACAATATTCTTGCATTTATTGCTGTGGCCCTTTCCTTTTCCGAGTGCACTTATGAAATAGCATAAATCAGAAGGATTTTCATCTTGCATCTTAAATGAAAAACTATTGCTCCTCCTCGAGTGAGCTATCGCTCATTACAAGTAGCTAAAGGCCAGAAATAGATTTCTTAACATAAACACAGCGGTAAGAGGAGGTAAAATGACAATGTGATAACCATAAAAACGAGTCAGAATGGATTCTCCCACGCAGAGAAGTGGCAGAGAAATCAACTACGTGCAGATGACGAATTCACAAGCCGTTATAAGATATCTTAAGAAATCTACCAAAACGTGAGGTAAAGCAATGATTCATCCTTTGCAAGCCGTTATTCACCTTTCCAAACTCCATCAGCAGGACTCTGGCCTTCAACGCGCATGACTTGCCGTAAGCAATTCCCGGACCCCCAGGGAAGTCTTTCCACATTTTACCAGTAAAAGCTCAATGTCCCTAGTTTGGCCAGAGAAATTGATGAAGTTCCCATGCTCAGCTCCAACCATCTGTAGTTACCACAGTAGCGAGCACGAGAAGAGGAAGCAACATGAGCTTCAACAAGTTCTAACGATTAAAAGACATAGAAGGCCCACCTGTCATAGAAGAAGCTATTGAGAATTTTCTCAAAAAGAAGGCAGACGGGTTAAGACCTACAGAATCGACTGTGATCGATGACCTATCTAAAAGGCGCCATACAGCTGTTTCTACCGCCACAAGCGACACCACCAAGTGAGAAAATGGCCTTTCTATTTGATATTATGGTTAATCAAGCAAACAACCAGATCGTTCTCTTTAGCCTGATGGGAGCGGACGGACGGTAGAATATTGACCTGAAATATTTCCAGATTGACCAAAAAAGGACAAGTAAAAGCTTGCCCGAGTAAAACATGGGAGTTGGCAACAACAGCGGGTATAGCTAGCGACAGTGGCTAATTCAATTGGGAATTTTTCTGACGACAGAAAGTCAGGCTCTGGATGTGAAATAAAGTATGAAACTGGTATACATCATTTTTGAAGCAAGAATATTGGAAGTACTGGTAGCCCTTGTGTGATAATTACTCACCAACATAAACCTCATGCAAATATCGCATCAACAAAAGCGTCGGCATCAAAAGGTTGGAGATCTTCAACTCCTTCACCAACTCCCACAAACTTTACAGGGATGCCCAGCTCATCAACCACACTTACCTGTAAACAGAGTGACTCTCATGCTAAAAACTATGGCATTTCTATTCGAAGAGGTAAAAGCCAGACAGTTGAATCCATTGCGAAAAGCATTGAAAAGTTTATGCCTACCACACAGCCACCTCTTGCAGTACCATCAAGTTTTGTCAAAATGAAACCTGTCACACCAACCACCTGCAGAAGTTCAGGACTAAAGTCATTAATAATGCCAGCTGTCGACTGTTAAACAAGAAACAATCAGAGGGACAACCCAGCATTTAATTTGGGATTGCTATTGACCTGTTGGGAATCTCCTGATCTATGCTTAGCAGTCTAAATATCAGAATTCTACAGAAACTCTATATCTAAACTGGGCTCTCGGCTTTCAGCCCTCCAATATATTAAAAGACAATACAAGCAAGAGCAGAAGCTGACAAGAAGAGTCTTTGATTATCACTAAGCATTTCCTCGCCACCATCACAACCAACAGGCCGTCAACAAGTGAGCAAATATCCTAATAATTTCTATGGTTCCTCAATTCGAAACTTTCAGTTCAGGGAAACAATACATATACTACAAACACTTAAGGGCTTTGAAGACACTTTTTCCATGTTATGTCCCTCATCTATCTATTCCACACGTCATGGGAGGAAGAAGACAGATCTTTCAGAGACAAAAGTTGTTAGTTTGAGCTGGAGAAATTTTGTAATGGTTAAAAGACATTTCTCCCATTCTGTTTCTGCCAATTGCATTATTTCAATCAACCGCCGCAGGCACTTTTAAGTAAGAAACAAGTGTAGGCATTATTAAATTCAAAGACGAGAATGTGATATTACATCATTGAATTCTCTCGCCTGTGGAAGCATATTCAACCCTGTCGTCCCATCCAGAACCAATAAAATTTCCTGGGAAATTTGAAACAAGGTCTTCAGCAATTAGTCAATGACAAATAACCACAACAAGTGCCATGTTTAATTGAAAATATTGGAAAAGTTCATCCATTTCGATTCTAGAAAATCGGCAGATTGATAAAGAAACCTGGAATAGACAAATGAAGAGATTCCATATACAATAAGGTCTGCTCATGACGTGAAAAGATGAATTATACATTTGGTGCTCCAGTAACCACTTTGGCAACAGCTTTCTTACATGCGATCAGCTCTTCCATCAGGCTGTAGTTAGTGTGCAGACCTGAAAATGTAAGGCAGGTATCTCTCCTGAAATTATGCCAGACATAAGCTCCACAAGGGACGGTTCCAGAAAAAGCAAAGAAGTGATTGTGCTTACGTCCGGAAGTGTCACATAGGACAACATCAAATCCTTGTTCTTTGCCTCTTTTCACAGCTTTGGAGAGCACTATTCAGGAAGAACTTCTAAGATCATAGTCAGCATCATCAAACTAGTTTAAACCATAAAAGAGAGAATAATTCAACAGGAAATGCCAATAAAACTATATTCGACGCTTCCACTGCAATCGTCTACCTGCTGATGCTTTAGGCTTCTCTCCTTCAGCCACTACAATCTCACAGCCAGTCCTCTCAGCCCAAATTTCAAGCTGATCACTAGCAGCTGCTCTGAAGGTGTCGCCTGCTGCGAATAGTACCTAAGGCCAATGTCCCATCATCAGGTGGTGCAGATGAAATATGAAAGAAATCTACAGCACAGCTCATCTGGAATGTTGTAAACAGATTCTTGATTGACTAATTATACTAAACTTCTAATCTAAGCCATAAGGTTCGATCATCTCTGAGAAATGTTCAAGCAGGGAGGCAATCACCTTTGCTCCTTCTCTCTTTAGTCTGTTAGCTAGCTTTCCTGCAGGGAGGCAATCAAAGACATCAACAATTTCTTGTTTTTTAGGAGAGCGGCAGAAACTAATGTATTTTGTCTTTTAATAGCAAAGAGTAGTCAATCTTAGTCCAGTGTAGAAGAAAAGAACAATATTACAAGCAGCAGAATGATAAAGAATACACATGACAGAGAAACTCATGGTTAATTACAACCAATTTTCGCCAAGTTCCACTTGAGTACAGCTTATTCAACTTCCTCCCGGTTTCTGTTGAAATTCTACCAAGGAAGCACACTGCTTACCAAGAGAAGTTGTTTTGCCGCCTCCATTAACACCGACAATCATAACCACAGCCGGTTTCCTGATGATAAGATATAATGAACATAAGCAGCATAGTTTGTGGTAAGAAACAAACACTTCAGAACTATTGAACCTGAAACCAAGTTGGAGTTCGGTTTTGCTCCCCTTTTTGGTTAACAACTCCAAAACACTCTTCTTCAATGCGTCCTATGGTAATGTAACGCACGAGGAGTCAATTAAACTACAAAAGGCTAAACTTGATAACAGCATTCACAAATAGCAATCGATTGTTTCGGTTGAAGATACCTTTATCTCAGCTCCTGATTTAAGCTTTCCTGCCAATATATCCTCGCGCAATCTATCCACAATCCTAATCGTAATTTTCGGACCAAAGTCGGCCACTAGCAGAGCCTAAATCCAATGGCAAAACGTAAAGAACATGCGAAACAGAAATGGAAACGGTACAAGTACTTCTAGAGAAAACAATCGAACCTCTTCTAGCTCTAGACTCTAAGTACTGAAAAACACGAAACAACAAAACTTCCACGCACGACAAAGGAATCGCGCCATTTCAATGCACTAAAAAGTTCAACGGAGCGCATAAACAAGCTGTACGAAATCAATACTTTCGTAACGGCCTTCGAAACTCTACAGATAATTAAAATGAAGGACCT
This sequence comes from Melaleuca alternifolia, assembly GCA_019926035.1. Taxonomy (NCBI): domain Eukaryota; kingdom Viridiplantae; phylum Streptophyta; class Magnoliopsida; order Myrtales; family Myrtaceae; genus Melaleuca; species Melaleuca alternifolia. Next base: position 1,247,093 of record JAGKPW010000366.1, read on the forward strand.
CTTCGAGTTCATCGAGAACGCGATCGGTGTCGGCGAGGTTCCAGTAAAGAAGGAGCTCATCGATGACCGCGAGATTGTCTCTGGTCTTCGAAAATCCAGAAAATATCTTCTCGACGTCGTTCTTCGCCTTCTCCTTTATCAGCCGGCCGAGCCGAGTGAAGAAGCCTGTCTGGCTGGCGGAGCACCTGAACCTGGAATCGGCCGGTCGAGAGAGCGAGGACGCAGTGGAGCGACTCGGACGGGATTGGCAGAGGAGGCCAAGTGGCTGCGGCGGCGGCGTCGACGGCTTGGAGAGGAGTGAGAGAGGACTCGAAGGAGAAGGTGAAGCCATGGATGGTTCTCTTCGGCAGTCTCGGTTCTTTCCCACTCTCGAAGCTCTGTTCGAAGACGATGATACGCGCAACGCAGGAAGTGTGGATAAACCGAGCAGGCGATACGTCGTCGTTTAGGAAAGAAAAAAACAGAAGCTGCAAAATGTTTTTTTTTTTCCTCTTTGATTTCTCCTTTTCAAGACAATCTCTTTCTTACTCTCTCCAAAAGCCAACCAATCTTAGGCTTATTAGCTAACGTTGATTATAGAAAATTAGATTTTAGCCCCCCTTTGTTTAAAAAAAATGAACAACTTCAAAAATATTTTTTCTATAATTTAACATAATTAGTTAATGGAATTTTTTCTGTTATCAACAACCAATTATATCTAAACAATTAATTTCATTGATAAAAAAAATTCGTTGATCTATTTTTGTAAGCGATACGAACAATATTTTAAAAAATAATAATTTTTAAATCTTTTAATTTTCTAAACAAACGCAACCTTATATTAAAGACGACCACGATCTTCTACCACACATCCACCAACTTTTCATACTTATAATCAATTTATTTTGGGCATGAGTTGAAATAGAGGTCGAACGAGCTAAGATTTGTGTCCATTTAGAGCTAGCATCTATCAGCACGAGATCACTGTGATGTAGGATTCCAAGTGGGAACATTGCAATGAGAAATGTAGAATATTTTCAATACACCCTGTCAATAGGAAAAAATTTAATACACAGAACATAATTTTCTTATACGTGAATTGCATTCTAATATAATGCCATAAAAGGATTTGCTCTTCTATGGCTCTGTTGATGCCAAAAGATGTTCAAATCACCAATCGTCGATTTCGTTGATAAAGGTTGAGAAAGAACTAACAAAGACAAAGAATCACTAAGTATCGAGAGCTACTAGACAACGAATCTGGTTAGTCTTATAGGAAATTAAACCAATTCTAGCTCATCAAGGGAACTGGTGAAGATAACTAAAGTCTTGGATCGGAGTGCTAATTATTAATGGGGGTTGACTTACGTAACTATAGATAGAGTGGAAATGAAATGATTGTCTCAAGTGTTGGAGCCGACGGTTTTGGATGCAACTATCAGAGAGGCATCTTAAGGGAGAAAGTTGACTCAACTAACAAGTAATGGAGCCAAAGATCCTGAAAATAAATCTAGCGATGCCGATGGTGAAGGAGTATAGAAGATATAAACATCAAGTAATGTAATTAGTTACTATTGAGTAACCATCTCTAAATACGAGTTACTATGTAGAATTATCGCAAACTTTCGCAAGGGGATGCTAACTTGGGAAAGAGATTTACTAGAGTACGTCAAGGAGAAACCGCTGAGACTTGCGTGGATTGGTGATGGCGAAAAGGGCCAATGAGAGCAATGGAACTTGTTAGGTTGCAGCCAGGGGAACATCTTGTTAGTGGTCTGTCCTAAGAACCAATTAATAATGATACTTTAAATTAGTTGTGATTTAGGTTATGTCGGAAGTATCGACATTCACTAATGGACCGCTTATGATTTGTAGGCCAAAAGAGTTTAAGCACGTTACTAATGTCTGGTGAATCTACAAGGTCGCACACAATATAACGAACTGATTTTAAATTACTTTGTGGATCGTGACCCAAAGGCTTAAGTGGGTCCCACCAATTCGCTTGATATTATATATACTCATTTTGAGGGAGAAACCCTAAAAGTTTCTCGTGAGAGTCACACATGGAGGAGAGAATATTCAGAGACGTTTTGGATTTGTACACCAACAAAAGAGTCTCGAAGATTACAGCACCTAGATTCTGGAGATTACAATTCGTGTGTGTAGATACCGGTAGAGAAGCAACACTTGGAACGTTAATCCAGATACGACCGATCATCAATTTGCCTCAGAATAAGAACAAGGTACATCTAGAAACCCAACTTCGATTTTAATTTACACATGGATCATGTTTGGGGTTTCGTCTATAATATACTTCCTCTGCGTTTTGAGAAACCATGAAACCCTTCACATCTAAGAGCGGCGGCAAAGCTAGTCTGGACGTGCTGGCTAGCCACCATCAGAGGAGGGCCACTGGAGGAAAGAGAAAGTCCTGCGAGAGGGCTTTGCCGGGAAGAGTTTCACCGTCTTGAGAGAGCTTCGCTTGGAGAACTTTTCTGAGTGCGTTCTCGGTGTCCTGAGTGTCTACACATGATCTCTATTTAGAGGTGTTAACCTTGAGTTTGAAAGATAACGTAAATATCCACTCTTTTGAATGGCCAAGATTCCATCTCGTCCTCATTTTCTTTATATCCAAACTCCACCATCTCCTACGCTTTTTGCTGATAGCTGGCCGTGATCTGCTTTGTGATTGTTGCTTCTTCTAATGGACTTTGCTTCTTCTAATGGCCAAAGAAAATCCGACAGATCATGGAGATTTAATAGGATACCAACACTTGATGGAGTCAGTTCATGTCCTCTGAATGAATCTCATTATTATATGCCAACATATTGGTAGAAAAATTTCCACACCTTCCTTACCGAAGGCTCCCTCTTTCTCTTTCTTTTTTATATTTTAAGCGGTGGGAAGAGAGATCCAAAGATTCCACCAAACTTTCACAAATCTCCCTCCGATCATAATAACATCTTGATAACCGGTCAACCTGATCACCATCCATTTCGCCCCTACAACGGGCTTGATGCAGATGAGGTCATCCTAAACACTATCAGCTTTTAAGTATTATCGTGATGGAATGCCTAATGCTTAACATAACTATAACATACTTGTTTAGGGGTTGGAACTGATCCTGAATTTTTCTGCGATGAATAGTTAAATGGAATACTAAAAGTAATTTAGAAGTCGACAAGGTTGTGTTTAATTTCTTTGTAACTGTAGCGGACTATCGATAATAAGTGTACATGTGCTTGAATTGCTGTCATTAGAAAGGACTGCCAATCAATCAAAGGATACCAATTGTTTATTGTTATCTTTTAGCTTATCTTTGTATGGAAGTGTCTTTTAAGGATTGGCAACCATCGTTCCTATTCTCACTATCCTTATATTTCTTATCATTTTTCATTCCTAAGAATCATCAAATGGGCCTTTACATCACTTTTGGATTTAGTCATTAAACCATATTTTAAAAGACATTCCGTCGATACTTTTTTGGCGAAACAAGTGCGGAGAGAAAATCCTCCGCATTACATAACATAACTAAAATACATGCAATCATCTTTCTTAGATTTTTATATAACATTATAGTTATACTTATGTAGTTATTCATCATATATGTGGGAATGCTCTACTTAAATCATATTTATACTGGCATCGTAGCAGTCCATCCTAAAAAATGGGAACTTTTCCTCTCAAGTATCTCTACAAATCATCACATTTTTTTCACACCAAGAAGGATCCCTGGCATAAACGTGTTTGATCCTTCGAGGTCCATATACAGATTTGTATCGACAACTTGGTTCGAACTACGACTGCGCTCGCATACTTCCTTGCTGACGAATCATGAACGAGCACTTTAGATCACGACGCTATGCACGACGGGAAAGTACTTCGTTGATCCGCCTTCTAGATACCATACAAATTAGCTCTACTGTCGAACAGTTACAGATCCTCCTTCCCTTCGATCGAAACTATCTTCCACATCAAATATCTTGCCTCTGAAAATGGAGTCCAGCTGAATTGTAAACTTATACATTAACTTGAAGACTCTGATGACGACTTGACGATATGTCAACTCGCAAATACAGTTTTTTCCACAATCGCGATTATCCATGCAAAGACGACTTGCTGAATGACTCACGCCAACGACCCACGGGAACAGCAGCTTCACTAGCAGTGTTATCCCGCGACTTGTTGGTCGCCCCAAACAAATCCCGATCTATCTCATCTCTTTTTGTCTGGTGGCAGGAAGAAAACGAGGCCTAAGTCCAAGACAAAGAGGAAGATGTCGAATCCCTTTTTGCTTCGTGCTCTGCATCAGCCGATTGAAAAATTACATGACGTGATCGCAGTGACGACTAGAGAAGGAGGCGGGCATCGTCACCCCATATTTCAAATCTTGTACGGCTAAAAATTTCATAAATTTGTGACTTTTGAGTTGACATAAAGGTCGTCGGTTTGTCCTGAGTGTAAGTCTTGGCCTCCGTGCTCGTTGACTCCATTCAGCAGAAGTCTTACTTACGTGGCCAACCGGGCATCACAGGTCTTGCAGATGACGTCACAGACAGTACGCACGTACGACGTGCCCTCGCCCGTGTATCGCGGAACGTCACCGCAATTACCGACCCTGACGTGACGATAGCACTGCTTTACTTGCGTGAAAAGAGTGAGCAGGTGGGTCTGATCGCCCCGGGACCATTGCTTTCTCTTGTTTGTAGATACCACGACTTGGCATCTGCGTCGAAGTCAAGTCAAGCGATCCATCATTCTTGCGTATATTAATCCACGTTCTCACTTAATAGCTTCAATTTTTAGGACAGTTGACAGTGATCTTACGAAACTTTACATGATATCAGAGCAGGAGGTTATGAGTACAAATCTTCCCGATCCTCTATTCTACCTAAAAAAAAAATATTTCTACGCTTAATACTGACAAAAAGACCAAACTAAGCGTGATGGGGAGTGTGAAAGTACATAAATATTAATTCATGCATTCACCTAACAGCTTAAACTTTTTAAATAGTTGGCAGTGATCATACGAAATTTCACATTATGATCCAAAAATAGACAACACCGATGCTTTGCTAAATCCTCTCTTTTGGTCATTCTGTTTCGTGGAGATCATATTAACAATCTCGAGATGTAGTCGCCCCTTCAAATTCGACGTCAATGAGGTAGTTTGGCTTTTGATGATGCGAAATGAGTTCTAATCCAAGAGTTTCACGTTATCAAACGAAGTAATGGGCATTTATAATATATTAAATCTCATTATTTAGGTCAAGTGCATCTCTTCGACGAATGTTGGAATTTTATTATTCTTTTTTTTTTCCTTAACATTCAGAATAAAATGTTAGGAGAGTAATCCAAGGATGGGATTTCAAGCGCAGGGTTTAGGCAACGAATTCAATTTAAGGTTAAAACGATAATTAATATCACCGTCAGCCACAAAGAAGAGACCAAATGATACATCCTATTGTCCCTTTTACAAAGTCAGTGTATGTATTTAGTACATAGTATTGGATCCTTGGATTAGACAGACCCTCATGTATCCGTCGAATTGGGATCTATATATGCACATATCGATTTCATGTACAAATTGTTATGTCTCTTTGTTTTTTTTTTTCCCCAACCCGAAGATCCAAGGGAAAAGCATATTGGACAGAGCAAATCGATGATCTTCAATTTATAGAGAGATATATAAGGTTACGTAGCTAAAGCGTTCACAAATGCCTCGTCAATTAGCACTTCTATCTAAATAACTATAAAAAAAAATGGCGTCGCTCAATGCGTGGAGGATTGGGCACGTAATACCAATCACAATCATTTTCATTGAGTCTTGAATTATTGTTCAGAGTAAGTAGAAGCATCCGCTCCTAGCTTTTTCCAATTATATTACTATTATCTCGTGTTCACTGGTTCACGCAATTTGAATATTCTACACCTCTGGAAATAAAATAGAGAATTTCTACGCTAGTTGTCCAACGCACATGTAGTTCCCAAGCGACAATGAAGCCCATCAATTTCCCAGAAATTCCGTAGCCACTGATTTCCTTTCCCCATTTCCTAAAATTCCAGGTGGTGGAACCACTGCAATCCTCCACATCGCTTGTCTTCATCTCTTCACAGTTTGTCCTAAACTGATATATACTGATAACTAGGAAAATTGCTCGGTGCAAAAGTTTATGCTGAATAACTCATTCTATATATCATATGTGAAACTAATAATGACATTGTCAAATTATTTTCCTCTAGTACATAGATTAGGCTCGATTAGTTGCTTGGCAACGTCAGGAGGTCCAAAATTGAAAAAGCAACCTTACCTATGTCCCATCTAATTTAAACAGTTTTCAAAGCAAGAACCTTTGCAGTGATTTCGAACATATTTCATCGTAACCGGATAATTATCGAAATTAGAATTTTGAGGCGATAGTATGTAAATTTCATTTTATTATACATCGAATCTCTTGTGACAATTATAAGTATAATAAAGTAATAATCCTGAGATAATTTCAAAGAAAGTGCGAAAACCAGTTGATAGTCAATTGTAAGTATTGTATATGGATAAAAGTCATACTTTGCGGCATCTGTCTTTCGTATATATGCATTATTTAAAGGAACTTTTATATTTCCTAGTCCGAGGCTTTCTCGGATACCAACCTCCCCCTCGCAATCAAAGAAGTATCGTTCATAAATACATATATTTCGTCGTCTCCTATTCCCTTTCCATAAACCCAAACCCACCAGTTTCAGCAAAACGTCAGACATGGCCAACGCTCCCAATCGCAGATTAGAAGTCACTGTCATCTCCGGTGAAGACCTCCGCATCGACGACAGGCCCATCAAGAACAACGCCTTCGTCACCGTCAAGGCCGATTCTTGGGGCTCGCCATCATCGCACCACTCGACGAAACCCGATGCCCAGGGGGAGAGCTACCCTTACTGGGACGAGAAGCTTGACGTGGACTTGCCCGCCGGCTCACGCTACGTGGTGGTCGAGGTCCGCCGGAGGAGCTCCTCGGCCGGGGACAGGCTTGTGGGGACGGCACGGATTCCAGTGTCGGACTTCATCGGAGACTACACGCCGGAGAATTACCTGCACTTCCTGAGTTACAGGCTGAGAGACCCCAAAGGCCTGCGCAACGGGATCATCAACCTCTCAGTGAGGGTCGTCACGTCGTCATATAAAGGGGCTTCATCGTGTTCGCCGCCTTCGGTGCCGGAGTTCGGGATGCCGGTGGGTCGGGAGAAGAACGGGGGGTCGGTGACCGGCGTGCCGGTTTGGTATCCCTGTCAATGGAATGCTTGAGAGACACGTGTGCGCTTCGATGGGAGAAAAAAAGGTACATCAAGATTCACGAGTTTGGGATTAATGTGGCCGGTCGGTTCCGGCTTGGCTCTGGTCTTGAAAGTGACCAGTCTTTCTGAGGGAGCGTCTTGCTTGTAACGGTGTAAGTGCACTGATTGATCTTGTAGACTTACTGCTTTGATGCTTTCGATCCCCATTTGACTGGTTCGATCTGGGTAGAGGAGGACTCAAATATGAGATTTGCCTTCGCGGTTGCCAAGTTGAGGTGTTCTTCTTTACTGGCCACAGGCAAAATCATGACATACATTCCCCCTCTAAGCATCTCTTTCTCCAAATTGAAGGCACACTAAATGGCGCCTTCCCATCTCAAAATCCTATCAAATTATCTCGAAAAAAAAGTGTAATTCGTGGAGAATTGCTGCCTTGTAAACCAACTTGATCACTCAAAGAAAACATAGACTGGGTCAATTACAAGTGGAGATTGGACGCAGTTGTCTGAACTCAAAAAGACGGAGTCGTCATCGACCTGTTATGCAAAATTACTTGTTAAACCCAAAAAGAAGGAGCTCATCCGAGAAAATTCTTCGCAGCTCACGCCATTTGACTCTCAATTTAGTTCAGTAAAGAAGTAGCAATGGTAATGAAATTTGCGATTCTTTATTCCGGTAGTTACGTTTTGGTTTTGGTCATCCAACACAAGAGTGCGTTTGCGCAGTCAAGTTGAACCATTCTTTCTTTGCCCAGAAAAGAAAGAAAATCACGAAGTTTCTTCTCCTCTCAAAACAAGTCGGATGCATTACTATAACAATAGTGATGAATTTGGAAGATACTATTAGGTTGCCACAAGGCAATTTGAGCCGTAAACTTTAAAGATCATTTGGATTTCACTTATCTAATCTAATATTAGACTTGCTATCTATGCTCTTCATGTTTTTTTTGTCTTTTGCATACGCTTAGTCTGCCATGGAATGGTGCATCAAAACCACTGATGATGAATCTCCGTGATCTTATCGTGGATCTTCTCCATGTACTCGTATCTTCTAAGATCTCCGAGAAAGAGTACAAGCAAGTGGTCCTTCACGTCATAATGCTTGTTAGTTCACTTGTCTTTAATGTTCTTTTCTTTCAATGTGATGGAACTAAGTGTATCAATGTATTCTACTAATTTCATGAATCAGATGACTTGTGATTCAAAGCTTAATCAAAAAGCCCAGATAATATGAGATTATTCGTCATAGTAATTTTGATTAATGAAGCGATTTTATGCTTATAATCAGATATAAGATTCCTTTAATAGTTAAGCCAACTCCTGGTCACGGTTGGGTTTTTACAATCCTCAATTATCTCTTGCACCTTCCTTGGAAAGCCCAGGAAAATAGATGAGCCTCTTGATTAATAACACTTCAATCCCATGAAATTATTGGCACATAGGTAAGATCTCAGTGAGGCGCGTAAAGGCATTCAATCCTAATTTAAAAGAAAATGTTTATAAGAATTCATTTATTTCAAGAAAAATGATTAATTTGGAAATTATTTTCTTAATAGCAATTGCTTATATCTCTTAAGACAATTAGGTAACATAAAAATTTTCATTATTAAATATAATTTATATCTCAATATTTTCGAGTGCGATGAGTTGTCTCTAATTCATTCATTTTTATAAGAAATATAAACAATCATTTAAAAAAATATTTTCTAAATTATTCATTTCAGAGCCAATCTTATTACTCCTCTTTTCAATATGAACTCGATCTTTGCACACGTCATTCATTACTAAGTGTTTTCATAAGAAGTCTGATCTATATTAGCCCTCATTTGGATAATATAAATTTGCATATTCTACTAAAATAATCAAGATGAAAATATCTTTAATTCATTCATTTCTATAAACGATATGAATGATTATTTTTTAAAAAATTAATTTTCAAATTATTCGTTTCAAAGTTGATCATACTACTCCTCTTTTCAATTAGAATTCGATCTCTATAAATTCAATATGAATTCAATCTCTATACACGTCATTCATTACGAAGTGTTTTCATAAGAAAGTCTAATCTATGTCGGTCCTCATTGGATGATATTCATTCGCATTTTCTACTAAAATAATGCAGAAAAAAGGTTTTTATTGGACGGTGCACGCATTCCCTCTCATGAAAAACGTATGAAAGGTTCTGGACTCCGACATGCAAAGTTAAAGCATGTCCATGTGTCACACACATGCTCTTTCCAATATGAACTCGACCTCTATACAAGTCATTCATTACAAAGTGTTTTCATAAGAAAGTCTAATCTATGTCGGTCCTCATTTGGATCAAATCCATTTGTGTGTTCTACTAAAATAATGGAGGGAAAAGATTTTATTGGACGGTGCACGCATACCCTCTCATGAATCTTGACAAATGATAAATTCGTTATCTAAATATAAGTTTGGGATTTTTTGCGTTATAATTTATTTTAAATAAACATATTATAATGAATAATAATTGAAGGATTTTGGAGTCTTTTTTTCCCACTTAAATAAGCCTACACCACTCTGTTATTTTAGGTCAAGCTACTGGCGAGTGATCTCTGATGTTGGCGCCCTCTATAAGGTAGCACGCGGCGGCGCCGCATGTTGACACTGAAAATTGCCGGCCCACTTGGTTTATAATTTATAAGCTGAAATGATGACTGTGCGAACAGACTTTGACTGATTTAGGGATTTAATGGTGCTGGGAAATTCCTCTTTATTTGTAATTTTTTGTGCTACAATCAATTGTTGACCCTTAAAATATCTGTTTAAGGACCGAACCGCGCATTTCATAAAGGGCTGGAGATGGAAATCGTGGATAACGATTGAATATGACCCTTAACCAAAAAAAAAAGAAGTCGTTTCCTATTTAGCCATGTCCGTACGGAAATTCTTTCAAATTGGTCCCGGATGCGAATCGCATTCGAATTGATCCGACGTGCTTGAAGTTAGGAGAGAGGAGACGATGATGAATTCATTTGAACTTTCAAGATCAAGTTCACGCGAGCCCCGGAGACAAAGGGACGTTCGGAGAGTATATATGGAGTACATGGTTTTGACCGAAAGCTGAGTAATGATGGGGGCCATGGGTTCAGCAAAATTCTGCCGAATGTGAAAGCAATAAAGCTCCGGCCCCATAACAAAAAGTGGCCATCAAAGAAGCTCTCGCACACATGATTCACGCACGAGCGTAATCGTCCAAAAATTACAAAGCGTCCTTGCTTTCGGTCGAAACTATCGTTCAAATCTACTGTCTTGTATTTGAAAACGGAGTCCCACACTAAATACATGGTGTTTATTTACTTAAAAGACTCGGATCCCTACTTAATATCAAGGCCAGATCATATCAAGCTCGATCCATGCAAAGACGACTTGCAAAATGACTTGGTTAGCTGTCCATAAAATTGTGTCAGACATTCACGCAAGGACGCACCGGAACAGCAGCAACATCACTAGCAATGTCTCTCGCGACTTATCAGCCGCCCCCAAGCAAATCCCAAACCAGCTCGTCTCTCTTTGTCTGGTCCAAAGAAGGTGGAAGATGTCGAATGCACACATGCTTTGTCCTCGGTATCAGCAGATGCGGAAACTCGTATGGCGTAACCACAGTGACGACACCGTCATCACCCCATATTCTAGAGTTGTCAAGGTTTTAAGATATTATAAAACTGAGACTTTCGCGATGGCATATGTGTCATCGGTTTGTCCACGGTGGAAGTCTTGCCATTTGTTTTCTTCGCGTGCGTCGACCCCTCTCGGTTCAAGTCTTTTGTTTTTTCGTGAGCATTAGCTCATGCAGATGACGTCACAACAGTAAGTACCACGTGCTCCAGAACACGTGTCGTGTACTATTAGCCACGTTGACCCAGAAAAACTATTCAGATTGACACCTCAAATTCTTTTTAGGTCAACGAAAAAGAAATTGTCGTCAACGACTCATTGCCCAATGAGCGAACGATGGTACTACTTTATTTGCGCGAAAAGAGAAAGCAGGTGGGAGTGATCACCTCGAGATTAATCCTTTCTTTTGTTTTCAGTTGATGATACCCATTTAGCATGTGTATTGAAGTCGAGTCAAGCGTTCCATTCTCATAGTAATTCTCATTATTGTCCTAATTGACAACTTCAATACTTTGCTAGCTCCTCTCTTTTGATTATTTTGTTTCTTCATATTATACTTACATTTGGATAGGGGAAATGATATTAAAATTGTTATAACTTTTGTACGTTATTCACTTTGATGTTGAGATCTTTCAACAAATCGCTTCAGTACTCTCTAACAAAGGAGCAATCACTTAAGCGTTAAATTTGATTATTAATGTCAAGAATCCGATGTAACAATATTAAAATATTTTTTTACAATCAAAATGATTTGATAGAAATCTGACGTGGCAATGTTTCAACATAAAATGCCTTAAAACTATGTCCCTCTTCTTCAAACCCTAAGTCAGACCAAAGCATTTTAGGGCAAAATTAAACACTGAATTTTTGCAATGGCTTGTTTTCTCACCACCTATAGCAAATAAGCGCCCATCTTAACCCTAGTCCCACAACCAAGAATTAAAGGCCATATTCAGCCTCTTGTTCAAACCCTAATCTCCCAATCAATGTTCTGGGGCAAAATTAGTAGTTGAAATGTAGTCTGCCACTTCATTTATGTGATTTTGAAGTGGCAGACCTACATTGCAAGTTTCATTTTGGAATGTGATCATTTTGTCAAGAGCCATGTAGGACGAGTAACCTAAATTTGTTTTAAAAAGGCATTTAAGTGATCAATTTTCTACTAATGTGATATTTGAGTGAGCACTTGAAAAGTTATGATACTAAAGTAAGTAATGTACAAAACCCATTGTACTTCTAATATTTTTATTTTCATTTCGATATATAGACACATTTTGTTCCAACTCAAATTTTAAGGTATAACACATTGGCAATATCATAAATACTAAAATGATTTTTTTGTATATATTAATGGGTCCGTGTCACGAATTCTAATGTATTCGTTGGAATTAGTACACATCAATGAGGTAGTATGGCTTCTGACGATGGTGAAGGAGGTCTACTCCAGTAACTTAAGTTATTACACGAAGAAAGGAACACACACACGTATATATACACACTCACACACGGTTATATCTAACAAACCCCATTGTACAGATGAGAATGATAGGGCTAAGATAGTAATCTCAAGGGAAATTAGGATGAACTTTGATCAATAAAAGAAGAATTGGCAGAAATTCTCATGGGTGAGTCAAATACGCAACTCTTTGACGACTGCATTGGAATTCTATGATATGTTCTCTTCCTTAACATCCAGAATAATATGGCAGGATAGTCATCCATGGATGGGATCTAACATAAGCTAGACAAGCAAAACAATTTAGGCGACAAATCCAATGTAAGGTTAAAAAGACAATTAATCACATCGGCAGCCATAAAGAAGAGACCATTAAGCTATAATTAAATATTGCAAACATGACAATGCATTTGTTTTTTCATCTTAAAAAGCCATTGTATGCATTTAATACGCAAGTGAACTGCACGTGATTGAATCCTTATATCAGACAGACCCTCATGTTTCCATCAAACGCCCAGTTTGTATACGCACGTACTGATTTCATGTAAAATTTGTGATATTTCTTTGTTTTTTATCCTGGAAAATCGGAGCGAAAAATTTCGTGGACAAGGCAGATGGATGATCTTCAAATATATAGAAATATTTAGGTTACATAGCTTAATCGTTCATCAATATATGCCTCGTCAATTCGGACTCCTATCTGAATTACACAACATCACGATTTCAGGGACATTTGTGCACGTAAAATCACAAATGAGCATTTAGATGTTCGAATAGGAAACGGAACTTTATATGTACATTTTACCTAGTTCTCCTGTATGAGTCTAGAATCAGTACAAGGTAAAGCAGAGCATCCACTCGCAACTTTAGCCAATTATTTTCCATCATCTTGTCTTCTCTGTTTCATGCAATTTGAATATTCCACCCTATTCGAAATTTTCATTGACCGTTTACAAAAAAAATAGCGAATTTTCTGTGCTATTCCAAGTCACGTGTAATATTCCAAGGACTATAAAGCCAAGCACTTTCGAGGAAATTTCATATTCATAATTTCCTTTCCACATTTCTTTTAGACGTCCCGATTCTTGGAAAAAAGTATTACCGAAATAATCATATGCACGTACTATGATTAGGAATTTTTCTTTTATGTTACTAGGGAAAATTTTTAGGGCAAAAGCTTGCTCTGAACATCAGTGATCTCGTAACCTAGGGTGGAATTTGGCTAATTAATAATGATATTGTCAAATTTTTTTCCTCTAGTCCAAGAATTAGACTCAGATTAGTTGATAGACCAAAGATGTGTCCAAAATTAGGAAGCCATCCTCACTCATGTCCCATCTAATTTAATTAATTATCAAAGCAAGATCATTTGAGGTGGTTTCGAATAAATTACGAGAATAATTTTATTATAACCAAATTATCAAAAAAGAAATGTGAAATGATTTCAAAGAAATTACGTAAATGCAGCTTTATTGTATTTCGAAGCACATATGATAATTATAAGACATAAAAATATAAGGACCGTTTAAGTGGTTTTAAGGAAACTGCAAAGAATTTAGATGTGTATACATGATTAAACCGTTTTTCTTTAGGATCCTAATCTCCTCGTTGCAGTCAAAAGATGGGTCCTTCTATAAGTACATGTGTATAGGGCTCTCCTATCCCATTCCATGAAATCATACCCACCTGTTTCATGAACCCGTCAGACATGGCCAACCACCACAACCACAGCCTAGAAGTCACCGTCATCTCCGGCGAAGACCTCCGCATCAACGACAGGCCCATCAAGAACAACGCCTTCGTCACTGTCAAGGCTGACTCTCGCGGCTCGCCATCGTTGCAGGACTCGACGAAACCCGATGCTCAGAGCGAGAGCTACCCCTATTGGAACGAGAAGCTCCACGTAGAATTGCCAGCAGGCTCGCGCTACGTTGTCGTCGAGGTCTGCCGGAGGAGCAGTGCTGCCGGAGACAAGCTTGTCGGGACCGCCAGGATTCCAGTGTCGGACTTCGTCGGAGATTACACCCCGGAGAATTACCTGCATTTCTTGAGTTACAGGCTGAGAGACGCCAAAGGCCTGCGCAACGGGATCATCAATATCTCAGTAAGGGTCGTCGGATCGTCGTATAGAGGGATTGCTGCGTCGTCTTCGTCGCCGCCGGTGCCGAAGCTCGGTATTCCAGTGGAACGGGAGACGAAGGGTGGGACGGTGACCGGCATCCCGGTTTGGTATCCCAATCAATGCAAATCTTGAGAAACACGTGTTTCAATCCTAAACTTTTGAGTTGGAAAAGAAGGTGCGTTTGGCATTCTTTGGTCTGTCGGTTAAGGTTGGTTTGTCGTAGTGGTGGAGCGTCAAGCGGGCATGATTCTAGACTATTACTTTTCGGCTAAGAAAGAAAAGATTTTAGACCTATTACTTACTGTATGGTCGAGGGTGACCCTCCGATATCAAATTTGCCTTTGCGTAGCTAAGTTTAGACGTTCTTTTACTTGCGAAAATGACATTAATATACTCTCTATTTGTCTCTCCATATTAAATGGCACGTTTTCATCTCAAAATCTTATCGAAATATTTTATAAGAGTCCATTTTAGTTGTTAAGACACATGACAACATCAATATTTGAATCAAAATAGACAGAGCGGTAACACAAATAACGAAAAATTATTGACTAATCTGGTAAATGTTTTACATTCCGATGTTCTAGTGTAGATTCTGCACATGCTGCACGTATTTATTTTTTCCTCCTATAGAAACTCAAATCTTTACAGGTTTTCTGTACATTTTGAATGTTGTTTTTCTAGTGAAAAGTAAAATAAAGAGTGTAATTTGTGAAGGATTCCTGCGTTATAAACAATGTAATCACCCACGGTGACCATAGACTGGGTCAATTCCGAATAGAAATTGGAGGCGCCTCTATGAACTCAAAAAGACAAGGCTCTCGTCAACCCACTATGCAAAGTTTTTCACAGCTCACGAGATTTGACTTCAAATTTTGTTTAGTAAAAAAGCACCAAAACTAATGAGTTTGATCAGCAATTGTGAATCATCTTTTTAGGGTCGCGGAACAGGATGGTTCCTCTTTGTAGTTGGTAGGTAGCGTGGATTCCAGATATGAGATTGCTCTGGCGTAGTTACGTCGAACTACTCTTTCGTCGGCTAAACAAGAAAGCAAAGCCACGAAGTGTTCTCGATACATAGATTATACAGGCTCTGTCGATTACTGCGAGGGTTATGTTCTACTTATGAAAACCATACGAAAGTTTCCTGCACTTCGAGCCACGAAAAGATGCGGACCAAATTGTGGTGGACCCGACGTCATAACAAAGTCAAGGCATGTCCACGTCTCACCCACGTGTTCACCGAATCCGCTGCATGCATTTACACGTGGCAATCCTACCCCTCTTAGGCGACCTGAATTATCTACTTACATACGATGATACAATTCATCATTAATATTTTTTTTAACGTGGTTCAGAATCTCGGATTCGGATCCCATGAATTCAATGAGAGGATAACGAGATCCGAATTTTGGGAGCCGTTCTATCTAAAATTAAACGGCTTTATTATTAGGGGGTTTTTGGGTTTTGTTGTCATCAATTACCGTTCAATTTAGATCAATTGTCGTGGACGGAAAATGGTCACCGGCCATTAGAGCAGGTGGTCATTTTCCCAAAATCTTTGAGCAGCCACATATTACCATTCTGGGTCAAACCATTGAAATGTTCTCTGTTGGCGAAATCGATGATGGAAACGATATAAAATGTGAACGTGGCGGCGCGGCAAACGGACGGCCAAATTTGCCGGCCCACATGGTTCATAATTTAAAATACGGAATTCAGGTAGTGCGAATGGACTTGTGGTATAAAGGAATAATAATAGCGGAGGACCCGCCGACTGACAAGACGTGGGGGATTTTATTAATGCTCCGTTTGTTTGGTAGAAGATATTTTTTAGAAAAATAAAATACTCGGTTCATTTAAGAAAATAAATCTATAAAAAAATTTGTACTTAAATTCAAGAAAATTATTTCCTTTAAAAAATAGAAAAATTATTCAAAAAATAATTAAGTGTCGACACTTCGATCAAAACTCTATATTTGGGCATACAAACTCCAATATTAGTTCCTTGGTCCTTGACATCCAGGACTGAATCTGGATCACCTTGAGCACAACAAGGTGATGTGCAATCTCAGCTGTCCGATTAAAATCGGACGGCTGGGATTTTATAGAAAAAAATTTAAAAAAGATTTAAAAAAATTTTGACTTTTTTTTTTAAATTTTTCCAGCCTTCCGATTTGATCGGACAACTGAGAAGCAAAGCACAGCAGCCTGTTGTGCTCCGTACGCACAGTAGGCGATCTGCTTCCATCCAAGACTAGGTCTTTAGCGCTCAAGTTGAGATCCGTCAAGACCGCATGCGTGACCCCGATGCCCATGCATGAGACCTTAGCGTCTATGCCCAAATCCATCGAAGTCAAGTTCAAGACTTTGTTACTTGTGGCCAGGCCCTTCAACGCCAATGCCTTGTTTAATGAGGTCGAGGGAAGGTCCACAAAGGCTAAGAGTTGAATCTCGATTCTCCAGCTCAAATCCTCAACACCTAGCCTTGGGTTACAAAAGGCTATGCCTAGCCCTCGATGCTCAAGCATTGGTCATAGCACTCAAGCACAAGTTCATCGCGGCAAAGGCTCGAGACCCAGATGCTTGTGCTGTAGTCAATTGATGCCTAGCCCAGACACTAGTGTCTTAGTCCATTAAGGTTGGACTCGAGACCTAAGTGCATGTACCTTGATCCCAAGTGCCCAGGTTAAAGTCCATCAAAGCTACACCTGAGATTAAACCATTTGTGTCGTGTTCCCTAACTACCTATATATAAGTTACTAACACCTAAATAGTGTATATCTATTTAGGAAAATTAAATCAAAATCTCTATATAAACAATGAAAAGTAATTTTTAAGTTTCAATGGAAAACTTGAAAATATTGTCATTTTCCATAACATGTGACGTTTTTTGCGAAAAAAGTAGAGCCTAAAAGAAAAAATATGCTTCATTGAATTACAATAGTATTTATATAGAGAAACCTATTCTGAGTATGTAGTCTCACTTGCTTATTCCTTAAATTTATCAATAGTATAGTGAAATTAGACAGACAAACTCACCTAAATAAGATGTGCACTTTTTTGAAGGGTAGTGCTGTATCCACTCCTATTTTGTCTAAGACACTCCTTTTTCAATTAACTGACCAAAATGCCCCTCTCTCTCTCCACATGGAAAAGATTAATATGTTAGAAGCATAATCAAATGTTTAACATGTTTATTTACGGATTATATCAAAAAAAGAAGAAAAAACTTCTTGCTATTCTACTTTTGTCATGAAGAAAGTAATTAATATTGAACATAGATTCAATCTCATGATAAGTGGACTGAAACTTTAAAAATACGCGGATGTGAGTTTGAAAACAAAGAACATATAACTAGACTTTCGAACCCATTTTACAATTCAGATTAAAATATTAAAAGCTCAAAATTAAACACAAAATGTGCGATGTTTAACTTAGAAACCTACAAACCCATTCCAAAAAAAAAAAAACACTCATAAGGTCAAGATTGGCTAGATAATTAGATTTGAAAATCAATTTTCAATTTTGTAATTTGCTCAAACTCTTTGAATAAAAAATGGCAATCAATTGTGTATCCATAAACGGTCATCAATAGATATTTCTTTTCTAATAAAAAAACATGAGGCTATAGATTTAAAATCAATAACCTTCTAAGACAAAGTGGTAACAGGTGCATGGTTGGTGAGATGATATCTTGTTGTGCGTAACGAGGCATGTAAAACCGACGAGAAATATGACATACAATAGTGTCAAGTTGGTTGGTTTGCCTAACAAAAAGAGAAGCAATACATCAAAGAGTGAAAGAAGAAGGTATTTTGATCTGTCAACTAAAAAAATGAGTGTCTTAACCAAAATGGGGAATGGAAAGAGCGCCGCCCTCTCTGAATTGATTATTTGCATGTGTGTTTGGAATGTTAAGAGTAATTTGATTTCAAACACAAAACCATATGCGCACGATCTCTAAATTCTAGCCAACGATAGTCCAATCTCTTCTCTTTTTGGTATTCATCATTAACAAGACAAGTAATCACACGCAAACTTGACCTTAGCTAATCTTCTTTGAGGATTGGCGACGAAGCAATTTTCCCTCTGACAGGCCTACAAAGGCCAGATACATTATCGAGTTGTTGAGCAGGTGACTTCCAAGCAGGCCGACATGGACTCTCATGCAATTGCAAATGCACGCCATAATTGAACGTGTTTCCATTTGCATGTCCTCACGCGCGTCACCTAACCCTACTTAAGAAAAGAAAATTGGCTTTTTCCCACTAAAGAATTGTGTTCAACAACTTGTTAAACAAGTAAGACTTTATAATTATATTTAAGAACTCGATAAGTACGTGTCATTTGATTAACAGTGCTAGTATAAGAAACAAATTCGATCTACATCCACGACGAGGCCAAGACACGTGTACTTGTTCAAATTCGATAGACCAGCATCATGTTCTAAAAAAAAAACGTCTGAATGAGTTTAGATATCATTTAATTTGAGTCACATAAATAAACACAACATCCATAATTTTGCATTACTAAGGAAATTTGTTGGGGCAAAAGTTTATTCCAGTTAAGTATCGGTGATCTCCTATTCTAGGTAGGTATCTCGCTGATTAATAATGATGTTTTCAAATTGTTTTACTCTAATCTATAGATAAGACCCAGATTAGTCAATAGACCACGTCACAGAGTCCAAAAACGGTAAAGCATCCTTACTTATGTCCTACCTAATTTAAGTAACTATCAAAGAAACAACTTTGAAGTGGTTTCGAGAAAATCGCAAGATTTATCTCATTATGACCGAACAATTACCAAAATTAGAATTCTAAGATAATTTCAAGGAAACAACATAGATACATTTTTATCATATCTCAAATCACGTATTGTAATTGTAAGTATGAAAAAGTTAAGATTCTTAAAATGATTTCAAAAAAATTGCGAGTAGATGACAGTACTTCTTGACCGCTTTATCTATCGTGCATATGCATCTGAAGAAGCCTATGTATTTCCTAGTCTTAAGTCTTTCTCTGATTTGAGTTTGGGACTCTTTGGACTGTCGGGTACCGTTTGGTTTGGACATGAAAGTGATCGTCGTTTTGGGGCAGCGCCAGGCGTGTAAGAGCACATACTGATTTTCTTGTAGACTTGTTCCTTTGATGTTTTGGGTCCCTATCCGACTGTTCCGATCCTGTAGAGGGTGAATCTCCGATAAGATATTGCCTCCGCGTAGCTAAAGTTGAGATATCCTTTTACTGGCCCGAAGGACAATCGTGAAATATATTCTCCTATAAGCACCTCTCTCTCTCTCTCTCTCTCTCTCTCTCTCTCTCTCTATTACAAGGCAAGCTAGATGGCGCCATTTCATCTCGAGATCTTGTCGAAATACTTCCTAAGAGTCCATATTATTTATTAAGAAAGATAATAACATCATTTTTTGAATCAAACTAAGACAGAATTGTGATATAAACAAGAAAAAATTACTGACTAATCTGATAGATGTCTACGGTTCGATTTTTTACTTTAGATATTGCACATGCCACGACCATTTAATATTCCCTGTCTATATAAACTCAAATCTTCGAATACTTTCTACACCTATATAACTCTCTCTCTCTCTCTCTCTCTCTCTCTCTCTCTCTTCATATGCCTATATTTCTGCTCTCTTTTTTTTTTTTTTTTTTGCTAGTGGAAAAAAAGAAAGTGGTTTGTGGAGAATTCCCTGCGCTATAAACAAGTTGATCGCTATCAGAATATAGACTGGGTCAATTCCAAGTAGAAATTGGAGTCTCTTGTATGAACTCCACCAGAAAGAGTCCGCATCAACCCAAAATGCTAAGTTACTTGTCAAACCAAAAAAAGGAGATTATTCTAAAAAATTCTTCAGAGCTCACGCAATTTGACTCTAAATTCAGTTCGATAGAATGGTAGCAACAGTGATGAATTTGGAATTCTTTAGTGCGTTAGTTACGTTTTGGTTTTGGTTTTGGTTTTGGTTTTGGTTTTGGTTTTGGTTTTGGTCATCCTATAGGAGATTGCGTTTGCGTAGTTAAGTTGAACCACTTTTTCTTTGGCCAAGCAAGAAAGAAAATCATGAAGTATTGTCGTCTCTCTAAACAAGCTCGATACAATGTATACGATGGTTATTATGTTATGAAGGTCATCGGACGTATAAATGTCTATTTACATCTTTTTTTTTCTTTTCCAACGTTTTTTTTCTTTTTTTTTTCTTTTTGGTAAGATTAGATTAGAAAAAGACTAATAGGAGGGATATGTGAGGATGCAACCAGAGCTAACTTGGCAACGAGCTCTTTTTACTTCACCTTGAACTTGGACCCGATTATTTAAGCCCAATAAAGAAACACTTGGATCATGATACAAAATATTTCTTCCTTTTGATCACCGGAGAAGTTCTTCATTTAGGATCAGCGCAGAAAATTTGATTTCACAAAATTTTGAATAGGTTACATAGATTCTGGACTATATGGAAGATGGCTTGCTAAAAAAAGCTATTCCCCCAACAACTCAGAAGATTGTATTAGGTGCCACATAGTAATTTAAGTAAGCTCTAAGGATCATTTGGAATTAACTTATTTAATCTGATATTGGATTGATGTATATGCTCCCGACGATCATATTCTTTTTGCCCATATATTGTGTCCGTCGTAGAATAGTGCGTCACGATCATGGATAATGATTATTCTCCATAATCTTATTACATATTATGTGATGTATCAATTTTTAGTAATATAATGATGAAGAATATATCTGCCTATTTATAGGTTTTATTAGATAATTATCTAAGATAATATATCGATCAAAATATGTAGAATAAGATTGAGTTATACACAAAATTCTAAAAGATATGGAAAATCATAAAAAAAATCCTAATTATATTTAACATATCATCAATAAATATCAAATTATCTCTGACAAATGCGATATCATGTCTATAGTGCCATGAAGAGTGCTTTTATAAAGAGAGTTGGAGAAATAGCTAATTATTTCTAACATAGGAAAATATCGTAGCATCTAATCATCTCTAACAGAAGCGATGTTGTGTTTATTATGCCCCAAAGAGTGCTTTTCTTAAGAGAGTTAGCCAATTCATGGTCATTCTGAAATTTCTCTTGCGCTTTCCTTGGAAAGCCCAGGAAAATATACGAGTGTCTTGATTAAGTTAGCTTCCATCTCATTAAAAATAGTGGTGTGAATCTGAGATCTCGATGAGGCTCTTAAAGCATTCAAACTTTGCAACACAATATGACTCCTTTCCTTTTCCAAAAAAAAAAAGAAGAAGAAGATTTCGTGGCTTTGCGATGAACTCAATCTCTATGTATGTCATCCATCACGTCTTGTTTTCATATAAAATAAAGATCTTAATCTATGTCGGCCCTCATCTGGAGAATATCCATCCATATATTCTATGCATTCTCAAGGAAACCATATGAGAGCTTCGCAACATCGAACAACGAAAAAGAGATGTGGATGATGTCGATGGGGACCCGAACATTTAACAAGGTCAAAATATGTCCTCGTGTCGCATGCGTGTTGATCCGACTTACTCATTTGACAAGGGTAGGTAGACAATCAGCCACCAAGTATCCTCCTGACGTATTTCATAAGGTAGCACGTGGTGGCGCTGCATAAGGACGGATTTGCCGGCCCATGCGACTAATAATATACAAGGTAAAATTCAAGGTGGTGCAGATAAACTTCGACAGATATTAGGTGCTGTAAGTTGTGGGGAATTTCTCGAAAGGGGAAAGATCGCGTGTTGTTGTTGACCGAATCGCAACGGTCTTCATACGGAGAAACCTATTTTGAACACTGAATATATCATCGCACTTGCTCATTCCAGGATATTTCTCATTCATGATGCAGTGAAATTTGGACAGAGAAACTTTGCTTCAACGTGAGTTCCGCCCAAACAGGATGTGCGTTTCTGGAAGTTATCATGTATGCACGGGGAAATGAAAGAGCAGTTTGATTTCAAACATTGAGGGAGACGAATGAAATGTGAATAACCCATCCTCCTCTCTTTAGAAAGGGAGTGGCAAAGTAACAGGAGATCCTTTTATTTGTTACGTGAATACAATTTTCATTTCATCAAGTAAAAGGAAAGGTCCTTTAATGCTCCAATGTCCACACCAGATGATGGGAGGTGCTGATGTATTAGGCGTTGCTCTCCTATGCACTATTCACGGTGCTATCATCTTCTCCTTTGCTACATGCAGACTTGATGTTTTTCTTTTCTTAATCTTCGTGGG
Organism: Melaleuca alternifolia; assembly: GCA_019926035.1. Classification (NCBI taxonomy): domain Eukaryota; kingdom Viridiplantae; phylum Streptophyta; class Magnoliopsida; order Myrtales; family Myrtaceae; genus Melaleuca; species Melaleuca alternifolia. Next base: position 1,269,843 of record JAGKPW010000366.1, read on the forward strand.
ATGTTTGAGGCCTGGTTTCTTGCCATTTTTCCTCGGATAGGCTCCGAAAGCCAGAAACATCTGCCGAAGTTGTTCAACAGGTTATATTTAAGCCGGCCGACATGGAATCATGCAATTGGAAATTCACGTCTAATCAACTTATGTTCCCCTGGTTGGAAAATCCTGGTGGACCACCGAATACACGCTAAAATTGAACGTTTCCATTTGTATGTCCTGACGCGCGTCACCTAACCCTAGTAGAGAAAGGAAATTGGCTTCTTTCCATCACAAAAATTGCGTTCAACCATATGTTTAACAAGTGAGACTTTGCAATTAGATATAATAACTCACGAGGAATCATGTGCCGTTTGATTTATAATTGTGAACACCCTGAAAAATATCTCAAGTGTCAGAGTCGATAGTCAAATCGATGAAGATACGGCAGACCAATGATAGGAGCAAAAAGTCATCCCATAGTCAACAAATCTAGCTGGTCGACAGGGGAATATAGTTTTAGCCGACAGATATTGCCAATGGCGCGGCCAAGTCCAAGGGTAAAACGTTGATAAATGAACGTCGATTTGATCGACGGAAAGGTCACGATTGACATAACCATTGGTGGAGTGGAAATGGACGAATTATATAAAGTAGTGGAGTGGTCGACAAACTTGGATGTAACTGTCAAAGAGGCTCCCACGAAGAGTAAATTCGATGCAATCGTTAAGTAGTGGAGCTGACGATTTGAAAAGCATATAATCGCAATGGTAAAGAAGCCAAGAAGATACAACCGTCAAATAGAGGAGTCAGTTATTTCTAATTATCGTTTATAAATAGCAATCGTTGAATTATAAGAGCCACATTGGATGTGTTTGATTTGCTTGTAAACGTTGTCATCTGTTGATAATAGATATAAATGGTTCGACTTTCCAATATTTAGATAATGTAAAACTTATCGTTCTACGAAAGACATCATTCATAAACTCAAACCAATAAGCTTAATTTGGAGGGAAACAACTTTCATTCTAAGAGAAAGGAAATCATTTTCTTAAATCATCAAGCAAATCTAATTTTCTTCATTAAAAATATATATTTTTCTCATAAAGTATATAATGAATCAAACACTCCCTTTTTTTTCCTTTGATTTTCTTCCTTCCTGGTTCTTCAATCAAGTATGGTGGCTAACATTATAACATTTATCCATACGAGTATTTAATTTAAAACACATTTTGATAATGTGTGTATATATATATGTAATGTACGATTAAAAATCTAATTAGAGGAAGACGGTTTGCCCGCTAATGAGTCGAATTAGTCAACCTATAGAAAAAGTTCTCCGTTTGGACTTGTGACTAATGACTTTTCAACCGCGAAAACAAATTTTAACTCGTCTCTTGATCTCCATCGTCCATCTCTCCCGCAGACAATATATAATAATCGCGTCAAACTCGGTCCCTACGGAGAAGAAGAAACAGAAACCACTCACCCCCTTCTTCCTTCTTTCTCTCTCCCTTCCTTCAAAAACCACTATATATAGTCAAAACGCACACCCTCTTTCCTCTTCATAGTCTTCTCCATCTCAACAGCAATCATTACATTCATCTCCTTACGTTCTTCCAATCACAAGCTTCAAGCTTTCCAAGCGGTGATCTTCAACCCAGGAAAAGAGAGAGAGAGAGAGAGAAGATGAAGCGAGCCCTGGAAATCACCATAATATCCGCAGAGAACATGCGGCTCAAGAAAAAGCCCTTGAAGAATGCGGTCGTGGCGGTCCGAGTGGAGCCCGGCCACGAATGCTCGACCAAACCGGCACCGGACAAAGGAATAAACCCTGAGTGGAATGAGAATCTCATCGTTCACTTGCCGCTGCATGCGGGCTTCATTACCGTGGAAGTGAAGTGCAAGAGCTCGTCAGGTAGTTACAAGCTCGTCGGCGGGGCGACGGTGCCGGTTTCGGACTTCGCTGTGGATTTTGGCGCACCGAAGGGTCACGTGCACTTTCTGAGTTATAGGTTGAGGGATTCTAAAGGTGTGCGGACAGATGGCATCATTAACATTTCGGCAAAAATGGCCACGCCCGCACCGGCACGCACATATGAGGTTCCGGGGCCAGAGATCGGAGTGCCGGTCAGGGATCAGAGGAAGATGATGGCGGCCAGTGGATTGGTGACTGGAGTCCCAGTTTGGTACGCCCAGCCTTGTGGATGTTGAAACCGGAGCTGATCAAACTAGGTTGACCTTTTATGTTAAGACTGTTTTTTTCTTGAGCTAACACGACATTGTAAACACAAAACGGGCGATGGAAAATTTCCATGGACCAATTAAATTATGGGTACAGTAAACATCATCAGTTTGCGGCCGGCCATACTGTTTCTAGAACGCGACATCTTCCTTTTCTTTTCTTGTGTGGTTTCTCATGGCTCTCGGCTGTGCAATTTTGGTCCCCAGCTATTATTGATAGAGCATCTACTTGCATATAATAAAGGAAAAAAGCTCTCGAGCAGATTTGAACACCTACATATATTCACATCAAAAACGGCTAGGAAGCACCTCTTGACTTGGCTTGGAACCGTTGAAGTTAAGAATATGTACCGCCGAAGTGGACCATATGCATCGGACACATTGTGGAAGGTGAGATTCTGTCTGTAAACAGTTTTCTACATGGATAAGATTAATCAAAATTATTGATCATATGAGCCTCACACGAGACTCCAATAGACCTTATAAATATTACTAGTTTTGATTATGCTAAGCTTACGTTTCTATATTCATTCAAGCCCTTTAACTTGGCCTCGCTAGGGGTATTCCTCACTTTGCCATCCACTCGGATTTTCGTCTGCATATCATGCACAAAGCCTGTCTACAAGGACAGTGGAGCGATTCCAAAGTTTCTCGTGCTTTTATTCAGATCGATTCCAAAGTTTCTCGTGCTTTTTCGGTGGAGGATTGGTCCTGTTTCCAAACTAATATTACTCGATCGATGATGCAGTTACCCGTCTATGTCGGGTTTCAGCAAGCGAGAGAAAGCCTAAAATTAAGTGAAAATATGAAAATTATATATCATAAATCTCGAATCGTACTCAAGTGAATATGCGGAAAAAAAAAGGAGATGCGCAAACTTATTTGGGTATGTGTTGTGTATTGTATCTCTCTTTTCTTTTTCACCTTTTGAGGCAGTTGTGTAATAAGGATAGGAATCAAATGCAAATCGCGTGTAGAAGATGTTAATGTTAATAAGGGGGAGCCAGTTTGGTACATGGCTTAGTCCTCTCCGATCACGCATCAATTGTTGGAGATTGTAACCACGAGACTGATCGTGCAATGCGTTACAATCTCAAGAACGCAGATGAACCATCGTCGAAGGCGATGCAGCGGTCGGTTGACCTCAAAGTCAAGTCGTGCTTTTTGGTAGCTCCCTTTGGATATGTCCAGTCTGCTCTTTGGGGGTGACAGCAACTTAATGGACCCCGCTAATAAAAGCTCAACCGATCCGGAAGACCTCGCGAATAATATGCGCAGCATGTAATAGCCTCAATTGAATTATTTTCGATTAATTTGTCAATTAATTGTGGATTACAAAACCTCTTTTGAAGTTTACATTTACTTTCATATAAAAACTTATGTTCTGGTTTATCATTTCTTTAATTTATCTTTAAAACAATGACCTTCAATTTGTCGACTTTTGTATAAATTTATGAGGTTTTTGTCTGGCTCCGTATTGTTTCTGCGCACGAAAAAGGAATTATGCTACTTAAACGCACTAAACACTTCAACAAAGTTCATAACTAAGCTTTAAGAGATCAATCCTTCCACGGCATAATTTGAACTCGTACAGAAAACCATATTGAAGGACCTGTTTCAGTGAGGATGCGATCGGTGTGTCAGCAAGGTTCGGAAAGAGAAGGAGCTCATCGATGACCACAAGATTGTCTCTGTTCTTCGAGAATCCAGAAAATATCTCCTCAACATCGCTCTTCCCCCTCTCCTTTATCAACCGGCCGAGCTGAGTGAAGAAGCTTATTTGGCTAGCCGAGCACCTGAACCTGGAAATCGGCCAGTCGGGAGATAGAGCAAGGAAGCAGGGGACTGGTTTGTAGAACATGGGACGGGGGACGTTGAAGTTGAAAATGCTGTAAAGATTTAGTACGCCTTTCACTTACAATGGAGATAGAAAATGTCAATAGACAGTTAATATTTTACTTACAAGTGAATCACATTCTAATGCTGTGCACTAAAAGGGTTTGCTCTCCTTTGTTACGAAAAAAGAAAAAAAAGTTCCACGAATTGCATTACGTAAACTAATGTTCTTGGTCAAACATTCGTTTCCTATCTAACAGTAAATTTATGTTCCATCCGTCGAGGTCTATATGGATTGGTCAAGGCGACAGGTCAGCCATGCACAGGATATGATATGTCATTTTTGTATGTCTTTGTTCACTTTGTAGGAGTCTCATTTCCGCGTTGGAACCAAAACACGTGAAAGTGCATCAATGAAGCACCTTCTAGAGTCCATACAAATTAGCCTTACTGCCAAAGAACTAAATATCAAATCCTTACCTAACAATATTCCACATGTAATATATTGTAATGGTGTCCAGCTGAAATATATACTGTGCATTGACTCATAAGGACTTGGATCACGACTTGACAATCAAAGCGTCAGAGAGCACACTTGGATTACATAAAGCCAGAGGAGAGTGAAATTAGTCATGATGACGCATGTCAACTCATGAATGAAACATTTCCTGTCGCATCTTATCCATGCAAAGTCGGGCTGCAAAATAATTTGAAGAACAGTACATAGTTTTGTCTGATGTACGCGCTCCGCCCCGCAGGAACAGCAACTTGCCTCGCGACTTATAAGTCAACCCCAAACAAATGCCGATCCAGCTCTCCTCTTTTGTCTGGTTGAAGGAAGAGACAACAACTCCTCCACAGGACGGGGAAGATGTCAAATACACATGCTTCATGCTCAGTATCAGGAAATTGGGAAATTGATATGACGTAATAAAGGTGAGGAGACTGACGTGGTCGGATGCAGTCACCCCCATATTTCAAATTCTCGACGCTAAAAATATCATGATTCGTGACTTTGAGCGTTGGCGTAAGGTCATCAGCTTTTCCTCGGCGGAAGTCTTGCCATTTGGATTCTTCGCGCTCGTTGACTCCTCTTGGCGTGAGTCGTCTTTACGTCATGCGGATGAAGTCACTGACAGCAATTACAACGTACCCTGAGTTCTTTTGATCCATTGTCGATAGAACGAACAATGGCACAACTCCATACAGCGTAAAAAGAGAGCAGTGGGGAGTGATCACCTTGCTCGAGATTAATCCTTTCTTCTTCTTCCTTTCAGTTAATATGAATTTGGCATATGTATTGAAGTCGAGTCAAGCTCATAGGGATTTTCACTATTGTCCAGACAGACAACACCAGTGCTTTGGTAGACCCTCCTTTTTGGCTAACTTGTTTTGTAAATGTGCATACTTTTTAATTTGCGGATCCATTTTCTACCGATTCAATTTCTGGGGTGTAACGCAATAGCAAATATGGGAAATACTGAAATGATACTTTCGAATATAATAATGAGTTCGTGCCACTAAATCGAATCCGGATCCTCTGCCCGATTCCCCCCAACATACGTCAAACGATCCTCTGCCGGATTAAAAAAAATTGATTTTTTTTATAAAAAAATGATTTTGTGTCCTAGCTGTTCAATTCAGATCGAACAACTGATGTCAGACATACGTTAGACAATCCATTTCCCACAAAATTTGAAAATCCTATTCGAATCAATAGATGCCAATTGGGTAGTCTGGCTTAATGATGCTAAAGAAGGTCAACTTCAAAAGTTTAAGTTGTTAGACCTCCATTTGTTCCTCAAAAAATGTCTTTTCCTCATTTTCCTTTAGTTCGCAAACTTAAATTCCTGAAATGATTTTCTTTTAAAAAATTGAAAATAAATTTTCCAAATATGACTAAATATTAACGCTTGAGCATGGGAATGCCATGATCGTTGTAGTAGGGTCAGGTCCCTAATTCCTAGGCCTAAATCCATTGAGGTCAAACTCAAATCCATCTAAGTTGTGCCTGAGACCCTTGCATTCACGCTTGAGTCAATCAACGTTAGGTTTGGAACATTGGTGCCCAAGATGCTAGGCCTGAAATTGCTAATATAGATATCCATCGTCCTACTTAATATGGTCGGCACTGACATTAGCAATTCTTTTTAAAAAAATCAAATTTCTTAATATATTTTTATTTTATTATTTTATCTTGTTTTCCTTCTTTTTTTTTCTTTTTTCCTTTGCCAGTTGTTGGGCCTTTGTGACAAGCGATAGCTAACCATAAGAGAGGGTTGGTGAGGCTCGAGCTAGCCTGAGGTTAGTGAGCTCTAGGGTTGCTGAGGTTCCTAAACCCAAGCGTTCCAGTCATGGTTGTAGGAGCAAGGGGTTTTTTTGGACCCAACCAATAGGAACCTAAGCACAGGCATTACCTTGTCCAATATCTACTACAAGATTAATAATCATATTTTATTATATAATCTAGTCCAATGACAATTTAAATTTAACTATTAAATCACAGTTTTTTCTTGTATATGCATATGAATACATTTTTTTATTGATGTGCATAAATTAAAGTTTACATTGTTAAATGTATAACTATTAGGATTGACTTAATACTCCGAAAAACCTCAAACTTTAGGCCCGATCTTAATTCTATCTTAAAATTTTTTGTCTATAAAAATCACCTAACTTTAGGTCATGTCCTGATTCTACCATAAACTTTTCTTTGTCTCATAAAAAATCATCAACTTTAGATTCAGTCTCAGTTCTATCACAAACCTTTTTTGTCTTATAACAAACCACCAACTTTTTTCCAAAATTTATCCTGATAATCGAGAGATGGAAAACTCCCAAGCAAAATGTTCTAGTGTCCCTAACCGAGAGTTTCAAGCACAAGCTCTCCGATCACTAGATATGGAAGACTTCCAAGTACAAGAGAATGAAGTATGAGCGCTCAATTAAAGATCTTCAAGTGAGACTGAAGGAAAAGTCCCATAAAAGTAGGAGCAAATGAAGAAAGTCAATCCTAATTGCTTTAAAATTTACTCAACTTTCAGATCTAATACAACATCGTTTGGGTATACATGAAAATTTTATATTCAAAAGACATCTTCTTGGATATTAAATTGGGGAAAAGGCTAGAACCAACTATGTGAAAATGTCACATTACTAAGGGTAATTTTTGTATGGAGAGTTAGTAGGGGCAACTATGGGATTTAAGTTAAAGTTGGTCGTTTTTTATAAAGCTAAAAATAGTTAAAGATAGAATTGAGATTATACCTAAATTAAAGAATTCTTTATGAGACAAAACAAAAAGTTTATGATAATATCGGGACTGAAGCTAAAGTTGAGGATTTTTCTAGAGAATAAAACTGATTTTTTTTTGTCAAACTTGTATGTTTTTAAGTATTCTCTTTTGGTCTGTATATTACAGAGCTCTACAGCTCGACAATATTTCAACAGTTTCAAAAGATACTCGATGATTGCTACCGTCCACCGACCTGCAACATCAAGGTGGCGATTTTCGGCATTAAGATAACTGTCCATCGGGGCTTCCTGTTCATTTTCAACCCACAACTCCATGGACTGTAAGATGTCCTCCAACAACATCGCCATCCCTAATCAAAAACCTAATCTATTTGGCTCAAAATACGGTTCCAGATCACAATCCCGTCCAACTGAATCGCCAAATGTTTGGGATTCTGTATTGAGCTCCAACTTCAAAGACGATCGGCAACAATGTTAGATATATGGAGCGATTGTCAGTCAAGATTTAGGGAAACTGATAGAAACTAGCGCTCGATAAGAAGAGCTTGAGAGTGTTAAAATGATGATGGAGTTGAGCGTGAGGCATGAAGATAAAGAGGACAAAGCAAGAGAAATCCATCAAGGAAAATGATTTCTCTCTATCACATGTGAGTTTTGGTGTTAGATCCACTCCCCTTTAACCTAGATATCCTTCTCTATCAAGATATCTTGAATCTCCATCATGTCCAATATCATCTTGAAGTTTATCATCGGTCTACATTGTTACAATACAATGCTTACTATCCAAAAATTGATATGAGCCCATCAATATATTCAGTTGGATTCATTTTCACTCAAAAGTTTAAACCAATAAGTTATGAATCAATTAAGATATATCAATTACTTAACACCAAACTAGTTTTTTTTATGTGAGACTTCTAACATAATTTCCAAGTGCATCATAACCCAAATTTCGGAAAACCAAAAATTTCTTTTTCTAAATTTAACTTCACAAAATAAATAGATTCTAGAAATTAAAAACCGCCAATTACATTTTCTTCTTTCTTCTCATATTTCTTTATTTCTTTCTCATCCTTCTTTTCTTAAAGTTTCCTTGTCTGTCTTGTCTTTTCGATTTCTCACTCTTTCAATTGCATCTGTCATTGGGGGGAACGAGTGTCGGTTCCATTCCCATGGTTCTTTTGCCCTGTTGTGTGAATCGGCTTAAGGAAGTCTCTGGCAAATTAGGAGTCAAGTGAAACTGTGTTAAGAATGGGGAAATTGGATTGAAAGTTTCTACCCATCAACAACTAAAGCAAAGCAAAAGATTAAACCGTTTTGCACAAGAAGAAAAAACAGAGCATGAAAAGGGCCATGATGAGAAGAGCTAAAAAGAAGATGGCGCGACAACAGGACAAACAGGAGACTTGTAGAGAAGGTGAGATGCCAAGGTAGGGAGAGATGGGTGGCACTGAGGCTTGAGAGCTTTACTTATATCATCAAAGTCTGTCAAAAACAAAAAACAAAACAAAAAAAGGAAAACAGCATCACGGAAGAAGAAGAGGAGGAGGAGGAGGAGCAAAAGAAGGCGACCCTTGGCAATTTAACTCCTGGCTCCAATCCCTCGCTCTCAGCGAATAGCGATCGCTTCGGATGAGCTAGGGCTCTCGGTCTGGTGCCTTCCATCGGCAATATACCTATTCCAAAAATGATTGAACAAAAGATATATTCATTATCATTTGAAAATATTTAGACATAAATTAAAGACTCTTTTAAATCCACCGCCATATATTACCCACTTGGTTGGATAAGAACCAAAGTTCCATTTGAACTCTTCTTTGTTGACCGAAATCAATACTATTTCCAACATTTTTAAAACATTGTATGCATTTAGTGGGCCAATGAGCTGCATGTGCAAGGGTCCATTTCCAAATCGGATACACCCTCATGTACGCATCGAGCTCGGATCTACACGTGGCGGTTTGATGTAAGAATTGTTACGTCTCTTCGTTTATTGCTTTATTTTTTTTTCACCCAAAGATCCAAGGGAAAAGCATCCGGTATAAAGCAATTCGATTATCTTCAAATATATAGTAAAAATAACTAGTTTACATAGCAAACTCGTTCCCAAACTGGGACAATTGCCAATTTGGTCCTAAACCTTTTGCTACTTTACCAAATAAGTCCTAAACCTTTTTTTTGTGCCAAATAAGTCATAAACCTTTTGCAACTTTGCCGAATAAGTCCTTCCGGCGGATTTTGGCCGGAAAATGCTGACGTAGCAACGACGTGGCGGACCGGACCTCGTCGGAGACTCGCCGGCGACGACGTGGCGGCGACGTGGCATAAAAAAATTCCAAAAATTCGAAAATAATTCAAAAAAAAAACCTACTTGGCCGGCGAGCTCGCCGGCCACTCCAGTGGCCGAGCCGGCCCTCGCCGGCCGCGGGCGAGGGTTGGGGTGGCCGCCCCCCCCCTCGCCCGCGGCCGGCGAGGGAGATCTCCCTCGCTGCTGGCAGAAAAGCAGCGAGGGACTCCCTCGCTGCAGCTTGCGAGGGACCTCCCTCGCTGCAGATCTGTTCCACCCTCTCCGGCCGCGGCGAGGGAGAGCTCCCTCGCTGCTTCTCTGCCAACAGCGAGGGAGCTCCCTCGCTGCAGATCTCCCTCGCCGGTCGCAGGCGAGGGGGGGGGGCGGCCATCCCCGCCCTCGCCCGCGGCCTGCGAGGGCCGGCCCGGCCACTGGAGTGGCCGGCGAGCTCCGCCGGCCACCAAAGCTCGCCGGCCAAGTAGGTTTTTTTATTTTTTTTTGAATTATTTTTGAATTTTTGGAATTTTTGAAAATTTTTTTATGCCGCGTCGTCGCCACGTCGTCTCCGGCGAGGTCCGGTCCGCCACGTCAGTATTTTCCGGCCAAAATCCGTTGGAAGGACTTATTCGGCAAAGTTGCAAAAGGTTTAGGACTTATTTGGCAAAGTAGCAAAAGATTTAGGACCAAATTGACAATTGTCCCTTCGCAAATGCCTCGTCAATTCGCACTCCCATCTAAACAACTATTAAATTATTGCGTCTCTCATCGCATGGAGTGTCGTGCACGTAATACCAGGCATAAGCATTTTCACATGTGAGTCCAGCTACTGTTCAGATAAGGCTGAATCGTCCGCTCGCAGCTCTATTGCCAATTATTTTACATTATCTCGTATTGACGGGTTCTCGCAATTTGAACTTTCTACACGTTTTAAAAATTTTCATTGATTGTTTTACAAAATAGAGAATTTCTGTGCTTGCTGTCCAACGGACATGCAATGCAATTCCCCAACGACTGTCGGAGATTTCCATTGTTTGTTTAAGACAATAGAGAATTTTTGTGCTTGCTTCCTAGGGACATGCAATGCAATTCCCCAACGACTGTGAAACCAATGGCTTTTCCACAATTTCATAGTCATTACTTTCTTTTCACTATTTTAAAAAACTCCAGGAGGTGGAACCGCCTTGGTTTTCTTCTCAATTGAGAGATATCCCGATTCTTCGAAAAAGCATTAAATATATGATATAGACCTACTGTGGTTAGGGATGTTTTGCCACATTACTAAGAAAATTGCTAGGGCAAAAGGTTTGTTCTGAATAAGTATCACTCATCTCATAACCCAGGGAGGGATTTGACTAATTACTTTCCTCTGTAGGTCCATAGATTAGACTAAGCTGATCGACAACATCACGGATTTAAAATTCGACAGGCATCTTTATCTACTTTCCATCTAAGTTAAGTCATCCTTATCTACTTTCCACTATTAAAAAAATGACCTTTCAAGGTGGTTGGGAGGAAATTACAAGAATCATCTCATCCTAACTGAAAAAATTATCGGAACTAAGACTCTGAGCCAACATTAAGGAAATTATTGTATTAGACCACGAATCTCTTATATTAATTGAAAATACCCACACAAAAAAATTCTTAAGGGGGTTTCGATTAAACTGTGACGTCACATGAACCATGATGCTTGATGATGCATATGCATTTGAAGGAGCCTATATATATACTACTCCGTGTCTTTTTGGGATCCATCATCTTTTGTACATATGCATTTGAAGGAGCCTATATATATACTACTCCGTGTCTTGTTTGGATCCTAATCTCGTCGTCGCGTTCGTTCTTTCTATGAGTATACAAATGTTGTGCTCTTCTACTCCGTTCCATGAAAGCCCGGCCACCAGTTTTATGAACACGTCAGACAAGGCCAACCCCCACAATCGTAGCTTGGAAGTCACCATCATCTCCGGCGAAGACCTCCGCATCAACGACAGGCCCATCAAGAACAGTGCCTTCGTCACCGTCAAGGCCGACTCTCGCTGCTTGCCATCGTCGCCCAACTCGACTAAACCGGACGCACAGGGTGAGAGCTATCCTTATTGGGATGAGAAGCTCCACATGGAATTGCCTGCGGGCTCACGATACGTCGTGGTCGAGGTCCACCGGAGGAGCTCCTCGGCCGGAGACAAGCTTGTCGGTGCAGCCTGGATTCCGGTGTCGGACTTCATCGCAGACTACACACCTGAGAATTACCTGCATTTCTTGAGTTACAGGCTGAGAGACGCCAATGGCTTGCGCAACGGGATCATCAATATCTCAGCGAGGGTCCTCACAACGTCGTATAAAAGGACTTCTTCGTGTACGTCGCTTTCGCCACCGCTGTTGCCAGAGTTCAGGATGCCAGTGGATCAGGAGAAGCACCGCGGAACGGTCACCGGCGTGCCGTTTTGGTATCCCAATCAATGGAAATCTTAAGAGAGACGTGTTTTGAGTTTGGAATTCTTTGGTCTGTCAGTTATAGTTTGGTTTGGGTGATGAAACGTATAGATTTTTGGACTTATTACTTTAATATTGTGGGTGTCCCTAGTTCATTGGTTCGATCCGGTAGAGGGTAAATGGTCGATATGAGATTGCCTTCGCATAGCTAAGTTGAGGTAAGTTAAAAAAGAGCCAAAAAAATTCTTACATCTATTGAGTTAATATCGATTCAGTTCTTCACTTTTTAATTAGCTCATCAATCCTAATATTTTTATATTTATATTAGTTAAATCTATTTGATTAATTTTGATTCGAGATCTCTTACGTGGATACCGACAGTTTTATATGGCTCTCATTTGGATGATGTCCATCCACGTATTCTACCATTAGAATCAACATGCTAATATACACTCTCGGGGAAAACATATGAAAGTTTCCCGACTTCGAGCCACGAAGGAAGATGTGGATAACATTGAGAAGGAATTGACATTAACAAAGTCAAATCACCAAATCCCGCTCAGTGGATTTACAGGTGGCGATCCTTATCTCTCTTAAGCGCCCTGCGTTATCTACTTATTCAAAACCCGTGGGCGGTAATGGTCAAACCATTGGAAAAATGTTCTCTGTTGGCGTATTCCACAAGGTAGAGAACCTGAAATGTCATGTGGTGGCACCGCGTCAGGGGGAGTAAATTTTGCTGGCCCACATGGTTCATAATTCATGAGATGCATGTAATTCTCTTTTGCTTAGGACGGACAACGGGAGGATTAGTTTCAATATATGGGGCGATAGTTTCACACAGTTAAGATCCAATGATGAATATCAAACGCTACCCAAATCATTTCGTATCGAACGCTGGTTTTGAACATGTTTGATTTCATATCTCATTATACTAGGGAAAAGAAGTAATAATATTTGAGAATCGATAAATGAGAAAAGTAACTATTGGGTATACGAAGGATATAAATTGTGGGCTTTCAATTCTTTTAAAATTTTCAAAACGCGTACGCAGTGACTAAACTCTTTTATCTACAGTTGGTCTCTCTTTTTGGAAAAGAAAATTTACTAGTTTATTTTTAGCTTTCATCGCAACAGTAGATGGTACTTGCACATCATATCTTAGTTGTTATTTTTCAAGATGTTACATGTATGTTAAATTGGATATCCTTAACCCATTTTCCCCTTGTTTCTTTCTTTATGGAGTTCCTTTTATAGTAATTGGATTGATGAAAAAATATTACAAGATTGGTTGAGAAAAAATATTTAATTAAAGATGCTAATGATGAAGACATCATGGCAACAAGGAAAAAGGAATTTATGTTATCTTAAAAGAGCATAGAGTTTAATTCTTATAAGTTCGTACGTTTTATAATATTCATGATAGAAAGCTATATTTGACATTAGATTTTAAAACTCATATAAAAAGGAAAATATGATTGAAGATTGATGTAAACTAAATAAGATAAAATTCACCTTAAAATGTAGTAGAGGAATTAAATGGAATAAATATTATTTAATATTTATGATTAACTCAATCGGTCATTATTAATTTTAGGATTTTTTCCCTTTAAACTAACTTTTAGCAAAATTTTGTTATTTTTGGATTTCCAATTTCACCTAGATATGATGTGCACTTAGAAATGATTATATATAGGGAATTATAAGAGTAATTTAATTTTAGACGTGTAAGAAAAATGTGAAAAATTCTAGCCAGTGATATTCATCTCTCATCAATTAACAAGAAACTAATTACATGCAAACATGATCCTAAGCTAAACTTCGTGAGAAATTTGAGGCTTGGTTTCGGTGCATTTTTTCCTTTAATTACGTTTAGCAATTTCTTAAGAAAGTGAAACTCTGTGTATATGTATCTTCTATGAATTAAAGATCTGATTAGAGGAAGAGGGTCCGATCTTTCCCCCGCCAATCAATGGAGTTTTAATTTCCTGTGATTGTGACTTTTCAACCGCGAATAATCCAAAAGAAACTTTAACTCGTCTCTCGATCTCCGTCGCCCATCTCTTGCGTTAACAAAACGGGCCTTGCTACGAAGGCGCTGCTGCCAAGTGATGGAGACATGCTTGACCTCACATTTCAAGTGGAGGATTCTGGCAACCAGAATAAAGAATCTCCAAAATCAATTGTCAAGGATTCCCCTATGCTGTGGCCTTAAAAGAATAACAATAATCATTTAGCACGATGGGAAACAAATGTTAACATTAAACCAACCTTTCATATCAAATTTTTTCCATGCCTTAGAACAGGATTAATTTATATGATGTCACGCCCAAATTCGAAAAGGAAAATGAAAAATTGTAGTTAAACTTCAGAAGTAAAACATTATATGAATCTAATGTTAGCTAAGTAACAATTTCAAATGTATACACTTCACAATGGCAAATGAAGAACCACGGCCCAGAAAGCGAGACCAAATATTTTGTAAGTCTTAATTTTCAAAGTGAAATAAAAAAAATTCGATGAAGTTCGTGGAAGATAATATTTATTCAAGCAAAATTGTATATCGCAGGGAGCAATATATATTTTGATTTCTCATCATCTCTCTAATTCCGCGTTTGCGTTATCGCTTTAGTAGCTCTAGTCATATCAAAATCTCAAATTAGTATAACATATTTTAAATATGTGGAGACCGCAATGATCATAGTATAGTAAATAATTTCATGTTAGTGACAAGCTCAAAGGGGATATGATGATATTATCATATTTTACATATTAAAATGTTTTAGTAATAATACAAATCGAGACACAAATCTTGGGAATTCTAATCTTACAAATCTTAAGAAAGCTTTCGTTTAGGTATTCAGTGATGTGCTCTATGAAGATTGTGTCAATATTATCTTTGACGGGTCTAGTTTCTCTGATTTTACTATATAAATGTCATTTTTGACAATTACACTTTGAAAGTGTCAAATTCGTGTCGCCAAAATGAAGAATCTCCCAATTGAGATTTGCGGTCAGCGTGTCCCCATCACTTTCCAAAAAGCAAGGGGACGTCTTCTCGGCACCGGGACCAATGGTCCGGGGCCACTAAGGGGGGGCCAGGGACCATTGGTGCCGGACCACCTCAAATTTTTCCCCGTCTGCGTAGACTTTTTCTAACAACTCAACCGCGTCAGACTCCGTCATTACCGCGAAGAAGTACGAGAAGCCACTCAGCTCCTTCTACCTTCTTTCTCTCGCCCTTCCGTCACAACCCCTCATATATGGTCAAACCACACTCCTCCTTTCTTCTTCGTAGTCTTCTTCATCTCCGCACTTCTATTACATACATTTCCTACGTTCTTCCAATCACAACCTTCAAGCTTTTCCAAGCGGTGATCTTAAACCCAGAAAAGGGAAACAAAAAAGAAGGAAGAAGATGAGGCGAGCCTTGGTAGTCACTAAAATATCCGCAGAGAACATACGGCTCAACAAAAAGCCAGTGAAGAACACGGTCGTGGCAGTCCGAGTGGAGCCCGGCCACGAATGCTCGACCAAGCCGGCGCTGGACAAAGGAACAAGCCCTGATTGGAAGGAGAATCTCGTCGTTGACTTGCCGCTACATGCGGGCTTCATTACCGTGGAAGTGAAGTGCAAGAGCTCGTCGGGTAACTACAAGCTCGTCGGCGGAGCGATGATACCGGTTTCGGACTTCGACGGGGATTTTGGCGCACCGAAGGGTCAAGTGCATTTTCTGAGTTATAGGTTGAGGGATTCTAATGGCGTGCGGACAGATGGCATCATTAACATTTCGGCAAAAATGGCTGCGCCGGCAGCGACGCACACGTATGAGGTCCCACAACCGGAGATAGGATTGCCGGTCAGCGATCAGAGGAAGATGATGGTGGCCGGTGGATTGGTGACTGGTATCCCAGGTTGGTACGTCCACCCTTGTAGATGTTGAAGCCGGAGCTGATCAAACTAAGTCGACCTTTTACGTTAAGACTGTTTTCTCGAGCAAACATAACATTGTAAACACAAAAAGTGCAATTGATAACTTCTGTGGACCGATAAAATATAGGCATGGTAAACATCCTTCCTTTGAGGCCGGCGAAATTGTTTCTGAAACGCGAGATTTTTTATATTTTGTTTTTACTTTTCTTGTGTGGTCACTTTTGGCTCTCAGCTTACCTGTCCTTCTTCGCAGCTATGATAGAGACAGCAGAGATAAAAGGCTCTGGATTTTATTTGAACACCGATATAAATCCGTAGCGACAACGGTTGGGAAGCTACTTTTAACTTAAACTTTAAATGCTACTCTTAAACTTGGGTTCAAAGCATTGAAGTCGAGAATGCGCGTTATCCAAGTCGACCATTTGCATCTGGTCACTTAACGGAAGTGAGAGTTGTCTCGAAGCAATTGCCTACGTAGGTTGAACAAATCAAAGCCACTGATTACATGAGTCTCACTTGTGATACAGATTAATCTCACGAGTATCAATGATTCATATTGTTTGTGGTCTATGGATCCATGTTCATTTAAGTACTTTTTTCTTTAAGAGATAATTTCAACACAATAAGGTTACAGTTAAAATGTATATATTTCAAGCATACATGATAAAAGGGCTAAAATTTTCTTTTGGTTTAGCTATGGGGAGACGTAAAGACGTTTCCCCATGAATCATTGGATGAAAGTGGGTTTGCTAAAAGCAAAAGGCGCTTAGATATTTGATTTTAGCGTATATATTGTAAAGCAACTTAGAAGTCACAAATAAGAAAAAGAAAAGGAGGTTAGACAACTGGGCAACCAGAGGTAGAGAAGGTAGAAATATCGGGCAAGCTTTGATGGGGACCGGAGGTGACAATCGACGGCGACCAGACCAACCCTCACCAAGCAAGCGGCACCTCTCGTCGAAGCTCAGTGAAAGCATTAGGCGATGAATCTACCTCAGGTGTAGCCCACAATTGAGGTTGCCACCCTGGGTGAGGGCTACTGAGGTTGAGAAACCCCACGCAACAAGCCGACGGAGTCATGTGATCTTAGGTGAGGCAACCCTGAGGTTACACAATCTTGAGATTCCCAGATATAGTCTTTCAAAGGTCAAGCTTCCCAGATCAAACCCTTCGACCAAGATTGTGTGACCCTAGGCGATGTAATCCTAAGGTTGTGCAAGCCTACAGGTCGTAGAGGTCGCATGATCTTGGATGAGGCAACGCTAAGGTCACACAACCTTTGAGCCCAATTCGGACTCTGACATCGAAAGTGCCTTGCAATAGGTCACTAAGGTCCGATGACTCTAAAGACGGGATGCCAATGGCGCATGACCTTAGGCAAACCCATGTTGGCGTTGGTCCAACTTCTTCGAGCCACCTCCATAGAGAAAATATTAGTTGGTCCAGGACCACCAATGCAGGGCCCACCCGCCGTGTGTCTCTCTTTGAGTGGTTCGAGACCACTATGACTGATGTTCCCCTACCACCTAATATTTTCTCAACTCTATGAAGTCTAGATTTGCAGGGAGATGATGAGTAGTCGCAAGGCCTAGAGTAAAATAGGAAAATATTAGTATGGGCAATTTCAGAAGAAAAAAGTACATTAACTTTGGAAGTTGTTTCTCAAGAATCCTAAAAATCCAGATAAGTCCCCGCCTACCTTGGGTCCTGCCTTGAATTTTCAATTTTGGCAATACTAGCATACTCTCCAAAAACTGAGAATGCCTAAATTTTCTCGGGAAAAAGGCCGAATCAAGTGCGCCATAAATATTAGTGTATGTGAATTAGAACATGACAAATTCTATGTTTTCAAGGTCAGAGTGTAAATAATTCCATACTTTGCTATCTACTCGTATGCAGGACAATTGCCAAATACATCATAAACTTTTTACTACTTTGCCGATTCAGTCATAAACCTTTTTTTATGCCAAATAAGTCATAAACCTTTTGTAATTTTACCGGTTAAGTCCTTCCGGTGGATTTTGGTAGGAAAATGCCTACGTGGCGATGACGTGTCGCGCTGGACCTCGCTGGTGATGGCGTGGCGACGACTGGACCCAAATTTTTTTTCTTTTTTTCCTCGTTGGAGCTCACCGGCCAAGTAATTTTTTTTATAGAAAAAAACAAGGAAAAAAAAAGAAAAAATTTTTGGGTCCGGTCGTCGCCACGTCGTCACCGGCGAGGTTCGGTGCGCCACGTCACTGTCACGTGGCCATTTTTCGGCCAAAATCCGCCGGAAAGACTTAACTGGTAAAATTGTAAAAGGTTTAGGATTTATTTAACATAAAAAAGGTTTAGGACTGAATCGATAAAGTAGCAAAAAGTTTAGGATTTATTCAACTCCTCTCGGGCATTGATTGTTGGAGTTACTGTTCACGAGATTCATCGTGCAATGCGTTAAGAGTAATAAAACGAAGATGAACAATGGCAAGACGATGGCGACATCTTTTCTGGGCCACGTCGAAAGCAATGCATTGGTGGGTTGACTTTAAAGGCCGTCGTTCTTTAGCAGCCCCCTCCCTTTAGCTGTGTCCTGTCTTCTCCTATGACAGCACCATCAGATCAACATACTCGAGAGATGTCATGAATAATATATTGGGTCATCATTCTCGTGTAACATCCCAACACCCGCGCGGACGACTTAAAAAGTTTCCGGATGCCCACCAAGCGACGACCTTTCCCATTATCATTAGTCAATCTGAAGAACATCTCATCGGCGATTGACAGGTCCCACATGTGTTTTTTTACCAGATGCTTTAAATTTGTCGATTCTCGGGCGGATTTGTGATATATAATTTTGTCTGACTCGTTACTTTTTTTATGCACAAAAAGCGAATCGCACTACTTCAAAAGCACTCAAAACTTTAATGAAATTCGTAACCAAACTCTAAGAAATCAATCCTTTCACAACAGACTTTGAACTCTGCAGAAAATTAACATGAAGGACCTCTTTAAGTTCATCAAGGATGCAATTGGTATCGGCGAGGTTCCGATAAGGAAGAAGCTCATTGATGACCGCAGACTGTATATGGTCTTTAGGAATCCAGAAAATATCTTCTCGGTGTCGCTCTTTGCCTTCTCCTTTATCATCTGGTCGAGCCTGAGTGCAAAAGCTTGTCCAGCTGGCCGATCACCTGAACCTGGAATCGGCCGGTCAAGGGAACGAGGATGCAATGGACTGGTTCGGAGGGAAGTGGAAGAGGAAGTGAAATGGACGTGGTGGCAGCGCTAAGAGATGTCTCGAAGGAGAAGGTGACGCCATGGATGGTTCTCTTCTCAATCTCGGTTCTTCTCACTCTCGAAGCTCCATGTCCGAAGACAGTCAAATTCGCAATGCAAAAGTGAGGACAA
This sequence comes from Melaleuca alternifolia, assembly GCA_019926035.1. Lineage (NCBI taxonomy): Eukaryota > Viridiplantae > Streptophyta > Magnoliopsida > Myrtales > Myrtaceae > Melaleuca > Melaleuca alternifolia. Next base: position 1,289,197 of record JAGKPW010000366.1, read on the forward strand.
ACCGAGCAGGAGATCCGTCGTCGTTTAGGCAAAATAAGCCGTACGGCGTTCTTTTCCTCTTTGATTTCTCCTTCTTCACGACCATCTCTTTCTTACTCTCTTCGAATCCGACTGCTAAGATTGGTTTTAGGAAAATTAGATTCTAATCGTAGTTCAAGAGCATATGGAGATTCATATGCTATTTTAGATATATAACACAACCTTCTACCACAATCCCATCATTTCATCAATAAAATGAGATCATATATAATTTTCACTTTTATAGTCAATTTATTTTATTTGTCATGGCAAAAGTTCACGGATATTTCTTTTCATTTTTCGACTCTCTTTGCCCAATGGGAAGCTCTGCTGATGACAGAAGAGCTAGTCAGTATTGGCCCAGTTGAAGTCTACTAAGCTAACTAGGCGACAGTGATCAACTGAGTCAAGATTTGTCTCTGTGCAAAGCTAGCATCTAGGGGCAGGATGATCAATACCTTATATAGGATTGGATGGGAAACGTTGAGATTAAAAGATTCAGTAGACCCTTTCGATTATAATGTAAATCAGAAAAATTTACTAAACAGTACATAATATACTTGCTTGTGAATTATATTCTAATGCAACGCAATAAAGGGGATTTCTCTCCTTGTAACCGGACAAAATAATGCCTCGAATTGTATTACATAACCAATATACATGTAATCATATTTCTTAAAAACTACGTGTTACTGTTATAGTTTATTTAATTATTCATTGGATATATGTAAATATTCTCATTTAGACAAATTATGTTCTCTTAAGAAAATAATCATGCACAAGCTAGAATTCAAGGAAAGTGAATCCTAAATGATGGGAACCCTAACTCTTTATGCAATTGTATAAATCATTACACTTTACACATCGAGGATCATTGGCAAGGATAACGCACAATTTTGCGACAAAACATGTCTATCTTTTTTAATAGTAAATCCATGCTTCATCCTTCAAGGTCTATACAGATCAATATTGGTAACCTAGGAATCATAAAAAGTGTCGAAAAGTCATATACCTATTGCATTCATCCTAATTTAGTCGTGAACCTTCTAAATGTGCCAATATAATCTTAAACCTTTTTATTTAGTGCCGATACAATTAAGGGGGATCAGTTTCTTCCCTGGAATCGGGAACCGGACCGACGGTAGCGGTCCTCGATGTTTAAGACCGGAGACTGGACCAACTAAACCTAGGACCGGATCGGACCAACCAATCTGATCCGGTTTTTGGGCAGTCCAATGGGACCGGGATCGAGAAATTCACTACCATTAATCTTTGGCCATAGCCCTACACACGCACGCATTTTAAATCATGAATAACATGATTCACCATTTATCAACACCAAACACCGATTCACTGCCATTAACCTCCAACAGCATCCTTGTTTACACACATATTTAAACCATGAATAAAACGACTTACCGTCTATTAACACCAATCACCAATTCACTGTTGTTAATCTCTAGCCACCATCCATCACATAATCCACCATAAAACTACCATACCAAAACTTCAACTTATGAACACATCATTCTCAGCCACTAAGAACCTTCACCATTCATCACCATAAAAGGAAACGAGCGATGAAGGACGAAAGTGGAGACGGAGTAGTCGCTGGTCTGGATGGAGGAATCGCTGGAGGAAAGAAAGAAAGTTGAAACGAAGTAAAAGAAAGAAAGAGAGAAGAATCTTTGAAGTATGAGATGAAAGGGGCTAGGCCAGTTCTTCTTTGGTCTAAGTGGTCTAGTTCGGTCCCACCTTCCCAAGAACTAGGAAACAGACCGCTCGAGAATAGGTTGCATTTTTTGGTACTGTGGACCGGATCACAAGTCTGAAGAATCGGACCAACTTGACCGGTCCGGACAGTTCCCGAGTTGGGCGGTCCATCATACTCACCCCTAGATATAGTCATTTCGGCTAATTTTGATCGGATAATGCTGACATGAACACTAGTTAGCTTACATGGCACCGGCTTACCTGGCACCATCGACGCTCATGTACACAAATTTTAATATTCTTTCGAATTTATTTATTTATTTTGCCTTTCTTCTTCCTTTTGTCAGTGATTGGCCATGCTTGGGCGGGCTGGCCTCACCGGGGAAATAGTCGTCGTCGCCCGTCATGGGCAAGGCCCAGTCAAGTTAGGGCAAGCCTTGCTAGATGTGATCAAGCCAAGCCTCACCCAAGCTAGGGTGGCCTCGTGGAGTGTCACCAAGGTGAAGGCAATAGTTGGCGAGGCCACTCTAGTCTATGCAAGGGTCAAACTTGCCAGATCTAGTGAGGTGAGCTCTTGCTAGGGCTTGTCAAGTAAGGATCGAGCAAGCCTTGGCAAAAGGAAGAAGGAAGGTAAAAGAAGAAAAAGAGAGAGGAAAATAATGAAAATAATAAAATTGTTCATGTCGGTGCAGATAGTGCCCACTCAGCGACAGTAGTGCTGCTACATTGATCGGCTACCGCATCAGTAACAGCTAGCTAAAACTAGACAGAATGATTGTTAGGAATAATTTGATACTAATGTAATAGGATTAGGATTTTTCTTACACTCGTCCTTATGGTAATTGTATTATGATCATGCTCGTATACTCTTTTTGTGAACTTAATGAGTTTCGAATGAGACTTTTAGATTATTAACTCTAATCCTCTTGATACCAGACAAAGTAGTTCCATTGTCAAGCAATCATAAATCATCCTCACCTTCCGTCGAAACTATTTTCCACATCTATCATCTTGTGCTTAAAAAAAAGAGTGCCCTCAAAACCTATGATATATACTAACTTAAAGACTCGGGTCACGACTTGATGATCAAAGCGGGAGAAAGCATGTCCAGACCGTATCAAACTTGTTGCGAGTGAAATTAATTATTTTAAGTTACGTCAACTCGTGAATGTGACGTCTTAGATCGCATCGAAGACGACTTGCAAAGTGACTTCAAGAGCCGTACTGAAATTGTCTGCTGCTGTGTGCTGTACGAAATTTGTCTGATAAGAATGCAACGACGGCCCAGGAACAGCAACTTCGCCAGCATTTGCCTCTCGCGACTTGTTAGTCGCCCGAAAAAGAATAATCAGAATCCAGATCATCTCTTCTCTTCTGTCTGGGAGACAGAGAATAGTCCACAGGAGGGGATGATGTCGAATACATATGCGTCGTGCTCAGTCGCAGAAAACTGGGAAATTAAAGAACGTAATCACAGTGACGAGATCGACGTACCCCTTACTTTCAAGGCTGCAGATATTATAAATTTGCGACTTTTGCGTCGACATACGGTCGTCGGTTATTTACTCGGCGGAAGTCTTGCCATTTGTTTTCTTCGTGTTCGTCATGCAGATGACGCCACTGACACTACATACAACGTGCCTTGATCATGTGTGGTGTACTGTTGGCGATTTGACCTACAACGACGATTTTCGGATCAAGACCTCAAATTATCTTCTGGTCAACAAAAAGAACCCATCGCTAAAAGAGAAAAAACAATGGCACTACTTTTTCTTTTTCTTTTTCTTTTGGCGTAAAAAGAGGAAGCAAGTGGGGGCTGATCACCTCGAGCTTTAGTCTTCTCTTTTAACATTTTGTTCCTTTGCGCAGTCAATCGCACCAAAAACTTCAAAGTTTTTAGTCAATACGACTTAGCATATGTATCGAGGTGGAGTCAAGCCTTCCATCCTCATGGTACTTCTCATTCTTTTTTCCACATTGATAGCACCGATGCTTTGCTAGATCCTCTTAAATGGTTATTTTGTTTCGTGAAGGTTATATTTACATTTCGATATGTGGACACGTTTTCTATCAATTCAACTTCTAGGATATTACACATTAGCAATATCAGAAAGACTAAATTGATTATTTCGAAAATGAAAAACGAGACAAATAGTGCCAAGATTTTAATCGAATATGTGCAATGTCATCATTGAACTTTTATTTTATTCAATTTAATTCCTAAACTATCGATGAATGTTCAATAACATTCTTTCGTTTGCTCAAGTGACAAATCAAACTTTATTTGATGATTTGAGTTATTATATGCTAAGCTAGAGTTTAAAAAAATGGTGAGTCAACGTGTCCATCTTTTGATGTATCTATTTTGGAAAAGGAAAATCATTTGGCAATTAACATGTCCATCATTATTTAATGATGTAGATTATTATATCATGATTTTATATGAATATCTTAATTGGATAATTTATGTGTGTTTTTTTTTGCAAATCCATGTTCATACTTAATATATTGAAAGCCATATTAGCATATTTCGTTAACTTGAATTAACATAGGAACGATATTGAACATTTTCATATAATTTAAGTATTGAACTGAACTCTTATTAATATTTCGATGATCGCATTGAATAAGTTAAATGTTTAAGGACGAAATTGCTTATGAGATTAAAGTTCAAAAATCATTTGTGTCTTTATCCCGAATCAATGGTACATGTCATAAATTCTAAGATACCCATCATTAAGTTAGTTTGGCTTTTGACAATGCTAAAGGAGGTCAACTCCAAGAGTCTATGTTATTAAATAAAGAATGTGCAACTCTCTAACCAATGCTGCGATTCTATCATATGTTCTCTTTGTTAACATCCAAAATAAAATGGTAGGGTCATCCATGGATGGGATCCAACGTAAGCTAGACGAGCAAAACGTTTAGGCCACGATTCGCATTTAACGTTAAAGCTACAATGGACATTGTCAGCCAATAGAGAAGAGACTAATGACGAATAATTAATACTGCAAACACGATGATACATGGTTCTTTGTTGAAAGGTCGTTGTTTGCATCTAGTTTAGTGCACAAATGAGCTGCATGTCCTCGGACCCTTAAATCAGATGTACCCATCGAATTAATACTTGAATGTGCACGCATCGGTTCATGTAACAATTGTTACGTATTTTTGTTCCGTCTCCCACACCCCTCTCCCCCAAAAAGAAAAAAACCAAATCAAAGGAAAATACATCATGGACAAGGCAAATCAGTGATCTTCAAATAGGTAGGTTATAGTCATGTTATGTAGCTTAATTGTTCTAAGTGCCTCGTCAATTTGGACTCCCATCTGAACAACTAAATCATTGCGTCTCTCCTGCTTGCAGAAATTGTGCACCTAATACAAAGGATAAGCATTTACATATTTGGATAGAAAACGGCACTTTATTTAGGCTCCGTTCGTTTCATGGAAAATATTCTTCCGGAAAATATTTTCTGGAAATTGTGGTGTTCGGGGGTAGAAAATAACTTACTAAGGAAAATATTTTCCAATCAAGGAAAACTATCCTTCTAAAAACAAGGAAAATGTTTTCCTCTCTCAAAAAAAGGAAAACATTTTCCAGCCCTTGATATGTGCTCTTAACAACCTCATTCTCTCCCTTTTTTCTCTCCTCTCCCCTCTCTTTCCCCTCCCCCAACCGAACTCCTCTCTATCCCTCTCCATTTTCCTCACATTTCTCTCTCTTCCCCTTTCTTTTCCCTCTCCAATATTTTATCTACCGAACATCAAAAAATATTTTCCGGCTCATTTTTAAGTTTCAAGCGAACAACGGAAAATATTGCCATTTTCCGGGAAAATGACTTCCCGGAAAATATTTTCTGAAGATGTTGTATTTTCCGCGAAACGAACGGAGCCTTAAACATTTCACCTGGTTTTCATAATTATTATTCAAATAAAGCAAAGCATCCACTTATAGCTTTAGCCAGCTAATTTGCATTATCTTGTCTTCACTGGTCCACACAATTTGAATATTCTACACATTTTCGAATTGATTGTTTAAAGAATAGAGAGATTTCCATGCTAGTGGTCCGAGGCACAAGCAAGTGACTCACGACTATAAAGCCAATCACTTTCCCGGAAACTTCATAGCCATTAATATCGCTTCCTGATTTCGAAAACTTCCAGGACGTGGAACTACTGCAATCCTTAACCGCGGTTAAGGATATCTACCACTTTAGGAAAATCTGAACACCTAATTTAAGTAATTATTGAAGTGTCAACCTTATAGGGGGTTTCCAAGAAATTGCAAGAATTATCTTATTATATTCAAAGAGTTATCAAAATTAGAATTTCGAGACGATTTCAAAGAAACTATCTAAATATACAGTTTTACGATATCTCATATCACGATAATTATAGACACAAAAAGGTAAGGACTATTAAGGTGGTTTCAAAGAAACTGCAAAGGCTCCATAAGATTTGATCATATTTCTGTGTATATATTCTAGTCCGAGTCTTTCTGAGGTACTAATCTTCTCATCTCGATAAAACAAGAATCGTTCGATCGTCTCCTATTCCGTTCTATAGAAGCTCACCTACCAGCTTTGATGAAAACGTCAGACATGGCGAACACTCAGAATCGCCGCTTGGAAGTCACCGTCATCTCCGGCGAAGACCTCCGCATCAACGACAGGCCCATCAAGAACAACGCCTTCGTCACCGTCAAGGCTGACTCTCGCGGCTTGCCATCAATGCACGACTCAACGAAACCTGACATGCGAGGCAAGAGTTACCCGTACTGGGGCGAGAAGCTCCACGTGCGCCTGCCCGCAGGCTCGAGCCACGTTGTCGTCGAGGTCTGCCGGAGGAGCTCCTCAGTCGAGGACGAGCTTGTCGGGACGGCGCAGATTCCTGTGTCGGACTTCCTCGGAGGCTGCACGCCAGAGGATTACCTGCATTTTTTGAGTTACAGGCTGAAAGATGCCAGAGGCCTGCGCAACGGGATCATCAATATCTCGGTGAGGGTCGTCGCATCGTCATATAAGGAGACCCCGTCGTCTTCATCGTCGTCAGTGCCAGAGCTCAGGATTCCGGTGGATCGAGAGAAGAACAGCGGGACGGTGACCGGAGTGCCGGTTTGGTATCCCAATCGATGCAAATCTTGAGAGGCCCACGTTTCCAAATTCAATTTTCAAGAGGAGAAGAATATATCAAGATGGATGAGTTTGGGATAATGTAGTCTGTCGGTTACGCTTTGGTTTTGGTCACGAGAGGGACCGTCGTCTTGGTGTGGCGTCAAGCTTGCAAGTGCGCATAATGATTCCTCAGACTCAGTACTTGATGTTTTCCGTCCCTGTTTAACCGGTTCGAACTGGTAGAGGGTGAATCTCCAATAAGAGATTTTGTTTTTGCGCAGCCAAGTTGAGGCATTCTTGTATCGGCCGCAAAGAAAATCACGAAATACTTTCTCATCCAAACATCTCTCACTCTCTATCTTCCGAGGCAACCCTAATTTGTGCCTTCTCATCTCAAAATCTTGTCAAAATATTTCACCAGAGTGCATTTTGTTTATTAAGATCCACAAACAGCATAACATAAAACTGTTGCCATATCCCGTAAATCTCTACCCATGAATAATTTGGTTTAGATATTGCTCATGCTACAAGTATATCATCCCCCTTCTTTAAATGTTCCCCAGACATTTAAAACTTTATTTTCTGGTAGGAACGAACCCAGCAAAAACCCACTATGATACATTTGGCAAAAAAAAAAATGTGATATCAAAAATCTTAAATTTGGGATAATGCATACATGACACATTTACTCCAAATGTTTCTTGCGACATAAAAAATCTCAAACATGTACCGTATGACACATCTATTTCAAACTTATACTTTCACGATATCTGTAATGTATTATACAAGTACAATTTTAGGATTTTAGATGTTACAAAAAAATTAAGGTAAATGTGCTATAGCGGTGCAAGTTTGTAGTAAAAGTATCATACGAGTATAAATTTAGGATTTTATGTGTAATAAAAAGAAGTTTGCTCACAATAAGTATAATTTATTTATTTTTTGTGGTCCCCCCCCCCCTCCCCTTCTCATATGCCTATATCTCTGCTTTTTTCTAGTAAAAAAAGAAAGTACTTTGTGGAAAAATTTTGCCTCATAAACTGGCCGATCGCCCACAGAATGTAGACTCGGTCAATTACGACTAGTACTTCGAGGCATTCCTTCGAACTCAGAGGGACAAAATACAACCTGTTAGGCAAAATTACTTGTCAAGCCCAAAAACAAAGAGCTTGATGTAAAAAGTTCTGCACAGCTCGCGCGTTTTGACTTTAGATTCAGTTCAGTACAAAAAAAAAAAGTAGCTAAGAGGGATGAATGTAGAAATCTTTTGGTCCGCCAGTCACGTCTTGGTTTTGGTCATCAATCGAGATCATCTTTTTGGCTTCACGCGATAGGATAGTTCCCTTTGTTGGTTGGTTCAGGTAGGTAGCGAGGATTTTCAATACGAGGTTGCTTTTGCGTAGTTGAGTTTAACTACTCTTATTTTGGCCAAACAAGAAAGAAAATCACGAACATAGGCTCAGCCAATTACAAGCATACTACTGGTCAAATAAAATAAAGAACATTGTTTCGTAAAAATGAAACAAATAAGATTGATTTCACAATCGGTCTGGATTGGAGTTCGAATTTGTACATTCTGAACCGGTCATGAAGATCCTAGATACCACTACCAACCTTTTTCCATTAACTTGAAATGATAACTCTATTTAAGTCTTCTCTTTCTTAGTGGTCCTTTATGTTATAATGCACGTTAGGTGATTTGTCCTTAATAATATTTTCTTAATGTAGTGGAACTATGTGCATCAATGTGTCATACTTATTTCATAAATCGAATAAGCTATGAGTCAAAACTCAATTAAATAGGCCAGATAATATAAGATTGTTCTCCTTAATATCCCAGATGACTGAAGCAGTTTTATGTTTATAATCTCATATATGAGTCATTTTCTTAAAACAGTTAGGCATGGTCATTCACATAATTCTTTTCCGCCTTTCTTTATAAGCGTCTTGATATTAAGATTGCTTCCATCTCAAAAAGCAAAAGTGTGGGAATCTAAGATCTCGATGAGGCTTAGAAAAAGCATTTGATCGTGAATCAGAATAACATTTTGCAATGCCATATATGAACTCAGTCCCTTTACATGCGATCCATTACGTTCTATGTCAGCCCTCATTAGGACTATAAAAATCAAAACAACAGGTTTTATTGGGCGTTGCACCTATATATTCTCAATTTAATTTCCTAAGATACTCTCAATTCACTACAAAATAACCTGATTTTAGCTACGGTTAATTAGCGATGGCAAATAACCCGTCGCCAATTAGCAACAAATTTAACGACCTTCGTCGCTAATTTGTGACGAAGCGAAGAATATCGTCACTAATAGCGACGATTTTCAGTCCGTCGCTATTTCCGACGAACGTTGCGACGACAACAGCTTCAGCGTCGCAAAATAGCAACAAATTAACTTGTTCGTAACAAAATTCGTAGCCAATTTGCTACGACCGCATAAGGTCATTGCTAAAGCGCTACAAAATTTGCTACTATAAACAAGACGTGGCTAATTAGCGACAAGTATTACACGTCGTCGCTAATTTGCGACAATTGCTGCGGTGCGTGACTAATACAGTCGTAAATTTGCGACGAAAACGATAATTTGTCGCTAATTAGCCACGTCTTTTGCGACGGCTAAATATTCCATCTCAATTTTCCGATGGAAAAACATTCCGTTGCAAAAATAGTCGCAAATCAGCAACCAATAATTGTTTCATCGCAAAATGGGTCGCTAATTTGCTATGGCTTAGTATTTCGTCGCAAAATGCATCAATAATTTGCTACGGGTAAGTAAGCCGTTGCTAAGTTTGTCGCTAATCTACATTTATAACCCTAGCAGCTCGCTCGCAGATCCAATCTTTGTATCTTCCCGACAGTTTCCTTCCTTCCTCTGCCGCTACCCAAAAACCCTAAAGAAGAAGGTATGTGCATTTCTCTTTTAAGTGCTTGTTACTTTGTCTTCCTACAGTAGCTACGTAAGATTATTTCTCATAAATGGGGTTGCTTGTTCTTGGTATGCGATTTTGTGGGTTGAATCGTTTTTTGCCAACGGCGAGGTTGAGCTACGACGTATATATGTACTCGATTCCGTTCGATCTCCCCCATATGGCAGGCCACTCGCGATTTCTATCAGCGGCCAATTCTGGCGTCGAGTTCCTCCCCTTGTTAGATTTGCATAATCTAGTTCAGCATTCATGGCCGGTGATAATTATTTTATTTGAGTATTCGATAAAACGGTACAAAATATAACAAATAACAGTAATTTTCTTATGAGGAAATTGTAAGTAGTTAATATTGTTTTACTTCGTGTTTTCATTTGATCGCATCATAAAATATATATATGTCACGATAAGTAGTTAATTTTCTTATTATTATACTCTTTCATTATATATTAATTTCCGTACAGATACAATGCAAAGAGAGAGAGAGATCTTGGATGTATAATAAAAACTTACCTAATCGAGCTGGATTGACCGAGGAATATCGTGTTGGTGTGGAACTGTTTTTGGACTTTGCTAGTAGTAAAGTTGAGTTCATGGATGAAAATATGTTAAGATGTCCGTGCAGACATGGCAATAATGGAAATTTTTTTCCCATAAATAAAGTTGGTGAGCACCTTTGTAGATTTGGTTTTACCCCGAACTATTATAATTGGACTTGCCATGGTGAACCATTTATAGAAGAATTACCTGATGGAAGAAGTGGTCAGTTTCTGACCAAGGAACAATGTACCTATGATCCACAATTGAATCCATACCAGATCATGGTTATGAATGCAGCAAATCAGAATTACGTATGGGAATCTAACCATGCGAGTTCTAGTTTTACTCCTACACTTGAAGAAGGGGGTTCAAGTCATGTCGCACACTTGCATGACCAGGGAGGAAGACGATTTGATGATAATGTTTGTAGTCAATTTCAAGAAGTGTTGAGTGCAGCTGATGAACCTTTTATGGGCTAGTTGTGATAACCACACTAAGTTATCCGTGACGGCAAGAATGTTAAATATAAAGGCAGAGCATAATGTGTCGGAGAATTGTTTCAACTCATTTGTTGATTTAATGCGAGAGACCTTGCCTCGTGATAATATCATGCCTAGTGATTTTTATGATATGAAGAAGCTTGTACATAACTTAGGTCTTCCATTTGTGAGGATTGATGTATGTAGCAGCGGTTGTATGTTATATTGGAAAGATGATAAAAATACAGAATATTGCAAATTTTGCAACGAACCGAGGTACAAGGTTAACAGGAGGTCTGGTCGTAATCAGAAACGAAGACCATGCAAGCAACTGTTTCATTTGCCAATAATCCCTAGGTTGCAAAGGCTTTATGCGTCATCAATCACTGCTGAGCACATGACTTGGCATGCAAATCATTAACCAGAAGAAGATATCATGTCTCATCCTTCCGATGCCGCCGCATGTAAGCATTTTGATAAAACATACCCTGAGTTTGCGATGGAGCCTCGCAACATCAGGCTAGGTCTATGTGCCGATGGATTTGCCCCATTTGGAAAAACAGGGAAAAGTTATTCATGTTGGTCAATTATATTAACTCCGTACAATCTTCCACCTGGTATGTGCATGAAGACACCTTACATGTTTTTGACATTGATTGTGCCTAGTCCACAAAATCTAAAAAAGTTGATAGATGTTTATATGCAACCATTGATAGAAGAGTTACAATTACTATGGAATGAAGGTATCATTACGTGTGATGTTTGTACTGATCAAAGATTTGTAATGAAGGCTGCCCTTCTTTGGACGATAAATGACTTCCCAGCGTATGAAATGTTATCTGGGTAGAGCACAGCTGGGCTTTTAGGATATCCAATATGTATGGAGAGATCAAAGTCCTTCCGATTAAAACATGGTAAGAATGCGAGCTACTTTGATTGTCACAGACAATTTTTGCCTATGAATCATACATTCCGAAGGAATAAGAAAGAGTTCGTACAAAATAAAATCGATGTAACACATCCACCATTGAGGTTGACCGGTGATGAAATTTGGGAGCGAGTGCAATACTTTCCAACTGTTGTTGAAAACCCTCATGGCACAACTTATGCATATGGAAGTACGCATAAATGAACTAAACACAGTATACTTTGGGATCTACTATACTGGAAGGCCCATCTTATTCATCATAATCTTGACGTCATGCACATAGAGAAGAATATTTTCGATAATGTCATCAATACGGTGATGGATGTTACTGGAAAAACAGAAGATAACTTGAATGCAAGGAAAGACATGAGAGATATTTGTAATCGGCCAACACTGCATGTTGATGCTTCTAGCAGATGACCAAAATCGAAAGCTGTTTATACCATGAATAAGGAGCAGAGACGCGTTGTTTGTCAATGTTGAAATCTGTGCGCTTCCCTGATGGATATGCTTCAAACCTTGGGAGGTGTGTCGATATGAATGAATGTAAACTTACCGGTTTGAAGAGTCATGATTGTCACATCTTGATGGAGCGACTGCTCCCCATAGCGACGAAAGAAATTCTACCACACTTTGTCTGGGGCGCCATTACAGATTTAAGTAACTTTTTACGTGATATTTGCTCGACAATCTTAAAAGCATCACACATGAAGAAGCTTGAGAGAGATATTCCAATTATCCTTTGCAACTTAGAAAAGATATTTCCTCCTTCATTTTTTGATTCAATGGAGCATCTTTTAGTTCACTTGCCTTATGAGGCCAAAGTTGCCGGTCCCGTACAATATCGATGGATGTACCCATTTGAGAGGTGAAATGATTTTTTTGTTTACTTGATTTGCACACTTACTGTAAGTAATAATTATTTATTCTGTTCTGACTTTGTCCTTTATTAATTTTTATTAGGTTCTTATTTCATTTGAAGAAGAAAATAAAGAACAAGGCATGCGTAGAAGTTTCAATTTGTAATGCATATATTGTGGAAGAAGTGACTACATTTGCATTATATTATTTTGAGCCACACGTGCAGTGCAAGAGGAGGAGAGCCGGACGAAACGATGAGGGCTCATTTGATCTCAATAGAAAGTCATTCTCTATTTTCAATTATCTTGGTCGACCAAGCGGCGTAAGCCGATATTGTTACTTAACTGGCGAAGAATGGCATGCAGCGCATACATACATTTTATCGAATTGTCCAGAAGTGGAGCCATATTTTGAGTAAGTGAACATGCCAAAATTAAATAAATATAAATATTTATACATATATTGCCATCGTTTCTAATTTTTCAGCTAACGTGTATATGGTTTTACACAACAGGATTTTCCGAAATTCAATTGCTGGACTGCCGCCAAATGAGATTGATAGTGTGATAAATCAATCTTTTGCATCATGGTTCAAATCATATGTAAGAAATCCATATAAGTTTGGGTTGCCACGTTTTTCAAATTACTAACATTTGACCAACTAAGTATAGTATGATTGACTTTGCATTTATCATCATTAATTAGGTTGAAATTAATAAGGATCAAGTTCCAGAGCACCATGTTCTATATCATCTGGCCATTGGTCCAAAATCCAGAGCACGTTGTTGGCCAGCATATTTCATCAACGGATATAATTTTCATATTCAAGACTACGGAATGGGGAAAACAACAATGAATAGTGGTCTGTGTGTGCAATCAGGCGATAATTCTAGTTTGAGCAGTGATTTTTATGGCTTGTTGGATGAAATCCTAGAGATAGAGTACCCTGGACCATCGTTAGGCATTGTGTTATTTAAGTGCACTTAGTTCGACCCCGTCAAAGGAATGAGGGTCCATCAGAAGTATAATTTGGTTGAAATAAATCACAAGAAAAAGTATATGAAGTATGAACCATTTGTCTTAGTACAACAAGCAATTCAAGTATATTATGCATCATATCCTAGTTTGAAACGGGACAAAGCTGATTGGTTGGCTGTATGTAAAATCAAAGCACGAAGAAAAATTGAAGAACATTGGAAGGATACAGCATATCCACAAGAGGAAGTCGGTAACACCCATGATACTGAGGAATATACCATTTCAAGTTTACGAGATCCATGTGGAGCATGATAGATGTTGATGCAACTGAAATTCGCGGGGCGAATTCACAAAGAGATGAATATGAACAATTTGATTCGGATGATGAAGATGATTATGAAGACGAAGATGATGTGACCGATGAAGACGAATATGATTTGACCGATGGAGACGGAGATGATTTGACCGATGAAGACGTACGTGATTCGGGACATGAAGAAGAAGATGAAGATTTTTGATACAGTATCATTAATTTGACGCACGTGTGTCGTGTTTTTTTGGTCACTCAGTTTGCATATGGTTTTTTGTTTATTACTGTTGTTATTATTGACTTGCAATTTGTTGTATCAATTTTGTGAAGTTGTAACAAGATATAACTTACTTATTTTTTTGACGCATAAATTAAATTAACCAGCATATTAGCGACGGATATAATATTAAAGACCGTCGCTAATTAGCGACGGCACCCGTCGCTAATTTGTCACAAATTAGCGACAACCAACCAACTCGTCGCAAATATTTGACAAGTTTAACGATGCAGTGGCAAATTAGCTACGCATACACACGCGCGTCACTATCTGACGACCGACCTACTGCTATAATGTCGCAAATTTTGCGACGACCACTATTGGTCTGTCGCAAACTAGCGACAAATGTACTAGCCTCGTAGCTAATTAGCGTCGGCGACAATTTGTGTCGTCGCTAAATTGTCGCGACGGAAAATAACAAACCGTCGCAAATTTACGACGGAGTTTCGGTCGTGGCTATTTTGCAACGGACGACAGAGTCTGTGGCAAACTAGCGACAAATGTACTCTCCCCGTAGCTAATTAGCGACGACGACAATTTGTGTCGTCGCTAAACTGATGATCTAAATCTACGTATCTAGGTCGTGACGGAAAACAACAAACCGTCGTGAATTTGCGATGGAGTTTCGGTCGTGGCTATTTTGGAACGGACGATAGAGTCTGTCGCAAACTAGCGACAAATGTACTCTCCCCGTAGCTAATTAGCGACGGCGACAATTTGTGTCGTCGCTAAACTGATGATCTAAATCTACGTATCTAGGTCGCGACGGAAAACAACAAACCGTCGCGAATTTGCTACGGAGTTTCGGTAGTGGCTATTTTGCGACGGACGACAGAGTCTGTCGCAAACTAGCGACAAATGTACTCTCCCCGTAGCTAATTAGCGACGACGACAATTTGTGTCGTCGCTAAACTGATGATCTAAATCTACGTATCTAGGTCGTGACAGAAAACAACAAACCGTCGTGAATTTGCGACGGAGTTTCGGTCGTGGCTATTTTGAGACGGACGACAGAGTCTGTCGCAAACTAGCGACAAATGTACTCTCCCCGTAGCTAATTAGCGACGGCGACAATTTGTGTCGTCGCTAAACTGATGATCTAAATCTATGTATCTAGGTCGCGACGGAAAACAACAAACCGTCGCGAATTTGCTACGGAGTTTCGGTCGTGGCTATTTTGCGACATAGGGTATTCGTCGCCAATTAGTGACAAGCTAGGGTTATTCATCGCTAGTTAGTGACGGTCTAGGGTTTGTTGTCGCTAACTATAATTACTGACGGCCTAGTGTTTGTCGTCGGTAATTGGTGACAGGCTAGGGTTTGTCGTCGCTAAGTAGTGACGGCCTAGGGTTTGTCATCAGTAATTAGTGACGGCCTAGGGTTTGTCGTCGCTTATTAGTGACGGCTTATGGTCTGTCGTCGCTAATTAGTGACGGCCTAGGATTTTGTTGTCGCTAATTAGCGACGGCCTAGGGTTTTGTCGTCGCAAATTAGTGACGATAACACTTTCTCCGTCGGTAATTTCCAACTTTATATCATCGATTTTCTCCTAATTAACCTATCTGCCTCTCATTCCGTCACGATCTCTCTCTCGATCAACCTCTCTTCCTCCTGGACACGCCTTCGTCGTCATCGTCTGCCACCCCCCCATAACGATCTGATATCTTCCCATCGAGTTCAATCACAGCATATCTGCCGGTTCAAGGGTGAAGGTGAGCCTTCGACTCTCCCCGTTTCCTCTTGGATGTTTTTGCTCTTGCCGGGTCGTGAATCCCCGCGTTTTGATTTGAGATATTAATAACAGTATGTTCGATACTTTGTTGCACTGATTATTTGTGGGGGGGGGGATGTTATCTTCGTATGTGTGCGATATTTCGTTGCTAGGGTTGAAGTGGCGTAGTTTTGGTGTTTCTTTCGATTGTTTTTTTTTGTTCTTCCTTTATTTTTTTTTGCGATGTAGGGGTAACAAGAGATTGATTAGCTGGCTGCTTATGAAACAGAGCAAGAGGTGGAACAATAATCCCTAGATGTTGGCCTGTTGTAGCTGAACAGTCACTATTGCTTCCTGAAAGCATATACAACTCATGCGTGGGTGATCAAGTGCAGGTGCGTAGACACTAATATGAAAGTTGAGTCTGTCATCTGGATTTCTATGTTTCTAGATCTAAGCTTGTCCTATCTCCGATGATTATTTATTCTTCTTATCACTACTGAAACAAAAATTGTTTTGGCAATGAACTATGAACTGCTAAGTTAGTAAACTCATCCTGCAAGTGGGCTTTCACAAAAATTTTGTAAAACTGCATCCCAGTATGAGGGTATAAACTACATGTCTCGATATAAAAGATTTAAGAGCGCTCGGTTTAACTTAATTGCAATCTATACGTGTGTGAGATGGATGGCTGTAGAATCTAACATTTTGGTTTAGCTGACAGCAAAGGCTGGTAAGAATCATCATGATAGTTGTCAGTCTTTTATCTTTATTTGCCTTCCATGCAATTCTGCCTCTCCTCGGTGCATAATCTTGGAGTATTTCATGCAAGTTTTTGGACAAAATTGTGGTGGGCACGAGGATGGGGTGTCATGAATTGGCATAATGATTGTCATTACTGTTGGATTATGTCATTGTCTCCTACGAGGCTTATGGCCTTTCAGATATTCTCGTGTAAGACAGCTGTGATATCTTGTTTTGGCAAGTTGATATCTTTTAGTCTTCAATGTTTGCAATTGCTGACATATAGAGCAGTAAGGACAAGAAAATGACATTAACCACATTAATAGTTTTGGTTGCAACTCAGAAGGTATTGAAGAAGCAACTCGATAGCGAAGAACATGGTAAGTTTAATTTGTCACTTGTCAGTTATGTGGTCATAACTACTCAGCATTTTTTTGTAATTAGAATTTATGAAGTTTACAAGCTTAACTCCTTTTTTTACTTGATGATTTTTAACAATAGATTGCATTGTCAATCTCAGCGTGTTTTTTAGTTAATATACGTGACTAATACCCTTTCGATTTGACAGTATACCAGAGGAGGTATTCGTCGTGGTCGTGCAATCCGACGTAGTGGTGGAGTTAGAATAGCATCCCCATCCCCATCCCCATCCCCTCCCTCCGTGCCGGGTCCGTCCCCAACGCTTTGGACTTCCCCCGGAGTTACAAATACCCCTGAAGGAGATGACCAACAAGCTGGACAGCATGTTCGGAGTGGCGTTTTCTCCTCAGAAACTCAATCACCAGAAAGTACTCCCATGGCATTCAATCTTTTACACAATATGTCTGGGCAGGTATATCAAAGGCGAACAGAAGGGCCAACTGTAGGAACACCTAGTACAACGGCACAAAGCAACAATGAGGGAGTCGAGGAAGGCCCCTCAGATGGGAGGAAGTTCATTGCACCATATTCCGATTCGTAAGTATTTTATAATTACTACAATACCGAAATTACTGAATGTTTTCACATAAGAAATATCAAGTAGCTAATTTGAGTTAGCTTTTTCTGTAGCTTCACAGATGCTACAACAGTTGTGACGGCTCTTAATAAGATAATCAACGATCATTGGAGGGGGCCATATACTACGTATAGCAATGCTCCCGAAGACGTAGGAAACTTGTGGTGGAGGGAGTTCCGGGTAAGTAGTGTTGAGACCTAATTACAAATTTGCTTTTAACAAATGGTGTTAATTCATTGTGGCTATGTTTTTTGATTGTTTGCAGAGGCGTTTTCGATGAGCAGACGAAGATGAGGTTGAAATTAGAAGAATTTTCAACAAAAAAGCCAGTGATCACATGAGAAATGTGATGAATAAAGCAAAGACAAGCCAAGCAAAGCCGGCTTGGATTTCAAGTGAAGTGTGGATGGATATGATGAGGGTTTGGGAGACTGATGAGCATAGACAAGCGAGTGAAAGGAATAAGCTAAATCGAGCATCGAGTTCAAGTGAAGGATCAGCCACCTATGCTGGGGGATCGATTAACATTGGGGAGCACAGTTGAAGAATGGTCAGTATTTTACAGCTTTCAATGATTTAATGGTAATGCAATATCTGATTCATGTCGTTCAAATTTTGTAGGCGAAAGAATTGGGGAGGGAACCAACATATTCACAAACATTTGAACGTGCCTTCATGAAAAAAGATAAGACGTATGTTAACAGTCGAGCAAGAGCTGTTAAGGTATGTTAACTTACCCAAAGTAGAGTTGATGTAAAATTGGATGAACTGTTTTATATTGATGGTATGTCATAGTTAAGTACATTCATGTAAGCCGGTCATCTTATGTTGCTGTTGTAGGAAAGATTTGATGAGCTTACTGCGGGGATTATGCCTACCGGTGGTGATGGTGATGGTGATGGTGCTGGGACGTCTGTTGGGTCAGTTGATGAGGCAGCTTTATGGGTGGAAGCATCGGGTGGGGTAAGACGAGGGAAAGTTTTTGGCATGGGCTCATTATCTAGGGAATGCACAAGAAAAGTTGCTGCATCGTCATCCTCCAGTGTATCTACTGGTTCAAGGAGGAGTCAGCCCGTTGTGGAAATGGAAAGAAAAATGAAACGCATGCAAGATGAGCTTGATAGAAAAGATAGAAAAATGTTGAATCTTGAGAGGACAATGGCTCAGGTATTGCAACACCTGGATATAGAAGTACTAGATGAGGATGTTGATGGACCACCTACTGGTCCTGACGATAATGAGGACGGTGATGAAGAGATGGCCGATGCAGAAAATGAATCGAGAGATGGGCTACCGACATCAGAGAGTCGACTACGATGAGGTATAATTATAAAACATAATATTTGTGATGTATGCAAGTTGCTGGTCCTGTGGATAGTTCTGATGATTTTAGTTACAGCCTAATTAAAAGAGATGGGATGGTTGTTTTCTGCAATGTTATGAGCTTGTATTCCCCCGAAGAAGCTTATGTCTGATTATTGCAATTGTATTCCCATGCAATGTTATTACTACAATGTTATAGATTACCCAAATTTTTTTATTTGCATGTTATGGAAGTAAACCCTTCGAAGAAGATGAAGTTGCGGGGCGCGACCATGCATTCTGTGGTTGCTGATGACTTCCCCAGGTATCACCCTATGCATGAATAACAGTTATGGTTTCCTTGTTCTTACAGCTTGTCCATGATGATTACGCAACCATATAGAGTAATTACATTGCAATTCTGCCATGAGATATATATTGAATGTTGTGCTTGGTTGGGTATTGTTGTGAAAAATCTTGTAATGCCTAGTTTTCCTCGCACGTGAGGGCCAGTCGTGGGCTAGTTTCTGGAAAATGGTGATGAACTTGGTTGATTTCGTGCCAAATGTAGGGTTTAAATAGCTTCTAACATTATCAAGATGTTGGCAGGCTACATCAATATGTACTTACCCCATTATCGTTACCGATACGCTGGAGAGACGTGGGCTGATAGTTTGGTTGAGGAAATTGCAGCATGGTTGCAGATATGGCTGATGATTAAAGCTGTCTACGGGATTTTTGTTGATGGCCGGTTGTAGTTTTTTTTTCAATTTTTGTTTGATATTGGTGCAACGGATGTTTTGGATTTAATTTAGTATAGTAACTTATGAAGACACAGTTACGGACTTAACTATTTCTGCATTTTGTAGTTCAATTTATTTAGTGCACGCTCTACAAAATATTCAGGGAAATTACAATGTATTGTGCAAATGTATGATATGTTCTATAAATATTTGTGGCCAGATGTATGAGATGTTGATTATATCTTGTGATTCATGTAGCCTAGTTCACAATTGTTCGACTGTTACCCGTGAAGTGATGCAGTGGATCACTACACGAACCAAATGTGCGAAATAAAACACGTACACATTGAACTTGAGGTAAGAAAAAGGTCACGGATAGCGACGAATTCACTATGTCTGTCGCTAATTTGTGACGGACTAACAGAGTGGCATCACTGAATAGCGACGATACAACATACGGCGTCGCCAATTAGAGACGGACATACACAGTACCGTAGCTAATCCGCGATAGACTTTGTAACGTTAGTCGCAAAATTAGCAACAAAATGACTAAGAGCCGTCGCTATTTAGCGACGGTTAAGCGTAGCCATAGCCAATTGGCGACGATGTAAATGTCGTCGCTAATTAGCGACTTTCAAATTAAGTTTCATCGCTAAATCAGCAACCGAAACACCAAGACCGTCGCTTAAAAGGGACGGAAATTACCAATAGTAGTTGCTAATTAGCGACGATTGTGTATTCAGTCCGTCGCCATTTTTCATGTCAATCCTTGCACAACTTAATGAAACTCGACGGGCTGGCGATGAATTTTGGCGATGACAAATATTTGTGGCTAATTTGCGACGAAATATGTGACGAACGTTTAGTGACAGCTTCAGTGACGAAATAAATCGTAGCTAATTAGCTACGACATTAGCGACGATAAGCAGATTGTCACTAATTAGCGACAAATTTTGTGACGACAGTTTAGCGACGGAGTACGCGACAAGCTACTGTGTCGTCGCTATATAGCGACGAAATCATTGTCAGCTGTCGCCAAAATTTAGCGACTAATCGGTAGCGACGAAGTTTACGTCGTCACGAAAGTCGTCGTAGATAATTTTAGCGATGACTTTTTCCATTTTTCTCGTCGCAAAATCCGTAGCTAAAATCATGTTTTTTTGTAGTGATTTTAAATCCGATATCTACTTTGGCCGGGCTTTCTTTCTTTCTTTCTTTTTTCTGTTAGAGATAATTAGGTTTTTTCAAAGACAATTTTTTTTATCATGATCACTAAATGCAAAAATGAAATAATTATTTCATAATCAGTCTAGATTGGAGTTCGAATTTGTACATTTTGAACCGGTCATGAAGATCCTAGATACCACTACCAAGCTTCCACTAACTTGAAATGATAATTCTATTGAAGTCTTCTCTTTCTCAATGGTATTTTATGTTATAATGCATTTTTGGTGACTTGTCCTTAATAATCTTTTCTTGATGTAGTGGAACTATGTGCATCAATGTGTCATGCTAATTTCATGAATCGGATATGCTGTGAGTCAGAACTCGATTAAATAAGTCAGATAATATGAGATTATTTTCCTTAATGTTTCGGATGATTGAAGCAGTTTTATGTTTATAAGCTCATATATGAGTCCTTTTCTTAAAACAGTTAGGCAAGTCATGGTCATTCACATAATTCTCTTCCGCCTTTCTTTGTGAGCGTCTTAATATTAAGATTGCTTTTATCTCAAAAAACAAAAGTGTGGGAATCTAAGATCTCAATGAGGCTTAGAAAAAGCATTTGATCGTGAATCAGAATAACATTTTGCAACGCCATATAATGCTTTTCTTTTTCAAGATCTTTTCGAGTCCTAATATGAACTCAGTCCCTCTACATCCGATACATCACGTTCTATGTCAGCCCTCGTTAGGACTATAAAAATAAAAAGATCAGGTTTTATTGGGCGTTGCATCTATATATTCTCAATTTAATTTCCTAAGATACTCTCAATTTTAAATCCGATATCTATTCTGCCCCGAGCTTTCTTTCTTTCTTTTTTTGTTAGAGATAATTAGGTCTTTTCAGAGACAATTTTTATATGGGACAAATCTGATAATTCTATTGATTTTATGTTTCTCTCAAGATTGCACATGTATATGCTTTTGATTTTACATATATTCATTGATATATATATATATATATATATATATGTGTGTGTGTGTTTGTGTGTTCATCTAATAAAATCTATAAAACTTCATGTAACCTTTTCTATACATATCAAAACATACTTAGAAATTCCTCAAATTAATTTTCTGCAGTATTATTAATAAAGCCTGTTTTTTAAGGCAAACCTAGTGCATGCCATAACTAAACCCATATCACCACTCAACAATGTTAACTTGTGTGCACCGGATCCTAATCGTCTGACATAACATTAGACGATCCGAGGGTGACACAGTAGGGGAGTTTGTTTAACATTAGACGATTTTTTGTTTTTTTTTATTGGGCGGTGGGGGGGGGGGGGGGGGGGGGGGGGGAGGGAAAAGGACCGCCTGCAGACGATCCTTTTCCGTGTGCACCATTTGCATCTGACCAAGCGCACAGTGGTAATTTTGCAACTTCCGTTTTTCACAAAAGTATTTTCCGACATGGCAAAGACATGCTTTTTTACAATGACTTTCATTTAGCAAAGCTTGGTTTGTTGTAGCTATGCCAACCATCTCGATGTCGTTTATTCAGTTATTATTTCAGCAGCAAAGTCAGCGGTAAAGGACGACACATTTCGATGATCAACTTTGTTGTTGGAGCCGAAAAACACGCACCCTTTTGCGATCGACTTTGTTGCCGAAATATTAACCAAACAAACACGGTTAATACAGCTAGCATGGTTACAGCAAGTGGAATAAACCAAACTTTTGCTAATCGAAAGTCATTGTACGAAGTCTTCACAGCGTCGAAAAATTCCTTCGTGAAATAAGAAAGAAAAAAAAAAAAACCTTGACTTTTTCTCATTTCAGGAAGCTGCCACCAAACGAGCGACATGGTGAAATCTCGTCGTCAACGGAAGCTTGGAGCCATCAAACAATCGTGGCACTATTTCACTTGTTTCAAACTCAAGCAGATTTAGTCTCGTGAGGGAAAGTTAAAGACATAATTAGGAATTTTTAGAGATAAATATATTATAGGGATATTTAACAATTCTATTAGTTATGTACTTCTTGAGATTACGTGTATATCTCTCTTTTTATTATGCATATGTCGATTTTCAATGTGTTATTAATCAATTAAAGTTTGTAAATAGACCCTATGTACTGTTTTCTATAAGTATTGAAAGAAAATTTCCCGACTTCGATCGACCGAAAGATGTGGATAAACCCAACATTTACGAAGTCAAAGCATATCTCCGCATGTCGCACACGTGTTCACCACATCTGCTCCGCGGATGTACACGTGGCGCTCCCATCTCACCTCGAGCACCCCAAATTATCCGTTTGCTTTTTAATGAAACCTCGAGCGCCCCGAATCATCCGTTTGCTTTTTAATGAAACTTTATCACCCAAACCATTGCACACTCGGCTCCATGCCGTTCAAAATCTCTGAGGTAATTGCACTTTTGGGTCGAACGATTGGGAAAATTTTAAGTGATCCCAAACAACTAAAATTTTGACATGGGGCTGCTGGGGTCCGCATTTCTCCCAGACTTGAGAGAGTGCGGGCCCCAGTGGTCCGAGCCCACGCGAGATAGTGATCCGGGACCACCTAATATTTCCTCCGAACGACCGTCCTTAAGTGTTCTCTGTTTTTTCGCGCTTTATAAGGCGATAGGATGGTAAAATTTCACGTGGTGGCGCCGCATAAGGACCGTGACATCTGCCGGCCCACATGGTTAGTGCGATATCCCCTTATTGAGGTGCTGTACGGTGTGGGTGAAATATATACATATATGTATTAAAATAAGCTGACCCAATTGCAACGTTCTTTATACGCGGGAACATATCATCTCACTTGTACATTCCTGGACATTTCTCATAATATAGTGAAATTAGACCGACAAACTTTTCTTTCACACGAATTTCACCTATATATGACATGCGTTTTTTTTTAAATATAAATAATCATTCAAAAAGTCTTAAATTATTATATGTCAGCCAATACAACAAAAAGGAAAAAAAGAAAAAAATTCTTAAAATTTAAAATAAAATCATAAAATACATTCACATTATGTCAGCAGCTAGTCGTGCCACGTAAACGGCTAATACTGATTGAAAAGCCACGTCAGCAATGCCAATTAAAATTAATTAAAATGACTACATTAGAATATTGTCAAAAAAATTAAGACTAAATTAACCAAATTTAAAATTTAAGATTAAATTGACTAAGTTTAATATTTTTTTATATTGTTCCTACGTTTCTGAAGTATTTATATATAGAGAGAACGAGAAGCGTCATTTAAATTTAAACATAAAAGAAAATACTCGGGATCTTTAAATTCTAACCAGCGATGTTGTACTTTCTTTTTTCTTTCTTTATGGTATTCATCGATTAACAAGGAAGTGATCTCATACAATCTTGATTCGTGAGCTAATCTTCTTTGAGGATCCGGGTCGAATCAATTTTTCCCCCCTGGTACGCTCCAATGGCCAGAGACATTGTTCTAGCCGTTGAGCAGGTCGCGTCCAAGCAGGCCAAAATGGAATCATGAGATTCCATTTTTTTTTTTTTTTTTGTGTCGAAACGAATGATGCACCCGTCATCGGAAACTTCCGGGACCGCCGAATACACGCCACAATTGAATGTTTCCGTTCGCACGTCTTCACGCGCGTCCCCTACCGAAAACCGGCTGTTTTCCACAGGAAAATGAAAATTTGGCTTTTTTTAAACCATGAGCGAGCGACACGTGGCACTATAGGATAAACGGCTCTCCTTTAAAGATTTCACCGAAGGTTATAGACATATGGTCTCAGAGATGAACACGTGTTACTCGATAATTGGTGCTACTGTAAGTTATGAATCCGCCGTAAATCCTTGAAACCGCGACGTAATACATTAGAATAATTGAATGGATGTGATCATGACTCTTACTCAGCCTCTTGATCTCCGTCGCCCGTCTCCTACGTAAACCAATTCCACCGCGTCAAACTCGGTCGATACGGAATCAGAAACCACCCACCTCCTTCTTCCTTGTTTCTCTCTCCCTTCCTTCAAAGACCAATATATATAGTCAAACCGCACACCCTCCTTCCTCTTCATAGTCTTCTCCATCTCAACACCAATTACATTCATCTCCTACCTTTTTACCAGTCACAAGCTTCAAGCTGTCCGAAGCGGTGATCTTCAACCCAGGAAAGGAAAAGAAGGAGATGAAGCGAGCCTTGGAAATCACCTTGATATCCGGAGAGAACCTACGGCTCAACAAAAAGCCCGTGAAGAACGCGGTTGTGGCAGTCCGAGTGGAGGCTGGCCACGACTGCTCAACCAAATCGGTGCCGGACAGAGGAACGAACCCTCAGTGGAACGAGAATCTCGTCGTTGACTTGCCGCTGCATGCGGGCTTCATTACCGTGGAAGTGAAGTGCAAGAGCTCGTCGAGGAGTTACAAGCTCGTCGGCGGAGCGACGGTGCCAGTTTCTGATTTCGCTGGGGATCTTGGCGCACCGGAGGGTTACGTGCATTTTCTCAGTTATAGGTTGAGGGATTCTAATGGCGTGCAGACGGGTGGCATCATTAACATTTCGGCGAAAATGGCAGCGCCGGCACCGGCACCGGCACACGCATATGAGGTTCCTTGGCCGCAGATCGGAGTGCCGATGGGTCATCAGAGGAGGATGATGGCGGCTGGTGGGTTGGTGACCGGAGTCCCAGTTTGGTGCCCGCAGCCTTGTAGATGTTAAAGCCAGAGCTGATCAAACTAAGTTGACCTTTTTCATTTATAATATTTTTTCTAGTGCTAACTCAAATTATGAAACACAGTCCGTGCAATTGAAAATGATCACAGATCGATGATCGATGGATGTAGTAAACATCCTCATTTTGAGGTTGGCGACGCTGTTTCTAAAACGCGACATTCTTTTTCTTTTCTCTTCTGGTTTCCCTCGACTCTCGGCTATCCGGTCGTGCTTCTTAACTTTAGAAATGGAGCATCTACATGGGTGTAACAAAGGCCAAAAAAAAAAAAAAAGCCATGGACTACTTCTGAAACCAATATATTAGAAGCTTGACCGTGCGTTGCCCAAGTTGAACTTATGCATGGGCACATTTATGAGGTGAGATTTGTCTTTGAAACATTTTATACGTAAATTGGACGAACCGAAACTTTTGTCATATGAGTCTCATGTGAAATCCATGTGGATCTTATAAATAACAATCATTCTAATTATTTATGATCAATGGTCATATAATTTTTTCTTTCACGGGATAGTTGTAACACGGTAAAGTTGCAATTAGAGGTTTTGAAACAATACCCAAATCGATAAAAAAGAAGAAGTAATAATGTGTATGCTGGCGGTTCGGTTCAATTCAGGTCAAATACACAAACTGACTAAAAACTGAATAAACACAAAAGAACCCTAAACACAATAAAACTGTGGAAGTATTCAACATCTCCTCATTAGAATACATTACAAGTCGAGACAGGGAGAGGGATGATTGTGATAAGGTTGTATCAATTGTGTGTATGGTATGCAATTCAATAAGAGAAACAATTTCTGGATTTCCCATTCTAGAATAGAAATCATAAATTTTCTGTTTATGATTTTTTGGTCAAACTCATTTCTAGAACAGAAATCTATTTCCGAAGTAGAAAAAAGAAATTTTTCTATCAAATAGATTTGTGTTCCAGAATGAGTTTTTCTAGACCATAACTAATTCTGGAACAGAAATTTGCGCGAATCATGCGCACCCCTATTGTCTGGAACCAATAACTGGACCGATTTGTCCAATTCGATCTACTTTCGAGCAGTCCAATGAAACTGATGAATGACAGCCAAGTTGAGGGTTCAGCCGAGGAAGAAGTCGAATAGGATGGCCACAGAAGAGTTGGCAGGGAGGCAAACCGCCGGGCAAAGGGAGGCAGAGAGTGAGGAGATGAGGGGAAGTTGGAGGTGACGAAGGAAGCAAAAGGTCTTACTCGCTCCGCCATCTCAATCTGGTGTCGCTCTCAACACCACCATCTCCCCCCCCCCCCCCCCCCCCGCTCCTTTTCTTCTTTTTCTCTCTATTGGCAATGAGGCTTTGGTCTAATGCGCCTCCCTTGTTGCTCCTCGCATACAACCTCATTCTCCTCCTCTAATTTTCCCCCTCACTTGTCGCGGTTGATTTGACCAGCGGTCCAAAGCTACCTTGGCCAAATAAATCAACTCGAACACCCCAAAGCTCAATGCCTTACGGCCAAGATAAGGAGAACAACTTCATGAACATAATCGATCGCCCCCTCCCCTCTAGGAGGAGTTCACCAAGAGCGATCGGAACAAGGGTGCTAGATCTAAGCCACTTGTAGCATTTGTTGTATGGTAATATGGTAGAGCCAACTTCGGAGGGAAAGACCAGGGGGAGGGGAGATATAGAAGGTAATGATGATAATAGTGACTAGGGTAAGAGACATAGAGAAAGGGCTGCCCAAATGGACAGGTGACCAGGTCCTAAAATTAATGGGGACCGTCCGATGAAGATCCGACGGTCCCCATTAAAGGGGGCGGCTGGATTTTAATTTATTATTTTTATTTTTAAATCTTTTTTTGAAAAGTACTTTTTGGTCCCCATCGTCCGATCTCTCTGATCGGACGATGGGGACCAAAACCCAGTCTCCATTTTCGAGAAAGGGATGGAAGGTATGGTGACTAGAGAGTAGAAAGAGATGAAGGTACAAAATGCATTGATGGTGATGGTAACTAGTGGGAAAGAGATTAAAAAAAAAAACGTATGTATTCGCGATAGAGAAATCAATCTGAATCCCAGTTTGGAACCATGAGTCAGATCACTTGTCACCAATCTAGATATTTTGGAATTGAGACCAACGGCTTTAGGAATCATCCAAAATCAACCAATCCAATATGGTCTATGCGGTTCTCGGTCTTGTTGGTTCCCATTATACACTATTGCCTAAATTTTAACTCAATATGTAATATAATTCGTAAAATTTCAATTTATTTAATACAATCACTGAATTTTTTTGTAAATATTTAATATAGTCATTGAATTATTATATCATCGATTCAATCTAGTATATAGACTAAACTGAATATATTCCAAAAGTTGAAGAATCATATTCAATAAATTAAAAGTTTATAAACCATATTGTATGTTGAATTAAAGTTCATGAGCTCTATTGAATAAATTAAAAGATTAAGGATCACATTACCTATTGAGGTAAATTTTATAGATTATTTGTGTGATTTTTCTAATACAAATCACATATAAAAGAAACGGATGTAAATGTTAATAAGGGTCATACCTAATTGCTGAGAGAATTACAAAAAACATCCTAAACCTATTACAATTATACCAATTCAATCATAAATGTAATCTCTTTACCAATCAAGTCCTATTCAGTTATCCTGACTAATTTTGATTAGAAATCACTAACATAAATATTCGAGTGTGGTTCATACTCCTCTACGACAGAAAAGCTCGTGGGTCTGGGGAAGCCGCCCCGGCGGCAATCTCAAGGGGGCAATGCCCCCTGGACACGAGGAATTTTATGATTTAAGCCCGTAATTTTCTATTATTAGTTTGGGCTTTGGCTCATGAATAGATACTGCTATATATATTCTTTTTGCTTCTTGCTGAGTGATGTAACAAGAATTGTGAGATGCTGATATAGTGGAATTATCTGCTGGACGTAACCCTAGTTTAAGGGTGAAATAGGATAAAATCTCGTATTTCAATTTTCTTTTTCTGGCTCGTTTTACTTTGTTTGTGATTGTGCGCTGATCCTAACAATAACACTAATGATCTTAGGTAGCGCAGCCGACAGTAGCGTGGGCAATTTTTTTTTTTTCAGTTTTATTAATTTTTTAATTTTCCTCTCTTTTTTGTTTCCTTCGCTTCCTTTGTTTTCCACTGTGGTCAACAAGGGATGCAGCCCTTGCCCAGCTTTGCTCAGATCTTGACGAGGCCATAGCAGCCACAGGCAAGGACAACATCGCCAGCAGTGAATGTGGCCTCGCCCGCTACTAGCAGCCATGAGCTCCTTGCCTAGACCATCGCAATTGGAGCGAAGAGCTTCGAGCTTCGAGCATCGACAACGCACCACCCGAGCTTAAATCCTAAGATTCACTCATGTTTCCTTTCAAGTACTCTCGATTGCTTGGCTTGCGATTGCTCTTGCACTAATCAATGTGCTTTTGGATTCGGTAAGTCGATTTACTCATTTGTGTTCGCTCATATCTAAGGTTGACTCTTTTTTTTTTTTTTTTTTGGGGAGGGGGGGTGTTTCCAACGCTAACAAGAAGAAGGCTGCTTAGACCATCTCTACGGAAAATCGCGGGCAAGGTTGTCTCAGCAGCCCCAAGGGAAGGCAGCCATGAACTGTTGAGGTATTCATGGCCCTCGCCTAGTGGTTAATAAGTTGCGACGACCCTCGCCAGCCACAGCTTGGCAAGGTCTTTGCAACCCTCACTCAATGTTCAATAAGCTTGTGTGACCCTCGCTGGCTACAACGGGAAACTAACAGAACAAAGGGAAAAAAAAAACGAAACTCAAAGATTAATAAAAAATTAAAAAAGATTTAAAATTGAAAAAAAATATTCACGTCAGCACTGTCTACATGTCATGCCACGCCACGTTGGACGGTTGGCTAACATCCATGTTGATGATTCTCATTTAAAATTGATCAGATGAACTAACTTAACATAAATACAAAGATGGAGTTGGCAAAATTATAATATATTTTATTTTTATATTTTATTTTGGGATTCTCATGGCTTCTTGGTCTTTCTCCGACCACACATCCATCGTTGCAGATTGCAACGACGAAATTCATCACGCAATGCGCAAGAATTTTTAGAGCGACATTGAATAATGGCATCATGTTGGCGAGAGAATCCCGACACAATCTTTAGGCCACATCAAAAGCGACGACGCACCGGCCGGTTGACTCCAAAGTCAGTCGTCCTTCATTAGCAGCTCACTTTAGATGTCTTCAGCCTTTTCTTTGCTGTTTCCACCTCGTATCTGACCAGGCAGTGAAAGCTCAACTGGGTTCGCGAGACGTCGTCAACTATAATAAAAGTGGAGGCACATTTGCTGTCATGTGTCATCGTTGCCATGTAATGTCCCAACGCCTCCGACGACGACCTAGAAAAGTTCCTGTCCGTCCATGAAGCGACGACCTCGCGCTTTTACTAGTCAATTCTCGAAGCAATTGATCAGCGACCAACGGATTTTTTGACATTTGGGGCCGACATCTTATGTATATGTTTCTGCCAACGTGCCGCATATTACGCTATACTCTTATCCGGGGATGGGATAAGTATCTTATTTGTGTTTCTTCCAAACACATTCTTCGTCAATTTCTCTTGTGAATTCAGACTTAATACCCTCAAGCCAACCCCGACTCTAGCTCCAAACTTAATCATATCCTAAACTTTTTTCGTCTCATACAAAGACCCCAACTTTTGAGTGACATCAACTATTTTCTAATTACGTAGCACTACGTTTGGGTAATATATGTCCATCTTTTGTTTACGAAAATTTAGCAACTTTTATTTGATTCACCGTTCTAATCCGCTTTGCTTATCAACTTGTAGCTAAATTTAGTTACTATATACATAAATTATTGACCTTAACTGAAGTGATTGCTGACTTTTATCCAACTTATCTCATTTGAGTAGCTTAACAATGACAATGTTTATTAATTTTTTTTAAAATTATCAACTTTTTCAAACGAGTCATAATTTTTATTGGCTTTGCTTGTTACAACTTTTCTCCTATTGAGTTATCAACTTGTTTTGCGTTACCAACCATTATTTGAGTTTGCTATCAACATATTTGATTTTTCTCTAAAAATTACCAATTTATTATCTCTGAAATTATTTTTCATCTTTTGCTATAATTTATTGATTTTTTTTTCCAACGCCTTTGATTCACCAATTAAATGAAATTGCTGGCCCTTATTCGAGTAACTTACGACTATTTTCCGAACCAACTAATCTTGGCTACCTTTTTTCATTTAGTTAACTCATGCTTAATTGTTTTTTGTTCTTTTATTTGCCTCAAAAAATGATTAAGTTATCGATCAATCTTGCATTACTTACAGACGTTTAATAGGCTCGTCTAAACTACGAACATCTCTTTTTATCTTTCATGGACTTTTATCTTCAATTTATAACAACGCCTTAAATTTTTTAGCTATTATATAGAATTAACAATCTTTATCAAAGTGATTTCTTCTCGCAATTAAGTAGCCCCATAAACAGTAGGTAAATTAGGAAAAGTGAGTACAGATGGGTAACTAACTTAACAGACACTTGGTATCCAAAAGCTACAGTTGATAACTTGTCTGAAGAAAAGTTGAAAAACCACATAAATTGATTGGTAAACGCAAGATGCAATGAAATAAGGTCAACAGAAATTGGTAGAAGAGATCGAATGCAAAACGTGTGCCGGTGACGTGTGAAGAAAAAAGTCGATTGTATGTGGAAACTTTATCGCATCAATGTCAAGTTACAGTAGCATAATTGGCTAGATATACCTAGTTAACTGCATTTGAGCGAGTCATTTATCGGAAAGGACGTAAAATGAGCGTGAAGATAGTTTGTGTGTTGGGTAAATTATCTATGCCGACAACACGTGAAAAAGCAAGTCAATCATGTATAAAAGTATTCTCACTAACCTAATGGGTGGGACATACCCTTAATTAACGGCATGCTGAAATCCATACGATCACTTAGTCCTGCATCAAGATGACGAAAGTATGCTCTCTCGTGCACGGAAATTTGCTGGTAACAACACGAACAAATACTGGGACAAACGTTGGAAAGATCAAGGGGAATATTATTTAAATCTCCGAGGATGTTCAGAACTTTCTTCGGGTCAAGCGACTTTATCCATTTGCCCGACGCCGTCGTCTCAAACGGGCTACGGAATTTACCCGACACCCGACACGCAAGAAAACAATTTCCTCGAAAGTTCACCAATTTCTAATTCCGACTAGTGCCCCCATTACGATTTCAACAATTTTGAAATCACTGCAATCCCTCCGGACGTCAATTCGGTAGAAAATTACACCAAAAAGGACCGACTTTGACCCACGAGGTTCTGCGTTCAAAACTAGAGGTACCGACGTTCCTCGAGGCCGAGTATAATTACATGAATTCTTTAGGTTTTTCTAAACAAGCATACAGATGAAGAGAAACCATTTCTAAAAAATTTCAAGAAAATGAGCCGATAATATGTTTTATGGCATGAACATAATT